>CM045936.1:8228187-9477623 GCA_025177825.1 Aechmea fasciata | reverse complement strand
TAACTTTAAGGACAAATAAGAAAGACAGAGATGGTAGAAGGGTATATTTGAAAAGGGCAAAACAGTAATTTTACAGAGATAACAGAGTTACTTAATTAACAGATTTAAACTCTAAGGGTATATTAGAAATATGTTGGAACGTAGGAGGGTTATTTTCAATATTAGCCTTCTAAGAGGGGTAAATCGAAAAATCGGAAACTTTTCAGGGGTATATAAGCAATTGCCCTATATAAAATTGAGCTTCTATGCTTTTAAAAGTACCAAGTCATTGGTGCTTGTAAGTTTTTAGCCCTGGATTGAGAGATGTGTGGTTAAGATGATGTGAGCCCCTTGGGTTAAGTGCGTGGTTGGTTGAATAGTATAATTTAACGGATAAAAATGATCAAAGTCGTAGATTTAACGGTAAAATCTCATGCCACTGTTACGCTTTTTTTTTTTTACAAAAGACCATAACCGGCTTATATATATATATATATATATATATATATATATATATATATATAGAGAGAGAGAAAGAGAGAGAGAGAGAGAGAGAGAGGTAGAATTGATTTAGAATACTATTAGTAGAATATTGACTCCAATGCGCTATCGAATTGTTTTTAGTGATAAATCCCAAATTGACGATCAATATTATTGAACATGATTATACCACTCGAATTAACATCTACACTATTAAATATGATAAAAAATATGAAGGATGTATACTCATAAATTTTGAAAATTAATTTGTTATGCATTAAAGATCTGTTTGGTTCCATGCAAAGAGATCGAGAGGTGTTTTTAGGCTCAAGAACAATTTTCAAATTGTTTGTCCAAAATTTTTAGGTGTTGTTGGATAGCGAACCAAACTTGTGGAGATGTTGACCGGATCAAATCATTGACCGACCCAAATGAGTCTTCTGGATGAGGATCAATTCTCGGACTGACTCACGAGGTCACCACTATCTAAGTTATTCGGTTTAGAAGGAATCGGTGCAACCGGGTTCTTCCTCAATATGGTAAGCCTAATTAAGGTTTTCGGTGTTAAAAACTTTATTAGAAATTAGAATCGTATATTTTGCCATAATTTTGATTTCTGTACCCGATTTGTTGACGGCGATTCTTGCTCGTCGTTCGTCCTCGTTCGTGATATATACTTGCTCGTCGTTCGTCCTCGTTCGCGATTTGCAAAAAGACGGGACGTTTCGAGTCTAATTTCTTTATCCCCGGAGATAGAGCCGTCACAGACAATTAGAATTAGGATTAGACCGGGACTCTCGTATGTTACATATTTATATATAACTTAATATAATGATGTTAAATCACGTCCGTCCATCAAGGACGTGTCCGAATACATCCTAACCGTAGGATCTTATTATATCTTTATGGATCAACTTAATTAGATTGACCGTATCTTTATGGATCGCCTTAAATATATATATTACGTAGGCCACATCCAACATTCGGTACACTTGGTTGAAAGAGTCAAGAAGATTATGATAAGAGCTGAAAACTGACAGAAATTATGCTACTCTTAATCGCTAATCACTCCCAGAAAAACTCTTAGGAAAAAAATTAGAAAAGTATTTTACTTCTAAAAAATAAAGAAATGCTGAAAATGGAATGGTCTTCTTGTTCGCAGGTAAGAAAGACCCTTACTTCAGTTGTCTTTGCGTTTTTTATAGCATTGTCGCCAGCTTGTAATTTTCAGACGATTCACGTCGTTGGAAATGCTACAGTCGTTGTCACGCCGGAATTTCTTGATTTGTCGGTTTAAGCACATCACTACAACAAAATTGTGTTTCGGCGGCGATTATTTTTCAAATTAGCGGCAATTATAATTGCCGCTAAATAGTTTAGCGGCAATTTCGACAAATGCCGTTATTGGTAGGGTCGCTAAAACTTATAATGGCATTTGTTCGGCGGTTAGTAAAAATCCAAATAAATGCCGCTAAATATATATAATAGCAACTATTATAAATGCCGCTAAATATATAGTATACAATAATAACTATTATAAATGCCGCTAAATATTATACAATAACAACTATTATAAATGCCGCTATAATTAATTATAATTGCCATAAAAAAATATATATACTAAATGATTGATTATAACGGCAATTATAATTAATATTAAAATACTTGATTAACAACTAAATACTACAACGAATTGAAATATTAAAAAATAGTAATAACCAAAAAATATTAATAATTAATTTGTATAACAAATAGTTTCAACTCTCAAATTACAATCTCAGTATTCAAATTAAATTTCGAACATAAGTTCTAACAAAAAATACTTGTTTAAAATGTAGCCAAAAAATAACAAACATGATCGCATGGTTGAAACTCTTGCTTTCCACTTCAATTTACGAGCTCAATTGTTGGATCAACCAAAAAGAAGTCATAAAATCACTGTCCGAAATTACCAAATAAAAATCATCATATCATTTTATTACAGCTGCCATGTCTACAACATAAGTAATAGGCCATATCATTTTAGATTCCAAAATGCAACTGGACAAAGCATCTAATGCAACTGGAAAATGCAAAAGGCCATAACAAATTAGTAATAGGCATGTATATAGTAACAAACTTACTTCGTTAAATAGAGAAATATATACGAAAAAAGATTAAATACCAAAGTTTGATTTTATCAACTCGAACCAATGAAAGAAGCAAAAGTATCACCAACAAAAAAAAATTGCTGATTTATTTGCTTATTAACCAAATTACTCCATGGGTATATTTTTCCCCTTTAGCTAATGCAAGAAGAAAGTTGATGTTCACAATTCAGGATTTCAATCAGAAAATATCATCTTTGTCTTACATGTTGTTTTCATTTTTGATTACTGGGTATCTATCATGGTACTCCGGATTCAAAATCATGCAAATGAAATGTGAAGCAACCTTGTTCTTTGATTTGAGGTTTATCTTTTTCATAATTCACTTCTATGTCCAAGCACACACCCAGCCCACCACGTGTTTCAGACTCCGATATAGTCTATCACATTGTCTTTCAGACCCTGCCTCAACCTAGAGGCGCCACATATTTTCAGCTGGTGAATTGACTCTGATATCAAATATAACGACCCTACCCGCTAGCAGCAATAAATCATTGGTCCAAACTACCGATCCAAAATACTTAAATTCAGTTATTATTACTAATGTCTAAGTCTTTTATATACTCAATCACATTCACATTCATATCCGATGTGGAATTATTGGGTGTGACAAAATATTATTAATTTATTATTTATACTATATTATCCAATTAATTTATTATTTATAATTTATTATCTAATTAACTTTTTATTATTTAATTAATTTATAATTTATAATTATTAATAATTTATTATTTAGTTTATTATTATTTAACTTAATATTATTTAATTAATTTATTATTTATAATTATTAATATTAATTTATTATTATTAAGTAATATTTTGATTTTAATTAATTATATAAAATAATTTTAATTTAAAACTATAAATTTTATTTCTTTTGTTTCAATATAACCATCCAAACATTATTTATCTAATTCCTAAAAACAATCTAATTTTTATTCAAATATAAAATTAATCTAATTTCTCCTTATATCTGAATTTATATTTATTTTTTAAATAAGTAATTTTTATTTATATCTGAATCAAACGCACAAAAAGTTATTTTTAGGAATTAGATAGTATAGATTTTTAAAACCCATGGGTGGATGAAGATCTAAGAAATAAAAATTATTAAATATTTTAAATATGGTATAAATAAACAAAAATATGTTAGGTATATATATATATATATATATATATATATATATATATATATATATATATATATATATATATATATATATATATATATATATATATATATATATATTTTAGATTCGGATAATATTTCGGATATCCATACCTATTTACATCCCTACTCCTTATTCTCATTTTTAATATATAAAATATACGTATTAAACACGGTGAATCATTCGCCGTGTTTGAATATGGTGAATGGTTCACCGTGTTCAACTTGACATACGGCGATCACTTGCCGCGTGGCGCGCGTGACACAACGTGACGAGAACGAGCTATTTTTGCAATTTTAATTTTGATAGAATTATTTTTAAAATAAAAATTACTCAAGAAACTATTTGCAAAAAAAAAAAAAACCCTAATAATCTCTTTCTCCCTTACATCTTAGCGACGTGGCAGTTGGTGCTTTTATTTCTAGATGTGGAAATAGCAAGGATTCCATGTCATTATTATTTCATCTTCTTGGGACCATCAATGAAATTTCTTTTTTTTGCCTAACTTTTTTGTGCGTTTTCTACATATTAAATACGTAATTTCAAGAACATTTTGTGTCTGATACACGTGTATTATTGTTGTTTTCAATAATAAAACTTTCGAATCGTCGATTGACTTTTTTAAATTTATTTTAGCATATTTGAATTATCTAAAAAAGTAAATATATTTTTTTTTTAATGGGGCAATTGCTTATATCTTTCATGAAAAGTTTAGATTTTTTGATTTACCTCTTACAAGACTAATATTGAAAATACCCTCCCTACGTTCCAATCTATTTCTAATATACCCTTAGAGTTAAATTCATTAAGTAACTCTTGTTATTTCGTAAAATTACTATTTTGCCCTTTTCAAATATACCCTTCTACCATCACTGTCTTTTTTATTTGCCCTTAAAGTCAGGGGCACAAAAAATATTTCGACTTTTGGTCTTTTCCAATATACCCACCTCTCTCTTATTTGCCCTTAAGTTAAGGGCAAAATTGGCATTTTAATTTTTTTTAACTGTGGTAGATATTTAACTCACGTTTAACCCAAATTAACTTAACAGGAGATAACTGCGGGGATATTTTACAATAACGGTGGAACGTATGAGGGACATTTTAGAAAAAAAAAAAAAAATAGGAGTAGATCGGATATTTTCAGACGCATGAGGGGTATATAGGCAATTATCCCTTTTTTAATTATTTGTCTAGTTATCAAAATGACTCAAAATTAGCGGTCAGAAATAAATATCTCATACAAAATTATCATATAATACTAAACTTTTTTATTAGAGATATTAATATTCTTGTAGATAATAAAAAAAAAATTCTATCAAAATTTTTATCTGAATTGAATATTTCTATATTATTAAACCTATAAATATCACACATCAACCATTATTTTTTAAATATTATTTAAATATTTTAAATACACTAGATCAAATCCGATGGAGCACAGTACGCTTGGACCCCGTTTTCCTAATAGCTCAAGCCCTACTAGTAATTATAAATTGTTTTTACATTAGAAATCTACTTACTAAACTTTGCCAAATAATAATTTCGTCTTTATTTCTAGTCGTCTTTTAAAATATTCTAAACTTTTTTAACTGCAACAAAATATATTTTAGACGACGCTATTTAAACGACGTTTTCTTTTAACGTCTTTAATATTTAGCATTTGTCGACACTATAATTAAGCGTCGCTAATAAACGTATTTTTATCAAATATTTATATAAATTTTCCGACGCTATATTAAAACGTCGGTATATTTATCAGGAACGTGTTTATTTAACATTTCTTTCTGCGACTTTTACAATGATCGGGATTATTTTACCAATGACTTTAAAGCGTCATTAAATATCATTTAAAGTGTAAATACAAAACTTTTTTTTGTAGTAATTTACTTATAGAAATAAAAAAATGTTCTAAAAGCCACGTCAAACTTAGATTAAAAAAGGCGAAAGTGCCTTTTGAATCCCGATAAAAAAAAGGTACATTAAATGCTGATCGCTTAACCGTTTGATGACAAAAGTATAGTGGGCCAACAAAATGAAGGGTGCGAAAGAACAGCGACTTTCAGATAAAAAGATATGAATCATGTTCTAAAGGAATTAAACTTTCAGGTTGACTACGTGTGTTTCTTTCTGAAAAGAAAGCAGCGCCGATCACTTCTTTCATGGCTCCAGCTGTGGAAATTCTCTATCTCTTAGCTGAGAGGAATAAAGTTGCAACTTATTACTTCTGGTGGCCCACTGCATCTTATCAACTATCCATCCGTATTAATCAGTGCAGAATATATATGAGATTCCAATTTGTAGTCTTTTTTTTCTTACTTTTTTTTCTTTTTTTTTTCTTTTTTTTTTGTCATAATTTATGGTCCGTTTTGTATTGAGCATGCCTACAAAAAATCTTATATTTAAGGACACTTTAAATAATATTTAGTGACGCTTTAAAACATCGGCAAAAATAATTCCGACGCTTGTAAAAGTGTCATGTAAAGAGTCGTTAAATAAATATGTCGGGATAAATATACCGACGTTTTAATATAGCGTCGAGAAAATTTATATAAACATTTGATAAAAATATATTTATTGACGACGCTTAATCGTAGTGTCGGCAAATACTAAATATTAAAGACGCTAGAAGAAAGCGTCGTTTAAAAAACGTCGTTTAAAACATATTTTGTTGTAGTGGCACCATCTAATAATACTAGATGAAGAGAAGCTGTAACTCTCTATTTTTTAGCAGGATCGTCAAAATTATTTCTTAACCGAATAAGTGTGATCCGTACATACATAATATTTTCTTATTTACAATACCCAATGAAACATTTTTTGATACAGTTTTGCATTGCGCCATTGCATTTCATCCGCAATACAAAATCAAACCTTACAGTATACAGGTATTATGGGGGAGTTTATCGGGTGCAAAGGCCTAAGGAAAAGATAGGAAAATGATAGGAAGAGAAAAAAAAAAAAAAACCTTACAACAATAATAACAACACAGGTGACCTGCTTACTGATCATCCATTTCATTTCATTCCACAAATCCCATCATTTAACCGTAATGGAGAGTTATTTTGAATTGTATATACATCACAAAAAACCTTCGTGCGGTTTAACTCGTGTCCTATGTCGGATTGTTGGCGCTAACCACTAATCCCAAACATTGACGTTAGAAATACGCAACCAATTCACTTAAAGCGTACAGATACTGACTCGGCCTAATCAGTCTCACGTCATTTCGAATATGACTCGACCCACCCAGCCTCATGTCATTTCGAACATGACTCGGCCCAATATGGCCTCGAACTGTTAGAAATACGCAACCAATTCTCTTAAAGTGAACAGATACTGACTCGGCCTAATCAGCCTCACGCCACTTCGAACATGACTCAGCCCACCCAGCCTCATGCCATTTCGAATATGACTCGGCCCAAAATGGCCTCCTGCCATAGGGCAGGATGCTCGCCCATTTAAGTCAACAATCCCCTCTTCAGTACTTGCACACATTTGCAGCATGCATGTGCGGGAATCGAACTCGTGATTTCTGACTCTGATACCACTTGTCGGATCATTGGCGCTAACCATTAATCCTTAAAGCTCAAGTTGTTAGAAAATACGTAACCAATTCACTTAAAGCATACAGATATTGTTAGTTGTATGCCCTAGAAGCCAACCAGGCCGACACATGTATTCTTTCTAGGATATAAATTTGTATTTGAATTTAAAATATTATGAATATATTTGGGTTCTTATTTTCATTCATGTTGTGTATGTGTCCATGAATCGTCCAAGGAATTAATAAGATGATGACATATATTCTCAAGAGTTGAGAATGAGAGACATGTGTCATTGATGGTTAATTCCTAAATGCTCCCAATCAATGGATCATCACGGGGACGGTGATTGATCCGGTGAGATTGGTGCATAGGTCGCTTCCTTTGGGGTAGACGGGTCTCGAGTCGACAGGTGTGGGGACACCGAAGCGAATATGCGGTGGTTGTTAGAGAACAAGAATGCAGAAGGCGTGATCAATGCGAGAAGTCACTTGGATGTCTACTCACTCGTCAGTGACTTACTCAATGTTGCAGTAGTGTGACTGGTCCTTTGACCTGCGGTGCCTCGGCTATTCACAATGAGGTTACTATAGTTTGACTGTACATACACTTGGTCCCTAGCCATTCGGGTCCATGCGGTGCATGTTGGCTGCAGTAGGTTCATTGTAGGAATAGGATGCGCACTTAGATGGATATCTCCCTTGGTAGATAGGGGTGTTAGTCCTATGTGATTTATGAGACCGAGTTTAGAAGACCTTAGTCAGGGCAGAGTTAATAGCGGAAAAGGTTTTCCGATATTAGAAACTCGAGTCGAATAAATTTAACATATCACGCGATGGGGTTTGACGCGTTATTCCATAACCTCCGTCTCGTCGGGACTCATGATAGAAGGATTGTATCACACGGTAACTGCACCAAGAGGTTCAGTATTCCATTCTACTGGAATGCCACTACATGCTGCTAGGCGTCACTGGTGGATTGTGAGACTCATGAGAATTATCTAGATGATCGATAATTTTTATTGGGCTGAGTTGGAATTGTTCCGATCCACTGAAAGGGGTTTCAGTGATATTGTTGATAATGATCAAAATATATCTCACTACCAGATAGAATAGAACCTATGGGGTCACACACATAAGAGTTTGTGATTGATCAGATAGCTAGATCGCGATTATTGAATCGCCGGAGGGCCTAATTGTCAATATGTTGATAATTGGACAAATTTATAATTGTTACAAATTAGTGGTATTAAGGTGTAAATGTTACGTGAGAGGACTTACTAATAGTTAGTAAGTTATAAAAGGACTTATGTGCAAATGTTGTATTATTAATTTGATATGATCAAATTAATATAAAGTTAAAGTCGAATCAAATTAGGATTTGATCGATCTAACCAATTAAGGAAAGGATAAATCTAGATTTATACTTATCCTTAATTGTCATTATATTATTAGGAATAGGATTATAATCCTATATATAATATACGGGGGTTTTTAGAAAACTCTAGCCGTCATCTCTCTTCTCCTCTCTTCCATATTCTTGTAATAATGATGTTCTTTTGCAATGGTGCTAGCACCCCGGTGAGGAAATCGATCAAATCAACAACTTCGTGTGGATACCTATAGAGGCCATACGCGTGTGCGACTTCAAGAGAACCTGATTTCACGATCATCAAATTGAGGGGAAGATCTATCCAGGAAAAAGGTAAAGATACGATCTTGCTTTTCTCTTTAATCTTAAAGAACATGAGGGATCCAAATTGTGTGGTTTTGAGATTAGATCTCGAAAGTTTTTCAAAATCAAATTTGTTTGATTTCCTTTTCCGCTAACGTTTTTACCGTACGCAATTTTCTAACAGTGGTATCAGAGCCATCCTCATGTTTTTATGATTAAAATTATGATTTTGGGTATTCTAAACCGTTTTTCGCCGGTAGAACGATTTATAGATCGTTTTTGGCTAATTCGAAAAATCCGAATTGATCAAACAACTTAAGCGACGATTTTTTTATTTTCTATCCACAAAAAAAAAAAAAAAAATAACACTACTGTAGCAATCCGTACCGATGCTACTGTGGCAATCCGTACGGGATTTTTGGATTTTATTCTTTTTTTTTTTAATTGATTAGATCAATTCAAATTTTTGAAAGATAAAAGATAAAGAAAAATCTAATTTGATTAGATCAAATCTTGATGAGATCAAGTTGTTATTTTTTACGATTAAATTTTTGAAAGATAAAGATAAAAGATAAGGATCTAATTTGATTAGAACAAATCTTGATGAGATCAAGTTGTTATTTTTGAAGATTAAGTTGTTGATCAAAAGTATAAAGCGATCAATAAGATTGATTGTATTAGTGATTTAGTCACTATTATATTTCGAATCATCGGTTAACGGTTAATTAGAATACCCAAATTTATTATTATATTCTTGTGATGTATGAGATACATATCGGTGATGATCATGGATAGCGACCTATTTGTTTCTGATTCGACATGTGATGTATGATGTGTATGCAGAATCCTGTCATTTTAAATTTGTTTAAATTAAGGACTTTGTATTAGAGATGGCTATTTTTGTGCTGCGAGTACAAGCCGATTTATTTGGAGACTGCGTGTCTCAATAGGTTAGAGATAAAAGTTATCAAATGTAATTAATTTTCAATTCATTGCTATTGTTGGGTTGTATTATGTATGGTTGCACGTCATTGGTTGATCGGATGCAAGCCTAAAAGTTCGCGAGGCCCGGATAGAGACGAATACTTGATGGCGGTCGGATCAAGGTGTTGATAAGGATCGGATCAAGTTGAAGCTCGAGATCGTATCATGGAGTTGAAGACGATCAAACCAATGACGTGTGTGTGCTTGTAATTTATGACCCTATGACCCCAATTCCGACTCAGTGGCTCGAATCCGAATCCAATTCTAAGATCCATGATCATCACCAGTTATATTTTATTTTTCATGCGCGGATTATTTTTATTTGCATTAGATGTAAATAAATAAAATATTGTTTTGAGACCTAAATTTAAATCTCCTCACAAATATTAAGTCGAGCGGTCTTCCGCCGTTGTAGAAGTGCGGGCGTTTTTCTGGTGTTGATTGGCACGGCTGGTTACAGTGGTCAATTGCATCGGGAATGCGCAACCACTCTATTAGCATGAGATCTTTGCGGAGTAAAGATGGGGTTGGGCCCAATAAGCGTCGGTGAGGGACTCTATGACGGCTTTGCTTACGCGTTTGAACGGTGGGTCTGACTTAACTAAAGAATGGGGCGAATAACTGCTAGGCGAGGCCTACGGGACTTAGAGACCGATCACTGCAATTTGCTTGAGAAGCATTGGACAAGAGTTGTCCACTCATTGGTTAGCATATCACCAATAACTGTCAGGTGAGGTGGTACGTTAAACTGGTGAGACCGCAGTACCCACTTGAAACCTTTTGTTGCGTTGGGTTTCCGTTTCTTTACCCGAGGAGTGTAAGAGATTCGAGAAAATAGTGGGAGGCTAAATTTGTTTTCAAAATCCCTAAAACAAAATTTCAAAACAAATACAAATATCTAACTTGAATCTTTACTCTCTGCAAAGTAAATATCTGCTTCCAATTTTCTCTTGTATTCTCGACACCAAATACTTGACTGAACCTAGTTATAAAGAGTGGCTAAAGAACTTAAAATAGTTTTAAGTTCCAAGAAGCTCTGCAATGTTCTCGACCAGGTAAATCTCTTGTTATCAAACAGTCTAATAACTAACCGAAGGGCAGTCTGTTCATTGTTTGACAATGATAAAAAACCTCGAGGAGCTTGAGAAGCTCAGCGTAGAAATAGATAAGGAATTGCAAGTTGATCTCTTCCTGTATCATATGGATAGTTTATTGTAAATTACCATATAAATAAAATTGACTGCAATAACATAGAGTTATTGAACATGTTGGTAACAACATAGGGGACTTTGAAAAGTTCAAAGGACACGGTTCTTGCTGTGAAGTAGGCTTCCTCTTCCAAAAGAACGTCTAATTGGAAGAAGAAACCCGTGAAGAAACAAAAAACGGAGAACATGCCCGAGAGCGTAGTTCCTAAGAAAAAGGCCACTAACAAAGAAAAATGTTTCCACTGTAATGTTGACGGTCATTTTGAGAGGCTCCTTTCTACTGGAGAGCTTAAAAAATATGAGGAAAGACACACCTTAGGGAAGGTATGTCAGACTTGCTTGTAATAAAAACTAACCTTACGGTTTTCTCTACTTTCCAGTTGAGTTATTGATTCTAATTCTAGTATTTTTGTACTTCAATGTAGAGTCTAAGGGAAAGTAGAGGGCTTAGGAAATGTGAAGTGACCCTATGAGTGGGCAACGGGGCAAGAGTTGCTACTGTGGCTGCTGACACCTATCCTTTGCGATTACCGTCAGGATATGTTTCATCAAAGACTGTTATTACATACCTTCTACTAGCAGAAATTTGATTTCTGATTCCTTTTAGCACAGGATGGTAATATTTTGATAAAAACTACTGCATAATTTATTTTAAAAATAATATTATTGGCCCTGGTTTTATGATTGACAGTCTTTATCATTTACATATGGATGTATCTGCAAATATTTCTGAGCAAGTAGTGAGTGTCGTTGGGTCTAAGAGACCTAGAGATGAGATAAACCTAAAGTATATGTGGCACCTCAGGCTTGGTCATATTGGAGAAGAAATGATCAATAAATTGGATAAAGATGGGCTTCATTGACTTCGTAGTTTTATCCAGTTTGTGAATCTTGTCTTCAAGAAAAATTGACTAAATTACCCTTTGTAGGACAAGGGGAAAGGGCCACTGAGATACTTTCCCTAATACACACTGATGTGTGTGGGCCATTTGATGTGCATGTTAGGGGTGGTTTTTCTACTTCATAACCTTTACCGATGATTATTCACGGTATGAGTATGTGTATCTTATGAAACACAAATCTGAGGCCTTTGAAAAGTTCAAAGAGTTCAGATATGAAGTAGAAAAGCAAACTGAAAAATCCATCGAGGTTCTTCGATCAGATTGAGGAGGAGAATACCTTAGTGGAGAGTTTCTAGACTATCTCAAAGAAAACGGCATAGTCTCACAGTGGACTTCCCCGGGAACACCTCAACTCAACGGGGTGTCAGAACGGAGAAACCGAACGTTTTTGGAAATGGTTCAATCCATAATGAGCTTCACTGATCTTCCTTTATTTTTGGGACATGCTTTGCTTACCGTAGCTTACTTGTTAAATAGAGTTCCCTCTAAATCCGTTCGTACCACGCCGTATGAGATGTGGCATGGTAAGAAACCAAGTCTTGGTCATATCAAGATTTGGGGGTGTCCGGCTTATGTCAAGCGACTACAGGCTGACAAGTTAGAGGCTAGGTCTGAGAGGGCTCGTTTTATTGGATATCCTAAAGAATCTTTAGGTTACTATTTTTATATCCCAGAGAATCACAATGTAGTTGTGAGTAAACATGCTATTTTCTTGGAAAAATAGTTTATTCAAGAAGAAGCTAGTGGGAGAAAAATTGAGCTCGAAGAGAGAGTCTCTGAAGAGCAACGAGTCATCAAACCTACAGAACCTATTCAAGCTGAGCCAGTACATGTAGTACCTCCTCCACCTCGTAGGTCGAGTAGAATCTCCCATCCTACTAAACGATATTTGGGTATCGTTACAGAGGAAGTAGAGAAAATATTTCTCATGGGAGATAGGGAACATGGAGATGATCCCAAAATCTACAACAAGGCGATGTCTGACATCGATTAGAAATGGCTAGAAGCGTGAAGTCGAAATTGACTCAATGCATTCCAACAAGGTTTGGATTTTGGTAGACCCACCAGAAGGTATAGTACTTATCGGGTGTAAATGGATCTACAAAAGAAAGATAGGTTCGGATGGAAAGGTGGAGACCTATAAAGCAAGGCTAGTTGCAAAAGGTTATAGTCAACACGAAGGCATTGACTATCAGGAGACCATTTCACATGTGGCCATGCTTAAATCCATTCGAATACTGCTTGCCGTTGCAGCATATTATGATTATGAGATCTGGCAAATGGATGTGAAAACTGCTTTCCTAAATGGATATCTTGAAGAAGATATCTATATGGAGCAGCCTCTGGGTTTCACTTCCAGTGACGAAAGTCACAAAGTATGCAAGTTGCAACGGTCCATTTATGGACTTAAGCAAGCATCTCGGAATTGGAATACTCGTTTCAACGACGTGATTAAATTGTTTGATTTCGTTAAGAATGAGGAGGAACCATGTGTTTATAAGAAGGTCAGTGGGAGAGCTGTCACATTACTCGTATTGTACGTGGATGATATTCTCCTAATTGGGAATGAGATTCCAATGCTGACTTCAGTTAAAATTTGGTTGTCTAAGGAATTCTCCATGAAAGATCTAGAGGAAGCATCCTATATTTTGGGGATAAAGGTCTATAGAGATAGATCTAAAAGGATGCTAGGCCTCTGACAGAAAATGTACATAGAGGAGGTGCTGAAAAGGTTCGGCATGGAAACTCCAAAAGAGGACTTTTACCTCTTAGGCATGGAATTTATCTCTCAAAGAAAATGTGCCCCAATACATTTGAAGAGATTCAACGTATGAGTAAGATACCTTATGCCTCAGCTATAGGGAGTCTTATGTACGCCATGCTGTGTACACGACCTGATATCGCTCTTCCCGTGAGTGTCACAAGTAGATATCAATCTAATCCAGGCGAGGAGCATCGGATTGCTGTGAAGAACATACTCAAGTACTTGAGAAGGACTAAGGATATGTTCTTGGTTTTTGGAGGAGGAGAGTTGAGAGTACAAGGATATACTGATTCAGACTTTATGTCTGATGTTGACGATAGAAAGTCTACGTCAGGATGTGTGTTCATATGCAATGGTTGCTTAGTGACTTAGAAGAGTTCCAATCAATCACCCTACCATGGAGACGAGTATATCGTCACATTTGATATAGGCCTTCTGATTCATGAAGTTTGTAGTGGAATTAAGTGTGATGTCATCGGATGCCATACCACTCTATTGCGACAACTTTGGCGCCATAGCCCTAGCTAAGGAGCCCAGGTCTCATCAGAAGTCCAAACATATAGGGCGGCGGTTTCAGATTATACGCGACTATCTCGATAAGAAATACATCGAGATGCAAAGAGTAGACTCCACGGATAACGTGGCAGGCCCATTGACTAAACCACTTAGCCAGCAGAAGACTGAAGTCCACCTTGAGAAGATGGGGTTTAGGTATATGGCTGATTGGCTTTAGTGCAAGTGGGAGATTGTTAGATGTATGCCCTAGAAGCCAACCAGGCCGACACATGTATTCTTTCTAGGACATAAATTTGTATTTGAATTTAAAATATTATGAATATATTTGGGTTCTTATTTTCATTCATGTTGTGTATGTGTCCATGAATCGTCCAAGGAATTAATAAGATGATGACATATATTCTCAAGAGTTGAGAATGAGAGACATGTGTCATTAATGGTTAATTCCTAAATGCTCCCAATCAATGGATCATCACGGGGACGGTGATTGATCCGGTGAGATTGGTGCATAGGTCGCTTCCCTTTGGGGTAGACGGGTCTCGAGTCGACAGTGTGGGGACACTGAAGCGAATATGCAGGTGGTTGTTAGAGAACAAGGGTACCGGCGTGATCAATGCGAGAAGTCACTTGGATGTCTACTCGCTCGTCGATGACTTACTCAATGTTGCGTAGTGTGGCGGTCCTTTGACTGCGGTGCCTCGGCTATTCACAATGAGGTTACTATAGTTTGGTACATACACTTGGTCCCTAGCCATTCGGGTCTATGCGGTGCATGTTGGCTGCAGTAGGTTCATTGTAGGAATAGGATGCGCACTTAGATGGAATCTATCTCCCTTGGTAGATAGGGGTGTTAGTCCTTTGTGATTTATGAGACCGAGTTTAGAAGACCTTAGCCAGGGCAGAGTTAATAGCGGAAAAGGTTTTCCGATATTAGAAACTCGAGTCGAATAAATTTAACATATCACAGGCGATGGGGTTTGACGCGTTATTCCATAACCTCCGTCTCGTCGGGACTCATGATAGAAGGATTGTATCACACGGTAACTGCACCAAGAGGTTCAGTATTCCATTCTACTGGAATGCCACTACATACTGCTAGGCGTCACTGGTGGATTGTGAGACTCATGAGAATTATCTAGATGATCGATAATTCTTATTGGGCTGAGTTGGAATTGTTAGATCCGAAAGGGGTTTCGTGATATTGTTGATAGTGATCAAAATATACCTCAATACCAGATAGAATAAAACCTATGGGATCACACACATAAGAGGTTGTGATTGATCAGAAAGCTAGATCGCAATTATTGAATCGTAGGAGGGCCTAATTGTCAATATGTTGATAATTGGACTAATTTATAATTGTTACAAATTAGTGGTATTAAGGTGTAAATGTTACGTGAGAGGACTTACTAATAGTTGGTAAGTTATAAAAGGACTTATATGCAAATGTTGTATTATTAATTTGATATGATCAAATTAATATAAAGTTCAAGTCGAATCAAATTAGGATTTGATCGATATAACCAATTAAGGAAAGGATAAATCTAGATTTATACTTATCCTTAATTGTCATTATATTATTAGGAATATGATTAAAATCCTATATATAATATACGGGGGTTTTAGAAAACCCTAGCCGTCATCTCTCTTCTCCTCTTCCATATTCTAGCAATAAAGACGTCCTTTTGCAAGGGAGATAGCACCCCGGTGAAGACATCGATCAAATCAAGAACCTCGTGTGGATACCTATAGAGGCCGGACGCGTGTGCGGCTTCAAGAGAACCGAATTCCACGATCATCAAATTGAGGTGAAGATCTATCCGCGAAAAAGGTAAAGATACGATCTTTCTTTTCTCTTTAATCTTAAAGAACATGAGGGATCCAAATTGTGTGGTTTTGAGATTAGATCTCGAAAGTTTTTCAAAATCAAATTTGTTTGATTTCCTTTTCCGCTGCGTTTTTACCGTACGCAATTTTCTAACAGATATAACTCCCACGGGTCTCGATAGTGACTCGCCCTAATCGACCTCGCGCCATTTCGAACATAATTCAACCCACCCATTCTCATGCCGTTTTGTAATATGCCGAAACTTCGGTAGAGATTATCGAACTTTAGTCAAATTGACCAAAGTGCGAGATTGGGGCAACCGGAAGGGCGGATGCGTCAAAAAATGCAAAAAGTGCATTGTAAGGGACTTTCGAGAGCAAAAGAGATGAAATTATGCTACTGTAGCTTTCATGCTCTTGGGGTCTGGTCCCCGAGTGAAAGACCGATGCCCGTAAGTGAGAAATCTGCCAAGCAGCTAAGTATTGAAATTCTAACTCTCGGGTTTCGGTCCCTAGGTAGAGAGACCGGTCCCCGTAGGCGCAAAATTGAGAGAATGGCTAAGTATTGGAATTCAAGCTCTCGGGATCCGGTCCCTTAGGGGAAGACCGATCCCCGTGGGTCCGGTCCTTCAGGAGAAGACCGGTCCCCGTACGCGAGATGTTCGCCCAAGGCTAACCACTGGATCATGTACAAGAATTTACTCAGAAATTTAATTCTACACATACACGATCAACGGGGCACAACTAGTGCCAACATATAAGAGCAAGCATCACAAGTATCAACAAGTGAAATAAAGAGAGATTACTAGCTATTACATCCATTGCACTCTTTTACATTTATATCTTTTTTAAAAAAAAAATTAATACATGATCATTCTCCAAATACATAGATGGCTCTCCCAAAACACATAGTGTCACGCCCCGGGTTGCATATTCACCGGGCACGCCGACAAATCCGCCGTATACAAAAGAATTTCTTCTGTATACGAAGCGTAATACTGTATAAACATACAATGCTACAAACGGTAGCATAGAGTGAAATAACTATAAACAAACGGTAGGAAAAACAACAACTTTATATACATACAATCACGGATACAAGGTAACACTTCTGGCTCTAGCGAGTGCAACTGTGTGTACGTAAGTGTCCCTAACCAAAAACTGTCACTACCTGCAGTGGAAGTCCTCTAGTACAGAACTCGAAGGGTAGGCTCTAGCCCGCCACGCCCTTCCCGCGGTCCGACTCAGACGGAGCAGCAGCCGCAACAGAAGGCCCTGCAACAACGGTGGAAGAAAGAGGGCGTGAGAACTACTGTAAAAGCAAGTAGTCCTCAGTGGGTACCGCCCTAAACACATCGGTCCACCCACTAAGTCTACAGGGTAAGCAAGAAAGGTAAAAGAAACTGGAAACACTCGACAGCTACAACCCCTATACTATCTTGCTCTAAACCACCCTCAGTAGAACAAGTAAAAGGCGACCCAATCTTACGAGGTGTGAAAGCACCGTCCCGCACTTTGTCGAAGCAACACTACAACTATCACAGGGGTAGCTAGCGGAGAGCAACCCACAACGAGGGTGCAGCGACACCAACGCAAAAGCACTAAGCCAGACTCCGGAGCGGCACTCGTGGGCGCGAACCAACCGAGTATGCAAGCGTATCTCTGTCGAGCTCAATCGGCTCTCACGGGCATAGTCAAGTACACGGGGTCCAAGAACTAACACACCACGTGCCCCTTGGCACAAACCGTAACCACACGTCTGGGTCCCCCGTCAAACCCCCGACGGTGCCGACAACCGACACGACAAGACTCTGTGAAAAGTAAGCTCGCATCCCAGCGCGAGCGTAAAAGCAAACTACGCTACCCTGGGTATCCATCGCACTCCTACGGCGATGATACGGCACAACACGGCTCCTAGAGCTAAATCCGATAGTGTAGCTAATGACGATCCAGAACGAGGTTTTCTCCTAAGTCAAATCCAAGTCCAACATGTATAAAACTAAGTACTTACTAAGCATGCTCCAAGTTCAGATATTCAAGTACTAATCCATGCATTCGGGCTATCACATACTAGTCGAAACCAAAGTTTATACATGTCGACTACTAATACTTAGGAGTATTCCGATGTAAACCCACCTCGATAGCAATCTCCTGGCAGTGAAGGAAGGTGGCCCGCGTCCAAAGGATCCTTCGCTGGTCCGCCAAAGGTCCGAAGTCCCCCGCTGCGAAGAAGTAACGCAACGTTACACCGTTTCACAGAATCTGCCGGAAAAACAGTGGCTGAGAAAAGCTTAAATCCAAATAAGCTAACCTTCTCCAATTTCGGCAAGTGAGGGCTCAGAAGCTTCGTCTCGAAGTCTAGAATCCAATGGTCCAAGAATCGCTGGATTTCGCCACTTCTACGTGGAGTACTAGCCAAAGTGCCGACGGTCGACGCAGAATTCCTGCAGATCAGCATTTCAGGAATTGCTAGCAAACAGCGGCTCAGTAATTAAGGGTTTCGACAGGGCAAACCTGATCCAAATCCAGCAAATAAGGTGTCGTTGGAATCGTCTTGAAGTCGCGGATCCAACGCCCCAAGTTTCGTCGCGTTTCGACTCTTCTACACAGAGATATGGTCAAAACTCCGCGGGTCGACGGTGCTGCCAGCAACAGTTCGAAAATCCAGGAAATAGATGCAACGGAGGGAAACTCGATGGGCTACTCACCTCAGGAAACACCCTCGCACTGTCACTGAGTCGATGACGACGGCCTCCCGCGCTCGCCTAGCTCCCTCGCAGCGACACGACGTCGAAAACTCGCTCGATCCGCTCCGCGGCGCGTCGTCGGCGAAGCTCGGTCCTCTCTTGAGCTTGAGGGAAGAAGAAGAAGAAGCAGCAGCAGCTAAGGAAGGAGAAGAAGATGGAGGGGAATGCCTCCTCTCTCTCCTCTCTGCTCAGGGTAAAGGGGAGGTGAGGGGTGATGTGACAAGTGCCCAAAAAGTCAAACTGCACCATACCTCTGCTTTGTACCGGTACAAAACCCCACTTGTACCGGTACAAACAGGCAACCCGAGAGCCTAATCGCGAGGCTATACCGTATAGCTTTGGTGGCTATACCGGTAGCAACCGTTGCTATACCGGTATAGCAACCGACTTGTACCGGCTCACGTAAAAACCCTATTTGCAGATTTTCGTGACACACGCTGCTCTCGCGTTCCCACGGGGCCCGTTTAGCGTCTATTTGGCGCTAACGCGACCCAGGCTGGTCCCGACACTCTCCAGAGCTGTCGACAAGCCTCAGGTGCAATTTTCCAGGTCTCTACATCCTCCCCCACTACAAAAAGTTTCGTCCGCGAAACTCAACCGTACCTCAGCTCTGCTCGTCGAACAGGTAGGGATAGGCCTCCCTCATCACCGTCTCGGGCTCCCAAGTCGCCTCCCGCTCCTCGTGATTACTCCACTGCACTTTGACGTACGGTATGACCCGATTGCGCAATTCTTTCGCCTCGCGAGCAAGAATCCGCAACGGTCGCTCCTCGTATCGAAGGTCCTCGCCAAGCTCAAGCGGAGTGAAGTCAATCACGTGAGAGGGATCGAATACATATTTCCTCAATGCCGAGACGTGGAAAACATCGTGAGTGCCGACTAGTCGCGGGGGTAGAGCAATCCTGTAAGCAACTGGCCCAACTCGCTCCAAGATCTCAAAAGGGCCAATGTAGCGTGGACTGAGCTTTCCACGCACTCCAAATCTGCGTATCCCCTCAAACGGAGCCATCTGGATGCTCGCTTGATAGCTGTTGTTGTACGCAAACTCAACTAATCTCAAATGCTGATGCCATCCTCCTCCAAAATCCATGACGCATGCTCTCAGCATGTCCTCTAGCGTCTGAATGGTCCTCTCTGACTGACCATCCGTCTGTGGGTGAAACGCCGTGCTGAAGTGCAGCTGTGTACCCAAGGCTGTCTGTAGGCTCCTCCAGAAATGTGATACAAACCTCGGGTCCCTGTCTGATACAATCGACACTGGCACGCCATGCAGCCTGACAATCTCATCCAGATATAGCTGCGCGAGTCTCTCCCTGGACCAGGTGGTCTGAACTGGTAGGAAGTGGGCAGACTTGGTCAATCTGTCCACTATCACCCAAATGGCATCGAAACCACCCTGTGCTCTAGGTAATCCCACGACAAAGTCCATCGTGATCTGCTCCCATTTCCACTCGGGCACTGGCAGACTCTGAAGCTTGCCAGCAGGCACCTGATGCTCTGCCTTCACCTGTTGGCAAGTCAAACACTGAGCCACATATCTGCCAATATCTCTTTTCATTCCATTCCACCAGAACTGAGTCTTCATGTCCTTATACATTTTGGTTCCACCAGGATGCACTGTATAAGGAGAACAGTGAGCCTCTCTCAAGATGTCCGCTCGGATCTCTGAATCTACGGGTACACACAGTCGGTCCCTGTACCTCAGTACTCCCGAACTGTCCACTGTGAAACCCTCTGCCTGTCCCCTCTCCAACTGCTCTCTAATCCTCAACAAGTGTGGGTCCCCACTCTGTTTCTCTCGGATCCTCTCCAACAGAGTGGGCTGTAAAACCATAGACATTAGTATTGCAGTAGACCCAGGGGACACAACCTCCAGTCTCAACCGCTGTAGCTCCTCAAGCAACGGCCTCTGCTGCGTGATCATCAAACACGAGCCCTGCACTGCCTTCCTGCTCAACGCATCTGCCACCACATTCGCCTTGCCGGGATGATACTGGATACTAATATCATAGTCCTTCAGTAGCTCCAACCACCGGCGCTGTCTGAGGTTCAACTCCTTTTGGGTGAACAGATACTTGAGACTTTTATGATCAGTAAAAATCTCACAGTGCTCGCCATACAAGTAGTGCCGCCACAACTTCAAAGCAAAAACCACTGCGGCAAGCTCCAAGTCATGCGTAGGGTAATTCTTCTCGTAATCCTTTAATTGTCGCGAAGCATAAGCAATTACCCTACCATGCTGCATCAACACACAACCCAGTCCACTGTGTGATGCGTCACTGTAGATCACATATCCTTCCCCCATAACTGGAAGGGCAAGGATAGGAGCTGACATCAACCGCTGTCGCAACTCATCGAAGCTCCTCTGACAGTCCTCACTCCAGGTGAACTTAATTCCTTTACGAGTCAATCGAGTGAGGGGTGTGGAAAGCTTCGCAAAGCCTTCCACAAACCGACGGTAATATCCAGCAAGCCCTAGGAAACTCCGCACCTCAGTCACCGTCGTCGGTCTGGGCCAATCCCGAACTCGCACTTCTTTAACTTGGCATACAACTCCTTCTCTCGCAGGAGCTGTAGCACTATCCTCAAGTGCTCCTCGTGCTCGGCGTCGCTACGGGAGTATATCAGAATGTCGTCGATGAAGACTACTACAAATCTGTCCAAGTACGGCTTAAACACCCTGTTCATCAGATCCATGAACGCGGCAGGGGCATTCGTCAATCCAAATGGCATCACTGTAAACTCGTAATGCCCGTACCGAGTCCTAAAAGCCGTCTTGGAAACATCCTCGGCCCTCACCCTCAGCTGGTGGTAACCTGACTGGAGATCAATCTTCGAGAAGACACAAGATCCTTGCAGCTGATCAAACAGATCATCAATGCGCGGCAACGGATACTTGTTCTTGATGGTCACTTTATTCAGCTCCCGGTAATCCACACATAACCTGAGTGAACCATCCTTCTTCTTTACAAATAACACCGGCGCTCCCCAAGGCGATACACTGGGTCTCACGTACCCCTTATCCATCAAATCCTGAAGCTGCGCCTTTAACTCTCTCAGCTCTGCAGGTGCCATCCTGTAAGGTACCTTCGAGATTGGTGCAGTTCCCGGGACTACATCAATCACGAACTCAACCTCCCTCTCCGGCGGCATAGCTGTCGTCTCAGGGGGAAATACATCCGGAAACTCGCGAACTACTGGGATGTCCTCGAGTCTCGGTGCCGCCGTAGGTACCTCTGCAACTGTCGCTAGAAATGCAACACATCCTCTACTCATCAGCTGTCGAGCTCTCGCTGAAGAAATCCACGCGGCAAACATCGTGCTCCCCGCAGCCTCTGAAAGTGAACTTCTCCTGGCCTGGCTCGCGGAGCGTCACCGTCCTCTTTCCGCAGTCGATCGTCGCGTAGTACCGCGTCAGCCAATCCATGCCAAGCACTATGTCGAAGTCGTGCAGCTGCCCTAAAACTAGCAAGTCGGCGGGCAAAATCCACGAATCTAGCTGCACTGGACACGACCTACAACACTCTACAACCCGTACTACATGGTCGGAAACCTGGATCTCCTGGGTCTGAGGCAACAACCCTAACTCTAGACCATGTAATAAAGCAAAAGCTCGACTAATAAAAGAATGCGATGAGCCGGTATCAAATAAAGTACGTGCCCTAGTACCAGAAAGTAAAGTGATACCTGCCACCACACGGTCGGCTGCTGAAGAGTCCTCCACCTGAGCTGCATACACTCTGCCGCTGGGAGCCTGCTGCCGCTGCTCGCTCTGTCGCGGCACAGACATCCGATCCTCACGACGGTGGCTTGACGGTGTCCCGTACGACTGCTGGGATCCGGTCTGGGCTGATGCTGTCGATGGTGCCGACGATGCTGATCTCGGGCAAGCTGCCCTAAAATGTCCCGGTCCACATCCGAAACACCGCCTCTCGCCGCTCACATGTCGCGCCGCGTGCGGTCCTCCCGCAGATCACGCACCGTCGTGTCCTGTCGCCCCGCCGACGGGTATCCACGTACGCTGGCGCCCCAGGACCCACGACCCTCGTGATCGTGGAGGCCTCGGCGGACGCCATCGCTCGGATCGCCTTCGTCATCAGGAGCGGGGCGCTTCCTGTCCTGACTCGGTCCCGGCCCCTGAGTCCGCTCTCGGAGTGTCGTCTCGCTCCTCTCCTCAAACAGTGCCTGCTCGATATACGCATCCAGGGTCCTCGACCTCCGCGCCCTAACGAACCTGTACAGATCTGGCCTCAAGCCCTGCTCGAAAAGATATACCCGGTGCGCCTCATCTCTAGCCACAAACGGCACACAGTTCAGGAGTCGCGTAAACTCCCGAACGTACTCCTGCACCGTGCGATCACCCCCGCCGAATCCTCTTCGTGTCATCCTCTATCCTCTCGCTTTACACTATCGGGAAAATATGTGCGGCACAAAGATCCTACGTAACTCATCCCACCAACCGAGAGGCTACTACACCCCGATCACGCCTCATCATCCTCCACCAAGCCCGGGCGTCCCCTACTAAACAGTGGACCCCAAGGTGAACCTGATCCTGCTCCTCCAGGACGAACATGTCCTCAAAAATCCTCTCCGTCGCACTAATCCAGCTCTCCAATACCCAGGGCTCAGCGCACACCCCGTCAAACATCGGTGGGTCGAGGCGGCGGAAACGAAACGAAACAAGAGCTCAGTCATCCGCTCCTGCTCTGCTGCAGTCGGCTGATCCAGTCCTCTAGCCGGCACAACTGGTGCTGGAGGTATCTCTGCTGGCGGGGGTACGGCGGTAACTGGTGCAGTAGGTGGAGTAGGGGGTGGCGGAGTAGGCTGAGCTGGTGCCCCCGACGATGTACTCGATGATGCCACTAGCCTCTCGCACATCTGCTGTAAGAATAGACCCCGCCGCCTCGTCGCCTCGTCGGTGCGGCTATCTCGAGCGCTCAACTCGATCGGGCACTCGTCTCAGGCCGAGTGCTCGGCTCCACTACAGGAGGTACACCCGTCTCAAGTCGGGTGCCCTGATCCATCTGCTCTGGTATCTGGGGTGGTAGTGGTGGTAGAGGTGGTGGGGCGCGGCCCCGTAGCGGCGGTCGTCCTCTGCGAGGCGGCATAGCTGCACACATAGAAACAAGGTCAGATACATAATCACTCGACCCAATCATCGAAAGTCTCGAAGGCGGTTCCTGTTTCCCCTCAAAATTATGTGGTCTGCAGCCAACATAATTTATCCGGACCGAAACAGACACTCCTTCAGTCACTCACTCCACTCTAGGATGAGTTAGAACAATCAATCAAGGACTTTCGCGTTAAATCACGCCTCTCACCTCAAGCCTTCCTAAGGTTAACCAGCTTAGGTTTCCTAGGTCCCAACGACCTAATACTAAGCTCTGATACCAACTTAATCTGTCACGCCCCGGGTTGCATATTCACCGGGCACGCCGACAAATCCGCCGTATAGAAAAGAATTTCTTCGTATACGAAGCGTAGCCGTACTGTATAAACATACAATGCTACAAACGGTAGCATAGAGTCGAAATAACTAAAAACAGACAGGTAGGAAAAACAACAACTTTATAGACATACAAACGCAGAAACAAAAGAACTCCACTCGCTCCAGCGAGTTCAACGGTATGGACAAAAGTGTCCAACCAAAAACTATCACTACCCGTGGAAGTCCTCTAGTGAACTCGAAGGGTAGGCTCTAGCCCGCCACGCCCTTCCCGGTCAGGCTCGGACGGAGCGGCGGCGCAACGAAGGCCGCAACAACGGTGGAAGAAAGAGGCGTGAGAACTACGTAAAGCAAGTAGTCCTCAGTGGGTACCGCCCTAAACACATCGGTCCACCCACTAAGTCTACAGGGTAAGCAAGAAAGGTAAAAGAAACTGGAAACACTCGACAGCTACAACCCCTATACTATCTTGCTCTAAACCACCCTCTGTAGAACAAGTAAAAGCTGACCCAATCTTAAGAGGGACTGTGAAAGCACCCGTCCCGCCTGTCGAAGCAACACTACAACTACCACAGGGGTAGCTAGCGGAGAGCAACCCACAACGAGGCGCGGCGACACCAACGCAAAAGCACTAAGCCAGACTCCGGAGCGGCACTCGTGGGCGCGAACCAACCGAGTATGCAAGCGTATCTCTGTCGAGCTCAATCTGGCTCTCACAGGCATAGTCAAGTACACAGGGTACAAGAAGTAACACACCACGTGCCCCTTGGCACAAACTGTAACCACACAGTACACTGGGTCCCCCGTCAAACCCCCGACGGTGCCCGACAACCAGCACGACAAGACTCTGCTGAAAAGTAAGCTCGGCATCCCCAGCGCGAGCGTAAAAGCAAACTACACTACCCCGGTATCCATCGCACTCCTACGGCGATGATACGGCACAACACGGCTCCTAGAGCTAAATCCGATAGTGTAGCTAATGACGATCCAGAACGAGGTTTTCTCCTAAGTCAAATCCAAGTCCAACATGTATAAAACTAAGTATTTACTAAGCATGCTCCAAGTTCAGATATTCAAGTACTAATCCATGCATTCGGGCTATCACATACTAGTCGAAACCAAAGTTTATACATGTCGACTACTAATACTTAGGAGTATTCCGATGTAAACCCACCTCGATAGCAATCTCCTTGCATTGAAGGAAGGTGGCCCGCGTCCAAAGGATCCTTCACTGGTCCGCCAAAGGTCCGAAGTCCCCCGCTGCGAAGAAGTAACCCAACGTTACACCGTTTCACAGAATCTGCCGGAAAAATAGCGGCTGAGAAAAGCTTAAATCCAAATAAGCTAACCTTCTCCAATTTCGGCAAGTGAGGGCTCAGAAGCTTCGTCTCGAAGTCTAGAATCCAATGGTCCAAGAATCGCTGGATTTCGCCACTTCTACGCGGAGTACTAGCCAAAGTGCCGACGGTCGACGCAGAATTCCTGCAGTTCAGCATTTCAGGAATTGCTCGCAAACAGCGGCTCAGTAATTAAGGGTTCCGACAGGACAAACCTGATCCAAATCCAGCAAATAAGGTGTCGTTGGAATCGTCTTGAAGTCGCGGATCCAACGCCCCAAGTTTCGTCGCGTTTCGACTCTCCTACACAGAGATATGGTCAAAACTCCGCGGGTCGACGGTGCTGCCAGCAGCAGTTCGAAAATCCAGGAAATAGATGCAACGGAGGGAAACTCGATGGGCTACTCACCTCAGGAAACACCCTAGCACTGTCGCTGAGTCGATGACGACGGCCTCCCGCGCTCGCCTAGCTCCCTCGCAGGGACACGACGTCAAAAACTCGCTCGATCCGCTCCGCGGCGCGTTGTCGGCGAAGCTCGGTCCTCTCTTGAGCTTGAGGGAAGAAGAAGAAGAAGAAGCAGCAGCAACAGCAGCAGCAGCTAAGGAAGGAGAAGAAGATGGAGGGGAATGCCTCCTCTCTCTCCTCTCTGCTCAGGGTAAAGGGGAGGTGAGGGGTGATGTGACAAGTGCCCAAAAAGTCAAACTGCACCATACCTCTGCTTTGTACCGGTACAAAACCCCACTTGTACCGGTACAAATAGGCAACCCGAGAGCATCTGCGCAGGGCCACACCGGTATAGCTCTGGTGGCTATACCGGTATAGCAACCGTTGCTATACCGGTATAGCAATCGACTTGTACTGGTACAGCTCACAGAAAAACCTGCTATTTGCAAATTTTCGTGACACACGCTGCTCTCGCGTTCCCACGGGGCCCGTTTAGCATCTATTTGGCGCTAATGCGACCCAGGCTGGTCCCGACACTCTCCAGAGCCGTCGTCAAGCCTCAGGTGCAATCTTCCAGGTCTCTACACATAGCATCTAGATACAAAAGGAGTACTCTAATGCATAGGAAAACTAAAATATAACTACTGCTCGGGCACTTTACCCTTGCCGCGATCCTCGCCAGGCGCACCCGTACTCGGCCCTGTAATAAAGTGGGGTGAGAACTATCTTCCATAGTTTCTAGTGGGTTCGGCTGCCGACTCCGCCGATCATCCCACTAAGTCCAAGTGGGCAAAAATAGACAAGTAGATAGATAGATAGATATCAAAGCTGTAAATGCCATAGTAAGAAAACTATGCTACTATGCCCAAAATCATAAGTAATGTATGCATGCATCATATAGTAAAGGTTTACTAATATGCCACTATGTCCAATAAGCATATGTTCATTGACAGTGCTATTCTTTTGTTTACCCAATCCTTGGCGAATCCCTTGGGTTCGCCTACGACTCACGTCACCATCCTGTATGGTAAGGAGACGCACCTCGCTCTCAAACTAGGGACTATCTGTAGGACATCAACTCTGCCCCTCTCGCACCTTACTCCGGAGTGCACGACGGCTTGGCGGCTTAACCACCACAAGTAACAGACCGCGAGCTTGATCCATCCTCTCAACTTGAGGACATCCTACCAACTAGGGCCAATAATCTCTCGGGAATCCACCTATCCCAATGTTCATGTATAAGTGTTTAACTACACTAGGTTCTTTATTTATGAGTCATCACTAGGGAATCCATCTATCCCTAAGTTCACATGCCACTAGTGTCATTGTACACTACATTATATGCCACTCGTTCTATTCATTTATCAATCATATGCCACTCGTTTTGTCACTAGTCATTTCATTCTTTAGCACTATAGGATTCAACGTCTTCACCCAATCCTTACCTATCCATTATACCAAGCGTTCAACTCACACTAGGTTATCAATTAGAAAGCATAAGGAATGGAATAACAATGCAATCCTACAATGCATATATGCAAGAGATGCAAGTCATGATGCGCTAAGACATAGAGAGGAACCCGGTTACTTCGGGATGACACCCCCACCTTTCGACGATGTAGAGGTTCTAGGAATGTGATTCGGCACTTGGTTCGACTTTGTCTCGGCCTACTAGGTCGAAACGAAGCTAGATCCGCCTTGTTTTGACGATAACTTTCCGACGGCTCGACGAATTGTAAGTCTAACTTCGCCCACACGTTTAGACACCTAACAATTAGGTTTAGATGCCAACAAATGAGATCATACCTCCCTATTAAGAGAAACCCCAATTTGGAGCCCAAGGTTTGCAACTATAGCAAACCCACTCTAACAAAACCCTAGATCTACCATTAAGCAAGTATTAAGCATGCTAGAATACTAACTAAACCATTTCTAGAGCAATAAACCTAAACCCTAGAATTCCACCATAGTTGAACTCAAGCTTACCTCTAAAAGCTAGCTCCAATGGGATAGGGAAGAAGAGAAGAAGATGATGGAGATGATCTCCTCCAAGTTCTCCTTCTTCTTCTTCTCCTTATTCTTCTTCTTCTCTTTCTTCTTCTCCTTCTCCTTCTCTTCTTTTCCTCTCTTGAGAGAGAGAGGGAGAGTGTGAGTGTGTTGCGAGGGAAATTAGAGAGGGAGAGAGAGCTCAATCCCCTCTATACCCTCTAACTAATGGCATAATTGCAGCCAAGTTCCTCCACTTTGCCTCTCTCAACTGCTCTGCCTGGGCAGATTTCGCGCACGGGGACCGGTCCCTCTACGGAGGACCGGTCGCCGAGAGCAGTCCCTGCGAGCAGAGGGCTCTCTACCAGCTTCTACGTTCACGGGGACCGGTCTCTCCCGCCAGGGACCGGCCCCCGAGAGCAATACTCTCGCAGGACACTTACGGGAACCGGTCCTTGACTGGGAGACCGGTCCCCGAGGGACACCACTTCTCTTACGGGGACCAGTCTCTCCCGCCAGGAACCGGTCCCCGAGAGCAACACTTGTGCGCGCAGGATTTTCTGCCGCATACAACACCTACGGAACCGGTCCCTCGCGCTAGGAACCGGTCCCCGAGAGCAATACTTGTGCGCAAAGGGTTTTCTCTGCGCACCATGCCTACGGGAACCGGTCCCTCATGCCAGGGACCGGTCCCCGAGAGCAGAATCTGCCAAGTGCAGATTTTTGCACATCTTACTCTCGCGGGTCCGTCGCAATGCACTTTCGGTGCTTTTGACTTCTTCGGCTTTTTCAAAGCATACCTACTTGACAATTAGTCGATTCTGAATGAAGTCCAACTCTCGGATTTCGAGAATTCACTTCTTTACAGCTGCTATGCCATCGGTGGCACGGAGGCTACTGTGCCGCCAAGTTGTTTTCAATAATGCGGCTTCCAAATCGACGATCGGCTCCGTTTGACTTGATCTACACTCTTAAAAGTATTTGAAAATTAAATTTCATAAATTTTCGACATCATTTGGCTAGTGAAAGGTCTCAAAATTGACAATTTAAATGGTCGATGTGATGGGTTTGTGAATTTAACGATATAAAACAATTCAAATTTGATAAAATTTTTATCGAAAATTTTTTTACTATTTAGAATAAGATCAACACCTCTGATCTTAAATTCAAGTCTTTTATCATTATTTTTTATAAAATTTTTATTTTTAACCGTTCATTTTTAGACTACTCGTTTGATAGGTACGTAAATGATGCTAAAAAATTATAAAATTTTGTTTCCAAATACTTTCAATAGTGTAGATCAAGTCTAACGAGCCGATCGTCAAATTGGAAGCCGTGTCATTGAAAATAATTTGGTAGCACAGAGGCTTCCGTGCCACCGATGGCATACCAACCAGACTCTACATAATATAGCTATGCTTTTATATTACCCTATTTATCTTTGATAATCTAAGCATAAACATGAAAATAGTCTGATTTCTCTAAAAAGGTGAAATTAACAGCTATTCCTAGAATATTTTTAGATTATCCAGAATAATTATGTTTGACCGGAATAGAGTTGGTATTCTGATTGTTTTATTTCATTGTTTGGTCGAATAGATCGCAGAAGTAGCTTGTCGTACGTGTTTTTGTATTTATAGTCGGTTAAATAAATGAGGCAAGGACAATGTCTAGGTGTAACACATGTAAGGTAACATGCATGTATATATATGGTTTATTCACTCAACAAATAAAGTGTATTCGAACCTCGAGGATGTCAATTTTTCCAGTAGATTAACGACTGCTAATTAGGATGCTATCTATATTATAACAGTTGAATCATTAATTACTTATTTAAGATAAGTATGCGAGTCATAATTCATTAATTAATTAATTGACATCTTACTGTCGAGCGCGACGTTTGTGGTCGTCCTCATCGATCGACCACACTCAGGATTGTCAAATTGCGGTTGCCCGTCCAAATCACCTTGTCTTCATTTGCATCAACAACTAATCAAATTATTCTTATACATTATCGTTGACTTCAAAATACAATTTAGTTTCGTTGTGCAGTTTTTGTTTCGTTGTATTCTGCGTGCTCTCTTTGCTCATATATATATATATATATATATATACTCGGATTACTATAAAGTCCCTCCAAATATTATAGTTTATTTCAATATCTATTAAAAATTATTTCTGAACTGTTTTCTATCACGCACATTGATTTTTAGGTTACATTAATTTTTCAAATTATGGGTTTCATTTCCCACATCCCCTTTAATCAATTAAATTTTTTTTTTTACGTTTTAAGCTACCTATATCTTTAGTGCCCGTAGCGTACTTTCGCTAGGTGATATCCGCCATATATGCACTAAAATGTGAGCGGCAGCGACGTTTGTTTCTTTGTAGATGGATCTTTTCGGCTATAGTTATGACAACGGAGATAAGATTATAATTCACTTGTTAGTGTTTCTCTTGATATAATTAATATAGCTTTTCCTAGTTTTACCAACTTCGCATATATATGTTTCTTTGTAGATGGATCTTTTCGGCTATAGTTATGACAACGGAGATAATATTATAATTCACGTGTTAGTGCTTCTCTTGATATAATTAATATAGCTTTTCCTAGTTTTACCAACTTCGCATATATATGGACAGTTCACTATATATATATATATATATATATATATATATATATATATATATAGAATTGGTAGAATACTTTTTAGAAGCACCAAAAGTTGGTGCTTCTAAATTTTTAACCCTTAGATCTACTTTTTTGATTACTAATAGCCTTTAGATCTACTTTTTTGATTCTTTAGATCTAACACTATTCCACCTACCACCACCTATCACATCAACCACCACCTACCACCATCGTCTCAACCCTACATCTTCCCATCCAATTTAAAAACTCAAAAGCACCACCCTATTGGTGCTTTTAAGAGTATTCTAGCTCAACTCTATATATATATATATATATATATAGTAAGGCTACTATGCTTCTGGAAGCACGAAGGGCTCCGTGCTTCCACGTCGTTTTCGATGTTGTGGCTTTCGAATCGTCGATCGGCTCCGTTAAACTTGATCTAGAGTATTTGAAGTATCTAGAAAATAAATTTTACGATTTTTCGATATTATTTGCCTAGTGAACGAAGGGGTTGAAAATCAACGACTGAAAATAAAAATCTTACAAAATGTGATAATATTATATTAAAATTTTAGATCAAAAATATTGATCTTATTTTATATAGTATAAAGAATTTTCTATCAAAATTTCATGTAATTTGGATATTTCTATACCGTTAAACTTTCAAACGGCTCACTATGGCCATTAAAATTATTTGATTTTGTGCTCCTTCGATCACTAGGCAAATGATATCGAAAAATTATAAAATTTATTTTCTAGATACTTCAAATACTCTAGATCAAGTTTAGCGGAGCGATCGACGATTCGAAAGTCGCAACATCGAAAATGACATGGAAGCACGGAAGGCTCCGTCTTCCGATAGCATAGTAGCCTCACACTATATATATATATATATATATATATATATATATATATATATATATATATATATATATATATATATATATAATTGAGCTCCTATGTTTTTAAAAGTAATAAGTCATTGGTACTTGTAAGTTTTTAGCCCTTGTATTAATAGATGTGCGGTTAGGATAATGTGGGACCCCTTGGGTTAAGTAGGTGGTTGGTTGAATAATATAATCTAACGGTGAAAATGGTCAAAGTCATAGATCTAACGATAAAAAATTCACAAGCACCAAGTGCTTGATGCTTTTACAAGCATCAGACTCTCTCTTTCTATATATATAGGACATGACTATTATACTATTATGAGTATTGGAGCACTCGTAGTCATTAAGTTGTTTTCAATGATGGAGCTTCCGAATCGACGATCCACTCCGTTAAATATGATCTAGAGTATTTGAAACTTTTAGAAAATAAATTGCAAAAATTTTCGAAATCATAATAAATTTCATTAAGCGGGCATAAAATGAACGGTCAAAATCGAACGACATTCTAAAAAACAATGATCGGATCCTTCAATTCAACATCGGAGTTATTGATCTTTATTTATTTGGTGCATAGAATTTTCTATCAAAAATTCAACAAATTTCGATTCTTTTACACCGTTAAACTAGCAAGTATCCTATACCGGCTGTTAAAATTGTCAAATTTGTGACCTCTTGATCGTAAGGTAAATGGCGTCGAAAAATTATAAAATATAATTTCTAGAAGTTTTAAATATTGTAAATAACGTTTAACGGTGTGGATCGTCGATTCGGAAACTCTATCATCGAAAACAACTTATGAGTACGATGGCGATCGTACTTATAATGGTACAGTAGTCGGACCCTATATATATATATATATATATATCCTATTGGATTTTCGAAGTGATCTTTTGTTTCAAGCGTTGACTGGTGACAGAAGGAAAGCTAATTTATTCATATATTTTTACATATATATATATATATATATATACATATATATATATATATACATATATATATATATATACATATATATATATATATAGAACTAGGCTACTATGCTATTAACACTACAACAAAATATGTTTTAGACGACGCTTTTTAAACGACGTTTTCTTCTAGCATCTTTAATATTTAGTATTTGCCGACATTATGATTAAGCGTCGCCAATAAACATATTTTTATCAAATATTTATATAAATTTTCCGACGCTATATTAAAACGTCGGTATATTTATCCCGACATGTTTATTTAACGACTCTTTACACGACGCTTTTACAAGCGTCGGGATTATTTTTGCCGACGCTTTAAAGCGTCGCTAAATGTCCTTTAAAGTGTCCTTAAATGCAAGATTTTTGTAGTGTAATAGCACCAAGTCATTGGTGCTACCAAGTTTTTGGCCATTGGATTGAGAGATGTGTGGTTAGGATGATGTGGGCCCCCTAGGGTTAAGTGGGTGGTTGGTTGAATAGTATGATCTAACGGGTGAAAATCATCAAAGGGGTGGATCTAACGGCGGAAAACTTGGTAGCACCAAATGCATGGTGCTATCGATAGTATCACGACTCTATATATATATATATATATATATATATATATATATATAGTAGTAGGACTATATATATATATAGTAGCCGGACTCTATATATATATATATATGAGTTGAGCTAGAATACTCTTAAAAGTAGAGCCCATTTTACTCTCGAGTTGTTTTCGATGATAGAGCTTCCAAATTGATGATCGGCTCAGTTGAACATGATTTATACCACTTAAAGTGTTTAGAAATCAAATTTCAAATATTTTCGACATCATTTGCCTAATGATCAAGGGGTTTTAAAATTTGTAATTTTAATGGTGGATAAGAGACGTTTTCTCGTTTAACGGTGTAAAGATATCCAAATCAATTGAATTTTTGTTAGAAAATTCTTTAAACTATTTAAAACAAGATCTATACTCTTGATTTTGATTACAAGACTCCTATCATCATTTTTTAAAGAATATTCATTTTCAACCATTCATTTTCTTTCACTAGATGGATACAAGAACAATATCGAAAGTGCGTGAAATTTGATTTTTAGGTAGTTTAAATGGTTTAGATCATATTTAACGGAGCCGATCATCAATTTGAAAGCTCTATCATCGAAAACAACTCGAGAGTAAAATGGACTCGGTACTCTTAAGAGTATTACGCTCAACTCTATATATATATATATATATATATATATATATATATATATATATATATATATATATATATATATATAAAAGAAACAACACAAAGAGACTTATACATATGTAGTGTTATTATCCCTCAATAAGAGGTGGAGAAGAAGAGCAAGGGTCCATATATATATATACCTATATCCACAAAAGTAAGCCACAACATAGCTCATATTAACCGCTTCGTTTATTCATTTAGAAATAAACTCAAATTTGAAAATATGAATCGGTTGGATTCGAACTTGAGATAACCATCAAGTCCTTTGTCACTTGCTTTAGTAATTATATTAATTATAAGAGTTAATTTTATACAAATCCTTACAAATATAGCGTATTACAAATATAGTTCTATAAAATTCATTTTAAATATAGCGTATTCCAAATATAGTTCTATAAAATTCATTTTTTTATATTGTTCCTACAAAATAAGTAATATTTTCAAATACGTCCGTCTGATTTTTTTACCGTTAAAATATTATTTATTTTATAACTGAAATGACCTTATTACCACCACAAATATGTCACTCCAAAAGTCCCAACTATTAATTAAAAAGGAGTAAAAAAATTAATTCACCTCATTAACTAACTAGGATTACGAATTTTATTTATGGTTAACTAATTTTTTTTAACGTATCGTGATATATTTGAAAATAACATAATTTTTATAGAGACAAAATATAAAAATTAAATATTATAAAAATATATTTATAATTTACTATATTTATGGGAACACATATGAAATTAATTCTAATTATAACCCCAGATGTGGCCCCATTTCGTCATCTTGATGTGTTGGCTTCGTTCTAGGTGAACCCAACTAAGCACTTAAACAACTTTTAAGTACTTTAATTCTATTATTTTTATTCTTTTTGGGTGACGTGAACATAGTCAGTACAAGAATAGCAGTTGCCTTACGAATATTTTACGGAAAACCAAACGAAATGAAGCTGACCTTCTGATAGATTCTAAGTAACACGCACGCCTGGGCCCCTACTTACTGTGATGCCGCAGTACTCCCTCTCGAACCATTATCCCTTGCCCTATTGGCGTACATATTTTAATTTGTTCGTCATTTTCTTTCTTTTTGTCTTTCAAGTGGTTAGATCCATTGTGTTCTACACTACACATCTAACGTACGTACGTAATCATGCATCTTAGCTGTAAAGCATATTAAATATTTTTTAACACATTCCAAAGCCGTCTCTAGGGCCTAAGCAAGTTTTAGCTCAAAAAAAAGGTTTTAGCGGCCGTCAAATTGATTTAGTATTTATCGTCTTCGATATCGTGTCGAAGAAGATGCAGAAGCGCGTCTGAAGTCGATGCGGTAGCGGGTTTAAAAAGCTGCTCTATTTTTTCAATAAAATTTAAAAGATATGATAAAAAGACATAATAAATAGTTAGAATATTTTGTTATTAAAGAAAATAAATATTTCATACTATTATGTCAGCGCACGTAAATTTTAACGAACACGCATCGACGGCTCAAGTGCAGCGCCGTCTTGCGTCCTGTCTTAACAAGTTCAAGCACGATTCCGTACCACGGCATTTAAATCCTTAGCTCAAAGATTGATCCGATTCATGAGGGTCCAACTAGAATGGAACAATCTTCAGTATATCGTTTTCGCCAGGCAATTACGCTCCTGGTGTACGTACTGACGTCGTTTGGGCAAATGATTTGTGACTGCCGGACCAAGATGCGTCCGTTCAAGAAATTAAAATCGCTCGATCTTCATCACAAAATTAAGAGGAAAAGGAAGAAAAGATCACCGGAGTGATTCCCAGCAGCCCAACGGACACAACAGTCGATTGCTGTCAAACCACCAAAACCCCTTTCAAGTGTAGAAGCGCGCGGCAAATAATATATTATGTAAATTCCAACAAAGGGATTATATATTGTTCATGAAAGACTGTCGTTTACTAAAGAAGGAACTACTCACTGACTAGCAAATTAGACGATGGCAAGAGACCATTTGGTTTAAGATTTGTAATATAACAAAAATATTATATATTTTTTAGGGATAATTGCCTATATACCCCCTCATGCGTCTGAAAATATCCGATCTATTCCTTTTCTTTTTCTTTCTAAATTGTCCCTCATACGTTCCACCGTTATTGCAAAATACTGCCGCAGTTATCTCCTGTTAAGTTAATCTGAGTTAAACGTGAGTTAAATATCTACCACAGTTAAAAAAAATTAAAATACCAATTTTGCACATAAATTAAGGGCAAATAAGAAAGGTGGGTGACGGTAGAGGGGTATATTGGAAAAAATCAAAAGTCGAAATACTTTTGTGCCCTTGACTTTAAGGGCAAATAAGAAAGACAGTGATAGTAGAAGTGTATATTTGAAAAGGGCAAAATAGTAATTTTACAGAAATAACAGAGTTATTTAACAGATTTTAACTCTAAGGGTATATTAGAAATAGGTTGGAACGTAGGAGAGGTATTTTCAATATTAGCCTTCTAAGAGGGATAAATCAGAAAATCGAAAACCTTTCGGGGGTATATAAGCAATTGCCCCTATTTTTTAAATTTGGAATGGCGGCAAACTTGTTACTAATTTATCAAGTCATGACCACTTAAATTGAGAGATTATTAAAAACTAATTTATTCTTATTAATAGGCCATATACTAATTAATGATTCTCATCAAGTATATATATATATATATATATATATATATATATATATATATATATGAATATGAAAATACCTCCCTGGTAATCTGGTATTCCTACTATCCGAAAATCTACAATTATCCTAATACTTCACTAACACTTTATATAACTCTCTAACATGAGTTGAATAATAATAATTTGAATATTCTAAACCAAAAAAAAAAAAAAAATTCAATGATTACTGAAATATTATAATTAAACCGTGAACCAAATGGACCCTAATAGTTTGGACAATAAGATGAGAACTGTTAATTGTTATATGATCATGATGCGTAGAAATACAGACAATAGTAGGAAGAGGTAGAAAGCAAGAGGGAAAGAGGTAGAAAGCGAGAGTGAAAGAATAAGAAAAAAAGATGGTATATAGCAAACGTAATAGCCTCAACCAAACACTACAAACAACAATCATGTTAGATTATAAGTTTGTTTATTAGTTTTCTATTTACTTCTTTTGATGAAAGGTTGTGTACCTTGTGAAAGGTTTTGTCTCTTCGTAAGGTTGTGTCTCTTTATTTAAGGTTGCATGTTCTTATTTAGGGTTGTGTCCTTTAGTGAAAGGATTTCTTGTTTTCGTAATATGTTGTGTCGTTTCGTACCCTATAAATAGAGAGCATCTTACATGTTGTGTTTAGTGTGGATCAAGTTGTATTAATAAGTTCTTGTGTACTGAAGTTCAATTATATTTAATAAATTTAGTTGTTTTAGTTTTAAATACTTTTGTAGTTCCATTAAAAGAATAGCCCACCAACATATGGATCAGAGCTAGAAAAGAACTTTATTGAAAAATGGCCACATAACTTCTCGAAACGCAAGTCCCAAAATTATTAAAAGATAATTTTGAGAATTGGTGCATTCAAATAAAAGCACTACTTGATTCTCAAGATCCTGAAAAATTAGTCAAAACTGGGTACCAAGAATATACAGAGTAAGAAGAAGCTGCATTAATTATAGCCTGATGAAAAGATTTGAAGAAAGCAAGAAAGAAGGATAAAAAGGCCCTCTTCAATCAATCAATTAAACGATGACGAGTCGACGTTTGAGAAAATTGCCGAAGCAACTTCGAGCAAAGCAACATAGGATATTCTTGCCACCATCTTTAAAGGAGATGACAAAGTGAGGCGGATTCATCTACAAAAGATTCAAGTGGAATTCGAAACAATACGACTGAAGGAATCCAAAAGTGTCACGGAGCGGACTATGTTTCTCGCATCTTCGTAATTGCAAACCAAATGAAGTGTCACGCCCCAAACCCGAGGCGTAACAGATGCCGCATACCTGCTAAGCTAGCAAATATGCAAGGTTACAGAATCAGACGGAAACTAGCAAAAAGATGACCAACAATGTTTCTCACTAAATTCAAATAATCATAAGATGAGACTAAGAAATTAAATGCTAACTAAAATCAAACGAAATTCTAACATCTATAAAACTAAAGCTTATTACGAAACACCATGAATTCGGTCCACTAAATACCATAATTAACAAAGGTAGGTACAAAGAAATAACGAAATAAAAACAGATAACAAACGATCGTTTATGAAGTCCAAAAATATTCACATCTAAATACATGCTAGGCATAAAACAAAAAGGACTAAAATCAAAATCTAGCTATATCTAACGCTCACTCGGTCCCAACCTTGCCCTGCGAATCTGTCTCGAAACCTGGGTAAGCAACCATACACCATATTAGTCGGATTAAGCATACAAATTAATAAATAAATACAAAAATAATTCAAGCGACTGGTTTTTAATTTGTAAAATTTCAGAAAACAAGAATTATCAAACTTGAAATTCAGATCAGATTGAAACTATAACTTTACAAAGCATTTCTTTTTAACCAAATAACGAAATAAATATTAAGTCTCCGACAACTAACTACATCATATGATTCGTTGGCGAGATCCAGAGGCACCCGAAGGCGCAAACAGAACAGAGGCACCGGAAGGTGCAAACAGAACAGAGGCACCAAAGGTGAATGTACAAAACAGAGGTATCCGTAGGCGCAAACAAAACAAAAGCGCGAATAGGCGCAGGCCCCCGAAGGCGTAATACAAAGACGAAGCTTGCTTCTATAACAAAATACATGTCGACATGGCCAATATTAGCATAGCAGAATACCAAGAGACATTAAAATTTAAAATTATCGAGTCACTAACTTACAGAACAGATTATCAAATTTCAAAATTTTCTATTAAAAGAATGCTTCAATCATAGTTGAAACTCAGTTTACAGAAATATTTAATATACGCTTAACCCTTAATTTTAAAATCTACCAAATAAAAATTTTCACACAATCAAAGTATTTTCTAAATTATTTTACGAAAAACTAACGGGTGTTCGATCGCTTACCTCAAAAGCGGCTTCTAAGCTAAGAAGCTATTTAGTCGAAAATTGCACGAAAACCAATCATCGGAACCTAAAATAGAGATATGTGATTCTCTATAAGCTAACTAAAAATAAAATTACAAAAATGATATATATATACATTTAGAAGGCAAGCTTATACAAAAATCTGAATTCGGATAGGTTCACATAGGTCGACAATGTCGGCTACAAATGCATTCAAAAAGGTCAAGACGGAGCACGAAAGAGATTTAGAATAATACATTCGACGAAACTCAATTAGCAATCAAGAGGATGATGAGTTTCAAGGATTAAAATATTCAAAGAAGCAAGATAAGATGAATGAAGTTTTAAATAATAAACGAAGAATTTAATACTCGAAAAAAGGGTTTTCAGATATTGAAACATTGATTTGCAAATCAATAATTAGATAGAATCAAAATTAAGAACAAAACAATATATGCCTCCTCTTAGGCATTTTGTCGAACATGTAACGGACTTTCAATAACTATGTAGAATATGCAAAATTTATATACCTAGATCACATAGAGAATACATGGTAAAAATTTAATAATGATCGGGATGTTTGGCCTTGGGCGGACAGGGGAGGTGCTGTCCGTTCGGCGTCTGTTCGACGCGCCCGAATCGGACCAAATTGGTAGCGGTCTCGGGGCGTGACATATGCGGCTCAAACTAAGGAGGCAACAGCAGCAGAGGAGCTCATTGTAGGTATCATTTTAATTAATAGATTAAGAGTTAGAGCATTATTTGATACTGATGCATCGCATTCTTTCATCAATCGGCTATTTGCTTAGTTGTATGGCATTGAGCTTATACCTACTTTGCATCTAGGACGAGTTGTTGTTCTCGATCATACTTTGGACATTCAAAAGTATTGCCCTATTTACCCTATTAGAGTAGGGGATTGAATTATGCCGATTGATTTGTTAGCCCTACACAAGCTTGGAAAGTTTGATGTAGTGTTGGACATGGATTGGCTCATGAGGTATTACTCCACCATCAACTGTGTGAACCGGACTGTGACGTTTCGAGAACCTGGACATGACGAGGCAGTGTTCAAAGGGTGTAAGAGTTTGCTATTTGCGATTACTATCTCTTCTACTCGGGCTAAGCAGTTGATTAAGAGTGGGTGTGTAGCCTTCTTGGGTAGCATCATTGAGAGAATTGGAGATGTCCCTAAGATTGAGGATATTCTCGTTGTGCGGGAGTTTGTGGATGTCTTTTCGGCGAAGTTACCTATCATGCCTCCTGATAGGGAGATTAAATTTGTGGTAGATCTTGTTCCTAGAACTACCCTAATCTCAAAGGCACCCTATAGAATAATGGCACCAGCTGAGCTTAAGGAGTTGAAGGCGCAGTTGCAAGATTCGTTGGAGAAAGGTTTCATTAAGCCGAGTGTTTCGCCTTGGGGAGCGCCAGTCCTATTTGTTAGGAAGAATGATGGATCACTTCATTTCTATGTGGATTATCATAAGCTTAATAAAGTCATGATTAAGAATAAGTATCCATTGCCGATAAATGATGACTTATTTGATCAACTTCAAGGTTCCAAGGTGTATTCAAAGATTGATCTGCAACCTGGTTACCACCAACTCAAGATCAAACCAAAGGATGTTTCAAAGGCAGCTTTCGGAATATGGTATGGACATTATGAGTTTACAGTTATGCTGTTTGGGCTTACCAATGCCCGAGCAGCTTTTATAGATATAATGAACCGTGTCTTTAAGCCCCATTTAGACAGATTCGTCGTGGTGTTCATCAACAACATTTTGGTGTATTCTCGAAGTGATGAGGATCATAAAGCTCATTTGAGACAAGTATTGTAGGTACTTCGAGAGAGGAAGCTTTTTGCTAAGTTAAAGAAATGTGAATTTTGGCTCCACGAAGTGGCATTCTTAGGACATGTCGTATCGAGAGCAGGTATAGCGGTGGATCCTAAGAAGATCGAGACAATCAAGGATTGGCCTAGACCGACCAATGTCACCGAGGTTCGGAGTTTTCTCGGTCTAGCCGGGTATTACCGGAGATTTGTTGAACGATTTGCTAAGTTGTCTGTTCCCCTCACGCGACCCACATATAAAGGAACTAAGTTCATTTGAAATGATATGTGTGAGAAGAGTTTCTTGGAATTAAAGGAGTAGTTGACAACCGCCCCAATCTTGGCATTACCTATGGCAAGAGTAGAGTTGTAGTTTACAATGATGCTTCACTTAATGTCAGGCCCCGGGACCCAACGAAAGCCCGTCCGACACGTGTCCAGACCCGCCATATGTCTAAAACATATAAGGCATCTACTACAAAACGATAATAAATCAACAAAAAAGAAGATCTAGCGATATCAGAGCATAGTACCACATCTAGATTCTATGATAAGAAAGTAAAAGAACTAACATCCACTATATAAAAAAAAACCAAAATGGTGATACATCAAGTAATCCAAAACAAGTGCTAAATGTAATACAAAGGTTGTCTCTCTCTCACAAAAACATCAAGAGAGGAAAACCACCTAGGCAAAATGTAAGTAGCAGCTATCTAGCTACGCGACCCCCTTGCCGCGATCCCGTGCCTCCACCGGTGCTGAAGGTTCTGAAATAAAATCATAAAACAGAGAGCGCGGGAACTATTAAATAATAGTTCCCATGCAGTGGGCAATTACTGACTTCAGTTAAGTGCTCCACTAGGCCCAAAACTAAACATGTAAGTAAATAATTAGTAAAAGCGATATGAACGACATGTAAATAAACATGTATGCTTTCTACAACATGATGTCTCTACTTAGCACGAAATTGCATAAAAAAGCTATTCTATACATGAATAAGCATGAGTATACAACCAACATGATGTCTACAACGAAATAGTAAAATGTCATTGTTTACTATTCTAGTCAATGTCCACATGGCATATTAACTACTTAAAGTTTCAATCTTGTAAAACCCGCCCGTAGGCTGTCTGGCCTAAAGACCCACCCGTAGGCTGTCTGACCTATGCAGTGCCTAATGGCCCCATGGTAGTCAACATCCCCACTCTAGGAATGAGCCTTGCCCACGGCAATCCACTTCGGCGCCCAATCCCGCACGGGCGAGCATGTGTCGCGATGGCTATCTCCGGAGTGCCGGCTTGTGAGGAGCGACCCTCACAAGTATGTGCGAATGAGCACAATGGCAAGCAAGTATACGAATCCGTCTCAAGTCCCAAGCCATCATGTCTAAAATATGGAATATATAGCAACTATGTCAATGGCTTATCACTATGTCATCATGTCTAAAACATGAAATATAGTCGATGTCCCAATGACCTATCACTATGTCTCTATGTTACAGTTTCACAATTTACTAAGTCAAGTGCCCCTTTATAACACATTAGTTATCTATGTTCAAGCATAAGTTTAATGTTCATGTAAAAACATTTCCAATCATTTTCCTCACAAGAGACAAGTTTCCAATTGGCAAGATAGAATACTTTTCACATGCATGCTTAACACACATATGGCTCTACTATATAGAGATGAATTTTTATGATACATAACACATGCATTTTAAGTATTCTAAAATTCATATAAACCCTATCTAGCATGAATATGCATGCGATGCGATGAAACGATAACATTTAACCCCTTGGAGAAGATTTCTCCTAATCCATGAAGTCAAACCCACCGTGACTCCTTGCACTCTTCGTAAGCGCCGACGAAGGTGCCCCCAAGCCTCTTAGCTCCCTAATAAAGGTTCTAAGAGGGTTAAACACTTCGAACGAACACATGTTGTGTTCATCCAAAAATCCACCCAAAAATAGAGTAAAACTCACCTTAGGTTGGAGAAAACCCTTCTAAATCTAAAAAGAATGTTGGAGTGCTTCACTTCCAACTCAATTGAAGGTTCTACACCTATCAAACAAGACCCAAAAGCCTCTAATCAAAACCCCCCAAAATAAATCCTAGAATTCCATTTCTAGGGTTTTATCTCACAAAATCCTCCAAAACAAGAATCAAATAGTAGAAATTTACTACTCACCTCTCAAGATGTCCCAAACCAAGCTCCAAACTAAGTAGGGTGGAATATCTTCCTCTAGACAAGCTCCAACTAAAGCTCTAAGACTCCTCTCATGGAGGGAATAGCACCAATAATGCAAAAGGAGCAAAAAGAGGTGTTAAACCCTCAAAAATCCCACTAAAACCCAAAAAAAGCAAAGAGAGGTAGAAGAGGGCTCTCTTACCTTGCCTTCTCTGTTTCCAAGCTCAGGGAAAGGGTAAAGGGGCGTGGGTAGCTTTATAGAGAAGCCACATTGTAAAAACACCCCTGCAGTTTGAACAGTTTGTAAACTTTCAAAGTATACCGGTACACGGGCAAGTGTACCGGTACAAATTTCACGAAAAATACAAACCCGAGCCTCGGGTTTGAGAAAATACCTAAGTGTACCGGTACAAATCCAAAGTGTACCGGTACAACCATCAGTCCTGTACCGGTACAACCATCGGTCCTGTACATGTACACAACCCTGAAATTGCAATCCGAGAGCAGCCTAAGTCCTCCTTTTTGGCGACCTTAGCTCTACTTTAAATACCTCAATTCTCGGAATGTGAGTCATAGGTCGGAACACTGTCAACGATCCTCCAAAAAATATGGAAAAGCTCAGAACTCACATCAAACACTTGAACCTCGCAATTTGCACAGGTCCAGTGTGTTACACTTAACGGGTTCGGGTATGTTTGATGTAGGACGAAAAGGTAATAGCGTCATTATGAAGAGAATTATCCAACTCATGATTTGAAGTTAGCGGCCGTAGTTTTTGCTTTAAAGCTTTGGAGTCATTATCTTTATGGTGAGTGGTGTGAAGCCTACATAAAAGTTTGAAGTATCTCTTCACACAGAAAGAGTTGAACTTGAGGCAGCAAAGATGGTTGTGTTAGAAAATTGCGTGCGAAAAAGCGCAGCAAAAAAAAAAATTAAAACAAATTTGATTTTAAAACTCAAGATCCGACTCAAAAATCGCACAATTAGGATCCCTCATATTCTTTAAGATTAAAGGAGAAAAAGAAGATTCAATCTTTACCTTTGTACGAGTAGAACTTCACTGCAATTTGATGATCACGAAATTAAGTTCTCTTGAAACCGCACACGCGTCCAGCCTCTATAGGTATCCACACGAGGTTGGTGATTTGATCGATGTCCTCATTGGAGTTCTAGCTCCTTAGCAAAGAACGTCTTTCTCACTAGAAGAATGAGAGAAGGAAAGAGATAGGAAGAGAGATGACGGCTAGGGTTTTTTAAAAACTCTCGTATATTATATAGAAAGATATAATCCTCTTTTTAATAATATAATAACCATTAAGGATAAGTACAAATCTATATTTAAATTTATCCTTTCCTTAATTGGTTAGATCGATCAAATCCTCATTTGATTCGACTTGAACTTTATCCTAATTTGATCATATCAAATTAATAGTACAACATTTGCACATAACTCGTCTCATAATTTACTAACCTTTAGTAAGTCCTCTATTGTAACATTTATACCTTGGTACCACTAATTCATAATAATTATAAATTAGTCCAATTATCAATATATGGACAATTAGGTCCTCCGGCGATTCAAAAATCATTATATATGTTTGAAGTGAAAAAAAAAAATACGGGCCTCATTCTAGCCCATTAAATATTATCATCTGGGCCCAATAAATTAAAACGGGCCTAATTAGCGACGGCCCACATCAGCATCCCATAAAATATATATTCGAAATTTGATTTCGAATCGCAACCCATTCAAAATTCGAATTCGAATTTCGAATTTCGAATCCCTAACCAATTCCCAAAAATCCCCCAACCATCCATCAACCCATTCAAAATTCAAACATGCGATTTCGAATTTTGAATTTATCCCTCAACAACCGATTCAAAATTTGAATTTCAAATTTCGAACCCCTAACCGATTCCAAAAAATCCTCCAACCATCCAACCAACTTCCAAAATATCCGTCAACAACCTAACCAATTCCCAAAAATCCTCCAACAATCCATCCACCCATTCAAAATTCAAAATTCGATTTCGAATTTCGAATATCCAACCAACTTCAAAATATCCTCCACAATCCATTCAAAATTCAAAATTTGATTTCGAATTTCAAATTTATCTATCAACAACCGATTCAAAATTCAAATTTCGAATTTCGAATGTCCAACCAACTCCCAAAAAATCCTCTAATTCGGTTTCGAATTTCGAATTTCGAACTCCCAACCAACCCTTCAATTCGATTTCGAATTTCGAATATCCAACCAACTCCAAAATATCCTCCACAATCCATTCAAAATTCAAAATTCGATTTTCGATTTCGAATTTCGAATTTATCCATCAACAACCGATTTAAAATTCGAATTTCGAATTTCGAATGTCCAACCAACTCCCAAAAAATTCCTCTAGTTCGATTTCGAATTTCGAATTTCGAATTTCGAACTCCCAAACAGCCCATTCAAAATTTGATTTCGAATTTCGAATTCGCAGCCAACCGCCGAAATATCTTCCAACCGTCCAACTACTCATTCAAAATTCAATTTCGAATTTCGAATCCCTTCTGACCAACCACAACAACCTATTCGAAATTCAAATTTTAAATTTCGAATTTCGAAATATCTTTCATCACCCCTCCCGTTATAAATAGGGGAACCCAAATCAAACGACGAGAGAGACGAGAGAAAAAAAAAGAAAAAAAAAAAAGAGATTGCTACACACGTTCCCACTTCAAAAAAAATATTCAAAGAAGGAGGAATCGCTGAGCCGCTTCATCCGATTCGTCATCTGTTCAAAGAGAAGGGATCGCCGAGCCGCTTCGTCAGATTCGTCATCTGTTAAAGGAGGAGAGATCGCCGAGCCGCTTCGTCCGATTCGTCATCTCTTAAAGGAGGAGAGATCGCCGATCCGCTTCATCCGGTCCGTCATCTGATCAAGGAGAAGAGATCGCCAAACCGCTTCTCCGATCCGCCACCTGATCAAAGGAAAGAGATCGCCGAGCTGCTTTATTCAAGCCATCGTTTGATCAACAGGTAAAAAAAAAAAAAAGAACAAAAATAAAGAACAAAAAAAAAAAAAAGAAAATGACAACGTAATAAAAAAAAATTCTTTTCTCTCCTCTCTTTCTTTTTTTTTTTTGGTCCTACTACCGTAGTCATCCATACCATCTAGGTGACTTCGATGGGAGAGGGGGGGGGAGCCAATGGTTTTCCGTTTTTTGGGACCTCTCAATACCCTATTCGAAGTTGTTGATAATAGAATGGATGATCTACATTGTTGCGACCATCACAACGTCGCCGGTTTGATACTTTCGAAAGAAGAGGGAAGGGGAATCTAAGATTCCCCGTTTCTTCGAAACCTTCAATATTTCTTCGAAAATATCAAATCGGATCCGACGGCCGAACAGATCCGCGCCACCGCCAACAACTTTATCGACGACATTAAAGAAACGTCACCGGTTTGATGCTTTCGAAAGAAGAGGGGAGGGGAATCTAAGATTCTCCGCTTCTTCGGACCCTTCACTATTTCTTCGAAAATATCAAATCGGATTCGACGGCCAAACAGATCCGCGCCATCGCCAACAATTTCATCGACGACATCAAAGAACATTGTCGGTTTGATGCTCTCGAGAGAAGAGGGGAGGAGAATCTAAGATTTTCCGTTTCTTCGGACCCCAAATTAGAACAAAACGGGAATTTTTTCGGACCCCAAATCAAAATCAAAATTAAAACGGGGATTTCTTCGGACCCCAAATCAAAATTAAAACGGGAATTTCTTCAGACCCCAAACCAAATTGCAAAATCAAATCCAATAGAAGAATCAAAACGGAGATTTCTTCGGACCCCAAATCAGATCAAAACGGAAATTTCTTCGGACCCCAAATTCAATTGAAAAATCAAATCCAAATTGGAATCAAAACGGGGATTTCTTCGGACCCCAAATTCAATTGGAAAATCAAATCCAAATTGGAATCAAACAGGAATTTCTTCGGACCCCAAGTCAAATTGAAAAATCAAATCCAATTGCAGAATCAAACGGGGATTTCTTCGGACCCCAAATTCAATTGAAAAATCAAATCCAAATTGGAATCAAACGGGAATTTTTTCGGACCCCAAATCAAACCCAAAATTAAAAAAGAAATTTCTTCAGATCCGAATTAAGTTGCAAAATGAAAAGATGATCGCCTCGAACCTGAACCGTATCAAGTTCACATTCGAACCCGCACCACATCAAGTTCACATTCGAACCCGAACCGAATCAAGTTCACATTCAAACCCGAACCGCATCAAGTTCACATTTGAACCCGAACAGAATCAAGTTCACATTAAAACCAAATCCAAACCAAGTTCACATATAAACTCAAATATGGACTCAAAATCTGAACCAAGTCCACATAAAAATCCAAACCTAAACCAGAACCCAAATCCAAACCGAATCCGACCCAAGTCCAGAAATAAATCTGAACCCAAAACCCAAACCAAACCAAATCAAGTCTACAAATAAACCCAAATCAAACCCAAAACCAAATCAAGTCTACAAATAAACCCAAACCAAATCAAGTCTACAAATAAACCCGACCCCAAAATCCAAACCAAACCAAATAAAGTCTACAAATAAATCCAAACCAAATCAAGTCCACAAATAAACCCGAACCCAAAACCCAAACCAAACCGAATCAAGCTCACCTACGAACCCAAACCAAATCAAGTCCATAAATAAAACCGGAATCCAAACCCAAATCCGATCAAGTCCATAAATAAAGACCCAAACCCAAATCCGATCCGGACCACAAATACAACCCAATCTCAACTTCCGATTTGGACTCATGAATCCAAACCCAAATCAAATTGAAACCCAAATCCATAAACCATGAACCAAGTTCGTGAACCAAAACACCACGAATCATGCCTATGGTCATGAACCAAATTTCATTGACCAAATTCCATGGACCATATACCAAACCTCATGAACCATATCAAAGTTCATAAACCAAACCTCATGGACCAAATCCCATGAACCATAAACCAAACCTCATGAACCATACACCAAGTTCATGAACCAAACCAAATACCCATGGACCAAATCCCATGGATCATATACCAAACCTCATGAACCATATCCAAATTCATGAACCAAACCATGGACCAAATCCCATGAACCATGAACCAAATTTCATGAAACAAATCTCATGGACCAAATCCCATGAACCATGAACCAAATTTCATGGACCAAATCCCATGGACCATATACCAAACCTCATGAACCATATCCAAGTTCATGAACCTAACCTCATGGACCAAATCCCATGAACCTGAATCAAATCCCATGGACCATATACCAAACCTCATGGACCAAATCCCATGAATCATGGACCAAATTTCATGAACCATATACTCAAATCTCATAAACTTTTTCTTTACTCTAGCTCATATACCTAGAGTAAAAAAATCAAATGTAATATCGACCACCCCTAATACATATACTTAAGGCTAAGTCAATCGCCTTAATACATATAACTAAAGCAAAATCATCTCCAAATCGACAAAGTTCTAAATTATATACTTAGAATTCGGTCAAATGATATTCGACTAACCCTAACACATATCCTTGGGGTTTAGTCAACCTTTTGCTCTAGCACACCTACCTAGAGTGAAACCCATACCCGATCAAGATCTAATATATATATATACTTAGAGTTCATGTAAATCAAATCCAATGAACCCTAATACATACTCTTAGGGCTTAGTCAGATCCTCACTCTAGCACATATAACTAGAGTGGAAAATATGATAAACTCGGTCAATCCTGATACATTTACAAAGGTCTCTTAATCGAAGGTGCCCCAATGTCACGGGGGTAATTAACAGTAGATGTTTGCATCTATTGGAAGCCATGGACCCGCAATACCTGATACCCATACACATATGAATACTAATCTGAATCATGAATACTACCTCAGGCGAGAGAGAAATTTCGTCGACCGTGCGAGGTGCGTCATTCGTGGTGGCAGACAATATATATATATATATATATATATATATATATATATATATATATATATATATATATATATATATATATATATAGAGAGAGAGAGAGAGAGAGAGAGAGAGAGAGAGAGAGAGAGAGAGAGTAGAGCTACTATACTATCGAAGCATAAGGTAGTTAGTGCTTCCGATTTTTAAGCCCTTAGATCAACCATCTTGATCATTTTTAACCATTGGATCAATATTATTATCCAATGGGGACCACTCAACCCTGGGGGACCATTCAACCCTAAAAGGACCACTATCATCCTAACCGTACAATCTTCGATCCAAGAGCTAAAAAATTGGAAGCACCAAGTCCCTTATGCTTAGATAGCATAGTAGCTCTACACTATATATATATATATATATATATATATATATATATATAAAAGGACCACTATCATTCTAACCGTACAATCTTCTATCCAAGGGCTAAAAAATTGGAAGCACCAACTCCTTATGCTTCCGATAGCATAGTAGCTCTACACTATATATATATATATATATATATATATATATATATATATATAGTCCTTGCTATGCTATTAATAACACAAAACACTTGGTGCTACCAAGTTTTAATCGTTAGATTTACCCTTTTGATCATTTTCACCGTTAGATCATATTATTCAACCAACCACCCACTTAACCCTAGGTGGGCCACATCATCCTAACCACACATCTCTTAATCCAATGGCTATAAACTTGGTAGCACTAATGACTTGGTGCTATTAATAGTATAATAGCCTAGTTCTATATATATATATATATATATATATATATATATATATATATATATATATATATATATATATATATATATATATATATATATATATATATATAACTAGGTGGAAAACTATTAATAGTACCAATGACTTGGTGCTAGTATGTTTTCTACCCTTGGATTAAAAGATGTGCGGCTAGGATGATATGGGCCCGCTAGGGTTGAGTGGGTGGTTGGTTGAATAGTATAATCTAACGGATAAAATTAATCAAAGGGGTTAATCCAAGGGTAGAAAACTTACTAGCACCAAATTCGTCGTCTTATTAATAGCATACCGGACTCTATATATATATATATATATATATATATATATATATATATATATATAATTGACCTCCAATGCTTTTAATTATATATATATAGCTAAATTACGTAAAACCCCTATGTCAAAACCCGATTTTTCACTTTTCCCCCGTCATTTAAAAACCTACACTTTGCCCCTTGTAAAATAAAAAATATGCACTTCACCCCATACCGTTAGGGTTTCGGTAGGGTTCCGTTATAAAATATTTTTTATGCAAAAAATACCCTTCCGCCTCTTCCATGTTGCTTCGCCTCCTCTGCTTCGCCGCCGTCGCCTCGCCGTCTCGCCCTCCTCCTCCGCTCGCCTCGCCCACATCCCCTTCACCCTCATCCGCCACCTCGCCTTCAATTTTCACCTCGCCGCCACCTTGCCTACCTCTCCATCAACGCCCACCTTAATTTCCTCCATGCTATCGCCGAAATCGAGGGGCGTAGAGGTGCGAAAGAAGGGGAGCGGTGGAGAAGAAAATGGAGAGAAATCGCGGCCAATCGAGGTGTGAATCGCGGCGGATCGAGGCGGCGGTTGATGAGATGATAGAGGTGACGACAATGGTGAGGGCAAAATGGTCATTTTACACACCATAACCCCCCTGTGAATATTTTTCATTTTACAAAGAGTCAAAGTGTAGGTTTTTAAATGACGGGGGGAAAGTGAAAAATCGAATTTTGACAGGGAGGTTCTATATATATATATATATATATATATATATATATATATATATATATATATATATATATATATATAGGCCACGGCTACTATACTATTATGAGTATAGACCCTTTATACTCATACATTTTTAATTGATTGATGGGATGTGTGGTTAGGATGATGGTGGTCCCCACTTAGAATGATAGTGGTCACAGGGTTGAGTGGGTAGTTGGTTGAATAGTATGATCTAACGGATGAAAAGGATCAATGGAATAAATCGAGGGCTAAAAACTTATGAGTATAAGGAGGCTAATACTCATAAAAGTATAGTAGCGGGACTATATATATATATATATATATATATATATATATATATATATATATATATATATATAGAGTCCTATTACTATACTTTTATGAGTATAGAGGCTCTTGTACTCATAACTTTTTGGCCATTTAATCCACCCTTTAATCATTTTTACCCGTTAGATTATACTATTCAACCAACAACCTACTCAACCCTGGGGCCCACTATCAATCTAACCGTAATCACTCTCATCCTAGCCTCACATTTTTTCATCTCAACGGCTAAAAAGTTATGAGTACGATGGCTCCAATACTCATAATAGTATAGTAGCCGTGGCCTATATATATATATATATATATATATAGTTGAGCTAGAATACTCTTAAATCTGGCCCATTTTACTCTCGAGTTGTTTTCGTTGATAGAGCTTTCAAATTGACGATCGGCTCCGTTAAATATGATCTAAACCATTTAAACTACCTAGAAATCAAATTTCACGCACTTTCGATATTGTTCTTGTATCCATCTAGTGAACAGAAAATGAATGGTTGAAAATGAATATTCTTTAAAAAATGATGATAGGAATCTTGTAATCAAGATCAAGAGTATAGATCTTGTTTTAAATAGTTTAAAAAATTTTCTAACAAAAATTCAATTGATTTGGATATCTTTACACCGTTAAACGAGAAAACGTCTCTTATCCACCATTAAAATTACAAATTTTGAAACCCTTTGATCATTAGGCAAATGATGTCGAAAATATTTGAAATTTGATTTCTAAACACTTTAAGTGGTATAGATCATGTCCAACGGAGCCGATCATCAATTTGGAAGCTCTATCATTGAAAACAACTCGAGAGTAAAATGGGCTCGGTACTTTCTTAAGAGTATTTTAGCTCAACTCTATATATATATATATATATATATATATATATATATATGTTTTTAAAAGTACTAGGTCATTGGTGCTGGTAGGTTTCGGCCCTTGAATTAAGAACTGTGTGATTAAGATAATAAAAGCTTCCTATGGTTGAGTAGGTGATTGTTGAATAGTATGATATAACAGGTAAAATTGATACAATTGATAGATCTAATGATGAGAAACTTACAAGCACCAAATGCTTGGTGCTTTTGAAAGCACCGTAGCCGGACTCACATACAATTGAGCCATGAAAACGAACAAGATATATCATAGCACTGGGGCTTTAAATATGTCCTCAATCCGCCCCAATTCATCAACAATCCACCAAAAAACGGTCTCTCGCACTCTTCACGCTCACACCCCCTCCCGCTCTCGCCCTAGGCAGACGGTAAGTGAGGGCAAAAATTAGAATAAAACTCAATCTGCCTTAAATCTGACCAGACCTACTAAGGAAACGGGGCGAGAGGTTGGTGAATCCCTCCCGCCCCTGAATCTGCCCCGTTTGCACCTCTAAGCTTGTTCTCTCTCAACTCCCTGGTGATTCAGGCTTTTGGGCAGTGAAAATGCCTGATGTCACACTTGTTAGATTTTGAACTTCCTGCGGAGTAAGGTAATCTCACAAAGTTCTTATTGAAATAAGACAAAAAGTTTGCACTGTACCGCAAACTAAATATCAATGATCTTAGCTATAATAGATCCTACTATGAGCTCCTGACGAATTGAAAATGGTTACACAACTTCATACTGCCAAAATAATGATCAGCAACATGAACGATGGACGATACCACGGAACAAAACCAAATAACAATATACTAGTCACTTCCCCCTACAACTATTTACAAATCATTTCATTCAAGAGACCCTGAAAAATTAGTACGCCCATCACGAATAACTGTTGCAGACGACCTACAACGTACCAAACGCAGCACAAAAACAAAATCCATTCAAAGAAAAGCAGATTACAACATGCTGTTGGTAGAAATCAAATTGACGCAGATTTTGCCGACTTGATAAATAGAACACAGTCAAAAGAGTAAGTCCATAGCCAACGTTGCATTGATGAATAACTTTTGAGAGATCCACCCATCACCGGAATGAACTTACTGCCCAGTAGAATGAGAATCTAGCCAGGTTGTGATATCATTAATGACGGAGGAGATCCGATCATCCGGTTCTCCCTCTAATATAGAATGATAGCCGTCCTCGTAAAGCTTGAGCGTTTTGTCCTTCGTGCAAGCCTTGTTGTAGAGGAATTTGCTCACGTTAGGGTCCGTCACCTTGTCAGCAGCTCCATGAAGAATCAGCAATGGACAGGAAACCTGGAAGAAAAGAATGTAGCGAGTAACGTAAACAGAAGGTGGCAACTCTCACATTGTCGCTGGTTTCTAGCAACTAGCTATAAACAATTTTTAATATATTAAAATCATAAGCAATTCAACCGAAAGTAAAGTGTATAAGGTCAAACGTCTGAAAGAGAAACTAAATACAATCCGGTTGCTTTGCTTGCATAAGACTACCAATATATTTCCATCTGTTCTTGGAAATACCATCTATCTATACCTATCTATACCTATACATTAATCTCCATTACTAAATCCTACATTTACCCACCCCTTTAATTTTAGGACGAGTGGGGCCTACTTTTTTTTTGTTTTACATTTTCTCATTTTCTTTAGATTTATTAAGGCTTAAAGAGGTTTTTTTAACCCATTTCCTTTTGCTTTTTGGTCTTCCACCCTCTTCTTTAAATTTGCAAATTCGAACATTTGTTGTGTTTCATATTCGGAGTAAATTAATTGATTGAAAGTGATATATTATAATATTTGTAAATTATCTTGCATATTTTTGTGAGTTTTTTTTAGTCATATCAACTGCAATATGACACTTTATTTGATTATTGTGTTATAAAAATAATTTTAAACATCTATTTGCATGATATGCTATCTTTTTTGAACAAGATTGAATAATTTTGTTAGAACAATTGATTCTTTTTTATTATAGTTTTATTTTTTTAAAAGTGTTTGTTTATAATATAAACTATATTTATTATTTTTTGTACTAAACTTATATTTTATTCTTTATAAATTTTTACTTTAACAGTATCTATCCGCCGTAACGCGCGGGTCACTACACTAGTTCTACATAAAATAACTGTTGCATATAGAGGATACTTTGGCTTCTAATAAACACAGTTCGAAAAATATCACCATCCATTGCTCCAGTTTAGGAACAAGACAATGACATATCTGATGGAAGCCTCTAAGTATCTATTTCGCTATTAAAGCATTCCGAATACTAAGCCTAAGTGCATCATTGAAGCTTTAAATTCGAAATATATCCTGAATAAGCAAACAGAAGGTTCAGCACATTAAATCAAATGATAAACAAGAACTTGCTATTCCTTAATTCTTACGCGGCTTCTTGTCATGATACACTATCACCCTGTAACATAAATAATCAAGTTCAAAATGACAGAGAAAGAATGGCCGCATCACAAGAAGTTTGACAATATGATGCTAACCTTGTCCAATTGTGATTCGATATCCTTCGTTGCCTTTATAAGTTCAACAGCTGTCCTCAGTCGCATTTGGTCACAGTACGAGATTACGTTGAACTCAGCCTGAAAATGTGTATAATATGGTACATTTCAATCTGCTGATGAAACAATTACTATAAAATTATAAAGATAACATAGTGATCCAAAAAGAACTACTGAAAACTGCCAGAAGATAATTTTTTTCCTGGACTTGAACCAAGAATTTCAATCGAAATTATCAAACAGAAATTAGCCCTTTCATAACTTCCTTGCATTTTTTTGTCTGATCCACTGTAGTAACGAATGGTCAAAGCATTTGCTTATTTTTCAAGAATAAGTTGGTGATTTAGGGCGATGCGATGATAAAGTCACTTCATGTATTCATTTCTCAACTCATCACATCCTGAATTAACCAAGGGAGCAAAGACGCTAGATAATTCTGAGAATAAGGTCCCATAATCATGCAAAACCAAGCCATGCCATATCAAAAATGAAGACAATCATAATACACAGGAGGTAAATACCATAAGCTAAATGTAAAGAAAAATTCAAATAAATCTTAATCACAACATGCTCATATCCAAACTTGCCTCCTTGTTGACCAGGTCACAAGAATAGAGCATCCACATTTGTAGAACTGATACAAAATGTAAGAGACTATCTGCACTAATGAGTGCTGCGTACGTGCAAATAATCATTTCGTAGAAAGGACGACTAAAACTTCAAGACAATCCCAACATCCTCTAGTCCCTAGAAATAACTAGGGTTATCAAGAGCACTAAATGCCCATTAAGTACTCAAGATGTAGAACCAAAAGTTTAATATAGCCCAATCTAGACTAACTTAAATATAAGCCATGTTAGTATGAATCAATTTGGATTATATGTGTCACGCCCCGGGACCGATCCCTTTGACCGGCCCGGGCACGCCGAACAGACACCGAACGAACAGAATTTTCCCTGTCCGCCCAAGGCTCAACACATGTACAATTCAACAAAAAGAAATGCACTAGCGGAAACATACAAAAATGGCTTACACGAGGGTAAGCAATTGCCAAAGTGAAAGGATTCTAAACCAAGGTTTAAAGTGTCGTGGCACGGGGGCGTGCCGTTGCCCGCACTGGCACGGTACGGCACGGGCACGCTTGCGTACCGACACGTGGCACGCTCGCGTGCCGACAGATACGCACGACCTCCAGCACGCTTTGGCACGGATTTTTTCAGTTTTTTATTCCAATAAACTCTTATAATGTTATTTTGATAGATTTAAATAAATAATTATGAATATTTGCTATATATACCTTACTATACTCATCAATTAACATGCATATAAGCTTTTGGTAAGTAAGATACAACTATACCTGATGTAGAATAAAAATTAAATTACAATAAAATAATTCACAAATATAATAATTATTTAAATTTACATCTTTACATAGAGATAGTAGCTTAATTCCACATAGATTGTCGCGCTTGATCATATGGCGTATTGTCATCTGCAGATACAAGATTTATTTGACGATGTTGATGTAAATATTGCTGGTATTGTGAGAAAGTCATGTATTCCCGATATTAAATTCATTTTTTGTTCTTTTATTCTTTTTAAAATATCCGATTAAAATTTGTTTAGGAGATTGACTTTTGTTCCCTTGAACCATCGAAAATTTCGCGGTGCGACAATTTTTGACAAAATATTTTGCGAAGGAAAAATGGATGTCTGTGGTGGAAGCGGAGGGCTCGGGCCGACAGGCACTTCGAACCTTGTTCTAAACTAAACAAGTACAATGATTACTTTTGTATCATATACATTGCTGACTCTTTTAGATATTTACATCCACAATTCTTTTTCATCATTTCTTTATACATCACATTTTCTTTTCCCAAAATGAAGCTTTACATTCATTTGTTCTTTTTATACAACTACATCTTCAAATACAAAAGAAGATATCAACTAAAAAGGGAATGAAACTAATCCAAAATGTATACCCTGCTAGGGCGGTCGCTAGCTATGGTGCGAGGCCCTTACCGCGGTCGTCAGCCGGCTCACTCGGTCCCGGCCCTATGGAGATAGTGGGATGAGAACTACAGCAAAGTTCCCAGTGGGTTCGGCCCTCAATATCGCCGACTTTCCCATTAGGTCTAACTCAAGCATAATAGAAGAATAAACAGATAGATAGTAACCAAACTATATCAAATGCAGCTAATATGCCTGAACAATAATAAAAGATGATTATGCTCAACATAATATTCATGATGAATGCAAGATCTCAAATCTCGATACCCAATCTCCTGGCTAGCCCGAAGGTTTCGCCTCGAATAGAACTCACCAACCCAAAATCCCAGTATCGGGGAGACTACTACGACCCGACGGAACCGTCCTCTGGGGAGATTATTACGACCCAGTGACGACTACTCCGGAGCGCACCGCTTGAGGGGGAGCTACCGCCCTCCGAGCAAGGACTTATAGGTGAGTATAATCCAATCCTTAACTATAAGGATGTTGTCCAAATCCATTCCTTAACTATAAGGAAACAATGCATAATGACCCTTAACTATAAGGTTGGTTTGTCATTTGTCCACAATTTCATGTTCTTTGCATTCTTGATTCACGATCATGTCACTACACTAACTCTAGTGTTTCATATTCTCATGCCATTTTGTCCTTGACCATGTCATTACACTAACTCTAGTGTTCTTTGCATTCTCGATTCTCAGTCATGTTATTACACTAACTCTAGTGTCATCATAACCTTTGCCAATGCCACTCGATCTATTTGTCATAATATCACAATATTCTAACTTCAATTAGGTTCTTGTCTCAATACATGCATACATAGGATTTTTACTCGTTTTCATTGTTCACAACTATTTCATTTGCATCTTAACTCAAAACATGCAACAACATAAGCTCAATCACCCTACTATACATGAAGAAGCTACATACATATATGCTCAATGAGTGACACATAGACATAAAGAGAAGTTCGAGGTTAGTGAGAAGCACTCCCCACCTCGTAGGTTCGCTAAGGTGCTCGGGTTCGAATTTCGCGATTTTTGGCCGCCCACTTCCTCACCTGCGGCGAAACGAAGCCAAATTAGGCTTTTTCGCTCTAATCACTATATAGACCTTTCATTTTGACGAACCGACCGCTCGAGCGCGTCGGAATTACTCCCAATTAGATTTCTATAGGGTCGATTTGCCCCAAGAACCCTCCTATGCAAAAGCCCCAATTTGGATGCCCTAGGTTTGGCACATATGCACAAACCCCATTTTGATCTCCAAGAGAAGCAAAAGAAAGCTCCTCAACCACTAAAAACCCTACTAAAACCATCCTTAGGTCATTTAAACCCTACTCTAAGGTTCTACGGTTCTACCATTAAAGAGGTTGAAGCTTACCTTGAAAAGCTCCCCTTCTTACTAAAACCATCCTTAGGTCATTTAAACCCTACTCTAAGGTTCTACGGTTCTACCATTAAAGAGGTTGAAGCTTACCTTGAAAAGCTCCCCTTCTTGTGCTAGGGGAGAAGAAGAAGAGGCTACGCCACCTCTTTGTCTCCTCCACCAAATCCACCTCTTTCTTCTTGCTTCACCCTTGTAAAGAAGGAGAGAGAAAGCTCCTAGAGAGAAAGAGAGAGAGAGCTTAGTGTGTTTGAATGGGTGTGGGAGAGAATAAGAGAAAAACACTCATTTGCCCCTTACATAGCCCCACACATGACATATTTGCATCTAGACCCCTCAACTCTCACCTTTATGCAGTGCCCAGACTGGGCACTTTTCGGGCACGGGGACCGGTCTCTCCCACTAGGGACCGGTTCCCGTGAGCAGATCTCCAGGGACTTAGCCGATTTTTCCAACTCTGAAATTTCACGCGTACGGGGACCGGTCTTCCCCTGAGGGACCGAACCCCGAGAGCCTAACTCCACTACTTAGCCATTTCTCTTGATTTTGCGCTTACAGGGACCGGTCTGTCCCACCAGGGACCAGTTCCCGTGAGCATACAATTTGGGACTTAGCCGCTGGGCAATTTTCACAGCTACAGGGACCGATCTCTCACTCAGGGACCGGTCCCCGAGAGCCCAAAAACTACAACTTGCAGATTTTTTATTCAATAGCTCTCGAAAATCCCCTACAATGCACTTTTTGCATTTTTAATGCCTTCGGCCCCTCCGAAGCATTTCAACTTCGCACTTTGGTCATTTTGACTAAAGTTCGATATTCATTTACCGAGATTTCGGTTTATTACAATATGTGTAATTATATTAGCTCTATGGGCTTGTCATTGTGAAAATGCTAACAAGGATTATATTATAATGTGCACAACAGCCTTCTAGATTAATGTAATTATGTGACATTGAATTGCTTGTCATCCATTGTACATGTAGAAAGTGCCATTTTAAACTAAAGCTAAAGCTTTGTTTTCAAACTAGCCTCCAAAAGACACCTAACTCTGCCAATCAGATTCAAAATTGGGAAGTTACACCTGCTTTCATTTATTGTCATCTGGGATTCTAAATTTCTACAAAAAAGATCGAACTGACAACTAATAATGCTGATTTTATTTGCATTGACATAATAGTATATTTCGTCAATTAACCCCCATGCCTAAGTCAGAAAGGATCATAGAAAATGTTAAGTATTTGATGGGATCTGCTTCCAAATAGGCAAATACTGATCACTTTTCCCTTGGACACTGCATAAGGATAATTAACATGAAATCCAACACAGATACCAACTAATTACAGCTGGCATACTCTCTTCTAAAGCCCCCTAACCGTAGTTACTACCACCTTCTAGCATACTCTAACAATCTCTTGATCTACAAAACAATTCTATATAAAGTGGGTCCGCTTCATGCATTTTATTGTTTCCCACCACCCAGCCTCTTCTCGCACATATTTCATCTTCCCCTTCTGACTCTCTGCTATTTAAGACTGCACCCTTCCTCATAAGAGAAATCCATCACGCTTGGGTAGATAGAGATCTTTCTCACCCCTCTTATCTATTTAGCTAGTACACTTTCCCTATGCTTGATTTTATAAAGATTGTCTGGTTTTAGTTCTCATACCGCCTACATTTTCTCTGATGATAAAGATGAGATCAAGAAAAACTTATGCAAAGAATTTGCTGTAGAGCGAGAGCCAAAATCACATTAAAACCTTATTTTTCAGGTCATGTGGGCTAGAGATATCTGATTTAGTAGTGAAGAAGAGAATACAAAGAGAATACAAATTCTTCTTATTCATTCAATAATGAATTACAAATATATATATACATAAATGTTTCTATAATAAGATATTTAATAAGGAAAGATCTCTAAATAAAAATGCCTAAAGCTATGCTAGCTAAATAGGAACATAATATATATAATTTTGACTTTCCATAACATTTTGACTTTCCATAACACTCCCCCTCAAGTTGGAGCATAGATATTAATCATGCCTAACTTGTTACAAATGTAGTCAACCCGAACTTCATTCAAAGCTTTTGTGAAGATATCCCCAACTAGTCTCCAGTTTTGATATACCCTGTTGAAATGATCTTCTGTTGTATCTTTTCACGAATAAAGTGGCAATCAATCTCAATTTGTTTAGTTTGCTCATGAAATACAGGATTAGAGACAATATGGAGAGCAGCTTGATTATCACACCATAATTTAATGGGTTGTGATTCTTAAGACCAACCTCATCCAATAATTATTGTATCCACATTACTTCACACAGATTGTGTCATAGCCCTGTATTCCGATTCAGCACTCGAACGGGAGACAACACTCTACTTCTTACTTCTCCACGACACGCAAGTTACCTCTAACAAAAACACAATATCCTGTAGTCGATCTCCTATCAACCTTTGAACCTGCCTAATCTGCATCTGAAAAGCATTCAATATTTGAATGTCCATGGTTCTTGTACAAGATACCACGCCCTGGAGCTCCCTTCAGATAACACAAAATTTGTCCCAAAGCTTCCCAATGAGTAACAGTCGAAAATGACATAAACTGACTTAACACACTGACGGAGTATGCACCGGTCGAGTCACTGTAAGATAGTTCAATTTGCCAACTAATCTCCTATACCTCTCTGGATCCTCAAACAATTCATTATCATTAGCTGTAAGTTGTTGATTAGGAGCCATTGGTGCACGGCGAGGTTTAGCTCCTAATTTTTCTGTTTCTGTTAATAAGTCAAGCACATATTTTCTTTGAGATAAGAACATGCCTATTTTGCATCATATAACTTCAATACCCAAAAAATACTTCAACATCCCCAAGTCCTTTGTCTGAAACTGGGTTTGAAGAAAAAGCTTGAGAGATGAGATTCCTGCAGTATCATTCCCAGTGATGACAATATCATCCATATACACTACAAATAGAATTATACCAGTCTCAGAATGTCTATAAAACACAGAATGATCACATTTACTCTTCTTCATGCCAAACTCCTGCACTACTTCACTAAATCTGCAAAACCAAGCACGAGGACTTTGCTTCAAGCCATATAAAGATTTCCGAAGTCTACAAACTCAACCTAACTCCCCCTGAGCAACAAAACCAGGTGGTTGCTCCATATATACCTCTTCTTGAAGATCACCAAGGAGAAAAGTATTTTTAATGTCCAGCTGGTGTAAAACCCAATGAGTAAGTCTGAGCATAGCCTTTGGCAACAACGCGGTCTTTTAGGCGAGCTACGGAACCATCTAGATTCATTTTCACAGTAAATACCCATTTGCAACCAATAGCTCGCTTATCGGCAGGTAAGGGTACTAGTTCCCAAGTACCATTAGCGTCTAAAGCCATCATTTCCTCTTCCATTGCAGCACGCCAGCCAGGATGAGACAAAGCTTCCACAACAGATTTAGGAATAGAAACCGATTCCAGAGAGGTAATGAAACAGCAAGAAGAGAATGACAAACAGTTATAAGAAACAAATGATGAAATAAGGTAAGTACATGCACGTTTGCCTTTGCGAAGAGCAATGGGAAGATGGGAGTCAAAAGCAAGGTCGGTGATAGTAGTAACTGGATCTTCCAACGAAGAAGCTGGTAGAGGATCTAAGTCAGGAGCCGCCAATCTCCTAGAATAGACATGAACAATAGGGGGTCGAACAGTTGCCGATGGAGCAGGAATAGGTATTGCGGGACTGGACACTTGTCTGATAGTGTAAACAAGGAGATCATGTTCCTCCCCCGGACTTTCATAAATAGATGAAAGAGAATAGAATGGAGTAGATTCAAAAAATGAAACATCTGCAGACACACTATATCGATCGAGAGTAGGAGAGAAGCACTGATACCTTTTTTGCAGACGAGAATACCCAAGGAAGACACACTTAAGGGATTTTGGATCCAATTTAGTTACATGTGGACGAACATCTCGCACAAAACACGTACTACCAAAAAGACGAGGTTCAATAGGAAATAAAGATTTAGATGGAAACAAAACAGTGTAAGGAATATCACCATCCAAGACCGACGAAAGAATGCGATTAATCAAAAAACAAGCTACGGAAACTGCTTGGCGATCTACGGTACGTGCCTATCCATCCTTGGGCTAGGGTTTGCGGTGTGGCTTTGCATCTGCTTCCTATTAGGTGGAGCAGGACCAGACACTGGAGAAGTTCTCTTCGACTCTGCATTCGTGAGGACGACAATAACACGTTTCCGCTTGCGCACCAACAAAGGTATAGGTGATGAATTAGATGCTGATACTAGAGCTGCCATGGAAACATCTGCACAAGGAAGATGGCAGCACGATGAAGTCCAACGACATAGAACACAATTTGGACGCTCTCAGGTTGATGCCGATGGTGGGTCTGGGTCTGCACCATCTGGTTTAGCTCGCAGTGGTTCTGTTAGCCGTTTGTTCGACAGATTTAAAAAAGGACCAAAAGAAAAAAGTGGAAGACATCCAAATATTATAGATATAGACCCAATGGCATTTCCACACTCAAATGCTCAACAGCAGCGTATAGATACAATGTTAAAAAAAGATAAAAAAAGGTAGAATTGGTAGAGCAATAGCAAAGTTTTTTCACTTTAGTCATATTCCTTCCCATGCAGCAAGTACTCCATATTATAGATCAATGAATGCTACCATACAAAAAGAGGGTCAAGGAGTTGAACCCCCAACGCCGTATGAGATCTCTAACAAATATCTTGACGCAGAGGTCAATGATATTCATGCATGGGTAAAAAACATGAAACAGCTGTGGGAGATGTATGGTGTGACTTTGATGTGTGATAGTTGGACAGGACCAACAAAAATAAGCATTATAAATTTTTTAATTTATTTTAATGGCAAGGTGATCTTTCACAAATCAATCGATGCAACCGATCGATTTGAAGATGCTGACTATATATATGCATTATTGGAACAAGTGTTACGTGAGGTTGGCGAGAAATGTGTGGTACAAGTTCTATCGGACAATGGTGCAAACTTTAAGAAAGCTGGCAAACTATTAATCCAAAGGCATCCCCATTTATTTTGGATTCCTTGTGCAGCGCATTGCATCAACCTAATGATGTCTGATTTTGGTGAGATAAATCGGGTGAAAAAAACTGTAGATACTGCACAGCGTATATCTAAGTATTTGTATAATCATCTTTGGGTCCATGCTTTAATGGTGAAATTAATAGGACGAGAACTCGTACGTCCTGGTATCACAGGATTTGCAACAAATTTTATTGCTCTAAACAGTATCCTTCAAAACAAAAATGAATTAAAGTCCATGTTTGCATCAGATGAATGGCCAACATCTCGTTATGCCTCCACGGCTGATGGAAAATCGATTGAGCAAATAATTATGTCTGCCAAGTTTTGGAATTATGTGAAAGAGATTGTTGATATTGTGGAGCCGCTATATGTGGTCCTCCGTTTAGTAGATCAGGAAAAAATACCTCAAATGGGACATGTCTATTATAAACTAAGAATGGCTAAAGATAATATTAAAAAAAATAATCCGCTACGGTGTCAATCTTTTCTAAAAATTATTGACAGACGTTGGGACGTCTAGATGAGCCGGGATTTACACCTAGTAAGTAAGTTATAAATTATAGTAAAACTATTTATTACTGATTGTTCATTAGTAGTATTGTATTGTCGATGGAGTGATTTCTTTCTTAATGATAGGTTATTATCTTAATCCGTCGTACAATCATCGTTATAATCTTAGATTTGATGATGAACTGTTGAAGGCATTACGAAACGTTATCAATAGATTGGAGAGGGATCCAACACATGTTGCTTTTGCCATAAGTCAGGTATAATATTATTTCAATGTATTATTAGTTTGCTAGATGTTAATATGCTGATTTCTGATTATTATACTATCATCATAAAGGGAAAAATATTTCGTGAATCCTCTGGAACTTTTGGTGAAGCGGGTGCAATTAACAGAAGGCACAATACCGATCCCAGTAAGTAACTCCATAATTTTGACAGTATACAGCTGACGATAAATCTTATTTGATATATTTTTAACTTTTAATTGTACAGCTGAGTGGTGGCTACAATATGGTGGATCAGCAAAGCATTTAAAAAAGATTGTTGTGCGTGTCTTATCACAAACGACAACGTCTAGTGGATGTGAACGCAACTGGAGCACGTTTGCACTTATACATACCAAAGTGCGTAACCAATTAGCGTACGCTCGATTAGAGAAGCTAGTTTATGTCCACTATAATATGAGGCTCCGTTTAAGATGCATGCAAGAGGAGTGTGATAAGGAAAAGGAATTAAAAACTTATGATCCCTTGGATGCAAGTTTTATCAATGATGAATCAGACCCCGTACTTGATTGGCTACAAGATAGAGACAATCAAGAGGACCCATTACTCGATAAGCCTGGAGATCCACTACGACCATTCAGAATAATTGCTGATGAAGCAGAAATTAGTGATGCTGAAAGATGGGCTGACGAGAACATAGGAAGGCCTTAAGGTAATATGCAAGAACAAGCGACTTTGGACGAAGAATCACAAAATCATGCACATGACTTTGATGCAGAATTCGAACGTCTTATACGAGGACCTGGGTATGGTCGTTCACCTCATAGTCAGAGTCAATCTGGAAAGGAGAAAACGTCTTATACCGCAAAGAGGCCTTCAACGACAGTCCGAAGTGGTAAGAGTAAAAAAGGTATGACATCGATGGATCCATTAAATGCAGTTGATGCACTCCCACAAGATGATGATAGTGATACATCGACACCGGCAGATTCTAGATTACCACAGTCTAAAGATGAATGTAGTGATGATGATACCACTAATAGCAGTGAGGATGGTGGCGACTTCATTCCACCAACACAACAGGAGAGTGGAGATGGTCGTGGCCTTATATTTACTGAAGAGCAAAACTTCACAGATGCCACTCAAGATGCTGATCATGGGTCTCGACCACGTCAAACATCCGGAGTGGTATATGACCGTCGAAAAGATAGCAGGTCCTCACAACAAGATTATGGAGAGATGGGAGAAGCTTTGGAGGCAATATCAACTAAACCTCCACGAAGGGGTGATACTATGCACACACAATTTGATAGTTCTTCAATATCATCGCATCCCTCATATCGACATGGCCTATATAGAGAGATATTTGATTATGATTCATCAATTTATGGCACTCAGAGTGAATCCCAATCCATCCCTAGACATAGTAAAAGCTCATACAGCGAATCTACATCCACTCATACATATCCACATTATGGTTCTTCTATTCCATACAATTCATATCCTTGTGATGCTTCAGTCTATATGTCATAAATGACTGTTGTCCATTATATCGACGATCCAGTTGCATATGCAAGTTATCTCCGACAATACAATGACGTATATCGGGAATATATGACTTTCTCACAATAACAGTAATACTTATATCAACATTGTCATATAAATCTTGTATCTGCAACTGACAGTATGCCATATGATCAAGCGCGACAATCTATGTGGAATTAAGTAGTCTCTATGTAAAGATGTAAATTTAAATAATTATTATACTTGTGAATTTATTATTGTATTTTAGTTTTTATTTTACATCAGGTATAGTTGTATTTTACTTACAAAAAGCTTACATGCATATTAATTGATGAGTATACTAAGATATATATAGCAAATATTCATAATTATTTATTTAAATCTTTCAAAATAATATTATAAGAGTTTATTGGAATAAAGAAAACTAAAAAAAATCAGTGCCAAAGCGTACCAGTAGGAGGTCGTGCGTATCTGTCGACACGCAAGCGTGCCCGTGCCGTACCATGCCAGGGCCGTAACAGCACGCCCTCGTGCCACGGCACTTTAAACCTTGTCTGCAACTGACAGTATGCCATATGATCAAGCGCGACAATCTATGTGGAATTAAGTAGCCATCTCTATGTAAAGATGTAAATTTAAATAATTATTATACTTGTGAATTTATTATTGTATTTTAGTTTTTATTTTACATCAGGTATAGTTGTATTTTACTTACAAAAAGCTTACATGCATATTAATTGATGAGTATACTAAGGTATATATAGCAAATATTCATAATTATTTATTTAAATCTTTCAAAATAACATTATAAGAGTTTATTGGAATCAAAAAAACTGAAAAAAAAATCCGTGCCAAAGCGTGTCAGTAGGTGGTCGTGCGTATCTGTTTAAGACGCGCCACGTGTCGGCACGCAAGCGTGCCGTGTCGCATCGTGCCAGGGCCATAACGGCACGCCCGTGCCACGCACTTTAAACCTTGGTTGCGCATGGTTTTAAGTGCCGTAAGACGGCCGTATCTTCCATGCCGTACTGTGCCAACAAAATACCGGCACGATACGGACCCCGTGCCGATGGCACAGCTCAAAACCCTCTATTTTTTAAATTAATAAGTAAAAAAAAAAAAAAATCCCCAATAAAGTTCAAAAGATGTGATAAAAAGACATAATAAATAGTTAGAATATTTTGTTGCTAAAGAAAATAAATATTTCGTGCTATTATGTATCGGCACATAAGAATTTTTTTTGACCGGCACGCATCGGCACAGCTCGGCACGCACCGTGCCGTACCGTGCAAGTTTCCGACACTTAAATCCTTGGTTGCAGATACAAAATTTATATGACATTGTTGATATAAGTATTGCTGGTATTATGAGAAAGTCATATATTCCCGATATACGTCATTGTATTGTCGGAGATAACTTGAATATGCAACTGGATCGTGGATATAATGGACAACAGTCATCTGTGGCATATAGACTAAAGCATCACAAGGATATGGATTGTATGGAATAGAAGAACCATAATGTGGATATGTATGAGTGGATGTAGATTCGCCGTATGAGCTTTCACTATGTCTAGGGATGGATTGGGATTCACTCTAAGTGCCATAAATTGATGAATCATAATCAAATATCTCTCCATATAGGCCATGTCGATATGAGGGATGCGATGATATTGAAGTACTATCAAACTGTGTGTGCAAAGTATCACCCTTTCGTGGAGGTCTAGTTGATATTGCCTCCAAAGCTTCTCTCATCTCCCTATAATCTTGTTGTGAGGACCTGCTATCTTTTCGACGGTCATATACCACTCCGGATGTTTGACGTGGTCGAGACGCATGATCAGCATCTTGAGTGGCATGTGTGAAGTTTTGCTTTTCAGTAAATATAAGGCCACGACCACCTCCACTCTCCTGTTGTGTTGGTCGAATGAAGTCGCCACCATCCTCACTGCTATTAGTGGTATCATCATCACTACATTCATCTTTAGACTGTGGTAATCCAGAATCTGCCGGTGTCGATGTATCACTATCATCATCTTGTGGGAGTTCATCAACTGCATTTAATGGATCCATCGATGTCATACTTTTTTTACTCTTATCACTTCGGACTGTCGTTGAAGGCCTCTTTGCGGTATAAGACGTTTTCTCCTTTCCAGATTGACTCTGACTATGAGGTGAACGACCATACCCAGGTCCTTGCATAAGACGTTCGAATTCTGCATCAGAGTCATGTGCAGGATTTTGGGATTCTTCGTCCAAAGCCACTTGTTCTTGCACATTACCTTGAGGCCTTCCTATGTTCTCGTCAGCCCATCTTTCAGCATCACTAATTCCTACTTCATCAGCAATTATTCTGAATGGTCGTAGTGGATCTCCAGGCTCATCGAGTAATGGTTCCTCTTGATTGTCTCTAATTTGTAGCCAATCAAGTACGGGGTCTGATTCATCATTGATAAAACTTGCATCCAAGGAATCATAAGTTTTTAATTCCTTTTCCTTATCATACTCTTGCATGCATCTTAAACGGAGCCTCATATTATAGTGGACATAAACTAGCTACTCTAATCGAGCGTACGCTAATCGGTTACGCACTTTGGTATGTATAAGTGCGAACGTGCTCCAGTTGCGTTCACATCCACTAGACGTTGTCGTTCGTGATAAGACACGCACAATAATCTTTTTTAAATGCTTTGCTGATCCACCATATTGTAGCCACCACTCAGCTGTACAATTAAAAGTTAAAAATATATCAAATAAGATTTATCGTCAGCTGTAAACTGTCCAAATTATGGAGATACTTACTGGGATCGGTATTGTGCCTTCCGTTAATTGCACCCGCTTCACCAAAAGTTCCAGAGGATTCACGAAATATTTTTCCCTTTATTATGATAGTATAATAATCAGAAATCAGCATATTAACATCTAGCAAACTAATAATACATTGAAATAATATTATAGCTGACTTATGGCAAGAGCAGCATGTGTTGGATACCTCTCCAATCTATTGATAACGTTTCGTAATGCCTTCAACAGTTCATCATCAAATCTAAGATTATAACGATGATGGTACTACGGATTAAGATAATAACCTATCATTAAGAAAGAAATCACTCCATCGACAATACAATACTACTAATGAACAATCAGTAATAAATAGTTTTGTTATAATTTATAACTTACCTGCTAGGTATAGATCCCGGCTCATCTGGACGTCCCAACGTCTGTCAATAATTTTTAGAAAAGATTGACACCCTAGCGGATTATTTTTTTTAATATTATCTTTAGCCATCCTCAGTTTATAATAGACATGTCCCATTTGAGGTATTTTTTCCTGATCCACTAAACGGAGGACCACATATAGCGGCTCCACAATATCAACAATCTCTTTCACATAATTCCAAAACTTGGCAGACAGAATTATTTGCTCAATCGATTTTCCATCAGCCGTGGAGGCATAACGAGATGTTTGCCATTCATCTAATGCAAACATGAACTTTAATCCATTTTTGTTTCGAAGGATACTGTTTAGAGCAATAAAATTTGTTGCAAATCGTGTGATACCAGGACGTACGAGTTCTCGTCTTATGAATTTCACCATTAAAGCATGGACCCAAAGATAATTATACATATACTTAGATATACGTTGTGCAGTATCTACAGTTTTTTTTCACCCGATTTATCTCACCAAAATCAAACATTATTAGGTTGATGCAATGCGCTGCACAAAGAGTCCAAAATAAATGGGGATGCCTTTGCATTAATAGTTTGCCAGCTTTCTTAAAGTTTGCACTATTGTCCGATATAACTTGTACCACACATTTCTCACCAACCTCACGTACGCTTGTTCCAATAATGCATATATATAGTCAGCATCTTCAAATCGACCGGTTGCATCGATTGATTTGTGAAAGATCACCTTGCCATTATAATAAATTAAAAAATTTATAATGCTCATTTTTATTGGTCCTGTCCAACTATCACACATCAAAGTCACACCATACATCTCCCACAGCTGTTTCAAGTTTTATACACATGCATGAATATCATTGACCTCTGCGTCAAGATATTTGTTAGAGATCTCATACGGCATTGGGGGTTCAACTCCTTGACCCTCTTTTTATATGGTAGCAATCATTGATCTATAATATGGAGTACTTGCTGCATGGGAAGGAATATGACTAAAGTGAAAAAACTTTGCTATTGCTCTACCAATTCTACCTTTTTTATCTTTTTTTAACATTGTATCTATACGCTGCTGTTGAGCATCTGAGTGTGGAAATGCCATTGGGTCTATATCTATAATATTTGGATGTCTTCCACTTTTTTCTTTTGGTCCTTTTTTAAATCTGTCGAGCAAATGGCTAACAACCACTGCAAGCTAAACCAGATGGTGCAGACCCAGACCCACCACCGGCATCAAACTGAGAGCGTCCAAATTGTGTTCTCTGTCGTTGGACTTCATCTTGCTGCCATCTTTCTTCTGCAGATACTTCCATGGCAGCTCTAGTATCAGCATCTAATTCATCACCTATACCTTCATATGGGTCAATAGAGGGATATTCTACCGCTCGTTTATCTAGTTCATCTCGATCATCTTTTACTTTCTTTTTTGCTAATTTTGAAGATTCTAACTCAATTTTCATTGCATATCTTATTTTCTGAGGGACTTTAGGGCAGTTCGATACTTCAGAAAAACCCCTAGCAATATGTTTCTTTAGGCGAGTGACACCTCCGCCCATTCTGACCATATTACAATAATTGCACTTCCAATGAAACCTATTCCCATCAACCATTTGTCCATGTTGCCAACCATAATCTTCTGATCGTTTGGGTGCCATTATGATCTATAATTATTAACATACAAACAAATAAAATCTATTTCAGAAAAATATAGTATAAGATACAAAGTTAGCGAAATAGTTTCCTAAAAATTATATTTTCTTAAAATTAATTTAAATTTATTTATATTATTTTTTAAAAATTATTGCAAGTTGTAATTTTCAAAATACAAAGACATCTTTTTTTTTGCTATTTCTTTTGATCGTATTACTGCCTTTCTTTTATAAGATACTAAAACATAATTTTAAAATTATTTTTGTAATTATTTTTAAATATTTTTTTATTAATTTTTTTGAAAAATTGTTAGATCATCAAAAGAAATAGCAAAAAACTAAATGACAATTAAATTAAATAAACTTAAATATCAATTGATTTCATTTAACTTTTAATTTTATCAATATTTTATATCTTCGAATGCAAAAAAAGAAATTATGATTGATGTTGTTTACCCTGATTCGCCGAACGCTTCACGGTGCGAGAAATTTTGATAAAATAATTTTCGAAAAGAAAGTGGATGTCTGTTGGATTAGATATGTTAATTAAAAATTAGCCCTCATATTTATAAATAAAAAATTTAAATTATAATTTTTTGACTTACCTAACAAGAAAATCTGCGATATGAAATGTCTTTGCCTCTTTTTCAAGCGACTTTTTTTTCAAGCGATGAAAAAAAAGAGGACATAATTTTAGGAAGATATGTAAGAACTGAAAAGAAAAAAGAGAGAGGAGAAGATAGCTAAGGCTGCTAAGCACCGGCAATAGAAAGAAAGGGGAAGAAAGAATACGAAGGAAAGAAAGATGGGCGCGGAGGTCAGGAAGCTCTTGCATGAATTTATAATCTCAGTACCTCACAGCCTTTGCATTATATAATTGTTTGGCCTTTGGGTTACCCAAAGGCCAACCCAAAGGCCAAACAAAAAGACAACAAAATTTAATTACGCCTTGGGCGTGTGACATGATGCCCACAACAAACCAAATGACAAAGAAAAATACAAAAAAAAAAAAAAACTTAGGTTGTGGCCTGTGGGCATGTGACAGATGCCCACAACAACCCAAATCCCAAAGAAAAAGACAAAAAAAAAAAAACTTAGGCTGTGGGCATGTGACAGATGCCCACAGCAAAAGCAGATCCAAAGAGAAAAAACAAAAAGCAAAAGCAAACAAAAAAACAAAAGCCAAAAAAAAAAAAAAAAGGCTCCGCACGCGGCACCTGAACCCGTGCCGCTTTGTCTCGAGCGGCACGGAAGGTGTGCCGCGATACATGGGAGGGCGGGGGAGGGGGGGTCCGAGACCCCCCTTGTACCGTGCCCCCATCTTGGGGGCACGGTACTGCACGGGGCGGCACCTTAACCCTTGCTTGATACATATATGAGATTTGATGAAACCTTGATATTCTTGCAAACGTGACTTCAAAATATTAGAAATTACAGTATAAGCAATTTATGAGGACCCACCCCATGTGGGACAGTCAAATCCACCGTTCGTCATGTGCAAAATTTGAATTTTCGTGCACCGTAGACGGCAGATTAGACAGTCTCACCATGTGGAGGATCACCATATAAATTTTTGTTCATCTATTACGCCCCAAACCCTGCTCGGGATGTTAGCAAACTGCCAAACAACCACAAGACTCAGTCCCATGATGGTGCTTCACTTTCTATCATCATATCAAAAGTACAAACTGAGAAACTTGAATATCCTTAAGAATGTCAACTATGTGATATATGATATGCATGTCCAGTATATTACTGAAGGAACCAGAATATAACTAAATATAAAAATGAAACAACTTTACAACATGCTGCTAATCTGAGTAGCGACAAACCTTGCTATCTACACCATAAGTGCGAAGTGTGCCAGTGGAAGCAATTGACATATCTAACGATCCTCCAAGGGGCACTCTAGTTAATTAGATCCGGGTGCTCAGCAAAGGAAGCGGCATCGGAGCCTTAAACTCTTGGAGGAAGAGTATAAGAAATACCCTGTAAGCAAATACAACATCTCAGCCTTCAGACAGGATGCTTAAGTTGCTGCTAGCTGCTATGAGCTGCACTCCTTGCTTCAACCTATCCCTAGTGGAGACAAACGACTATTAAGATCAACTGCAGGTGAACACCTTGGCTTTACGACTTTTCTAGTTAATATATTACTAATCCTTCTCTTCTTTATACGCCTAAACTAATGCCTCCCTTATGTCCTCTATTCCCTTAAGGCTAGTGTAGCAAAGGGCTTCCTCACAAGAAGCCTTATAGTCAAGTGTGAAATGGCTTGTTTGGCTTTCTTCTTTTTGAAAACACGGACTAGTGACCTTCTTTCTTTTCCACAAGCTAAGGTCGTTCAGCCGGAAAACCGATTTGTGTACTGGGTGAAGCTTAGTCTATCAGACCTTGCAATCTTGTAACTCGATTTTTTTAGCTTAGAGCCGCTTGCATGCTTTAAAGATTGTTGAAAGTATTGCACTACGAAAGACTCCTGCCGTTACTAAAGGTAAGATTAGAAAGCCACTCAAGCAACTTTAAAAAGATGAGCAAGATAAGGCTTATCAGCCATATTGCCCAGGATTTCCAAGTTGGATTTGGATTAAAATTAAAGCAATTTAAAGCAAGATATGAACCTGTCGATCAGACTTTTGAGAATTCCACTAAATTATTGAAGTAAGATTTGTTCTGTTATCTTCTAGTTCAAAAATCCAACTTCTCGAATTCAAAGCGGCTAAAAAAATATAATTAATAGCATGAAAAGAGAGATCTTATCCCTCTCTAACCTTGGCCTAATTAAATCATTCCTGCATCACTAATCCCTCGCTTCAGGAGAAAAGAAACAGAGGCAGAAACCAAAACACAGATTGAGGGTATGTATTCTGCACATAATGGAGAACTTTGATATATCAATGATAACACACACAATATTTCTTTACAAAAACAATTAGTAGGGGAAAAAAAATACTGCTATGTTTATATTTCATGAGATAATGATAAGTTGCATTTGTATTTGTCAAAATTATCAACTTGATGATTAGAAGTTATTTTACGTGTTTCCTACACTAGATTAATTGGTGATACTTACAATTTTCCTTTTTGCTGAATCCCTAAAAGCCAAATCTCCCAAATCTTTCTGTGGGAACAGCTTTGCTTCAGGTAAAACATACGACAGTAGAGTAAGCGCCTTCAAAACTGGCCCTGGTGGTGTCACATCTTCTGCAATCTTGCACGTTTGAAAGGGTCAGCACCTCAATGAATTGAACTACGCAATTAAGAGATAATTAGATGAATCACTGTCTCAGTGATTTTATATTCATTCAATTTTAGGTTCGTGACAACTTAGTAGTTCACCTTTCCAAAGACTATGGTAGTTATTATCATTATTCTGCTCTCAAAACATTTCACTTGAGCACGGAATATATAGGGTGTCTTGGGCCTTGGCAAAGAAAGAGACAACTAAACTAGCATATATTACATAGAATTTGATGTCCATCAAACAATTTGATAGTGATAAAGCAGCTTTATGGAACTGTGTCAAGCAATGGTATTTAGCTTCTAAATGTCACTTTTTTAAAAGCAATTTAAAAATATAAATTCCAGAAATTAAAAAGAAGTGAATATGGATCTATCAAGTGTGTCATGATCAAGCATTAGGAATTACTTTACACATTGGTGCAACAAGAAGTACCCCATCCCACTCCGCCGGTTGCTTTAGATGAACTTTGAGAGCAACTGCCCCTCCCATGGACTGGCCCAACAGAAAGTGTGGTAGCCCACTCACTTCCTTTAACCCTGAAAAGCAGTTTTCAAAATCACAAAAGTCACAATTTGGGAACACATTTACAGATAATGTGCTAAACATCTAATCCTCTTCAAATATATTGTATTTTGGACAAGCAAACAAAATAAGATAAGTTAGAAGAACAAAAATAGGATGCCTCAAAAACCTCTGATGTGTGCGTACTGCTCGATGACATGATTGACCATTCCGTCAAAGCTTGGGATGTAGCCATGTAGTCCATATGAGAGGCCAAAGCCCGGGTAATCCATGGCATATACTGCATATCCAGACTCGGCTATTCTCTTCGCAATACCTGAATTATTAAAAAGCGTTTATGATGATATTAGATCAATAGATAGATAGATAGACAGAGAGAGCACTTGGTGCAGAATGTAGCACTCATGATACGAAAGAAATTACCTTCGAAAAAGAAGGTGCAGGTATCGCCATAGCCGTGGCAAAAGAAGAGGGCAGCCTTAGGGGAAATGCCAGGCCTTGGTAACCAGCTCTTCCAGAATATCTCTAACCCCTTTGAATTAGTCTCATATCTCTATAGAAACAAGTACATAGCAATTCTAAGCAAAGATTTAAATATCGTGGCACAAGGTAGTGCCAAGAATTTACTGGCGCAGTAAGACAGGCTGCTTGCCATACAGTGATGGTCAAAAAAATATCGATGTGCCAACAGACTATGATATGAAATATTTATTGGCACAAACTATGATACTATTTATTTTCCTTGGCATCAATATATTCTAATTATAACGACCTAGCTCACTAGCACTAATAACTCATTGAGCGCAAACTAGCCCAAAATGCTTTAGTCCAAGTTATTATTATTAGGGTCAATGATCTAGAAATTATTACTGTAGTGACCTGGGTGTTTGCAGTTGAGGCTTGTCGACAACTCTAGTGAGTGTCGGTGTAACAACCCACTTCCTAGTAAAGTGTGCCGAGTTCCGTCAAAATGAGCGGAACCCGGAGTGGAGCGAGTATTGAGAGGTTCTAAGTGTATTGGAACTCATGCGTAGTGAAAACGGGACCCGAGGTAGTGAAACTGCAAGTCTGGAGAAGTCCCAGACTTGGAGCCCTCGGGGACCGGTCTCCACAAGTGGAGACCGGTCTCCCCGTGCGCAGCAGCCGAGCAAAGGGAAAAATCGACAAAGTCCTGGAATCCCAACCTACGGGAACCGGTCTTGAAATAGAGACCGGTCTCCCCGAGACCGGTCCCGGAGGTAGAGACCGGTCTCCGCTCGCGCAACCAGTGAAAACTTGGCTAAGTCCCGGAGGCACTCTACGGGAACTAGTCTCCATGCTGAGATCGGTCTCCGTGCCCGACTTCTGCCCAGTCTAGCAGTTTGCAAAAACACGAAGTTGGAGGATCTAGTGGCAATTGTTACAACACCATATACACTCCAACACCCCTCTCTTCACAGCCACTTCACTCCCATCTCCTCTACCTCTCATTTTCCTCTTTCTCTCTCTAGAGATCATCTCCTAGAGCTTGGAGAAGAAGAAGGAGAAGAAGCAAGCAGAAAGATTCTTGGAGGCTTTGGAGGTGTGTGAAGCTCTCCTACAAGAAGGAGCTTGGACCAAGGTAAGGTTTCCATGAAAACCAAGGCTAGGGTTTGGGTTTTTGGTTATAGAGGGCTAGGTTTGGTCTTCTCTTTGGAGTAGAAACCTAGTAGAGGCTTGAGCTCCACGAAAATCCATGGAAGCTTAAGGTGCTCTCATGGTGAACACCTAGGGTTTGTAGTAGAGGCCCTAGGAATGGTTCTAAAGGCTTAGGAATGGTACTAGAGAGCTTCCTAGATGATCCTAAGCTATCTTTTGCTTGGGGTTGAGATCAATCTAGGAGGAATCTCAAAATGAGATTGTTAGGGTTTGAAATTTAGGGTTTTTGCCCTAGAGTGTTTCTAAGGCAAATTGACCTTGTGAAAACCTAATTGGGGGTATTCCCGACGCGTGGGACAACTCCGTTCGTCGAAACAAAAAGCCTACATATGAGCTACAATATAAATTGGCCTGATTTTGGCTCTGTTTAACACGCAGGTCGCAACATAGGCTCCGGTTAGTCACGAGACGCGAACCTCAACCCATCTTGAATATTTAGAGGTGGGTGGTGCATGCCAAGGACCTCGAACTTCTCTTTATGTCTAAAGTGTCACATTAAGCATATACATATATATTGAGCATATTGCATAGTAGGGTTAAGTAGGAATTTCTTATCGCATGTTGTGAGTTCAAATGCATGTGAAGTGATTGTGTAATGGTTGAGAATCTAACCCTATGTATGCATGTTAAAGAACAAGAACCTAGTGTACTTAGAAAACAAGTGTGACATTGGACATGATCTCAGAGAGTGGCATTGACGAGTCTAGAACACTTAGACAACAAGCATGGCATCCATGATAAAGAACAAGAACAAGTAGTGTATATGACACTAGTAGAGTTAGAGATTGACATTATGACATTTACAACCTTAGAGTTAAGGGTCATTTGAACATAGTTCCCCTTGAAGTCAAGGAACAGATTGAGATTGTAATCCTTAAAGGTAAGGATTGATCGTACTCACCATATAGTCCTGGCTCGGGGGCGGTAGCTCCCCCTCGAGCGGTGCGCTCCGGAGTTTGTCACCACTGGGATGGAGTAATCCCAGAGGGCGGTCCCGTCGGGTCGTAGCGAGTATCTCCCCGATAGTAGGGATTTGAGTTGGCGAGTTTTTTGAGGGCGAGACCTAAGGGTTAGCCAAGAGATTGGGTATTGGACTTATGATCTAGCATTCATCATGAATATTTTATCGAGCATAATATTGTTTACTTTCAGGGATATTAGCTGCATTTTTTAGTTGGTTACCTTCTTTTCTTTTCTTCTATTATACCTGATTTAGACATAGTGGGAAAGTCGGTGTGGTTGGTTGCCGAACCCACTGGGAACTTTGTTGTAGTTCTCACCCCCCTATTTCCACAGAGCCGGGACCGAGCGAGCTAGCCGAGGATCGCGGTAAGGGCATCGTGCCCTAGGTAGAGACCGCCCGTGCTAGTTATCTTTTTGTTATAGTTGCAGTTCCCTTTTTATATCATCTTTTGTATTTGATGATTATAGGTGTTAACTTTAAATGTGTAAAAGTTCATTTTGAGGAATTTGGGATGTAAAAAGAAATTATGCAAATTATGTAAAGAATAGTAATCTTTTAAAGAAGTATGCATGGATGTGATTTCAATTAATCATAGTACTTGTATGATATCTAATTTAGTACTTTCGCTTTGGCTATTGCTTGCCCTCGTGCAAGTCATTATGTATGCTTCCACTTGTGTAAAATTTTATACTCTATCTGTACTTGTTGAGCCTTGGGCGGGCAGGGGAGGCTGTCACACCCCGAGACCGCAAACAATTTGATCCAGTTCGGGGACGCCGATCAGGCGCCGAACGGACAGCATCTTCTCTGTCCGCCCAAGGCTCGACAACCAAGTCATGTACAAGAATTGCCCAAGAAATAATTCTACTACATACATGACAAGAACAAGGCACCTAAAGGTGCAACCAAGTAAGAGCAAGATACAAGTAATCATGCAAGTAAATAAAGAGAGATAAGTCTATCTATTACATCATTAAACCATTCATTTGCATCCAATTTACATTTTGTAACTTCAAAATGAATATATACGTCATAATCTTCAAGATACATAAATGACTACATCTCAAAATATACCACGGGAGGTTCTAATGCACTGGAAGGCTGCTACTCAACTAGGGCGCGACGCCCTTACCGCGGTTCTCACCGGCTGCCCTCGAGCTAGGACATGTAATGGAGTGGGGTGAAAACTATCTTCCATAGTTCCCAGTGGGCTCGGCGGCCGACTCTTCCGATCTCCACACTAGGTCTAAGCAGGCATAAGCAGATAGATAGATAGATATCTTAAAGCTGTAAATGATGCATAATAAAGAACTACAATAAACTACTATGCCTGTAACAACAAGAGTAAATGCCATAGTCATGTAACCACTAACATGCTAGTATAACTCTATCAAGTATGCTTGCAATTCTATTATGCTCAATATGCACTTTGTGCCCCAATTTTCATAACTTCTTTGAGTTGTTACCCAATCATATGGCTGGCCCATAGGCGCGCCCACGACTCACACCTCAAACCCGTTTATGAAGGGGGACTCGAGCCACCCGAGGGATTGTCTGCGGGACCCCACATAGGCTATCCCTTGGGACCCCACATAGGCTACCCCAATCGTATCACGTGCCAAGACTCCGGAGACTCGCACACCCCGTGTGGAGCGACCACCACGAGCGCTGATGTAACAACCCACTTCCTCGTAAAACTTGCCGAGTTCTGTCAAAATGAGCGGAACACAGAGTGAGTCGAGCGAAACAAGGTTCTAAGTGTTTTAGAAGCTATGTAAAGTGAAAATGGGACCCACGAGGGTAAATCTGCAAATCTGGAAAAAATTCAGATTTGGAGCTTGCTGGGACCGGACCCCATGGATGGAGTCCGGATGCCACGGGCTCAGCAGACGCAGCAGCCAGAAATTTGGCTAAGTCCTGAAATTCCAGCTTACGGGATCCGGATCAGAAGGCTGAGACCGGACCACCCGAGACCGGACCCTGAGGCTGAGACCGGTCCCCACCTGCGAAATCAACAGAAAAATGGCTAAGTCCCAGAACCCCAGCTCACGGGATCTGGATCCCATGGCCAGGTCCGGACCCTGAACCCGAAAATTGCCCAGTCTGAGCAGTTTGTAATTTTCGCGATTGGAGGGGCTTTTTGGCATTTGTCACAACACTATATGCATCCAAGGGCCCCCTCTCTCACAGCCATTTCATTTCCTCTCCTCTCCCTCACATTTCTCTCTTTCTCTCTCTAGAGATCTCACCCTAGAGCTTGGAGAAGAAGGAGAAGAGGCTTGGAGAAGGTGATCTTGGTGGCTTTGGAGCTTGGAGAAGACCTAGAAGCTCTCCTACAAGGTGGAGCTTGGGCCAAGGTGAGGTTTCTAAGGAAAACCTAGGTTAGGGTTTGTGTTTTTGGTCCTAGGGAGCTAAGTTTTGAGCTTCTCTTTGGTGTAGGGACCTTGTAGAGCTTCATTCTCCATGAAATCCATGGAAGCTTCATGAGCTCTCATGGTAGATCATTAGGGCTTCAATGTGAGGCCCTAGAAATGGTTCAAATGGGTTTAGATGAACACTAAGAGGTTTAACAAGCTTTCTTTTGCTTGATTAAGAGATCAAAATCTAGGGTTTCACATAGGACTTGATAGAGCACCCAAATTTGGGGCTTTTGGCTATAGAGGTTCTAAGGTCAAATTGACCTTGTAGAAACCTAATTGGGAGTATCCCCGACGCGTGGGACAACTCCGTTTATTTAAACGAAAAGCCTATCTATGAGTTACTATGTAAGTTAGCCTGATGTAGGCTCTGATAACTACGCAGATCGCAAGATAGGCCGCGGTTAGCCACGAGATTCATCGGACAACTCATCCATAATTTTTAGAGGTGGGTGGTGCATTCCAAAGACACCGGAATTCTTTCTATGTCTAAGTGTCACTTTTGAGCATTCTATAAATGCTGAGCATAATGCATGGTAGGGTAAATCATAAGTTATATTGCAATTTGTGAGTTCAACTGCATGAGTGATAATTGTATGAGATCGTATGATAAAGAACAAGAACCCTATGTATGCATGCTAAAGAACAAGAACAAGAACTTAGTGTAATTGACAAGTGAATGTGACATTGGACATGAACATAGAGATTGTGACAACGATGAGTCTAGAATATTTAGACAACAAGTGTGGCATCAAAGAATGAGAACAAGAACAAGTAGTGTACACAACACTAGTAGAGTCTTGAGATTGACATTATGACAACAACCTTAGAGTTAAGGATCATATGAACATGAGTTCTCCTTGAAGGCAAGGAATAGATTGAGATTTGGAATCCTTAAAGTTAAGGATTGATCGTACTCACCATATAGTCCTTGCTCAGGGGCGGTAGCTCCCCCTCGAGCGGTGCGCTTCGGAGTAGGTCACCACTGGAATGAGTTTTCCAGAGGACAGTCCCAACGGGTCGATATTGAGCCTCCCCGGTATACTTTGGGATTTTGAGTTTGGTTGAGTCTTGTTAAGGGCGAAACCCACGGGTTAGCCAAGAGATTGGGTATTGAACTTATGATTTTGCATGCTTTTCAATTTGAGCATAATATCGTTTACTTTCAAGCGTATTAGTTGCATTTTTAGTTGGTTATTATCTTACCTTTCTTTCTATTACGCTTGAATTAGACCTAGTGGGAAAGTCGGCGTGGGTGGTTGCCGCACCCACTGGGAACTTTGTTGTAGTTCTCACTCCACTATTTCCACAGAGCCGGGACCGAGCGAGTCGGCTGAGGATCGCGATAAGGGCATCGCGCCCTAGGTAGAGACCGCCCGAGTTACTTTACTCTTTTTGTAGTTGCATTACCCTTTTGTATCATCTTTTGTACTTGATGATTATAGATGTTAACTTTAAATGTATTAAAGCTTTATTTTGAGGACAATGGGATGTAAAAAGAAATGATGCAAAGAATGTAAAGAATGGTAATCTTTTAAAGAATTATGCATGTATGTGATTGCAATTAATCATTGTACTTGTATGTTTTAGTAGTACTTTCACTATTGGCTGTTGCTTGTCTTCGTGCAAGCCATTTGTATATGCTTCCGCAAGTGCAAAAATTTTATTACTATCTGTACTGTTGTTGAGCCTTGGGCGGACAGGGGAAGCTCTGTCCGTTCGACGTCTGTTGACGCGCTCGAACCGACCAAATGGATCGGGCTCGGGGTGTGACAGCTGAACAGACTGTGTGAGTATGATCTCATCCTCCACCTTGGAGGGCATCCTGTCACAAGGGTCATCATGCACAAGTGTTCTCTAACACTATATTCCATTGCCAATCATCAAGTTCTATACTTGGTTCACATGCCTCTAGTGTTCTTTACACTAAGTTGTAATGCAATGCCACTCATCAAGTTCTATACTTGGTTTGCATACCTCTAGTGTTCTCTATACTAAGTCATAATGTCAATGCCATTCATCAAGTTCTATACTTAGTTAACATGCCTCTAGTGTTCTCTATACTAAGTTGTAATGCAATGCCATTCATCAAGTTCTATACTTGGTTCACATGCCTCTAGTGTTCTCTACACTAAGTTGTAATGCAATGCCATTCATCAAGTTCTATACTTGGTCCACATGCCTCTAGTGTTCTCTACACTAAGTTGTAATACAATGCCACTCGTCATCATGCATATGTCAGATCAAGTTATTATCCAACTTATCTCTAGGGCTCTATGTCATATAACTCATTCTCATGCACCCTAAGTTCATATGCCAAGCCTATAGTGCCACAATATAAGGGAGCATGCAAGAACAGTAAAAACAATTACATATATCCTATCGTGCATGATACTACACATATGTATATATGAAATATGACCGACAAGGGTACTTAGACATAAAAGGCAGTTCGACTGCTTCGGGATGGCACCCCCTACCTTAACTCGCTTCCAATCGCTACTTTGACTCTTTGGGTCAATTTACAGCTTCGAGCCTTCGTTTTGCTCGGATCTCTCAAACCGCTCGTCGGATCGACGAACCGTCACCTCCAACGCGTTCAGGCACCTAACAATATGTTAGATATGCGATCAAATTAGATCAATACCCGATATTTCCAAAAATCCCATTTTGAACCCTAGCATGAAATTAACCTCCAATATTTCCAAATTAAATAGAGCAACACGCTAACAATGCTCTAGAGGTTACTAGAATGCCAAGTATTAAGGACTTAATCAATTCCTAAGCATTTTACCCAAATTGTGAACGCCGAGACGGAAGCACGTCGCTCCAACGGGTGCACGAAAGCTCGATCCGTCGCTTCCAACGCGTTCACGAGATCGCTCTCTGCCAACCCTCAAATTTCTAGAGAGATCTAGAGAGATAAGAGAGACCTTTAGAGAGAGAAAGGAGGGTTTCTCTCCCCCCGTCACCATGCGTGTGATGCTTGGAGTGTGCTGTGAATGAGAAGAAGCTAATTGCTTCTTTAATAAGCAATGCCCAAAACCACTATTCACTTCAGTTTCAGCCCACGATACAGATATTTTTCGCTTGCCCTTCGGAATGTCCGTTTGAGCTCAAATTTGACAGTTACGTTCGGTTTTACTTAACAAAAGAAATTTTAATCTTTCAGTTTCGACCCCGTTTGGTCACCGAAAACTGTACCGAACTGTAATCTTTATCAGATAGCATTCGGATTTTATTTCTCATCTTCCGAGTGTCAGAATAGCATGAAACTTTAAATCTAGCCTCATGAAAATAATCCTGACATACCCTCCAGTTTTCATAATTTTCTGACACTGCATTTTCTGCTAAAATATCAGCCTCGTTTCCAACAAAAAATTCTAAATCTCCTGTTTGTGTCCGATTTCAAGACAAGTCGATTCCGAAGCGAGGCGAAAAATATCTCGTATCGTGAAATCGAAGTGAATAGTGTTTTTGGGTGCTGCTTATTAAAGAAGCAATTAGCTTCTTCTCCTTCACAGCACACTCCAAGCATCACACGCATGGTGAGGGGAGGAGAGAAACGCTCATTTCTCTCTCTAAAGATCTCTCTCATCTCTCTAGATCTCTCTCTAGAATTTGAGGGTTGGCAGAGAGCGATCTCGTGAACGCGTTGGAAGCGACAAATCGAGCTTTCGTGTGCCCGTTGGAGCGACGTGCTTCCGTCTCGGCGTTCACAATTTGGGTAAAATGCTTGGGAATTGATTAAATCCTTAATACTTGGCATTCTAGTAACCTCTAGAGCATTGTTAGCATGTTGCTCCATTTAATTTGGAAATATTGGAGGTTAATTTCATGCTAGGGTTCAAAATAGGATTTTTGGAAATATCCGGTATTGATCTAATTTGATCGCATATCTAACATATTGTTAGGTGCCTGAACGCGTTGGAGGCGACGGTTCGTCGATCCGACGAGCGGTTTGAGAGATCCAAGCAAAACGAAGGCTCGAAGCTGTAAATTGACCCGAAGAGTCGTAGCGATTGGAAGCGAGTTAAGGTAGGGGGTGCCATCCCGAAGCAGTCGAACTGCCTTTTATGTCTAAGTACCCTTGTCGGTCATATTTCATATATACATATGTGTAGTATCATGCACGATAGGATATATGTAATTGTTTTTACTGTTCTTGCATGCTCCCTTATATTGTGGCACTATAGGCTTGGCATATGAACTTAGGGTGCATGAGAATGAGTTATATGACATAGAACCCTAGAGATAAGTTGGATAATAACTTGATCTGACATATGCATGATGACGAGTGGCATTGCATTACAACTTAGTGTAAAGAACACTAGAGGCATGTGGACCAAGTATAGAACTTGATGAATGGCATTGCATTACAACTTAGTGTAGAGAACACTAGAGGCATGTGAACCAAGTATAGAACTTGATGAATGGCATTGCATTACAACTTAGTGTAGAGAACACTAGAGGCATGTTAACCAAGTATAGAACTTGATGACTGGCATTGACATTATGACTTAGTGTAAAAAACACTAGAGGTATGCAAACCAAGTATAGAACTTGATAAGTGGCATTGCATTACAACTTAGTGTAAAGAACACTATCGGCATGTGAACCAAGTATAGAACTTGATGATTGGCAATGGAATATAGTGTTAGAGAACACTTGTGCATGATGACCCTTGTGACAGGATGCCCTCCAAGGTGGAAGATGAGATCATACTCACACAGTCTATTCAGCGCTCGTGGTGGTCGCTCCACACGGGTAGTGCGAGTCTCCGGAGTCTTGGCACGTGATACGATTGGGATAGCCTATGTGGGGTCCCGCAGACAACCCCTCGGGTGGCTCGAGTCCCCCTTCATAGACGGATTTGAGGTGTGAGTCTTGGGCGCGCCTATGGGCCAGTCATATGATTGGGTAACAACTCAAAGGAGTTATGAAAATTGGGGCACAAAGTGCATATTGAGCATAATAGAATTGCAAGCATACTTGATAGAGTTATACTAGCATGTTAGTGGTTACATGACTATGGCATTTACTCTTGTTGTTACAAGCATAGTAGTTTATTGCAGTTCTTTATTATGCATCATTTACAGCTTTAAGATATCTATCTATCTATCTGCTTATGCCTGCTTAGACCTAGTGGGGAGATCGGCAGAGTCGGCGGCCGAGCCCACTGGGAACTATGGAAGATAGTTCCCACCCCACTCCATTACAGGTCCTAGCTCGAGGGCAGCCGGTGAGAACTGCGGTAAGGGCGTCGCGCCCTAGTTGAGTAGCAGCCTTCCAGTGCATTAGAACCTCCCGTGGTATATTTTGAGATGTAGTCATTTATGTATCTTGGAGATTATGACGTATATATTCATTTTGAAGTTACAAAATGTAAATTGGATGTAAATGAATGGTTCAATGATGTAATAGATAGGCTTATCTCTCTTTATTTACTTGTATGATTACTTGTATCTTGCTCTTACTTGGTCGCACGTTTAGGTGCCTTGTTCTTGTCATGTATATAGTAGAATTATTTCCTGGACAATTCTTGTACATGACTTGGTTGTCGAGCCTTAGGCGGACAGAGGAGATGCTGTCCGTTCGGCGCCTGATCGGCGTGCCCAAACCGGACCAAATTGGTAGCGATTTCGGGGCGTGACAGAGGCTCTGTCCGTTCGGCGTCTGTTTGACGCTCTCGAACCGGCCAAATGGATCGGGCTCGGGGCGTGACAACTTCTCTGCTGCTACTACCCTCCTTCTTCTCCCTCTAGTTTGACCGGATTGAGGTGGAGAAGCTCGGGTGGAGTCGAAGATAGCCGATGTCGCGCCGCGGAGCCGTTCGAGCATACGTTCGACGTCGGGGTGCTGCGAGGAGATCGGGTGAGTGCGCTTCTTCACCATTCTGGACGTGACTTCGATCCTAGAGAAGTTTTTGAGGTGAGTGACCCGTCGGAATCCTTTCCATTGCTTCAACTTCAACAATTTTCGAGCTTAAGTGCTGTTCCTGCAGAATTCCAGCGTCGACTCGCAGTGTTTTGGCTCGTACGCGACGTAAGAGCATCGGATCGCGGCGAAATTTGGTCCGCTGGATTCGGGACTTCGAGAGGAAGCTACAGAGCCCAAGATTTCTGGATTTGGAGAAGGTTAGCCTATTCGAACTTCCATCTTTGTCTGCTGCTGTTGCATCTAGGCAGAATTGTGATTATTGGGGTTTTCTGATTATCGACTTCGGGAGCATGGGGATTTAGGACTTGAGGATCATTCTCCAGTATACTCCCTTGAGTTCGGCACTGGTCCCTCCAGACTTGGAGCGGTTTAGGTGATTTTTGATGTCGGAATGGAGCTAACTCAAGCTTAAATGCTGAAATGTTGCTAACTATTGGATTTCTATGTTTAGAGCTTGGAGTTAGCTTGGTTGCTGGTCTTGGAGGAGCTCGACTGACCAGCAGAGATCGTTGTTGCTTCGAGGCCCCTCTTGCTGCCGGGGAATTAGCATTCGAGGTGGGTAATCATCGGTTGGACTCCTATATGCTCATATAGTCGACATGTATATTTGCGCGTATTAATATTGTTCGATTCACTGTTTTAGCATGATTAAACCTGAATTGGAGCTTAGTATGGTGACAGTATACATATATAGTTATACATGTTGGACTTGGAATTGATTTAGGAGAAAACCGCAATTTTGACCGACATATGCATAAACTACCGGATTTAGCTCTAGGAGTCGTGCTTTGCTTGTATCATCGCAGTGTCATCACGATGGATACCCTGGGTAGTTTAGTTTGCATTTACGCTCGTGCTGGGGTCTCGAGCTTATTGTCACAGCAGAGTCTAGGCTGTTTCGGGTTGTCGGGAGCCGTCGGGGCAGACGGTGAGCCCAGGGTTCAGTATAGATCGCAGGTTTGTGCCGAGGGCACTTAGATTGGGTTGTTAGACCTGTTTAGACTTGGTTACTGGCGTTTGGCTTGCTAGAGCCTGATTGAGCTCGACAGAGATACGCTGCATACTCGGTTGGGTAGCTCCCCCGAGTGTCACTCCGGAGTTGGGCGCTATGCTTTCGCGTTGGTGTCGGGTGTGCAGGTTGGACTTGCTCTCCACTGAGGGTTAGAGTGGGGGTAGCTGTATAGTCGCAACCGGCACGGACGGTGTGTTCACGGGGACGGCTATGAATACGATCCCTGATTGGGTCTGTTATGGCATTAGTTTATAGGTGTGGGTTTCTGAGCATGATAGTATAGTGACCTATGGCTGTAGAGTGTTTCCAGCTTTCCTTATTACATTTGCTTATCCTGTAGACTTAGTGGGCGGACCGATGATGTTAAGTGTGGCACCCACTAAGGACTACTTATTTTTACAGTAGTTCTCACGCCCTTTTGTTCCACTGTTGTTGCAGGGCCTTCGGTTTCAACTGCTGCTCCTTCTGAGGCTGATCGAGGCAAGGGCGTTGCGAGCTGGAGCCCTACCCTTCGCGTGCTGGTAGAGGATCCTTGCTGCAGGTAGTAGTATTTTGCTTGGAGAGTTATGTACATACAGTTGTTAACTCGCTGGAGCGAGTAGAGTTTTGTATCTGGTACTTTGTATGTATATAGAACTCATGTTTATTCCTACCTGTTTGTTTATAGTCATTTCAGCTCTATGCTACTATTTGTAGTATTGTATGTTATACAGGTACAGCTACGCTTCGTGTACAGGAAAAAATTTTTGTATACTGCGGATTTGTTGGCGTGCCCGGGAAACGTCTAATCCGTGGCGTGACAATTACAATCAACTTCCTAGAAATTAAGCTGGATGGCAGGATATATGCCGATTTGGATCCTAAAAATTAAGCTCTAAATAGGGTAATCACTCAACAACCAGAAACCCCCTCACCTATAGGGCCTTCTGAAGTGGCCTTCTCATCTTTTAAGTTTTCTGATTGGCACCCTCCTCAACATTCAATTTTTCAATTTTAGCTTTTCTTCTTAATTAAGTTGCAAAATTTAATAAATTTAATGGCTCAATTAGCTACTAATTGTTAATTGCTCTAGTAATACTTACTAAAAATGATTAAAAAATATATAAATTTGATAAACTCACTTATGAATTTCGTAAAGTCTCTCCAATTTAATTTTTAAAAATCACTTAATTACAAATTCAAAAATTAAAGTAATCAATCCAAAAAAAAAATTGAGGCTGCCATTTCAAAATGGCCCATAGTTGAGGGGATCTCCACATATTTTCGCCAAATTGTAAAATTGTCATTATATACACAATTTGTTGTAGTGGGAAAAATAAAAATAAAATGTAACAAAGCATTAAACCCACAAGGTGGGAAAGTGAAAAAGAACTGAATCGCAGGGGCTAATTGAAGCTTTCCCCCTTTTTTTCTTAAACTTCCAATGTAGATTTAATTTTTTATCTGGTCTATTAGACCCGGTCCACACAATATATTGTCAGAACTATGCATGAAAGGCGAAAGAAAATATGTTCAAGGACAAGTAAAACCAATAAGTAAAGAGAGTCGTATACATACACACCTCTTCTGTTGGGATCCCAGTCGGAGCCATCTACCAAAAATACATAAATAAACTAAGAAAATGTAAGATTAAACAGAAAAAATAACCGTTAAATTTAAAAAAATAAAAATGAAATTAGGACAAAGGACACATATAATTCTTAGGAAATCTATTTTATCTTATCTCTATGTTCTAATTTCTCTCTACTTCTAATACATCACTTATATAGGGACTACTCCCTGTATAACCTTAAAAAAAGGGTAGTTTGGAAATATTGCTTTTCCAATAATATTTAGTGCTTTGCTCCTTCAATCTAAAAAGAATAATGCTACTTGTACCCAAAAAAGTGAGTGTAAATCTTCCACCCTACCCATCCAAAATACTTTTCACTAATCATATCAATCTTTTTTGTTTTAATATTAAAAAACCTATTTTGGATGGTCTGTAAGATTTACACCATACTTTTGGGTGTACTACTAGCATTTTTATACTAAAAAATTGTGACAAAACTATTACTAGAGAAGATGATAGAAGTTCTCTTAATGTAAATTTATAGCAATTCCTAGTATTGAAAAAATAAGGTTTTAGAACACTTGAATTTTTTTCGATCTTTAAAATATCAAAATAAAAATAGCACTTAAAAACTTATCGTGAGACCTAGTTAGAGATAGTTCTCTTAATGTAAATTTATAGCAATTCCTAGTGTTGACAAAATAAAGTTTTAGAACACTTGAATTTTTTTCGATCTTTAAAACATCAAAATAAAAATTGCACTTAAAAACTTATCGTGAGACCAAGTTAGAGATTTCTTCGCCAAAAGCATTCGTTTTCATATTTTAGAAAGTTGAAAATATTGAAAGGTTGTTTCAGCTTTCCTTCCCCCAATTCTATATGACTTTGGCCTCCTGGTTTATTATTGTGGTGATTAAAAGCATCTAATTTTATACTTGAAAGGCCCAAAAAATCTAAAATCGTTTTCATTCTCTCCTTCGCCAATGCCTTTAAGTTGTGGTAAAAACCGATGAAGGGCAAAAATTGGAAGTGCTTTCGCTTTTTTTTTTTTTCGCCTTTCAAAGCATAAAAGCAGTTGCTTTTGTCAACTCAATCCCAAACTAGGCCTTATTAGGGAAAAATTGAGGGAGGAAGTTGCAATCTCCATCCACATTCTTTGATTGAGAAAAAAAAACGTATGATCTAATCAGAAAAGATTAAGAGAAGAGCCTCACTTTAATTTAACCTAACAACTACTAATCATGCTATTTTTACCTTGAACAAGAAGTGATCCAAATTGCGTTGGACGTCGAGGGCGGATCGAACACGGCGGCGGGCGCCGAGATTCTCGCCGCCACGAATTCCTCACCCACCCCTTCCAGCTCCTTCTTCTTTTCCTTCTTCTCTTTCACCTCCGACACTGCTGCGATCCGAAAACTTGATGATCCCCTTCTTCCATTCATCCCCAATGGTGAAAATGGTGATTTGATTAAGTGGATCATCCGTCGTCCTATTGGGGACTCGAAGGGATGATTTGATTGTAGTCCTTGGATCTGGAAGTGGTGTTGGTGGTGGAGTACCTGGGAATGGGGGACTGCCATCACTGGGTCTAGTGTGGGACTCTAGAACGTGGTGGAGGCGACGACTGTTGTGGCGAATTGATGATTTTGACTTCTTGTGGATTTGGATATTCTGGTGGTCTACTAATCAGGGTGTAAAACGGGCATGTGTTAATTCAATATATAAAATATTTTCTTTCAGGCATTGGATTACTTTCGCAAACATTTTTCTAGACCGAAATAGATTGGACGCGGCCCTACATGGCATGAATCCGGCCGAAAGACATGCCATGCTGAGCCGCATTCTCCGGTCAATGGCCTGGCATGGCACAGATCCAACCGGCAGCCGTCATTTGATCACCCAAACACAGTTCTTGACCCAGAATTGGTTCAAGCCATGCAGACTGGCCCAAATTTTTATATCTCTATATTTTATCATTTTAAGTTTGATTTCTTTTAAAATTGTTTGCTATTTTACAGATAGAAGATTGGCCAGGAAAAAAAAAAACTATAATATCTGGAAACTTTTTTTTTTCTGTAAGACATATAATGCCTGCAAGGAAATGGAATCCAAAAATCAGGCTTTATTGCTTGCATAACTATGCATAGCTTCTGGGACACGAGATGTAAAAGTAGACATTTTGCAAAGAACAAATCTAGAGCATCTACTAGGGAACAATGCCAGATAAGATTATTAGCCCCCCAAAAAAAAAGCTCTAATTTAAAGCATCATGTAAGTACAGTTAAATTTTCTTTTTTCTTTTTTTTCTTTTCCTCACATTCTCTGTAAAATCATGCTCTGAAGAATAAGAAATCATTTGCAGACTCCATAACACTAGGATCTGTTTAGCAATAAAAACAAAAAAAAAAAAAACATAACATCGCTTCCTTGTATAACAAAAGCAAGAAACCACTAATGCGATTACGATGAGTAAACCGTGAGAGGAGCTTCTTCAGACACAGCTTTTACAAAAGCTTTCGCCCATGGAGATTATGCAAGCGCAAACTGGATGAGCTACGAGACAAGAACATTCACATGACGAGACCACATAAAGCATAAGTATCAGAAAAAAAAAAAAAAAAAAAAAAAAAAAAAGGGGGCAAAAAAAGCTTAAACGCGCTGAATCATGAGATTTGCTCCGGGCCTCTAAAACCATCGACCTTAATCCTACTGCTTTTTAAAGAAGATCAATGGTACATCCCGATTCCTTGCTAAAACAACATGGTTTGATTAAGCTCGAGCACATCGATTCTCTCATATAATGCGAATTATTATTATTGTTCATCCTAAAATCTCAATTCCTTTTTCTTTTTTTTGCCGGGGGAGTGAGGTAGATCTTTACCTACTCCTCGGCGGCGGCGGCGGCGGCGGCGGCGCGGGCGATTAGTGTTTCGCCCTTCCACGTTTAATTAGGGATTATTCTTAGGAATTGGGGAGATGGGAAGGGGAGATCGCCATTATTGGGACTACCACGATTTTGACTCGCCGTAGTGCGGACAAAAAGGATGACAAAATTTTGGCGGAAACAGTACCAAACATAATATTTTAACGATTGGCCGCGGGATCGACGCCATTTGTAATGCTTTGTTTGGTATTGAGTTAACGATAAAATAGAGTTATGAAAAAAATATATAGCAATATATTTTTTTGTTCTCCGATGGATAGTAGAAAATATAACGTAATTGACTAATCGTGATATGCGGACGCAATATTACGTATAAAAATAAACAAGATATTTTTCCAACTTATTTTCTCCCGACACGCAATGCAATCTCCCGCACAGATCCGGTTATTTCCCAAAGTATTATGTTATAAAATTATGTCCACCAAATTTTTGTCCATAAGAAGGATCTTCATGAGTCTCTATATCACGCCCCGGGTCATTTTAGAGTATAAAAACAGCGAAATTTTTTTTTTTTTTAAACCACGACCCCAAGGACGTAGATCGCCACAAATACGGGAAGACCATCAGACACGGACAGTAGTCTCCCCCGTATTTGCACGCATCGCACAAGTATAGAGTATTTCTATAACCATACAACCACAACAAAGTGTACTGTAAAGAAAATAACTTACATCATACATAATTTACACCATTCACCACAGGTTACATTCACGAGTTTATATATTCACAATCTACATCTATCAGTTGAAATGTTCCCTACCCGGGATCTGGCTTTTGCAACTCTAAGTCATAAAATCCACGAGAAATCCTTTTAAAAACTGTTTCCCACCAGGAAACATTTTCTTTCTTTAAAACGCTACCACGAGGGGTAGAAAACCACTTTGTATTATAATTCCCAAAAAATTATTATTATATTTCAAAACCAAACGATATTTATAATTCCAAAACAGTATTAGAGAGACTGAACCATATACAAAGCTAATTACTTAATCAAATAAAGTAAGTTGTAAGGTAAACAAACCACGGGTCGGGAGCTAGTACGCGTGCTAGGTACGCTCCTCTCCTGTCGTCCCACTAAAACCTGATGAAATACCTGAAAAGGAAGGCGAGGGGTGAGAACATGTAAACATGTCTCCCCCTCCCAGTGGATACCTCGCGGAGATAGACACAAGAGAAAATAATAGTAGTACAGTAGTTATGATAAACAAGTAAATGGAGAGAGATATATAGATATGAAACAACAGCTACTGTAAGTATGCGTCAACATGTATAGAAACTCAAAAGTATCCAATCTGAACCAATGCTCTCTTGGTCGGCATCGCGGACCTCAAGCCAATGCCCCTACTACTCTCCCAAGCATATAACCACATTTAAGGCTCACGGGTCGATCATTGTCGAACCACTTTTCCTAGAAAGAACACCCTCACTTGCGGTGGATCGGACGGTGGTGTTCGTGAAATGCGATGAGTACGTGGGCGATCAATGTAGACATGCTCAAAGATCATCCATCGGCAACTAGCCGACAATCCTGCCTAGGGATGTCAACGGGTCGGGTTTGGGTCGGGTTTTCAAAAACCCGAACCCGAAATTAATACCCGAACCCGAACCCGAACCCGACGGGTTTTAAAAATCCATACCCATATCCGGACCCGACCAAAAACCCGAAACCCGAACCCGAACCCGAAAACCTGAACCCGAAAACCCAAATCGAAAATAATGAATTTTTTTACCATATTTTAAAATATATTATGGTAAAATCAAAATTTCAAAACACAATAAAATACAATCAAAATACATTCATGTTATATAAATAAACATAATTAAATATTTTACTATAATATTTTATATATTTTATATCTTACATAAATAAATAAATAATATATATATAATTTTTCGGGTTCGGGTTCTGGTTCGGGTTCGGATTCGGGTCGGGTATACACAAAATCCATATCCGTACCCATATCCGTCGGATTTTTATTTTTATACCCATAACCAAATCCATATCCGTTTAGCTCGGGTATACCCGCCCCGTTCGGGTTCGGGTTCGGGTAATTTTTCGGGTATCCATACCCATTGACATCCCTAATCCTGCACCCCAGGGCCCAGCGACCACGTGGGTCGTCAAGTAACCAGAAGAACAAACCAGATACCAAGTCTTGAGTGTGATCGACCAAATAGGTCCCAATCTGAAAGTGACCGACCAACCAGGTCCCAAAGTATGCAAAGTAATCGACCAACTGTGTCCCGAGTAGAGAAAGAAACCGACCAACCAGGGTCAACTAGGATGGAACAACCCAACATCCTCTCAACTGTATGCAAGTACTACTGAAGGAAACACAAGAACTGACCACTCAGGTCAACTAGGATGGAACAACTCAACATCCTCTCAACTATATGCAAGTACTACTGAAGGAAACACGAGATCTGACCAACCAGGTCAACTAGGTCACTGAGTACACTGAAGTAAACTGACCGAACAGGTCACAGATGTCATAGGCTGATAAGAAGTAATCTACTCTACTCCTACACATGATACTAAACATGAAAACACTGAGTAGAGTAATACTGTAACAAACAGGTGCAAGATATATCTAGGATAAACGATATAAACAGTAAGGGTGGAAGGAACGTCACCAGCGTGTACCACTGTACGGACGTCGGATCGAAGTACCCACCTGTACAAACACGGCGTCTGACTCTCGTTTGAGGAAGAAGTATCGACCGGACCTAAGGAGGTCCACCAGGTTAGTGTCTAACCCACAAATACTAAACACCGAACACATAACTCCATAATTAAACCCACGGGAATCGGTTTTCCAAAACCAATTGCCGTACTAAGCCTAAGTCCCGTAAACCTCACCGGACTCCGTCGGACTCACGAATCGTTCCTTAACGCAACGACTCATACCAAGAGTCACCCGCTGCCCCAAACACTCTTATTCGGATGTTTTGGCAGCAAACATAAAGTAACACTTTAATACAATTATCGTCAGATAATTGTACGACTACGGGTTTCCGGAAGTGTCTATTCCGACACCGGAACCTACCGTCGCTCACCCGTCATTTCTAAACCCTCGAAATGACGCGGGTGATCAGCCAACAAGGCTCAGCGACCACACAATAGTTCACAATAGTTCAAAAAATATCAATCGACCGGACCCGAAATTCAGCGAACAGCACGCACTGTACGAAAAGCATACTTTTCTCGCAAACCAGGAACTTGTTAACCCTAACTAAGGTGAGCGCTGTGATCTTCACTGACAGACGATCACCGTGCTCCCCTCCGGAGGCATCGAAACAGCCTCGGGTCTCCGAAAAACCGAGCGCAAGCCGTAACAGCAGCCAAATAGGCTCGAAAATGGTCGACATCGCCAAATCAGCGAAACAAAGCTTCTCCAATAGAAATGAAGGTGAGCACGATGATCAGCGATGTGTCCTGATCATCGTGCTCCCTTCCGTTGGGATCGGGGAGGCCCGGGTGACACAAAACAGTAACCCAACAAGAAGAAAGCCCTATTTTGGGCTTGGCCGGAGCAAGCTAGCTCCGGCCAGCTTCCGGCGGCACGGCGGCGTGCACGCGGGTCCCAGGTGGGTAAGGGGGCGGTAAGGAATAGCATGCTCACCTTCGGTGGCAGAGGAGAGCGGCGGAGACGGCGGGCAATGATGCCCTAGCCGCACCAGGCTGAGGGGATCACAGCACACTTCCGGCCAACGGGGAGCTCCGGCGGCGGGAGCGCCGGCAGCAGTCGAACGCGGCCGACCTAGGGGACGCGGTGCGCGGGTCTACCGCGGCACGGTAGGCGGCGACGGCGGCGCGGGTGAGGCTCACCAAGACAGACCTTGTGCGGCCGCAGGAGCAGGAGCGGCGGCCGCGGCCACGCGGCGCCGGTAGCTCGGGGACGGCGGCGACGACACGCGGGAGGCCGCGGGAGGTGGGCTAAGGCGGCGGCGGCGAAGGGTACAGGTTGTACCCCGACCTCAACCCGAGCGGGTGTGGGCGGGGCGGCGGGCATGTCGAGGCGCGGCGGCGGCCCGTACGGGCGACGGCGGTCGACGAGGCGGCTCCAATCCGGAGGTGGGTCGCCCGAGGTTGAAGAAGGAGGCGGCGACGGCCGCGGATGTCGGCGGCTCGGTCCGGTTCCGGGCTAGATACGGGCGGCCGCGGCGCACGCAGAGCGGCGGTGACCAACGGCGGAGCTCGAGACGGCGGGGTCGGCGGCGGAGGTCACCGGGGCTTTCCGGGGAGGGCGGCTCGGCCGTCCCAAGGAGGTGGCGGGTGTGAGCCGTCGACCCGAGCTCGGTCTGCTCGGTCGGGCGTGCAGCGCCCATGGCGCACGGCGGCGACGGCGGGGCTCGGGGCTAACGGCGGCCGGCGCGAGAGATCCGTCGGAGGTTCGGAGGCGGCGCACCCGACCAAGGCGGCGGCGGCGCGATGAGAGGTCGCGAGCCCACCTCGCCCGGGGCTCGGTCCTGGGCGGCCGCAGAACCCGCAGGCGGCTATGGCGGCTCGGGGAGGCGGCTCTAGCCGGCGAGGGCCGGCGGGATCGGCGCCGGAGGGTGCAAGGAGGGCGGTACTAACCATCTGGAGTGGCGGCGGCGCGAGGAGGAGGGGAACTCGTAGCCTCGGCCAGATCAGCCCATGTTGGCCGTTGTTTGCCAAGGCGGCGGCGGTGGTGCTCGCCGGCGGCCAGGGTGTGCGCACGGTGAGGGCAGAGGGTTGATGGAGGCGGTTACAACAGGTTGGGGAGGTGAGGAGGCTTAGGGTTAGGGCTAGGTTACGTTAGAAAACCCTAGATGCACTATTTATGCAAATGGTAATTTTTGCACAACAGTCCCTCTTAACTTATTAATTCATCCTGAGTCCCTCACAGCATGTGTAAATCGCACGAACACACCTCTACAAGTGATCCCAGGCGAAACGGCACATAAAATGTCGCCCCTTTCGCGAAAATACTGTTTGGCCAATACCGACCCCTTCTTGTTCAACGCGCAACATCCGGAGATCCGTTCGTCGGATTTGCGAACGGATCGCGCCAACGCGATCAGCACATCGAAGGCAACAAACCTAAGATTTTACATCGCCTCGATCTGTCACGGATTCGCGAAGAAATCCTCTCGCTCTCCAAGTATCTAATCTTGGCAACATTGACCCCTTTGCGATCATCTTGCAATATCCGGCGATCCGTTCGTCGGATTTCCAAACGGATCGCGCCATCGCGTTCAGTACATCGAGGGCATCGAAACTACCATTTTGTTTCGCCCAGTTTGGTCGCCGATTTGCGACGAAACCTATCTCTCCATCAATTCCCGTAATAAACCAACTTATTAACATATATACTTTATATATGTAAAATCGTTCGGACCCTTTTTCTCGACAACCGTGCATCGGAATTCGATTCCGTCAGTGCCAACGGTTCTAGTATATCTGAGCCGTTCGAAACGAGCTATTGGAAGCCTATATTTGGAATCCAACACGTACCCAAACCTAACTTCTATTCCCGGATTATCCGGAAAACTGAAGTTACTATTCACTTTAAGTCAGACTTCCGGGTCGCGTAACTTTTCCGTTTTAGCTCATTATCTCCTAAAACTTGACCAGTGGTTATGTAATTAAATTACACATATAAATATCGTTAACAGAGAGTCAAATGACACAGACAAAATTTCAGTCTTCACACTCTACCGAATATTTAAAATCTCAAATTTCAATTCAAATTTAATAAATTTTAAAAATTCATAATTATAACTGAAACTAAAAAAAAAAAATCAAAATAAAAAACGAAAGCAAATCCGGAAGCAACTTTCTGAAACTAAACTTTAAAACATATCACACTCAACTCTAAATTTTTAAAGTATAAATTTAAATTTTTATACATATATAATAAAACGGTTTTGGATTTGGCTCAAATTCAGACTCGTGTCGGGCATAAATAAAACTAAAAAATCAAAATAAAAAACAGAAGCAAATCCGGAAGCAACTTTCTAAAACTAAACTTTAAAAAACATATCACACTCAACTCTAAATTTTTAAAGTATAAATTTAAATTTTTATACATATATAATAAAACGGTTTTGGATTTGGCTCAAATTCAGACTCGCCGTCGGGTATAGATAAAACTACAATTAATCCGAATCTGTTGGATTTTCTCTTTCTATACCTATTTTTATACCCATAACTAAAACCATAGCATCGGTCAAAGTCGGCGCCCATTTGGATTGGGATTCGAGTTCCGACAAAATTTCTGACATTCATACTTATTGGCAGGCAGGAGGTCTACTAATTATGGTATAAAATGGGTGTAGGTTTATTCAAAATCTAAAATGGGTAAAGATGTATAAAACTTGTTTGAATTATATATCATTTTGTGAAGACTGAAATTTTAACTATGCCATTTGACTCTCTGTTGATGATGTTTATGTGTGTAATTTAATTACATAAGCACTCGTCAAGTTTCAGGAGAAAATGAGCTAAAACGAAGAAGATACGCGATTATGAAGTTTGACTTAAGTGAATAGTAACTTCTCGAGAAGCTCGCGGATGAGAGTTGGCTTCTGGTACGTATCGGACTCCGATCGTAGCAGTCCAGTAGCTCGTTTCGAACGGCTCAGATATTCTGGAACCAATGGCACTGACGGATTTCTGATCCGATGCACGGTTTTCGAGAAAAATGAGTTTTATTGAAAAGAGGGTTTCTCCACTTTGCTATTCTTGCATTGTGGAACTCCTCGGACTCCGTGCATGTGACCTAGGGTAGCGTGAGGAATGTTTGGAGTCCCTACAAGTAGCTAGGAAGTCAGAATCAGAGGCGAAATTATGATTTCGTGAAGTGCACATGGGTATATGTGTAATTGTGAGGATTAGTAGAGAGCAGATGGGTTCCGTCGCAAATCGGCGACCAAACTGGATAAAGTAAAATGCTAGATTCAATGTTTGCGACATACTGAACGCGCTGGCGTGATCCGATCGGAAATCCGACGGACGGATCTCCGGGGATCGCAAAAAAAACGCAGAGGGGTCAAAATCGCAAAACGGCGAATCGCGAAAAGTTTTAGTATTTTATGCGTCGAATTGCGAGGGTTCGAATGGGGAGGGACTTTCACACGTAATTCACCTGTTAACAGGGACTAGTGTGGGAATAAAAAGGTTTGGAGGGTTGAATTGCAAAAGTTGCAATTGATACGTATACTTAAGTATTAGGGTTTCATGGTTGAAACCTAACCCTAGCCCTTTCACTTACCCCACAGCCACCAAAACGCCTCAGCACCTCCCTTGCCCTCATCCTGCACGTGCTCCGGCCGCCGGCAAGGAGCTCCGGCCGCCGGAAAACGCACTTGAACCATCCTCTCCCTTCCCCCTCGGCCACCAACTCCTCCACCTCGGCCGAGAACCTGCGGGAAAGCTTCTAAACCATCTAGAAGCCTTTCCCTGGCCGAGATCTGTCGCCGGCATGTCTCCCCGGCCGGCCCCGTCGTCTCCGAACGCCGCCGGCGCCGCCTGGACCCGCTGTGGCCAACCCAGACCCGGCTGGGACCGAGCTCGCGCGCAGCTCGGGCCCCGCGCGTCGCCGCCAACCCCGGACGACCGTGCCGCCCTCTCTCGCTCTCGCAACTCCCGGCCGTCGCCGCCGCCTATGCGACCACCGTCGCCGCCGCGCGCGCACGGGCGGCCGCCGCAGCCTCCCTCGACCCGTGCGGGCCGAGGCAAGCCCGCGTCTCCTTCCCCGCGTCCCCGCCGCCGAAGCCACCTCCACGGCCTCCTCCGACCTCCCGCAGCCTTCCTCCGCCGTCACCGAGCGTCGTGACCGCCGCCGTGGCCGCAGCCTTCTCTCGGAACCCGAGCCCTAGCCGCGCGGCTCGGGTTGATCCGCGCCGCCGCCGCCGCTTCCAACCATCACCCGAGGTGAGCACCATACTCCTCACCTCCCCCGCATCCGTCCCTGGTGCGCGCTCACGCCGCCGTGCCGCCGGAAGCCGGCCGGAGCAAGCTTACTCCGGCCAAGCCCGAATTAGGGCTTTATTTGGGTGTTTCACTGTTTCGAGCCACCCGGGCCTTCCCGATCCCAACGGAAGGGAGCACGATGATCAGGACACATCGCTGATCATCGTGCTCACCTTATTTTCTGTCGGGGAGACCCCGATCCGCTGTTTCGGCGGTGTCAGTCTGTTTTGGGCCTTTTAGGTCACTATCTCGGCTTGCGCGCGCTGTTCCGGTGACCCGAGGCTGTTACTGTGCCTCCAGAGGGGAGCACGGTGATCGTCTGTCAGTGACGATCACAGTGGTCACCTCATTTGGGGTCAACAAGTTCCTAGTTAGTGAGATTTTGCATGTTTTCATGCTGTGCGCGCAGTTCGCTGAACTTCGGGTCGCTCCCGCGCTCTTCACAGTGTCCAGAATTGCTCCGAAGGGTGAGCACGGTCTCCAGCACGCCGAGACCTTTCAGCAGGTGTCTTGGTTGGTCTGTTTGACCTTCGGTTTACTCTGTCGGATCATAAAACCCCCGAAATTGCATGAAATAATGCGATTTCGTGTAACGTGAGGGGCTTTTATGCAATTGTGCTTGTTGTGGCTGCTGTTGGCAGCATGTGCATGCCTTGGGTAACCTCTGGACTGATTGTCCAAGATCCCAAGTCCTCGTGGAGATCAGAAAGTGATTTCCGGCGCGTTTCTCGGCGAAATCCGCCGACGGAATGCGGGTTCGGTTCGGAATTATTCCGACAGTGCTTCGTAAACTATTGTGTGGTCGCTGACCCTTGTTGGCTGGTCACTCGCGTCATTTCGATGGTTCGGAAATGACGGGTGAGCGACGGTGGGTTCCGGTGTCGAAGTAGACACTTTCGGGAACCCGTAGTCGTACAATTATCCGACGATAATTGTATTAAAGTGTTACCTTATGTTTGCTGCCAAAACATCCGAATAAGAGTGTTTGGGGCAGCGGGTGACTCTTGGTATGAGTCGTTGCGTTCTGGGACAGTTCGTCGGTCCCGACGGAGTCCCGGTGAGGTTTACGGGACTTCCGGCTCAGTACGGCAATTGGTTTTGGGAAACCGATTCCCGTGGGTTTAATTATGGAGTTATTTGTTCGGTGTTTAGTATTTGTGGGTTAGACACTAACCTGGTGGACCTCCTTAGGTCCGGTCGATACTTCTTCCTCAGACGAGAGTCAGACGCCGTGTTTGTACAGGTGGGTACTTCGATCCGACGTCCGTACAGTGGTACACGCTGGTGACGTTCCTTCCACCCTTACTGTTTATATCGTTTACCCTAAAAATATCTTGCACCTGTTTGTTACAGTATTACTCTACTCAGTGTTTTCATGTTTAGTATCATGTGTAGGAGTAGAGTAGATTACTTCTTGTCAGCCTATGACATCTGTGACCTGTTCGGTTAGTTTTCGTGTTTCCTTCACTAGTACTTGCATACAGTTGAGAGAATGTTGAGTTGTTCCATCCTAGTTAACCTGAGTGGTCAGTTCTTGTGTTTCCTTCAGTAGTACTTGCATACAGTTGTGAGGATGTTGAGTTGTTCCATCCTAGTTGACCAGTTGGTCAATTTCTTTCTCTACTCGAGACCTGGTTGGTCAGTTTCTTTCTCTACTCAGACTGGTTGGTCGATTACTCGCATACTTTGGGACTCGGTTGGTCGCTTTCTTTCTCTACTCGAGACCTGGTTGGTCGGTTTCTTTGCTACTTTGGGACACTGGTTGGTCGGTCACTTTACGTACTTGGGACCTATTTGGTCGGTCACACTCGGTACTTGGTACCTGGTTGGTTCTTACAGTTGCCAGACGACCCACGTGGTCGATGGGCCACAGGGGGCGGGATTGTCGGCTAGTTGCCGATGGATGATCTTTGAGCATATCTACATTGATCGCCGATACGTACTCATCGCACTTCACGAACACCAGCGGTCTGATCCACCGCAAGTGAGGGCGTTCTTTTCCGGAAAAGTGGTTCGACAACGGATCGACCCGTGAGCCTTAAATGTGGTTATATGCTTGGGAGAGTAGTAGGGGCATTGGCTTGAGGTCCGCAGTGCCGACCAAGAGAGGCGGCTTGAGGTCGGTGCGACTAAGAGAGAGCATTGGTTCGGATTGGGTACTTTTGAGCTTCTATACCCGTTGACGCATACTTACGTAGTCGTTGTTTTCATATCTATATATCTCTCTCCATTTACTTGTTTATCATAGCTCTTTGTACTACTATTATCTCCTCTTGTGTCTATCTCCGCGAGGTATCCACTGGGAGGGGGAGACATGTTTACATGTTCTCACCCCTCGCCTTCTTTTTCAGGTGTTTCATCAGGTTTTAGTGGGACGACAGGAGAGGAGCGTACCTAGCACGCGTACTAGCTTCCGACCCGTGGTTTGTTTACCGTACAACTTACTTTATTTGATTAAGTAATTAGCTTTGTATATGGTTCAGTCTCTCTAATACTGTTTTGGAATTATAAATATCGTTTGGTTTTGAAATATAATAATGATTTTTGAGAATAATAATATAAAGTGGTTTTCTACCCCTCGTGGTAGCGTTTTAAAGAAAGAAAAGGTTTCCTGGTGGGAAACAGTTTTTAAAAGAATTTCTCGTGGATTTTATAACTTAGCATTTAAAAATCAGTTTCCGAGTATGAAACATTTCAAATGATAGATGTGGTTTTATGAATGAGTAAATGTGAATGAACCTGTGGTGAATGGTGATTGTGTATGAATGTAAGTTGATATCTTTGCATTTACACTTCTTGTGGTTGTATGGTTATATGTTATTCACTCTCTGTACTTGTGCGATGCCGTGCAAATACAATGGAGACTCTGTCCGTGTGTACAGTGGTCTCTCTGTATTTATGGCAGGTCTGGTACGTCTTTGGGGGTCAGGGTTTAAAAAAGAAACAATTTCCGCTGTTTTTATACGCTAAAATGACCCGGGGCGTGACACATTTGGATTCAACTATTCAACCTTTCAAAATCTTAATGTTAACACCCAACTTTTTAGTTTATTTCATTTAAATATTTTGATGGCTCTTCGATTATAAAATTTAAGCTAATTGTTTATTTTATAAATTATGAAAATTATATAAAATATAATAACTAAGTCAGTAAAAATAAACAAAATATTCAAATGTATATTTAAAGAGTTATTAATTGGCTCAAATCTAATAAATTAAAAGACTAGGTAGTCAAATCAAAATTTTAAAGGTAGGATAGTAAAATCTAATTTGATGATAGTTGATATAAGTTTGATTGAACAGCACTGTTCTTGATGACATGAATAGGTCCAAGCCATATTTTTTCAAATTTTTTTAATTTGATTTTTTTATTTTTCACTAGATTCGTAAAAAAAAGCTATAAATTGATTGTGGCTGGAGGAGAAGATATCTGGAAATTTCTTCTCTATTATATAGAACATGTAATTGACCTATAATATAATATTGAAATGTTTTCCATCATTTTATGGATGATAAAATAATAATAAAAGCAAGTTAAGTAATAACAATATATATATAAAGATTGAAAGAGAATGTTCATCTCTACATATTTTATCTATCAGAGAGAGGAAGGTGAAAAGATAATGCCTTTAATTATAGGGAATTTTTTGCATTTGGAATCTTTTCTTTTATATAATGAGATCTTAATTAGATCTAAGCCGATTTAAACCACTTCAAAGAGCTAACTCAAAAATATATATAACAACATCATAATTAAAGGCATTATCTTTTCACCCCGACACCCATCTCAAAGGACCTGGCCCTGAGGTTCGGTGGGCTCTCCAATGATTTTCACGTCGCCCGCTACCGAGAGCAGGATTTCGTGATCTTTCTTCCACATTGGGTGCGCCCGGATACGCTCACTAGCAGGGAGGTTGTGAGATTTCGCCATTGCCAGCTTAAATGTTTCGAGTGGAAACCTCATCATAATGCTCAGAGATCTCAGCTCACGTACAAAGCTTGGGTGAAGTTGATCAATTTACCTGTCGAGTGTTGGTCCGAGTCTAGGGTTGCCGCTATCGTTAATGGGTTCGGGCGATATCTCAGGGGCGATGCTGACAGCCTAAACATGATGGATCTCATAGGTTTTCGATGCCAGATCGCCGTCGAAGATCTCGCGGATATTCCGAAAAGTATTGCGTTGACCCTCGGGGATATTATTATCACGGTTACGATCCACTTAGAAAGGTCTGCTCCTGTTGGAGGAGAAGATCGCGGCAACTCCACTAAAGGCGATGCCACTGGACAAAGCGACACACGGTCTGCTCCATTTGGAGGAGATGATCGCGTCAACTCCACTGAAGGCGACGCTACCGGACAAAGCGACACACGGTCTGCTCCATTTGGAGGAGATGATCGCGTCAACTCCACTGAAGGCGACGCTACCGGACAAAGCGACACACGGAACTCATCGGAACTCCAGGATAGATGGCGCATTAGCAAAGATGGGTTTCATGGATACCGGCAACACCGTCACCGCTCCGGCGTTGACTCCGTCTCAGAGCAGGAGAATTCGGCCAAACCTGCGGCGACTCATCGGACTGCGCAGCGCGCAGATGGGATTATCGAAGGACGTGCCAACGTCGGATTTGGAAACAATTCAAATTTTCTGCCTGTAGCGGCAGTTGCAAGGTCAGCGCGTATAGGGAAAGAAACTTACGCTTCCTCGCTGAAGGGATTATTAGAGGTCGCGGCAGCAGCAAACGAGCCCACCGATGCTTGCATGGATTTGGCAGTGGGTGGACCTCGGGCAGAACGCCTCTCCCCTCTGCGCAAAGGTGCAGATGACGACTCCCCCAATGGTTGCACGAATTTGGAGATTGGGGGACCTCGCGCAAGTCGATCTTTTCAACGGGCTCTGGGGGCGGCTGGTCCTGCGCGACCGAGCGAAGTGGAACGAGGAGGACCTAGGGTATCGGGGAGATCCGTTGGCTACCAAGGTGGGCCGCGGATTTTGTGCTGGGCTGGAGCTGGCAGACGGGCCAAGTCATCTATTTGGTTTTGGGCTGACCCGACCCCAGTCTCTGGGATGGTTGGGATATTGGTGCACTCAAGACAGATGGAGGCCCATATGGGCCTTTTGGATGATATGGGTGATTGCTTCTTAGGGGCCTCGATGGTTTTAACTCTACAAACTGAGTTTACTCCACCCAGGGTCATCTCTCTCGGGAGAACTACGACGTCATCCTTTTCGACTCTGGAAACCTCACCTTGTTCCACCTTTGAAGCACAGGTAACGGGTCGTTGTTATCAGAAGAAGACTGCCAGGACGGGCTTGGAACCGGGAGGGGATCACGTTTTTCAGGAGCGCTCCATTGACAACGATGGCACAAGCAACGTCCATAAGCGCGCGGTGCAATTTGTTAGCACAGTTTCGGACTCGGATTGGGGAGACTCGGCGAACAACCATAATGGCTTCGGCTCATCTAGAAAGAGTGTCAGATTGGCCCGCTGCAGAAATGCTTCAATTCTGGAGCGAGCCAAACTGCGCAAAGCCCATATGCGAGAAGGAAAGATTGCGGAATGTCAATCTCCGACTTCCGCGAAGGCTTTGGGGCCGACCAAGTACCCTGAGTCCGCTGCAGCATCACATAGTAAGATCAAGATGAAAGGAGCTAAATGCGGAATATCTCTCGACGACGAGGAGGTGCGCTGTTTCAAGGCGTTCATCAGCGCGTCCACCTAGGTTCTGTTTAGTATCGGCCTTCGTGCGCTGTCGATGTTTTTTCAGTCAAATGTTTCAGATATGTAGCTGGAATGTACGTGGGTTGAACGACATGGGTAAAAGGAGTCTAGTTAAATTTGTGGTGTCGAAGTTTAGGAGGGCTGTTCTTTGTTTCCAAGAATCTAAGGTCGACGATGTATCTCGGTCTTTTCTTCGATCGTTTGTGGGTTCATTTTTCGACAGATGCTATTATAACCCTTCGATTGGGGCTGCCGGGGGCATTATTACATGTTGGAACTCCAAGGCCTTCTCTTGTGATGAAGTTCTCGTGCGTAAATACTCGCTTACCACTCGAATGAAACATTTATCCAGTGGTTTGACGTTCTACGTCACGAACGTTTACGGGCCACCCTCGTGGGATGGAAAAGAGGAGTTTTGCAACGAACTGACGGCGCTCAAGGAGGTCTGCGGTGGTTCGTGGGTGATGTGTGGGGATTTTAATCTTATCAAAAATATGAACGAGCGTAGAGGTAAATCGTGGTGTGGACGCCTTATGACTATGTTCATGGACTTATTGAATAACCTGGGGATGATCGACTTACCCTTGGGGAACCAAAAATTTACGTGGTCTAACATGCAAAGCTGCCCTACTTTAGCCAAGCTCGACCGCTTCCTCATCTCTACTGAATGGGACCAAGCCTTTCCTTTATCTAAAGTGGTGGCAATGCCTAAGATCACATCCGACCATTCCCCTATTCTTCTTTCCACGAGCGACAGATTGGTTAGGCGATTGTTCAGGTTCGAAGAAGTGTGGTTGTCAAGAGACGATTTCTGTAGTGCCATCCCATGCTGGTGGACGGAGATGCCGAACAAGGCTTCTAGTGTGCTCAATATCATTGCGAAACTTCGTCATTGCCGTAAGAGAATTAAAGAATGGTGTTCCGGGAGCTTCTATAGCATATCTCGAACCAAGACAGCCATATCTAAGGAGATTTTACAGATGGACACTCTGGAGGAACACCAAACCCTATCGCCTGCACAACATGAACTCAGGATATCGCTTAAGTCGCAACTTCAGCAAGTAATTGCAGACGAGGAGATTTTATGGAAATCTCGTGCTAAGCAACATTGGCTACAGGAAGGCGACGGTAACACTAAGTTTTTTCATGCTTCTGCAAATGGCAGAAGGCGAGAAAATACCATTTTTGTAGTAGAAGATGTCGGATGTACGATATATGGGGAAGAGGCCAAAAGGGATTATTTCTTTAACAAGTTTAAAGAAGCTTTCGCCCCAGATAATGCAGACAGCGGACAAACGGGGGATTGGAGTAGCTTATTCTGCAATAAGTCTATCCCCAACCCGGAACGGCTGACGATGCCCTTCACACTGGACGAGATAAAAAAAGCGACATTCCAACTCGGCGGGGACAAAGCCCCGGGACCGGACGGGTTTAACTTGAGATTCTTCCAAAGATTCTGGGAGGTGGTTAAGGATGATCTTTACAAGGTTTTTGACGACTTATTTCTTGGAAAATTAAACACTGGGCCCCTAGATTATTCTTATATCTGTCTTATCCCCAAGAAAGAAGGAGCGAAGACTGCGAATGATTTTAGACCGATCAGTCTTGTGAATAGCGTTCAAAAAATTATATCTAAGGTCCTCGCCAATCGATTAGAAGTGGTTATGAATGACATTATCTCCCCTACTCAGTCAGCCTTTATTAAAGGTCGGGTTATCTTGGATTCCTTTGTTACTGCGAACGAAATTGCCTGCTGGTGTTCGAAAAATGCCGTGGAAAGCATTGGGATTAAAGCTGACTTCGAAAAGGCTTACGACGAGTAAACGGAATTTTACGTAAAGTACTACTTTGGCTCGGGGCAAGTCAAAAGTGGTGCGACTGGATCAACCTATGCATTTCCAATGCCAAAATTGCTGTTCTCGTTAATGGGGTACCAACGAAGTGGATTAAAATTAAAAGGGGCTTGCGCCAAGGCGATCCTTTGTCCCCTTTTTTATTCCTGCTGGTGGCCGAGTGCTTGGCCAGATTGACCAAACAAGCCATTACCAACGGGATGTTGAGAGGAGTAGGCCCAACTGATGATACCAAGATCGCTATTTTACAATACGCAGACGATACCATATTTTTCTGCGAAGCTAGGAAAAAACATGCGAGAAGCCTCCTTTTTATGTGGCAAATTTTTGAGTGGGCGTCAGGGTTGAAGATAAACCGAAATAAATCGGAGCTATTCTACATGGGAGATAACGCTCAGCGCGGTAGTAGACTAGCGGGTATCCTGGGATGTAAATTCGGTTCACTACCTCTACGTTATTTGGGGTTACCTTTATCAGTTAGACGTCTGGCTAAAGAGGATTGGCAAATAATTATTGAGAAGATGGAGAAACGGATTGAAGGGTGGCAAGCGAAACTTCTTTCCTTAGGCGGTAGACTAGTTCTTGTGAACTCAGTACTTTCAAACCTACCTCTATATTATTTTTCGGTGTTCAAAGCACCTAAGTGGGTTCTGCACCGACTAGAAGCTTTACGGAGAGCTTTTTTCTGGAGAGGAGGATCTACAGTTGCAGGGGGCCACTGTCTCGTACAGTGGAAAGTGGTGTGTAGAAGTAAAACGGAGGGCGGTCTCGGAGTCAAGTACTTAGATGATATGAACACGGCACTTTTGATAAAATGGTGGTGGAGATACTTCACGGATAAATATCACTTGTGGGGCGTTCTGGTTAGTAATATTTATTACACCCGTAGGAAACCGCTCGCGGAAGGCCGATCCTTCAGACCTTACTCTTTTTGGTGGCGGAGCGTGCTCACCACAAGGAATATTTTTAAGTGCGGGATGTCGTTCAAGATTGGGGATGGGGGATTGGTAAGTCTCTGGACGGATATTTGGTGCGACGAAGCTTCCTTACGAACAATCTTCCCAAACGTCTTCGAAAGAGTCTCTAGTAAGAAACTCAAAGCTAAGGAGTGTTGGGGGGACAATGGGTGGTTGTGGAGTAGGATTTTGTCGGGGTTCATCCCTACTTCTCATTCCGAATGTGTACAAGTAGAGGGGTTTAAGGAGTTGTTATCTGGGTGGGGCCTTGATACTAGACAAGACAGATTTAGTATGGCGGTCAATCTTGGACTTTTTCGGTCAAATCCGCTTATCGTTTTTACGTGATGGTGGCGTCAATGTTAATCGCTTCCACCGGCTATGGAAGATACGAATTCCCCTTAAAGTCAAGATTTTCGTGTGGTTAGTACTGAAAAATAAAGTTCTAACAGTGGACAATCTTCAAAGAAGGGGCTGGAGCGGGGATGATCGATGTGTATATTGTTTGGAGGACTTGGAGACGGTGGATCATCTATTTGCAGTGTGCGATGTTGTCAAACCTCTGTTGGAGAGTCTTTTACCTAACAGACGTTTTGTACGTAACTGTGCTAGTGTGAAGGGGATCTGGGAGGGGAGCGACAGTATCAGAGGAGCACAGGGGGGTAAAGAGTTAGCGATTATTGCCGCTACTTGGTGGACCCTCTGGTTGGAAAGGAACAGAAGAATTTTCGAGAAGACTAAACGGCCGCTAGGGTACCTGTTGGCAGAGATTAGAACACTCATAGACTTGTGGCGTAGCTGCTGCACCCGTGGTTAGACTTGATGTTTCTGTACTTCATCTTTTTCCATTTTTTGCTTTTCTTAGCCTAGTTTACTATATTTTCCTACGTCCTTTTTCCTGAGGCCTTGGCTGCCTCACCTTGTAGTCAAGTTCATTTCCTAAATGAATGAAGCGGTAGCATGCTACCTTTTCTCAAAAAAAAAAAAAAAAAATAAAAAAAAAAAAAAACATCATAATTCTGAGTATCACCAATTTATTACACATAAATGACTAATTGCAAACTTCTCCCAAGTCCCAAGTGGATGTTTATATAACACCCAAAGTTAATAACATTATTGAAGCAGCTAATTTCTCATCCGAGAATATTATCTGACAACTAGAATTCACAGTAGAGCTCTTTGTGGGTAGGAATAAGTGCCTTATCATCCTCTAGTGAGTGTTCACACAAGACTATGGTAGCTTGAGGAGATGCTTTGGGCAACAAAGGGAGTTCACTTATCAGTTCATTGCTGATGATGTCCTCCTTCAGAAGAGCTTTTGGAGGAGTCACCATAAGCATCTTCTCTAGCACAGGAGCCCTCTCAAGAAGAAACTTCACCAGTCTCATTTCATTATTGCCCCCTTTGAAACTGCTTAGTTTGATCACCTTGAGTTGATTAAAGGGAACACCCAGTGGTTCTTGTAGGTTAATATTATTATACTCGGAGTCCTCAGGCGCCGTCGTTAGCTGCAAAACAAAACACAATCATCTTAAAGAAAAGAATTGAGGCCTATTTTCACCAACTTCTGTATATATGCAGTGCGGCACCGTAGAGGCAGTCTATTAGGAAGTAACATTTTTCGGGGTTTAGTGTACCTCACAATTACAGAATATAGCAGTGCGCGATAACTCTAAAGTTGTAGCAGTGCGCGATAACTCTAAAGTTGGAGCTTTCGCAAATTGCATTGCGTGACTCGATTCCGAGTCAAGTGTAGTGCGAGATGACGAATTAGAGAGTGAAGATTCAATTTGACTCACTTATCAATCATTTCATTTTCACTGCAGTGTGAAATATTCTTACTGTGACGCCCCAACTTCCCAGGGGGTCACCCATCCTAGGACTACTCCCGTCCTAGCATGCTTAACTCTCTTAACCTTCTGGGCCTTGCCACCACCCAAAATGCTTAAGCCGGGTTAAGAGTTTTAGCCCTATTATATCTTATATATAGGACTAACTGGGGTCTCACACTTACACACTTCATGCCATTGTTTAGTACTGTTTATATTCAAGAAGTGCTGAGTTGCTAAGACTGAGACATCAAATTTGAGTTGTTAGTACACTCTTCTCCGATTCGGACATGCATCAGGCCCAAACGGGCTCTAAGAGGGTTAGAGAGATCAAGAGAGAGCGGAGCGAGTTGTTTTTTTCTCCAAGTAAATGAGCATATATATGCAATCACCTGAATGAATAGCTTTTCGAGCAATGGTGCTTCACAAAACCATAGAAAGCTGTAGAAAACTTCGAGAGTGTAGCTGCACATGAAGTCCATAAGTATCTGCAGCTCTGGCAAGTTTGGTAGCTTAACCGCCAAATTTTCAGCTTCAAATTCTTTACAAACATAGAACGGCTATTACCAAAAAAAAAAAAAGAGGGAATGAGAAATAGTAAAAAAATGTTAACTTAGATAATATTTCATACAGGCATCCGACGATTATTGAAGCAAATTTGGATCGAAAGTACAAGGTAAAGAAAAAGTACCCTTAGAGTCGTCATGCACGCGGTCAAGATCTTAACATGCGAGAGATCGGAGATTATCTTTACATAGTCGTCTTCAGGCTCCCAAGCTTCGAATTGTATCGAACTTACGAAAGCATCCTCTAAAGAAGAGATACCGGTGAAGGAGTCGTCATCGAAGAAGAGTCCGCCGTAAAAAATGAATGATTTGAGCTTGGGTGCAAGGATTCGAACCCCATGGCGTAACTGCACCTTATGATCTCCAATCTCTCTAGTAAAAGTTCGGGGCTAAAAACTCTGATCGACTCGATAGAGTGTATATCTCTGATGCTCAAGCAGATAAGAAGGGGACATTTTGATAGGATAGATCGGAGGGCGCCCTCCGTGATCTTCATATCTGAAGGGACAAGAATTGGAGATGATCAAACCCATGAAAGTTGGCCGACGGGCGAAATCGGCGTGGCTTAGGCTTAAGCGTGTCAATGATTCACATGAGTACAAAGATATCGGTATTTTGATTACGTAGTCCTCGATGTTGAACTCTTCATTCCACGGAGGGTCAAACCCCATGGAAAAGTCGAGATTGAGCTCTTCGACCCCCTGCGATACCGCAAATTCTATCCAGTTTTCGACGTCGGAGAGTGTTGGGAATCCGGCACTCGCCCCGGTACCGAATCTCGTGAATCCGCAACCCGCTCCGATACCGACTGCCGTGGATCCGGTATCGATTGTTGGGATTCCGCAACGGAAGCGTCGAATCGGGTTTTCACCATAAACCCGTCTCTCATAAAAAGTGATATAATCACAAAGAGAGAAAAAAACCAAAATATCTTTGGTAAAATAAGATTCATTAAATAAGAAGATTACACACTCTCTTACGAGTAGCTACAACCCGAGCCCTTTTTCTTGAATCTTTTCTACCCTTCTCTCGTCTTCTATAAGACTACAAAGAAGACAATCCTCACATGCACCCATGCACCCATGCACTAGGTGCACTCTCCTAGCATGCTCTCTCTTTTTCTCTCTCTCCTGGTACGGCACACCCAAGGCCACCACACAGCCACCTTTTTACTTGGCTTCCGTACCACACCTCTCAAAAAAACCTCTAATGCATTATTTATAATGCTCTTTCGAAAACGTACCCAATCCTAATATATTTAGGATTTCAACTCTAATTAATATCTAAATCTATCTTAATCAATCTCTAATAGATTTAAATATTAATCATAATCTAGTTAGATTTATCCTCTAATTAATATTTAAATCTTAGTATATCTCCAGCAGATTTAAATATTAATCTTATCTAAGAAATCATTCTAATCTAGCAAATTCTAACGAGAGGAACATATCGAGCAGGCCAAAGAACAGAGAGAAGCTCTTGATCTTGCAGCTGCCGTAAGACTCCAATGTGCGGTTGATGATCGATACGATTTCCTCCGGAGCTTTGCCTGCCGCGAATTCGCGACCGAAGTCGAGGCTTGCTGTGTTGGGGGGGATGAAGAGGGATTGGAATGGTTGGAGAAGGGTGGACTGGGGGAGGTTGGTGTTCATCTTTGGTTGATTAATTTCTCTACTTGTTCCAGGAGACCCTTTTTTTAAGTTGTTGATGCTGTTGCTGTGTTGAGAGGAGTCATCTTGCCTATTTATAGGTTTAATTATCACTCAATTCTACAATTGAAATTGTCAAAAAGTTAAACAACTTGTGAAGAATGAATATATCTTTCACTGGAAGATTGAGATAATTGTGTAGGCAATGAAGTGAGAAAAGTCATTGTTAGTAAGAAGTTTCTATTCTGTCCAGAGGACTTGGTCTTCCCAGGATATTTAATTGCTCTTTACAAATCTCTCCAAGGAAGCTTTCCTGCTGAACTATCTTTTGATTAACCTGCACTGCTAGCCTCTGAAGTTTTAGGCCCCGTTTGGTTCTGATGTAAATTTCATTGGTATGTATATATTTTTTAGGGGCAATTACTTATATACCCTTGAAAAATTTCCGACTTTTCAATTTACCCCTCTTCTAATATTAAAAATATCATCCTGCGTTCAACCTATTTACAATATACCTACTGATTAAAATCTGTTAATTAACTCTATTATCTCTGTAAAATTACTATTTTACCCTTTCAAATATACCCTTCCACACTGTCTTTTTTATTTGCCCTTGAAGTCAGGAGCACAAAAAGTATTTTGACTTTTGGACTTTTCCAATATACCCCTCTACCGTCGCCAACCTTTCTTATTTGCCCTTAAGTTAAGGGTAAAATTGACATTTTAATTTTTTTTAACTGTAGTAGATATTTAACTCACGTTTAACCCAGGTTAACATAACAGGATATAACTGCGGGGTATTTTGCAATAACGGTGGAACATATGAGGGGATTTCAGAAAGAAAAAAAAAAGTAGGGATAAATCGGATATTTTCAAACGTATAAGAGGTATATATATGCAATTATCCCTATTATTTAATCCTTAAAATAATTTACTATTTTAGGATACCCAGGAATAGAAGTAAAATATTGTGTTTGATTTATAAAGCTTTTATTCTTGGAAATAACTAAAATTATGCTTCGTTAGTTTTGTGGAATAGTAGAGGATAATGAGAAAAGATGATGGTTAAATCTTCAAAATGTTAATATTGTCCTTACCTTCCATCTACAAAATCTGCTTAATATTTTACAAAAATATACTATATAAAAGAACATTTGAAACACAATATTATATTTTGGTCAAGGTTTTCTTCATATAAATTGATCACATTGTAAGTTTTTGTAGAATTAAATTCAAAAAGAACTTATTAAGTAAGCTCAACAACAACTTTAAAAAAAAGTTGGAATAAATTTCAACTAATAAATTAAAGGCTAAATTACATAAAACTCTCTTATAAATATCTATTTTTTTACTTTTCCTCCATAACTTTAAAAAACTATATTTTATCCTCTTAGCTCCCGTTTGGTTGGGAGTTAAGGGGTGGAATAACCCCTTAACCCCCATTTTATTCCCAAACACCACTAAAAAGATGTGGGGTTAGCAAATCCTACCTCAAAAAGTTATCCCGGCTTAGCTAATCCCACCTAACCCCACCAAACCCCAACCAAACATTATTTTTCTATTCATAATAACCCACTATCCTTCTTATTCTACCTACTTCAACCAAACGCTATTTTTCACTATCCTCGACTAACCCCAACTTCCAACCAAACACAAAAATATTTTAACCCCATCTTAACTCCAAACTTAACCATATTCCTGGAATAACCACTTTTTCCTTAACCCCGAACTAAACGGGGGCTTAACATTTCAAGTTGTAGTATTTAGCTCCCCTCCTTCAAGGTTCCATCACTATTCCGTTCATTTCTTAAAATTTATACCAAAAATATATTAAACAATTATTTTTTTCCTTATAGAAGAAGTGAGGATAACTCGATAATTTCGCCTCCCAACGTCGTACTCTCCTAAAAGTATTTCTGAAATTTTAAAGGATCAAAATATAGGTTTTTTTGAAAGTCAGAAAGAAAAGATAAAAAAACGGGTATAAATAAGAGGGTTTTCGTAATATAGCGTAAACTAGAATAATATTACTAGTTGGAGAGAAGAAAAATTATACTAAAGAGCTTGGACTAATCAACTCACCCAAAATTTTCAAGCTGAAAACACTTTCAGCTGTACATGAGTGAAAGTAACAATGGAAATTTAGAAGAAATTTGTAATTATATTAAATTTAACCATGAACCGAAGTACAGTAAAAATTGTAACGTAGCCAGAAATTAAAGAAGTCGGAGAAAAGATGAAGTATACTTGAGAACTTCAGTTAATCAACTTGTTACGCTCCGGGTCACATTTTTAATTTAAAAGCAAAGCGGAAGTGCCTAATTATTATTTTTTTTTTTGAAAATCCTGACCTCCAGGGTATGCCCACTATTCATACGGACAGAGTCTCCCCTATATTTGTACGACGTCGCACAAATATACAGATACATAAAAGAGGATACAACCACCACATCTCAATATATATATATATATATATATATATATATATATATATATATATATATATATATATATATATATATATATATATATATATAGAGTCCCACTATGGTGCTTGTAAAAGCACCAAGCACTTTGTGCTTGTGAATTTTTTACCGTTAGATCTACAACTTTGATCAATTTTATCCGTTAGATTATACTATTCAACCAACCACCCACTTAACCCAAGAAGGCCCACATCATCCTAACCGCACATCTATAAATCCAAGAGTTAAAACTTACATACTTGAATAACTAGATACTTTTAAAAGCATAGAGCTCAATTATATATATATATATATATATATATATATATATATATATATATATATATATATATATATATATATATATATATATATATATATAGAGTAGCTACTATGGAAGCACGGAGCCTTCCGTGCTTCCACGTCGTTCGATATTGCGGCTTTCGAATCGTCGATCGGCTCGGTTACACTTGATCTAGAGTATTTGAAGTAACTAGAAAACAAATTTTGCGATTGTTCGATATTATTTGCCTAGTTAACGAAGGGGCTAAAAATCAACGTGTGAAAATAAAAATCTTACAAAACGCGATAATATGACATTAAAATTTTAGATCAAAGGTATTTATCTTGTTTTATATAGTATAAAATTTTATATCAAAATTTCACGTGATTTGGATATTTCTACACCGTTAAACTTGCAAACACTCATTACGGCCATTAAAATTATTGATTTTGAGCCCTTTCAATCACTAGGCAAATGATATCGAAAAATCATAAAATTTATTTTCTAGGTACTTTAAATACTTTAGATCAAGTTTAGCATCGACGATTCGAAAGCCGCATCATCGAACGACGTGGAAGCACTAAGGCTCCGTGCTTCCGATAAAGATAGTAGCCTCACACTATATATATATATATATATATAGAGTTGAGCTAGAATACTCTTAAAATCTGAGCACATTTTACTCTCGAGTTGTTTTCGATGATAGAGCTTCCAAATTGATGATCGGCTCAGTTGAACATAATCTATACCACTTAAAGTGTTTAGAAATCAAATTTCAAATATTTTCGACATCATTTGCCTAATGATCAAAGGGTTTCAAAATTTATAATTTTAATGGTGGATAAGAGACGTTTTCGTTTAACGGTGTAAATATATCCAAATCAATTGAATTTTTGTTAGAAAATTCTTTAAACTATTTAAAACAAGATCTATACTCTTGATCTTGATTACAAGACTCTATCATCATTTTTTAAAGAATATTCATTTTCAACCATTCATTTTCTCGTTCACTAGATGGATACAAGAACAATATCGAACGTGCGTGAAATTTGATTTCTAGGTAGTTTAAATGGTTTAGATCATATTTAACTGAGCCGATCGTCAATTTGAAAGCTCTATCATCGAAAACAACTCGAGAGTAAAATGGGCTCGATTTCTTAAGAGTATTCTAGCTCAACTCTATATATATATATATATATATATATATATATATATATATATATATATATATATATATATATATATATATATATATATATATATGAGTTCGGTTGCTATGCTATCAATAGCACGAAGCACTCAGTGTTACGGATTTTGTGTTGGCAAGTTTCGTGACTTGAGTTGTGATTCGAGTCGGAGTCTTGAAAGATCGAAGCGGATCGAAGATAGTCAAAGAATTTTAGACTTCGAAGAAAGCAACAAGATGAATCACGATGCCCAGATAAGTTTTTAATCATAATGTGGTGATTCATATTTAGTTGTAGGCCTTAGAATCATAAAATTGTTGATTATCGGATTAGAAGTTATAACTATACTTTGTAATTTTCGAAAAAGTGAAAATCAGCAAAAAATACAAAATATACCGGTACAAAGTGGATTCCATACCGGTATAGCCATCATGCCCATATCGGTATAGCCATCAAACCCATTACCGGTAATGAGCCTTCGAAAAAATAATCTTCCGTCTTTCCATTACCGGTAATGCATGTTATTTTGTACCGGTACAAGTTGACAGATTTGAAAATTTTGCTAATCCGAGTCTAATTGATTCTAAAGTCTATAGATAAGATATTGGGCTTCTCTAATTGTGGGTATAACAGAAGAATACATGTTTGAGAAATCCTAGAGGCTGGGAATTCCTTCTAAACCTATTTTCTACAAAATAGCCTCTTCTAGGTCAAATCGAGATATCATAATTCTCTATTATATGTCGATTTGATCTACGCTTCGCTTGCAGTTTTCTTCTTCGATTTTCTACGATACTCCTAAGCGAAGGATCATCACCATATTCATGATTCTATCATGATGGCGTCATGGATTCGGCGTGGTTAGAGACGTTCTGTGGATTCGGAGCGTGGCGTCGTGGATTCGGCGTGTTGAAGACTTCGTGGATTCGGAGCAAGGCGTTTCGTGGATTCGGGACGTGGGCGTTCGTGGATTCGAACGTGATCGTGGACAACTCGGTGGAGTGCGCGGAGATTCATAGGAGAGTTAGAGAGGTTAAGTCCGTGGAGTCGGTAATCACCTTGTAATCTTTTCTCTTAGTGAATTGTTTATTCGCGTGTTGGTCCCGTGGGTTTTTTACTCTGAGTTGGAGTTTTTCCACGTAAATCTCGGTGTGTTTTTATTTTCCGCATTTATTTTTAACGCATCGAGATTTGTGGTTTTTCGTCTATACACCTATTCACCCCCCTCTAGGTGTTATTAGATACGATCTAGATAGATCCTTGGGGCTTCCCCGTAACTCACATTTGGTATCAGAGCGTGATCTAGATATATTGTTATCTAATGGTCGAAGGCGGAAACATTAATCGACCACCGCTCTTCGACGGCACGAATTATGCCTATTGGAAAGTTCGCATGAGAGCTTTTCTAATAGCGATCGATGAGCGGGTGTGGCAAGCGATTGAATTCGGATGGAAACATCCAACCGAAAATTAAGGTCGATAATGTTGAAACACCGAAACCACGAAATAAGTGGACGAAAGATGAAAACGAGTCATCTTCGTTTAACGGCAAGAGCATAAACGCTTTATTCAATGCCTTGTCGCAAACGGAGTTTACTCGTGTTTCGGCTTGTGAAACCGCGAAAGAGATTTGGGATACTCTACAAGTTACGCATGAAGGAACAAGCTTAGTAAAGGTCCAAAAATTGCAAATGCTTACAAGTAAATTTGATTCGTTTTTCATGGATGAAAACAAGACCTTTACCGATTACTATACGCGTCTACAAGACGTAATAAATACATGCGCTAACTTGGGAGAGAAAATTCCGGAGTCAAAAGTTTTTAGAAAAATTCTTCGAACTCTCCCGGAACGCTTTAGGGCAAAGGTTGCCGCGATTGAAACCGTGAAGCATCCGGACGAGATGAAAGTCGAAGAGTTAGTAGGTGCTTTACAAACGTATGAGATGACTTTTCCTACTAACCAATCTTCTTCCAAGTCTTTTTCTAAAAGCACAGGGATTGCACTCAAATCAACGAGGGAAGAAGACGACGACACGGATTCCGACGGAAATATTTCGCTCGCCGATTTTGAACATCAACTCGCGCTTTTAACGAAGAAATTTCGCCGGAATTTCCGAAAGAAGAACAAGGCTTCATCTTCAAATCAAAAAACTTTTTCTAAATCATCTTCAAGTTCTAAATCTAAAGATAAAAACTTGCAAAGTCTTCGAAAGAAAAAAATGAATTTGAAGGGGAGATCCAATGCTTCAAGTGCAAAGGCTACGGCCATATAGCAACGGATTGTCCTTCAAAGAAGACATATAAACAAAAGGCTTTGCAAGCGAAAACTTGGGATGATTCTTCTTCAAGTGAATCATCGCCAAGTGATGAAGAAAAGGATCAAATTGCATTATTTTCTAATACTTTTTTGCCTTTGTCTTCTAATGTTATATGCCTATCCTCTATTGATATTAATTCTAATGTTTCTCCTTCCTTGCATGGGTCTTCGAGCGACAACGGCGAAAGCGAGGAGGAATCAAACGACGATGATTTGGAGGAGGCATACAAACAACTTCTTATCGAATCGAAAAAGATAGCGAAATTTAATAAGAAGTTGAGAAGACAATTATTTGATCTTCAAGAGGAGAATAATAAATTGAAGACCATGAATAAAGCTCTTGAGGAGGAACGGGAATCGATTTTGAACACCAATTCGGTCCTCCAAAAGAAGCTAGAAGAAGCGGATTTAACGATCAAATCTTATAGGGATAAGATTGGATTTTTGGAGCAACAATTTAAGGAAACCTACACATCCAATCAAGAATTGACCAAGCAAGTTCATCAACTTAGATCCGATCTTCAATAATTTTCGTCCGGATCGAAGAAATTGGATCATATGCTTGGATTAGGTCAAACGAACAAATTTGGCCTCGGATACGAACGCACACACATTGAGAAGGTTCAAACGTCATCTTCCAAAGTCTCAACTATTTCGAAAGAGAAAGTGTGTCATAGATGTAGCATCAAAGGACACATCAAAAAGAGTTGGCCCTAAGAAGGATAAGAAAATTCAATCGGCAACATCGAAACATCAAGTGACACCCTCTACTACTCGGCTTCCCCTACGGAATCAAATTGGAAAACAATTGGGTCAAGTACCTCGTGCAAACCGGAAGTCTAACCCTCAACGTCAATATCAACCGAAGAACCAAGCATTGAAACAATCATCGGTTGAACAAAGGTTGAAACAAGTCAAGCCTCACGTCGACAAGCCAAAGCAACGAAAAATTCGGCAAGTTTGGATCCGGAAAGGTGATATCTTTCCTTGCTCCTCGTCTTAGTTTATTTTTAGTTATATAATGCTTTGATTGGTGCATATTTCATATTTTCATGCATTGCATTACATAATTAGAGCGTTTTTCGGTACTTTAAACTCGTTTGTTTGAAAATCGTTTTTAAGGAAAGGCTTTCGGGGAGTTAATTTTGATTGAAAATTTTTGAGAAAAGAGAGAGTTGAGAATTTTAAATTGGAGAGATTAAGGGCCTGTTTGGCAATTGGAGAAATTAAAAATAGAGTTTTATATTTCGTTGTAATGGATTAGTACGAAATCTTGAATACTCCATAATATTTTACTCCGATTTTTACTGTTTGGATAAAATACTATATTTTTTACACCATCAAAAAATTAGGGCACTTTAATTAAACGGTCCTAAAATTGCTTTTTTAATATTTCTCATTTCTCCCTTTCCTCATATTCTACCCATTTTCTAGAAACAACCACCATTAGAGAGCAATATTCAAGGGTGATGATGATAGCGTATAGTTAGATTAGATCGATCAAGCCTGTGGAGCCGTTGGCGGCCGATGTTGCTCGGGTTTGCGGGATTGTTGACTATTCAATTGGAGAATTTCCTAAAGATTCGACACTCGGCGTAGACGAGAACGGCGGAACAAGGGAGTCCGGGGTATAGGTTCGAGGGAGAGGAAGAGTTGGCGATGAAGAGGTCGGAGGAGAAGTTCGGCCGTAAGGGAGCAGGGGGCGAGGTGGAGAAGATGAAAGAATGGAGGTCGTCCACCGCTAAGATGGAGTTGGGTGAAGAAGAAGGTTGGGGCATTTGGATGTGAAGAACGAAAGAGGGTATGATGGGTGCATGCAGCTCGAGTGCGAGCAGAAGATGTACGGAATTTTTAGAAGTACGAGTAGTTTTTATTTTTTCCCTATTATTACAGAGTTTTAGATACTTTACAATGTAATGTAAAATTTTACAAAATCTATCCAAACACCTAACTCTGTAAAAAATTTCTCTTGAAAAAAAAACTCTGGAATTAACTCAATACAGAGTTTTCGAGGCCTATCCAAACAGGCCCTAAAGGTTTTTCAAAGAGAATTAACCGGTATTTTAAAGTTAATTCAAATTGATTTAGATTCATATTAATTATCGTTTTTACTCCACTTGTCATTATTTTGACGATAATTTAATATGTGATTTCTTTACACATAATTTCATCAAAATTTTGAAATTATTTTTAATATCTTGATTTTTAAATTCATCTTGGTTGTGAATGATGATTATAATTGATGAATATTTTTTCTTAATTGACTAAAATTCGTCAAAATTATTTTCAATTGTGAGATTGTCTAATTTAGGGAGAGTTTAATTTATTTTTTTTTTAAAAAAAAAACTCCTATGTAAAAAGATGTGGAAAGAGTTACATCCGAAAGGAGTGTGAAAACTACCACCACATGTAGGAAAGAGCTACCACATCGGTCGTCCGGTACGTGTGTGAAGCTACCACATGAGAAATTTATTGATTAACCGAAAAGGTTGAAAAATGAATATTTTAGAATTTTTCGGTGATATAAGGTGTTAGTTTGAAAAAGATGCTCAAAGAGCCACTCCCCGGTATTTTTAGTTAAATCTATATTTTGAACAAATTGCGACAAATTGGTGTCAAATTTGACGAATTTTTAAAAATTATTTTTCATCAATTTGCATCGTTATGTTTTAAAAATATTAGATTTTCCTTAATATCAAATTTTGATGATTTGATGTGTTTTGAAATCAAATAATACATTATTTTCATTATAATGATTTTTGGAGTGAAATCCTTATTTTTTATGAATTTATTTTGATTTTTGAGGATTTTTTAAATGGAAAAAATGCTATTTTCGAATTTCTGCCATGCTATACCGGTACAGGTTCTTCCCATACCGGTACAAAACACTGTAGCAGCGCGATATATTACCGGTATTGATTCATTTTTCTCACTCTACACTCATTCAAACCCGTATCTTTTTTTCTCTAAAAACCCCCCGAGGTCCTCTCCTCCAGATCTACTCGATTTCCCTCTCAAACAACTTGTTTTTAACTGGGATCAAAGGTAAAACCCGGATTTTGCATATTTTTAGGTTTATTCCGCGACAAACGTTTGATCTCTGTTTTTTTTTCATTTTTTATGCAATTTTTTGCTGTAAATCAGTGATTGGACATATAATCTTGCTTCTAGAACACTTAGAACACTTTAGAATTCACTATTTTTTACAGATTTGCATTTTAGGATTCTATAATGGTGGAATTTCGGGATTTTTCAGATTTTGACAGATCTGATGAAATTTTTTTGCATGAATTAAGTTTAATGTTGCATTATTATTTATTCTGGAATTATTTGTGAATTTTTCATAATTTTTAGAGAATTTTTTCAAAAATGTGTTCATGTGAGGTTTTTCACGTGTAGGAAAATGGCTTTTTCACTTGTTCTTGTACTTCTGGTGCTCATGGCTACTGGAGGTCGTCGAGGATGTACTAGAGGAAGTAGAGAGACTTCCAAACGGACTCGCCAAGCTGAGGAGTCGGAGGGATCGGACCCCGACTATCAGGCCGAGGAGGCTGAAGAAGAAGAGGAAGAAGCTGAAGAGCCTGTTTCTCGTCCCGAGGAAAAGGCATTGCTGGTGAGTCATCACGAGGAGGTGGTGCTACCAGGGAGCGACGAGCCAAGAGGATTGCCGAGGTTCCTCCTGAGAGAGCTCGCATTTATTCTGCTAGATCGTGCAATGCTGAGCGACATGTCAACTTTCGGGACCTTACTGAGCAGGTTCCCGAGTTTGGACGTCTTCTTTTGAGAGCCCCTATAGAGCCTGTTGGTAATGTAGGAGCTCGTACACCGTTCTGCGTGGAGCTTATTCGGGAGTTCTATATGAGAGGCGTCGTACTTGCTGAGGATGAAGAGACAGAGACCTATGTTTTTGAGACCTCGGTCCGTGGAAAGAGGATGACTGTCACTTCTCATGATATTGGAGACCTCTTGGGCATGGTTGTTGATGTATCAGGACTCCACTACAACTGTAGGGCCGCTACGATCTTCTACCGGGATACAGTGATTGGAGCAATTTGCAAGCCAGGAGTTCGCACCGATCGCTCAGTTGTTGAGTCGAAGGATCTGCGCCCCGAGTATCACTTGCTGTCGTTGATCATGTGCTACAACATTCAGCCTACGATTGGAACCAAGACGATCCGGTGGGATCGACTTGTGTTGCTATATCTTCTTGGTCACCCTGAGCAGGCTCATGGATTGAACATGAACATTCCATTTCTTATCTGGCAAAGGATGGTCCACGTCATTCAGACTGCATTGCGACGCGAGTTACTTCCGTTCCCTTTGTTGATCACACGCATTCTACAAGCAAATGGAGTGGATACTAGCTGCAACAAGTATGATTATGGACTTGGCTCGATTGATGCAGTTACTTGGGCAAAGTCTGTGAGCACATTGAAGACATTTCAACAGACCAAGGGACATCCACAGCATGCTGCATCGAGCACAGCTGCACCTTCTCAGCCTCCACCTGCACCGTCACGACGGCCAGAGCGTCCAGAGCGTGCTAGATCATCGAGCTCAGGGGGAGTAGTCACTTTGGACTCTCTTCATCATGATGTCAGTACTCTCCATCATGAGGTCGGTTCATTGAAAAAAGGCTTCAAACGCCTTGAGAAAGGAATCAAACGGATTTTGGAGAAGATGGGGTGCAGACACGACGACATCTTTCCCCAGTCTACTGCTTATCAGCGATCGACCTCTCGACAGCCCTTCCTTCATCCACCAACGGATGCTCCAGAGGCTGGCAGTTCTGGATCTCCCGCTAGAGGCGATGACGATGACGACGACGGGGCGACTGAGTGATTTCTGCCTCAACTTTCACTGCTTATCTTAGGATTTGTCTAGTTTCTTTATGCTTCATGTTTATCTTTTCTTTATGCATTTTGGTCTGTATCTATGATATACTACTCTCTCTTTAGTTTGTTTTTCTCTCACTATTTGTGTCTTTCTTTTTGGCAATTTTTGACAAAAAGGGGGAGATACACGAGGGGGAGACATGACATTGCTGGAGGGTGAAGGAGATGTTTTTGAGATGTTTTTGAACACAGAAGAAGTTGAAGGACAAAGGGGGAGGAGATGAGAAGAAAAGAAGATTGACAATTTGACAATTTGACAATTTGACAACATTGAACTAATGTTTTGATTGTCTATTGTGTTTTGAAAATTGTTTTGCAGGTAATCAAGACTTCAAGACTCCTAGTTAAACTCTAAGTCATAGAGTTTGTTTTAGGAATTTTTGATGTATTTTTGAATTTTAAATTGTATTTGGACTACACGCGAGAAGTTTAATGTTTTGGTGATGACATTGAACTTCGTTTTCCTTGTGTGATGTATTTTTAGTTAGCTTTTGGGTTTTGTCACGAAAATTGCCAAAGGGGGAGATTGTTACGGATTTTGTATTGGCAAGTTTCGTGACTTGAGTCATGATTCGAGTCGGAGTCTTGAAAGATCGGAGCGGATCGAAGATAGTCAAAGAATCCTAGACTTCAAAGAAAGCAACAAGATGAATCACGATGCCCAGGTAAGTTTTTAATCATAATGTGGTGATTCATACTTAGTTGTAGGCCTTAGAATCATAAAATTGTTGATTATCGGATTAGAAGTTATAACTATAGTTTGTAATTTTCGAAAAAGTGAAAATCAGCAAAAATTACAAAGTATACCGGTACAAAGTGGATTCCATACCGGTATAGCCATCATGCCCATACCGGTATAACCATCAAACCCATTACCGGTAATGAGCATTCGAAAAAATAATCTTCCGTCTTTCCATTACCGGTAATGCATGTTATTTTGTACCGGTACAAGTTGGCAGATTTGAAAATTTTGCTAATCCGAGTCTAATTGATTCTAAAGTCTATAAATAAGATATTGGGCTTCTCTAATTGTGGGTATAACAGAAGAATACATGTTTGAGAAACCCTAGAGGCTGGGAATTCCTTCTAAACCTATTTTCTACAAAATAGCCTTTTCTAGGTCAAATCGAGATATCATAATTCTCTATTATATGTCGATTTGATCTACGCTTCGCTTGGAGTTTTCTTCTTCGATTTTCTACGATACTTCTAAGCGAAGGATCATCACCATATTCATGATTCTATCATGATGGCGTCGTGGATTCGGCGTGGTTAGAGACGTTCTGTGGATTCGGAGCGTGGCGTCGTGGATTCGGCGTGTTGAAGACTTCGTGGATTCGGAGCAAGGCGTTTCGTGGATTCGGGACGTGGGCGTTCGTGGATTCGAACGTGATCGTGGACAACTCGGTGGAGTGCGCGGAGATTCATAGGAGAGTTAGAGAGGTTAAGTCCGTGGAGTCGGTAATCACCTTGTAATCTTTTCTCTTAGTGAATTAATTGTTTATTCGCGTGTTGGTCCCGTGGGTTTTTTACTCCGAGTTGGAGTTTTCCCACGTAAATCTCGGTGTGTTTTTATTTTCCGCATTTATTTTTAACGCATCTAGATTTGTGGTTTTTGGCCTTTACACCTATTCACCCCCCTCTAGGTGTTATTAGATACGATCTAGATAGATCCTTGGGGCTTCTCCGTAACTCACACTCGGTGCTACCAAGTTTTCCACCGTTAGATCCACCCCTTTGATGATTTTCACTCTTTAGATCATACTATTCAACCAACCACCCACTTAACCTTAGGGGCCCACATCATCCTAACCGCACATCTCTCAATCCAATGGCTAAAAACTTGGTAGCATTAATGACTTGGTGCTATTAATAGCATAGTAGCCTATAGCATCAATGACTTGGTGCTTTTAATGGCATAGGCTAAATTACAGATAACCCCCCTGTAATAACCCGCTTTTTCACTTTCCCGAAAAACCAATATCTTAGAACCCTAGAGCATAAATCCGTCAAAAATACCGCAAACTAAGGTGTTCTAGGTGTTCTAGATGCAAGATAATCAGTTCAGAAAGTGAATTACAGCAAAAAATTGCATAAAAAACGAGTAATATCTGAGATCGAACTCTTGTCCCGGAATATTCAAAAAAAATGCAAAAATCGGGTTTTACCTGTGATCCGAGCTAAAAACAAGTTGTTTGAGAGGGAAATCGAGTAGATCTGAAGGAGAGGACCTCAGGGGGGTTTTAGAGAGAGAAAGAGCCGGGTTTGAGTGAGTGTAGAGTGAGAAAAATGAATCCTTACCGGTATAATATCGCGCGGCTACAGTGTTTTGTACCGGTATAGGATGAGTTTATACCGGTATAAAAATTCAGAATTTCGAAAAAATAGCTTTTTCTCCCAAAAATTCTCCAAAAATTCAAATTAATTTCATAAAAATTACTGATTTGACGTCAAAAATTAGTATGATGACAGTAAAATATTCTATGATTTCAAAAGACATCATATCATCAAAATTTGATATTAAGAACAATCAAAATTATTTAAATCATCAAGATGCGAATTGATAAATAATAATTTTCTAGAAATTTGTCCAAATTGACACTAATTTGTCGCAGTTCAAAATAGAGATTTAACTAATATAGCACCGGGGGTGGCTCTTTGAGCATCTTTTACTTCAAAACTATCACCTTATATCACCGAAAAATTTTAAAATATTCATTTTTTTTTCAACCTTTTCCGGTTTTTCTCATAACTTCTCACGTGGTAGCTTCACACACGTACTGGACGACCGGGGTGGTAGCTCTTTCCTACATGTGGTGGTAGTTTTCACACTCCTTTCGGATGTAACTCTTTCCACATCTTTTAATCTAAGGAGTTTTTTTTTTTAAATAAAATAAACTCTCCCTCAATTAGACAATCTCACAATTGAAAATAATTTTGACGAATCTTAGTCAATTAGAAAATATCCATCAATTATATTCAACATTCACTACCAAGATGGATTAAATATAAAGTGATTAAAATTAATTTCAAAATTTTGATGAAGGTATGTAAAAAGAAATCACATAATAAATTATCGTCAAAATAATGAAAAGTGAAGTAAAATCAATAATTAATATGAATTTAATTCAATTTGAATTGACTTTAAATACCGGTTAATTCTCTTTGAAAAAACCTTTAATCTTTTTACTTTAAAGAGTTTCAATCATTGCCGCTCTCAAAATTTTTTTTTAAAAAAATCCCCTTTACCTTTCACTACAAGAATATTATATATTGGTGGCGACTAATGTCGCCACCATATGTATAAAAAATTGCCACCTTTACAAAAGGTGGCGACTTTTAAAGTCGCCACAAGCTGCCACCAAAAGTGTTGCCGCTAAATGAAATTGTGGCGAAGTATGAAAAATCGCCACCTTTTTGAAAATAACGTGGCGACATTTTATCGCCACCAAATATGACTTTTAGTGGCCATTATTTATCGCCACTTTTGTCACGCCCCGGGTCATTTTAGAGTATAAAAACAGCGAAATTTTTTTTTTTTTTTTTTAATCTTGACCCCCAAGGACATGACGGACTGCCACAAATACGAGAGAGACCACTTGTACACACGGACGAGTCTCCACTGTGTATTTGCACGGCATCGCACAAGTACAATGAGTCATTTCACAATCGTACAACCACAACAAAGTGTACATGTAAAGAATTTAACTTACATCCATACTCAAATTACACCATTCACCACAGGTTACATTCACTAGTATATAATCACATATCCACATCTATCAGTTGAAATGTTCCCTACTCGGGATCTGGTTTTGAAACTCTAAGTTATAAAATCTCTTTTGAAATCCTTTTACAAACTGTTTCCCACACGGAAACCTTTTTCCTTTGAAAACACTACCACGAGGGGTAGAAAACCTTTTTACCACATGAAACCCAAAGCCTTTTATTACATTTCAAAACCAACTAAAATATCTCATTTCCAAAAGCACTAACAGAACGGAACCATAAATAAGTCTAAACCATGCAAGGTAAGGATAAAGAAATAAGCAGACGAAGGGACGGAGCTATGTCGCGTACTAGACTCGCTCCTCACCAGCTGTCCCACTATGAACTGTAACGTCACCTGCAAAAGAAGGCGAGGGGTGAGAACATGTAAACATGTCTCCCCCTCCCAGTGGGTACCTCGCGGAGATAGACACAAGAGGAGATAATAGTGGTAGTACAGTAGCTATGATAAACAAGTAAATAGAGAGAGATATATAGATATGAAACAACAGCTACTGTAAGTATGCATCGAAAAGGCGATAAAGTAAAATACCCAATGGAATCTGTTGCTCTGTTGGTCCTCGGACCTCAAGCCTATGCCCACTGTATCTCAAAACTGCATTCTACCCATATCAACCAATGGTCGCCTATGGGCTCACGGGTTGGCTCGTCCAACCACCTTTCCGGAAAAGAACACAACATGGTACGGTGGATCAGACCGCCCGTGTTCGTGAACTGCGCTCAAATCCTGGGCAATCGATGCTGTTATGCTCAAAAACTATACGTCGACAGGCGGGCGACAATCCCGTCCCTAAAGGGACATCGACCCTTTGGGTCATTAAGTAAACTTCGCCGACCACGTAGGTCACGGAAGCCGAAACAAACCGACCGAACAAGTCACGTAAAAGCGAAACAAGCGAGCCAAATGAGTCATCGAAAGCGTAAGAAAGTACCGAGAATCGACCAATCGGGTCAACTAGGATGGAACAACTCAACATCCTCTCAACTGTATGCGAGTACTACTCAAGGAAACACAAGAATCGACCAATCAGGTCAACTAGGATGGAACAACTCAACATCCTCTCAACTGTATGCGAGTACTACGGAAGGAAACACGAGAACTGACCAACTGAACAACAAGGTCACTGAGTATACTGAAGTAGACTGACCGAACAGGTCACTGATGTCATAGGCTGACAAGAAGCAAACTACTCTACTCCTACACATGGTACTAAGCATGGAAACACTGAGTAGAGTAAAACTGTAAGAAACAGGTGCAAGATATATCAACGATAAAAGATATGAATAGTAAGGTGGAAGGAACGTCACCGGCGTGTACCTGTACGGACGTCGGATCGAAGTACCCACATACGGCGCAGAAGATCGGATACGTCGTCGTGGAAACGAAGAAACCGGACCTACGAAAAGGTCCCTGGGTTAGCGTCTAACCCACCAACACAATCTTGACTCCACATCCCACAAACTAATCCCACGGAGATTGGTTTTCCGAAACCAATTACCGTAACTCGCCGGAAGTCCCGTAAACCACACCAGGACTCCGCGGGGACCCACGAACCGTCCCGAAAAGTACCGACTCGTGTCACGAGTCACCCGCTGCCATAAAACACTCATACTTGGATGTTTTGGCAGCAAACACAAGATAACACTACAATACAATTATCGTCGGATAATTGTACGAATACGAGTTCCGAAAGTGTCTATTTCGACACGGAACCAACCGTCGCTCACCGTCATTTCCAAACCCTCGAAATGACGGGTGACCGCCAACAAGGCTTAGCGACACCGTAAATAACCACTAAGAGTTGTCGGAAGAAATCCGAACCGTAAACACATTTCGTCGGCGAATTTTTGAAAAACGCTCAGAAAATCACTTCGATTTTACGCAAAGTCTGAGGCCTTGGACGATCGGTCCGAGAGGTTACCCGCAACACTCCTACGTTGTCTACGGCGACCACAAAATTCTAAATTGCATAAAAGTCCTGAAGCTCCATAAAATCGCATTATTTCATGCGATTTAGGGCTATTATGGGTCGTGCACGCAAACCGGTGCACCATAAATTACGAAATCGCACTCGGTGAGTCTTCGACATCGAAGACCGTGCTCGCCTTTCGGAACACTTTCGGGCATCGTAGTGCGCGCACAAGCGACCTTAATTTCTGTAAACAGCACGCACAGCGCGTAAAGTGCGTTCGTCCCGCTCAACGGAGCATCGAGGCTCAGCACGGAGGTGAGCAACGCGTTCAGCACGAAAAGTCCTTGACCGGGCTCACCTCACATGGTCTATTTGACCAACAGGAGCCTCGGGAATTAAACCTAAGTCCCGACTTAGGTCATGCTCGATTAAACGCTCGCCGAGCCGAGGAGCTAGGGCTCGATCGCCGCGGCGAGCGCACGCGCCGGCCGGAGGAGGAAGCTTCGGGTCCGGGAAGTCCAAGGAGTCGTCGGCGGCGGCGGAGGTCGGCCGGTGGTGCGGCGGCGACGCTCCAACCCGAGCAATGCTCTCGGGTTGGGGGTTCCGGCGATATGGCGGCGGTCGGAGAAGCTTGGGCGGCGGGGATCCGGCCGAGAGGTCGAGGAGGTGAGGCTCACCTCGGAGGCGCGGCGATGGCCGGAAGCTCGGGGGCTCGGCGCTGCCCGCACGGCCCTTGGGCGGCCGCGAGGAGGTGGAGCGGCGGTCGGCGGCGGGCGGCGACGGCGGGGAGGCGCGCCCGGGTCGCCGGGGCCGAGGGGAAGGCGGCGAGGGCCCGAGGTGGCGGCGGCCGTGCGCTAGACCCGAGCCCTAGCCTGTTACGGATTTTATGTTGGCATATTTCGTGAAGTTAGTTCGGAGTCTTGAAGGTTTAGAGAAGATGAGACGAAGATCGAAGACTCGCAGACTCGAAACGTAAATCCACAATGCTCGGTAAGTTCAAATACGATGATGATGATTTATATACTTTAACAAGTGTTTAGAAGACATTAGGATTGTTGAAATTGAGTTTTAACTAATTTGGTTCTTCACTCTGCATATCTGGTTGAGAGGACCGGTCTCCACATTGAGAGGACCGGTCCCAGTAAGTACCCTCTGCGCACCTTTGCACAGAGGACCGGTCTCCACAACTGGAAGACCGGTCCCAGAGAGCTCCCCATGCGCAACTTTGCACGGAGAGGACCGGTCTCCACAAAGGGAGGACCGGTCCCGAGGCCGGAAATTCACATATCGTTGAATAAGACCGGTCCTCGGCATGTGAGACCGGTCCTCGGTGATTAATATTTTATTGCGAGGGAGGACCAGGTCTACGATACGGAGGACCGGTCCCTCGATACGAAATCTGTTTTAAAGATTTATTTTTTCTAATCCAAATCTATCTAGAAGTCTTCTAAACCTATAAATAAGATGTAGGGGTGTTTCAAAAAGATGATTAAGCCTAGATTATTTATGAAAAACCCTAGAAGCTTGTAGGTAGCCGTTTTCCTCATCTTCTACATCAAGCTTCTCCCAAATTGATTCTCGGTGCCCTAATTCTTAATGTTTTTCTAGAATCAATTTGAGAATTGCTTAGAGATTATTCCCATAGATCTTTAATGAGAATCTAAGCAATAAATCATCATCGATCGTATTGTTTTTGCTCCGGACGGAGTGCGCTCGTGGATTCGAGTGGCGTCGTGGATTCGGCGTGATAGAAGCTTCGTGGATTCGAAGTGGTGGCGTTTGGTGGATTCGGGACGTGGCGTTCGTGGACTCGGACGTGAGGGCGTGGACAACCCGGAGGATTGCGCGGAGATTCATAGGAGGTTAAGAGAGGTTAAGTCCGTGGAGTCGGTAATCACCTTGTAATCTTTTCTCTTAGTGGATTGTTATTCGCGTGTTGGTCCCGTGGGTTTTTTACTCCGAGTTTGGAGTTTTCCCACGTAAATCTCGGTGTGCTTTTTATTTTCCGCATTTACTTTTTAAAGCATCGAGATTTGTGGTTTTTGGCCTTTACACCTATTCACCCCCCTCTAGGTGATTAGATACGATCTAGATAGATCCTTGGGGCTTCCCCGTAACTCACAATTGGTATCAGAGCGGGATCTAGATATATTGTTATCTAATGGCCGAAGGTGGTAACATTAATCGACCACCGCTCTTCGACGGCACGAATTATGCCTATTGGAAAGTTCGCATGAGAGCTTTTCTAATAGCGATCGATGAGCGGGTGTGGCAAGCGATTGAATTCGGATGGAAACATCCAATCGAAAAGGTCGATAATGTTGAAACGCCGAAACCACGAAATAAGTGGACGAAAGATGAAAACGAGTCATCTTCGTTTAACAGTAAAGGAATTAATGCTTTATTCAATTCTTTATCGCAAACGGAGTTTACTCGCGTTTCGGCTTGTAACACCGCGAAGGAAATTTGGGATACTCTACAAATTACACATGAGGGTACAAGTCTAGTAAAAATTCAAAAGCTCCAGATGTTGACTAGTAAATTTGATTCTATTCGAATGGAGGAGCATGAATCGTTTACCGATTATTATACTAGACTTCAAGACATTATCAATACATGTGCTAATTTGGGAGAGAAAATCCCGAGTCTAAAGTAGTTAGAAAAATTCTTCGAACTCTACCTAACGCTTTAGGGCAAAAGTTGCCGCAATTGAAACGGTAAAGCATCGGATGAGATGAAAGTCGAAGAGTTAGTAGGTGCTTTACAAACGTATGAGATGACTTTTCCTACTAATCAATCTTCTTCCAAGTCTTTTTCTAAAAGCACAGGGATTGCACTCAAATCAACTAAAGAAGAAGACGACGACACGGATTCCGACGGAGATGTTTCGCTCGCAAATTTCGAACATCAATTGGCGCGTCTAACGAAGAAATTTCGCCGGAATTACCGAAAGAAGAACGATGCTTCATCTTCGAAGCAAAAATTATTTTCTAAATCTTCTTCATCTTCTAAATTGAAAGATAAAAAACTTGCAAAGTCCGCAAAAGAAAAGAATGAATTTGAAGGGGAGATCCAATGCTATAAATGCAAAGGCTATGGTCATATAGCACCGGACTGTCCTTCAAAGAAAAGTTACAAACAAAAAGTTTTGCAAGCAAAAACTTGGGATGATTCTACTTCGGGTGAATCAAGTTCAAGTGACGAAGAGAACAACGAAAATCTTGCGTTATTTACTAATACTTTTTTGCCTTCGTCTTCTAATGTAGCTTGTTTATCTTCAATTGTATCTAACTCAAATCTTTCTCTCTCTTCGCATGGGTCTTCGAGCGACATCGACGAAAGCGAGGAGGAATCGAACGACGAGGATATAGCCGATACAATCAACTTCTTGTTGAGTCGCGAAAGATGGCGAAACTCAATAAGAAGTTGAGGCGTCGTTTATTCGATCTTGAAGAAGAGAACAAGAATTTGAAGACAACAAATAAGACTCTTGAGGAGGAACGGGAATCGATTTTGAACAACAATTCGGTCCTCCAAAAGAAGCTAGAAGAAGCGGATTCAACGATCAAATCACATCAAGACAAGATTGGATTTTTGGAGCAACAATTTAAGGAAACCTACACATCCAATCAAGAGCTAACCAAGCAAGTTCGTCAACTTAAGTCCGACATACAACAATTTTCTTCCGGATCGAAGAAATTGGATCATATGCTCGGATTGGGTCAATCGAACAAGTTGGGTCTCGGATATGAAAGGACGTATGTTGAGAAGGATCAAAAGACGACATCAAAAGTCTCAACAACTTTGAAGGACAAGGTGTGTCATCGATGTGGCATCAAAGGACACATCAAAAAGAGTTGCCCGAACAAAAATTTCAAGTCTCAATCGGCAACTTCGAAACGACAATTGGTATTAACTAACACTCGACATCCCCCACGGAATCAAAAGAAAAATCAAGTTAGTCGAGTACCTCGTGCAAACCGAATCTCAAAACCGAACCATCAAGGGAGTTCTAATTCTAAGCCTCAACGAAAATATCAACCGAAGGTTCAAGCATCGAAACGACTAACGGTTGATCCCAATACAAGGCAAATCAAACCGAACGTCGACAAGCAAAGACAACGAAAGATCCAACAAGTGTGGATCCGGAAAGGTGATATCTTTCCTTGCTCTTCGTCCTAGTTTGTTTTTATTATGTAATGTTTTGATTGGTGCATATTGCATATTTTTCTTTCATTGCATTACATGTTTAGATGAGGTTTATTGTTTAAAATTTTGTTTTGAAAATCTTTTGAGGAAAGGTATTTGGGGAGTTTTTAATTTGATTGAAAAATTTTTGAGAATGGAGATGATTGAAAATCATAAATGTAGAGAGATTAAAGGTTTTTCAAAAGCCTTAACCGGTATTTAAAGTCAATTCAAATTGGACTAAATTCATATTAATTATCGGCTTTACTTCACTTGTTATTATTTTGACGATAATTTAATATGTGATTTCTTCTTACATGCATTCATCAAAATGTTGAAATTAATTTTAATCTTTTAGTAATTAATTCATCTTGGTAGTGAATGATTGAATATAATTGATGGATATTTGCTAATTGACTAAGATTCGTCAAAATTATTTTCAATTATGAGATTGTCTAATTTAGGGGAGTTTGAATATTTTTTTAAAAAAAAGGAAAAACTCCTAAGTATAAAAGATGTGGAAAGAGTTACATCCGAAAGGAGTGTGAAAACTTCCACCGCATGTAGGAAAGAGCTACTACCCCGGTCGTCCGGTACGGGTGTGAAGCTACCACATGAGAAATTAGATGAAAAACCGAAAAGGTTGAAAAAAAAATATGTATATTTGAATATTTTAATATTTTCGGCGATATAAGGTGATAGTTTGAAAAAGATGCTCAAAGAGCCACTCCCGGTGCTTTATTAGTTAAATCTCTATTTTGAACGAGTTGCGACAAATTGGTGTCAATTTGTCAAATTTCTAAAAATTATTTTTCATCAATTTCCATCTTGATGACTTTAAATCATTAGATTTTTCTTAATATCAAATTTTGATGAATTGATGTCTTTTGAAATCAAATAATATTTTATTTTCATCATAGTAATTTTTGAAGTGAAATCATTAATTTTATGAAATTAATCTAATTTTGAAGGATTTTTGAGAAAACAAGGCAATTTTTTTTTTAATGAGGAGGACACGAAGTGATTTTACCTTTTTTAGTCTCATTATCTATGTTTTATCTTTTTTCTCTACTTTTAACTGTGACGTGACTACTTTCTATTTGTTGGTTTGTGTTTCTCTCTATATGTCTTTCTTTTTGGCAATTTTTGACAATAAGGGGAGAAGAATTGGAAACTTGAATTGAATTTCAAGCGGGGAGAGATTTTCATGAACAAAGGGGAGAGATTGTTATTTTCATATATTAGATTTTCATGAACAAAGGGGAGAGATTGTTATTTTCATATATTAGATTTTCATGAACAAAGGGGAGAGATTGTTATTGTCATATATTTTCTTTACTATCGACCTTGTTTATGAACTTTGTTCGTGGAGAAAATTGTCTTTTTGCGGTTTTTGAAATCAAAACATCAAGACTCCTTGTGTCTAAGTCATAGAGTTTGTTTAGGAGTTGCAAAATTATAATTTTGTATTTCTTTGGATCTTTCACGCGAGGTTCATTGTTTTGGTGATGGCAATGAATTTCATTTTTTGTGAGTTGAGCGTTGTGAGTATTTTAATGTAATTTTGGGTTTTGTCACGAAATTGCCAAAGGGGAGATTGTTACGGATTTTATGTTGGCATATTTCGTGAAGTTAGTTCGAGTCTTGAAGGTTTAGAGAAGATGAGACGAAGATCGAAGACTCGCAGACTCGAAACGTAAATCCACAATGCTCGGTAAGTTCAAATGCGATGATGATGATTTATATACTTTAACAAGTGTTTAGAAGACATTAGGATTGTTGAAATTGAGTTTTAACTAATTTGGTTCTTCACTCGCATATACTGTTGAGAGGACCGGTCTCCACATTGAGAGGACCGGTCCCAGTACCCTCTGCGCACCTTTGCACGGAGGACCGGTCTCCACAACTGGAAGACCGGTCCCGAGAGCTCCTATGCGCAACTTTGCAGACAGAGGACCGGTCTCCACAAAGGGAGGACCGGTCCCGCAGGCCGGAAATTCACATATCGTCGAATAAGACCGGTCCCCCGGCATGTGAGACCGGTCCCTCGGTGATTAATATTTTATTGCGCAAGGGAGGACCGGTCTCTGATCTGGAGGACCGGTCCCTCGATACGAAATCTGTTTTAAAGATTTATTTTTTCTAATCCAAATCTATCTAGAAGTCTTCTAAACCTATAAATAAGATGTAGGGGTGTTTCAAAAAGATGATTAAGCCTAGATTATTTATGAAAAACCCTAGAAGCTTGTAGGTAGCCGTTTTCCTCATCTTCTACATCAAGCTTCTCCCAAATTGATTCTCGGTGCCCTAATTCTTAATGTTTTTCTAGAATCAATTTGAGAATTGCTTAGAGATTATTCCCATAGATCTTTAATGAGAATCTAAGCAATAAATCATCATCGATCGTATTGTTTTTGCTCCGGACGGAGTGCGCTCGTGGATTCGAGTGGCGTCGTGGATTCGGCGTGATAGAAGCTTCGTGGATTCGAAGTGGTGGCGTTTGGTGGATTCGGGACGTGGCGTTCGTGGACTCGGACGTGAGGGCGTGGACAACCCGGAGGATTGCGCGGAGATTCATAGGAGGTTAAGAGAGGTTAAGTCCGTGGAGTCGGTAATCACCTTGTAATCTTTTCTCTTAGTGGATTGTTATTCGCGTGTTGGTCCCGTGGGTTGTTTACTCCGAGTTTGGAGTTTTCCCACGTAAATCTCGGTGTGCTTTTTATTTTCCGCATTTACTTTTTAAAGCATCGAGATTTGTGGTTTTTGGCCTTTACACCTATTCACCCCCCTCTAGGTGATTAGATACGATCTAGATAGATCCTTGGGGCTTCCCGTAACTCAGCCCGCTCGGGACGGGGGTGGCTGGCGGCCGACGGCTCGGGCGGCGCCGGCGTTGCTCGGGGGTCGCCGGGAGAGGCCCGCAAGTTCTTTGTCCGGTCGGAGGAGGTCGGGGCACCCGTCGGGAAGCGGCGGGCGCGCGTGGGAGTCGCAGGCGATCCGGCTCTGGTGACCGAGGCGGCCCGCGGGAGGCAAGGCGGCTCCGGCGGCGGCTCCGGCGGCGGCGGCGATCGGCGATCGGCCGCGCCCGGTCTCGGCCCGAGGATGGTGGTGCTCGGCTCAGAGACCAACCCCGCACCTTCCATAGGTCGGATGAAAGAGAGAGTGGCTGAGGGAGATGGTGGTGGTGGAGGCTGAAGGCTTGGGGAGGCTCTCCGGCGGCCGGGGGAGATCGCCGGAGGTCGGGGGTGCGCGCACGGCGTGGGCAGAGGGAGGCAGGAGGCGGCTGAGGGTTTGGGAGGTGAAGGGGTCACTTAGGGTTAGGGTTTGGCCCAAACCCTAAAACCAATATATGCACATAGGCCCTTTTTGCATTTTAGTCCAACACGAACGCTGATTTGCACTTTAGCCCCTGACAGTAAGTGAATTATGCACACAGGACCCTCCAAGTTCAAACCCTCGCATTTCGGCACATAAAATATCGAGACTCTTCGCGTTCCGCCGTTATGCGATCTTAACCCCTTCGCATTCTTTTTGCGATTCCCGGAGATCCGTCGGATTCGCGATCGGATCGCACCAGCGCGTTCAGCGCGTCGAGGACATCGAATCTAGCCTTTTACTTCGTTTGATTTGGTCTCGGATTCGCGAAGTACCAATCCTCCTCATCTTTCTCCATAATATCAAATTATTTAATTATTTAGGTCAAATCCTTCAAAACCCTTTTTCTCGATAACTGTGATTCAGAATCCAATTCCGTCAGTGGCATTGGTTCCAGAATAGTCGAGCCGTTCGAAATGAGCTATTGAAGTCTTATATTCGGAGTCCCGTACGCATACGGACCCATCTCTACTCCGCGATTTCTCGAAAATCCGGAGTTATATTCACTTAAGTCGAATCTTACGGGTCGCGTAACTTTTCCGTTTTAGCTCGGTTTCGCCTGAAATTTGACGTGTGCTCTTATAATACAATTACGCACACATTCACCGTCTCCAAATATTTTATTTCTTGTTCTGGAAAAATGCCAGTTATTACAACTTTATTAAAGATACCGTGGCGATATTTTGTTGCCACCAAATATAATTAATAGTGGCAACTATTAGTCGCCGCCTTATTAAAGATAGCATGGCGATATTTTATCGCCATCAAATATGACTTTTTAGTGGCCCTTACTAGTCGCCACCTTTAATAGAGATAAGGTGACAATACATTTTTGCCACCAAATATTTACCTTAAGTGGCAACCATCACAGTCGCCACCTTAGTTGTGAAAATAAAGAGACAATATTTTGTCGCCACCAATTGTGCAATAAATGACCGCCAATAATAAAAAGGTAATAAACTAATTATAAAAATATACAGCTTATATTTTATAAACAGAACATATACAAAATAACAAACAAAATATTAAAGTAAACAAAATTATTCTTTTAACAACAATTTAAAAGACTAATTAACTTCTTATCCACAACAGCTTAAAAACAAAATAATATCAAAATCAATTTAAAGACAATAGGGTATAATATTCGATATACAGTTCAACATTATTTCTGACTCTCTCAACTTTGAAAATAGAAAGTACTTAAAAACGATAAAAAAATGCTTCAGCTCCTATTTCATGACAATTCATTTCTGCAACAAACAAAAGAAAGAAAAGCAAATTATATAAATTAAACAATCTAGCAAATTATATAATTATTCCCTGTAAAAACTAAGTTGAAAGAACTAGTTTTCATAGCAACATCAACTCAACTCTCTCGCTGTAATCATAGCAACATCATGACAACTTACAGCAGATAACCGGTTGCTGCAGGTATGTAGAACTAAATGCCCATGATGTTTTCTAGAGGATTTATCTTTACTAATATAACCGGTTGCTGGAATATAATGGCATTCCAACCTTACAGCAGATTCAGATGACTATCATGACAACTTAAAGCTAAAGAGAAATATAAGAAAAAAAAATTATCAAAATCATACAGGCAAAGAAAAAAAAAAAACAATTACATGCAGAGTTATCTGATACTTTGATTTGCAATCATGTAAAGGATTAATCAATAATGAGTATCTGAGGATCCAATTAAACCGTAGTGATTAAGCCATTTGTATTCTCATGAGTACATTACAACCAGTTTACCGGAACCGAATTGAACATCAAACAAATCGAGGTGAAATTGGAGCTTCAAGCACTTCAAATATCATTATTTCAATTATTGAACTGTCTATTTTCGAATAGAATCGAATCATCAGAATCCAACTGCATTGACGGAACATATTGTTAACTAATAAATCAGACAAAAAATACAATCTAATGCCCCTAGTAAAATCAGAAATTCTGATAAATTACAGCACAAACAAAGATCAGTGAATAAGAATCGACTAACAAATTCTAAAAAAAGAAGAAAGGGATTCTTTTATTTTAAAACCTCTAGATAGGTTTGAATTTTAAATGCTGCATTATAATACAAACTACATTCTCTAAATATATTTTATAAAATTCACGTAACTACAATTTTATTAAAGTAAGCAAGTAGCTTAAATTTTGTATACGAAAAGTCATCAAATCATTGAAACCAAATAACTTGAAAGATTGAATACTAATATCAAAATTTAGTCAAATCAAAATAGTCTATAATTCAGGTAAATTTTATACATTTTTATCTAATATGTACATTCTACATCCCTACACACAACAATCATCTACTGCTACATGCAACCTCTGTTCAGTTCAAGTCCAGCAAAATCATGCATCCCTAGTACTTAGCCTCTAGGATAAGCCTTCCAGATAATTTCCTTGAAAATGTGCAACAGCAAAGAGCATATGCCTCTTGTATATATATATATATATATATATATATATATATATATATGTATATGTATATATATATATATATATTTCCATCAACAAACAGAGTTGTAGAGAATGTACTTATATAAACAGATATAGCACACTTAATGGAAGAAGTATATTCCACATAACGAAGTATCTTCATTCAGAAGATTAAGTCCCAACATCATGAAAAGAACATACAAAAGATTAACAAAGATTTTGGAAGGTTCTCAACAGCAAAAGGATGAGAAAAGTTTAATTCCATATAATATGAATAAGCAAAACAGCATAACCTTCAAGTTAAAATAATATAAAAAAGCTAAACTAAGCTACTTTAAGATTGTTATTTACAACCAATTAATAATGGAAGCATTGAATATGCTAAAATGTAAAAAGAGAGATGTTTGTTTCTCCCAAGGCAATGCATCCGAGCATGCCATGCATGGTAGGTACATGGGCAACATCATCATCACAGAAATCAATCATGTCCATGAGACCATGACCATTTTCCACTAGACACCTGCAAATTTGTTTTCTTCTAGGCAACAATTAGGGCTAGTTATTATCTTCTAAGCAACAACCAAAAAAAAATATAAGAAAAAAAAGAAAAATAAAAGAGATTTGTACTAGGATATGATTAAATTTCTTATAGTTCACATGCTCTGTAGGGTGAATCATGATCATAATAGTCTGAGAACAAAATCATAACCAGGATGCTTCCGGTGATGACTCCATACTCTCATTTCATCAAATTGGTCATTCAAACTTATTATCCTTGAGTGATAAACCATTCCCTGTGTTTCAGTATGCATCAAAAAGGTCTTAACCTATCTAGTTGGACCTCTAAACATGATTGTTTGCTAATGAAATTGACAGAACAGTTGGAAGAAAAAGCATTTGAAACACACAGAAGAAAACTCTATAATGTAATGTGAGAGATCTCTTTGTTCTTTAATGTCGTAGGAAAGGAACTTGCCTACCAAAAATCTTTCTTGGATAAGAATGAGAGAAAGTAAAATTCATGTAACCAGCAATGATTTAGGTGAATTGAGCTTAAATTGAGTTGATCGGGATGTTTGTACTCCCAATTGGACCCTACTCAAGCTGTGGTTGATAGAGAGGAGTTTGAAGAGTAATCATAATAGCTTATTCAGGTTCAAGTGGTAAGTTTGGAGGTGTAGACTGAATTTTAAACCTTCTCAGATTTTCAATGGTCTCTTGATCCAATTCCTTTACCTAAATTCATCAATAGTAATCTTAACAATAAATCAACATAATTAACCTCAACGTAATTCTCCCTATTCTCAACCTAACTACGGTAGCCAAAAACACAAAACATAGACCACACAACAAAGCGCACGACCTCTTCGACCACAAAACGGATCCAACGAGATCAAACAAAACGAACAAGGATTGGAATCGAAGAAAACGTGGAATTAGATGAAACCACGACCTCTTGATGTCCTTCTTTTGGGCGAGGGTCAATGAAGGGCTTGAGGCGGAGGCAACACGCGTCTAAGGGCTTGAGGCGGAGGAAATTACCGACGAGGAGCTTCGCGAGGAGCTCGCCGTGACGAGCTCGGCGACGAGAGATCGTCAAGGAGGAGGGGAGAGGGCTTGTTACCTATGTCGCCGACGAGGAGCTCGCCGTCGAGGAGCTCGCCGGCGAGGGTTCGCCGTGACGAGCTCGACGAGAGATCGTCAAGGAGGAGAGGGAGAGGGCTTGTTGCCTCGTCGCCGGCGAGGGGTTCGCCGTGACGAGCTCGCCGACGAGAGATCGTCAAGGAGGAGAGGGAGAGGGCTTGTTGCATATGTCGCCGACGAGGAGCTCGCCGTCGAGGAGCTCGCCGGCGAGGGGTTCGCCGTGACGAGCTCGCCGACGAGAAATCGTCAAGGAGGAGAGGGAGAGGGCTTGTTGCCTATGTCGCCGACGAGGAGCTCGCCGTCGAGGAGCTCGCCGACGAGGAGCTCGCCGTCGAGGAGCTCGCCGGCGAGGGGTTCGCCGTGACGAGCTCGCCGCCGCGAGATCGGCAAGGAGGAGAGGGAGAGGGCTTGTTGCCTATGTCGCCACGAGGAGCTCGCCGTCGAGGAGCTCGCCGACGAGGAGCTCGCCGTTGAGGAGCTCGCCGGCGAGGGTTCGCCGTGACGAGCTCGCCGACGAGAGATCGGCAAGGATAAGAGGAAATGGTGGGAGAGGATCGGTAGGAGGAGAGAGGAAATGGAGGGAAATGGGTTTTTGAGGGCTTAGGGTTTTTTTTTTTAGAGGAAGTTGAGGGGAGGGTCGGGGACTAACGGGAGAGGCCAAGTGAGGAGCGGTGAGGGTTTTTTTTTTCTAAAAATTTAATTTAGTAATTTTAAAATTAAATTAAAATATTAATTTAATTTAATTTAAAAATTAAATTAAATTTAAGAGGTCGGGGGAGAGGCGGATGAGCGAGTGAGGATTTTTTAATTTTCTAAAATTTCAAATTATTAATTTTAAAATTAAATTAAAATATTAATTTAATTCAATTTAAAAATTAAATTTAATTAAATTATGGTAATTTTTTTATTGCTATTATAGGTAATCAAATAATGGCGATTTATTTTATCGCCACCATAAAATAATTATTTAATTAGTGGTGAAGGGAGTATCCACTTTAAGTTAATTAATCGGTGGCGATTTTTTTTATCGCCACCATAGATAAGAAAATAGTGGCAACAAAATAGTAATCGCCACTTTAAGTTAATTAATCGGTGGCGATTTTTTTTATTGCCACCATAGATAGGAAAAATAGTGGCAACAAAATAGTAATTTAGTGGTAAAAATACTATCGCCACTTTAAGTTAATTAATTGGTGGCAATTTCTTTTATCGCCATTATAGTTAACCAAATAGTGGCAACAAAATAGTCATTTAGTGGTGAAATTAAGATCGCCACTTTAAGTTAATAAATCAGTGGCGACTTTTTTTCTCGCCACCATAGGTAGCTATATAGTGGCAATAAATTTTGTCGCCATCTTATTTTTGCCACCAATACTATATTTTCTTGTAGTGTTTCCTCAAAGACGATATTCAAACAAAAGAAAACCAAGCATCAAAAATATTCAATAAGTACCAAAAATCGTCTAAGCATATAATGCAATGAATAAAAGTAAGAAATATGCACCTATCAAAGCATTACATGATCGAAAAACAAGCTAAGAAGAATAACAAGGAAAGATATCACCTTTCCGAATCCAAACTTGTCGAATTTTTTCTTGTTTTGACTTGTTGACGTGAGGCTTGACTTCTTTCAACCTTTGTTCAACCGATGATTGTCTCGATGCTTGGTTCTTCGGTTGATATTTACGTTGAGACTTAGACTTCCGGTTTGCACGAGGTACTCGTCCCAATTGATTTCCTATTTGATTCCGTGGGAGAAGTCTAGTTGTAGAAGGTGCCAAAATATTTTTCTTATCCTTGTTCGGGCAATTCTTCTTGATGTGTCCTTTGATGCCGCACCGGTGACACACCTTCTCTTTTGAAATTGTTGAGACTTTAGTAGTTGACTTTTGATTCCTCTCTTCATATATCCGTTCGTATCCGATGCCAAGTTTATTCGTTTTGTAGAGACCTGAAAAATTGCACCTGAGGCTTGTCGACAGCTCTGACGAGTGTCGGGACAAGTCCGAGTCGCGTTGGCGCCAATTGGACGCCACACGGACCCTGTGGGAACTTGAGAGCAGCGTGTGTCATGAAAATCTACAAATAGCAGGTTTTCTGTGAGCTGTACCGGTACAAATCTGATTTTGTACCGGTACAAGATTGGTTGCTATACCGGTATAACCACCAGGGCTATACCGGTATAGCCCTGCGCAGTTAGGCTCTCGGGTTGCCTGTTTGTACCGGTACAAACAGGATTTTGTACCGGTACAAAGAGGAGGTATGGTGCAGTTTGACTTTTGCGCCACTTGTCACATCACCCCTCACCACCCCTTTATCTGCAGCAGAGAAGAGAGAGAGGAGATCATCTTCCTCCTCTCCTTCTTCTTCTCCTTCCTTGGCTGCTGCTGCTGCTGCTCCTGCTGCTCCCCTAGCTCGAGGTGGAACCGAGCTTGCCGACGACGCGCCGCGGAGAGGATCGAGCGAGTTTTCGACGACGAGACGCTGCGAGGGAGCTTATCGTGCGCGCGGGACCGCCGCCCCCGACTCGGCGACTGACCTAGGGCTTGTTTCGAGGTGAGTAGCCCATCAAGTTTCCCTCCGTTGCATCTATTTCCTGGAATTTCGAACTGCTGCTGGCAGCACCGTCGACTCGCGGAGTTTTGACCATATCTCTCGTGTAGGAGAGCCGAAACGCGACGAAATCGGGGCATTGGATCCGCGATCGCGGGACGATTCCAACGACACCTTACTTGCCGGATTTGGACAAGGTTTGCCCTGTCGGAACCCTTAATTACTGAGCCGCTGTTTGCGCGCGAGAATGCGAAATCTTGAGCTGCGGGATTTCAGCGTCGACGTTCGTATTTCGGCTCGTACTCCGCGCGGGAGTGGCGAAATCCAGCGAATCTTGGACCATTGGATTCTTGACTGAGACGAAGATTTCGAGACCTTACTCGCTGAATTTGGATAAGGTTAGCTTAGTTAACTTTAAGCTTTTCTCAGCCCGTGTTTTCCGTGCATTTCGTGAAATCGTGCTTTTGCCTCTTCGCGGGGAGACTTCGGACCTCGGCGGATCGGCGAAGGATCACCTTGACTGGATCACTCCCTTCGCCTGCCGGAGATCGCTTGAGAGGTGGGTTTTCATCGGATCACGCCTAATTCAAGTAGTCAACATGTATAAGTTCCGGTTTTTGACTAAATTGTGAATTGCTCGAATTCATGATTAGTAGTACGTTAAATCTGAATTTTGGAAGCATATTTAGTATACTTTTAATTATACATGTGGACTTGGACTTGACTTAGGAGAAAACCACGTTTTGAATCGTCATTAGCCTACACTACCAGATTTAGCTCTAGGAGCCGTTCTGTGCCGTATCATCGCCGCGCGGGTGCGATGGATACTCGGGTAGTGTAGTTGTTTTTACGCTCGTGCTGGGGATGCCGAGCTTACTTTTCAGCAGAGTCTAGTCGTGCTGGTTGTCGGGCACCGTCGGGGGTTTGACGGTGGACCCAGTGTACTGTGTGGTTGCAGTTTGTGCCAAGGGGCACGTGGTGTGTTAGTTCTTTGACCCTGTGTACTTGACTATGCCTGTGAGAACGGATTGAGCTCGACGGAGATACGCTTGCATACTCGGTTGGTTCGCGCCCACGAGTGCCGCTCGAGTCCGGCTTAGTGCTTTTGCATTGGTGTCGGCGCCTCGTTGTGGGTTGCTCTCGCTAGCTACCACAGGGTAGTTGTAGTGTTGCTTCGACGGGCGGGACGGGTGCTTTCACGATCCTCGTAAGATTGGGTCGGCTTTTACTAGTTCTACGAGAGTGGTTTAGAGCGGGATAGTATAGGGATTGTTAGCTGTCGAGTGTTTCCAGCTTCTTTTACCTTCTTGCTTACCCTATAGACTTAGTGGGTGACCGATGTGTTTAGGGCGGTACCCACTGAGGACTACTTGTTTTTATAGTAGTTCTCACGCCCTCCTTCTTCCACTGTTGTTGCAGGGCCTTCTGTTGCGGCTGCTGCTCCGTCTGAGTCGGACCGCGGGAAGGGCGTGGCGGGCTAGAGCCTACCCTTCGAGTTCGGTACTAGAGGACTTCCACTGCAGGTAGTGACAGTTTTTGGTTTGGGACACTTTCGTACATACAGTTGAACTCGCTGGAGCGAGTAGTGTTATTTTTGTATCTGTGATTGTATGTATATAAAGTGGTTGTTTTTCCTACCTGCTTGTTTATAGTTATTTCGGCTCTATGCTACTGTTTGTAGCATTGTATGTTTATACAGGTACAGCTACGCTTCGTATACAAAAGAAATTCTTTTGTATACGGCGGATTTGTCGGCGTGCCCGGTGAATATGCAACCCGAGGCGTGACACGTTTGACCTAACCCAAGCATGTTATCCAACTTTTTCGAACCCGAAGAGAATTGTTGAATGTCCGACTTGAGTTGATAAACTTGCTTGGTTAACACTTGATTGGATGTGTAGGTTTCCTTAAATTGTTGCTCCAAAAATCCAATCTTATCCAAATAAGATTTGATCGTTAATTCCGCTTCTTCTAGCTTCTTTTGGAGGACCGAATTGTTATTAAAAATCGATTCCCGTTCCTCCTCAAGAGCTTCATTCATGATCCTCATATTGTTGTTGTCCTCTTCAATTTCCAACAATCGACTTTCCAACTTCTTATTGAATTTAGCCATCTTCCGTGATTCAACAAGAAGTTGATTGTATGATTCCGCTATATCCTCGTCGTTTGCTTCCTCCTCGCTTTCGCCATTCTCGCTCGACGATTCATGCGAAGAAATAGAAACATTAGAATTAGTATCAATAGAGGATAAACAAATAGCATTAGAGGAAGGCAAAGAAGACTTAGAAATTAAAGCAATATGATCCTTTTCTTAATCACTTGGCGATGATTCACTCGAAGAAGAATCATCCCAAGTTTTTGCTTGCAAAGCTTTTTGTTTATATGTCTTCTTTGAAGGACAATCCGTTGCAATATGGCCGTAGCCTCTACACTTGAAGCATTGGATTTCCCCTTCAAATTCATCTTTTTTATTCGAAAACTTTGCAAGTTTTTTATCTTTCGATTTAGAATTAGAAGGAGGTTTAGAAAAGGATTTTTGCTTCGAAGATGAAGCATTGTTCTTTCGGAAGTTCCGTCGAAATTTCTTCGTGAGGAGCGCCAATTGATGTTCAAAATTCGCAAGCGTAATATTCTCGTCGGAATCCGTGTCGTCGTCTTCTTCCTTTGTTGATTTGAGTGCCATCCCTGTGCTTTTAGAAAAAGACTTGGAAGAAGATTGATTAGTAGGAAAAGTCATCTCATACGTTTGTAATGCGCCTACTAACTCTTCGACTTTCATCTCATCCGGATGCTTAACCGTTTCGATCGCGGCAACCTTTGCCCGAAAACGCTCCGGAAGAGTTCGAAGAATTTTTCTAATGACTTTTGACTCCGGGATTTTCTCTCCAAAGTTAGCGCATGTATTTACAACGTCTTGTAGACGCGTATAGTACTCGGTAAAGGTCTCATTTTCGTCCATAGAAATCAAATCGAATTTGCTAGTAAGCATTTGTAATTTTTGGACCTTTACTAAGCTTGTTCCTTCATGCGTAACTTGTAGAGTATCCCAAATCTCTTTCGCGGTTTCACAAGCCGACACGCGAGTAAACTCCGTTTGCGACAAGGCATTAAATAAAGCGTTTATGCCCTTGCCGTTAAACGAAGATGCCTCGTTTTCATCTTTCGTCCACTTGTCTCGTGGTTTAGGCTTCTCAACATTATCGACCTTTTCGGTTGGAGGTTTCCATCCGAACGCAATTGCTTTCCACACCCGCTCTTCGATTGCAATTAGAAAAGCTCTCATGCAAACTTTCCAATAGGCATAATTCGAGCCGTCGAAAAGCGGAGGTCGATTAATGTTACCGCCTTCGGCCATTAGATATCAATATATCTAGATCCCGCTCGATACCAATTGTGAGTTACGGATAAGCCCCAAGGATCTATCTTGATTGTATCCAGACACCTAGAGAGGTGAATAGGTGTACCGGTCAAAAATCACAAATAATCGATGCGTTAAAAGTAAATGCGGAAATTAAAAACACACCGAGGTTCACGTGGGAAAACTCCAAACTCGGAGTAAAAACCCACGGGACCAACACGCGAATACCAATCCACTAAAAGAAAAGATTACAAGGTGATTACGACTCACGGACTTAACCTCTCTAACTCTCTTATGGATCTCCGCGCACTCCACCGAGTTGTCCACGATCACGTCCGAATCCACGAACGCCCACGTTTCGAATCCACGAAACGCCTTGCTTCGAATCCACGAAGTCTTCAATACGCCGAATCCACGACGCCACGCTCGAATCCACGAAGTCTTCAATCACGCCGAATCCACGACGCCACCATGAATAGAATCATGAATATGGTGATCCTTCGTTGGAGTATCGATGAAAACCGAAGAAGAAAACTCCAAACGAATCGTAGATCAAATCGACATATAGAGTAGGATTTACTATGTCTCGATTTGACCTAAAAGAGGCTATTTAGTAGAAAATCGGTTTTGAAGGAATTCCTAGCCTCTAGGGTTTCTCAAACATGTATTATGATGAAGTGCACAAAGTTAGAGAACCCTAAGAACCTATTTATAGACTTTAGAATCAATTAGATTCGGATTAGAGAAAAATCAGATTTTTACCTTCTTGTCAGGTACAAAAATAGGGCCATTACCGTGTAATGCAATGACGGAAGATTTGTCTGCGAAGGGCCATTACCTGTAACGGATTGATGGCTATACCGGTATAGCAACTTTTTTGTACCGGTACAAAACCAATTTTATACCGGTATAACTTTGTATTTTTGCTGAAATTTCACTTTTCGAAAACTACAAAGTTCCGATACAATTTCTAATCCGTTATACAATGATTTTATGATTCTAATGCCTATAACTAAGTATGAATCACCATAACATGAATTAAAAACTTACCTAGGCATCGTGATTCTCATCGTGAGCCAATTCCTCTTTCTTCGAAGTCTTTGATTCTTCACCGTTCTTCGATCCGCTCCGATCCTTCAAGACTCCGACTCAATTCACGAAACTTGCCAACACAAAATACTTAACACTGCGCGGCACCATACCGGTATAACCCTGGTGGCTATACCGGTATAGCCATCACTCCCATACCGTCGCACCAAACTTGTGCAGTCTGAACGAAAATCATATTTCGCAGATCTTTAGGATTCTCGCTGCTCTCGCGTTCCCACTAGGTCCGTTCGGCGTCCATTTCGCGCCAATGCGACCCGGACTAGTCCCGACGCTCGCCTGAGCTGTCGACAAGCCCCAGCTGAAAAATCCAGGTCACTACACCCTCCCCCACTACAAAGAGTTTCGTCCGCGAAACTAAAGCATACCTCAGCTCTGGGTATCAAACAAGTAGGGGTAAGACTCCCTCATTACCGTCTCCAGCTCCCAAGTCGCCTCCCGCTCCTCGTGATTACTCCACTGTACTTTCACATACGGGATGACCCGATTGCGCAATTCTTTCGCCTCGCGAGCAAGAATCCGCAACGGCCTCTCCTCGTATAGCAGGTCCTCGGTAATCTCAAGCGGAGTGAAGTCAATCACGTGATATGGATCGAATACATATTTCCTCAATGCCGAGACGTGGAAAATATTGTGGATGTCTGCAAGCCGTGGGGGTAGAGCAACCCTGTAAGCGACTGGCCCAACTCGCTCCAAAACCTCGAAAGTGCCAATATAGCGTGGACTAAGCTTTCCACGCACTCCAAATCTGCGTATCCCTCTGTATGGCGAGACTTTAAGAAAGACGTGATCTCCAACCTAAAACTCCAAGTCTCGCGTCCTGGTATCGGCGTAGCTCCTCTGGCGGCTCTGGGCTGTCAAAAGGTGTCAACGAACTACTCTCACCTTTTCCTCAGCCTCTAGCAATATCTCAGGCCCAAGCGTCTTCCTTTCACCCACGTCGCTCCAAAACAAAGGGGATCAGCATCTGCGTCCATACAACGCCTCAAACGGAGCCATCTGAATGCTCGCTTGATAGCTGTTGTTGTACGCAAACTCAACCAGTCTCAAATGCTGATGCCATCCTCCACCAAAATCCAAGACGCATGCTCTCAGCATGTCCTCTAGCGTCTGAATGGTCCTCTCTGACTGACCATCCGTCTGTGGGTGAAGCGCTTATTTGTCTTTGAAGTGCGGTGTGTACCCAAGGTCTGTGTGATACAAACCTTGGGTCTCTATACGATACAATCGACGCCGGCACTCCATGCGGCGACAATCTCATCCGGTATAGCGCAAGTCTCTCTCTGGGCCGGGTGGTGCAGGCGGTAGGAAGTGAGCAGACTTGGTCAGTCTGTCCACTATCACCCAAATAGCATCGTAGCCACCCTGTGCTCTAGGTAATCCCACGACGAAGTCCATCGTGATCTGCTCCCATTTCTACTCGGGCACTGGCAGACTCTGAAGCTTGCCAGCAGGCACTTGATGCTCTGCCTTCACCTGTTGGCAAGTTAAACACTGAGCCACATATCTGCCAATGTCTCTCTTCATTCCATTCCACCAGAACTGTGACTTCAAATCCTTATACATTTTCGTTCCACCAGGATGAACCGTATAAGAAGAACAGTGAGCCTCTCTCAAGATATCCACTCGAATCTCTGAATCCATAGGCTCACACAGTCGGTCCCTGTACCGTAGTACTCCCCATCCTTTGCAAAGCCCTCTGCCTGTCCCCTCTCTAACTGCTCTTGAATCCTCAAAAGATGTGGGTCTCCACTCTGCTTCTCTCGGATCCTATCCAATAGAGTAGGCTGCAAAACCATAGACATTAGTATTGCAGTAGACCCAGGGGACACAACCTCTAGTCTCAACCGCTGTAGCTCCTCAAGTAACGGCCGCTGCTGCGTGATCATCAAGCACGAGCTCTGCACTGCCTTCCTGTTCAACGCATCTGCCACCACATTCGCCTTACCGAGATGGTACTGAATACTAATATCATAGTCCTTCAGTAACTCCAACCACCGGTGTTCCCTCAGGTTCAACTCCTTTTTGGTGAACAGATACTTGAGACTCTTATGATCAGTGAAAATCTCACAGTGCTCGCCATACCGGTAATGCCGCCACAACTTCAAAGCAAAAACCACCGCGGCAAGCTCCAAGTCATGCGTAGGGTAATTCTTCTCGTAATCCTTTAATTGCCGTGAAGCATAAGCAATTACCCTACCATGCTGCATCAACACACAGCCCAGCCCACTGTGTGATGTATTACTGTAGATCAAAAATCCTTCCCCCATAACTGGAAGGGCAAGGATAGAAGCTGATGTCAACCTCTGTCTCAGCTCATCAAAGCTCCTCTGACAGTCCTCACTCCAAATAAACTTAATTCCTTTACGAGTCAATCGAGTGAGGGGTGTGGAAAACTTCGCAAAGCCTTCCACGAACCGACGGTAGTATCCTGCAAGTCCTAGAAAGCTCCGCACCTCAGTCACCGTCGTCGGCCTGGGCCAATCCTGAATAGCATCAATCTTCTTCGGGTCGACTGCCACTTCGTCTGCAGAAATCACGTGGCGCAAGAAAGCAACCTCCCGTAACCAGAACTCGCACTTCTACAATTTGGCATACAACTCCTTCTCTCGCAGGAGTCGTAGCACAATCTTCAAGTGCTCCTCATGATCGGCATCACTACAGAAGTATATAAGAATATCGTCGATGAAGACTACAACAAATCTATCCAAGAACGGCTTGAACACCCTGTTCATCAAATCCATGAACGCGGCAGGGGCATTCGTCAATCTAAAAGGCATCACTGTAAACTCATAATGCCGGTACCGAGTTCTAAAAGTCGTCTTGGGAATATCCTCGGCCCTCACCCTCAGCTGGTGGTAACCTGACTGGAGATCAATCTTCGAGAAGACACAAGATCCTGCGGTGATCAAACAGATCATCGATGCGCGGCAAAGGATACTTGTTCTTGATGGTCACTTTGTTCAGCTCCCGATAATCCATACACAACCTAAGTGAACCATCCTTCTTCTTCACAAATAGCACTGGCGCTCCCCAAGGCGATACGCTGGGTCTCACGTATCCCTTATCCATCAAATCCTGAAGCTGCGCCTTCAGTTCCCTCAGCTCCGCTTGCGCCATCCTGTAAGGTACCTTCGAGATTGGTGCAGTTCCAGAAACCACAACAATCACAAACTCAATCTCTCTATCTGGCGGCATAGTCGTCATCTCAGGGGGAAACACATCGGGGAACTCGCGAACTACAGGGATATCCTCGAGTCCTGGCGCCGCCGTGTCACGCCCCGGGGTCGGCAGGACCTTCCCCAAAGCGTGCCCAGACCCGCCATATGCTCACATACAAGGCGTCTAAATAAAAACAGCGGAATTAAAACAATAAAAGGCTATAACTAGAATATCAGAGCCACAACAACTAATGCTAAAACAGCAAGTAGAGAGTAGGAAAATCTAATAACATAAGGGGAACAGAGTAAACATAAACCAAAAGATCAAGTAAGGTTAAAACAACACTGTCCCAAAAGGTTGTGGTCTCTCTAAGTACAGGAACATCTCACAGCCTCTCTAAAATAAAAAAATAGAGAAGTAGCCACCTAACGATCAACCTCGCCGAGTGTCGCTAACCTGATGCAACACCCTTGCCGCGATCCCTAACCTCCCCCGATGCGGAAGGCGCTGAAAAGGAAACAGAAACAGAAATAGGGGGCGTGAGAACTATAATTTATAGTTCCCAGTGGGCAATTACTGACCTGCACCATTGCACCACTAGGCCCAAAGAGTAGAGAGTAAAATATGCGATAAATAGGCAGCTGTAAATAAAGCATGAAAGTAAAGCTAACAATTACTCTACTATAAGCATGATAAAAGAGTTATCATTTTCCAATAAGCCAAAATCCATATATAGAGAGTAAGTTCTTCTATAATAAACAAGTATACTAAGATGTAAAGAAATATCTAACAAGTATACTACAAATCCAAGTGATCCAACTACTAATCTAAGTTAAGTAGTGATTATCCTTTCTATTGAATGTCAATGTTCAATCTCAATTTAGGATTCACACAAGTATAAACCCGCTTGCGCCCCCTAAGTGTCGTGGTAGCCCCAACATCCCCGTAGGAATGAGTCTAACCAATTAGGCCCCGTAGGTTTCTCAATACCGCACGCGCGAACGAATCGCAAAGGCTAACTCCGGAGTGCCGGCTTGTAGGGAGCGACCCTCACAAGCATGTGCGAAAGAGCACAAATGGCAACAAGCATAGTCAAGTCTCAAGTCCAAACCTCATGTCTCAACATGGAAATAGCAACTAGCAACCCTAGGGTCTAGTTCAATTATTCTCATGACACTAGATTCTCTATGTCAAGTTCAATCACGAGCCTAATGCCGCTTGATGACATTAGCTCACTATTCTACAAATAGATGCCAAGTCTAATGCCGCTTGATGACATTAGCTTCTCTCCTATGTCATGCATAGTTCTAAGTTCAATAATACTCTATTACATGTCCAATTTATTAATTACAACATGTTCACAATTTACCACTAGAATACTACCACAGGCATTGTCAACATAGCTAGTCTCTACTATATAGAGGTCCAAATGCATTATACACAAGGCATAGTTTTTAAGCATTCTAAAATTCATAAATAAATCATACATCATAGAAATGAAGAGTTTTCTATTTTACAATACTCAAATAAGAATATTTTTCTCATTTACAAAGGTGAGGCCAAACCCACCGACAATCCTCGCAAGCTCCGGGTCGCTAACCCTGACACTCCCGCGACTCCTCGTACCCTAGAAAGGTCACACAAGAAGTTTCAAGGTCAACAGGCGAGCCCACGACTCAAACTGCGATTTATCAAAATCGGAGAACAGGAAAAATTTCACCTATGAGTAAAATCCCTCTCGAAGCTTCGAATGGAAGCTAGATCCCCTCTAAGGCACCCTAATCAAAGATTCTAAACCAACTAATTAGGTTCAAAAGCCCTAGAAATTATCCAACATAAAAATCACATAGAGAAGGGTTAAACTCACCAAGTGCAAGAATCCTTCTCCAAACCTCGAATGGAGGTTAGATCTCTTCCAAGGCAACCTAAATAGAGGTTCTAAATCCATGAATTAAGATCTAGAAGCCTTAGAAAGAAAACCCCCAAAACAAACCCCAAGTGCTCAATCTAGGATTTTATCTACAAAGAGACAACCAAACTCAAATCTAGAGGAAAGAAACATGTTGCTTACCTCCTAGAAGCTCTAATCAAGGCTCAAGTCCAACAATCTTGTGGGTCTCTCCTCCTCCAAGCTCCCAAGCCCAAGCTCCAATGGTGGAAATGCCTCCAAGAAGCAAAAGAGAGCAAATGGAGGGATCAATCCTCAAAAAAACACCCAAAAAAAATCCAAAGAGAAGCCAAGGGTTAGAGAGAGAAGCTCCTTACCTTCCTCTCCTTAGGTCTCAGCACAAAAGAGAAGCCCTAAGGGCTGGGGTGCTGTAATAGGAGTGCACAAACGCGGATACACCCCTGCAGTTTCGAAAAATCAAAAGCGCCAGACGGTACAAGCCGGTTTGTACTGCACAAACCTGCGAAAACCCAAACCCGAGGCTCGGGTTGGGCTGCTCGTCCCATACCTGCATGCACTCGTACTGATAGCAACTTTGGCTGTACCGGTATAGCAACTTTGCTGTACCGGTACAAGCCTCCCAGACTCAACCCGGGAGCCACCAAAATCCAATTTTTTTGAACTTTAGTGCTTGGAATACATCCACTAACCTCGGTACTCGTGTCATAGGTCGGAACACAGTCAACGACCCTCCAGAAAAACTGGAAAAGCTCAGATCTCAAATCTAACACTCGAACTTCGCTATTTGCAAAAGTTCAGTGCGTCACACGCCGTAGGTACCTCCGCAATCGTCGCTAGATAGGCAAAGCATCCTCTACTCAGCAGCTGTCGAGCTTTCGCTGAAGAAATGCACGGAGCAAACAAGGTGCTCCTGCAGCCTCTGAAAGTGAACTCCTCCTGGCCTGGCTCGCGAAATGTCACCGTCCTCGCTCCGCAATCGATAGTAGCGTAGTACCGCGCCAGCCAATCCAACAAGGTCGAAGTCCTGCAGTCGCCCTAGAACTAACAAATCTGTGGGCAAGATCCAAGAATCTAACTGCACAGGACATGACCTACAATACTCCACAACCCGTAGTACATGGTCGGGGATCTGAAACTCCCGAGCCTGAGGCAATGACTCTATCTCTAGACCATATAATAATGCAAATGCTCGACAAATGAAAGACTGTGATGCACCGGTATCAAATAAAATACGTGCTCTAGTACCAGAAAGTAAAGTGATACCTGCCACCACTCGGTCGGCTGCTGACGAGTCCTCCAACTAAGCTGCATAGATCCTGCCGCTCGGAGCCTGCTGTCGTCGATCGTCCTGTCTCAGCGCCTACGCTCGATCCTCCTGATGATAGCTTGGCGATGCCCCGTAACTCTGCGAAGATCCGTGCGGTGCTGAGGCTGATGATGGTGCTCGTGGGCGTGCGGCCCTCGTGTGTCCCGCCGACCACATCCAAAACAATGCCCTCCCGCCGCTCGCACTGTCGTGCCGTGTGTGGTCCTCCGCGATCACGCACCGCCGTGTTCTCGTGTGCCCCCGCCGACGGTATCCCCGGCACGCCGACGCCCCGAGGGTCCACGACCCCGAAACGTGATCGTGGAGGCCTCGGCGACGCTCGCTCGATCGTCCACCGTCCGCTGGAGCGGGGCGCTTCCTATCCTGACTCGGTCCCGGCCCCTGAGCTCGCTCTCGGAGCGTCGCCTCGCCTCTCTCCTCCCACAGAGCCTGCTCAATGGACGCATCCAAGGTCCTCGACCTCCGCGCCCGTACAAACCTGTAGAGATCCGGCCTCAAACCCTGCTCGAAGAGGTATACCCGATGTGCCTCATCTCTAGCTACAAAAGGCACACAGCTCAGGAGCCGCGTAAACTCCCGAACGTACTCCCGAACTGTGCGATCCCCCTGCTGTATCTTCTTCAAGTCCTCCTCTATCCCCTGCTTTACACTGTCAGGGAAATACGTGCGTACAAAGATCCCGCGAACTCATCCCAGCTCGTCTGTGAAGCTACAACTCCCTGGTCGCGCCTCATCCTCCTCCACCAATCACGGGCGTCCCTAACTAAACAATGGACCCCTAAATGAACTGGTCCCGATCCTCCAGGACGTACATGTCCTCAAATATCCTCTCCATCGCGCTGATCCAGCTCTCCACTACCCAGGGCTCAGCGCAATCCCCGTCGAACGTCGGTGGGTCTAAGCGACGAAAACGAAACAGTAACTCTATCATTCGCTCCTGCTCTGCCAAAGTCGATGGGACTGGTCCTCCAGCAGGCGCGACTGGTGCTGGAGGTATCTCTGCTGGTGGGGGTGAGGTGGCGACTGGCGCTGTAGGGGGAGTAGGCTGAGCTGGTGCTCCCGATGCTGCACTCGATGATGCGGCAAACCTCTCGCACATCTGCTGTAGTAACAGTCCCTGCTGTCTCGTCACCTCTGTCAGTGCGGCCAACTGTGCGCTCAAGTCCGGATGTGTACTCGTCTCCGGTCGAGTACTCGGCTCCACCACAGGAGATACACCTGCCTCGGGTCAGGCGTCCTGCTCCATCTGCTCAGGTATCGGGGGTGGTGGCGGTGGTAGGGCGCGACCCCTAAGCGGCGGTCGTCCTCTACGTCGATGCATAGCTGCACAAATAGAAATGAGGCCAGATATTAAAACATTTTTGACCCAATCAACGAAAGTCTCGAAGGAGGTGCCTGTTTCTCCACAAAATTATGCCGTCTGCAGCCAACATAATTTTCCTAGACCGAAACAGACATTCCTTCAGTCACCCACTCCTTTCCAGGATGAGTTAGAACAAATAATCAATGACTTTCGCATTAAATCACGCCTCTCGCGTCAAGCCTTCCTAAGGTTTACCAGCTTAGGTTACCTAGGTCCTAACGACCTAATATTAAGCTCCGATACCAACTTAATCTGTCACGGCCTGGGTTGCAAGATTCCCCGGGCACGCTGACAAATTCGCCTTGAACAAGAAATTTTTTCTGTACACGAAGCGTAGCTGTACCTGTATAATCATACAATGCTACAAACAGTAACATATAGCTGATAAAATAATAAACAAGCAGGTAGGAGTGTAAAATTTATATACATACAAAATCTCAGAAAACACGACTACTCGCCCCTGCGAGTTCTCAACTGTATGTACAAAAACTACCAAACCCAAAACAACTACCTGCAGGAGGCGAAGTCCTCTAACTTAGCAACCAGCGGGAAGGGCTCTAACTCGCGACGCCCTTGCCTCGATCCAACTCATACGGTGCAGCAGCCGAACCAGAAGGCCCTGCAACAACAGTGGAAGAAAACGGGCGTGAGAACTACTATAAAAACAAGTAGTCCTCAGTGGGTGCCGCCCTAAACCTCATCGGTCCACCCACTAAGTCTACAGGGTAAGCAGGAAGAGTAGAAAAGAAAGCTGGAACACTCTACGGCTATATGCTACTATGCTATCCTGTTCTAGTACAACCCTCTATAGCACATACCAAACTTGACCCAATCTTACCAGGGACTGTGATACACCCGTCCCGCCTGTCGAAGCTACACTAACAACTACCCCAGTGGTAGCTAGTGGAGAGCAAGTCCAACACTAGGACACAGCGACACCAACGCAAAAGCACTAAGCCAGACTCCGGAGCGGCACTCGTGGGCGCGAACCAACCGAGTATGCAAGCGTATCTCTGTCGAGCTCAATCAGGCTCTCACAGGCATAGTCAAGTAAACAGGGTTCAACTGGTCTAACCACCAATAGGTCACGTGCCCTCGGCACAACTGAAACAAAAGTCACCCGGGCCCACCGTCGATCTAGACGGTCTCCGACAACAAGAATAGTCCAGACTTTGCTGTAACTAAGCTCGGCGTCCCAGCACGAGCGTAAATGCAACTATACTACCCTGGTATCTATCGCACTCACACCGCGACGATACAAATCAAAACGGCTCCTAGAGCTAAATCCGGTAGTATAGGCACATGACGATTAAATCGTGGTTTTCGCCTAAGTCAAGTTCAAGTCCAACATGTATATAAAATCTATTACTAAACATGCTCAAAAATCCAGATATAAGCTTACTGTAATTCATGAACTTGAGCTAAGGTTATACATTCAAAATTAATTATACATGTCAACTAATTTAACTTAGGAGCAAAACCGATGAAAACCCACCTCTAACGCTAACTCCTGGCAGCGAAAAGGTCCTCGAGTCGCTAGAAATTCCTGCTGGATCGATGAGCTATTCCACGTCTAGCAACAATGCTAAATAAACATAGAAATCCACTAGTTAGCGACAATTTCCGCATTTAAGCTCGATTAACTCCAATCCAAAAGTCGAAACTCACCTAGAGTTCTCCAAATCAGGTGAGGATCATCTAGTAATCAAGGAATGCTGTGAAGTGTGCAAACCAAGCTCCAACTCCAGGTCCTTCAAAGATTTACACCAAAAGAAACTCAAATTTCGAAAATCTGTCAAGAATCGCAGCAGCTGAGTAAAAGTTAATTTCGACTGGGCAAACCTGCTCCAAAATCTGCAAGTAAGGGTTCTGTCATAAAGGGGCATTGCACTAGACCTTTGGGGTTACTAGTGACTACTACCATATTAGAGACATGACGATCGGATTTTTGAGATATTGACTATGCTTGCTTGCCATTTGTGCTCATTCGCACATGCTTGTGAGGGTCACTCCCTACAAACCGGCACTCCGGAGTTAGCCTTTGCGACTTATGTTCGCTCGTGCGGTATCGAGAAGCCTACGGTGCCGAGTGGGATAGACTCATTCCTTAAGAGGAATGTTAGGGCTACCACGGCACTTAGGCGGCACAAGCGGACTACACTCGTGTAGGTCCTAAAACAAGATTGAACATTGACATTAATTCATAAATGACAATCACTACTAGATAGGTTGTAGTAGATTATTTACTTTGACATGCTTATAGCATAGCTTTGGGACATTAAGACATGTAGTACACTTGATAGTTTTACTTGTTGCATCATAGTATACTTGGTTGCCATGATAGAGCTTACTCATCATGTATTGGCATATTGGATCATGATAGCATTGACTTACATCATGTTTATCTGTGGCATAGTAGTTTAGCATTTTATACATGCTTTCATTTCAATAGTTTATTATTGTCACTTATCATGCTTATTTTTTTTTGGGCATAGTGATGCATTTTGTTAAGGTCAGTAAATGCCTACTGGGAACTATAAATTACAGTTCTCACGTCCCCTGTTTTATATTTTCTTACAGAGCCATCCAGCCAGGGAGAGGCTTGGGATCGCGGGAAAGGGATCACCTCAAGCTAGATAGAGAGGGATTTGCCTTAGGTGGTTTACTCTCTATTTCTGTCTTCTTATAGAGAGCGAGAGGTTTTGTACCCATGTATAGAGACCATCAATTTTGGATGTATTAGTGAGGGTATTGGAGACTTTGTGATGTATTACCTTATGTTCTACTTTACATTCTCCTTAGTGGTTTAGCCTTCTTGATTCTACTGGTTGATTGTTCTCTTTCATCCATATTTGTTGATAGAATTTAGTTGTGTATGCTCTGATATTTCTAGATGTAGATTATCTCTTGTTTTATTTTCACTTTTGTTGTAGACACCTTATATGTGTAGGCATATGGCGGGTCTGGGCACGCTACCGGGAGGGCCTCCGCCGGTCCCGGGGCGTGACAACGATTGTGATAATCACACGTTTGCATGGCAAGTAGCTATGGTGGCCATGTACACAGCAAAGTAACCATGACAATAAGTGTCCGGTAATGCTTCATTGACAAAGCTGATCTCCCCATGGTTAGGTTGTGTGTAGTTGATTGGACTATATTATAGCATTGACGCATAGTACTTAGCTGCATTTAATTATCATGGCTTATGTTATCTTCATATACCTTCATTCTTTCTAAAAGTATGATAACTATCCATTTATCTCAAATTAGTTTACTTATACTTTTATGCCCTTTTGTAGTTATTTATCAATTTCCATTTTCTAGTGGACTAGTTGTTGTAGCTTGCTCCTTTCAGGTTGCTATACTTATTGGAAAACTTGTTTAAGTTTCTCACCTTATATTTTTGTTAGGTGACGTGGGCTTAGAGGAGTAGGGGTTCGGGTGAGGACATGGATAGATAGAGTACCCAAGGTTTGAATTCGGGGGTTCACTATGTGTTAGAAGAACAATAGTGTAATTTTATCGTTTTGGAATACGAGTTGTATATGACAAGTTCAGTAGTAAGCAACTTGAATGCATGCATTGCACAAGTATGATTCAAAATAGAAGACTTTGAGTACAAAGTAGATGTTTCTATAACTTGTCATTTTTGTAGATCTGGAGTAAATTAGCAGTTATTCGTTGGTTGTTTATTTGATCATTATTCCTGGTGCTTTATATCGATGCCGTGCAGAAAAAGGGCAGCGGCCCTATTGCTTATGGCGGATCTAGTTTTGCCCCCAGTATGAGCTTTCTCTGTGGCTCAGTGTGTGACAAAGAAAGAGCAGGTGAAGAAGGTCATTCTTGTACTCAAGAATTATGTTGAACCATTGTTGAGAGCGCTTGCACAATTAAGCAAGTCGTTGCACTACTTTATCAAAATTTTTCACTATTTGAAAATTTGTTGTACTATTTTAAAACAGTGTTGCCCTATTTGTCATTCCTAAAAAGGTGACCCGATTTTATGCTTTTGCAAAGGAGCATAGAAGAAGAAGAAGAAGAAGAAGAAGAAGAAGAAGAAGTAGAACACTAAAAAAAGGAGCAGACGAAGAAGGTTGATATTCTACTTAGAGTTGTATTGCAACATTGTCAAGAGCAATTGCACAATTAAGCGAGATATTATACTACATCAAAATGTTGCACTATTTCAACCTTTGATGCACTATTTAGAATGATATTTGTGGTTCCCGTTCTATGTTTATTTTTTAAAATTATCATGCCTACCTTTTATCCGAATTTTCCTACGCGCAAACAGCAAGGAGAGCCAATAGAAATTCAGGAATGGTGTGGTCGACAACGACATGTGCATGCCCGACAAAAAAGTGACGTATGCTCGCTAATCGTCAATCTCTATCTTCGGCGTACGCGAATGGATCATAGAGCAGCACTCTCGATATGTAGGAACTTTTTTTTATACATATTGAATATATGAGCATTTTGGTTAAATTTTTGAATATAAGGACCAGACCTATAAATTCCAAAAAATGACCCGCTTTTGCAAAAGCGTAAAACCAATGATTTTTTTTTTCCTTTCAAAAAAGACGAATAAAATTCACATGCAAAAATTAGTAGTGTAAGTAGCGTATTTCCCTTGAAAAGTTTTCAAACTAACACCCTAGGATGTAAAACGATTTGACTGGTCGGTTGGACGGCCCATCGGATCGATCCGGTTTTTGTTGGGCCGGGCAACATATACCGTCGATTACCTGCCCCTAAAACGAACCGTAGCGAGCGCATTCCCGTTCCCATTTCCAGCACGTAACCCTTCTTCTTGATTCCGGTGCAGGTATTACCGGACTTTTTTTGAAAATGACCCTGTGAAATTTCATATTTGCCGAAATAACCCTGTAAAAATTTTATTTGTGAAACTAACCCTGCTCGTGCCAGCTCGGCCGCTACGTCAGTATTTTCTATGAAGACGGTGAACGATTCACCGTCTTCTGGGCGCCTCATGAAGACGGTGAAGGATTCACCGTCTTCTCAAGGCGTCCCCGCTCCGCCTTCTGCCCAAAAACCCGCGCGGACACCCGCCGCGCAGTGCCACAGAGAAGGCGGTAAACGAATTACCGCTTTCACTACGAATTACCGCCTTCTCAACGTCCCAAGTGAAAGCGGTAATTCGTTTACCGCCTTCTCTCAATACCTCAGAGAAGGCGGTGAATCGTTTACCGCCTTCTCTAGGCGCCACACAGAAGGCGTGTTCTCTGCAATCCCCCGCGCAGGGTGCTGAGGGTGGACACAGAGAAGGCGGTGAATCGTTTACCGCCTTCTCTAGGCTCCACACAAGGCGCCCCCGCGCAGAGTGCTGAGGGTGGACACAGAGAAGGCGGTGAATCGTTCACCGCCTTCTCTTCAAGCACTAAATAGTGCTTACAGAGAAGGCGGTGAACCATTATACACCCCAGGAACTTAGCCAAATTTCGTCAAAAAACTAATTCCAAAATCAGCAGCAGCAGCAGGCAATAGAATCCAACAAAAACCAATCTAATTTCATCGATATCAACTAGCTCAACTTTGACGCAATATTTTCCAATAAGACATAGAATCCAACAAGAAACATACCATCACGAGTGGATTAACAAGATAAACTCAACAGGAAAAAAATTTCGTAAAAAACCCAATAAAAATCCAACAAAATACAAGGTTTTCATATAATAAATTTAACGAGATATACAATATCACCGAGAAAGTTCAACTTTGACGCAATATTTTCCAATAAGACATAAAATCCAACAAGAAATATACCATCACGAGTGGATTAACAAGATAAACTCAACAGGAAAAAAATTTCGTCAAAAACCCAAGTAAAAATCGAACAAAATACAAGGTGTTCATACAAGAAATTCAACGAGTCACAATATCATCGAGAAAGATCAACTTTGACGCAATATTTTTCAATAAGACATAGAATCCAACAAGAAACATACCATCACGAGTGGATTAACAAGATAAACTCAACAGGAAAAAAAATTCGTCAAAAACCCAATAAAAATCCAACAAAATACAAGGTTTTCATACAATAAATTTAACGGGATATACAATATCACCGAGAAAGTTCAACTTTGACGCAATATTTTTCAATAAGGCATAGAATCCAACAAGAAACATACCATCACGAGTGGATTAACAAGATAAACTCAACAGGAAAAAAATTTCGTCAAAAACCCAAGTAAAAATCGAACAAAATACAAGGTGTTCATACAAGAAATTCAACGAGTCACAATATCATCGAGAAAGACCAACTTTGACGCAATATTTTCCAATAAGACATAGAATCCAACAAGAAATATACCATCACGAGTGGATTAACAAGATAAACTCAATAAGAAAAAAAATCTCGTCAAAAAATCCCAGAAATATACAAATATGATGTAAATTAAGTATTATATACAACAATACAAAGTATAAGCGAACTAAACAAAAAATATACAATCATCAGTCCAACGGCCGTTGGTACAATCATCAGCCTCTAGATCTGCCTCGTCCTCGCCCTCGACGTCCTCGGCCACGCCCTCGACGTCCTCGGCCACGCCCTCGACGTCCTCGTCCACGTCCACGCCCACCCTCTACACCGGTATCAGCAATAGGTACCTCATCAAGCGCCTCGATACCGGCCATCTCATCGAGCTCTGCAATCATAATGCCCTCTGGATGCTCCGGTACCGGTACCGCCTGAAGCTCGTCGTCGTCACTAGTGGCCGGTGTAGATGTACGCCTGGTCTGTGATGATGACGCGGCGGGACGTCGAGAATAGACGAATCTCAAGTTATCTCTAGAAGCTGGCGGCGGCAACAAGGACAAGTCCAACGGCCGTCGGTGTAATATCTCAAGGGCGGGTGGCATATCTGGGGAGGCAGGCATATCAGCATCATCACGAGGAGATGGAGATCGTGATACTCCGAGGCCCGATGGTCCAGCAGCTGTCGAAACATCACGGTGATGATGACCCGATGTCGATGCTCCTCTATAATCTCGACCTCTAACATCATGAGCGACTGGTATGGTGGGAATAAACTCCAAGACACTCTCAAGATCCATATCGATGTCTATCATTGCCTGTACCCAACCATCTACGGAAGGTGGATCATCAACCAGTCGTCTCATCCTGGACTGTGTCTGGCGTATGGCGTCCACCTGCATTTGACACAATATATTAAACTTATGCGATCTATATTATACATAAGAGTTTATAAAATATTTAATAGCCCGATTGAACGTACCAAAGCTCTCTCGGTCTGGCCACGAGGCTGGTAAGTCAACGGTGGACGCTGAACAGGATGAGAAATCCATCGTCTAGTGATCTGCCAGTACCAGTCCATATAAATCGAGGTCGCCTGTACCGGGTCATCACCGACAATCGGCTGCTGGTCTATAATGGCCTCTAATCTATGCCCCCATCTCTCGATGTGTGCAGCATGAAACTGTGCCCAATCCTCATCATTCCGCCCCTGAGATGGAACACGCCTGATGGCCTCCACCTCAATCGGAATATGCTGTAGGAGACCAAACTGGCGCAATACTCGATCTGGCACGTGAAGCTCGACGATATGAAATGAAATAAGTGTCGTCCTAGATCGCCAAACCTCACCGCCCGTACACGTAAATTGGCAGCAGCCTATAACATCATCGGTGCACGCCGCCACGTCATCTCGTGAATAAGACAAAATAACTCGATTAAAATAAATCGATTAATTAATTAATATGGTAGTATATATTAAATCGTTTCACAATATCGTACTGCGTATCTCTCTCGCCGGGTCCAACTCATCTCGATAAAAATGAATATCCGTCGTCCGACGTTCGCTCGAAAGCGTAACCCGCTGCGTTCGCCCACCTAATATTTTAAAAGTATGCGTGATAGTTAAAAAAATATATATATAGAGCGTGTAAATTCGTTATCAAATTTAAATGTCATGCCGGCACCCCATAGGGCGATCATCCATGTCGGCAAAAAGTCGTACGCCAGTAGGTCGGCCGACATGCAGATGGTCCCACGCCCATATCTATAAATAAATAAATGACAATTTTTAGATACTAATTATATTAGGATATACAATATCATACCGGTTATTATATATTACTAATTATACCTGGACTAAGGTCGCGAAGCAGCAGCATTCCACTTTTCCATTGATTGCAGCTGAGCCGAGAGCCCGATATAGATACGCAAGTGATGCTGCTCCCCATGCTAAACCACCGCATACATCAAAATCGGCCAAAAGTGGAAGCCACTTCAAATGAACTCAGTTACCGGTGGGGTTTGGAAAGAGACTGCAACCAATCTGATACAGTATGTATGCGCGTGCGATGGTGCAAGTAAGTAATCCACGGAGCATCTTTGGAATATGATGAAAGCTGGTATATCCAATCAAGCCGAATCGCACTCTACGATATCATCAAGACGACCCCTAACAATGCCTGGCAAATCTCTTCCCATGGATACACTGCCGTCCCCGTCACCGGCTCTCCATCGACCCGAAGACCAGCAATAACCGCCATGTCCTGAAGTGTAATCGGCATCACCCCGTGGCGGAAGTGGAATGTCTGAATCTCCCGTCTCCATCTCTCCGCCAACGCTCCTAACAAGGCCTGGTCGAGCTGTAGACGTCTGACTCGAGATATATAATAAAAACCAGCCTGGCGGAGCAGATCAAGCACAGCGTCATGCGATAGCTCCCAATCGTTTAGTTTGCGCCCATGCTCTGTGAACTGCACGGCGCGATATCCCTACAGTGACAACAAAGTTAGTTAGAACAGTGCTGATATATGATAAGAATAACCATGAAAAAAATTAATTTTGGTGCTCACCTGAGTAGTGATGAATGATGACCTATGCAGTGGCTGCTCGGTTAGGACCGTCTCATCAACTGGTCCCGCGTCCTCTAGCTCTGCCATCTGCACTTTACAAGAAATTTTAATTAGTAACATATTAAAAACCACACAATGAATATTGAATTATTGCAAGATTAATAAATCCAGTAAGATAGGTATCAATCCTACGTCGACGACCCGATGTCGATGCTCTCTCGGTGTTCTGAGGACACGTATTTCTATAATGGCCTCTCTGCTTACAGATACCACATGTGGTTCGTCGGCCACTCGTTTCGTCCATTATATTACGAATACGTGTTGATCGTGGTCGACCTTTCTTCCTTCGCACGGGAGGCGGTACAACGGGGAGGCCCCCGGGGTCGTGGCCGTAGCGTCCGTCCGGAACCGGATGGAACAACGGTGCGTATGACTGGCGATAACACTCTACAGTATACCAATTGGAACAAAGACTGTGATAATCTAAACTAATTTGTGAATTACTGCAAACTGCTAAAATATGCGAGCACGGTATGCCCGTTAGCTTGAATTCGCCACAATCACAGTCCGTCTCTGATCCATTCATATTTACACTGTAATTGGAGTGTCCTGTTTGTACTTCGAACTCTAATGGCCCGAATCAGTAAACCATGTGTCCCCGCGCCATCATCATATTCAGTGTAATCCTATTTTGTATTTTAGGTGTGATTGTGGCCGTCATACTTTTACCGTTTTCACGACGCTTTACGAAATAGCTATTCAGCTTGTAAAAAGTGCCCGCGACAAATGCCGTTATAGGCAGAGCACGCAGTCCCTTAAGTACCCCATTTAAACTCTCCGACATATTCGTGGTCATCAACCCGAAGCGGCCACCATCAAATGCCCAAGCCCAATACTCTTTGTAAACTTCGAGTTCGTCGACCCACTTCCACGCATCCTCATCTAGCGCTTTTAACTCTTCTTTCAGCTTATAATACTCTACCGGTGTTGGAGCACATCCAATGCTATAAAATTTGTCTAATATTGAATCATTTTTAAAACGTTTATTCGTATTTGCTTTCATGTGTCGAAGACACCACCGGTGTACATGGCCCTGTCTCGGAGGATATATCTCAGCCACTATTTCCTTTAACCCACTAAATCGGTCTGATATAAAATAAACCGCTCGACTGCGTGTAACATAATGCTGCAAGTTTTGTAAAAACAACCGCCAACTTGCACCATTTTCTCCTTCGCATATTGCAAACGCTAAAGGAAATATGCTATCATTTGAATCGACTCCAGTGGCTATCAATGCGTGGCCTTCGTATTTGCCATATAAGTGAGTGGCATCAATACTCACGACCGGCCGATAATGTGCGAATCCACGAATAGACGGACCAAATGACCAAAATAATCGACCAAACTAGAATATTCCCTCCTGTGGCCACCTATGATCAAGCCGCCAATAAGTTCCACGATTACTACTCTTCAACATTGTAAGATACCGCGGCACGTCTGTGTATGACTGCTCCCGACTCCCATAGATAATCTGCAGTGCTTTGCTCCTTGCTAGCCAAGCCTTCCAATAATTAATTTCAACATGCAAAGTGGCTCGCACTGTTTTCTGCACTTCTTTTGGCGTCATATTAAGTCTTGCCTTCATTTGGGGGAGAATCAATTGGCATATTAGATTTGAAGTACAGTTACGGTGCACCGCATTTAGAATGGGAATAACACAAGTGTGTGGCCCAGCATATGTCTTCACTCTGAAATATGTTGCATCTTTAGGGACCGAAGCGTGCAATCTCCAAGGACATCCCTCAACAGTGCATTTTACAAGATAAGTTGTTTTAGTGGATTTTACAACCTTCATTTGAACATTGTGAGTAATATGCCATCGATCGAAAGCGTCCACTAAAGATGCCTTTTCATAAAACGTTTGTCGAAGCCAAGTCCCGTCAATGCTTGGTAGATCATTATTGGTACGTCTACTATCAAATTCAGCCGAATTGACAACATACTCTTGTATCCAATTGTTATCTGTTGGATATAGCTGCGGGTGGTCAATGAAATCAAGTTCTTCGTCTGGATTGTCTACATACTCGTTGCTTACTTGTGGGTCATCATTCACACTGTATATCGCATTCGCTGTGCAATTTAATCCACCATCGTGATCATCTTCAATGTCGTCAGCTAGATCATTCCAATCCGCGTCCTCATGAATCGATTCATCATCCTCATTACCATCATCGTCATTACCATCATCCTCATTACCACCAAAAGGATTATGAATAGGGACATCATTCCAATCCTCATCGGCGTTATCAACTCTTTCCTCGACTATATTATCAAGAACTTCATTCCAATTAGCATAGGAAGTAAATAGCCCGCAATGGCCCCAGAAATGTTTACTACAAGACGGAGACATTTCACTTACTATCAATTAACAAAAGTAAAGCGAAATTTTCTTTACCCCCAATCGTAATTGTCAGTTGTTGTATGAAATATCGCGATTTCGTCACGTGAAGTCTCGGGTTGCGCACGGGACGTCGAGGGTTGCGCGTGTGACGACGAGGGTTGCGCGGGTGACGTCGAGGGTTACGCACGGGACGTCGATGGTTGCACGTGTGACGTCGAGGGTTGCGTGTGTGACGTCGAGGGTTGCACACGTGAGGTCAACGGTGGCGCATTTTGAGAATGACTATGTCTGCAGTAATAATGATTGGCATTTTTCGAAATCTACATATTTAAAGCAAATATTCACGCAATGTTCAGTTATTACTGACCTTGTGGTTCGTACGCTTCGGTCACAACCAACTTCAGGGTCACCAATTGGAGCATCCGGAACACCCACATCGATAGCATTATGTAGCAGGCTTGTGTAATAACCTTGCGACTGATATTGGGTCTCGGACGGATATAACTCTTTCTCGATATATAACGACACACATCCATAATGTTCAAACAATCCAATTAAACCCTCCAATGATTCATCATCTACTATATCATGATCAATATATTCATTCGGTCCCATAGGGCATCGAATTTTGTATTTAAGACAACTGTCTTCTCTATTGCAATTTACTAAACGATACATCCGCCTATCAAAATTAGTATAGGGCGTATCTGAATGAATCGCGATCAATTTCTTTCGACCACCGAAATATCGAGGACCATTTTCATCTATAACTAACTCTCCATCCCAATGAACACTAAGAGACATCCGACGACTAGCAATTTTAACTACACAGGAAAAAAAAATCACCAAGCAGTAAAGGGGTTATGATTGACGGAACCGTCGACAATCATGTTTAACGGAACCGTCGATGATCAAGTTTAACGGGACCGTCGACGATCAAGTTAAACGGAACCGTCGACCATCATGTTTAACGGAACCGTCGAAAAGCAAGTTTAACGGAGCCGTCGACGATCAAGATTGACGGAACCGTCGACAATCATGTTTAACGGAATCGTCGACAATCATGTTTAACGGAATCGTCGACAATCAAGTTTAACGCAACCGTCGACAATCGACATTCAAGTTTAACGCAACTGTCGACAATCGACGGTCAAGATTAGGGTTTAGGGTTTAGGGTATAGGGTTTAGGGTATAGGGTTTAGGGTTTAGAGTTTAGGGTTTAGGGTTAAGGTTAAGGTTTACGGTTTAGGGTTTAGGGTTTAGGGTTTAGGTTTAGCGTTTAGGGTTAAGGTTTAGGATTTAGGTTTAGGGTTAAGGTTTAGGGTTTAGGTTTAGGTTTAGGTTTAGGTTTAGGTTTAGGGTTTAGGGTTTAGGTTTAGGTTTAGGTTTAGGTTTAGGTTTAGGGTTAGGGTTAGGGTTAGGGTTTAGGTTTAGGGTTATGGTTAGGGTTAGGGTTAGGGTTAGGGTTAGGGTTTAGGTCTAGGGTTTAGGTCTAGGGTTTAGGGTTAGGGTTAGGGTTAGGGTTAGGGTTTAGGTCTAGGGTTTAGGGTTAGGGTTAGGGTTAGGGTTAGGGTTAGGGTTAGGGTTTAGGAATCTACAATCGACAGCGAGATAGAGAGAGAGGGAATGTAGTGAGGCGAGCTCGACAATGGCCGAGGGGGAGAGGCGACCTTGGCGGCGGCGGCGGCTCGGCGGCGGCAAGCGCGACGGCGGCCGGCGACCTCGGCGGCGGCGGCTCGGGGGGGTTCGGGTAGAGACAGAGTGAGAGAGTGAGAGTGAGAGAGAGAGAGACAGAGTGAGAGTGAGAGTGAGAGTGAGAGTGAGAGAGAGAGAGACAGAGTGAGAGTGAGAGAGTGAGAGAGAGACAGAGAGAGTGAAGGGAAGGTTCTGTCGGGATCGGGAGGGCTCGGGGTTCGAAATGAAGACGGTGAATGGTTCACTGCATATAGAAGGCGGTGAACCATTCACTGTCTTCTCTGTGTCCTAGAGAAGGCGGTGAACGATTCACCGCCTTCTCTGTGTCCGCCCTTAGCACCCTGCGCGGGGGATTGCAGAGAACGCGCCTTCTGTGTGGCGCCTAGAGAAGGCGGTAAACGATTCACCGCCTTCTCTGGGGTATTGAGAGAAGGCGGTAAACGATTCACCGCCTTTTGGTTTTTGGGACGTTGAGAAGGCGGTAATTTGTTTACCGCCTTCTCTGTGGCACTGCGCGGCGGGTGTCCGCGCGGGTTTTTGGGCAGAAGGCGGAGCGGGGACGCCTTGAGAAGACGGTGAACGATTCACCGTCTTCATGAGGCGCCCAGAAGACGGTGAATCGTTCAGCGTCTTCATAGGAAATACTGACGTGGCGAGCGGCGCGGTGGTTAGTTGCACAAATAAAATTTTTACAGGGTTATTTCGGCAAATATGAAATTTCACAGGGTCATTTTCAAAAAAAGTCCTGCCACCACTCATAAGGCTTTAACTTTACCCTGCAAAAGACACATGAATGTACATCACTTACTCTACAATAAATGGTAGAGAGAAAAAGAGCTTTTCTTGTGACATATAATTGTTTTAAATGCATTGCCCCTCATGTTTGGGTGCCATCACTGAGTGAATCATTTTGATCAAATGTATCAGGTCAGGTCAGGTATTCGGTACACACTAACATGCAATAGAATAGTAAATTAGGTTCTATATATGATACCACTGTGCTTTGGCCTATAACTTAAAAAATCAATCTAATAGAAATTGGGTATAGAAAAGAGCATACTGTTAAGAATTGAACTCGCAGCCTCACAAAATTAAAAAAAATTAAAACAGGCTCTGATATTATATTAGCCAAATAATCAATCTAATAGGAAAAGAGTTCAGACGTACGTATATACTAAGAAGTCCCGGTATTTGAAACTCTTGTTCATAATTAATATGGTATCAGAGCGAGCCGTAGACTCTTTGTGGGCTACAGTGGAACTATTGCTTCTGGCTTTAAATGCATTGCTGCTCCCCTCCATGAAACCTCTTTACAATAAGAGAGCATGATGATTCATGAGATGGGAGATATATACTTTGACAAAGACAATGGAATTGAATAATCAAAAGATGAAGTTTGGTTGATGGAGATGAATTTAAAGTGCCCTCCTGCATGTGACTGTTATCATTTGTTTTCACCTGCAAATTGTATTTTTTTATATATATTTTTTTGTTGTGTTTTAAATTGAATTTTTCATTAAATACAAAATGGTTGTTTTAGCAGGTGGCCAGGGCTAATGATTGGAGAATATGATTGATGGGAACTGTTGAAGAAAAAAGTTTAATTGGTGGCATAAAGCAGAATTCAAATTATTAATGCATTAGTATTATTATTATTATTATTTTGATGATGATGATGGTGTGTAAACACTTCTATGTGGAAGGTACCTATTTGTAAATGATTATATATAGGATGATCAATCACTTCCTTAACTAAATCTTCAAAATAGAAACTAAGCAAATTAATTAATTAAGGAGAGTTTGATGTATAAGCTTACACTTGCTACCAATAATATAGACTCAATTATCCTTATGATCTAGTACTTATGCTTACTATAATTAACATTTATAATTTAGATATATAATCTTTGAGTTGTACGTTTCTCTAGCATTGATTTTATTAGTATAAATTTTGAAATGTTTATGAGGTTAATTAAGAGGCCTACTGATCATAATGTTAAAAATATATGTATATGTATATTAAAAAAAATCCTTAGATGCACCATGAGAAAAATGGACAAAGTTTGGTTTGTTTGTTCTAGAAGCAATCAAAAGGCTATTATCTTAGGGATGGAGATTTAGTCAAAGATATATATGTTAATTAGCGGCCTCATTTATGGGCAATCATACATGCTAATAAGGAAAAACACTCAACCTAGTTATTTTATATATGTATATATAATTGAGCTCCTATATATGCTTTTAAAAGTATAAGTTATTGGTGCTTATAAGTTTTCGGCCTTTGGATTGAGGGATGTACGGTCAAAATGATGTGGGCCCGCTAGGGTTGAGCGGGTGATTGGTTAAATAGTATGATCTAATGGGTAGAAATAATCAAAGGCGTAGATTTAACGATAAAAAATTTACACCAAGTGATTTGTGCTTTTACAAACACCATGGCCGTACTATATATATATATATATATATATATATATATATATATATATATATATATGTATATATAGTAGGGCTACTGTGCTATTAATAGCACAGCAACCCTTGTGCTCCTAAGTTTCTAACCATCCATCAATTTTGATGGATGGTTAAGGTGAGAGAGAGAAGAGAAATTGGAGAGAAATTATGGTTCTCAATTTCTCATCATGTGGCTGCATGGCTCCCCTAGGATTAAGTGGGCGGTTAGTTGAATAGTATGATATAACGGGTGAAAATCATCAAAGAGGTGAATCTAACGGCGGAAAATTTGAGAAGACCGAAGATTTGCCGTCTATTGATAAGATAAAGAAATTGACTCTCCTCTCTATATATATAATTGTTATTTTATGGGCATAGTGTAGCTATGGCATGTGCATTGGACTATGGAACCACAAGAATCCTATCTCCAATACTTATCCTATCACTTCCACTTTTGAGTGCAAAGTAAGAGATGGACTTCAGTGGGACATGCATGTGCAACTGCAATAACTGCCCACACTAGAAATTAATTGAAATACATGAATCATACAAGTAAAACAGTTAGAAATATATATATAGTGTACGTAGAGCTATTATATTTCTGAAAGTATAAAGGAGTTCGTGCTTCCGACTTTTTAGCTCTTGATTAAGAATTATAGCTAGGGTCGGGATAATAGTGATCCCTCTAGGGTAATAATATTAATCCAAATGTAAAAAATGATCGAAGATTTTGATCCAATGGCCAAAAAGTTGAAAGCACCAATTTTATTATGTGTCAAAAAATATAGTATCTCTACTATATTATATATAAAAGAAAAACTATAGATATCTTAGAATATGCCCTCTCCATATGAATTAATGAAAAAAGTTATGGCTTTTCAAACTCTATTATCACCTTGTGTGTATCGTATTAAGAATCTAACTCTTCAATTATATTTCTAAGTTTAGTTATGGATGCTCAACTTATTTCATACATACATAGCTCAATGCAGTGTATTTCCTAGTTAGTTAGAAAGAAGAAGAGAAATAAATAAAAAACAAAAGATGACTTAATGAGAGCATAAAAGCTTTAATTGGTTCTCAAATTTCAAGTTAGAAAAAAAAAAAAAAAAAGAAAAAGAAAGAAAGAAAGAAAAAAAGAAGAGGTGGGATATTATTTCCTATTGCATCATGTGGTAGTTTGATTAGTGTCCTCTATTTGTACTTGATGCCAAAATTAAAAACCCCATTAAATTTATAGGTGTGAGACAAATTAGTCACTATCCTTATTTGACAAAAAAATTCACATGAGTTTGGTAACATCTTCCAACTTGAAGAATATTAAACTCACAAGCACCCTAATTGCAATTAAATAATCTTGATCTGAAAATATATGAAGATTCCTAATGTCTAATTAAACAATAATATGTAAATAAACCATAGAGAACTGTGATTGATTGGTTACAAATTTGTCATAAATCAGGTCCTAAAATTTATGTGCATGAAATGTTTTTCCAGGACTATTTCAAATGTTTGCTTGAAACACTGAAAAAATTAAAAATGCATGTTATCAGAGATTTTGGCCTTGCTCAAATTTATGGAAAAATTAATGCTAGTAAAGTTAAAGCAGATTATACAGAAAACTTTTTTAATTAAATTCTCAAAAACTTTCACCCGCATATTGAAATTTCTAATTTGAAGATGCTGAGAAGCTATTTTAGATGCCATGTAATTAGTTAAACTCGCATTTAATCGCTAGCTTAATTTCTTAATTTTACCATGTATAGTTTTTTTTTTTTTTTTTGGTTGGTGGTTGAACAGGAATACAAAATGATGATACGAATAACTAAAGCATTGGTACTAACTGTACTCACTTTAATAGTTAAATGTCTTCAAAAATAATATCATATATTGCAGTATGAACAGATCAATTTGCTTCATATATATATATATATATATTTCTTTGTACCTGATTAATTTCCTTTCAATATATATTAAAAAATTAGTGCCTATAATAAAAAGAAAAAATCAGCATTATTTTACGGGCTTCAAATATTTTGAATGCTGAGAGTCAGTATTAATTAATTAATTCTTAATTATCTAAATGTGAATAAAATTGCATCAAAATATATATCTAAGTATCCATTAGGATTGCACATTCCAAGATAGAGAGGAAAAGGAAAGGAACGAATTGAACAAAGCTAGTGTCAGATTATCAGGATCATATAAATAAATAAATATGTACACACATGCACTCACACACAAAGCAGTAAATAATAAATGTATTGAAACAATATATTCAATTAAATTTTATTTGGTGATATCATACACAGTTCACTTCACATGCATGCAACTCCACTCACTTACACCTTCCACGTTCTCCCAGGTGATCAGATCCAATAGGAAAATTAATGAAACATGGCTAATTAATTAATATCATGTATAAAATTTAAAATAAATTACAAGCTATAATATTTCTAATAGTAATTTGTAGATATATTCAAGGGCACAAATAATAAACATTTGAATTTACATAAAAAATATGTAAAAAAATCTCATAATTAATTAGTGGGCATTATTATCACTTATAAACTCTTTCTATCTATATATAATAATTCTGCCCTGATCTAACTCTGAATACTAACCATTCGTACGCAGTGATCAATAATAATGAATTCGATAAGTGATTTTTTTTTATAAAGTTTTAACATTAAGAAAGGTGATGATCAAGTGCAAATTGAAGTGTCATACATTCAGAAGGCCATGTCCATATATAGTTCTTTAATCTGGCCCTTGCTGAGTACTTAATGGGATTAAACTATTTAAGAAAACCCAACTTTGTTTAATTTAATCCTTAATTGTTCATCAGTACAGGTATATGAAGTTCTTGAGAAGAGAAAACTAACTATATACATATGGTCAGTTTACTTAATTTCTTTGACCCTAATTAGCACAGTTCTCCAGGAGATTACCCTTCAATTAATTAAGATATAAATGCACCACTAAACATATTATTATTAATTATAAACAGCATTAATTAATTATATACAGGATAAATCGATCAAGAGTACTAAAAAGGACCACCCCACTTGTATATATAAATTGCAAATCTCCATCACCACCGCACCACACCATTCCACTCCACCTCACATCACAGAAGCAAAGAAAAAGTAACAGAGAGAGAGAGAGAGAGAGAGAGAGAGCTATAGGGAGCTTCTTCCACTTACACAAAAAAGCACTACTTCTCAGCAATTAATGGAGCACCCAGCAAAGAAGCCCAGCAGCAGCAGCAGCAGCAGCAGCAGCAACAAGATCACAGAGATAGTGAGGCTGCAGCAGATGCTGAGGAAGTGGAAGAAGCTGGCCTCATCAGCTGGCCCCAGAAGCAACTACAAGTTCCTGAAGAAGACCCTCTCCTTCTCTGATACCAGCTCTCATCATCTGGACCCCTCCTGCAGCAGCAGCAGCAGCAGCAGCAGTGGTGGGCATGCAGTGGTGGTTCCCAAGGGCTTCTTTGTGGTCTCTGTGGGGGAGGAGCAGAAGAGGTTTGTGATACCCACAGAGTACTTGAGCCACAGGGCCTTTGAGGAGCTTCTGAGAGAAGCTGAGGAGGAGTTTGGGTTCCAGCATGAGGGGGTGCTGAGGATCCCATGTGAGGTGGGGTTGTTTGAGAGCATTTTGAAGGTGGTGGGGAAGAAGCAGCAGCAGCAGCAGCAGCAGCAGCAGCAGCAGAAGAGCTTCTGCTACTGCTCTTGTGAGGCTCATCAGCTGGGTCAAACCCACCACCCTCAGAAACCAATTTGCAGATGATTTAATTCTTATTATTATTATTATTATTAGTATTATTATTGTTTTTTAGTGCTCGATCTTTTTCTCCTGTTATTATTTTGAGAGAGAGAATTAAGAAATGAGAAATGTTAATTTCCTGTTGCTGCTATTATATAATATTATATATTATATTATGAGAGCAATTAAGCAAAGGTTTATTGCGACTCAAATTCCATGTTAGAGAGTGTTTGTGTTGAATTGTTTGGTTAATTTCTCGAAAAATTTTCAGAAAATATATATGCACAAATATTTTCAGTGAGAAAAGCTTTTTTTCTCTTCCAAATTTTACGCAAAATATATATATATACTTTACGTTTCCTGAGTTTTTTAATTCCAAAAATAAGAACTCTGAAAAAAAAAATTTGTGAAAATTTTCTATTCCAGTGACGAACCAAAAATTACCGGGCTCTGTTTTCATGTATCAGAAGATCAAAAGACTCATTTTCCATTAATTAATTAGATCTCCTCTTGTTTAGATGTGCTTGTCATCTATCTATTTATTTATTTTTTATTTATTTATTTTTTACTGAGAGACAAAATTCTAAAAAAGGGGGGCCTAATAAAATCAATCATCCAACTTAATTATCATTTCAATATTCTAAACCATTATAATAGCTAAATTAAATTGAATTTGGAGAGAAAAAATATGACCGTTTGAACAACATTCAAACTAATTAACTCTCTTAATTTGTACAATCTTTAATTTGTAAGGTTTAATTTCTCACATAAATTAATTTTGCCCATAAATGTGACCAACCCAATTTTCGTCGCGCATTTTCTCCACTTTCTCTCCTAATTACTTTCCAAATTTTTTTTTTAAATAAATTCTCTAGCCATTTATTAATTAATCTGGTTAGCATTTACAATTAATAATTTACAAAGGAGTAATGTAGAGGCTATCATAGACATATATACACATTAATGCTCTCTCTCTCTCTCTCTATAGATCTGATGTCCCTATAATTAAGAAAACAATACGATCAAAAATGAAAAAAAGAAAAAGATAAAAGAATTTGCACCAAACCAAATTAATGATGTCCTAATAAACTCATTGCATATACTTTGATTTTGCTGATCACAAATACATAAATGTCTTAATTAAAACCCCTCCTTAATAATTAGGACACATTATCTCTCAAAAAAAATAATTAGGACACATTAACACACATCCTAATTGCTCATATATATATATAGAGAGAGAGAGAGATATAGGCTCTTGAATTAATTTATCATCCATTGAGCCACAAATAATTGCATGCGCTCTCATAATTCCTTAAAAATTTACACACACAAAAATTAATATTTAAGGACTAAATTAAATATGTATAACACGGATCGAAATTAAGAATTTTTCTTTACACTTCTGCATGGTGTGTTCTTCTTCTTGTTGTTGTTCTTCGTTGCTTTCCTTTCTGCTGCTTCCGATTCGTTCAGGACGTCAAGAATCTGCCTGAAGTAGTCCTCGTCGCACGGAATCCGCAGCCCGCCAGTCTGCTCGAATCCAAACTCCTCGGCCATCTTGTCCATCAAAGACATGAAGATCGGCAGACAGAGATAACTCGTCGGGATGACGAACCTCTTCAACTCCGGCCCGACGTAGACCGCCAGAAACCCCTTCGGAATCGCGGCCTCGGCACCGCGCCCTTTGTCGTCGTCATCCAACAAAGACTCCTTCAAATTCTCCCTAAACAGGGCGTTAATCCGTCTCCTGGATGACGACGACGACGACAACGACAACGACTTCAAGTTGATGAAAACAAGAAGTTGAGAACTACGAAAGTAGCCCATCGATATCGATAACTAAATCGATACGCGGCTAAAGCACGAGATTCATCGAACAATATATATATATATATTAGCACAAGAAACAATTATAGATTAATTGTGCATGGATATATATATATAGGGAGAGCGTAAGAACAATAATTTGGATTGAAATTTTTGCATTTGGTTTTGGTGTTTTGGGCCATGTGTGGAGATCAATTTGGAGATGGAGAGGGGGAGGTTGGATGGATGGTTTAAAATAGAGAGTAATTGTCGCGTAATTCGTGTCCTCACGTTCGTATTAATTCAAGCGATATAATTAAGTGGGGAATAAACTTTAAACTAATATATTATTATATTCGTGCCTAAATTAGTGTAAATGTGTAGAGACCTGGAAATTTCACCTGAGGCTTGTCGACAGCTCTGACGAGTGTCGGGACAAGCCTGAGTCGCGTTGGCGCCAAATGGACGCCAAACGGACCTTGTGGGAACGCGAGAGCAACAGGCCATGAAAATCGCAAAATAATGATTTTCCGGGTGTTGTACCGATACAAGTTGATGGTCAGACCGACATAAAGAAAAAGTTGCTATACCGGCACAAAGAACCAGTGGGTATACCCAGATAGCCCTGCGCAGAGGCTCTCGGGTTGCCTGTTGTACCGGTACAAGGGGGGGCTTGTACCGGTACAGCGAGGCAGGGATGGTGCTGTTGACTTTTGTGCACCTTGTCACATCACCCCCATACCTTCCCCTTACCTTTTAGGACAGAGAGGAGTGAGAGAGGGGGAGCTCCTTCTTCTTCCTTGCTGCTGCTGCTACCCTTGGCAACCAAGGAGGTGGAGGAACCCTAGGGAGGAGCCGAGCAACGTCGACGACGCGCCGCGGAGCGGATCGAGCGAGCTTTCGACGACGGGACGCTGCGAGGGAGCCCGGCGAGCATGCGGGACCGCCGTCCTCGACTCAGCGACGGGCCTAGGGCTTGTTTCGAGGTGAGTAGCCCATCGAGTTTCCCTTCGAAGCCTCTAAATTCCATGATTTTCGGACTGCACTACCGCTGCTGCTGACTGCAGCGTCGACCCGCGGAGTTTTGACTAGATCTCTGTGTAGGAGTGTCGAAACGTGACGAAACTTGGGGCGTTGGATCCGCGACTTCGAGACGATTCCAACGAGACCTTATTTGCCGGATTTGGATCAGGTATGCCCGGTCGGAACCCATCTCTACTGAGCCGCTGTTTGCGAGCAGATTCTAAAATGCCGAACTGCAGGATTCCAGCGTCGACGTTTCATGTTTCGGCCCGTACTCCGCGTAGGAGCGACGAATTCAGGCGAAACTTGGACCATTGGATTCGTCACTTCGAGACGAAGCTTCTGAGCCCGTGTTTACTGATTTTGGATAAGGTTAGACCAGTTGGAATTAAGCTTTTCTCAGCCGCTGTTTTCTGGACAGATTCTGTGAAATATTTGTAATGTTGGGATTCCTTCTTCGCAGCAGGAGACTTCGGACCTTTGGCGGACCAGCGAAGGACCATTTGGACGCGGGCCACCTTCCTTCGCTGCCAGGAGATCGCTTAAGAGGTGGGTTTTCATCGGATCATGCCTAATCCAAGTAGTCAACATGTATATGTTCTAGTTTTTGACTAGTTTGTGATCGCTCGAATTCATGATTAGTAGTACGTTAAATCTGAATTTTGGAAGCATGTTTAGTAAGCTTTTGAATTATACATGTTGGACTTGGACTTGACTTAGGAGAAAACCACGTTTTGGATCGTCATTAGCCTACACTATCGGATTTAGCTCTAGGAGCCGTTTGGTGCCGTATCATCGCCGTGGGAGTGCGATGGATACCCAGGGTAGTGTAGTTGCTTTTACGCTCGTGCTGGGATGCCGAGCTCACTTTCAGCAGAGTCTAGTCGTGCTGGTTGTCGGGCACCGTCGGGGGTTTGACGGTGGACCCAGTGTACTGTGTGGTTACAGTTTGTGCCAAGGGGCACGTGGTGTATTAGTGCTTAGACCCTGTGTACTTGACTATGCCTGTGAGAGCCAGATTGAGCTCGACAGAGATACGCTTGCATACTCGGTTGGTTCGCGCCCACGAGTGCCGCTCCGGAGTCTGGCTTAGTGCTTTTGCGTTGGTGTCGCCGCGTCCTCGTTGTGGACTTGCTCTCCGCCAGCTACCCCTGGGGTAGTTGTAGTGTTGCTTCGACAAAGTGACGGGTGTATCACCTCCTCGTAAGATTGGGTCGCCTTTTACTTGTTCTACGAGGGTGGTTTAGAGCAGATAGTATAGGGGTTTTAACCGTCGAGTGTTTCCGCCTTCCTTTACCTTCTTGCTTACCCTGTAGACTTAGTGGGTGGACCGATGTGTTTAGGGCGGTACTCACTGAGGACTACTTGTTTTTATAGTAGTTCTCACGCCCTCTTTCTTCCACCGTTGTTGCAGGGCCTTCTGTGGCGGCTGCTCCTCCTTCTGAGACGGACCGCGGGAAGGGCGTGGCGAGCTAGAGCCTACCCTTCGAGTACTGTGCTAGAGGACTCCCACTGCAGGTAGTGACAGTTCTTGGTTTGGACACTTTTGTACATACAGTGAACTCGCTGGAGCGAGTAGTTTATCTTTGTATCTATAATTGTATGTATATAAAGTTTGTTTTTCCTACCTGCGTGTTTATAGTTTACTTCAGCTCTATACTACTGTTTGTAGTATTGTATATTATACAGGTACAGCTACGCTTCGTATGCAAGGAAAAATTTCTTGTATACGGCGAATTTGTCGGCGTGCCCGGGGAACTGTTCAACCCGGGGCGTGACAAAATGTCTAATTAAGAATATTCCGAATAAATTGCTACGTACTAGTGCCAGATAAGCCCATGAGGACCCAATTAATTAATTAAATAAATTATGAGATGGTGGTTAATTATGCTTTAGTTATTATCATTATTATTATTATTAAAAAAATTGGGAATTGGATTAAAGGACACATAGTACGCTTTAACAATGTACGTACGGTGCAAAGCAACCGGATTAGTTAATTAATCAGAGAGATTAATTGGTTACAGCTTAATTAATTAGCTTTTTCTTAATATATATCCCCTACTTTGAAGTACGTACTAAAGTACTTTTGACAAATAATTTGGACTATGTTTTAGTTTTGATATTGAGTAATAATACTCACTCTTTATGAATTATTAAATATTAACAATGTTCACCTAAAAATTAATGTAGCTCATCAAAAGAAGGATAATACATATCATTATATGTAACGTATCTGTATGTGTCTAGCTATACCTATGTATGTATATGCGTGTGTGGTTGCATATATATTATTTATTTGGATTAGGTTAGGACTTAATCTAATCTAGTCCAAAACCTCTTTAAGCCTCTATTATTATATATTTAATCTCAAACATAAGTTTATTTATATTAAAAAAGAAAAGGTCAAACCCAAACCCTGCATGTATTAACTACAATAGGTGGGTGGGTGTTCTCTCTCTCTCTCCACCTATACAAAACTGATGAAAATTTTAAATAAATATTATTAATTTGTTCAAACTTCTCATATTATTTAATTTAAAAAATAATTAAAAGATCTCCTTGGATCTTTCCGATCCATATATTGCTTTTTGTACTTGAGAATCAAAATAAATAAAAGAAAAAAAAAGAAAAAGTTGTACGTAAGGGATACGGAGATTTGTCCATTATAATTAGATCTAGACTTAATTAATTAAGAGCCGTCCATTATTTTCTTTTTCTCTTTTTTTTTTTTTTTGCTTAAATCTATTCTTTTGTTTTGTAATATATATATAGTTGGCCTCATTATGCTTAATAAAGTGTATATATATATATATATATATATATATATATAGTAGTTCTTTAATTCTTAAATTAAAAAAAAAATAATGATATTATATATATATATTCATCTAAAAGTTAAATTATGGTATATTTTTGTATTTTTTTAAAAAAAAAGTTGTAAATATATCTTTTACAGGATCATTAATTAATTAATTCTTTGCACTTTTGCATGGTATATATCTTTTTCGCCACCTTTTTCTTTTCTTTTTGTCTTTTTTTTTTATCTGTTTAATTACATTCAAATTAAATTTAAGATTTTTAAATTTGAATTTGAAAGAGCCCACTGGACACGCGAGAACCGCAAACTATTTATATATATGGTGCACTTTTCGAATTCGATGTATCTATTCATTGATCGAGAAACATGCATGCAATTATTAATTTCTCCGTCACACGATATCGCGCAATGTATCTATCTTTCGGGTAAGAAAATATTATCTGCATCTAATGGTTTCGTACATTTCGCGCACCCTTCTCCATCCACCTCTCGCTTTATCGTTATCTGCTCAATCTCAACCACCACCACCGCCACCGCCACCACACGAGTGGTTGCAACATCGTGTGGTCTACGAAGTGCGTGTGCACCGAGCGCACCAACGATACATATATATATATATATATATATATATATAACTTTGTTATTATTAAGGTGCACTTTTTTGTTATTATTAGATTAGATTTTTCTCTCTTTCCTTATTTGTGTTATATATATTATATATTCCCATGCACTCTCCCCCATACTCACTCTCCTCTCCATCTACTTCATCATCTCTCACTGTGCTCGCTCGCACGCAACGCATTCTCCTGCTTTCTTTTTCCTGCTTTAATATTCGCGCTATATATGCGGATCTAAACTTTGGTTTCGAGTGAAACTACGTACTCCTTTTGATTAATTAATATTATTATTTTTCTCGTAAAAATGAAGGTTGAAAAAAGATTCGTGCGCTTGAAGCAGATCATGCGACGTTGGCGAGCGCTCGACCAACGCGGGCGCGGGCGTGGGCGCGAACCTGAACCCGAACCCGAGACGAACCGGCCGGTCCGGGCCGGGTTCATGGCAGTGTACGTGGGGCCGGACCGGACCCGGTTCGTGATCCCAGCGCGGCTCGTGAACCTTCCGGTGTTCGCCTCGTTGTTGGAGCGCGCGGAGGAAGAGTACGGGTTCCAACCGGTCGGGGGCCTCGTCCTCCCGTGCGAACCGGGTTTTTTCGACGGGTCCTCGACGCGCTCGACCGGGACTTGGACCGGTTCAAGGAACTCGGGCTCGGTGGGTTCGTTAGCCTATTTGCGGAATCCGACCGGTCCGCTTCGCATCGCGACGGGTTCGCACCATTAGTTAATTCGGATTCTAAGAAAATTAGACGGATATATAATTGGAATAAAATTCGTTTTTTAATTTTTAAATTCGTTGAAAAATACGGCTAAAAAACGAATTCGGTAATTATTCGGATACGTAATTTATACGGATATTATACGTTGACGAATTAAAAATTCGGAATCAAAAATTCGGCTATATAATAAATATATAATAATTAATATACTATATATATATTATTATTATAATTTTTATATATAGATTAAATATATTCATATATTAATAATAAATATATATTAATAATACATAAAATTTATATATTTAAAAATATTAATAAATAATTACAAATTTATAAATAAAATATTATATAAATGTTTCTATATAAGAAAAATAATATATATAATAAATAAAATTATATATATATATATATATATATATATATATATATATATATATATATATATATATATATATATATATATATATATAGAGAGAGAGAGAGAGAGAGAGAGAGAGAGAGGGAGGTCCACTGTGGAGTGTGGACCTCCCCCTCATGCGGTCCACGAGGCTGAAATAGCCTCGTGGACCGCGCGCTAGCTATGCTCCCAAAAGCCCCGCTATTTTTACTGTTCTTCTTCTAATTTGGGGACGGCCTCGGGCAAGGAGATGGGATTCACCGCCGCGGCCCTAGCTCTCGGCGTCGGCGAGGGTGGCGGAGGACGACGACGATGCGAGCGGCGCCCAGAGCAGCGGCGACTAGGCGAGCGGCGACGAGGCGAGCGGCGACGAGGCGAGCGGCGACCTGAGCGGCGACGAGGCGAGCGGCAACGATCGCCGATTTTTTGCCCGAATTATTCGCGAATCGCGAATAATTCGCGAATAATTATTTTTGGTAAAAAATTCGCGTTTTTTTTCATACTTTTTGGAAAAATACGAAATTCGGCGTTTAATTCGTATTACGAAAAATACGTGAATAATTCGCGTTTAATACGCGAATTAACTAACTAAGGTTCGCACCTCGCGGACCCAACCAAAACTAGGGCTTAATTTTTGGGCTCATATCTCTTGGGTTTTATTTTTATTTTTTATTTTTGTGGTTGAAATTTCGCATCCGTGAAATCCCAATATCTTAATATCTTGGGTTCAATGAGATGTATCTGAGTTAAAGAAGAAAAAAAAATGTTAATATGGCTTAATGTACTTGTTTGCCTCTTCGTTTTATTTAGGTCTCTTTTTTTTTTTTCCTTTTGTTAGTTAAAAATTTGAATATGTGAAATCTCAACGACAGTTATGAGAATAATAATAGTATGAAAAGTATACAAGAAATTATTTCTATATTGAGTATTTGAGTTTATATAAAGTTCATGAATTACGGAAATTTTTTTTTTTTGTTTGTTTTTTTTCTCTTTCGCCAATACTGCAATTGATGCTCATTGCAATAATTGAGTACCCGATAGAATTAATAGTACATCATTTCTTTTTTTATATAAAAAAAAAGCTCCTTTTTCTAATTAAACTAATATTTTTCTAAAAGCAACAAAACCTTTAGCTTTTATTTATCTTGACTAGAGCTTTCATAAAAATAATTAATTATCCTACGTTGTATTTTTGTCTCTCAAATCGTATTAACTAATAAAGAGTTAAAATTTGGGTCACCATTTATTAGCATGAATTGTTTACCATTTTATGGAATGAAGGGATTTAGTATTTCACCAGATGCGTGTGAAGACCAAATTTTGATCGCCATTTGACTCTCTTGACGATGTTTATATGTGTAATTAAATTATAAAAGCACTCGTCAAATTTCAGGTCAAAACAAGCTAAAACGAAAAAGTTACGCGACCCGGAAGAAACGACTTAAGTGAATAGTAACTCTCGATTTCCGACGAATCGCAGAGTAGAGAAGGGTCCGGAAGCGTACAGAACTCCAAATATAGGACTTCAATAGCTCGTTTCGAACGGCTCGACTATTCTGGAACCAATGCCACTGACGGAATTGGATTCCGATGCACGGATATCGAGAAAAAGGGGTTTGAAGGATTTGACCTAAATAATTAAGGAAAAGGGGTTTATGGAGAAAGAAGAGGAGAATTGGTACTTCGCGAATCCGAGACCAAATCGATCAAAGTAAAATGCTAAATTCTAATGTCCTTGTTGTGCTGAACGCGATGGCGCGATCCGTTTCCAAATCCGACGAACGGATCGCCGGATATTGCAAGATGATCGCAAAGGGGTCAATATGTAATAATCAGATTGTTGGAGAGACGATGGATTTCTTCACCAATCCGTGACCGATCGAGGCGAAGTAAAATCATGGGTTTATTGCCTTCGATGTGCTGATCGCACTGGCGTGATCCGTTCGCAAATCTGACGGACGGATCGGCAAGAATTACGAGTTGATCGAGGAGAGGTTGATATTGGAGAATTGGTGTTTTCGCTAAAGTGCTAATATTTTATGTGTCGAATTGCACGAGATCGATCGTGGAGGTGCATACGTGCAAAATACGTGAGTGGGCAGGAGTTCGGACAAAAATATTTAGCTTCGGAGGACTCTTCTGCAAATAGGCCATTTGTATAAAATGAATACTTAGGGTTTCACCAAGGATAACCCCAACCCTTGGCCTTCACAATCCCTCAACCGAGCCCTAGCCGCCTCTTCTCCTTCCCTTGTACTCCCCACGCGCGCCCCGGCCGTCGGCAACCATCCCCGGCCGCCGGAAAACTTGCTCCCGGCCTTCCCTCAATCTCTCTTCGACTCCAACTTGCATCTTCTTCGTTATAGAGCTTTGGGAACCATCCTAGCCCGAGCCCCATCATCCCTGGGCCATGACCCAACACCGGCGTCCATCGCCGTCGGCCGCCGTCGCTGCCGAGCGCCGCCACCGTCGCCTAGGCAAGCCGCGGCCAGCCCGGCTCAGCCTAGACCGAGCCTCGGTCATGCTCGATCCCGCGCGCCGCCGCCCCTACCCGTCGACCGCGCCGGTATCCTCCGACCTCCGGCGAGCCCCGGCGCCGATCGGAGCCGCCCCCGGGCGCCGCCGCCGCCGCCGCGCTCGTAGAGCGCCATCGTCGCAGCCATGACCGAGCTGAGCTTGGGTGGCTGCACCCGAGTTGTGAACCGTCGCCGCCTCTTGGGGTCGTGCCCGGACCACCCCTCCGGCCTCCCGCATGCCATCGCCGCCGTCCCCGTGGAGTCCCAGCCGCCGCAGCTGCCATTGAGGGCCGAGCCGAGCCTCGTGCGGGCTCGGGATGACCATGCGCCGCCGCCGCCGCCTACCGCCGGCGGCCGGCCCGAGCATCGAATCCGCCTGGTCGGCCGCACCCGGCGACCGCCGGTGGACCCGCCGCCCGAGCTCCCCGTTGGCCGGAGATAACCCGAGCTCCTCTCGGGTTAGGATGCCTAGGGCATCAAGGCCCGATGCCGCCGCCGCCTACCGCCGCCGGCAGACGCGAGCCCCGACCACCTTGGACCTCCAGAAACCTACTCTGACCGCAATGCCCGCCGTCCGGCCGCCGTCGGCCGTGCCTTGGCCTCCCTGCTCCGGTAAGCTCTTATAGAGGGCTGTTTTGGACATTTTTGGTATTCTAGATCACCTGGGCCTCCCCGATCCCAACGGAAGGGAGCACGATGATCTAGACTCTTCGCTGATCATCGTGCTCACCTTAGTTTTGATCGGGACGACCCCGATTTACTGTTTTAGCATTGTTGGTCCTTTTTGGGCCTTTTTGGTTGCTGTGTCGGCTTGCGCGCGCTGTTTCGGAGACCCGAGGCTGTTCCGATGCCTCCGGAGGGGAGCACGGTGATCGTCTATCAGTGACGATCACAGTGGTCACCTCAGTTAGGGTCAACAGGTCCCTGGTTTGTGAGAAAAAGCATGCTTTTCGTACTACGCGCGTAGTTTGCTGAATTTCGGATCTCTCCCGCGCTCTCCACAGTGTCCGGAATTGCTCCGGAGGGTGAGCACGGTCTCCGGTACGCCGAGACCTTTCAGCAGGTGCCTTGGTTGGTCTATTTGACCTTTGGTTTACTCTGTCGGACCATAAAACCCCCGAAATCGCATGAAATAATGCGATTTCGTGTAACGTGAGGGGTTTTTATGCAATTGTGCTTGTTGTAGCTGCTGTTGGCAGCATGTGCATTCTTTGGGTAACCTCTGGACTAATTGTCCAAGGTCCGATAGCCATCGCGGAAATCGAAAGTCGATTTCGGTGCGTTTTTCGGTGAAATTCGCCGAAAGAACGCGGTTTTGGTCCGGATCTCTTCCGTCGTTTGGTTGTTCTGTGAGTTGTCGCTGAGCCTTGTTGGCTGGTCACCATCATCATCTCATGGGTTCGGAGATGACTGGTGAGCGACGGTGGGTTCCGGTGTCGAAATAGACACTTCCGGGAACCCGTATTCGTACAATTATCCGACGATAATTGTATGTAGTGTCATCTTGTGTTTGCTGCCAAAACATCCAAATCGGAGTGTTTTATGGCAGCGGGTGACTCGTGACACGAGTCGGTGCATTTCGGGACAGTTCGTGGGTCCCGGCAGAGTCCCGGTGCGATTTACGGGACTTCCGACGAGTTACGATAATTAGTTTCGAAAAACCAATCTCCGTGGGATTAGTTTGTGAGATGTGAAGTCAATGTTTATTAGTGATGGGTTAGACACTAACCCAGTGGACTTTCCTTAGGTCCGGTTGACACTCTTTTGTAGTCAGGAGACAGACACGACATCCTTACAGGTGGGTACTTCGACTCGCCGTCCGTTCAGTGGTGCACGCTGGTGACGTTCCTTCCACCTTACTGTTCATATCCTTTATCGTAGATATATCTTGCACCTTTGTGTTACGGTAGATTACTCTCTTGTTTCCATGTTTAGTATCATGTGTAGGAGTAGAGTAGATTACTTCTTGTCAGCCTATGACATCTGTGACCTATTCGGTCAGTTTACTTCTTGTCAGCCTATGACATCTGTGACCTATTCGGTCAGTTTACTTCTTGTCAGCCTATGACATCTTGACCTATTCGGTCAGTTTACTTCTTGTCAGCCTATGATATCTGTGACCTATTCGGTCAGTTTACTTCAGTATACTCAGTGACCTTGTTGTTCGGTTGGTCAATTCTTGTGTTTCCTTCAGTATTACTTGCATACAGTTGAGAGGATGTTGAGTTGTTCCATCCTAGTTGACTTGAGTGGTCAGTTCTTGTGCTTCCTTGAGTAGTACTCGCATACAGTTGAGAGGATGTTGAGTTGTTCCATCCTAATTGACCTGATTGGTCAGTTCCGGTACTTCCTTACAGTTTGACGACCTTTACGGTCAGTGCGCCATTAGAGGCAGGATTGTCGGCTGGTTGCCGACGTTTGGCTATTGAGCATATTAGCATCGATCTCCCGAGAGACACACGCATTTCACGAACACCAGCGGTCTGGCCACCGCAAGAGGGTGTTCTTTCCTAAAAAGTGGTTTGGGATCCGGTCATGGGACTTCCCAGCCCGTGAGCCCTGGAGTGGGTTATATGCACCCTGTGGCCCAGCAGTCAGTACTGGGTTGTACACAGGCAGAGTGACAGTGGGCATAGGCTTGAGGTCTGCGGACCAACAGAGCAGCAGATTCCAGATTGGGTATTTTTGTACTTTCGTACCGTTGACGCATACTTACAGTAGCTGTTGTTTCATATCTGTATATCTCTCCATTTACTTGTTTATCATAGCTACTGTACTACTATCTTCTCCACTTGTGTTTATCTCCGTGAGGTATCCACTAGGAAGGGGAGACATGTTTACATGTTCTCACCCCTCGCATTCTTTTCAGGTGACGTTGCAGCAGTTAAGTGGGACAGCTGGTGAGGAGCAGGTCTAGAGTTCGCTGTAGCTCCTACCCATTATCGGTTATCTCTTACTTTACCTTTTGCATGACTTAGACTTTTATTATGGTTCAGTTCAGTTCTTACTTTTGGATTTTGAGATATTTAGTTGGTTTTATGTTGTAATAAAGAATATGGTTTTCACGTGATAAAATGGTTTTCTACCCCTCGTGGTAGCGTGTTTCTAAATGAATAGGTTTCCTTGTGGGAAACAGATTTCAAAGGCTTTATTACTATGTTTATCAACTCTTACATCTCTTTGTGTAAACCTGTGGTGAATGGTTGAATGAATAACTGTAACTGTTAATTGTTATAAGTTCATTATGCTTGTGGTTGTTTCCTGGTAGTTTACTACACTCTGTACTTGTGCGACGCCGTGCAAATACAGGGGAGACTCTGTCCGTTTGTACAGTGGACTCCCTGTATTTGTGGCGGATCTGGCATACCTTGGGGTCAAGTTTTCAAAAAAAAGAAATTTTCGCTGTATTTTTCACTTACTTAATAACCCCGGGGCGTGACAGATTAAAATGGTATCAGAGCCGGGTTCACCGGCTCGACATGTGTGGCGAGTCTCGGCTGAGCCAGGGTCTGGATGACGGGCTAGCGAGACGAGTCTCACATCGCTGGTGATCGTGGGATCGTGTGGTGAGTGATTGACCGACGAGACGTCGCCTTAACGGAGTCGCGACACCCCAATAGTCCCACATCGGATGGAACTGGGGTTGACATTAGGTTTATAAGAGACTTAGACACTAGTAATAGAATAAGATTTTGGGCGGTGGTTCGCCAACGAGTTATATTGCAATGTGGCCGTTACAATGCGTTGCATCTTCCTACATGTCTAAGTTCATGGCCATAGGCAATGCAATAATAAATCACCATTGACTCATTTGCCAATGGCGATTTATCGCTAAATTTTTTTTTGCGAAAGTGTGCAGTGTGGGGAGCGAACCAAATCAAATCCCTTGAGCTCACCTTTTAAACACCTACACTATAAATAGATCGTGCCTCGATTCTCCTTCTGTTGCTTCACGGGGCTTTGTCGGATAAAAGATGGGCCTCGATTCTCCTTTTTTTTGTATTTCTTTCTTTTTCTTTTTTGTGTACTTGGGTTGGGTCTTTTGTCCATTCGTGAGATTATATAAATCACTTATATAAAGTTGGCATCTATATATATACAGCGTGAGATTATATAAATCACTGATATAAAGTTGGCATCTATATATATACAGAGAGAGAGTGTGTGTGTAAGATAGAAAACTTTTAATAGTAGAGAGATAGTATTAAATGGTAGGTGAAAGTAGGTAATAGATGATATTTACTGTAAATAATATTTTAGATGGATTATGTAATATGTATATCATGCAAATTTTTATAATCTTATTTACTTTTTATGCGTTTTCGTATGTTTGGTACTGCAGGGAGAGGGGAAAAGGAACAAGAAAAACTAAGATAGCATTTTTTTTTTTAATTTTTTCTACTCCTTTTTTTTCAATGGGTTTTTTTTTTTTTTTTTTTTTTTGAAGTGCGAGCAAATCGGACCGGCAGAACTGGTCTGCCACTAAACCGGCAAATTGGTACCTCGGATGGTGTACCAGGTATAAAAAGGTGCGAGCGTGACCACACTTGTGGACCCCTAAACCCGATAATTCAAACACCTCAATTAAAAAGCAACAGTAATGATAACAACAACTATATCCTTTTAGATCTCTTGTGTTGTGTAGTAACTTGAAGATCAAAAAAGTGTATATCAAACACCTCAAATTAAAAAAGCAACAGTAATGATAACAATAGTATAGTAATAACTATCATACAAAATCATAAAAATAAGATGCAACAAATTTATGCAGTGCGGAGGAAAGAGGAAGTTTTGCCTCGCATGAAGAATCCAATTATAATAATCAGGACAATCTTTTGACAGAGAGAATTGTTTAGCACTTGTACACCAAACTATCAAGGGGCCAAAAAAGGGTGAAACACAATAAGCCCAAACATGCAGATCAAGACTCCGACCAAAGACTCAGAAATAAATCTGATAAATTTTGTTTTGGAAAGATATAAGTTCACCGTTCAATCGTCGATAGCACGAGTCTTAGACTCAGGTTGAATCAATCACAGGCCACTTTTCCCCTCTCGGGAGAATTTTCCTCCCCCATGACATAAATGATTTACCAGGAAATAAATCAACCATACCCCTTCTCACTACATCCGATGACTCATCGCGACCGCCAAAATATAAGGGGAAAAAAAATAAAAAAATTTCTACAATCCTATACAATAAAGCAAAATAAAGAAAATGTTAACCCTCTACGACCGTTGCGATAAAATGCCCGGTGGCCGCATAGAGGACAACGCGGGAACCGAAGCACAAGCATTTTGGCTAAGCAAAGCTACTTTACGAGGCTAATCCACAACGACGTTAATACGAGGGTTTAACCCCTTTCTTTAGTTTTTTTTTTTTTTTTGGGTTATGTACTCTCCTTAGCGCCAAACTCAGCAGCCAGCGGCCCTTAGAAAGTTATCGTAAGGGCTTGATGCCGGGAGCTTGAGGAAATGGCTGTCAGTATATGATACCTTCGAATTCGAAGTTCCTGCGGATAGGTTCTGGGGGTATGCATCCACATTCTGCTCGAGGAAAGGATTGCCACTCTGCAGTGTCAAATGCTTGAAGTGTTAACATAGAAAGGAACATTGCGAATGATATCAGCGAAACAAATTTAATCGTTTTTTTAAGTCGTCAACGAGGAAAGTTAGTATGTATTAGACAAGAGAGGTTTACATTACATAAAAGTTTCAGAAGCGATAAACAGTTCGGGAATCTTTTTAAGGTCATAAATGGTGAAATTGAAACTATCGAAACGTAGTAGAAATCGAGGGGCAAACTTCAGGGACTAAATTTCGATTAAATCATGAAACTGCTGCACTTTCGAGCAGCTTTGGCTGATAAAAACGCGCAACAGGGAGAACCATTATACTTGCTAATGCATATAGATTACTATATCCACATACAACAGGAATTTACAACTACAGAAAGAAAGATTCAAATTTATTGTACCTTTTCGAACTGGCCCCCAAGCAAATATGAGGACTCTTTTGTCTCGCTTTGATCTTGTGAGTATCCAACACTAAGAACAGTTCCCTGCTTTCGCTGCGAGTTCATCAAAGCCAGCATCTTCTGTTGTTTCCCCATAAGAAGAGCCTCGCAGTGACTGGTCATTTCCATAAATGGAATGTCAGGGGTCGTCGAAACCGACATCCTTCCCACCTGCCATGCTGTCTCCAAAACCTGAAAAAACATGAGAGCAAATTATAGGAGATAAATTACACAGTAATGCTAAAAAATCAACAGTTGCACAGCTTAGTTTTGTTGCGACATTAATATGTTTTTACTGAAAAATGGCGCCCAGCGTTTCAATTAGTATCTCAATCGAATTATCATGGCTAGGAGAAGAACATGGCAAGATGCAATCAGAACAAAAGGAATGACTTCAGAGCAACATTTATATTTACTTGGATCATTATCTCCCACCGAAGCTTATTGGAACGCCTTCGGATACTTTTTATAGGCTTCAACTAATTTCTATCCTGTTTAACTATCTAATTTTTAACCTTCTTAATCTAGATAAAAATCTGTGTATATTGTTAAAAGTTTTCAATGATTTTCTAGGGTATTTATTTTTTCAGAGACATTTCAGGAAAATTTTTACTAGCATGGATGATAGGTTTCAATGCAAAATTTGACAAACTCAAAAGAGTTTGTACCAAGAAGAGTAGAAGGGAAGAGCTGGTAAGATAGTCAAAATCTAGGATTAATGAATAAAGAATACCAATTTGGTGGTGAAAGGAATAAAAGTATTATACTTACCGTCTCTAAAAGCTGGTTGACGCTTAGAAGATTTGATGTGTCTGCAGATGCAAGCGCACTTTGATCTGCTGTACTTTCAAATGCTTCAATAAAGAGATCATCCTCACCGGAGAAGGCAGCAAGCATGGCCTGGACGATACAATCAGCATGTTTAAGTAAAAAATTCAAATAAATGACACATAAATCACAGTATTTAAATGTTTAGCACCTCATCTTGACAGTTGCCGTCATTCTTACACGGCATCTGTTCCACAAACTGAGCACCCAATGGGCATATATCATCGGGCAAGAAGTCACTTAATAGTTGCTTCTCAATACTGGACAACTCTGACTGTAGATAGTGTAGATAAGCCAACAAACATACATAAAGAAACATTTGCAACAACAATATAACATATATACCCCTTCAAAATATCTAACTAAATAAATATATATACCCCTTCAAAATATCTAATTACATAAATATATGTTCTTTCAAAGTCCAATTTGCATATATGCCCCTTTAAAAGCTCAACTTTATACACACACACAAAAATTGGACTACCGCAATGCTGCTTTCGAAGAAAAAGTTCCGCTAACAGAAGACCAACCTTCCCCCACAAATAGGATGACTTTCTAGTTTGATATGAGCATACTTTATATAAGGTGCTAGATTTTTTAGGGGTACATATGATACGTACATATATATGCAAAAAATTCAAAGTACAGAAGTAATCATAAACAGGAATTTTAGGAGACATTACATCGGGTAGATCTCTGATGCTATTCACGATCATGGACACCATGGACTCTTTTGACTGGCTGTCGGGAAGTTCTACAGCTGAAAGAGACTTCAAAGCACTATCATCGTCCTCCTTTGATCCATAAACTCTTGTCTGATGATTAGATAAACTGTTCACGGCCTCAAGTTTGGAGTCTTCAACCAAACAGAGAAAAGGATCGATCTGGTATGAGAACCGCACAAATTATGCAGAAGTTATTACGACTAATTTTAATCTCTTAAGAACCAATACACAAGGATTTTTTAGATATATACCCCTTCAAAATATGCAAAATTGTGCACACACATCTGAAAGCATCTCCTTGAAATCTTGTTTATTTTGTGCACATACCCTGCACAGGGATATCTGTGCAAAAAATAGATTTTGCATGGAGACCCTGCGGGGGCTTCAATGCAAATATATACAGTTTTTCAAGGGAGGCATAAGCACAAACCAACTTTACAAGGATATTCATGCAATATTGCGCAATCTCAAGGGTACGAATGCAAAAATATCTTAAACAAAATGAAAAGAAACCAACTAAACTAAAGAAAGTAAGGCTATAGATAGCTAATTACGTACAATTTTCTTGTCACTACTAACAAAAGCCAGGCCATAGATACCTAGTTACATACCGTTTTCTCATTTAGTGATAACTTAACGATCGGTATAAGAGGTGCGACGCTAAAAGCTCTTGAAGCAAACACAATCATAGCGGTCGAGAGTATAAATAGGGATCGACAGCGTGATGGTGGCAGCGAACCTAGGAGCAAGTGCAATTGCAATAGTTAGAATACCTTTACAACTTTTAGAAAAGAAATACAAATAGCAGGGCGATACTTCTAGCTGTTCGTGTAGACACCCAAGATCAAGAGTAGCCATAAGTGTCAAAGGGAAGTGCAAAAAAGCTAGAACTATCACTCACGGTGAGCTGAAAATGAAAATCTTACCCCCTTGTGCAAGAGAAGTGTTTCTTAAAGAGAATGCAAGTTGGAAACTTCGAGTCAGAGCCTCATAGATTGTTGTCTGGAAAAATTGACAGTGAAATAAGAAAATGAGAGTGTGTCAAACAGATTAAACAGCGAAGATACATAAATACTTAATCAACACAAAGAAAGAACATAAGTATTTACTTATCAAAATTTTATGCCAAGGATTGTGAGAAAGAAAGGGTTGTCTTGTACATTGGTCGATACAGTAGTGACTAGTGTGAGGGCAACATTGGGAGAGAGTGACTTTCTCATTCTGATTATGTATATACACTCAAAAGAATTCAAGGAAGGACGTCATATTTATAGTTTAGTTCTTTCGATCACTAAATCTAAACTAGCAAATTGTATTCTTGGATGTTCATGCACCTCAAATGTAAGAACTATTACAAAAATAATGATAAAGTTGAGAAGAGGAGCCATAATATCATCAAGGAAGTACAAAAGGATGACTTGAAAAAAAAAAAAAAATTCAGAGAGAAAACCCCAATCTCAACAATTACTTTACCTTGGGTCGAGAGAACAACAATATTAGGCTGTAAGTATGAGCAATAGCCTCGTAGTTCGCAGGAGTATTTTGAGGAGATGTAGCCTGAGCCCAGATCGACGACAGCAAAAGCGTGATCTGTCGATTGCTAAGCCTCAAGGAAACCGGTTCCTGAAGTTCATTCATTGAAGGGACAAATTATTTTCAGATTACTTGTGCATCGCTAAAAATTATTCATAATATAATTGCCGAAACTGCAATAGAAAAAACATACATTATCTTGGGGTGACTTGGTCACGGAACTTATGTCCGTAGATAAAGAGAGAGAGGGGCTCTTCAAACTACGAACCCGGCTTTGAGATGACTGCAACTTATAAAGCCTTTGATTATTGATGCTATTTTGCCGCACGTTATCATTATGGGGATTTTCTTGGATGGCACTTTCCCTAGAGGAGCATTTCTCCCTTCGCAACTTCTCAAAAAGAGCAGCAGAAGAGGAGAAGACGGAGACGGTCCGTGAGAGTGTTCTTCGAAGGTCATATGTACTAGGTGGTTCGGGAATGGTTGAAACAGTAGAAGGACACACAGAGGATGGAACGAGCACGACAGAAAATATACGGTGGGCCCCGACACGCGTTTCATGATCAGGGTGAACCATAGCTAGTAGCAATTGATGAAACAGAGCTTCAGGAAATGCCTGCAATACTCGAAGCATTTGTTCGTATTAACCTTGTGATATATTAAGATAGTTCAGATTAGAAATTTCTTTGACGTACCTTGTTCTGGTACGAAAGATTCGGCACAGATGCAATTATCTGAGCCGTTCGATAAACAGCAGAGATTGTTGATCGAGCTATTGAAACAGTGTTAGATATATTTTCTAACATCACCGCCATCATGTCAAGAACAGGCCCGGCATCACCGACCTGGCCAATAAAGTTATTATTGCATTAATTGATACTTTCAAGGAAGTTCTCAAATATCACGCTAAAATCATAAAACATCACGCAGAATTTCTAGTCAAAATATGTCCTTTCCGTTCATCTCATCTAAAAGGGACTCTTACATACATATCCCTGCAAAAAATCATGTACACTCCCATATGTTCCCCTAAAAAATCTGTACTTTCTGAATAAATGTTTCAAATAAAATGTCTTGCAAAAATATCCTTATGCAGGCAGAAAGTTAAAATTTTTCTGGGGCATAAGTAAAGATTCTGATTTTGCAGGAGTATACTCATGAATGGATAATTTACAGGTGTAGATTTGTAAGCATCTCTAGCTAATTTATAGAGCAAACCAAACCTCTCGAGCTACAATGTTGCTTCCACAAAAGCCACATAATAGTATGTAATTTCTTGAAATACAAAGACTTTGCAGAAAGGGAACAAACCTTTTTAGATAACTGAACAAGACAATCATCAACTGCTGTTCGGAACTTGTCGTTCCATTTGATTATCTCATCCCCATGCTCTTCACTTCCCAGAGAAAAGTGCATTGTTTTCCTCAAATGCCTTACAAGGTCACTTATTGCTCCTATAATTGCTACAGAGGCCTGCGCTCTTGATTGTTCAGCAAGGGTCGCTGTTACTTCTACTATGCTAAGCTGCATCTCAGGCTGCTTTAAAATGGCTTTATGTTCAAGATGCTTTATCAATATCGATATCAACAAATGTGTGTTTTGCCCTGATAATGACCATGTGATAGAAGTTAAAAAATGAATAAAAAGACAAAGTACTGGCATCAGGCAGTAACGATCTTTTAGTTGGCTAAACATGAAGGGTAACAGGTATTAATTACAATTTTAATTCCTGAAGATTTTAGTTATGTTCTCATAAATTCAATTTACTTGTTTAGTAATTAACGTTAGTTCCTTCTAACGACTGAGTCCTCCTTGTAAGTTAACCAATTTTAATGTTGAAAACTCAAAAAACTAACGTTTCAACACATACTGATTGTTGCAGTTATATTTTGGCACTAGACTAACAGAAGAGTTTAATAGCAATATCAAACAACTTCATGGACTAAATTATAAAATTGAAACTCTAAAGATGTAACTGAAACTAGAGCCAAACTAAATTGACTACATATAAGCAACAACCTGACTTTTCCATTAAAAATTGCATATCCAATAGCACGCACAAAGCGAGCCTGTTCTTCGATGACCATGAATCATTGCTGTCAAAGTATCGAAATAAAGACTCCAAAGCACGGCGGATAGTAGTGGCCTCCTTGCCCAGCCTGGCCATGTTGTGTATACAAACCCTGGACCAAAAGTTAGGTTTTGGCTTCTTCCCTGAAACAGTGAAGAAGAATAAGAAAATTTCTTCAGAGAAACTACTGATCTAGGGCTCTGTGTATATGCTCCTGCAAACACGTAAAGTTGCACAAATACCTCCACAAAGCGAGATATGCAGGCATGCTCCTGAATACCTTATTCACTTGTGCATAAGCCCCAGCCAGGGGCATATATGCCACAGCAGTTTTCTCATAAATGCCTCGGCAGGGACATGAATGCAGGCAATCATGCTATCGGGAGTATTTATGTAAATATTTTTGGGTAGCACATGCAAGGAAAACTCAAATAATCAAAGAAGTAATAAGATGTTATGGGTCACGTTGTATTACACTGGCAAATTAACTCCTTTATCAACAATGCTTCAGGATGGAACCCTAGACATGATAAATGGGGAAGGAGAGACATGACCCTCGGCTTTAAGGACTTCTTGCACCCACCGGTTTTGGGAGGTTTGATTACCTTCATGAGAATCATCTGACTTTTTTGGGGATTCATAGTTTTCCAGAACTATCGAAACAACCTAAAGAATGAAGTGAAACACTGTAAGTTTTGAGGGAGTAAGAGATTCTGATAGAAATAGAAAGAGCTCCTCTAAAATGTTTCGACTACAAGGGCTCGCAATTATTCTCTATATAATGCAGATCATCCGATCATAAAGTATTGTTTCAACCGCATGAAACATGATAGGCAACTGAAATTATAAGAAAAGACGGTCATTGTATGGACCAAAATAAATGTAAAATTAGTATCTAAAGCCCGATAAAAAAATGATAGGTATTACTTACATTGTCAAACTCCGATGAGATATGTGAAAGTTCACCCATAAACCAAATCTGCTCATCATAACAAAGTAATATAGTTTCAAATGTTTGGCATTTCACTTAGCATGTACATTGAATATTCCAGGAAATATAAAAAGCATCATTTCTTGAAAGAATATATATTTTACAAGATACAAAGGGACAGAGCAATCAAGATAGTGAAAAACCATTTCATAAGCAAAAGAAGCAACTTAAAAGAATTTTACAAAAAGAACAACTTTACAGAAGAGTCAAACAAAACGAATAACAATTTGCAATATTAAATTCATCAAGGTCGACATATTTATAGTTATTAGGAACTGTCATCATACTTCTTGACAAACCAAGAAGAATGCACAAGCATCTAGACTACTATATGCTTGACTTCCAATTATGAAGAAAGGTGAAATTCCATACTCACATTTTACTTCATAATTGGTAATCATTAATAAACAATCTAAAGGTTTGTAAAAACAAACTTGAGAGACTAGATACAGAATATTACTGGATTATGAGTGCATATGGCGAGAGACATTAACACAGCTGTTTATGGTCTCTTTAGCTTGAATAGCTAAAATGTATACCAATGTTGGACCAGTACTCTAACATTAATACGGTGAGGTTCTTCTCAGATGCTCTTTTCAGAGAATTTGAGAATTATTATAAGAGGATTCTTTGAGAAAAATTTGACTCATGTATGACAAAAATCCTCCAAGCACATTGGAGATCCTGGATGAGTCATACAAGATAACAGCTTATGTTTTGGGTTCTCAAGAGATGACTGTCTTGTTTCACTTTAGCCACCGCCTCTTTAAAATTGTGACATTATTTAAGGTTATGATATTCTTATGCAAAAATATGTTCATATGCCTACGCTGCGAGAATATGCATGCAATCCATATCAATTTCCTAATCAGATTTATGTCCATCTCAGAAAATTATATTCCTCATGAGATAAAAATTTTGTCTCCGTTCAAGATAAAACTGCAAGCATCATCATTGTTAAAGTTACCAACATAGTTTAAGGTACGTATATTAAAATAGGCATTTTAAGTCCAACTTTTGAAATTGCAATTGCAACTGATTACTTGTCTTAAAACAAAAAGTTAGTGATATACTTCTACAGTAAAAATAAGCACAAAATGCAATCGTCAAACACAATTGCGGTGTAAAACTACCATAGAAGAGAGGCCCGTAAGCCTCGTCGCACGTAAATTGCGTGCCTTCTCATCTTCTCCCATTTCTTGAGCTAGCTGACAAAGCCTCGGTAGCAAGCCTTCCAGATTGAACTGGTATGTACCATCCACCTGGAGAGTATTTAAATGGAAGCGTTAGTCCAAAGATGAGTTAAAGCTTTATCATATCCTTCATTACTCCATGAAAAATTTATAGAAACCCCAAACCAAACTGCCTACCCGAGTGTTCGCAAAGTCAAAGAAGGTATGACATCCAATTATGCGCATCTCATCATGTCTTGTTTGATCGAAAAGTGTGTGTATGATACTTAGTAAACTGCTTGCAAACAGGGGCCTGTACCCACAATTCACCGTATTTAACTTCTTTAACTAATCCAAGAGGTCTAAGTAAAAAATACAGAAACAACAGTAAAGGGTATTTATCCTAGCTAACTGCATGGCTCTGTAAGCGAAAAATAGCATCAAGAAACTAGCAAGAAGATTATGATTTATAATTCGAAGAAACTTACATTTGTTCTCTACAAGATATCAACAGTCTGATAAATGCACATTATAACTTTTGCATACCCAAAGTGCTCATTTCTCAATTCCCTGTAACACCTTTGTTCCAAATAACTCGTTATCTGCGGAAAAAAAAAGAAAAAAAAGATGCAACCGTAATCTGTGAGTTCAAAAAGAGTAATGTTAACTGTTAATTGCCAGAAGCACCTCATTCTGAGACAAATGAAATAAGAATTAACGAACAGAATTTCACTCAGCTATAAACTTAATAGGATAATAAATATTATACTCTTGTAAATAACCAAATAACAAGATCTTCCAACATTTCAAAAATTGGCCATTGAATATGGGTGGCCAAACACGGCATATATGTGATATGCAGGTGATGTTAAGTATATGGGTTAGATATATGGAAAAAAAAAACAAAAATCAGCATAAAATAAGTGAGCATCGCAGCAAATGCGAACCAAATATAGGTTACAGTTGTACATTTATCAAGGAATATTTTCCTTTGTTGTATACATTTTAGTTGATTGCAGATGCCGAATAACACCATATCCTAACCCCTAGATAAATATAAATCCATAGGTTAAACTTCAAAACATAATAAGAAAATACTCAAACTTTAGAACATTGCCTTTTGATTACATGTAATTTTGATTCTTCCTCCATTTTTACATACTATATGATAACCTGAACTAAGCAAAAGAAACTTCAGGAAAACCATGCAGCCCTATATTTGAATCCTTTTAGAGGAATAAGAAGAATTTAGTAATTAGGAGAAAAAAAAATTATTTGGTTCACAAAGAAATACCAAATTACAATGATTTATCCGATTCAAAAGATGATAAAGAATACCTTCGGAATGCGTAGAGGGTTTTTAGAAGCATATTCACACAATTTACCAATTTTCCGATCATTTGGTTCTTCTTCCTGAAAGACAAGTATTGAAACTTAAATTATATGCATCTTTTCACAAAGCTATCACTTAAATAGAAACTATAACAATGCCATGCCATAATCCTGAGAGCAGTAACTGCCTAAGATATGTGTGCTAGGTAGTTCCGGATCTCTATTTGGACGAAGTACAAATTATAGCAATATTAGTTATTGGATCAAGCTTCCTGGCATGATAATAAAGGGCTAAAAATATAATTAGCCCACTATTATAAAGATGCTACCTAGAATGAAGCCTATAGATAATGCATGTGATTTTGCTTGCTCATACTCCTTATGGCCAAATCAGTAATTTGATGACTACAACTTGTTGGGCTCCTTTTCAGCCCTCTTATATTGTAACCACTGCTTCACTCACTAAAAGTCCTCAAGCAAGCAAAACAATGCAAAATATCTTTCTTTTCCATTTCTCAAAATTAAGCGACAAGGCACCATGAATATCTAAGAAGCAAGATACAGTCAGTTCCTTGCCTTGCAATATTTAAGCGGTATTTCCTGTTTTACATATCTGCAACATAGACCTCATGCCATTTGCACAAGCATTTGTACTACTAATGACAAAGCATATAGGTGATATAAAAATAATAGCCAAGCCACATAAAATGCTATTGCACCCTGAAAAAGATCACTAAGAAGCACTAAAACAAACCTGTGTTCGAGGAAAAATTTCAGCTAGAAGTTTCTTGTACCGCTTCACTGGATGCCTAGACCTTACTCCCAAAGAAGGGCACAAGAAACATAAACTCTCACAGACGGGAAAAACCTTTCTTGCAATCACACCCATCGTTGCTGGGGGGAAAAAATCAGGGAAAATTGGTAAGAGAAAAGGGCATAGAATGTCACATTACTTTATTGCAATTGCATCTCAAATGAGCTAAGAACTTCCATATATTTTTAAATGGCATATGTACAATGTCTTGATAAGATATATGAATCTATGGAACATAAGCATGACTAATTGATGCCTCAGGGTACCATTAGAGCCAGAACTAAGAAAATAGATATGTCCAAACTAAGGAAGGGGATAGGAGAATTTACATCTTATTTCTATTCCCTATGGCCTAGTGACTGATCATACGAGAAATCAAGTACGTCAAAAATTCGCCTATTCTCATCTATAAACTTATATGAAGCCACAATAATATTTGACACGTGTCAAGTTATCTTTCATTCTTATAGACCCTCTTTGAATTAAGCCACTTCTTATCTATAATTTATAACTTTTATCATATTTTGAAAGAATGAGAAATTTAATGATTAGTAACTGATATGGATATATAATCACAATAATAACTATAGTTTAATATATAACTAATGCATATAATTAATCCAATGTTGTCATATATATAATAATCTTTTTGGCTTCTATGATTAGTAATGAAAATAATTAACTTCGTACCCTACTTTAAACAAATAAAAGTTTCTAAATTAATGCTCATTTAATTTGACCGTTTTTCTTTATAAGAGTGGAATCTTTGACATGTGTCAAGTTATCTTTCATTCTTATAGACCCTCTTTGAATTAAGCCACTTCTTATCTATAATTTATAACTTTTATTATATTTTGAAAGAATGAGAAATTTAATGATCAGTAACTGATATGGATATATAATCACAATAATAACTATAGTTTAATATATAACTAATGCATATAATTAATCCAATGTTGTCATATATATAATAATCTTTTTGGCTTCTATGATTAGTAATGAAAATAATTAACTTCGTACCCTACTTTAAACAAATAAAAAATTTTAAATTAATGCTCATTTAATTTGACCGTTTTTCTTTATAAGAGTGGAATTTTTAAATAAAGTTTCCAATAATTTTTTTAATTTGACAGTTTATCTAATAGAAATTAAATAAGAGAATTAAATTTCTCATTTACTCTTTTCTATATTGTCTCTTCTTTTTCATAGATAATAGTTATAAAAATTTTCAATTATAAGCACACTATAAATATCGACTAGAGAGTAGAGTGAAAAATTTGTTAGATTTTTGGTCTATAACATTGTTTCGTTTTTTGCTTTTCCAATACAATATATTATCTTATTCTCCTTTTTTTTTGTCATGCATTCATGGCGTTCCAATTTTTTATTTTTTTTTGCCAATTTTCATCATTATTCTTCGTCGAAAAAGTAGACTAATCTGATCAAATTAATATATTCATTTGATTAGAGAAGAAGATAATACTTAGTGTAAGTTAACCAATTAATTTTTTTTCTTTATGTTTTTCTTTTTTTCCTTTAGGAAATAAAGACCATATTAATTTTTAATATACTATAGCACAAAGATTTGATATGTTCATCTATAGATAATTTATTATCACCTATATATGATATAGTGCATATTTTTATATAAGCAAAAAATAATTCCCTGTATTATATTTGATACACTTAGGGCCGGTTTAGAAATGGTACAAATTAAAAATTTTAAATTTGCTAAATTAGTACAAACTATTTATTAAAATTTTCATAAATTAAAATATTTAAATTTGATAAAATATTATTTACCCGCTGCGAAGTGTGGGCTCTACACTAGTAAAAAATGATGAACAAAAACTTAACAGAGAAAGTTCTAGAAACCTCAAACCAAGGAGCCGAACTGGAAAAAAGTTCAACAGATTCTTTTCTGTTTCGAAAACGGAGTAGGAATAACTTGAATCAGATCCCTAGTTTACTCCTTTCAACCACAGGGAGCCAATCATTGCTGCAATAATTCACATTATGTCACATTATGATTTCCCACCAAATTAGTCCAAACATGATAAACAATAGAAATTACAGGAGGAAAAAGGTTTACATAATCCATATTGTTCGCACAATTGTTATAGTTGCAAGCATCTAAGTTGCATTCATAAATCAAGTATACAATAAAAGCAATTTTGATTCATTCAGAACAAAGAGATCATATCATTCGCAACACGACAATGTCATGCCTGTAATTCTTCAAAATTTTAATCATTCAAGATATGGACTACACCAAAGGAACCAATTCTTTAAGAAAAGGTAACAGTGATTACCAGAAAAGTTGAAGAATCCTCAATTGAAAGGGCCAAATCCAAGAAACATCAATCCATTCTTTTCTTTCTTAAAAAATGGGTAAAAAATAACCAAATCAAAATCCTAATCTTCTCTTTTCACCCATCGGAATTCACATTATAATGTCGAATTAAAAGCAATAACAAAATGAAGAATCCTCAATTGAACAGGCCAAATCCAAGAAACTTCAATCCATTCTTTTCTTTCTTAAAACATGGGTTAAAAAATAACCAAATCGAAACCCTAATCTTCTCTTTTCACCCATCAGAATTCACATTATAATGTCGAATTAAAAGCAATTACAAATCTCTTTGATACAAGTACCCGATTTCCCACCAAATCACTCCAAAAACAATGAACCAAAAATGAAATTAAACGAATCCGAATTTCGTATCAAACAAATCACCGGGGAAAATTACCAGAAAATGTGAAAGATGCCTCAATCGATTCCTCTTTCTCTTTTCTAAAATGACCGAATCGGAGGTTGGGGAAGGGAACGGAGCGAGAGTCCCTCTTTCTCTCTCTCCTCCCCCTCTCTCTCTCTCTCTCTCTCTCCTTTTCTCTTTGCCTTTCCCCTCTCGCCTCCCCCTTTCTCTCTCTCTCTCTTGTTTCTCTCTCCCCTTTCTAAGTTTGCATCATGTGGTGGAAATGAGCGGGAGAATCGGGGGCTCGGACACCCCCGATTTATAAACGAAACGAAGCGGAGGAGAACGTTGGGACGTGTCCAGCTGGATCCGCTGAGCTGGCGCGTCAAATGCCCGGCGAAGTTATTTTTATTATATATTTATTTAAAATTTCTTTATTTTTAAATATCGCTATTTTTTAAAACAAAATATATTAATTTTATTTTTATTTTTACCTCTCCAAATTTGTGATTTATATATTATATATATATTATTATTATTACATCCGTGTTGTTTTTCCATACCTTGGAAAAATTAAAAAAAAATACATTTTTATATATTTTTTTCTCGAAGAGTTTTTTTATCCATTATCATTAGATCATTAGAAGATATATATAAATAAATATAAACGCAACATTATCACTTCATTGAAGCTCAAAAAAGGTAACTTTTTCGGGTACAATCCATTCACCTCCAAATTCGCAAAACTTGATTTCTGAGAAAAAAATAAAAAGAAGAAGAGAAAAAACCCACAACAGCAAAGGCAAGGAGGAAGAAGACGACGAAGCAAAAAAAAAAAAAAAAAGAATCCAAAGGAAACCGAGGGGGAGGAGGATGAGGCGACGCTTCGGTGGAGCCGCAACGGAGCCCCACGGGGCTCCGAGGGCGCCGAACCATTCACCGTCTTCTCGTGTCCTAGAGAAGGCGGTGAACGATTCACCGCCTTCTCTCGTGTCCGCCCTTAGCACCCCGCGCGGGGATTGCGAGAGAACGCGCCTCGTGTGGCGCCTAGAGAAGGCGGTAAACGATTCACCGCCTTCTGCAGGGTATTGAGAGAAGCGCGTAAACGATTCACCGCCTTTTGGTTTTGGGACGTTGAGAAGCGGTAATTCGTTTACCGCCTTCTCTCAGGGCACTACGCGGGTGTCCGCGCGGTTTTTGGGCGAGAAGGCGGAGCGGGGACGTCTTGAGAAGACGGTGAACGATTCACCGTCTTCACGAGCGCAGAAGACGGTGAATCGTTCACCGTCTTCATGGAAAAATCTTGACGTGGCGAAATTTGGCGCGAGCAGGATTAGTTTCACAAATAAAATTTTTACAGAATTATTTCGGCAAATATGAAATTTCACAGGGTCATTTTCGAAAAAAGTCCAGTATTACCCTTTTTAAAATAATCAAACGAAAAAAAAAAGGGAAAAAAAAATAATCCGAGAACACCTAAGCTCCCTTTAATTTGGAGCTATTAGATTTAAATACCCCAAAAAGAAAAAGCCCAAGAAAAAAAAAATAAATAAAAAATAAAAAGAAAAACTCGTTTTGATCTGCTACTTGTTTCTTGCTTTTGAATTGGGGGAGGAGGAGGAGGAGGAATTAGGGTTTGTCGTGGGATGGGGGGAGAGAATAAGAGAGCGAGGGAGGGAGAGAGAGAGAGCGGGAGAGGATTTTGGATCTGGGAAGGAGGGCGGTGATAGGGGATGGCGTCGTCGGGGAAGGTGGAGGAGGGTACGTCGGCGCCGTCGGCGCCGTCGGCGAGGCGGGATCCGTACGAGGTGCTCTGCGTCTCCCGAGACTCCTCCGATCAGGAGATCAAGTCCGCCTACCGGAAGCTCGCCCTCAAGTCAGCACTCCCCTCACCTCCTCATTCCTCCTCTCTTGCCTTCTTACCTGTTTTTTTTTCCTGTCTGGCTGGCTGCCTTGCCTGGCTGGCTGTAATTCTTGTATATGCCTTCTGCTATTTCGACATTGTTTTCCTCTTTCCCTTTTTTTTTTTCTGAATTTTTGGTCCAATGATGATTTGCTCGGTTTAGATTATGTTTGCGTAATCTTGGATGTCCAAATAAATTGTTCTCTGATGAGCTTTTTGTGACGGAAAGCTAGGGCCTTGTTTGGTACTGTTGCTGTTTTTTTTTTTGGTTTTCTTAAATAAAATTTCTACATGGAATAGTGTTGGAGGGAATGGTGGATTGCTTGCATTTGCGTACATTCAATGCATTTATTTGGCGACGGAAAGCAAAAACTCGAAAGCAACTTTTTTTTTTTTTTTCGCATGCAAAATTTGTTTAAGCACGTTGTTGTTCATCACTTGGCCGGGTCTATTACAAGCTAACTAGCCACGCCTACAAGAGGAGAGTCATTGCACCGGTGTATCAAGTTATATGTAATTGGTGTTTTAAAGAAAACCAAAGGAATGGCAAATGATACCACACGGGATCTAGTAGTTTGATTTTTCTTAGCATATTTCATCTACAAGGTCATTAATCTTAGTCGTATATGATGAACGTGTTATGCCAATCGAGAAACCAAACACTACAAGCTGCTTCTTAAGTGAAGAAATATGCTGGACAAGATGTTCGTGCATTTGGGCCTAAATGTTGTGCTCTCTGTTGTTTTAATTTGCTCTTTCATCATTGTTTTTGGGTCCTTTTCTTGTCTTCTAATAATTCTAGAGTTATATTTTAGATGATCTTCAACCGAATGATGGTATGCGTAAAGAAAGTATACAAGAAGTTATGTGCTTACTATGTACTTATTTGTTTTCTTGGATATTGGAACCAAGAAAAACTTTAAAGTAGAATGGGAGTACTGATGGAGCGGAGACAGGTTGTTGCACTTCTCTTTTCCTGATTGTTTGATGATTTAGTTAAGAAATATCATCTCATGAAGGAAGAAATGAAAAAAAAGCTACCCCTTCAGTCTTTCTAAAAAAAAAAATGTTATACCTTTTTACCATTGATTTCTGTAGAGTTGTTTAAGAACTTTTGTTCGACCAAATATGATAGAATGTGCGTTGAATTGAATCACCAACAACCGCTTAGTTCTTTTGAGATGCTCTGTTCTTTTTATTCTCAATTGTGATTTGGAGAGGAAGGTATATGGTAAAAAAGATGGAAAAATGTGCTTCAATTGAAAATTTTGACATTACTAGTGGTTCTAGCAAGAATTAAAGTGCCCATCGGCACGGACAGTATCCACCATGCCTTATCGTGCCAGCAAGATATTGGCACGATACAGCCTCCGTGCCAATGGCACAATTCAAAACCCTCTATTCTTGAAATTAGTAGGTAATTTTCTCAACAAAGTTCAAAAGATTTGATAAAAATACATAATAAATAATTGACTTATTTTGTTCCTAAAGAAAATAAATATTTCGTGCTATTACGTATTGGCACATATATATTTTTTTGATCGGCACGCATCGGCACAAGCCCGGCACGTACCGTGCCGGTAAGTTTCCGGCACAACCCGGTGCCACGGCACTTTAATCCTTGGATTATAGCGTGAGCATAAAATGCTAGAAACCTTTCTATTTACTTATGCCATGCGTATACTATTATTCTTGTTACTTCTCTTCCTCCATTTTTTGAACAAGATTGACATGACATGACTTTGAGTGTGACTCTAGTTATCAATGACACCAATTGTGACTCTAGTTACTTGAGGTCCATTTAGGAGCATATTTCCTTGTCTTCCGGCTGTGGCATTGGAGCATAATGCAACTTTTGTGAATGTATCTACCTAGATTCTTTCTTTACCACAGATGGGAAGAAGATTCTCAAAATCACCGCAGATTTTTGCGGTCCTATTTTTTCAGCCAAACAACATCTGTCTTGCAATGTGCATGGGAGCCACAAGGTGATTTGCGGAAACTCACTCGCAAACGGAGCCTTGATAGTGTTATGGCTAGCATAGTAGCACCGGTCGCTAGCTTCTCAAAATTTTTCTATTCACTCTGTTTCTTCACATTAGAACTAATTTTTGTTATATTCTGTAATATCAGTACTATCAGAAATTGCTGAAAAATTACTGGAGTTATTCAAGAACCCAAACAACTTCATCTTTAGGAATACTTGAAAACCTTTCGCTAAAGCTAGAAGGAAGAAAAGAAAAGATTCAAATTTCAGCTTCTACTGCTAGAGATCTTGAGGCTCATTTCATACCCGTTCTTGAGGTAAAGACGATCTAGAACTTGTTCCTGAAAGTTTGGTCCTTTAAGGGTGTGAATTGCCTAGCCAAACTGTTCAGGCCATCATGTGATGGTTATTTGTAGACGAGGAATAATTGACTTTGTCTTCCCATTCTGTCCAATGATAGAACCAAAAAATGGCAAACTCTTTCATTCCTTTTCCATTCCAAAAAGAACAAATCTTATTATGTACAGGATGAATAAAAATTCGAATGATCATTTGTTATAATTGCTATGCTTAGTGTGTGACTCATTAGTTTTTTTTCTTTATAGTTTAAAATTTGGGATTTAAAAAAAAAGACAAAATCATTCTATTCGATTTAACAAGTACCTTGTGTAGTTGTGTTGGAATTGAGAAATTCTATAGCTTGAATCTTTAGTATTCTCTTATTTATCACCTGTCTTCTATTTAGATAGAATGCTGACATAATAATATACTTATCGGGACAACTGTTAATTATTCAAATACAAGTAAAGATCCAGATTAAAGCCACATGACGATGAATAAATTGATATCTGACAAAAGTTGAATTAAGAATTTGGATGGATTGCTAATATGCAACCCACTTTAACAGTTCATCGGTGTTTTTGTTTGTATCCCTTCTCTTATATGCTTTCTCTTTAGTTTCTATTAGTGTTTTATAATGCGATGTCTTGGTTCTAGGAGCTTGAGTTTACGCTAGACAGCCTTGCATTTTTGAAGAGTTAGCTATTATTTAGACTTGCAAAATTTTGTTGTTTCCTGTGGCTGTGCCTTCAGATAGTAAAAATTTTTCTATTAGATATGCTTGATTTTAATCTTGTACTTTCAATATCAGTGCAAAGATGCATTACATGCTTTATGAACAATCAAATGATCCCAACAAGTACTGGATCCATTTCTTCTTCATCTCTCTCTCTTTTTTCTTGTTTTAGTTATACAACTATTACAACATGCATGACTTGTACCATAGCTCAGCATTTTAAATCTCATCCATCTCCTAATAATTTAGTTGAGTACTTGAGTTTTACTGTTGGTGTGGGTATGGTCTAAAATGGTGTTCATGAGTTTCTCCTTTTGCTGTTAGATGAAAATCTGGCCTTTTATGCCAGCTATTATTGTTGTTTATAAATTAGTTTGCCATTAAGTTTGCATGGACAAATCAGGGATGAGTGCCAGAGTGTACGTATCTTAAGTATTTGATGACAATAAAGAAATCACAGATGTAGCAAACTATGGATGCTTTACTTTAAAGAGTTCAATTGCCTCCAAGATTGCAAAACAATTGATGTTTTTTTAGTATATTAACATTCATTGCTAATGGATTTTATTTCCTTTAGATGTATACAGCTTACAATCATAGATTATGAGAGTGAAGATCCTCTTTTTGGTTTATTTGATTATGAAGAACAGTTTCAGTGTTGTCAAATCATGTCCTCTACAATTATGCTTTTTTTTTTCCTTCTCTTTTTTGGAGAGTAAACTGGGATTAGTCTCTACCATTAACCTTGAAAATATTTATCAAATAAAATATTGTGACTTCAATGAATTATTTAACCTAAACTCATTTTCAATCTTTGTGTATGGGATCCGCTAAAAATAGTATCAGAAATGTTGTTTGCAGAATCTGACTCCAAAATATGACCATACCAATTTATAGACTTATTATACAAAGAGTGCAATCATTGTGATGTATCTTATGCAGAAAACATTTGGCACTGATTTTTCTTATATGGGATCAATGTTTGATGCATATTGTGATTCATGCGTGAACACGGTGTGGGAATTTTGATGTGCATCATGTGAGAGTGGGCACATTTATATCTCGATGTGCTTTTGGTGCATGAATAAAAATGGAAGCACCAGCATCTGGTGCTTCAGAAAGCAATTCCTGCTCGATTTAATCTATGCATTCACACAGATGTATGCATGATAATTAAATATTTTACGTCTCCATATGTATGGTAAAGAGCATTAATGTTCTCAAGGAATGAGTAATTTGTCATGCCTGTATTTCTAGTGATGGCCACTACCATAGTTTGCCACACTGTACAATGTTTCCAGTGCCTATGAGCAAGAACTGAAGAAATTTAAACTCATACTTATTCCCAAATCTAATTAACTAGGACAGAAGCCTTTTCCATCGTTGCTTTTAGCTTGTTATGGGACATTTTTCCTTGTACCAAGTGATCACCTTGACATGGCTTCTTTAGCAGTAGGATTATGGCCGTAATTCAATTGACCTTGGTCCACAAGTGTTTTAATTTATGTTGAACACGTGTTGGCTATCCCTCTTGATCAGTCACCATGCACCTAACGAGGCATTCACAGAAAATTATATACTCATATTAAGTTCTAACTCCTAACTAATTGCAAAGTACAGCTTTCGTAACTTTTGTCATGGGTAATACAGGTATCATCCTGATAAGAATGTGAGCAATCCTGAAGCTTCGGAACTTTTCAAAGAGGTTGCATATTCATATAGCATCTTATCTGATCCAGAGAAAAGGCGACAATATGATACTGCTGGCTTTGAGGTAATTGTTTTTCTCATTATCTATACAAAACATATTCAAGTATCTATTTTATTTTCCATGCTGATTTGATATCTCTTTAAATGCCTTTGTTTTTGCTTCAACCTGCTTATCCTGTCGATCAAATCAAGCTAATCAAAATTAAGCTTTGAAAAAGGTTTTGTATTATCTCATCTGAGATTTTTTAATGGAAACTCAATTGTATGAAGGAGACTTAATTTTATGTTAGGATCTTCCAATATGCAATTTCAAATTTAATTAGTATGCTTTATTGATCTTTAATGGTATGATTATTCATCACTTAGTTTTAAGAAGAAGGAGAGAAAACTCTGGTGAAGAGGATGTAATTAGCATGCCTTGCATCATTTAATACTTATATAATAATTTTCTGTTTTCTCGGGTGAAAAGTCGGTAAATTTAGGATGGCTAACTTCAGACTGGTGTATAGAGAAAAGCTATGGTATAAGGCTTAAGAGCTTGACTAGATAAGCATTATTGCAATAGAAGTAAAAACTACAATTAAGGTGTGAAGTTCAAAGGGAAGATGTTTGCAGTTAGAATGACTTGACTTAATAATCCTGAAATCATGATATTGCTTGTATCATGAATTTTGTTTGAGGAGGACAATTATTCAGCTGGAACTTTTTTAGCTATAACATATGATGTGTGAGCAAACAAAGAGGATTTTTACGAGGAACTCTTTTGAGGAATCATTTAGCTGACCACACCTATTGATGGATGAGCCGAGTTGAGCTCAAAGTGTTATGTAGTTTTCAACAATGGCACCATACTTGTGTAGACTGCACTAATTCCAAATTGCTCTCCAGGAAACTAGCAGTTCCAGCCTATTCAACTAATGGATATTGGATAATTTGGATTTGTACACACATCAAGATTCTTTGAGGGATTGCAATGTCTCTGATCAAGCTTCTAGGGCATGTATTTATAGGCCCCAAAACCTTAAGTTCTAATACGACTAAAAGAAAGATAATAATAACCTCACTGGCCTACTATGACTAATATAGTACTCATCATATTGGACTTCTATATCATTTATCTAGAATGATGTATATGTGAAACAAAAGATAAAAAGTCTCTAAGGTTCCTTTTGGTTCGGGGATAAGCAAGAACTAGCTATTCCAGGGATATGTACAAGTGTAGGTATAAAGAGGGATAAGAGTAATTTTGTGTTTGAATGAAAATAGGTACAAGTGTAGGTATAAGAAGGAATAAGGGAAAAAGTGTTTGGATGGTATTTGAGGATAAGAGGATAGTGGGTTGGTGAAAATTGTAAATGCCCAAATTACCCCTATATGAGAAAAGTAACCAGAAAATCCCGATTTGTAAGTTATTATTTTCAGAAAAATTTTGCGTAAAATGAAGCGATTATTTAATAGCAATAAAATAATTAAAAATGAAAATGTACTATAACATTTTAAAAAAATGCAGACGATATTTTCGTTATGTAGCAGTTAGAGGTAGGTGCAAATGACGGGATTTTGAAATTGTAACATGGCACAGCAACAATATTTCTCGTTGTAGAGAACATAATGATATTTAGACACATGACATAAATAAATTATATAGGAAGATTACATGAAGTTTTACTACAACCAAATGAAAGCAACAAACTTCAGCATTAATTATTCCAAAGTTGGTCGGTAATAGAGTGGCGCAAGGACTCCCCACGTGTCGAATCATCGCCTCTGCTAGGAACAGGCGGCGGATCGCCAACGTCCGCCTCAGGGGGATCTTGCTCAAAATGTTCTGCAAAATATCTATCGTTCCTTTGTTCTCGTCGAATAAAATTATGTAGCACACAACATGCCATAGGTATCAAGCATTGAACTTTGATGGGAAAGGGAGTTGCTTGAGTTAGAATCTTAAACTGCTTCTTTAATATACCAATACTCTTCTCCACGACATTTTTCTACTGCACATGCCGATGATTATATAGATCTCGGGGATTCCGATGTGTGCGAGTCCGTGTAGAACTGTCAAATTGACTTAGATGATACCGCTTACCCCGGTAAGGTGCAAGAAACTTATCAGTTTTTGCGTAGCCCGAATCGACCAAATAATATTTATCTACGCTCTGAATACACTGTTTAGTCAACATTTTTTAGCATTAAAATTTTGAATATTGAACAACATGTTAGCACTTAGCATTTACATTCGGGAACTTTTAACCCCTCGTATCGCACGCCTATCGAAGTACACGCATATCTGTAGCTGATCCTTCCCAACTTGTGCAAACGAAGAAGAAACTATGGTCGAATGAGACCGCAACCATTATATTTTTTGATGTAAATCCTTTGCGGCATCGAAAACGCGGTTGCTCGCTCCTTTCGACACATATAGGGATGTGTGTTCTGTCTACCGCACCAATTGCATTCTACAATAGAAGATGCATTAGGAAAAGTTGGATAAAAAGATACATATGTAAAGCAAAAAAAAATGTCATTATGCCAATTGACCTTAAATGAATGAAAATTTATGTTGTCCCGAATTCTTCGATGCATGCCCGCATTACTTGGCGGCAAATTCAGGTAATCATCCTTTAGCGATATAAGCGCTCGTAACACATTGTTGAAATATCGACTAATTGTCTCTCCTGAATGTTGAAATGTTTCCGCCAGCACTCTATTTCCCACACCATGACCAACACAAAATAAAAAAATAGCTAGCTGTTCATCGGGTGTCATAAGTCGTGTTGCTCGTATCAACCCCCGGGCAAGTAGCACATCGCGAAGTGCAATAAAAGTCGTTGACATGCGAAAGTGATGATTCCCTCTGTCTTGATGACCACTGAGAAAATTAGTAACTATTTCATGGTCAGAAAAAGGCCGCGTTCTACACTGCCGTCTGTGCAACGTGTTAGCAAATGTAAGATAGTCCTGATCATATAGTAGCACGGAAACTTGGTCCTAGTAATCATCATCTTCATTTAGTATTGACATAATATTTGCTAATGTTGGCACCGAGAAAATAGAATGAAACAGTGAATCACCTATGTCAACTGTAACGAATATAAGAGATAATCAATTCATGGTACCCAATTGCAGTCAGAAAGCTTAAGTAAACATTGGGCACCTATTGCACAAAAAACTATAACATGTATGGTATGACAAGTTGGTTCACATGACATAGGTTTCAAAAAGCAGATTGTCACAAGTATTGTAATGTCCGTTAGAAACTGCAAGCAAACACCCAAGATGAGCAAATAAAAGAAGCAAACGCATAACACAACATAAAATACACAGCTCATCGAAGCCATGTCTAAAAACCAATATACAACAGTAGAAAGTAGCGATGTGGAAACAACGCATGCTAGCTAGTAAATACAGATCTAAAATCTCGGAAAGTTTGGCTTATAGCGGACGTTCTACTGTTGAACTTGATGGTCATAAAAAGTTGTCTACTTTTGTCGTCCCGTAATAAATCCCCCGCCGCCAAGGCCCATTCATTCGCCGTGCCCACTAGATTATAAACTCTCGTCATACAAACTTCAATTGTTGGGATAGCAGATCGACTAGCCACCTCGTGATGATACATTTCCTATACAAGGTCGAGCTTTTGCTTCCTGATCTCCACAATCTCAGACAATGCCGTGGTTCCCAGGTCACTTTTCTTCTTTCTGCCATCGGAGGACGATGCATGTTTTCATGGTAGTGCCGAGGGTGGTGGGGATCGAGGTCGTTTACCCGCGGAGCTATATCCTGATCCACCAGCAGAACCTCCAACAGTCGGTTGCACGATGGGAGGGCTAGGAGAACGCGAAGATATATTTGGTCTTGCGGTTTCATTACCGGGGGTGCCCGCTGAACCTAGTTCAAACAGACCGGGTAAGAGATTAATGGCTAGCTGTCTAACTCTTGTGATAGTATCATCCTCACCAGTTGAAGACGATGATGAACTAACAACAGTGGGTGTTTTAGCCGTTTCTAACGACTGCCCAAAGCCGCCGGTCGCCACAGTTGATCCACACAGGAACGCAATGGCGTTATAAGCTTGAAACGGTTTATCCCTACACTTGGCGTATGCGGGATCCGCTTGAATCAAAAGTAGTATACATTAGAATACATGAATAAGATGGTTAGCGAATAAACCGTATGTACTATCATACAAACTCTTACCGCAATGACTCCATCCCAATCAGCAGGGTCACTGACCGTGGGTATATTGTTCACACCGTCCCAACCCCAACCGCTCAGATTCGCCAATTTGTCGTACAACATGTACAACCTCTTCAACACCTTGAGGCGGTTACTGATATGCTTTTTGGAGAGGTTTTGACATGTTTGTGTGTTGAACCCGTCAACGATTCTAATCCACGCAACACGAGTGAAACTACCCCCAACGTAGTTTCCGAGTGCGTGCTCTTCCATCAAAATACTCAGCAAAATGCTATCGAGATGATCAGTACAATTAGTGGTGCGGGTCCTCATTTCATTGAGACGCCCGTCGACCGTCTACATCACAATTGGGGTTTACATTATCCAAACCCTCAGTATTGTTTTTATTTGACTTAGAGACAATTTTGGCGGGGCACATCTATACATGAACGACATTATTTTTATCATTAGGGTCGACACATGCGGTATGTAGGATAATAAAAATTGGGCATTCTACAAGTAATTCATATAGGTAAACATGTCAACACATGATGATAAATAATTTAATTTACAAGACAAATAGAAATGATGTTATGTCTACAAGCCCGTCCAGAAGAAACTGTATCACAGTTGATTTCTCTGCATGAGAAACTATTGCAGGAACGCTGTGATGCGTCGTGGCTCAAGGTGTCCCTGATTACCATGGGGCTGCACAGAATATGACTTCCATGCTTACCAACAAATGGTAACGGAAACTAGCATCAGTGCCAATTCGATAATCAGTTCATCGTAGGAGCAAACAGATCGCTATACACATGTTTTGCATGTTTTAATTGCATCTCAATTGCCGACAATCATTTATCAAATCCAAACACGTTACTGTCGAAACTTTGGAAAAGTTTTACCTGCGGGTACCAAATGGGAGCAGAGCAGGAGTGCGACAAAGGTTTAGAGAACGCGTGGGGCGCGGCCGCACTCTACCGTGACGGCCAAAAATGAGTCACTGCAAGAAAGAAAAAACAACACCCAAGTAGAAAAAAAATTGTGAACGAAATCACCGGCGACAAATTCTACTGTTCGATGACGGGGTTGGGCAAATCCCGTCGTCGGAAAGAAGGGCAACGATGAGCGAAGCCAGCGCCGGGGAGGGGCTAGAGGCCTTTAATACAATTGTTGCAAACAGGGTCACTCAAACCAGAAAAAAGAGAGCAAAAGACCCAGGATCTTTGGTGAAGACGGGAGTCCACTGTGCGAACCGTACCGTGGGCGTCCGTGATCACAGAGATCTGCATGACCGGCGCCAAACGGGAGTCGGAAGCAGCACAGTAAAGAGCGAGAAGAGGCTCGATCGACGTCTAGAGAGTGCACGGCAGCAGGCAAACCCGCGAGATTCCGACAAGAAGAGCAGATCCGCAACCCAGACGACAACTGGGCCTCACAAACCACAGTGAGTGAAACTAGGGCTTCCGTTGGCCGGAGGTGAAGGGAGGGAAGAACTCCATGGGAGGGAGAGAGAGAGTAGCAGATGGGAGAGAAGTCATGCTCAGTGAGAAGGAGAGAGAGATAGCAAGAGGTGGTGCTCGGTAAAAAAGAGAGAGAGAGGGAGCAGATGAAGACGAACGCGAGATGAGCCAGGAGTAGCTAGGGGAAAAATGATTCACGGTAAGCGAGCTACCGGGGTGGGAACCGTTGTTCCCACGCCTAAGTGGGTTATTAACTGGGGGATAAGGCCTAATCCCTAGCCTAATCCCTAGCCTAATCCTCTATCCAAACACAGCCTAAAGATATAGTAGAGGATCAGTGATAAATTTCTAGAGCATGATCCATTGGCTAGTGTAGACAAATGGATATCTGTGCCAGCAACAAGAATGGGCCTTGAGCTTGCTTTCTTCCCATTATCCTAGATCAAATTGTTATAAAGTGTAGTCCCCTATCTTTTTTTTTCTTTTTTTTTTTATTTTATAAATTTTTTTTGCAAAAACTATGTACTAGTCCGCTATACTTTTTATGACAGGAAAAGAATATAATTTTGTGTCTGCTATCTTGTTTCCTTTATTGACAGAGTGATTTCACTTAACTTTTAATTTGCATCGCTGGTATTATAGGTTATGCACTTGTTCTTATGGGGATAAAATGCACTGAAGCAAAAGGTTTCTAGATTTAACTCAAGAAGGAATATGTTTAAATTGGTATATCAGTTCTATTGTGTTTCTTACGCCACTGTTATTTGTTTTTTCCTGTTATAATTAGTTGCTTAATAGCAATGATATTATGATTCAGTGGTCACTATTGAAAGGTAATGATTAGTATGGTCTTAAAAGCTGCAGATACCTTTATTGTTATACTTGAAAGCTGAAGTGACTAATGTGGATTATCTTTGTTGTAAGAATAAAGTACTTTGGTTCTTTCTGGACCATTATTTGCATTTATTTTTAATTTGCACACTTCTAGTTTCAAAAATAAGTTCTCCTTCATTTACTTGGTGACTTCGTGCTTAGTAATGCATTTTCTTTCTGTTTTTCTTCCGTAATATTTTATTCAGGCTTTAGAACGAGAAGGAATGGATATGGAGATTGATCTATCCAACCTTGGAACTGTAAATACAATGTTTGCTGCACTTTTCAGGTGGCTAGAGAGTTTTAGTTCCTTGGTGTCTATAACAGCAATTTGAAATTTTTATGGCTGACTATTTAAAATCTTTAGTAAGCTGGGAGTTCCTATAAAGACAACCGTATCCGCTACTGTTCTTGAAGAAGCTATTAATGGAACTGTTACAGTGAGGCCGCTTCCTCTTGGATCATCAGTTGTTGGAAAGGTGCTTATGCAGTGAGCTTTCCTTACAGTATTCCATGTTTGTCATCTATTTGCTAACTAGCTAATGAAATGAAAAAATAAAAAAAAAAGGATGAAAAATATGCTGACCAGCTTCAATTCTTCTTTTAGGTCGATAAGCAGTGCGCTCATTTTTTTGGTGTGACAATCAATGAACAACAAGCCCAGGCAGGAATAGTTGTCAGAGTTACCTCAGCCGCGCAAAGTAAATTTAAGGTGTGGCATTTATATGAGTGCTGCAAAGTTGAATGCTATATGAGTGCTGCCAAGTTGAATGCTAAAATCAACCTTCTGTTCTTTCTTTGCTCTTTTCCATTATGTTAATATTAGCTTATCTCTTCTGTGTTACTGTGACAGCTTCTGTACTTTGAAACAGAATCAAACGGAGGCTATGGATTGGCTTTACAGGTGATTAATAGTTGTCTCTCCTTTTGAATTCTTCTACTGTATGGTAGAAAAATTTCCATTTGTTTCCATGAGTGCTATCATGTTTCTCATATCACAAGAAGTTGGCTAAGATATAATTTCTATGCCCCCACCAGAAAAGAAGAAGCGTATCTCTATATGATTTTGTCCCAACTCCTTTCCTCCCCTAGCATTATGCAGCGCTCAATACCAAATGGGCCATTGCAAAAGACTATGTGGTGAGGTTGTTGCAGCATTTATTGATGCACCTTTTTTTTTTCCCTAGTGCCCCACCGCACGACAACAATTTCAGTTCTCCTTTAAGGAAATATTTTGTGTACCTCTCGGATAATGTTACTATTGAGGAAATCAAAATGGAGAAGTCATAATGTGGTATATAGAAATGTCTGTATTTAGGTATTTGACCTACTAACTACTTTGACAAAGTTCTGTTCATCTGGCTTTGGGCCATGGGGAGAAATTTTTCGACCTAAAATTAGGAATAAGAGTAGTATTATTGGTAGAAGTAAGTCATATCCTTTTACAATTATAACTTAAATAATTATATCAACACCTATTACAGTGCTTGCATACCTACTCTTTAATAGTTCCGCTAGACTAGAGGGGGACCCTTGCGTATTTCCACAAACCTTTTTCCTCTGATGTGAATGGCAACATTGTTTTCTTTAAGCCTCACCTATTATAGCATCAGTGTGCGAGGTTGTACAATCATCTGCTTGACTTTTTTTTTTCATGCTGATATTTGGGTAGCTTAAGTACTTGAAGGCGACTGGATATATTTGACAGCTGATCTTGGAGATACCTTCGAATTTTTTCTGGTTATTTTACTTATCATCATTGCAATCTGCTTATGCATTCCGTGCAGAAATAGTTGTTAATATACTTTGATTATACATCATAGACAGTTGTTTCACTAACAATCATTACTCCATTTGAAACTTTCTACTGAACAACTATTCATTGTTTTTGTATTTGTCCTTTTCTGGGACATAAAGCAAGCTTTGATTTTTTTAGTTAATCAAGTCTGAAAGTCATTTTCTGGTAAACTTTTGTAATGTCAGCAGGTAAGCATTTAGTTACTAAACTGATTGCCATAGTAAGATTTTAGCTCGTTCAATAGTCTCTTTGGGATAAGCTTTTCAATCATTAGTTTTCGCCATTGATAGTAAGGTTTGCCTAGTTTTGCTGTTGATTATTTTTGATGTTTATGCTGCTAGTTATTCATTGCAATTTATTTTTTCTTTTAATCATTAAACTATTAAAGTGTTTAATTATATAGTTCCTGTGTATTTTTGCAACATATTTCTGGATTGGCTTGAAATTGTAATTCACTAAAACGGCGTAATTAACAGTAATATCTTCCTAGCATTGTTTTAAATAGTGGAAAGCAGTTTGTGGCAGTTAAGGTTCAACATACTACGTATGCTGAAGGCGGGCTCGTTAATAAACAATGCTAGGAAGGCGGGCTCGTTAATAAACATACTACGTATGCTGAAGGCGGGCTCTTTCTTTACTATATAGCCTGCCTGTTTTTTACCAATGGTGAACTTCAGGCTGAAAATAAAGTAGACTTTCGGATGAATTAGAGTTCAGATAAAGATTGCTTTACTTTTGATATTAGTTTTCATTGCCGTGGAACTAAAATTCTCACAGTTCTACTGTTTATTTGACAGAAAATGAATGACGTAATTCAGTCCATGTAAACAAAAGGAAAAATGAACTAAATATAATAAGGACAAAATACTAAAGAATCATGAATAAAATGCTATGAGTTATGTTTTAGGACATTCTGACACTATAAAGATCATTTCAAATTTCATGCAACGCTTTATACAAAAAGTTTTCTTAGTTTGAAATATGAAACATTAATATGGAAAAAAAAAGAGAAGATTTATGATTAGCGAGCATAAGCATGCTGTGGTAAATCTACTTCTACATAGTTAAAATGCATTATATAGGCAGCTTCCTGTGTGCTTATTACTTGGCCCCAAATGTGGTTTATGCATGGTGGTGAAACTACTGCATCTGCATATGTGGACGGATGTAGAGGTCTATGCATTACATTTAAGTACAGTGCTTCCTAGTTAATTACACTATGTTAACTTCACATTGATCTGCAGTTAGGTGTATATGATTGCACTAAATTAAGTACATATTGCATCATTTCTTCTGGATTATAATCAGAACAATATGTAATTAGATACAGGCATGCGGTGCCTTATCTTTCTATTCATTTCATACAATGATCAACTCCTAGATATTGGCCTAACCTAGCACACTGCTCTGACATGCGTGAGGTATCTATTTTATATAATCTTCAGTATTCTTCTTCATCTTCAGGAAGATAGTGAAAAGACCGGCAAGGTAACATCTGCAGGCATGTATTTTCTACATTTTCAAGTATACCGGATGGATTCAACAGTTAGCGCGGTATGTCCCATTTGACCCACTTCAAATCATTCCTTGTGTATATTTCTTCTCATCTTCAAGATACGAAAGAAATGCAGTTATATCAATTGATAATGTATGTTATTTGCAGTTAGCAATGGCTAAAGATCCTGAAGCTTCTTTCTTTAAAAGATTAGAAGGCCTCCAACCATGTGAAGTTTCTGAATTAAAACCTGGCACTCATATTTTTGCTGTATATGGTGTGCACTTCTCCCCTCATTTTCTTTACTTCTCTTATATTTCTATGTATTTGCAGGTGTGTTGTATTTATTGTGGACCTTTTCAATTTGTTGTATAGGTGATAATTTCTTTAAGCCGGCCACCTACACCATTGAGTCTATCTGTGCCAAATCATATGAAGACACAACTGAGAGGCTCAAAGAAATAGATGCTAAGATTTTAGCAAAGAGAAATGATTTGCGGCAGTTTGAGATTGAGTACAGAAAAGTAGGTGTTGTTGTTTCAGTTTTCCGAATGTAGCATGGGAAGATCCTTCTTGCTAACAATGAAATGTTCTTTTGCAGGCTTTGGCACGCTTTCAGGAGGTGACCAACAGATATGGCCAGGAAAAGCAAGCTGTATGTATACAAATCTTAGCATTTGAAGAATTAGTTTTCGAAACTTTGTTCTGTTTAGTATTTCATACATAGTTATATGAATGAAGCATAGTTTTCGAAACTTTGTTCTTATTAGTATTTCATACATAGTTATATGAACGAAGCATAGTTTTCGAAACTTTGTTCTTATTAGTATTTCATACATAGTTATATGAACGAAGCATGCTGCAATTATACCTTGCTATGTTTCTCTTTATTGATTTTACTCCTAATCATAAGAAGGGTAGAATGCATATTGGTATGTGGATATGCATTACCTGCTCTATTTCATGTTGCAAATACTTTGTCGACATGCTTAGTTTGCTTCTTTACTACCCTTTCTTCCATTTGGCATCCAAGATTGAATTGGATTTGGTAAGATGAGAGAGTGAAGTAGGGAGAGGAGAGTTTAGGGACTTAGAGACCGTTAGGGCTCACGACGATGGGATATGGGCGAGGCAAGATTCCATGCAATTTCCTTATCTGGTCCCCTTTCGATTCAAAGCTCTCTGGTGGGGTTTGATAATTCCATCCGGATGGGACTATTTGATTTTGGTCTGGCTGGTTTCTTTTATCCCAGTCTCTCACGTTTTTTGATGCCTTTGAGTCACTAATCCAGCCTGCCCAAGATCACTCTCTCATCGTAGGGTGCCAAATGGGCCCTTTTAGTTCACCTTTTGATTAGAATTGATATTCTTTTGTCGATAGCTTCATGTCTATAATTTATATTGTGCAGCATCCACATGTTCTGCAGTTACTTATGCTTTGGCAACTGATTTACAGTTTTAGATTGCTATGATGCTATTCTGCTAGTTTCTTTTATCTTAGCATCGGACCCTCAAAAAATCCCTGTTAATGCCGCTCTGTAGTTTTCATATTCCTGCTCTGTTCTTTATCTAGTTGTTGCAATTGTCTCTCCACTATGTATTTGACTTCAGGTAGCACCTTCCTCTTCTTTTGGTACCTAAAGCACCCCTTTCCGTTATTTCCTTCTTTTAGTTCCTTTTGTCGAATCTTCACATGCTTCATTCAACCATTTGAAGAAAAAATGGTGCTTTGTTTTGAAATATTTACTTTCTGAAATATGCTCATCTTGTTCCAATTATAGCTAAAACATGTACTGCAGCTTTGTTAGTTGATTTGAGGATCAAAGTTCTAACAGGTGATCCCAATCTAAAGCTCTCGCGAGACCGCCTCTTATTGAAATGCTGACATTTGTGCAAAAAATTAGAAGTGTTGTAATGTGCCCACAAATTGTCTATAGGTGGATGAGCTGCTGAAGCAAAGAGACAGTATACAATCATCATTCACGACAGTTCGAACTATCGTCAATTCCACTGGGAGTTCAAGCGCCAGCGGCAAGTTCACTACTGAAGAGTCCAGTTATGATAGTCTGGGGGAGGACGGCAGCGTCGACGGCAAAGACAAATCCAGTAAAAAGAAATGGTTCAATCTAAACCTAAACCGCTCGGATAAGAAACCTTGAACAGCTATCCTCGTCGTTTGTGTACATTGCCTTGCGAAAGCCTGTTGGATTTATTGTGTATCATCTCTCATAATTATTTTATTTTTTTTCTTACATTTTTTTAGTAGTTTTTCAGTTTTTAGCAAGTCCTTCCTGCATACCTATTAATTGCTGGCTCTGTATTTGTTATTTCTTTTAGTTCAGCTTTGCATCGGTTCTGTTGTATTATTATTATTGGGAGGTTGAAATGACTAAAGGGAACCAAAAATTGCGCGGAACAGAGCTTTAGCAGAGATATACCAAGCGATTTACTTTCCCATTGAAGAAATATATGTTTTAAAGATTCATGGTGCCCTGTACAAATAGCTTGGTTTTGGTTGTTGGATCGACTTGTGTGATGATTATATGTAGTGCATGCTATTGTTATTAAAAGTATCTCCCGGATTTTAAGCCAAGGGTGTTATGCTTTGTGCGTGAGAGGGGTGAGGAGAGAGAAGATGGGAAAAGTTTGGGAATGATTTGTAAATTTTATTACCGACCGTCCCTAGAGCAAGTGGCAAAGGGTTTGGTGGTTGGTACCCGAAACCCGAGTTCGAATCCTAGGTGATTTACATCTCTAGCTAAGTTTATTTCCTAACGAAGTAAACGAAGCAGGTAGCGTGCTATTTATTTTTCAAAAATAAAAAAGGATTTGCTACTTATTTCTCAAAAAAAAAAGATTTGTAAATTTTATTGGTGTGTAGCTATTTATAGACTATTATTTTGGACTAAAATGCAATTACGTACAGAATAAGATTAAAGTGAAATTATGAAATTCAGTTGTGGGGCTATGATAGACCACTTAACGGCGTGGACCCGGGCCGTTATGTGTTGTGTGTAATGGGGTCGGATCTTCACGGTTTTGCATTTTACGTCCGCAGCTGTCACTTATCCTATCCACTCCTATTAAGCCTCGCGAACATTCTGGAACTGCCTTATCTTCCCCATTGTTTCTCCTCGTTTTCCTCGCCATCGCGTCTCCGGAGTCTTCTATTGGCCTTTTTTTTTAACTTTGTTTTCGTAATACCCAGGCTTAATAATTATTTATTTAGGTCTCTTTATTTTGAAGTGTAGACTTTTGGTAATTTGAATTGGTAGAGAGGCTCAGTTGCATTTTGTGCATAGCACATGCCCACTGGAAAGTGCTTTTACCTTACAAATGTATACGGGCCACCCTCATGGGACGGGAAAGAGGAATTTTGTTCTGAACTACTCTCGTTTACTGAGGTCTGCGCCAACAATTGGGTCGTTTGTGGGGATTTCAACCTCACCAGAAACCAAGCAGAGCGAACTGGAGGTCAGTGGAGTACTAGAGCGATGTACATGTTCTCTGACCTCATCGCGAAACTCGAACTCATTGATCTGCCTATCTCCAATCAGAAATACACTTGGTCGAACATGCAGAGGTCACCAACTCTGGCCAAGCTAGATAGGTTTTTGGTCTCAACGGAATGGGATCAAACTTACCCGCAATGTAGAGTCTCCGCTCTACCTAGAATTACATCCGATCACACTCCGTTAGCACTCGTTTCAGGGACTTATCCCGCTCCGCGGATGTTTAGGTTCGAGAGGGTCTGACTCTCTAAGGAGGATTTCTCCAACAATGTACCAATTTGGTGGAACGAGATCACAAATAAGAGGTCGGCTATTTTCACTTTAACGGCGAAACTACGACACTGTAGAAACAGGATGAAGGAATGGTGTAAGACGAATTTTCATAGCATATGCAATACTATAAAGTACCTTCAGGAGAAAATTCGAGCAATCGACCTTCTAGGGGAACGAAACTCTCTAACCCGCGATATGCAGGATAAACAGGCCGATCTCAACTCACAATTGCAGCTCGTTCTCAAGGAGGAGGAGATCCTCTGGAAGACGAGAGCGAAACAACACTGGCTTAATGAAGGGGATAACAATACAAAGTTTTTCCACGCGGTCGCCAATGGACGGAAGCGGAGCAGCACGATAGAGTTCATCGAAGATGACACTGGCAGACAAATCTACAACGACACTCAAATGAGATCCTATATTCTGCAGTCCTTCAAACGCTTTTTTGGGAGGTTGGAGGAAGGTCCTCCATCAGTTAGAGATTGGGAGGACTTGTATCGTGCGGATTCTCTCTCTGATTCGGATGCTCTTACTTGCCCGATAACTCTAGAAGAGGTCAAGAGGGCTACTTTCTAGCTCGACAGCGACAAAGCCCCCGGACCCGACGGCTTTTCTCTTTTATTCTTCTAAAAGTTCTGGGAAACAGTTAAGGATGACATATTTCACATATTCATTGATCTACAAAATAACGCTCTCGTCACGGCACCAACTGATTACGCTTACGTCTGTCTCTTTCCTAAAAAGATGGAGCGAGAAAAGTTAGTGACTTTCGACCGATATGCCTCATGAATGGAATTCAAAAGATCATATCTAAAGTCCTAGCAAATAGACTCATGTCCATTTTACCGGCGATAATATCTCCATCACAATCGGCGTTCCTGAAAGGTCGTCTACTAGCCGACTCTTCAGAATCGCAAGTGAACTCCTAAACCGGGTGCGCAAAAACCCAGAAAGAATGTGTCGTTGTTAAGGTTGACTTCGAGAAAGCTTACGACAACGTAAGTTGGACCTTCCTGCACAAGATAATGAGGTGGCTCGGGTTTAGCGAGAAATGGTGAAACTGGATTGAACAGTGTATTTGTAATGCAAAAATCGCTGTATTAGTAAACGGCACGCCGACAGCTTGGCTAAAAACAAGAAAGGGGCTGAGACAGGGTGACCCACTGTCGCCCTACCTATTTGTCCTAGTGGCTGACGCGCTTGCTAGAATTACGGAATCAGCTAAGAGTAACAACTTGCTTCAGGGAATTGGTCCGACCGCAAATTGCCAAACAGTGCTTCTCCAATATGCGGATGACACATTATTCTTTTCTGAGCCAAAGAAGTCGGCAATGCGAAATCTGCTGTTCCTCTGGAAGATGTTCGAATGGGCCTCAGGACTCAAGATAAATACGAATAAGACGGAACTACTGTACCTGGGACACAATGCTAGTAGAGAAAATAGACTCGCCAGTATTTTGGGCTGTCAAGTAGGCAAGCTACCATTTCGTTACTTGGGATTGCCGCTCCACATCAAATCCCTTCGGAGGGAAGAATGGGCTCCGATAGTAAATCGTATAGAGGCACGTATTGAAGGTTGGAAGGCAAAACTTCTATCATATGGGGAAGACTTGTCTGATTAACTCGGTGCTTTCGAACCTCCCGTTATTCTACTTCACTATATTCAAAGCTCCACAATGGGTGCTGAACCGCCTCGAGGCACTGAGGAGATCCTTTTTCTGGAAAGGATGTTCCAAAATTACAGGGGGAGCTTGTCTTGTTGGATGGAAATCGATCTGCATAAACAAAAAAGAAGGGGGGCTAGGGATAAAGACATGAAAGCAATGAATACGGCCCTATTAGCCAAATGGTGGTGGCGCTTTTTCAAAGAACCGCAGCTGCTTTGGAGGAGGTTGATTAAAGCACTATACTATAACAGACGAAAACCATTGCACGAGGGAAGAGCCTTTAGGCCTTACTCCCAATGGTGGCGAGGCGTGATGACATGCAGAGATGTGTTTAAAACTAGTGTTTCATATGTGCTCGGAGACGGGAAAATTATCAGATTGCGAGAACCGACCAACCAGGTCACAGATATGGATATGCACTCGACCAACCAGGACACAGATACAACAAAAAGGATCGACCAACCATGATACTAAGCATGGAAATGACCGAGTAGAGTAAAAACAGGAATAACATGGGTGCAAAGCTCAATATATGCTAAACGATAATAATAATAGAAGGACAAAGGTAAGAAACCGTCACCGAGCTTGCACCACTGTACCGACGGCGACCCGAGATACCCACCTGTACGACTGTCGCGTCTGACTCCTGACTGCGAAAGAACATCAACCGGACCTAAGGAGGTCCACCAGGTTAGAGTCTAACCCGCAAATAGAAAACACTAAAACCCAACTCCACAAACAAACCCACGGAGATCGGTTTTCCGAAATCGATTACCGTAACTCATCGGAAGTCCCCAAAATCGCACCGGGACTCCGCCGGGACCCACGAACTGTCCCGAAACTCACCGACTCGTGTCACGAGTCACCCACTGCCACAAAACACTCCTATCTGGACGTTTTGGCAGCAAACACAAGATAACACGACTACACGATTATCATCGGATAATTGTACGAATACGGATTCCCGGAAGTGTCTATTTCGACACCGGGACTCACCGTCGCTCACCCATCGTTTCCAAACCCTCGAAACGACGCGGGTGACCAGCCAACAAGGCTCGGCGACACAACAAACAACCACGAGGCACCGTCGGACAAATTCCGAACCGAACCCGTGTTTCGTCGACGGATTTCGCCGAGAAACGCTCCGGAAATCAACAATTGATTTCCGAAAAGGCTTGGGGCCTCGGACAACCAGTCCAGAGGTTACCCACAGCAAACACGTTCAGCCAACAGCAGCCCCGTAATTCATAATTGCATAAAAGCTCTCCCGATTATCCGAAATCACATTATTTTATAGGATTTCGAGTCTTCTATTGGCCTTTTTTTTTAACTTCGTTTTCGTAATACCCAGGCTTAATAAATATTCATTTAGGTCTCTTTATTTTGAAGTGTAGACTTTTGGTAATTTGAATTGGTAGAGAGGCTCAGTTGCATTTTGTGCATATTAACTCTAATTAATTTTTGGCCATTTATATCAAACTTTTTTCGGAAATGACCCTATGAAAATTCATATTTGTCGAAATAACCCTATAAAAATTTTATTTGGGAAAGTAACCCTCCTCTCGCCAGCTCGGCGGCCACGTCGGATTTTCTTATGAAGACAGTGAATCGTTCACCGTCTTCTGGGCGCCTCATGAAGGCGGTGAACGATTCACCGTCTTCTCTAGGCGTGCCCAGTCACCCCCTTCTGCCAAAAACCTGCGCGGATACCCCTTTCTCAATGCCCCAGAGAAGACGGTAAACGAATTACCGCCAACAGAAGGCGGTAATTCGTTTACCGCCTTCTCAGCTCCCCAGAGAAGGCGGTGAATCGTTCACCGCCTTATCTAGGCGTGAACCATTCACCGCCTTCTCTACAATCCCCTGCCTAGAGAGGCGCATTTTCGCCAAGTCCGGAATACAGAGAAGACGGTGAATCTTTCACCGTCTTTAATCGTTCACCGTCTTCTCTGTAAATACCACGGACTTAGCCAGATTTTTTCCTCGGCTCGTTGGATTTGCACTAAAGGCGGTGAATGGTTCACCGCCTTTAGTGCAACTACCAGCAGGTTGCCAGGTTTACAGTTACAATTTCATCGATATTAAGTTGATCAACTTTGACGCAATATTTTCCAATAAGACATAGAATCCAAAAAGAAACATAACATCATGAGTGGATTAACAAGAGAAATTGAACAGAAAATTTTTTTTATCAAAAATCCCGACAAAATCCAACAAAATACAAGGTTTTCATACAAGAAATCCAACGAGATTTACAATATCATTGAGAAAGATCAACTTTGACGCAATATTTTTCAATAAGACATAGAATCCAACAAGAAACATAATAACATCACGAGTGGATTAACAAGAGAAACTTAACAGAAAAAAAATTTCGTAAAAAACCCAAACAAAATCCAACAAAATACAAGATTTTCATGCAAGAAATCCAACGAGATTTACAATATCATCGAGCTCAACTTTGACGCAATATTTTTTAATAAGATATAGAATCCAACAAGAAACATAACATCACGAGTGGATTAACAAGAGAAACTTAACAGAAAATAAATTTCGTCAAAAACCCAAACGAAATCCAACATAATACAAGATTTTCATGCAAGAAATCTAACGAGATTTACAATATCATCGAGCTCAACTTTGACGCAATATTTTTCAATAAGACATAGAATCCAACAAGAAACATAACATCGCGAGTGGATTAACAAGAGAAACTTAACAGAAAAAAAATTTCGTCAAAAATCCAAACGAAATCCAACATAATAAAAGGTTTTTATACAAGAAATCCAACGAGATTTACAATATCATCGATCTATCTCAACTTTGATGCAATATTTTTCAATAAGACATAGAATCCAACAAGAAACATAACATCACGAGTGTATTAACAAGGACATTCAACAGGAAAATTTTTTTTGTCAAAAAACCCCATAAATATACAAATATAACGTAAATTAAGTATTATATAAAATAATACAAACTATAAGCTATCTAAATAAAAAATATACAATCATTAGTCAGTCTCAGCCTCTCGATCTGCCTCGCCCTCGACGTCCTTGGCCACGTCCACGTCCACGCCCACCCTCAACAACGATATCAGCAATAGGTACCTCATCAAGCGCCTCGATACTGGCCATCTCATCGAGCTCTGCAATCATAATGCCCTCTGGATGCTCCGGTACCACCTGAGTCTCGTCAGTAGTGGCCGATGTAGATGTATAAATAAATAAATGACAATTCTTAGATACTAATCATAATAGTAGAAGCAATGTCATACCATTTAATATATATTACTAATTATACCTGTACTAAGGACGCGAAGCAACAGCATTCGACTTTTCCATTTATTGCAGCTGAGCCCAGAGCGCAAAATAGATACGCCAGTGATGCTGCACCCCAGGCTAAACCTCCTCATACATCAAAATCGGCCAAAAGTGGGAGCCACTTCAGATGAACTCTGTGACCGGTAGGGTTTGGAAAGAGACTACAACCAATCTGATACAATATGTATGCACGTGCAGTGGCTGCAACTAATCCCGCTGGAGCACCTGCTGGAATATGATGAAACTGCTGGTATATCCAATCTAGCCTAATCTGCCCAGTTCTGATATCATCCGGTACGACCCCTAACAGCTCCTGGCAAATATCTGTCCATGGATACACTGCAGTCCCGGTCACCGGCTCTCCATCGATACGAAGACCAGCAATAACCGCCACGTCCTGAAGTGTAATGGTCATCTCACCGTGGCGGAAGTGGAATGTCTGGGTCTCCCGTCTCCATCTCTCCGCAATCACAGTCCGTCTCTGATCCATTCATGGTAACAGTGTAATTGGAGTGTCATGTTTGTACTTCACACTGTAATGGCCCGAATCGGTTAACCATGTGTACCCGCGCCATCATCATATTCATCGTAATCCTATTTTGTATTTTAGGTGTTATTGTGGCCGTCATACTTTCACCGTTTTCACAACGCTTTACAAAATAGCTATTTAGTTTGTAAAAAGTGCCCGCGACAAATGCCGTTATAGGCAGAGCACGCAGTCCCTTAAGTACCCCATTTAAACTCTCCGACATATTCGTGGTCATCAACCCGAAGCGGCAGCCACCATCAAATGCCCAAGTCCAATACTCTTTGTAAACTTCGAGATCGTCGACCCAACTTCCACGCATCCTGATCTAGCGCTTGTAACTCTTCTTTCAGTTTATAATACTGTACCGGTGTTGGAGCACATTCAATGCTATAAAATTTTTCTAATATTGAATTATTTTTAAAACGTTTATTCATATTTGCTTGCATGTGTCGAAGACACCACCGGTGTATATGGTGTTAAGGATTTTGTGTTGGCAAGTTTCGTGAGTTGAGTCGGAGTCTTGAAGGATTGGAGCGGATCGAAGATGGTCGAAGAATCCTAGACTTCGAAGAAAAGAGACGTGTTGAATTACGACGTCAAGGTAAGTGTTTAATTCATGTTATGGTGATTCATACTTAGTTATAGGCATTAGAATCATAATATCATTGTATAACGGATTAGAAATTGTATCGGAACTTTGTAGTTTTCGAAAAGTGAAATTTCAGAAAAAATACAAAGTTATACCGGTATAAAATTGGTTTTGTACCGGTACAAAAAAGTTGCTATACCGGTATAGCCATCAATCCGTTACCGGTAATGGCCCTTCGCAGAAAAATCTTCCGTCATTGCATTACCGGTAATGGCCCTGTTTTTGTACCTGGTAAAAATCGATTTTTCTCTAATCCGAATCTAATTGATTCTAAAGTCTATAAATAAGATGTTAGGGTTCTCTAATTCCGGATGCTTCATGAAAATACATGTTTGAGAAACCCTAGAGGCTAGGAATTCATCTAAAACCTATTTTCTACATCATAGCCTCTTTTAGGTCAAATCGAGATATCATATTGAATATCTATATGTCGATTTGATCTACGCTTCGCTTGGAGTTTTCTTCTTCGGTTTTCTACGATACTCCTAAGCGAAGGATCACCATACTCATGATGCTTCTCATGAACGGCGTCGTGGATTCGGCGTGAGGCGTCGTGGATTCGGCGCGTTTGAAGGCGATTCGTGGATTCGGATCGTTGGCTCGTGGATTCGAGTGGCGTCGTGGATTCGGCGTGATAGAAGCTTCGTGGATTCGAAGTGGTGGCGTTTCGTGGATTCGGGACGTGGCGTTCGTGGACTCGGACGTGAGGCGTGGACAACCCGGAGGATTGCGCGGAGATTCATAGGAGGTTAAGAGAGGTTAAGTCCGTGGAGTCGGTAATCACCTTGTAATCTTTTCTCTTAGTGGATTGTTATTCGCGTGTTGGTCCCGTGGGTTTTTTACTCCGAGTTTGGAGTTTTCCCACGTAAATCTCGGTGTGTTTTTTATTTTCCGCATTTACTTTTAACGCATCGATTATTTGTTCTTTTTGGCCGGTACACCTATTCACCCCCCTCTAGGTGTCGGATACAATCTAGATAGATCCTTGGGGCTTCCCCGTAACTTACAATTGGTATCAGAGCGGGATCTAGATATATTGATATCTAATGGCCGAAGGCGGTAACATTAATCGACCTCCGCTTTTCGACGGCACGAATTATGCCTATTGGAAAGTTCGCATGAGAGCTTTTCTAATTGCAATCGAAGAGCGGGTGTGGAAATCAATTGAGTTCGGATGGAAACCTCCAACCGAAAAGGTCGATAATGTTGAGAAGCCTAAACCACGAGACAAGTGGACGAAAGATGAAAACGAGGCATCTTCGTTTAACGGCAAGGGCATAAACGCTTTATTTAATGCCTTGTCGCAAACGGAGTTTACTCGCGTGTCGGCTTGTGAAACCGCGAAAGAGATTTGGGATACTCTACAAGTTACGCATGAAGGAACAAGCTTAGTAAAGGTCCAAAAATTACAAATGCTTACAAGCAAATTTGATTCGATTTTCATGGATGAAAACGAGACCTTTACCGAGTACTATACACGTCTACAAGACGTAGTAAATACATGCGCTAACTTGGGAGAGAAAATCCCCGAGTCAAAAGTTGTTAGAAAAATTCTTCGAACTCTTCCGGAACGTTTTCGGGCAAAGGTTGCCGCGATCGAAACGGTTAAGCATCCGGACGAGATGAAAGTCGAAGAATTAGTAGGCGCTTTACAAACGTATGAGATGACTTTTCCTACTAATCAATCTTCTTCCAAGTCTTTTTCTAAAAGCACAGGGATGGCACTCAAATCAACAAAGGAAGAAGACGACGACACGGATTTCGACGAAAATATTACGCTTGCGGATTTTGAACAACAATTGGCGCTCCTCACGAAGAAGTTTCGCCGGAATTTCCGAAAGAAGAACGATGCTTCATCTTCGAAGCGAAAATCCTTTTCTAAACCTTCTTCTAATTCTAAATCGAAAGATAAAAAACTTGCAAAGTCATCCAATGAAAAAGATGAATTTGAAGGGGAAATCCAATGCTTCAAGTGTAGAGGCTACGGCCATATTGCAACGGATTGTCCTTCAAAGAAGACATATAAACAAAAAGCTTTGCAAGCAAAAACTTGGGATGATTCTTCTTCGAATGAATCATCGCCAAGTGATGAAGAAAAGGATCATATTGCTTTAATTTCTAAGTCTTCTTTGCCTTCATCTAATGCTATTTGTTTATCTTCTATTGCTACTAATTCTAATGTTTCTATTTCTTCGCATGAATCTTCGAGCGAGAATGGCGAAAGCGAGGAGGAAGCAAACGACGAGGATATAGCGGAAGCATATAATCAACTTCTTATTGAATCGCGAAAAATGGCGAAGTTCAATAAGAAGTTGGAGAGTCGTTTGTTGGAGATTGAAGAAGATAACAACAATATGAGGATCATGAATGAAGCTCTTGAGGAGGAACGGGAATCGATTTTTAATAACAATTCGCTCCTCCAAAAGAAGCTAGAAGAAGCGGAATTAACAATGAAATCTTATAGGGATAAGATTGGATTTTTGGAGCAACAATTTAAGGAAACCTACACATCCAATCAAGTGTTAACCAAGCAAGTTCATCAACTCAAATCGGATCTTCAACAATTTTCCTCGGGTTCGAAAAAGTTGGATAACATGCTCGGGTTAGGTCAAACGAACAAGTTGGGCCTCGGATACGAAAGGACATATGTTGAGAAGGATCAAAAGACGACATCGAAAGTCTCAACAAATTTAAAAGCAAAGGTATGTCACCGATGCGGAGTCAAGGGACATATCAAAAAGAGTTGCCCGAACAAGACAACGAAATCTCAATCGGCACCTTCTTCTATTCGGTATCTCCCACGGAATCAAATAGGAAATCAAGTTAGTCGAGTACCTCGTGCAAACCGAATCTCAAAACCGAACCATCAAGGGAGTTCTAATTCTAAGCCTCAACGAAAATATCAACCGAAGGTTCAAGCATCGAAACGACTAACGGTTGATCCCAATACAAGGCAAATCAAACCGAACGTCGACAAGCAAAGACAACGAAAGATCCAACAAGTGTGGATTCGGAAAGGTGATATCTTTCCTTGTTATTCTTCTTAGCTTGTTTTTCGGTTATGTAATGCTTTGATAGGTGTATATTTCCTACTTTTATTCATTGCATTACATGCTTAGGCGATTTTTGGTACTTAGTGAATATCTTTGATGCTTGAGTTTCTTGTGTTTGAAAATCGTCTTTGAGGAAAGGTAAAGGGGAGTTTTTAAAATTTTTGAGAGTGGCAATGATTGAAAATCATAAATGTAGAGAGATTAAAGGTTTTTCAAAAAGCCTTAACCGGTATTTAAAGTCAATTCAAATTGGACTAAATTCATATTAATTATCGGCTTTACTTCACTTGTTATTATTTTGACGATAATTTAATATGTGATTTCTTCTTACATACATTCATCAAAATGTTGAAATTAATTTTAATCTTTTAGTAATTAATTCATCTTGGTAGTGAATGATTGAATATAATTGATGGATATTTGCTAATTGACTAAGATTCGTCAAAATTATTTTCAATTATGAGATTGTCTAATTTAGGGGGAGTTTGAATATTTTTTTAAAAAAAAAGGAAAAACTCCTAAGTATAAAAGATGTGGAAAGAGTTACATCTGAAAGGAGTGTGAAAACTACCACCACATGTAGGAAAGAGCTACCACCCCGGTCGTCCGGTACGTGTGTGAAGCTACCACATGAGAAATTATATGAAAAACCGAAAAGGTTGAAAAAAAATATGTATATATGAATATTTTAATATTTTCGGCGATATAAGGTGATAGTTTGAAAAAGATGCTCAAAGAGCCACTCCCGGTGCTTTATTAGTTAAATCTCTATTTTGAACGGGTTTCGACAAATTGGTGTCAATTTGTTAAATTTTTAGAAAATTATTTTTCATCAATTTGCATCTTGATGATTTTAAATTATTTGATTTTTCTTGATTTCAAATTTTGATGATATGATGACTTTTGAAATCATAGAATATTTTATTTTCTTCATAATAATTTTTGAAGTGAAATCATTAATTTTTATGAAATTAATTTGAATTTTGGGGAATTTTTGAATGAAAAAGGTTATTTTTCGATATTTCGATTTTTATACCTATAAACTCATCCTATACCGGACAAAATACCGTAGTCGCGCGATATAATTACTCTAAACCGATTCGATCTCTCTCTACACTCACTCAAAACGCCTCTCTCTCTCTCTATAAATCCCCGGAGCCCTCCTCCTTCTATTCTACACGATTTCCCTCCAGATTATCAGGTATTCTGCTCGGATTTAAAGATCAAACCCGATTTTTGCATTTTTTTGAATATTCCGGGACAAGAGTTCGATCTCTGTTTTTACCCGTTTTTGATGCAATTTCTTGCTATAATTCACTATCTGAACTGATTATCTTGCATCAAGAACACCTAGAACACATTAGTTTGCGTTATTTTTGACCGATTTACGCTCTAGGTTTCTAAAATATTGGATTTTCGGGAAAAATTGTTTAATCTCTGTTTTTGTTTCTTTTTGATGCAATATTTTGCTGTAAATCAGTGATTGGACATATAATCTTGCTTCTAGAACACTTAGAACACTTTGGAATTCACTGTTTTTTACAGATTTATGTTCTAGGGTTCCTTTTTGGTGGAATTTCGGGATTTTTGAAAATGTGCCAAATTTAATGAAATTTTTTGCATGGTTCAAGTTTGTTATTGCTTTATTATTTATTCTTGAATTATTTGTGAATTTTTCACAATTTTTAGAGAATTTTTTCAAAAATGTGTTCATGTGAGGTTTTTCATGTGTAGGACAATGGCTTTTTCGCTCGTACTCGTGCTCTTGGTGCTCATGGCCACAGGTAGTGGTCGCCGTGGTAGTGGAGGCCGACGGAGTGTCTCTCAAAAGACACGTCTTTGAGAGTCGGAGGGATCGGACCCCGACTATCGTGCCGAGGAGGTCAAGAAGAAGAGGAAGAAGGCCGAAGAGCCTGTTTCCGTCCCGACAAGGGAAAAGGCATTCTGGTGAGTCGTCACGCGGAGGTGGTGCTACCGGGGAGCGTCGAGCCAAGAGGGATGCGATGTTCCTCTGCGAGAGCTCGAGCTTTCTCTACTCGTTCTTGTATTGCGGAGCGGCACGTCAACTTCAAGGAACTCACCGAGGTGTTCCCCGAGTTTGGTCGCCTTATGTTGAGAGTCCCCATTGAGCCGGTTGGTCGTGTTCTGTGCTCGCTCACCTTCTGCGTGGAGCTCATTAGGGAGTTCTATATGCGTGGTTTAGTTCTGGCTGAGGATGAGGAGACAGGCACTTATGTCTTTGAGACTTCTGTGCGAGGAACGAAGTTGACTGTCACTCCTTATGATATTGGTGAGCTTTTGGGGATGGAGGTTGATACTACTGGACTTCATTATACAGCGGGGCCACTTCAGTCTTCGACAGACTGGGAGACTGTTGTTGCAGCGATCTGCAAGCCGGGCGCTCGGACTGATCGTGCATTATTGGAATCTAAGGATCCGCTCGAGTATCATCTCCTATCTTTGATCATGTGCTACAATGTTCACCTACTATTGGGACAAAGAGGCTTCGGGAACGCTTTGTGTTGCTCTATCTCTTTGGACATCCTGAGCGGGCTCATGGGTTGAACTTGAACATTCCGTTCCTCATTTGGCAGCGATTGGTGCACGTTATTCAGTCTTCTACTCGGCGCGATCTACTTCCGTATCCCCACTGACACTCGGATTTTGCGAGCAAACGGAGTAGACACTGATTGTGCTAAGTATGACTACGGACTTGGGCCGATTGATGCGGTGACTTGGGCAAAGTCTGTGAGCACCTTGAAGACTTTTCAGCAGACCAAGGGAGTTCCCCCACCTGCAGCATCGAGTAGTGCTGTACCTTCTCCACCTCCACCGTCACGGCGAGCAGAGCGTGCACCGCCTGCAGGGTCCTCTAGATCAGGAGGCACAGTCACTTTGGACACACTTCATCGTGACAGGGGTGCACTCACGAAGGAAGTAAATTTTCTCAAGAAAGGTTTCAAGAGTCTGGAGAAAGGAATGAAGAGGATCTTGGAGAAGATGGGTTGCACGCATGATGATATCTTTCCATCGACCTCATCCTATCAGCGCTCCGTGTCTCGCCAGCCGTTCCTACCTGGTGTCGGTCCAGAGGCTGGCGGTTCTGGATCTCTTGCTGGAGGAGACGATGACGACGACGAGGCGACTGAGTGATTTCTACCTCATTTTTACTGCTTTTACTAGGATTATGTCTAGTTTTCTTCCGCTCGGTAGTTGATGTTTATCTTTTCTTATGCATCTCGATTTGTAACTATGATTTGACTACTCTCTGTTTAGTTTGTGTTTCTTTCTATCTCTGTTTCTTTTTGGCAATTTTTGACAAAAAGGGGAGAATGGACTACGTGCATACGGGGGAATTAATAGTGCATACATGTAGGGAGATGCATACAAAGGGGAGAAATGATTAAGGAGGGAGAAGGAAATATTTATGAGCAAAGTGAAAAGTTGATGGAACAAGGATAAAAGAGGGAGAAGAGGAGAAGAGAAGATGAGAACAAAGAGATATTTATGAGCAAAGTGAAAAGTTGATGGAACAAGGATAAAAGAGGGAGAAGAGGAGAAGAGAAGATGAGAACAAAGAGATTGTTGATTGACTAATGTTTTGATTTTCTAACCTCGTTTGAAAGTGTTTTGCAGGAAATCAAGACTTCAAGACTCCTAGTTGTGTCTAAGTCATAGAGTTTGTTTTTAGGAGTTTTTGATGTATTTTTGGATCTTTATTGTATTTGGATTACACGCGAGAGGTTTAATGTTTTGGTGATGACATTGAACTTCGTAGTTCTTTTAAAATGTAATTTTGGTTAGTTTTTGTGTTTTGTCACGAAATTGCCAAAGGGGGAGATTGTTAAGGATTTTGTGTTGGCAAGTTTCGTGAGTTGAGTCGGAGTCTTGAAGGATTGGAGCGGATCGAAGATGGTCGAAGAATCCTAGACTTCGAAGAAAAGAGACGTGTTGAATTACGACGTCAAGGTAAGTGTTTAATTCATGTTATGGTGATTCATACTTAGTTATAGGCATTAGAATCATAATATCATTGTATAACGGATTAGAAATTGTATCGGAACTTTGTAGTTTTCGAAAAGTGAAATTTCAGCAAAAATACAAAGTTATACCGGTATACAATTGGTTTTGTACCTAAGACAAAAAAGTTGCTATACCGGTATAGCCATCAATCCGTAATGGCCCTTCGCAGAAAAATCTTCCGTCATTGCATTACCGTAATGGCCCCGTTTTGTACCGCACATGTAAAAATCTGATTTTTCTCTAATCCGAATCTAATTGATTCTAAAGTCTATAAATAAGATGTTAGGGTTCTCTAATTCCGGATGCTTCATGAAAATACATGTTTGAGAAACCCTAGAGGCTAGGAATTCATCTAAAACCTATTTTCTACATCATAGCCTCTTTTAGGTCAAATCGAGATATCATATTGAATATCTATATGTCGATTTGATCTACGCTTCGCTTGGAGTTTTCTTCTTCGGTTTTCTACGATACTCCTAAGCGAAGGATCACCATACTCATGATGCTTCTCATGAACGGCGTCGTGGATTCGGCGTGAGGCGTCGTGGATTCGGCGCGTTTGAAGGCGATTCGTGGATTCGGATCGTTGGCTCGTGGATTCGAGTGGCGTCGTGGATTCGGCGTGATAGAAGCTTCGTGGATTCGAAGTGGTGGCGTTTCGTGGATTCGGGACGTGGCGTTCGTGGACTCGGACGTGAGGGCGTGGACAACCCGGAGGATTGCGCGGAGATTCATAGGAGGTTAAGAGAGGTTAAGTCCGTGGAGTCGGTAATCACCTTGTAATCTTTTCTCTTAGTGGATTGTTATTCGCGTGTTGGTCCCGTGGGTTTTTTACTCCGAGTTTGGAGTTTTCCCACGTAAATCTCGGTGTGTTTTTTATTTTCCGCATTTACTTTTAACGCATCGATTATTTGTTCTTTTTGGCCGGTACACCTATTCACCCCCCTCTAGGTGTCGGATACAATCTAGATAGATCCTTGGGGCTTCCCCGTAACTCACATATGGCCCTGTCTCGGAGGATATATCTCAGCGACTATTTCCTTTAACCCACTAAATCGATCAGATATAAAACAAACCGGTCGATTGCATGTAACATAATGCTGCAAGCTTTGTAAAAACCACCGCCAACTTGCACCATTTTCTCCTTCGCAGATTGCAAATGCTAAAGGAAAAATACTATCATTTACATCAACTCCAGTGGTTATCAATGCATGGCCTTCGTATTTGCCATATAAGTGAGTGGCATCAATGCTCACAACCGGCCGACTATGTGCGAATCCACGAATAGAAGGACCAAATGACCAAAATAACCGACCAAACTGAAATACTCCTCAAGCCATCTATGATCAAGCTGCCAATAAGTACCACGATTACTACCCTTCAACATTGTAAGATACTGGGGCACGTCTGTGTATGACTGATCCCAACTCTCATAAATAATCTGCAGTGCTTTGCTCCTTACTAGCCAAGCTTTCCAATAATTAATTTCAACATGCAAAGTGGCTCGCACTGTTTCCTGCACTTCTTTTGGCGTCATATTAAGTCTTGCCTTTATTTGGGGGTGAATCAATTGGCATATTAGATTTGAAGTACGGTTACGGTGCACCGCATTTAGAATGGGAATAACACAAGTGTGTGGCCCAACATATGTCTTGACTCTGAAATATGTTGCATCTTTAGGGACCGATGTGTGCAATCTCCAAGGACATCCCTCAAATGTGCATTTTACAGTATAAGTTATTTTAGTGAATTTGACAACCTTCATTTGAACATTGTGAGTAATATGCCATCGATCTAGAGCGTCCACTAAAGATGCATTTTCATAAAAAAATTGACGAAGCCAAGTCCCGTCAATGCTTGGTAGATCATTATTGATACGTCTACTATCGAACTCAGACGAATTCACAACATACTCTTGTATCCAATTGTTATCTGTTGGATATAGCTCCGGGTGGTCAATAAAACCAAGTTCTTCGTCTGGATTGTCTACATATTCGTTGCTTACATGCGGGTCATTATTCAAACTGTATATCGCATTCGCCAAAAAATTTAATCCACCATCGTGATCATCTTCAATGTCGACAGCTAGATCATTCCAATCCTCGTCCTTATGATTGGATTCATTTTCCTCATTACCATCATCTTCATTACCACCAAAAAGATTATGAATATGGATATCGACCTGATTATCGTCGTTATCATCTCTTTCCTCGACTATATTATCAAGAACTTCATTCCAATTAGCATAGGACGTAGATAGCGTGCAATAGCTCACAAATGTTTACTAGAAGACGGAGACATTTCACATACTTTCAATTAACAAAAATAACGCAAAATTTTCTTTACCCCCAATCGTAATTGTCAATAGGTGTATGAAATATCGCGGGTTCGTCACGTGAAGCTCGGGTTGCGTACGGGACGCCGAGGGTTGCCCGTGTGACGTCGAGGGTTGCGCGCGTGATGTCGATGGTTCCGCACATGACGTCGAGGGTTGCGCACGTGATGTCAACGGTCGCGCACTTGGAGAATGACTATGTCTGCAGTAATTATGATTGGCATTTACCCAAATCTTTCATATATTTCATATTTAAAGCAAATATTCACCGCAATGTTGAGCTATTACTGACCTTGTGATTCGTACGCTTCGGTCACAACCAACTTCAAGGTCATCAATTAGAGCATCCGGAACACCCACATTGATAGCATTATGTAGCAGGCTTGTGTAATAACCTTCCGACTGATATTGGGTATCGGACGGATATAACTCTTTCTCGATATATAACGACACACATTCATAATGTTCAAACAATCCAATTAAACCCTCCAATGATTCATTATCTACTATATCATGATCAATATATTCATGCGCTCCCATAGGGCATCGAATTTTGTATTTAAGACAACATTCTTCTCTATTACAATTTACTAAACGATACATTCGCCTATCAAAATTCGTATAGGTCGTATCTGAATGAATCGCGATCAATTTCTTTCGACCACCGAAATATCAAGGACTATTTCCATCCATAACTAACTCTCCATCCCAATGAACACTAAGAGACATCCGACGACTAGTCATTTTAACTACACAGGAAAAAAAATCACTAAGCAGTAAAGGGGTTATGAACTATAAATTATAAAGAATTGGAGCCGTCGACGATCAAGTTTAACGGAACCGTCGACGATCAAGTTTAACGGAACCATCGAAAATCAAGTTAAACGGAGCCGTCGACCATCAAGATTGACGGAACCGTCGATGATCATGTTTAACGGAACCGTCGACGATCAAGTTTAACGGAACCGTCAACGATCAAGTTAAACGGAACCGTTGACCATCAAGTTTAACGGAACCGTCGAAAAACAAGTTTAACGGAGCCGTCGACGATCAAGATTGACGGAACCGTCGACAATCATGTTTAACGGAATCGTCGACAATCAAGTTTAACGCAACCGTCGACAATCGACATTCAAGTTTACCGCAACCATCGACAATCGCCATTCAAGTTTAGAGTTTAGGGTTTAGGGTTTAGGGTTTAGGGTTTAGGGTTTAGGGTTAAGGTTTAGGGTTTAGGGTTTAGGTCTCGACAATCGACAGAGAGATAGAGAGAGAAGGAGTGTAATGCCTTACAAGGGGGCGGCGGCGGCGACCGTGGGCTGCGAACACGGCACGGGCTGCTGCGACCTCGACAATGGCAGAGGGGGAGGGTGGTGCGACCTCGCCACGGGCTAGGGTGACCGGGGCGCCGAACTCTGCGGGCGCTGGGTCGACGGTGGGCGGCGACCTCGACGGCGGCGGCGGCGACTAGGGTGACCGATGACGGCGGCGACTAAGGCAAGGTGAGAGAGAGAGAGCGAGGTGAGTGAGTGAGTGAGTGAGTGAGAGTGAGAGAGTGAGAGAGAGAGAGACAGAGATAGAGAGAGGGCGAAGCGAAGAAGGAGGGTGTCGGGCTCGGGGGGGGGCTCGGGTAGGGCTGGGGCTCGTAATGAAGACGGTGAATGGTTCACCGTCTTCATAAAGCGGTGAATCGTTCACCGCTTACAGAAGACGGTGAAGATTCACCGTCTTCTCTGTGTTCCGGACTTGGCGAAAATGCGCCTCCCTAGGCGGGGGATTGCAGAGAAGGCGGTGAATGGTTCACGCCTATATCTAGGCGTGAACCATTCACCGCCTTCTGTGGGGAGCTGAGAAGGCGGTAAACGAATTACCGCCTTCTATTGGGAAGCAGAGAAGGCGGTAATTCGTTTACCGTCTTCTCTGAGGCATTGAGAAGGGGGTATCCGCGCGGGTTATTGGGCAGAAGGGTGTGACTGGGCACACCTAGAGAAGACGGTGAATCGTTCACCGCCTTCATGAGGCGCCCAGAAGACGGTGAACGATTCACTGTCTTCATAAGAAAATCCGACGTGGCCGCTAAGCTAGCGAGAGGAGGGTTCCTTTCCCAAATAAAATTTTTATAGGGTTATTTCGGCAAATATAAATTTTCACAGGGTCATTTTCGAAAAAAGTCCTTTATATCTCTCTCTCTCTATGTGGAGACCCGAGCCGCCTTTTAATTTTTCTCTCTTTTGATCTATTTCATCCTCCTTTTTTAATCTCTTGCTCTCCTATTGTGCATCGCACCTCACACGCACAGCTGCACGCTGGTACTTTTTAGTGGATTGGTAATCGTATGAAGAAGAAGATATTTTAGCCTCTCTCGATCTTCGCTCGTCCTTTGACATTGTTGCTACCGTCGTTGGCCGCCGTCGTGCTTCATGATCACTATCAGCGCTCTTTTCGTTCACCATCAACGGCACCTTGATCGCCATCTTTTTTTTCAGCATCTTTGAAGGGTTCCGTCGATAGTTTGATTTTTGGTATTTGACCAATCAATACTTCGATTATTTGGAGTTAAGTGACTGAATACCCGTTAGTTTTTCGTAAAATAATTTAGAAAAATATTTTGATGGTGTGAAAATCTTTATTTTGTAGATTTTAAAATTAAGGGTTAAACGTATTATCAAATATTTCTGAAAACTCAGCTTCAACACTGTGATTGACAGGTTTATTTTTTAAAATTTGATTGGATAATTATTTTAAATTTGATAATTTATTCTATAAATTAGTGTCTGGATAATTATTTTAAATTATAATATCTTTTGGTATTCTACTATGCTATATTGGTCATGTCGACATGTATTCTGTATAAAAGCTAGCTTCGTCTCTGCATTGCACCTTCAGGTGCTTGCGCTTATTCGCGCCTCTATTTTGCATTTACACTTTCAAGCACATATGTTCTATATATGCACCTTCGGTGCCTCTATTCGTTTGCGCTCTCGGGTGTCTTTGAATCTCGCCAACATATCACACAATATAGTTAGTTATTGGAGACTTAATATGTCACGCCCCGAGCCCCGCCTATTTGGTCGGGTTCGGGCACGCCGACAGACCGCCGAACGGACAGAGTCTCCCCTGTACATCCTAGACGTCGCAATCAATATAATACAAGAGGTTCCAACTAGGAACAATATTCAATCATAGATTGTATAAGAAAATATTAAAAACATGAACAACTAAGCTATTACAAGCTTTCTGCTCACTTACATTTTACATCACATTTTCTTTTACATTCGACTTCCAAATACAATCATCGATTACAAATTTATTACAACATTGTCTTTTTTCTTTTTCTACAACCCCTAAGTAGACCACTTCAGGGTACCGCTATCTCTGGTCACGGTGGAAGGGCGCTATCTACGGAGCCACACCCTCTCCTCGCGTCGCCGCGTCGCTCACATGTGAACCTGTACTCCCAAAAACAACACGGCGGTGAGAATTATTGTCCATAGTTCCCAGTGGGTACCGCCACCCAAGGAAGAAGCTCGACCCACTGTGTCCGAAGGAGGCACGTAAACATGTTAGTCCAACAATATCCACACTTTAGAGACCTGGAGTTTGACTGTGAGGCTTGTTGACAGCTCTGGTGAGTGTCGGGACAAGTTCGAGTCGCGTTGGCTCGAAATGGACGCCGAACGGACCTAACGGAAACACGAGAGCAGCTGGAAATCTGAAAATCTACGAAATAACAGGTTTTCTGTCAAGATATACCGGTACAAATTTTGGGTTCTACCGGTACAAGCTTGATGGCTATACCGGTACAACCACCAAGGGCATACCGGTATGGTGCTGCGCAGACTGCTCTCGGGTTGGCCCATCTGTACCGGTACAACTGCTCATGTACCGGTACACTTTGGTAGGTGAGCAGTGGGCAGTTTGGTAATTTTCAGCATTGATTGTATCAACAGCTCCCCAGCTACATACACGTAAGGAGAGAGAGAAGGGGACCTTTTACACAGCTTCTTTTCCCCTTCTTCTTCCTCAAGCTCAACCGGATTGAAGATGAGGAGCTCGGTGAAGTGCGGACTACGTCGACGTCGCGTCGCGGTATCGTTCGAGCATACGTCCGTCATCTTGGTGCTGCGAAGAGACCGGGCGGGTGCTGTTCTTCATCATCCTTGGCGTGGTACTGTTCCAGGGTGATTGTCGAGGTGAGTTGTTCATCGAGAGCACTTCCATTGCTGCGGCCTCCGTCTACTTTCGAGCTTGGTGCTGTTCCTGTAGTTTTTCGGCGTCGACTTTCGGCATTTTGACTCGTTCTCTGTGTAGGAGCGTCGGATCGCGACGAAACTTGGTTCGCTGGATTCGTGACTTCGAGAGGAATCCAGAGAACCTAGAGTTGTTGGATTTGGAGAAGGTTAGTGTCACGCCCCGGGCCCAGCGGAAGCCCGCCGGCGCGTGCACAGACCCGCCGTGTACACCAAACAAACACAATGCACACAAGGCGTCTACTAAAAACATGGAAGGAAAAAGAGTAATCCTAACAGGCTATCAGAGCGAGTAATATAAAAACCACTAGTTCTAACATAAGGATCCACAAAGATACATAAACAGATTACTAAATCCAGAATCTGATACAAAACTCTAAACAGATACATAATACATCTTTTCTACAAGTACAAAAAGAAAAGATGACAACGGGTCACTATAGAAACTCCGTAAGGCTCTAGCTAGCCGCAAACCCCTCGCCTCGATCCCTAGCCACTCCCGATGCGGATGGCTCTGAAAATTAACAACAAATAGAGGGCGTGAGAACTATTAAAAATAGTTCCCAGTGGGCAATTACTGAGCTCAGCGAAATGCTCCACTAGGCTAAAAATAAGCATGCTATAAAGAAGTAAGAAGCGATAAATAAGAAACGAGTATATAACTGAAATTAAACATATTCATGCTTCTACTACGAGTTTAACTATCATAATCATGATATTCTACTTTTAATGGCACAAACATATGTCCAAGTCATTTCACATGCATAATTAGAGTAAGTTAACGTTTACTTACAAGCCCAACCATAATGTTCATATTACTACATAAAGTAAATTATGTATCCGTTGTTCTCTACCAAGCATATATACTAATCCAAAAGAATAAGTGTTCTCTATCAAGCATACACACTAGTCCACAAGAATGAAAGCTCTCTACCAAGCATACATTTTATACTTTCCATGATTCTATACCAATGCACATATATTAGTCCAAAAGATATAAGTTCACCACAGTATTGTCAATACAACGTATGCACCAACCATGACTATGTACTAAGTCAAGAGAAGTCTCAAACCCAATCCATAAGGAATGTACCCAAGGTAACATCCCGGCTCGTGCCATGCCTAGGTGGCCCCGTGGTGGTCAATCGACTTTCCCCGTAGAAAAGGAGACCCAAGAACACGGCAATCCACTTTCGGCGCCCAATCCCGCACGGCGAACGTATCGCAAGGCTAACTCCGAGTGGGCTTGTAGGTAGCGAGCCTCACAAGCATGTGCGAATGAGCACAAGGGCAAGCAAGCGTAATCATAGCATAGGGTCCCTATTTGGGATACTCAATCATCAAGTCTACGACTTGGAATCTCACACGTCGACTCGACGGTCGGAAAGTAGCTCAACATGTCACAACTCATTAACAACTACTTGGGTGGTAACTCTCTACCAAAACACAAGACGTGTAAAACATATACAACTCAAATGACACTATCCTACTTGGGATAATTCATTATATAAACAAGATTTTCAAGGAGTTATAACATGCAATATCCAACAATTATCGAATAGATATCTATCAACACCATATGTAAGAGAACTATGCATTACTCACAAGCATCATAGTATTAAAATACACATGTCCTTTCCACTATAAAGCACACAAATATCACAATGCAAAGAGTTTAAACCACTTATAGTATATGCCAATAACTCATATAAAATGCCCCAAGGGGTTTACTTTACCTTTCCTCATGTCTAAAACATGGAATAGAAATCGTCGATCCCTAGATCGAGTGCAATATCACAAAGGCCAAAGCTAGATATAATACTAGAATAAATGCACCCAAGGAATATCACAAAGATCTTGTCATGTCTTATGTTATATTAACATTACTATCTTGTCTACAACCAGTATAAGGCGGAAACATACCAAGGCTCATACGTGCATGTGTCTCAATCATATAGGTATATCATTCACTTTAAGGTCAACACCTTTTTATTTACCAAGTCACAAAGCCATGTATTTTATCTACCAAGCATTAAGGAAGAACACTTAGTTCTAATTACTTGTCTCTAACAAGTATCATAATGTAAACATGAGTGATACTTTAAACGTAATCCAAACATTAAGCACCCTTAAAGGTTCATCTTAATAATCATACTCTAGCATGCTTCTTATGGTGGCACAAACAAATAGTCTCAATTTTAGTCAACTATGCTCAAACCACATATAAGTCTCTACTACATAGAGCATGTAAATCCCACTATACATAACATAGTCATTTTATGTTCCCATAAATTCAAGCATGTCTTAAAGAGCACAAGTCAACATATAAACATGTCCTAAAACCCAAGGGAGGACAAAGAAAGAGTTCACCCATTTCGGTGAGATCAAACCCACCGGATACGCTTCGAATCCTGTTCGATTAGTCGAACGAAGTTGCCCCCCAAGCTTCTAGTATCCTAAGATAAATATTTGAAGGGATACAAGCTTCAAATAAACATCTAACAAACTTCACCAAAATTCACATAGAAAAGAGGTGGAAATTACCTTTGATAAAGAAGATCTTGTCCAAAGCTCAAATCGACCCAATGGATCTTCAAATCCAACCTAATAGAGAGTTCTACACCCATCAATTAGGTTCTAAAAGCTCCAAAACGAAAATCCCCAATTCTAAACCCTAATCTCAAAATCTAGGGTTTCTACCAAAGAGAGCTCACTACAAGAAAAATAGGTTTTAGAAGCGGTCGAAACCGCTGGGAAAAGTCACTAGAACCGCTGGAAAAAAATTTCCCAACACTTTTAAAACCGTCAGGAAAAGTTTTATAACCGCTGTTAGATCTCCGTCACTAAAGGGTTTTGCCGACAGTTTATACAACCGTTGGAGAAGATAAGAATTTTAGTAACGCTTCTCCGACCGCTACTAAATATAGTAAAAAGCGCTGGTATAAATTAGTAAATTATACCATTAGTTTCGTAATTATTGTAAATCCAATCCAAAATATAAAACATACAATTCAAAAAAAACTAGATAAAAATTCAAGACTCTTTAAATTGAGATATACGAACAAATTCATCATTCAAACAAATTTAAATTTGATTACATACGACAATTGTCAAACAAGAGAAGCCAAATCATTTAATCAAATAGAAGTTTATAGAGTAAAAATATAATTGTCAACCAAAGAAGTATTCAATCTAAGAGAAATAAAATCCATATGAAATCAAAGTTTTCTACAAGTTCTTCAACTTATTTTATGAATTCACTCCGAATTAAACACCAATCCTTGCTCTTTTTTTAAAATTCCTGCAAAAAAAAAAATATCAAGTTAGTGAAACAATAAAATCAAAAGGCTTCTAAACCATCTTTCAATTAGAAAACAACCAAAAAGTTAAAAATTCTCACATATAGAGCACTTTTTCATTTATTTTTTTTCTTTCAAACCAAATAAATATTGCATGCATTCTTCTCATTAGGGAGCACATATCCTAAATGGTTATTTGATCCCTAGGAGATTAAAAGAATAAATAGCTAACTTCCTAGGACCAATGGGCTCAATGGCCAGCAGGCAAAGGGCTTACTTTAATTACGGGCTCAATAGCCGACAGCTCACTGTTAATATTACATGGCTACAACTGAGACTATCTGATATTTGTGATCTACTAACTATATCACAAGGTCATATCACTTTTTGTGATAATTATTAAAAAGACGAGCAACAAAACAGTGCGACGGTTGAATTGAACAATTCAAAAATTGCAGTTCAACTAATTCACGTGGGGATCACCTAACCTTTTATTATTGATCAGCTAAGCTGTGCTATGATCATTCAAGTAACTAATTCACATAGGGAAATATATAGAAACTGACAACCAAGATGAATCCTGAGAAGAGATTCGAACCTTTCAATTTCTCAAAGATCCATTTAGCTTTCTCTTCCATAGTGCTCGAGAAATGTTGCAAAATTCACCAGAATAAACAATTTCCATTACAATTTACAAACCAACTAGAGCACAATTCCATTACAATTAAATTTGTTGGACTCTAATACATTTACTCGGAGTTCAATTAAGTTAGATTCCAATACATATCCTTGGAGTTTAATTTAAATTGAATTTAACTAATCCTAATACATATAATTAGGATTTAGTTAACATTTCACCTTAAGATGAACCAAAAGCAAAAATGATTAAGCTCTAATACATAAATTAGAGTTTAATTCAAGATATTTGGGCTAATCCTAACACATACATTAGGATAATAGCCTAAATTGAATGCCAAATCAAATTTTATTGGACTTTATCACATACATTTAAAGTTCAATTAACCAAATTAAACTCTAAATACATATAATTAGAGTTTAATTAAATCTGATTAAATCCTAAAGCATATACATGGAATTTAATCAATCTTTCATCTTAGGGTGAACTATGTTGAGCTCCAAAATATATAGAGCCCAACAAAACTAATTTGATTATATATTTTGAGCATCTTGGAACATATAACTAAGATGCACTTAGAATTAAACATTTCTTTTCTTTTCTACTCCATTCATGTAAACCGAGGGTATGCCCTTGGTTAAAGCCATGTAATTGAACGATAAATAATAAAATCTTTGTTCAATTCCAGTTTATTTCAATTCTAGCATTTCAGAGGTCTCTTAATCGAAGGTACCCTAATATTTTATGGGGGTAATTAACAATAGACGCTTGCGTTTATTGGAAGCCATGGATCCACAATACCTGATAACCATACATATTCAAATATTAATCTGAATCATGAATACTACCCCACGGGAAATCAAAATCGAATTTCACCGTGCGAGGTACGTCATTCGTGGTGGCAGACAATGGATTACAGTATGTTAAAATCTGAATTGGGAGCATGTTTAGCAAGTAATAACTTATACAAGTTGGACTTGAATTTGACTTAGGAGAAAACCACGATTTGATCGACATATGCATACACTACCAGATTTAGCTCTAGGAGCCGTGCTGTGTTCGTATCGTCCCTGTATGAGTGCGATGGATACCAGGGTAGTGTAGTTTGCATTTACGCTCGTCTTGGGATGCGAGCTTAGGTTACGCAGAGTCAGTACATGTTTCTTGTTGTTGGGGACCGTCGGGGTTGACGGTGGGCCTAGTTCACTGCTTTGATTTCAGATTGTGACAGGGACACGTGACCTATTGGTGGGTAGACCAGTTGGACCCTTTTTACTTGACTTTAGCCTGTGAGAGCCTGATTGAGCTCGACAGAGATACGCTTGCATACTCGGTTGGTTCGCGCCCACAAGTGCCACTCCGGAGTTGGGCTTAGTGCTTTTGCGTTGGTGTCGTTGTGTCCTGGCTGGACTCGCTCTCCACTAGCTACCCCCTGAGGTAGTTGTTAGTGTAGCTTCGACAGGCGGGACGGGTGTATCACAGTCTCTCGTGAGATTGGGTCAGGATTATCATGTTCTATAGATGACTGGTATTAAAGTAGGATAGTATAATGACATATAGCTGTAGAGTGTTTCAAGCTTTCCTTTCTACTATTCTTGTTTACCCTATAGACTTAGTGGGTGAACCGATGATGTTTAGGGCGGCACCCACTGAGGACTACCTGTTTTTACAGTAGTTCTCACGCCCCATTTCTTCCACTGTTGTTGCAGGGCCTTCGGTTTCGGCTGCTGCTCCTTCTGAGGCGGATCGAGGCAAGGGCGTCGCGAGTTAGAGCCCTACCCTTCGAGTGCTGCTAGAGGATCCTTATTGCAGGTAGTAGTTTTTGGTATGGGAGTTTTGTACATGCAGTTATTAACTCGCTGGAGCGAGTAGTGCTTTGTATCGCGATATTTTGTATGTATATAGAACTCGTGTTTTCCTACCTGTTTGTTTTTAATCTTTCCAGCTCTATACTACTGTTTGTAGTATTGTATAATATACAGGTACAGCTACGCTTCATGTACAGGAAAAATTTTTGGATACTAATAAATAAATAAATGACAATTCTCCGCCTTCTCACCAATTCCCCGCGTCAAGGTCCCTCGAGAAGACGGTGACTCGTTTACCGCCTGCTCAAGGCGTGAACTGTTCATCGCCTTCTCAGCAATTGCTCACCTATCCCAAGGCCCCTAGAGAAGACGGTGGCTTGTTTACCGCCTTAATAAAGGCGGTGAATCATTTACCGCCTTATCTAGGCGTAATCATTCACCACATTCTCAGCAAATCCCCCGCATAACAGCCCGGGTTTGTGGCGTAGATAAGACGGTGAACGAGTCACCGTCTTTGGAGGAAAACTCCCACCCACCTAAGTTGGTTATGTCCTGGAGTCCTGGCTAAAACACAGATAAGACGATGACACGTTTACCGTCTTATCTGTTCTACACTAAAGACGGTGAATGGTTCACCGTCTTTAGTGCAAACACCACCCAGTCAAGGACTTAGCCATTTTTTCCCCCGGTTTCTTGGATTTGCATTAAAGGCGGTGAACCATTCACTGCCTTTAGTGCAAACATACTCCGGTGATGGATTAAGCTTGATTTTTAAAAAATTTCAACAAGATTGACGCAAGTTTTTTCACGATAACAAATATTCCAACAAAAAATACAACATCACGAGTGGAATAACAAGATACATTCAACCGGATAAAAATATCAAAAAAAAAACCCGAGAAATATACAAATATGCACTAAATTAAGTATTATATAATATTATACAAAGTCTAAGTTATCTAAATCAACCTCTCAATCAACCTCTCAATCTCTCTCTCCCGACGTCCTCGACCACATCCTCGTCTACGTCTACGGCCACCCTCCACAACGAGATCAGCAATAGGTACCTCATCAAGTGCCTCGATAGTGGCCACCTCATCGAGATCTGCAATCATAATGCACTCGGGATGCTCCGGTATCGCCTGAGTCTCCTCGATAATGGCCGGTCTAGATGTTGGGCGGGCCTATGATGATGACGCAGCATGACGTCGAGAATAGACGAATGTAAAGTGCTCTCTAGAAACTGGCGGCAGAAGCAAGTCCAAGTCCAATGGCCTTAAAGGAAATCTCTCTGGGCCGGAGGGCATATCAGCAACATCACTATGAGATGGAGATCGTGATACTTGCAGGCCTGATGATGAGTATGATCCAGTAGATGTCGGTGTCTGACGGTGGTGATGACCCGATGTCGATGCATGTCCAAAATCTCGATCTCCAATATCAGTGGGGACAGGTATGGTAGGAATGTACTCCAGTACACTATCAAGATCGATATCTATGCCCGTCAATGTCTCTATCATCGCATCGTAAGAAGGTCGATCATGAACTAACCTTCTAATACTATACTATGTTTGTTGTATAGCGTCCACCTGCATTATAGATAATAACTCACCTTTGGCAATCTATATTATATATAAGATTAAAAAAATAATAAATGGGCTGAGTGATCGTACGAAAACTCTCTTGGTCTGGCCGCGAGACTGGTAAGTCAATGGTGGACACTGTACATGACGAGAAATTCATCGTTGAGTGATCTACCAATACCACTCTATATAAATCGAGGTCCCCTGTACCGGATCATCACCGACAATCGGATTCTAGTCTATAATGGCCTGTAATCTATGTCCCCATCTCTCGATGTGTGCAGCATGAAAGTGGGCACAATCCTCATCTGGCCGCCCCGGAGCAGTAACGCGCCGGATGGTCTCCACCTGAATGGGTATATGCTGGAGGAGACCAAAGTGCCGTAGGACTCAATCCGGCACGTGAAGTTCAACAATATGAAAAGAAATTAGTGTCGTCCTAGATCGTCATATCTCACTGCCCTGTACACAGAATGCCGGTAGCGCATCTATAATAGCATCTGTGTACGGCCGCCATGTCATATGTTAAAAAACGAATATTAGTCAGCTGAATGCATTAATACGGTTGTATATTAAAAAAAATGCTATATTTTATTGTACCTGAGTCTCTCTTTGTTCGTCTAACTCATCTCGGTAGAAGTCAATATCTGTTGTTCTCACGTTTGCTGCAAAACGTAACCCGCCAGCGTTCGTCATTCACCTAATATTTGAAAAGTATACGTGTTAGTTGCAAATGTATATATGTACAAATATATTACGTATCAACTTTATCTGTCATATCTGCAACCCAGAGGGCAATCAGCCATGTCGGCAAAAGCTTCAACGCTAATAGGTCGGCCGACATGAAGATGGTCCCACGCCCAGATCTATGCCCAGATCTATAAATAAATAAATGAAAATAAATTAAACTGTTGAACTTAAATAGGAGAAGCTTTATATAACAATTATTATATATTATTTATAATACCTGTACTAATTTCGCGAAGTAACAGCATTCGACCTTTCCATTTAATGTAGTCGATCCCAAAGCTCGATATAGACGCTAGTGATGTCGCACCCTGTGCTAAACCGCCGCATGCATCAAAATTCGCTATAAGTGGGAGTCACTTCAGATGAACTCTATATCCGGTGGGGTTTGGAAATAGACTACAGCCAATCTAAATAATATATATGCACGTGCAGTAGCTATAACTAATCCAGCGGGAGCATCCAAATGAAGATGATGAAAGTGCTGGTATATCCAATCTAATCTAATCTACCAAGCTCGGATGTCATCCGGCACTACCCCTAAAAGTGCCTGACAAATATCTCGTCACGTATACACCGTAGTCCTAGTGACCGCGCTCCATCGACACGAAGACCAACAATAACTACCACATCCTGAAGTGTAATCGTCATCTCCCCGTGGCGGAAGTGAATTGTCTGAGTCTCCCGTCTCCATCTCTCGACTAAAGCTCCTAATAAAGCCTGATCGAGCTGTAGACGCCTAAGTTGAGAAATATAGTAAAATCCAGACTGTCGTAGCAGATCTAGCACAGCTGGATGATCAAGCTCCCACTGGTTTAATTTGAGGCCATACTCTATGAACTGAACCCCGCGATATCCCTACAGTGACAAAAATTTAGTTAGAATAATATTTATATTCAATCTATTACTAAAGATAACATGTAAAACATTAATTTTGGCTCTCACCTCAGTGGTGATAAATGATGACCTATACAGATGCAACTCAGTCAGGACGGACTCATCAACTGGTCCCGTCTCCTCTAGCTCTGCCATCTGCACTTTTCAAGAATTTGTAATTAGTAACAAATTATCAAAAAACACATTGAATATTGAAAGATTGCAAATTTCATAAATACTAGTAAATTAGGTAACAAGTCCTACGTCGACGTCCTTATTGTGCTCTCTCTGTATTCTGTGGACATGTGTTTCTATAATGACCTCCCTGCTTACAAATGCTATATTTTGTTCGGCGCCCACTAGTTTCGTCTATTATATTACGAATACGTGTTGACCGTAGTCGACCTTTCTTCTTTCTCACGAGAGGCGGTACAATTAATGGGCCCTAAGGCAGTGGCCAGTAGCGTCTGTCTGGAACTGGATGAAAAAGCGGTGCGTATGTTTGGCGGTAACACTTTACAAAGATACTAATGGGAACAAAGACTATAATAATCTATTTTTCTTTGCGAATTACTACGAACTACTAAAATATGCGAGCAAGGTATGCCCGTTAGCTTGAATTCGCCGCAATTACAATCCGCTTCTGATCTATTTAGGGTAACATTGTAATTGGAATGTCCTGTGTGGATTTCAAACTGTAAAGATCCAAATCGATATACAATGTGTCTCCGTGCCGTCACCATATTCATCATAATCCTACTTTATATTTTAGGTGCTAACATGGCCGTCATACTTTTACCGTTTTCACGACGCTTTATAAAATAACTATTCAGTTTGTAAAAAGTTCCCACGACAAATGCCGTTATAGGCAGAGCACGTAGTCCCTTAAGTACCCTATTTAAACTCTCGGACATATTCGTGGTCATCAACCCGAAGCGGCGGCCACCATCAAATGCCCACGCCCAATACTCTTTGTATACTTCGAGATCATCGATCCACTTCCAAGCATCCTGATCTAACGTAACTCTTCTTTTAGTTTATAATATTGTATCGGTGTTGGAGTACAGCCAATACTATAAAACTTGTCTAATATTGAATCATTTTTAAAACACTTATTTATATTTGCTTTCATGTGTCGAAGACACCACCGGTGTACATGCCCCTGTCGCGGAGGATATATCTCAGCCACTATTACCTTAAAGCCACTAAATCGATCAGATATAAAACAAACCAATCGATTGTGTATAACATAATGCTTCAAGGTTTGTAAAAACCAATGGCAACTTCCACCATTTTCTCCTTCGCAAATTGCAAAAGCTAAAGAAAAAATACTATCATTTGCATCGACACCCGTCGCTATCAATGCATAGCCTTCGTATTTGCCATATAAGTGAGTGGCATCATGCTCACAACCGGCCGACAATGTGTGAATCCACCAATAGACGGACCAAATGACCAAAATAAACGACCAAACTGAAATATTCCCCCCTCTGGCCATCTATGATCAAGCCGCCAATAAGTACCATGAATACTACTGTTCAGCATAGAAAGATACCGAGGCACGTCTGTGTATGACTGCTCCCAACTCTCATAAATAATATGTAATGCTTTGCTCCTTACTAGCCAAGCCTTCCAATAATTTATTTCAACATGCAAAGTGGATCGCACTGTGCAAAAGTGCACTTCTTTTGGCGTCATATTAAGTCTTGTCTTCATTTGAGGGAGAATCAATTAGTATATGAGATTTGAAGTACAGTTACGGTGCACCGCATTTAGAATTGAAATAATACAAGTGTGTTGCCCCACATATGTCTTGACTCTGAAATATGTTGCATCTTTAGGAATCGAAGCGTGTAATCTCCTAGGACATTCCTCAACTGTGCATTTTACAGTATAAGTTATTTTAGTGAATTTGACAACCTTCATTTGAACATTGTGAATAATATGTCATCGATTTAGAGCGTCCACTAAAGATACCTTATCATAAAAAATTTGATGAAGCCAAATCCTCAATGCTAGGTAGATCGTTATTGGTACATCTAACATCGAACTCGATCGAATTCACAACATACTCCCCGTATCCAATTGTTATCTGTAGGATATTGTTCCGGATGGTCAATGAAATCAAGTTCTTCGTCAGAATTGTCTACATATTTGTTGCTTACATGCAGATCATCATTCAAACTATAATGGCATTCGCGAGGCAATTTAACCCACCATCGTGATCATCTTCAATGTCGGCAGCTAGATCATTCCAATCGTCGCCCTCATGAATGGATTCATCATCCTCATTACCGTCATTATGAATGGGTGAATCCTTCTGATTACCATCATTATGAATAGGGGTATCGTCTTGATTACCGTCGTTATCATCTCCTTCCTCAACTATATTATCAAGAATTTCATTCCAATTAGCATAGGACGTAGATAGCCTACAATAGGTCCCAAATGTTTACTAGAAGACGGTAAAATTTCACATACTATTAATTAATTAAAAAAGAATTAAAATTTTCTTTACCCCCAATCGTAATTTTTATTAAGTGTATGAAATATCGTGGGTTCGTCACATGAAGTCTCGGGTTGCGCACGTGATGTCGACGGTTGCGCACTTGGAGACTGACTATATCTGTAGTATTTATGACTGGCATTTATCGAAATATTTCATAATTAAAAAAAATATTCACCGCAATGTTGAGATATTACAAACCTTGTCATTCTTACGCTTGGTTCATTACCAACTTCACGGTCACCAATTGGAGCATCTGGAACACCCACATCAATATCATTATGTAGCAGGCTTGTGTATTTAATAACCTTGCGACTGATATTGTATCTCAGACGGATATAACTCTTTCTCGATGTATAACGATACACGTCCATAATGTTCAAACAATCCAATTAAACCCTCCAATAATTCATCATCTACTATATCATGATCAATATATTCATTCGCTCCCATAGGGCATCGAATTTTGTATTTAAGACTACATTCTTCTCTATTATAATTTACTAAACGATACATTCTCCTCACAAAATTCGTATAGGTCGTATCTGAATGAATCGCGATCAATTTCTTTCAACCACCGAAATATCGAGGATCATTTCCATCTATAACTAACTGTCTATCCCAATGAACACTAAGAGACATCCGACGACTAGCCATTTTAACTAGACAGAAAAAAGAATCAACAACATTCTTCATGTTCTTAAGTTTGAAAATAATTCTAAGTAAAATTATAAAGAAATGAAAGAGCGCTTGCAACAAGCCCGAGGACTTCAGTGATATCGTCAGAATCAAATGTTACTAAATGAAAAATGATAACCCGTAAAGTGGTTATGAACTATGAATACTTAAAATTTATTACACTCGGACTATAATTGTAGATTCAAATCTTATAAGTTATGTTAAGCCCGAGGATCCAAATAGAAACTGTCAATTTTAGATTAACGATAGAATTAGATGTGCATTCATTACTAGTATGTGCATTCATCCCCGTAGAGATCGTGCAATGGCGAACAGAGATCCTCTAAGATAGACCCGTCAACATTCTCACTAGTATGTGCATTCATCACACTAATTTTGTCGATTTCAACAACTAGAGTTGATGTAAACCTAATACATCACCCTCAAAGTGCTATTCCATTCGTGACCCTCAAAGTGCACACTCGGACTTACATTTAAACCTAATACATCTAATATTAAGTCTTACATTCAAAGTGCATTCATTTCATGCACTTCTGTTAGTGAGAGTGACAGTTCTATTAGTGAGAGTGAGAGTTAAAGAACAGTTACAATAAGGACATTTACATCTAAAGTGTGCACCTGAGGAAGGGATGGGCAACGACCTCGACAGAGGGTGGGCTGCGACATCGGCGAGCGGCGGCGGCGGCGACCGTGGGTGCGACCTCGGCACGGGCGGCGGCGACGGGGCAGCTACCTTGACAATGGCGGGGGGACCGTGGGTCGCGACCTCGGCACGGGCGTCGGCGGCGAGGGCGGCAACCACGGTATGGGGTGGGGCGATCGGGGCGGCGACCTCGGCGGGGGGCGACGGCGACCTCGTGGAGAGGGATGGGCAGTGAGTGAGAGTGAGAGAGAGAGAAAGAGATAGAGAGAGAAAGCGAGATAGCGAAGAAGAAGGGAGAGGTGTCGGGCTCGGATCGGTGTAGGATTACCTAATGAAGACGGTGAATCGTTCACCGTCTTCATAAGGCGATCAATCGTTCATGCTTTATGAAGACGGTGAACGATTCACCGTCTTATCTAGGTGACAGTGCCCAGATAAGACGGTGAATGGTTCACCATCTTATCTATGCATTAGGCGCCCCGAACTTAGCCAAATTTGGCTCAATTGGAGGGGTCAACTAAAAACGGTGAACAATTCACCGACTTATCTACGAGACAGCATAGAGAAGATGGTGGATGATTCACCGTCTTATATAGGCCAAACAAGCGGGGGTTGCGCGGAAGATTTGCTGAGAAGACGATGAATGGGCCACGCGTAGAGAAAGCGGTAAATCATTCACCGCCTTCTCTGGAACCTTACGGCTAGAGAAGGCGGTAAACTATTGACCACCTTCTCGAGGCCCTTACAGCGGGTTTTGCTAAGAAAGCGGTAAATGGTGCACACTTTGAGAAGACGGTGAACCATTCACTGCCTTCAAAATAAGTGTGCAAATACGGTAAACAAATCACCATCTTTGTAAGAAATGCTGAAATGGCGGCCGACTTGGCGAGAGGATTAGCTTTACAAATAAAAATTTCAGAAGATTATTTTAGCAAATACGAAATTTCATAAGATTATTTTCAAAAAAAGTCCCTATATACTAGTATTATTAGTCACTACTGTATATTGACAGATTGTAAAGCTAGTTAATTACAAAAGAATTAAAAGTTATTGAGGAAAATATAAAATCTTGAAAAATTTAAATGACCATACGTACACGCCCATGCAAAAGGGCAGAGAGGTTCTTATGCTTGTGCTACATCTAATAAGTGTTTATAACAGACTGGTTATCCATCTGGATTGGCCACTGTACGGATGACTTGCAATGTGCTCGAGCACGGCCGTGCCCGCTGGAAACGACGATGGTAAGCCGCAACAACCTGGCGGAGCCGCAATGCTGCTGCCACAGAACGGACGAGGCTGACCAGAAGCTCCCCGCCTCCAACGGTCATCTTTTTGAGAGATAGGTAGCACCGCTTCGCTTATTTCGTTAAGAAATAAACTTCGCTAGAAATGTGAATCAACTAGGATTCGAACTCGGGTCTCGGGTACCAACCACGAAGCCCTTTGCCACTTGCCTCCAAAGGTCATCGAGCACCAGACGACCCCCTCCCATTTTTTTTCCGGAAAATAATAAATAAAATTATGTACAGGTACCTGCTTTTATATTGGGTAGGACAGTATTCAACGATTACTGTAACAGACAATAGCGAGTTCACCAACTTATGTGTGGTTTCATTTGCATGTGATACTTTAAGCGCTAAAGAAAAGTGTTAAAAGGAAAAAAAAAAAAAAGAAAAAAAAAAGAAAAACAAGAAAGAATAAACTAATGCCGCACAAATTGTTCTAAGGTTTCACAAAGCATAACTAACTTGGATACAAGCATGTCCAAGGTATTGCGCTTGTCACTCACTGAGGAAAAGGCAGCAAATCTTAAATTCCGTTGAACTAAGTGAATGCGGTGGGAGTTTATAAAGATTAACTCATTATTCAAACCGAGGTACATCTAAGCATTATTGGTTAGCTAGAGATTTAAAGAGGCCGAGTTCAGTATGCAGCACTAATTAAGCACTTAGTGATGAATCAAGAAAAGTTCAAATTTATGCAAAGATTCGGACACCGTCAAAGAGTGAATCCTTTGCAATCTGACTGACTGGTGCGGTGGTGCCTGAAAAAAAAAATCATCCTGCTGTCATCCTGCAAAAATCTTTGAATAATAATGAAAAATCAGATATTGGAAAGTGAATAGATTATTTTAATCAACGTGGGAAGATTTAAAAGAGCAAGCTGTAGGCATGATAGCAAGAGGTGTGCAACTTGAACCCTTAATTTAAATCGTCTTTGAAGAAGGTTTTAGGAGTTGTGAAACAATCCTCTCTATGGAGAGCTGAGATTGACGGGAAAAAACTCAAAAAAATTTGCAAATTCCACAGCTGAAGCCTCCAGACAGCTATAACAAAACTCTCCAAGTATTTTGTGCGTACCAGAAGTTGTGCGGACTTCTTGATATCATTGTGTAACTCCATTCCAGTTTATTTTCTTTAACTTCTGACCCCGTAAGCCATTCCAAAAATCACGAGCAGTCATAACCTTCTTTCCTGGAAGCTGCAGCTCGAGGACCTAGTAGTTAATAGCATCACAATCACTAAGTAAATAAACAAAAAAAAAAAAATCTCCAGAAAATAAATTGAAAATAAATACAAGTTAAAATGGAAAGAGCACCTCAAGCCATGACTCCCCAGCACATGGAATCAGCAATGCACTCCCAGAAAAGAGGATCTCATTTCCATCACTCGCTTTATTGCAAGCATTACACACCCTTGAGGTGATTATCTTAATCTCCAGCTCATTATGATAGCCAACATTATTCACGACTCCTACTCTTGCCCGAGTTCCAGGCCAACCTGCAAATGCGCGTACCTACACGATTTGGGTTGTAATTTTCTTTTGGAAATATGCTAACCAGCTTGAATTTTACCTTGTTATGTATCCGTTTAGCTTCTTCATCGAATGAGAGCCATGACTCCTCAGAGGTCAACTGAAATAATGAAGAGGGTTCTTTTAGATGAAATTTGGGCAAAATTATTAGAAATATCCAACACTGAAACAGCATGGAACTCAAAAAAAATATTTTGGCTTTAGTCAACATTTGCCAAGCTATAAGGTCTTCCTTTTCATTAAAAACTTTCTTTAACGGCCTCATGTCAGGTTTTCTGTCCGCATAGAGTTGCAAGCTATATTCAAGTTCTATGTGAAACTTTCAATCTATTAATGAGTCTGAAATAGTACCATAGCATCAAATGTCCGATAAAGGTCGGCATTTCAACTCTACCAAAGCCCAATTTCACGATTCATTTTCAAAAGCACCCAATTTTATACTTCGAAAGGTGCAAAAAGTCCAAACGCGCTTTCCAACCTAACTCTGTTATGCCATAAAATTGTGGCGGCAACCACCACCGGAGAAGCAGTGGCGATTGCCACCACAATTTTATAGCACAAATGGAAGGAAGATTGAAAACGCTTTTAGAAACTTTTGTTTTTTTTCACCTACTAAAGTACAAAATTAAGTGCTTGCAGAAGCGCTATCAAACTAGGCCTAATACTGTCTGAAGATTAATCCTGCAGTGTCTTTTAAGGTAAATATATTTCTAACTGTGCCATACACTGTTATTAGAGTAGTATCTTTTATCAAACATGCAAAACCTGAAAAGAAAGTGTCTAACAATGGCACCTAGGGTTTTCGGTTCTGCAAAAGGAACCTGGAAGGCATTGAATTAGGGGGGGGGGGGAAGAACTTGACACACATAGAAAAGTATAATTGAATAGGCATAAAAATGTGGACTATAGGCACGTCGGATCATCACTAGAGGTGAGCACTATTCAGTTTAAACCAAATTACCTGTCCAAACAGACAAGTTTGGTCGGTTCCGTTTTGGTTTTATAAGTAATCTGGTTCAGTTTGAGATTGAAAAATGAAAACTAGGAAAAGCAAATCAACCTAATTTGTAACAATTTTGAAGCATATTAGTGTCCAACATTTTACGAAATATACAGTAGTATTAGATAATAATCAAATAATTAGAAAGTGTAACCATCATATCTTACGATTAAAGATTTTACGATAAACTAATCACATTTATATCTTCTTTTCAGTAGTTCAATTTATATTTATCCAAAATTCTATGGGAAACGAATCAACAAACCAAACATTTTGGTTCGGTCGGTTCGGTTCGGTTCACTTTTTGAGGGTTTTCTTTATTTTATATTTCATAGAGAGATCCGTAATTCGCTAGCCAAACATTACTTTCTGTATTTCATAGAGAGATCCAATATTCTCTAGACAACCAACAAATCCAACTTTAAAAAGGTAAATATAGGTCTAGGATGTTTTAATCCCAGGGCATTATTGTTCTTATTGTAGGGTGTAATGTTGTTTGATGAAGAGCTGTCTGAGTTTCACTGTTAGAACAAGGACTAAAATACTCCCAACAGCTTCTTTCTATGACAGAGCCAGAAGAGCAGAACAGAAGCAAATGCTTTTCTGCTCAAAATCTCATTTCTTCTTCATGATGCAGTAGAAGCTCCAAATTTTTCTTCTTTCCCAAATGATCTTACAAAGGTGAAGAAAAAGCAGACCCAAACAGATATGATTTCGCATAAAAACAGTTAATGTCACAAGCTCAACTCTACCTACCCCTAATATTTTTGGCCTAAGCAACGCCTAGCTGATCAAACTGATGTCAATGCATGGCACTGAAATTACATACGCAGTGAATGCAGAACCTTACTATCTAAAAGGCTACCTAATACATTTATTTATTAATGCATTAAATTGGAATAGAATTCTCTATCTGTGCAATGAAGAGAATTGGAGTAGAATTGTCTATCTATAAAAGAGTTCGCGACCACGTACACGTAAGAAAGAGGTCGGTCCCTAAGTTATTACTGGCCATACAAAACTATAAGACCGATTCTCTTCTCTCTCTTCTAGATATTTCTCTCCTTCCCGCATATTTCTCAGGTGATTCCTCTGCCACTTTCTCCGCCAATTTCTCCAACCATCTCCAATTGACTTCATTAGCTCTTCATCAACTACTGGACCTAAGAAGGACAGCTAGCAACAAAGAGTGATCAAATATGCACCAACTCTGTGTGGACACGTGTAGAGGTCTGGCATAGGCGTCACTACACTGCAACCACACATTAAGATCAGCAAGCTCAGTACCAACCATACGATAGATCAAGAACATTAGCTAGTCTATTGGAAAAACCTAAACACAAAATTCTCGGTTTGGATTAAAGTCAAGGATTTAAGTGCCCATCAGCACGGGCCGTATCTATCGTGTTGTATCGTACCAACAAGATATCGTCACGATACAGCCCCCGTGCTGATGGCACAACTTAAAACTCTATATTCTTTAAAACTCATATTCTTTAAATTAGCCAGTAATTTTCTCTACAAAATTCAAAAGATTTAATAAAGATACATAATAAGCAATTAGAGTATGTAGTAGCTCTAGAAAATAAATATTTCATGACATTATGTGTCAGCATACATGTATCTTTTGAGACCTGCACGCATAGGCACCGTCTAGCATGCACCCTGCCATACCATGCCGGTTTACCGCACGACCCCATGCCATGGCACTTAAATCCTTGATTAGGGTTTTACGAAGTTCCATAAGAATGATCCCCTAACATTGAGTAAGGCCCTATAAAGATGCATGGACATATTATTTGGCATATCTCTTTGATTTACCTAGGAAGTATGTCGTATTTACGAGATGAGTGTGACCAAATGTCTAGAATGAATGTCATATTCAGCCTTCAAGTGATCTTTTTCGGAAAAAGATAGATCATCCCGTAGGTGCAATATACGATCCTACTAAATCATGGATGCTAAGATCTTTTAAGAAGTGAAAAAAATCAAACTTAATAGTTTAAAAACACAAAAGGATGCTAAGATCTTTTAAGAAGCAAAAAAATCAATCAAACTTAATAGTTTAAAAACACAAAAAAATGTTCATACCAAATAAGTTATATCATCGGATATCTTATTCTAACATCCAAACAGGGCCTTAGTTTCCGACCACTTCTAGTACTCATTATTATGAACAACTGAAATTAACAGATAAAATTTCAGCTTCTATTACGACCTAAATAATCAATTTTTTCAATCAATCAGCCAATTTGAACTTTCCATTATGTTCTACAACTGCGAGCAACACATGACTTTCAAGTGAAGAAAAAGTATATACATTTTCAAGTCCCTAATAGCACCAAAATGGCTTATTTACATGCTGATCTAGAATTATGCTAAAGTTCAAGTGGGAGTCACCAGAGTGCATTTCTTATGGTCAGGTCGCAGTACATACTTCAACTACAGTTCAGGTGGGATTCGGAATATTTTTCATTGTCAAGTGACAATGGCGTTCTAATGACATTTATGAGAACCCAATGAGGTTTTGGGCTGGGTGGTCGACTAAAACAAATCGATTGTTCATCTAGGAAATTTCAACCTTTTGAACTTCATGGTGAGTGTTCTCCTACCAAAAATTAGGCCATTTCTAAACTTTAATGAATTATACTTTATAAATTTTGTGCAACAGAACATATGAACTATTACAAAAACCATGGGTAGCTGAAGTGCGAGAATCATTTAAGTGAACAACTTCCAAATAAGACATAAGATACCTTGGGTGCAAAAGTAGCTTTACTGTCATCTTGTGGTCGTGCTTTCAATTTTGCAGATCCATCGAGAATGGACGGAAGTTCATGAAGAAGAAGTTCAGCTCCTGCTGATCAAAGTCACAAGCAATTAGTGGCTGTTTGGTTCAAACTGTGAAGAAAATTCTGGTGGAAAACAAATTTTCGGAGGAAAATATATTTTACGCTCTTTAGTGTTTAGTTTGTAGGGAAAAAAAGTAGTTTTCCGTTACGGTTGTTTGGTTGAAAGTGAAAAAAAATAAAAAGTTAATAAGTAGAAAACTATTATATATTTTTTCTCTTCCTATATTTTACATATATTATTAATATATAATAATTATCATATTACATATATTAGTATTATAATTTATATTTATAAATAAAATATATTTAAAATATATTATACAATAATTAAGTATGTAATATAATATATAATAGTATATATTTAAACATTTAATACTATAAAATAAATTACTATATATTTATAAATAAAATAAGGGCAATTGCTTATATACCCCTGAAAAGTTTCCGACTTTCTAATTTACCCCTCTTAGAAGGCTAATATTGAAAATACTCTTTTTATGTTCCAACTATTTCACATATACCCGTAGAGTTAAATTACGTTAATAAACTGTTAGCAATAACTATTATCTATATGAAATTACTATTGTGCCCTTTCAAATATACCCTTCAACCATCATCTTTTCTTATTTGCCTTTGAGTTAGGGGCACAAAAAGTATTTTAATTTTTATTTTTTCAAAAATACCCTTCTATCATCACCAACATTTCTTATTTGCCTTTATATTAAGGGAAAAAAAGGTATTTTAATTTTTTAAACTCTAGTAGATATTTAGCTCACGTTTAACTTAAGTTAACTTAAAGGGTGGTAACTGCAGGATATTTTAGAATAACGGAGGAACATATAATGAGTATATTGGAAAGAAAAAAAAAGTAGGGGTAAATGAGATATTTCTGAAGTTTTGAGAGTATATAGGCAATTATCTCCAATACTATCTCTCAATATATATATATATATATATAGAGTAGGTCTTGTGTGCTATTAGGAGCACGGAGGCCTCCGTGCTCGTAAGCCGTTTTCGATGATGGAGCTTCAGAATCGACAATCGGCTCCGTTAGACTTGATCTAGCGTATTTGCAGTTTCTAGAAAATAATTTTTGCGATTTTTTTATATCATTTACCTAGTGATTTAATGGTTGATATTTTGCCGTTTTCAAGTTTAACGGTGTAGAAGCATTCAAATCAGATGAAATTTTGATACAAAATTTTGTATACTATCTACAACAAGATCAATATTTCGATCGAAAATTTTAGTCCTATATCACTACTTTTTATAGGATTTTTATTTTCAGCCGTTAAAAATTATTGATTTTGAATCCTTTCGATTGCTAGGTAAATGATATCGAAAAATCGCAAAAATTATTTTCTATAAACTTCAAATACGCTAGATCAAGTCTATGTATATAGGGTCCGGCTACTATACTCTTATGAGTATAGAGCCTCTTTTACTTATAAGTTTTTGGCCGTTAGATCTACCCTTTAATCATTTTCATCCGTTAGATTATACTATTTAACCAACCACCAACTCAACCCTAGGGGGCCCACTATCAGCCTAACCGTAACCACTCTCATCCTAACCGCACATTTTTTCATCTGAACGGCTGAAAACTTATGAGTACAAAGAACTCTATACTCATAAAAGTATAGTAGCTGACCTATATATATATATATATATATATATATATATATATATATATATATATATATATATATATATATATATATATATATAAGAAAAGAAGGGGGTTAGAGAGATCTACCGTGGACCTCTCTCATGAGGTCCACGAGATAGAGGTCACCTAGTGGACCGCATGCTGCACATCCCCACCTCCCCCAACGCCGCGTATATTCGCAGAGGAAGTTTTCGTTTTCCGCTCGTTTTGAGCAGAAACCGAAAGCCTCTCATTTCTGTTGGATCCATAAAAAAAAAAATTCCGAGAAAAATTTTTTTACGAGCAACCAAACATCGGAATTTTGCTTGTCAACCGAAAAAAATTTTCGGGCAATTTTACATGGAACCAAACATACCCTTTGCAAAAAGACGAAAGTAAATTTTTATGAGCAAAGTACTTGTTTGATCTAGTTTACTTTTATTCTTGCTAATTACAAAGGCATATTTTATGAATTATGAGCACAATGTTATTTGATCTAGGTAATTTTCACCATTAGTAATTAGCAAGATTATAAAGGATCACGCTATTCTTATTTGCCTTTATATGTTTAGTGTTTCGAAATCGACTTTGTGGATCTTGACTCAGTAGATCTTTCGTAGATCCAGTCAACATCCCAGCGCACCTCGAGCATTAGACACTGTGTGATTACAGGTGGGTGCTTCGATCCGGAGTCGGTACAGTGGTGCTAGCTCGGTGATATTCTTCCCCTAACTCTTTCCCGTTGTTTTGCATATTATTGATACTACTAGACTTCTGGGGCGTGTTTGGTACGAAGTCAGAGTCGGAATCGGAATCAGAATCAAAATAAGCTGGAATCGGAATCGGAATGACTCATTACCTAATTCTGTTTGGTTCATCACTTCAAACGGAATTGGAATAAATCATTCCCATTGTCGGTGTTTGGTTCAGGTGGATATAAAAAACGTAATCAAATTAATATACTAACATTATCTTAATAATATATTAATTTAAATTCAAATTAAAAATTAAATATTAAAAATTTACATCAAAATTTTGAAATAATGTCAAAATTTTGAATCTATTTTTTTTTAAAAAATTAAACTTTGAAGTTGAGTGGATAATTCAAAATATGAAACTAAATTTTGATTTATTCAAATTCAAACTTAAAATTATAATTCAAATTTTAATTTGAATCCATAAATTTTTAAGTTTGAAATAAAATTTGAATAAACTTTATATAAATTAAAATTTAATTTAAATTCAAATTCATAAGTTAGATTCGAAATACTTGATTAAATTTTAATTTTTAATTTAAGTTCAAATTAAAATTTAAAATTATATATTTAATTTTAAAATTTTAACTCATATTTTAATTAAAAATGTTGAAAAAATAAATTTAATCTGAATAAATATCCATTCCGTCTGGATTCAACTTCCAATCCAGCCTCCTAGGCCAGATTAAAAAAATAGGTGATTGGGAGATTCCCATTCCACTCGGGAATCGGAATCGGAATAGGAATGGGACTCCCGCGTACCAAACACCTACAAACGGATTCACCTATTCCGATTCCGATTCCATGATGAAAAAGAAGCGAACCAAACACGCCCCTGGTGTAACCAAACACGCCCCTGGTGTTTCTACTCTTCTTCCACTCGTTCACATATTCGTAGTAGAGAGGCATTGGATTTATCGCATGATCTTTATCTGAGACCTGATTGGTCAATGTTGATTGATTCGCCGATCTGGTGATCTAGTTTGGACAGGTGTTGGTATTTGACTTACTCTCGGCTATTTGCCGTCTTGATTGACTATTGAGCATTTCACGTCAATCGTCACAACTCATGTAGCATATCACGTACACCAATGGTTTGGCTACCGGGTGGGTGTTTTTTTTCGGAAAAGTGGTCCTTACTTCGACCTGTGAGCCCCTGCAAGGTACTAGCTAAGGCTTTGTACCAGGTGGGTGAGTATACAGTGACACCTATATGGCGAGGTGTTCGGATACCAGTTTTCATACAGTTGATGCATAAGTTATGGTTTACAGTAGTGGTAGGTGATTACTATTATGAATATTTATGTTTCCTTTATCCGCTATTACACGAGTATCTATCTTCTATCTCAGTTGTTTTTCTTCTCTTGCCAATGAGTACACTCACCCTCGTCGACTTGCGGCACCCACTAGGAGACCTTTGTTGGTTTCTCATCCCCCCCCCCATTTTCAGGTGATCTCGGTGGTTGGAGTCACGACGGTGTGTGAGGTGCAGTAGATAGCGAACTCTAGAGGTCCTGACATATTTGCATTGGTTATGATTATATCGATTTGACCTATTTCATTTATTGTTAATAAATTAGAAATTGTGGTTCAATTATCTGCCTGCTTGAACTCTAGAGGTCCTGACATATCTGCATTGGTTATGATTATCTCGATTTGACCTATTTCATTTATTGTTAATAAATTAGAAATTGTGGTTCAATTATCTGCCTGCTTGATTGTCGATTTATGAATAATCTATGCTGTGGATGATCCTTTAGTTACAAGTAATTGACATGGTAATTCTTTTGGGATTTCTGGTGATATGATATTTCAATTTTATCATATGTGGTTTTCTACCCCTCGAGGTAGTCGGTGTTTTCAAAAAGTGAGTTCCCGTGTAGGAGACTATTTTCAAATGACTTTACGGTTTTATCAATTCTTAGTATTTAAAAATAAAGTTTCCGGGCGGAAACATTTATAAATGATAGAATTGATTGTTGTAATGTGCATTTACATCATCTTTCGCTTAAGAGTGCTTAGAGCATGCATCATCTCAAGAATTGCTAGAGCCTAAGGCAGTGACGGTGATCCTCTGGTGTAGGGGCCAACTGAGAGGGGGTTAGGGGGCGTCTCCAGAAGGAGGTGAAAGATCAAATTTTAACTTGGCGAGCAAGTTTGATACAGTGTTTGGCAGGGGCGGGGTGAGGTGGAGACGTGCCATTGGCCAAATTGGGTGGTTCTTACTGATTGATTATCGTGAGCATCTGCATCGTGAATGTTGTTTGTGTGATTGAATGTTAGTGTTGCAACAACTCGTGTAGTGGTACGCCGTACAAATACAGGAAAGACTCCTGCTGGATAGGAAAAAACCTGTATTTGTGGCAGATCTATTTTGTCCCGTGGCAAGTCTGTATTTCAAAAAAAAATAAAGGCATTTTCTGCTGGCTTCGCTTTCGAACTGGACTTTTCCTCGAAAATGCTTTACAAAACAGTCCTCGAGGCGTGACAAATGAGCATTATAAATTTTTTAGTCTATTGTAATGGTAAGGTGGTCTTCCACAAATCAGTTGATGCGATCGGTCGATTTGAAGATGCTGACTATATATATGCATTATTAGAACAAGTTTTAGGTAAGGTTGGTGAAAAATGTGTGGTACAAGTTGCATCGAACAATGGTGCAAACTTCAAAAACTGGCAAACTACTAATGCAAAGGCATTCACATTTATTTTGGCCTTCTTGTGCAGCGCATAGTCTCAATCTAATGATGTTTGAATTTGGTGAGATAAATCAATTGAACAAAAACTGTAGATACTGCACAACGTGAATCTAAGTATTTATATAATCATCTTTGAGTCCAAGCTTTAATGGTGAAATTCACAGGATGAGAACTCGTACATCCTGGTACCACACAATTTGCCACAAATTTTATTGCTCTAAACAGAATCCTTCAAAATAAAAATGGATTAAAGTCCATATTTGCATCAAATGAATGGCAAACATATCGTTATGCCTCCACGACTGATGGAAAATCGATTGAGCAAATAATTCTGTCCGCAAAGTTTTGGGATTATAAGAAAGAGATTGTTGATCAGGGGCCGCTATACATGGTCCTTCGTTTAGTGGATCAAGAAAAAATACCTCAAATGGGACATGTCTAATAAACTGAGGATGGCTAAAGATAATATCAAAAAAAATAATCCGTTGCGGTGCCACTCTTATCCAAAAATTATTGACAGACGTTGGGGTGTCCAGATGAGTCGAGATCTGCACCTAACAGGCTAGTTATAAATTATAACAAAACTATTTATTACTAATTGTTCAATTGCATTCTTGCATTATTAATGGACTGATTTCTTTCTTAATGATAGGTTATTATCTTAATCTGTTGTACCACCATCGTTATAACATTGGATTTGGTGATGAATTGTTGAAGGCATTACAAAACATCATCAATAGATTGGAGAGAGATCCAACACATACTGCTCTTGCCATAAATGAGGTATAATGGCTTTTTCAATGTATTATTGATTTGCTAGATATTAATATGCTGATTACTGATTATTATACTATCATAATAAAAGAAAAAATATTTTATAAATCCTCTGAAACTTTTGGCAAAGCGGGTGCAATTAACAAAAGACACAATATCGATCCCAGTAAATAACTCCATAATTTTAGATATTTTACACCTGACGATAAATTTAATTTGATATATTTTTTAACTTTTAATTATACAACTGAGTGGTGGCTACAATATAGCGGATCAGCAAAGCACTTAAAAAAAATTGTTATACGTGTCTTATCTCAAATGGCAATGACTAGCGATGGCAATGACTAGCGGATGCGAACGCAACTGGAGCACATTCGCATCGATACATACCAAAGTGTGTAACCGATTAGCGTACGCTAGATTAGAGAAGCTAATTTATGTCCACTATAATATAAGGCTCCGTTTAAGATGCATGCAAGAGTATGATAAGGAAAAGGAATTAAAAACTTAGTGTTAAGGGATGCAACTATATCCAAGACTGCGTGGTACGCCCTCATCGCGTTATTTTCATGATGTTACAATATACAAGAGAATAAAAACAAATGCATCTCTAACTTGTGAACCATCAAAAATTGGACATTTGTAATGATATCTTTAATTTGGAAAGAAAAAAAAAGACTTTCTAGTCTATTTCCAAAAAATAACTATGCCTCCACTCAAAAATATGTAGAAAGTTTCATGTAGATTTGTTACCTTATATGTAACACAGTTTTAATTATTGAATACATAAAAGAGTATTGGAACACATCTATTAACTATCAAACATAACCCGTTATCCGTACACCCCACACCTACAATATAATTGATATCATACATCTATTATATTTATCTCTATCTTAACAAATGATCAGACAAATTTGGTATATATCTAAGTTTAGCTATTGAGGACAACGGAAGCAATAATGCATCTAATCATATGTTCTTCATTTGTGCACTACCTTGAAGTATCTATATATCACTAACTCATAAGAGAGAAGCAAAATATCTTTTGACAAAATATCTTTTTAGCTTGTTAAGGAAATTACAATTGCATGGAACATTTTGTGTAGTTCTCCAAAAGCTTGATTAAGAGCAGCCTTATACGGAAGTACTGAGGTCAGCGTAGAGAAGAACTAAGACAAAAAAAGGAAAGAGTAATGGAACTAATTTTGGCTTCTAAACACTTTCGGCAAGAAGGAAAAAAAGAAACATAGTGATTCCATTTTAATCTCTTAAAATTCCATTACTGCAAAATAGCACGAAGTAAAAGATACTCCAAAGAACCAAATCAGCTGGCTAACCCAATGTGAATCAAATAGGTTACACAATATGTTAATGTCCAACTTAAAACCCAGATGATCACAAGACAATATAATGGCTTAAACAAAAAACTAACTAATCTTAATTCTAAATCAAGTGGCAAACATTCCTTATCCCCTACCCTAATAGCTTTTTATGAAGCCAATAGAACAAGTGTACCTCTAGTATCAATAGTCATGGATGAAGATAAAGAAATAATCATTGTATCAGTAGCATGGACGACCAATCATTTGGTTAATTCTAGAAACTACATAAAATAAAATCAAAAAGAAACACATAGTTACAATTTATACGTGATTTCTAAACTTAATTCGCGCGATATAAATTACCAGTAGAACTCTACCCGTCTACCGTACTAATTGTTGTTATTAACAAGAGAGAGTATTCTTACCGGAGTTGAAGAGAATTGCAAGTAATTCCGTTGCCTACAGAAACATAATATACCAAAATTGTTAGAAACTCATCACTAAAGGTAGCCATGCCACTAGCACAGGGTTTGCCACACTCCCAATGCCAATGTCAGCCTGGCCCTTTGTGCCAATGGCACACAACTACCACATTGGCAAGGATCACAGATTTCTTTTATCAATTTTTCATAGAAAACCCTTTGCTGCAGTGTTAATGTCTCTAATAATGGGTGTAAAAATGGTATAAGAGGCACTTCTCACATAGTAATAAATATACCAATAACTGTAAAGATCATTTTAAACAAATTATAGAAGGACATATGAAGACAAAAATTAAAGCCATAATTGAGTAAAATTTTATCGAGAGAATTTAATATGGGTAAATTCTAAAATGATACAAAAACTTGGGGAAAAATCTTCAAGTCTCTTCCTTGCTCCAGACGTTAGTAGCTCTACAAGATCAATATATCTTAGAAAACCCCTTTTCTTAACCTTTTCACTTTAAAACTCAAACTGAATCCATGAAACTCAGAAACACCCATTTTTCAGATACCATATCAACTCAACAACATGCCAGATGTTGAGACGGCCTTGACATGGTAGAACACGGGCAGCATAAGGCCGCAAAGGCAATCCTTCCTCATCACCAATATTAGCATATGTATGTCGCTGGATAAGTCATTGAAGTATCGAGAAACCAAATTTCATTATTCCTTTACATCATTTACCCACTGATCAAGTGGTGTTAGAATGACCAACCAAATTTGAAAACTCACAAGGACACAACAATAAAATTTGATATAAGAGATTTTGATCTTGCTCTAGATAGTAGAAAAAGATTTTCTATCAAAATTTCATCTGATTTGGATATTTCTACATCGTTAAACTTACAAACGCCTCACATCAACCAATTAAGTTGTAGATTGCAAGAGCTCAATCACTAGGTAAATGACATAAAAAATGACAAAATTTGGTTGTCTAACGGTGTCGATGGTCGAATCAGATGTTTCATCAATGAAAACAAAGGCAACTAGAAGCATTTTGGCTCAACTCTCTCTGTATAGAGGGAGACCCTCTCTATATAGAGAGAGACCCTCTCTATATACCAAAGAGAAATAGAATAATAATATTCCTAAAAGTAAATGGAATTGTTTACTTCTACAGCATTTCCAACGATGAGACATCATATCAACAATCAACCCTGTTAAACGTGATTTAGGTTATTTGAACTTTATAGGAATCAAATTACGTGATTTATCGACATTAGCTGTCTAGCATAAGTGGTTCCAAAAATTGAAAAATTTTAATGGCTAGTAGGTAAATTTAAGACCACTCAATCATCAGGTAAATGGCGTGAAATCATGAAATTTGGCTTCTGTGAAATTCACATAGGCTAGATGATGTTTAACGATGCTGATTGTCAATTATAATGCCTCGTCACTAGAAACGACGCAGAAGTAAACATCTTTATTTGCTTTCTAGAATTATTCTAGCTTTATATATACACACACAAAACCTTTAAACAGGGTCGTTTACTTCGACATCATTTCTGGCAATGGGGAATCCAAATTAATGATTGTCACCATTAAACACAATTTAGGCTATTTGAACTCCCTATGAATCGACTTTCAAGATTTCACGACATCATTTACCTAGGGATCAAGAATCTTAAATCATCTTTTATTAGTTGTTAAAAATTGTCAATTTTCATATCACTTGAATAGTAGACAAATGATGTCTCGAAAATCACAAAATTAAATTCATAGAAAGCTCAAATAGCCAATATCATATTTAACGATGTCGACCATCAATTTGGATGACCCATAATCAAAACTTATTTGAGCTTTCTAGAAACTGAATTTCATCAGTTTCGAAATTATTCTAGTTCGACGCATGTCTCCAAAATGAAAGGTCAAAAACAAACAACCTTCTAAAAATGGAGAATAGGATTCTCAAATTTAAAACTAGCATTGTAGCACTTACAAAAGCTCAGAATTTTCAAAAAAAAAAAAAAGGTCAAAAATTCAATCTATTTGGTTTCTTCTACTCTGCTAAATGCGAAAATACCTCGCATAGGCTTTTAAAAAAGTTCAAGTTCGAGATAACTTTATCACTAAGTAAATATAGTCGAAAATTTATAAGTACACAAGCCTTCACACTTGAAAGGTAATTTTCAAAAATGGAGCTTCTAAGTAGACATTCGGATCACTAAACGTGCCTTACCATATATTTGGAAGTGCATAGGATCCGAATTTCAGACTTTTGAAATTACTTTTGAGTGCATCAAATGGAACAACCTTCTAAAAATAGACGGTAGAACTCTTAAATATAAGATTACGAGTATTATCTCGATCTACATAGTATTTTCAACAATATATTCAACTAATTCAAATTGTTTTAGACGATGAAACAAAGGCCCCACAGAGGATATTAAAATTGTAAATTTTAAAACCTAAAATTTAGATGTTGAAATATCATAAAACTTGGTCAATAGATAATTAAAGTACTCCCATTACAACAAATGGTGTGGATTGTCATTAGGAAATGCCCTATCATCAAAACCAGCAAATTGAGCAACACGTGTAACATCTTTGAAACAACAAATCAGAGTGATGACTATAATGCAAAATGAATACTCTTATTTTTGTTTCATATTAGTGGGCATACTATGGTTTTGGAAGCAATATGTCCTTCAGGCTTCTAAGTTTTTGAGCAACGGATCAACATTTGCACACACTAGCATAAAGATGCACACCAACTTGGCAGGTACCAAGATTCCCGCTCAACTGTGCTCCAAGATGTGCTCATGCTACTCTCCACATGGATTTGATGAATGAAAAATTAAGAAGCATCAAATCACCATCACTTTAGAAGCATGGTAGCCACATTTTATCTTTATAAGACCTCAATTTTTTTATGGTATTTATAGCTCCATGTTTTGGTGCTATAAACAATATCAAAACCCCTAATACACTATGAAAAGTGCAATTTCAACTGTCAAGTCTAAACATTACCAGATAAATATGTTGCCCACCTTTATGCACTCGTCAACTTTCACTTTTTCATATGCAATCACTGGTCCGGCATCCAACGCACGAACAGTATAAGCAAGGGATACTCCTGTTTCTGTTATACCATCCTGACCATCGAAAAAAATAATATTGTTCAATTGTTCAAATAAATAAATATATCATTGGTTTGAATGTAAAAAGGACGACAAAAACCTGTAATGCCCTTTGAACAGGAGCAGCACCACGATACTGAGGCAGCAAACTTGGGTGGATATTAACTGTACCTATCAAACGCATGCCGAAGAAACAAGCTTACAGTAGAAATATATTGATGTGGACATCAGTCATGAACGTGGTATGATTTGTTTATTTGCACTAATAGGTGATTTGGGTTGTCTACATGTTATTTCAGCCTCTTAATAGGGTAATTAAAGCAATCAAATACTATTAAACTGCGCTTGGCTCAGCCTATTATCCATAATAAACGATTGGTAGGAAAATCAACTCAAGACACAATTTCAGCCTATTAGCTTTCAGTCTTTGATATCATATAGCTGCCATTCATTTGATTTCAGACAGAGAGTAGCAGCAACTATTGATAAAAAGCAGGTACCTTATTTTATTTCTGTAGTGGAGCGAATTAAAAAAGCACAAATATTATTTAAGAAAAAAAAGTTGAGAAGAGAATTGCAGGATTTCAAGTGATAGCTTATCTAAATTTGCATATATCTTCTCTGAAAAGGCTAAATGAACGATACAACTGATGGCTTCATTATCTCTGTAGTCAACAGATGAGAATGGTATGACGGAGCATGACAAATGCAACTCCCAATTAAATTAATTATTATGTAAATTATATTAGGATAAAATTGTAACTCCTCATATCAGACTAAAATGGCATATAAATCATTGAGCTGCCCTATAATTATTGTACTACTATCATGGTAAATATACTAAAGATCATATTATATGATTTTCTAACAATTCCACAATGAAAAATGTGAGCGGGTACCTATCATCAGATGTAAGATTAAGTAATAGTCAGCTTGTTAACGTAGTACTTCTGTATAATATAAAACACCAAAAAAGGAAAACATCACTAAAAGCAGGCATAACGCATCCAACAAAAAATTACTTTTTGTTATTTATTTTTGTGCAACACTTTTTTCTTTTATTAACAATCTAACAAACATGCCTACCACATGATGGAATATCAAGAAACTTCTGAGATAACATATTTCCATAAGCCGCTGTGATACAAAGTTCTGGATTTAGGGCACTCAAATTAGACAGAAAAGCAACCTGCATAACAATGACGAATGTTATAGTTCTATCGTACAACAAACGAAAGGTTCCATTTGCTCATAAATGAACATTTAGCACCAACATAAACAGTGGAAGATAATGCATTTAATCTACTACCGCACAATGTCATGATTAAAAAGAAGAAACAAGGAACCAACTCAAAAGAGTTAAGGGCTTAATGGTTTTTTAAGACCAAAGATTGCTTGTGCCGCTTGTGTCATATCGTACCAAGAAAGGTTTTAAGCGCCCGTCGGCATGAGCCATATCCACCGTGTTGTACCGTGCCAACAAAATACCGGCACGATATAAACCCCGTGCCGATGGCACAGCTCAAAACCCTCTTTTTTAAAATTAGTAAATAATTTCCTCAATAAAGTTCAAAAGATGTGATAAAAAGGCATAATAAATAGTTAAAATATTTTGTTGCTAAAGAAAATAAATATTTCATGCTATTATGTGTCGGCACACAAGAATTTTTTTGACCGGCACGCACCGGCAAGGCTCGGCACACACCGTGTCGTACCGTGCTGACAAGTTTCCGGCACGACCACGTGCCACGTCACTTAAATCCTTGGCTACCAAGGCCGTGCCACCATGTGGCATGATGGGCCAGTTTGGCCTAACTTCTGGAAAAGTGATTTATATAAAAGTAATTTTAGTTTGGAGAATTGATTTTGATGAAAAGTTGTAGAACGTTTGGCCGAATTTAGATTAAAGTGATTTTTCTGATGTAATTTTCTAAAGCCGTTTGGCAAAAAAATTTTGATGCTTGCATATATTAATATTTTTACTAAATTTTATTTTAAAATAATTTAAATTTTGAATTTAAATTAAAATTTTAAATTTGGATTAAAAGTATAATTTTTAAATTTCAAATTTGCACAAAAATTAAATTTGAAATTTCAAAATTTTAAATTTAAATTTTGAATTTTTAAATCTAAATTTAAATTTTTAATTTAGATGATTCAATAAAACCCAAAGTATGATTCAATAAAATAGAAGGTAAAAATTCAAGGGAATATTCTAGTCTCTGCTAGTGTTTTAAAAGGTACGAGCTGTGTCCTGGATCCTAGGCATAAAGCGCATTTGCTAGGCGTGCGCCACAAGAAGGTGAAAGGTAAGGCACATATTCACACAAACTTTAAGAAAATAAAACACCCTTCATGTTTATCTAGTAATAATTTGGCTAGGTCAGTAGCAACACTTCAAAAATAAGTTGTCACAAATCATTCCTAAGAAAACAACATTCAGAAAGAAATAACACAGAATTGCAAATAAAAATGGACTTTTGTTCAAAACAACCCTAGAAAATTTTCGAATTGGGTAAATAACCCTCTGCAAAAAATTTTTGACAAACTAACACTTCTTTTGCCATGTAGGAGCCACGTTGGAATTTTCTCTTAAAGACAGTAAACAATTTCACCGCCTTCTTAAATACATTAACCGTCTTTCTAATTTTCCACAAAAAGGGTAAACTATGTTGCACAGATACAGATACGGGGATACGGATACGGTGATACGGCAATTCCTAAAACTTCTAGGATACGATACGCAAGTTATACTTGAATAAAAAATTATTTTAAATAGATTTAAATTTATGTTGATTATATATAATGATATATTGAGAACAATAAGAATATCTGGACTATACTAAGGAATATATTCTAATATGTATTAACTTGTATAATTGTTTTACATATGTTCATAGAAAATATAATCAATCATATAAAATAATGATTCAAAAAGTATCAAACCAACTATCATCCAACTTGATCTAATGATAACAATAGATATGTAGTCGCACAAACTAGATAATTAGCCATTCAATATATATGTATGTTTTGTTAGTTTTAATAACAAAAAATATGCTAACAATTTAATAAAGAAAAGAAAATCATATTTTCTATTGCCTCTGTTGCTTAATGCTAGATTGACAAATTAGATGAAAGAGAATAAATAATGTGTGAAGATAGAACGAAAGAGAGCGCCTTCTACCATTCAAGAGCAAAAAGATAGATGAAATGACAAATTGAACAGAGAATGGCATTTTTCTCACTCTTTTCCTGCTTTTGAATAGGTTCGAACGTGAGCTTTTAAAAAAAATTTAAGTTTCGATCATTTTAGACCAAAAAAGAATCTGGTCGTGTCCCCCCCGTATCCTCCTGTATCCCTCAGGTATCCAAGCCGTATCCGATGTTTTTTTATTTTTTAAAAATACCGAATACTTTATTTCCGTATCGGACACGTATCGAGCGCGTACTGATATCCGATACGTATCAGATACAGGTACGGCATGAAATTTGAAGTATCCGTGCTTCATAGGCAATAAATCATTCACCGTCTTTTACTTATTTCTTGCTTCTTTCTATATCCCATATATAATCCTAACAATCTGAAAATTCTAACAATCACATAAAACTTTCAACAAATCACATATAATCTTAACAACCTGAAAATCCTAATAATCCATCCATACAATTATAACAATCAAATAAAAATTCTAATAATCCACGTAACAATCTTATTTTTTTCTATTTCCCATATAATCTACGTACAATTCTAATATTTATGAAGACGGTTAATCGTTACCCGTCTTAATGAATGCGGTGAACGATTCACAATCTTTAAAAGGCCTCAGAGACTTTCAGAATGCGGTGAACGATTCACTGCATTTTGGGAAAAAATCCTATGTGTCTCAGAGACTTTCAAAGATGATTAGTTTGCCAAATATAAATTTGGCAGGATTATTTCGCAAATTACAAAATTTTAGCGGGTTATTTTGTAAAAAAGTACAATAAAAATACTAAGTGCTATTGCAAACTAGCAAAAATAATGTGATATTTGAAGAGAGAGAAAAATAAAACAAAGATTTAAATCAAAAGGGATAAAAAAAAACTTAAAATTTGAAATGCCATTTATTATATGTATTATTAATAAACTAATTAATTATATTATATATAATATTATTAATAAATTTAATTAATTAATGAATTTTATAGAGTTTAAAAAGTTAAAAATTTAAACTTTGAAGTTTTAAATTTAAAATAAATATTAGGGAAAACTTCAAAAAACCTCTCTGTGGTTTCACACTTTTTCACTTTAGTACCATGTGGTTTAAAATGTATCAAGTTAGTACTATGTGGTTTCTCACTTTATCACTTTAGTACCCTGTGGTTTAAAGTGTATCAAGTTAGTACCCTGTGGTTTTGAACTTTATCACTTTAGTACATATATATATATATATAATGGGAGGAAGGTCCACTGTGAACCTCCCTCCCACGTGGTCCACGAGGCCACTTTGGCCTCGTGGAACCCGTGCAACCCACACCCCAAGACCGCGTGCAACCCACAGCCTGCGCCGCGCCGCGCCCGCCCGCGCCTAGCCAGCCTCCCCCTTACATCGTAGCGCTAGGGTTTGCCGGCGTACGGATGCGCTTTGTGGTATCCGCCTCTCACTTATTCTCCATGTATATCCTGATTCTCGTATCCCACCAACTCTTCCCTGTAATTTTCGGTGCCGTCCTGGATGTGCTCTCTTCTCTTCAGGAAGTGGCTATAAATAGGCTGGACAGGATGCGAATAACGCACGGCTTCTTTGCTACCTATACTTGAAAGGTTTGGTACTCGCTTTTCCTCTCTCTGCGCCCGCTTTGTCCTGCCATACTCCTTCCCGGACTACGGCTCTTGCGAACCCCCTATCCTCTCACTATCTGTTTCGATCTGTGGTCCCTGCGCCTTGTACTGCTGCTTCATCAGCTCTGGTGAGTGGACAATAACGTATTTGCCTGACTTCAGATTCCCGACGACCTTCTTTTGTCGTATCAATCCTACCCTGACAGTGCAAAACACGTGCCGCCAAAAAACTTAGGCTTCATACTTATTATGTTAAAAAAAGATTAACAAAAACTCTGGCAGTGCAAAACATGTTTCACCAAAAAAATTATCCTTCAGCCTTAGCATATTAAAAGAAATTAACAAAAAAGAACTGAATTTTCCTGATTAATTGGTTGGAGCTCGGATTTCGTGTTCGGTGCCGATTGTTTACTGACGCCCTTTACTTGGAATTCTTTTGATTCCTCCGAAACTGGAATCGGTTTGGTTTCAAGTTTAATCTGTAGAATCGGTGTGAGGGCTCACAGTGGAGGAAGTTTTAAAAAGAATATTCTTAACCTTTTGATGTCTTGGACTGCGTGCTCGGTTTTATGTTTGTCCTTCTTTGGGCCCCCCGACCACCCCCCCACCCTCCGGTCCCTAACCATTACAGGTAACGAGTTGGTCCAAAAAAAAAGGTGTCCCCGTAGTCAGTTTTACAGTTATAGCCCTTACATACTTATATTTATATACTTCGGATGCCTCAACCAAGCTTTTGAAAGATCTTTCCTTATATAGATATGTGTATACACTTGCGATCTCTGGACTGTTATTTCTCGATAATTATAAGAAATGACCTCTCTAATAAGTTGGTTGTTCCGATTTATTTTGACGCCCATTTATTCGTGCAACAAATAATTCCTTAACCTCACTAATTGTGCACACTCATTTTTTCTTTGCATTAACCCTGCTTTCTGTCTTGGCGATTCTGAGATGTCGGTAGTTCAATTTATCGTACACTACGTTACTCGGCGAAATAACGACGACTTGGGCATTGCGCGCCGTATATGTAGCTGTATTCTTTGCGACGGTTGGTTTATAGGGTACGTTGACCTTACAATTGCACGCGGTGGCGCCGTAGTTGAGGTGGCCCGCAATTGGGGCTCTCCATCTAATGATTATATGGCGGCAAAGGAGGATGCAGCACGATGTGCCATCTAGAGGCTAAAGGATGAACTAGGCTTGCATATCAAAGATGCAAATTATGATGATTTCATTTTATATAAGAATTTGTACGATGCTGCTACGCTCCAAAATAGTGATTTCCTCGCCCAGCTCGCAAGCCTTAGCCATGAACAGAACCTCCTCAAAGATTGTTACGCAATCGTGGTGTCGGAAAAAGCTAACGCTATAAATGAGCAGATCCGCTTGCATCATGAGCTCAATAATTGTTACGCTACAATCGCCTCCCTTCGTGCTACGCAACTTTCTCTGCCCGTCCACGATGTAGGGTCGCTTCTTAGTTACGCAGTTGTCATTTTGTAGGTTTAAGAAGTCCATATGGCTTCTTTTGTCGTATAGAGCCTGGCTCCTTTTGTAGTATAGAGCCGTCCTGTTTAGTTTAAGAATGTCCAAATAGCTCCTTCTGTATGATAAAGGTCGCTCGCATCCCTGCACATATTGTGTTTAACCGTCGTTGTTTTCGAAGAAAGATATGTTCCGTTCTCTTTGGATTGCTATCCAAATAATTTATGCAAAATGTTGCTATTATAATATTTGCTGCTTTCCCCTTAACAGAACTCAGGAAAATTAGCTAAATAGTAAACTTTCTTCGAAGAGATGGCATAAAAAGAAATGGATGTTTTGTTTCTTAAAACCCTTTCTTCAAAGTGGTGGTGTAAAAGGAATGGGCGTTTTGTGCTTTAAAAACTTTTATTGAGAAATGATGATCCGGAATATATAAAAACCTACCCTTTATGGTGCCCTTTATGGTTTTCGCCAACGCCATAGTCGTGTGTGGTTCCTCTCCTCAAATTATTTGTTGTGTTGTTAAGTTTTGGAATATAGGGCAGGCCTAAACTTGCGGTCTATTTGCAGCAATTTCAGGTTAAATTAAGTATGCTGAATATCTTTTCTAGGCCTATGGGAAAGAGGTAAACTCTACTTGCAGCAAGTATTAGATAAACAAAGCATGCTCCATTTTCTCTACTCTTAAACTTTATGGTGTTTGTACATAAAGTACGTTGACTTTTTATCCTGACTCTAAACTTGATGGCGTAAAGTACGCTCATTTCTCTCTTGCTGATTTATCGCTGCTCATACACTTGATGGCGTTGAGGACCACTTGTATTTCTATGATGCAACATGTTCTAAAAAGGGCAAGGTGATTTAAAAAATTTAAAAAATTTGTATTTTATCTTAATTACAAAAACTAAAGAAGTCTAAAATTGTAAATTTTAAATTTCAATTCCTACATTTTAAATAAGAGATTTTATATGGAATTCTGCTGAATTCTAATTTCTTTTTTTTCGCATTCTAAATTCTATCTTTTTATATGCATCAAAATAGAACTTGAAATTTAAAAATTCAATATTTTAAATATTAAATTATAAATTGAATTTAAAAATTCAAATATTAAATTCTGAATATTTAAATTTCAACTTTATATGTTAAAATTTAAATTTTAAACATCAACATTTTATATTTTAAATTTAAATTTAAATTTTGGATAATAAAAAATTTTAAATTTTAAATATTAAATTATTTATTTACGTTTTGTTTAAATTTTATAACCAACTTTAGTGAATAATGTTGCATAGTCTATTAAAAAAAAAAATAGAATTGGAATAGCCAAGAAGGATTGTATCACGCGGTAACTACACCAAGAGATTCGGCATTCCATTCTACTGGAATAACACTACATGCTGCTAGGTGTCACTGGTGGATTGTGAGACTCATGAGAATTATCTAAATGATCGATAATTCTCATTGAGTTAAGTTGGAATTGTTCCGATCCACTGAAAGAAGTTTCAGTGATATTGTTTATAGTGATCAAAATATATCTCACTACCAGATAGAATAGAACCCATGGGGTCGCACACATAAGAGGTTGCGATTGATCGAATAGCTAGATCGCGATTATTGAATCGCCAGAGGACCTAATTGTCAATATGTTGATAATTAGACTAACTTGTAATTGTTACAAATTAGTGGTATTAACTTATAAATGTTACAAGAGAGGACTTACTAATAGTTAGTAAATTATAAGAGGACTTATGTGCAAATGTTGCATTATTAATTTGATATGATCAAATTAATATAAAGTTCAAGTCGAATCAAATTAGGATTTGATCGATCTAACTAATTAAGGGAAGAATAAATTTAAATCTAGATTTGTACTTATCCTTAATGATTATTATATTATTAAAAAAATGATTATATTCCTCTATATAGTAATACAGGAGTTTTTAGATAACCCAAGTCATCATCTTTCCTCTCTTCTCTCTTTCATCTTCTAGCAAAAAGATGTTCTTTGCAGGGGAGCTAGCACCCTGGTGAGGACATCAATCAAATCAACAACCTCGTGTGAATATCTATAGAGGCCGGACGCATGTGCGGCTTCAAAAGAACCTAATTCCACGCTCATCAAATTAAGGTGAAGATCTATTCGCGCAAAAGGTAATGATTCAATCTTGCTTTTCTCCTTTAATCTTAAAGAACATGAGGGATCCTAATAAAACAGGATGTAAGGGTAAGAGTCAAATTAGATTCCAAAATGAGTTTCAGTTCATCTCATAGAGACAACAAAATAAGGGAGTGTGGAAACTCGAACATAATAGTTGAACAAAAGTGTATATAAGACTGTAATTTGTATTGGATTCCAAAATCAGTTGCAGTTTAACTCATAGAGACATAACAAAATAAGGGAGTATGCAAACTCGAAAATAATAGTTGAACAAAAGTGTATATAAGACTGTAATTTGTATAGATACTCGCATAAACAGGATTGCACATTTAAAGAGGTTGAACAAATCTATACATAATATACATGCTTAGAAGGTTGTGCTACAAAGGAAAAGAACAATTCAGGTGGGACGAAAGAAAATTTTTTTACCTCTATAGGCACATGCTGAACCAAAGTAAGTAATAAATAGAGAGAGCAAACCCCAACCGAACTAACTTAATAAAAATGTAAGGAGAAAGGGTAAGCAAGAGAGAACTAACAGGAACAAATTCACCGAGGGAAATTTTCTTTGTAAACCAGCTGAAGAATTCATACAAAACACATAAAGAACTCAATAAGATAACCAGGGAAAGAAATCAGTGTAGCAAATAAGATCAAACTTAACACTGAGGGGAGTAAATAAAACCTCTTTAGTTTTTAACCAGACACACCCCAAATTTCTGACCCAAAACTAAGTAAAAACTTAATATCTATATTGGCAGCTCTACGTAAAGATGTAGAGAACTTTGATTGATTGCATAATATAAACTGAGAGCGTGGCGAGGAACTCCAACTGATTTTGCAGCTTCAATTTAACGGTAAGTTCTACGTAAGAAAGCTTTCGTTTTGTGCCAAATAATCTAAGGGACATTCAATGTAAACGGGAGCCAACTAACTTTCTTAAAGCTATAGTGTAACATAAATGAATGTTTAATGCATGAAGTTTAAATAGTGAACTGAAATCTGTCTCCACATCACCTAAAGTTTTCCACATATATGATGCAAAACATACCTACATAGCATGTAAACAAAATAGAACAAGCATCAGATTGTAGTAGTTCAAACATGAAGTAACCACCCAAACCCCTATATGCTGAAAGTTTAATAATAATTTGAGGTTTTGTTTTGCCAACTTGTAGATCGCTAGGATTTGCCACAGGAACAATTCATGTAAGAAGTAGATAAGCAAGAATCATGCCAAATAGTTTTAGAACGTATACTATAACGATGCATGGGAATTGGGCAGTTTGAGTAAGAAAATTAATAATTGAAACAATGTTTTTACAAATACCAAAAAAAGTAAGGCCCAACTAAGTAGAATTGACAAAACCAGTCGTAAGCACAGGGTAGTAGTAGGAATAGCAAATAACTGCAGGAACCAAATATGAACTACGATTTCTATGTGTGGATGTAAAAGAGAGTCAAAGAGAGCGAGGTGAACAGTAGAAACCTAGGGGGGAAAAAACAGGACACAGGGAATATATCGAGCAAACTTCAAAAAGAACAAAGGTACATAGACTCAGACTTTATTTATATCAAATGGTAAAAAGTAGACCATTGAAAGCAGTTTTTTTTTCCATTTGTTTCATCAAGGCCTCGGTTGTTTCAGTTAGAACTCAGTTCTTCGGCAAATAAAGCAATTTGTTCCGATCGTTTCCCTTCTTTTATTCAGCGAAGAGGCACCAAACATTCAGCAAAGGGGCAGAAAAACCTTGTACCCAAGGGTTAAGTTAAGAAAACTTTGTACCCAAGAAGCAGCACCAACGGGAACCAAGAGTTGGTTGCTGTAACAAATGAGGCCATTCAAAACTCTTTTCTGCATTCCTCCAACAGCAGCAAGCTCTTAAAGGAGATGGGGAGGAAAGAACAGAAACCAACAGTCCATAGGGTAGCAACAGGACTATCCAGACCTCATAGCTATTTTCCCTCTTTATATCACCACAGCCACGGAACAATATAAAAAGAAAGGAGGAAAATGGGGGGAAATGGACCAGCTGTCTGGACCAGCTGTCTAGAAACCAGTGCATCCAGAGCTCATAGCTTCTTTTTTTTTATATCTATGTCATCACAGCCAAAGAAGGGGGCAAAAAAGAGAAGGAAACAGAACTGAATAAACCTTGAGGATGAGAGTTAGTAAACATCAAATATCAAATATAAGAAGAACCAGAGAAGAATGTAGAAGTGAAGAGCGCTAAAAGAAAAAAGGAGCACTAAATAGCCACATAGAAGCACCTTCGAAGAATAAAAATGGAATGAGAATCGCTTAGCTGCTATTAGCAAGCATCATCAAAGTGTATAATAAAAGTAGAACCCAGAACAGAACTGCTTAATATTGGTGAAAGGAAACGAAAACAGCTGCAAGCTACATAAACGAAATTAGTTAAAACGAACTATTTTAGAATGTTCAGAGGTATTAAGCAGTGACGTTTAGAAGAAATATAGGGGCATATACATAGGAGTAAACGTAAAGAGAAACATGTTCTAATCTAAGTCATGCGCCAAAAAAACATAGGCAAATGCATTTCTTCAAGCAAATCTGTAATAAATCTCTTAAAAGTGGCGACAAAAAGAAATGGGCACTGTCTCTCGCCAAATAATTTTTAGAAGAATGGGAAGCCTTTTTTGTTTAAAACCAAATGAGCTCAGATAGTTAGGCAATTCTTTTCAGAATATAGTCAACATTTATTGCTCGCCTGTATAGCAACATATTATATAATCACCCTGCCCCTTTTAGAACATGTTGCATCATAGAAATACAAGTGGTCCTCAACGCCATCAAGTGTATGAGCAGCGAGAAATCAGCAAGAGAGAAATGAGCGTACTTTACGCCATCAAGTTTAGAGTCAGGATAAAAAGTCAACGTACTTTATGTACAAACATCATAAAGTTTAAGAGTAGAGAAAATAGAGCATGCTTTGTTTATCGAATACTTGCTACAAGTAGAGTTTACCTCTTTCCCATAGGCTTAGAAAAGATATTCAGCATACTTAATTTAACCTGAAATTGCTGCAAATAGACCGCAAGTTTAGGCCTGCCCCATATTCCAAAACTTAACAACACAACAAATAATTTGAGGAGAGGAACCACACACGACTATGGCGTTGGCGAAAACCATAAAGGGCACCATAAAGGGTAGGTTTTTATATATTCCGGATCATCATTGCTCAATAAAATTTTTTAAAGCGCAAAACGCCCATTCCTTTTACACCACCACTTTGAAGAAAGGGTTTTAAGAAACAAAACATCCATTTCTTTTATGCCATCTCTTCGAAGAAAGTTTACTATTTAGCTAATTTTCCTGAGTTCTGTCAAGGGGAAAGCAGCAAATATTATGTGACATATCGAACTTCTAAAGTCTTGAAGTTACGAGGTATGTTGGCTTAGAAGGCCATAAGAGTGGTTCCGGTGAAGTCTGGAAGCTTTCGGGTGTTTTCGGTGCACTAGGTGCGAAAACGGAGCCCGAAAGGCTACTTTGGGCCGTGAGCCAAATCCGGCGCTTGCGCGGATGAGATAATGATGTGGACATGATTTAAATCATGTGTGGAGAGGCTCGGTTCGATTTGAAAAGAATCGGAGGTCAAACGAGCCAAAAGTGAGTTGGAACGGAGAAGAAACGGAAAAAGCTGAAAATTTGGCTAAGTCCTTGGACTAGGCTGATGGTCCCTGGGGGGACCGGTCCACGAAAAGGGAGACCGGTCCGGAAAGGCCCGCGAGAGCAGGCTCTCTGGGACCGGTCTCTTAAGGGGGAGCCCGGTCTCGAGGGGCGCAGAGTGGAGCAAGGCTCTCTGGGACCGGTCTCTTAAGGGGGAGACCGGTCTCCAGCTGCGCAGAGTGGAGCAAGGCTCTCTGGGACCGGTCCTGGGTTAGGGAGACCGGTCTCTGAGCCCGAAAATGCCCAGTTTGGGCTGTTTCAAATATTGTAAAGTTGAGGGGCCTTATAGCAATTGTGCAGGGGGTTAGTTGTAAAGAGAGGGATAAAACCTCTTCTCTCTCTCTCTCTCTCACTCTACGCTCGCTCCTCCTCTCTCTCTCTCTCTCTCGTTCGACGAAGAAGAAGAAAAGAAGAAGAAGAAGAAGAAGAAGAAGAAGAAGAGGAAAAAGAAGATGGAGAAGAAGATGATGGTGATGATGATGATGACCAGCTCCTCCTTCTCCCTCAGGTGGGCAAGCTCTTGAGAGGTAAGCTTGAGCTCTCACTCTCTCTCTCACATGGTAGATCCCCTTGTAGTGGGTCTTAAACCCTAGAGTTGGGATTTATGGAACCCTAGCATGCTAGCAAGATGAGTATTCCCCATTTCGTAAATCGATTTGGTGAATTTGGCTATAGTAGCATCTAGGGCATCCAAATGGGGATTTTAGAAATAGATGAGATTGATCTCATTTGACCCCATAGAAACCTAATTGGGGGTGCAACGAACGCGTTGGCGCGCTCGGTTCGGTGATCCGACGAGCGGTTGCAAAGATATTAATATTTTAATATATTCATACCAGATGTCTACGACGCAAGATAGGAGCCCTAAATTCACGAAACGGAGCGGGGCAACTTGAAGACGTGGGCAACGACACGAAGTCTCGGATCGAGATTCGGAGATCGTTCGGTTGGTCGCGCACGAGTCGAGCCGAATCGGGTCACGGGTGCGCGGGCGGCCGATTGCAAGTGTCGACGAGCAATCGGAGAGCAAAACAATTGGGTGCGTTCTGAAGCGACTAGGTCGCCTATATGTCTAAGAGTTACTTAACTCTGATGCATGTTCAATAATGCATGAGTAGAAATGCATGCTAGTGAGGTAAAGTAAAATGCTAAGTAGATGCAAGTAAATGAATGAAGTGCATGATAATAGCATAAAGTACAATGCTAGAAGAGTAAAAGAATGCATGCTTAGCATAATAGAAACATGCATATGAGTGGATTGATAGACATAAGAGAGCCAAGTAAAGAATGCCAAGTAAAGAATGTGAGTCATGGACTAAATGCACATATAGATCGAGTGGCATCTAACCTAGTGTAAAGAACATAGGTTATAGTAAACCTAGAGTCAATGGACCTAGGAGTGTGGCATCTAACCTAGTGTAATGAACATGGGTTATAGCAAACCTAGAGTCAATGGATCTAGGTGAGTGGCATTGAACCTAGTGTCAAGGACATAGGTTGAACAACGATGGCAATGGACCCAGTGTGAGCAAACATAGGTCGAGCTAGAATGACATTGAACCTAGAGTTAAGACAACCTAGGTTATGTGACAAGGAGTGAACCCTAGAGTCAAGTGGACCTAGGATGTAAAGAACAATGGACCTATTGGGTCGACTCTTGAGGGTTAAGGCCAACCCTCGAAGCAAGTGGAATGGATTCGGAATCCCGGTAATTGTGAGCTCGATAGTTACGGTTCGCGGGTGTATGCGGCATGTTCCTCTCCCGCGGAAGAACTTCGAGGATTGTGACTAAGCAAGAACAAAGTGAGCGCTAGGGTGTATGCGGCATGTTCCTCTCCCTGTCGGGGAATCTTGGCTATGGGTGTATGCGGCATGTTCCTCTCCCATTTGGCGGATCACGACCACGGTGCACGGACCTTCGGGCGGACCGTTGGGCGATGTGGTTCTTGGCTTGCGGTGAGGTGTATGTGACGGGGTCCTTCACCTCGAGCCGGGCAAAGTGCGGATTATCCGCTATTGATTGACTCGTGGCCGAGTCGGGTGGCTAGCTGGAATCAGGTAGAGAGAACCTTGAGAGCTAGTGATATGTATGGTGAACCTAAGGTAATAGACACCTTAGAAGCAAGTTGGACTTGAGATGGAAACCTAGGGTTATAAAAACCTTGGAAGTTAATGACATGAGCTAAGGTAAGTAGAAATCTTAGAGTTACAACGGGTATGAGTTATGAATAGCTAAGTAAGAATGAAATAGCTAAAGTACAGAATAGCAAAACGGTAAAGAAAAGCTAAGAGCTAAAGTAATAATTTGCATGTTGCATTTGTGAGGCATGTTTTTATGTTAGTTGCAAGTTATATACCTATATATGTTTTTGGGCTAACATATTTGCAGTGCCTCCTTGGACCTATTGGTCGAGCTGTTCTCTTGGGTGACCGTACCCACGAGAACTATGGACAATAGTTCTCACCCCCGTGTTGTGGTTTTGGGGGTACGGGTATACACGTGAGCGGCGCAGCAGCAGCGCGAGGCAAGGGCGTAGATCTGTAGATAGCGCCCTACCAGGAGACCAGAGGTAGCAGTACCCTGAGGCCGTTTTAATAGCGGGGACTAGAGGGTAGTGAGCAAAATGTAACTAACCGGTGAAAGGATGTAATAATGAGTAGATTGTATTTGGAAGTCTAATGTAAATTAATCGGTGATGTAAAATGAATGTAATAACATAAGATGTGTTTATGTTGTTTGATACCTAGCTTCCTTATGCAATCGTTGTATGTTGAATACATTCCTAGTTGGAACCTTCTTGTAATTATATCGATTGCGACGCCTTGGACGTACGAAACTCGTCTTCGGCGGTCTGCCGCGCCGAATCCGACCGAAATCCGGGCTCGGGCGTGACAGTTAGTTGGTATCAGAGCATAAAGTAGTGAATGGGACAATGGTTTAGGTGAACCTAGGAGACCCTAGGATAGTGAAACCTTAAAGGTTAAGGCTCGTGAGAGACGAGGACTTGTGGTTCGTGGCGAAAGCGATTATGGATTTGGTCGTATTGTATAATCCTCTAAGACGGATATTAGAGGTGGACTTGAGGTGTGGTTATTCTCAACCGAAGGAGTTCATGTTGGGTCGACACAACATGAAACCGGGTGATGAGAATGGACGCCCTCGTGTGACTTTCGCCTGATTGGCTCTTGAGCCGGTATTAGTGGTCTCGTATTCGACCCGAGTTGGTCGAGAACTAATCGAGTTGTCGCGTTTCAGGAAACGATGGCACCGCGTAGGCGATCTTCATCCAGATCGGCGCGGGAGGGAACAAGTGATGTTCCTGAGCAATTCGAGGCGAGTGGAGACCCGGTGCTCCGCGAGCAGATGAGTGCGCTTATGGGCGTAGTCTTTGCGACGGGAGGAGCGAGATCAAGGGCTCCGTGATTGGCACGACAGCTGCGGCGAGCTGCCCGTGCGCGCCGTGTCTTGCCGACGGAATGGCGGAGTCGAGGCGAGCTCACGGTTACGTGGAAATGGAGCGAGAGAAAGAACGGGCTTTGGCGGCCCTTATGGCCTTCAAAGAGTTTGATCCGCCTGTCTTTGATGGAGAGAATGTCGATCCATGGATCGTGGAGATGTGGATTGACTCTATGGAAACGCTTTTCGAGGGGCTGCGCACCTTGGAGCGGGACAAGGTACCTTTAGGCAGTGCATTGCTTGGGATCGCCGAAGCGTGGGAAAGGCATTCGACGAAATCGATCGCCTAGCCTCCCTCCTTTGGCATGGAATGAGTTTCGGGGGTTGGTGTTTTCTACGTACTTCCCAGGACAGAAAGGAGAAAGCTTCGGGACAAGTTCGGGAAGGCTGCAACAAGGAGACCGCTACGTGAGAGAATACGAGCGAGAGTTTTCTCGTATCGTGAATTGTGTCCGGATGTGGTGCGGGACGACAAGGAAAGAGCCGAATGGTTCTGCGTGGACTCGACCAGGGATTTACAAGAAGGTGCAAATCCTTAAGCTCACAACTTTTGCGGAGGTGTTGGACAGGGCATTGTGGGCCGAACATGGCGAGGCTTTCGTGCGTGAGGAGCGCGAATCTCGTAAGCATGAGCGATGAGGGGCGAGGCCATCGTCGAGCAATTTGGGTGGTCAGTCAAGTTCTAGACACCGCTCAAGGTCGTCCTCTACCGTCCTCTTACGGATGCGTGATACGTGGTGGCTCCCGCGAGCGCGGCGGTGTCTTGCGTGACGGAAGGTGTATCCGTTGTGGGCGACCGGGCCGTATGCGGGATGAGTGCCGCAAGGCGAGAGTCATACCACGATGATGGCGACGATGTTCTCTCTAGGACAACCTGTGGACGTGCAGCCTTTGGCACGGTCTGGAGAGCGGGGTGTGGTGATCAAGCAACCGGAGGGTTCGCGGCGAGCGTCAAGCGGTCACGGACCTACGACCCGGGTTGCGGAGTCTGCTGCTGACGATTTCGGGGCAGGTATGAGTTAATTTAACCAAGCGAGAACTTCTGCATGATTTTGAGTTAATGCATTGCATGCATTCATTGAGTGGTCAGTTGCTACTATTGATACATCATTATAGTAGGGACCTAGAGACGGGTGAGAGGAGATACCCGGGCATGCTTGCAGTGTGAAAGTGTGGCGCCTGCTAGAGCAGGTAGAAAGCCAAGTGGCACTAGCAAATGGCTAGTTGTGATTCGTGGGCGGCGAGAGATAAGACTCGTGGTAGAGACGAAGTGGTGCGGCGACTCTCGAGGCAACGAGTAGTAGATTGCGAGAGTTAAGCCGTGATACTAGAGGATACCGAGTAGTCAGAATGTTTCGGATGTAGTGCGATAGACCAACGGTGGAAGTAGAGCATTTGTTGAGAGCATGATCGATTAGTTGCGTACGCGCATGTGAGGCCAAGTGATACCTCTAATTGAGGTGGGCGAGTAGTGCTCGTGTGGTTGGAGTGCATAGACCGAGCGGTCAGATGCCTGGCGTGGTTAGAACCACTATTGAGGAAATAGTTGGTTAGCATTGGATTTGGCCTGTGGGCCTAGCGATACCTCCATGTGGGGTTAGAAAAGTAGCTTAGTAGGCAGTGCGTGGGCGCGATCCTGAGCGAGACCTAGCGTAGAACGCTACGAGGCGTGGAGCGCCGAGTGCAGTACTCGTAGAGTGCGGTTCCGATTCGGTAGAGAGAGTGGATTGGCAGTAGCACTTCAGCATTGCTAAGTGTGAAGCGGGCCATGGATCACTCGTAGGGCTGGTGGCTTGCACTAGGTGCCTAGGCGTCGACAGGTTATGTAGCTCTATAGAGCGTGTCGTGTAGGACGACGTTAGCGGGTAGTGCTTGGGACGACCGTGCTGGACCGTTGAGGGCTGAACTGGGCCCGTTAGGCGACGCGATCGAGCTGCGAGAAAGCGACGACCGACTATTGGTAGAGGCGAGAGTTTTAGTCGGGACGGTAGTCCGAGCTTGAACAGAACGTGAAAATGCCACGTGTTGGATCTTAAGATCGATAATGCGCCGAAAGTGCTGATTGGGTCTACGCCATTAACGAGAGAACGCTAAGCGTAGTTGAGACACGTCTAAGCGATAGGCTGACGTAGGGTTGGTGACCATTGGTCCACCGTAGAGACCGAGGTAAGCGGTGAGTTGATAACTCTAACGAAGAGTTGACCAGGATTCGCGAGCGAAGTGTTCGTGTAAGTGATCGCAGCTAAGGAGCCGAATAAGTCGTGGCAATTGAAATTGAAGCAAGTGGTCTCTAGGAGACACTTCGATAGAAGAAGCCACATGACAATTGAGGATAATGCTCTTTTACGGAATGGAGGCGAGATGCGCCGAAGTGTACCATCTCACGATGGAGCAAGATTCGGTTGATATTGAAGCACTCACCACTAAGTGATGCTCCTAAGATGTTGCTTTAGGCAATGTGGGTGATTGGATCTGAGTGTGCTCAGAGACGAGACGAGTAAACGCAAGGTGAAGTTCCTTGTGAACTGGTTGCAAGTGATGTTGGAGCGTGAGAGGTCGTTGAATGTCGACTTGCGCTTCCACTAATGTTTATCGGAGTTGTAATGCACTTTTGAAGTTGTGCTTAGCAAATGTGAGTGAAACTAGTCTCACATTCTTCGTTATGGGCGTGAATGATTCTAATTAGTGAAAGGCGCTCAGAAGACAAAAGTGCATTGGAATCTCCTAAATTACTCGATAAATTGAATTGGATTGTGAGTTGATGGAGATGAGTAAGTTTCGCGGACGAAACTCTTTTAAGGAGGAGAATGTGACATATCGAACTTCTAAAGTCTTGAAGTTACGAGGTATGTTGGCTTAGAAGGCCATAAGAGTGGTTCGGTGAAGTACGGAAGCTTTCGGGTGTTTCGGTGCACTAGGTGCGAAACGGGCCGAAAGGCTACTTTGGGCCGTGAGCCAAATCCGGCGCTTGCGCGGATGAGATAATGATGTGGACATGATTTAAATCATGTGTGGAGAGGCTCGGTTCGATTTGAAAAGAATCGGAGGTCAAACGAGCCAAAAGTGAGTTGGAACGGAGAAGAAACGGAAAAAGGCGAAAATTTGGCTAAGTCCTTGGACTAGGTGATGGTCTGGGGGACCGGTCCACTGAAAAGGAGGCCGGTCCGGAAGGCTGTCCGCGAGAGCGAGCTCTGCGGGGACCAGGTCTCTTAAGGGGAGGCAGGTCTCAGTGCGCAGTGGAGCAAGGCTCTACGGGGCCGGTCTCTTAAGGGGAGGCAGGTCTCAGTGAGAGTGGAGCAAGGCTCTCTGGGACCAGGTCTGGGTTAGGGAGACCGGTCTACGAGCCGAAAATGCCCGGTTTGAAATTTCAAATATTGTAAAGTTGAGGGCCTTATAGCAATTGTGCGGGGGTTAGTTGTAAAGAGAGGGATAAAACCTCTTCTCTCTCTCTCTCTCTCCCTCACGATCGCTCCCTCTCTCTCTCTCTCTCCGTTCGACAGAAAGAAGAAGAAGGAAGAAGAAGAAGAAGAAGAAGAAGAAAAGGAAGAAGGAGATGGAGAAGAAGATGATAGTGAAGATGATGATGACCATCTCCTCCTTCTCCCGCCAGTGGGCAAGCTCTTGAGAGGTAAGCAGCTCTCCCTCTCTCTCTCATGGTAGATCCCCTTGTAGTGGGTCTTAAACCCTAGAGTTGGGATTTATGGAACCCTAGCATGCTAGCAAGATGAGTATTCCCCATTTCGTAAATCGATTTGGTGAATTTGGCTATAGTAGCATCTAGGGCATCCAAATGGGGATTTTAGAAATAGATGAGATTGATCTCATTTGACCCCATAGAAACCTAATTGGGGGTGCAACGAACGCGTTGGCGCGCTCGGTTCGGTGATCAAACGACGGTTGCAAAGATATTAATATTTTAATATATTCATACCGTATGTCTACAAAGACGCAAGATAGGAGCCCTAAATTCACGAAAACGGAACTGGGGCAACCTGAAGGCGTGGGGCAACGACACGAAGTCTCAGATCGAGATTCGGAGATCGTTCGGTTGGTCGTGCAAGAGTCGAGCCGAACCGGGTCACGGGTCCGCGGGCGGCCGATTGCAAGTGTCGACGAGCAATCGGAGAGCAAAAGCAATTGGGTGCGTTCACAGAAGCGACTAGGTCGCCTATATGTTTAAGGGTTACTTAACTCCTGTGGATGCATGTTCAATAATGCATGAGTAGAAATGCATGCTAGTGAGGTAAAGTAAAATGCTAAGTAGATGCAAGTAAATGAATGAAGTGCATGATAATAGCATAAAGTACAATGCTAGAAGAGTAAAAGAATGCATGCTTAGCATAATAGAAACATGCATATGAGTGGATTGATAGACATAAGAGAGCCAAGTAAAGAATGCCAAGTAAAGAATGTGAGTCATGGACTAAATGCACATATAGATCGAGTGGCATCTAACCTAGTGTAAAGAACATAGGTTATAGTAAACCTAGAGTCAATGGACCTAGGAGTGTGGCATCTAACCTAGTGTAATGAACATGGGTTATAGCAAACCTAGAGTCAATGGATCTAGGTGAGTGGCATTGAACCTAGTGTCAAGGACATAGGTTGAACAACGATGGCAATGGACCCAGTGTGAGCAAACATAGGTCGAGCTAGAATGACATTGAACCTAGAGTTAAGACAACCTAGGTTATGTGACAAGGAGTGAACCCTAGAGTCAAGTGGACCTAGGATGTAAAGAACAATGGACCTATTGGGTCGACACTTGAGGGTCAAGGCCAACCCTCGAGCAAAGTGGAATGGATTCCGGAATCCCAGTAATTGTGAGCTCGATAGTTCTGGTTCCGCGGGTGTATGCGGCATGTTCCTCTCCCACCGGAAGAACTTCGAGGATTGTGACTAAGCAAGAACAAGTGAGCGCTAGGGTGTATGCGGCATGTTCCTCTCACTGTCGGGGGAATCTTGGCTATGGGTGTATGCGGCGTATTCTCTCCCATTTGGCGGATCCCGGACCACGGTGCACGGACCTTCGGGCGGACCGTTGGGCGATGTGGTGCTTGGCTTGCAGGCTGAGGTGTATGTGACAGGGTCCTTCACCTCGAGCCAGGCAAAGTGCGGATTATCCGCTATTGATTGACTCGTGGCCGAGTCGGGTGGCTAGCTGGAATCAGGTAGAGAGAACCTTGAGAGCTAGTGATATGTATGGTGAACCTAAGGTAATAGACACCTTAGAAGCAAGTTGGACTTGAGATGGAAACCTAGGGTTATAAAAACCTTGGAAGTTAATGACATGAGCTAAGGTAAGTAGAAATCTTAGAGTTACAACGGGTATGAGTTATGAATAGCTAAGTAAGAATGAAATAGCTAAAGTACAGAATAGCAAAAAGGTAAAGAAAAGCTAAGAGCTAAAGTAATAATTTGCATGTTGCATTTGTGAGGCATGTTTTTATGTTAGTTGCAAGTTATATACCTATATATGTTTTTGGGCTAACATATTTGCAGTGCCTCCTTGGACCTATTGGTCGAGCTGTTCTCTTGGGTGACCGTACCCACGAGAACTATGGACAATAGTTCTCACACCCGTGATGTGGTTATGGGGAATGCAATTATACACGTGAGCGGCGCGGCCGACGGCGAGGCAGGCGTAGATACGTAGATAGCGCCCTGGAGACCGGTAGCGGTACCACGAGGCCGTTTTAATAGCGGGGACTAGAGGGTAGTGAGCAAAATGTAACTAACCAGGTGAAAGGATGTAATAATGAGTAGATTGTATTTGGAAGTCTAATGTAAATTAATCGGTGATGTAAAATGAATGTAATAACATAAGATGTGTTTATGTTGTTTGATACCTAGCTTCCTTATGCAATCGTTGTATGTTGAATACTGTTCCTAGTTGGAACCTTCTTGTAATTATATCGATTGCGACGCCTTGGACGTACAGGGGAAACTCTGTCCGTTCGGCGGTCTGCCGGCGCGCCGAATCCGACTGAATTGGCGGGCTCGGGGCGTGACATATTACAATAGCAACATTTTACATAAATTATTTGGATAGCAATCCAAAGAGAACGGAACATATCTTTCTTCGAAAACAACGACGGTTAAACACAATATGTGCAGGGATGCGAGCGACCTTTATCATACAGAAGGAGCTATTTGGACATTCTAAAACTAAACAGGACGGCTCTAAACTACAAAAGGAGCCAGGCTCTATACGACAAAAGGAGCCATATGGACTTCGTAAACCTACAAAATGACAACAGGCAGAACTAAGAAGCTGACCCTACATCAGGTGGACCGGGCGGCAGAGAAAGTTGCGCAGCACGAAGGGAGGCGATTGTAGCGTAACAATCATTGAGCTCATGATGCAAGCGGATCTGCTCAATTATAGCGTCAGCTTTTTCCGACACCACGATTGCGTAACAATCTTTGAGGAGGTTCTGTTCATGGCTAAGGCTTGCGAGTTGGGCGAGGAAATCACTATTTTGGAGCGTAGCAGCATCGTACAAATTCTTATATAAAATGAAATCATCATAATTTGCATCTTTGATATGCAAGCCTAGTTCATCCTTTAGCCTCTGGATGGCACCTCGTGCTGTATCCTCATTTGCCGCCATATAATCAGTAGATGGAGAGCCCCAATTGCGGGCCACCTCAACTACGGCGCCACCGCGTGCAATTGTAAGGTCAACGTACCCTATAAACCAGCAAATCGGCGACAACGGTACAATACGTCGCGACAGACGCCAAGCTGCTTATTTACGAGTCACGTAGTGTACTACAGCTGAACTACCGACATCTCGGTAACTGCCGGCAAGACAGAGAGCAGGGTTAATGCAAAGAAAAAATGAGTGTGCACAATTAGTGAGGTTAAGGAATTATTTGTTGCACGAATAAATGGGCGTCAAAATAAATACTGGAACAACCAACTTATTAGAGAGGTCATTTCTTATAATTATCAAGAAATAACAGTCCAGAGATCGCAAGTGTATACACATATCTATATAAGGAAAGATCTTTCAAAAGCTTGGTTGAGGCATCCTAAGTATATAAATATAAGTATGTCAGTAAGGGCTATAACTGTAAAACTGACTACGGGGACACCCTTTTTTTTTTGGACCAACTCGTTACCTATAATAGTTAGGGACGGGAGGGTGGGGGGGGGTCGGGGGGCCCAAATAAGGACAAACATAAAACCGAGCACACAGTCCAAGACATCAAAAGGTTAAAGAATATTCTTTTTAAAACTTCCTCCACTGTGAGCCCCCACACCGATTCTACAGATTAAACTTGAAACCAAACCGATTCCAGTTCCGGAGGAATCAAAAGAATTCCAAGTAAAGGGCGTCAGTAAACAATCGGCACCGAACACGAAATCCGAGCTCCAACCAATTAATCAGGAAAATTTAGTTCTTTTTTGTTAATTTCTTTTAATATGCTAAGGCTGAAGGATAATTTTTTGGGTGAAACGTGTTTTGCCTTTGCCCGAGTTTTTGTTAATCTTTTTTTAACATAATAAGTATGAAGCCTAAGTTTTTTGGCGGCACGTGCTTTGCACTGTCAGGGTAGGATTGATACGACAAAAGAAGGTTGTCGGGAATCTGAAGTCAGAAGCAAATACGTTATTGTCCACTCACCAGAGCTGATGAAGCAGCAGTACAAGGCGCAGGGACCACATACCGAAACAGATAGTGAGAGAATAGGGGGTTCGCATGAGCCGTAGTCAGGGAAGGAGTATGGCAGGACAAAGGTGAAGGCAGAGAGAGAGGAAAAGGAGTACCAAACCTTTCAAGTATAGGTAGCAAAGAAGCCGTGCGTTATCCGCATCCTGTCCAGCCTATTTATAGCCAACTACGAAGAAGAGAGCACGTCCAGGACGGCACCGAAGATTACGAGAGAAGAGTTGCGAGGACGGGAGAATCAAGATATACATGGAGAACGGTGAGAGAATGGATACCACGGAGCCCGTCGTGCGCGGCAAACCCTAGCGCTACGATGTAACGGGCGTACCTCCGCCAGCAGCGAAGGTGAGGGTAGGTTCCGACAAGCACCCAACAAGGAGGGGCGGGTGGGGCCCGACTCAAATAGAGGAGAAGAGAGAACGGGTGGGGCACGGCTCGGGGAGAGGAGAGAGCGGGTGGGGCACGGCTCTGGGAGAGGAGATAGCGGGTGGGACCCAGATCGGGAGGAAAACCGAGCGGCGGGGTTTGCTAGGGAGACACCGCGTGGGCTGTTTAGGGTTTCACTTTTATTATATGTATAGATAAGCAAATATTCCTCCTTTTTTTTCTTCTTTTATGTGTCGCCATTGCTAAAAGCTGCCAAAGCTATTGGCTCTACAGCCATTGCAACTCCTAGCACTAAGGCGCCGCGTGCAAAAAGAAAGAAAGGTGGTGCCAAGAGAAAAAGGGAGCGGTTTGGGAAAGTTTGTGAGAGATAAATGTTGAAAAAAGGTTTATTTTTCATTCTAAATCCATTAAGGGTTACCAGATCCATTTAAAAATAGAGACTGATTACATTAGGAGTACAGCCATTCAAAAAAAAATACACACACATTAAGACCATAATCTGCCGAGGCATGTGCATCAGCCTAGGCTAGTGCAGTGTGCCTCAAGGGCCTATTTGCTTGGGTGCAAGTGGAAAGGGTTGAAGTCGTTTTCGAATGCAAGTGGCTTCTGCTGTTTGGTTCGCCGTAACAAAGACACTGCTTAAACTCGATTTACCCAAAACAACGAAGTTGACTTTGACCCATCCTGCACCGAAGTCAATTACGCTAGAGAGAGGTGAAAAAAAAAAAACTAGGGCGAAGTCAATTACGCTTAAGAGAGGTGAAGGAAAAAAAATAATGAAATACTACAGTAGGTAATGCTAGCAAATTTAAATATATTCGTATGGTACTAATTACTCTTTTATTTAGTTTTCCCACAATAGTTGTTGTTGGATGCTAAGTGCCAGTAGTTTTGAGTTGAAAACTTGAAATTAGTCCAAACTAAAGCGTCAGCCATCACGACTTCAATATCATTATTTCCGACAGTTTTGTGAAGATAAAATCACTGAGGGCTCCAAGCAGAGAAATAGGTTCTTTTGTTTCCTCAATTCATGGGAATTTTTTCCCAATGTTTTTCAGCTTTCCTTCTAAACATTTAATTCTTGAATAATATAACTTTTCATTCAAGTTATTATATTCCTAACTACATTGGAGTTAGAGCATCAAGAGCTAACCTAATTGAATTTATGTTTGCATCATAGGCATGATGCACTTGTAACAGGTAGACAATTAAAGAATTTGATGATACATCTGCTATCTTAAACAAGGAAAACAAGCAGACATAAGCGAGAACAACATCTAGGCATTAGAAACATAAGCCTGTACCTCCGCAACTCGTTCGGGAATGAATATGAGTTCACGAGGAAATCCCCTTTCCAGGGCAAGTTGCGCAACTGCCGAAGGCATCAACTTTCTTCCTCTATCCCGTGCAAGAAAGTGCTTGAGTAACAATTGCTGCAAGCTAAACCAAATCATTCTCAGTTTTCAACCAAGTGAACCAAACGCACAATTGGATACATTGATGATTGCCACATTGTAATTGTTAAACAACAAAAATTCTTGTCGTCGTTTGCAAACCAAATCGATCTTGTCATCATTGCATACCTTGCAACATAACCTATAATCGAATATCAGAAGGCGTCCTTAAAAACCAAAAACAACAACAAAAATTAAAAAAAAAAAAACAACTAAAATATTTTGCTGCGAAACAAACCCTACAAATGTGTAGGCTACAAGTACTCTGCCATCCATTTACAAACTTCATCGCATAGAAATTTGTGTTTGATCGCACAAGTACGCAGCGTCAAAAGACATATCAAGAAAGACTTTAACACGATTAAGTACGAAAAGAATGTGGATCGGGTAAAGGCACTAGATTTCCATTAACAACCATACAAACCACACCCTGCGTTCATGAGGAGTCCTACAATCATTAGAGCTTTCGGAATTAAACCAATATTAGTACGAAATACCTGAAAAATGGAGTCGGGGGCCTCAGACGCAGCAAGTAATTTGTGCAGAACGGAGGCGGAGACCTGAAATGGCACACAGAGCTAAGAAAGTGCACAGAGAACAGTTGAGGAAAAGGACGCGAGAGAGAGAGAGAGAAACCTGGGGAGAGCCCAAGAAGACAAGGTTCTTCTTTCGTGCGGCCACTGCATCGAGCGCGGAGGCAGCTCCATTGCCGGTGCAGAGGAAGCGGCGCAGTGCAAGAGTGGAGTGTGGCGCCATCATCCGCCTTTTGTTCTATCTACAGATTGGATTCGTTACAAACCCGATTTCCTATGTGCTAATACCTATAAACCATAGTTAATTCGGATTCGGCAAAAATTCAGTACGGGTATAATTCAGATAAAATTCGCCTTCTAATTTTTAAATTCGTTGAAAAAAGGCTAAAAAACGGATTCGCCAATTATTCGGATACGTGATTTATACGGATATTATACGTTCACCAATTAAAAATTCGGGATCAAAAATTCGGCTATTAAATTAAGTTTTTTCTCTCTCAAGATTTACGCTATTAGCATAAATACTTATATTTTTTAAGAATATAAGAATAAAGAGCTACAAAATTAACTAATTAAGTAAAAAATAATAATAAACTATATTATGCCTCAAAATAAATAAATAATTAAGCAAATAAGAGATCAAGATAGTCCATATTTAAATATAAAAGGTTCACATACAAGCATAGTTAGAAACTAAATACAAGATCAAACTGGCACTTTGCATAGTGCATGCTAGCATATCTAAATTCTAAAGTCTAAACAGTAAACAAATAAAAAATACATAAAGAGCTAGAAACCCCACTGAGTCAATGGTCCATGAGAGACCACAACAAAACTTTCCTTTTGCAAGTGTCGACAAGATCATGATATTGATTAGGTATAATACAAGAGTTCCTGGTCCCTAAGTTAATTAAGATTATTTAGCTCTATGTTTGGGTCTTCTTTGTGCATAACAGAGAATGGACACATTCAATTTAAGCACTCGAGCCATTTGTGTATTAAAAAAGTATCCATCAGATGGACTAAAAGCTTCCAACTTTTGCTTTGAAGAATGAAAACTCAAATCGTACCTGGTTTGTAAATATTACTGATCTATCGTTGGATAGCGGAAGAGGAAGAGGCGACGAGGAGGGTTTCGATTTCTGAAGAGTGAAGAACCCGATCTTCGATCTTCGATTTCTGAAGAGGAGGGCTTCCGATGGCGTTCGGCGAGCGGCCGGAAGGGAAGAGGGGGAGGGGAAGGACCGCGACCGCCAAAGGGGTCGGTGGCAGGGCCGCACTGCCGCAGGGGTGAGAAGTTACGGCAAACCCTTTTTTGGGAGGGGTGGGGGTGGGGATGAGAGGCCAGGGAGGCGATCTTTTCAGAAAGGGGCATTTTTCTTTTCTTTTTTTTTTTTTTTTTTTTTTTTTTTCGAGCGACAGGGCGAGGCAAACCGTTCTCGGAAAGTTTTATTTTTTATTTTATTTTATTTTATTTTATTTTGGTTTTGGGCCACCCGTCACAGGCTCTCGCAGCATGCGGCAGCAACCGCACCATTCTTATGGGCGGAATTATTCGCGAATAATTATTTTTACCTAAAAAAATATGATTTTTTTCAAAGTTTTGGAAAAAATACGAAAACGACTATTTTATTCAGTTTTTCAAAAATTCACGAATAATTCGCAAAGAATTCGCGAGTTTTCGGAATTAAACAAATATTAATACAAAATACCTAAAAAATGGAGTCGGAGGGGGGGCTTTAGACGCAACAAGTAATTTGTGCAGAACGGAGGCAGAGACCTGAAATGGCACACAGAGCTAAGAAAGTGCACACAAAATAGGTGAGGAAAAGGACGAGAGAGAGAGAGAGAGAGAGAGAGAGAGCCCAAGAAGGCAAGGTTCTTCTTTTGCGCGGCCACTGCATCGAGCGCGGAGGCAGCTCCATTGCCGGAGCAGAGGAAGCGGCGCAGTGCAAGAGTGGAATGCGGCGCCATCATCCGCCTTTTGTTCTATCTACGGATTGGATTCGTTACAAACCCGATTTCCTATGCGCTAATACCTATATACTAGCTCTCTTCCAAAAAATATTCCCAACATACCCTCTTTTAAAAATATTTTCTAATCTAACCTTATTTATACTAACTATACAAATAATTTTGGCTAAATTACAAGAAACCCCTATAATAGCCCGCTTTTTCACTTTTCCCCCCTAACATTTAAAAACCTACACTTTGCCCCCCTGTAAAATGAAAATTGTGCACTTCACCCCCTACCGTTAGGGTTTCGTTAGGGTTCCGTTAAAAAATATATTTTTTTGCCGAAAATACCCCTCCGCCATTTCTCTGTTGCTTAAACCCGACGCCGAGATCCTCGCCACCGTCCACCGCATCTACGAGGAATCGCTGCCGCCGTCGCTGCCGTCCCTCCGCCAACACCGCCCACCCACCCCCCAACAACCCCGACGGCGCCAACAACGGCGAGGCCGCCAAAACCCTAACCCTCGCGAACCTCAACCTCTCGTCGTCGTGCCGCGAGGTCGCGGACCTCGACTCCCTCTCCGTGCTCCGGGCCATCGAGCGGTCTATCTCGCGTGGGTCTTGGCCCATCCCGTCCGGCGCTTCTCCTTCTCCGTGCCGTGCCGCGCTCGTCCTCGAACCACGTTCGTCCCGGGAGCTCGACCGCATCGTCCTCCGCTCCCGGCCGTCGTCCCGCCCCGAGCGATGCGCCTCGCCATGACGGAGCAGACGTCAAGGCGGCAGGGACTGCTCGAGGAGGACTTCGCTGCGCAACGCCGTCGGTGTCGAGGGTGCGCCAAGAAGATGAGGAAGAAGACGAAAATGGCGAGGGGCAAAATGGTCATTTTACACACCGTAACCCTCCTGTGAACATTTTTTATTTTACAAGGGGGCAAAGTATAGGTTTTTAAATGTCAGAGGGGGGAAAGTGAAAAAGCGGGTTATTACAGGGGAGTTTTCTGTAATTTAGCCAATAATTTTTTATTACTAATTAGTAATTGGAGAAGAGTTTTCTCTCTCTCTTCTTCCTTCTTCTCTTCTTCATCTGCCGCGTGCCACTCGTCCGCCGCTCAACCACCCACCATCAAGCTGGTCACGAGGAAAAGGTCAGAGAGGAAAAGGAGAAAAGGAAAGAGAGAGAGAGAAAGAGGAGGTGGGTAGCTATTAAAGGTGGCGGTGGTGGACTGAGGAGAGAGAGAGAGGAGGATGGCAAATGGGTGGCGGGTAATGCAAGTGGTCGCAAAGAACTTTTAACAATGGGCCGCCGCAGAGAGAAACCCCTTTACTCTCCTACTTACTACTAAAAACATATTTTTTATAATTTTTTTAATCTAATTAGTATAATAAGTATGGTTTGGGTTAGGAAATATTTAAAAAAAAAGGCTATGTTAGTAATATTTTTTGAGTTCGACTACTATACTCTTATATGAGTATAAGCCCTTTTGTACTCATAAGTTTTCGGTCGTTATGTCTACCCCATTGATCATTTTCATCCGTTAGATCATACTATTCAACCAACCACTCACTCAACCCTATGGACCACTATCATTCTAATCGGGGACCACTATCACTACAAGAAATTAGAGCTGTACCAACGCTTTTTGGGGACGCTTTGTTAATGCTTCGGGAAGTACCAATTAACTCATAAATTATTCGACGCTTAATTAAAGCGTCGATAAAAATTAGGCTCGACGCCGAAGTAATTTCGCGCGTAATTACTTTTCACATAGCGCCAAAAGGGAATAGAAAAATGCTCTAATTAAAACCTCTTTCTAATTCTCCCCTTTTCCTTTTCCTCTCGAGCCCTTTCCCATTCGCAGCCTTTCTTCACAATGCACATGCTTTCTCACCTCGCTTCGTCGCAGCCTCTCCCACCTCGCCTCCCGGGCCCCGTCTCGCCGCTCCCACTCCTCCGCTTACCCTCGTCGCCGCTTCTCCCCGCGTCTCGCCGTGCTCTCACCCGCTCCGCCATCGATAAGGACGACGGCGCCGTTGCCCTCGACGCCCGTGCAATCGCTGCCAACATCTTGAAGGCCCTCGCCTTCGACCTCCTCAGCCACCACCTTTCCACTCTCCGATCACGTGACGCCACCCTATCTGTGTGTGCAGGGATCCATCTCGCCCTCAACTGCCGCCATCGCCTCAACGCCAACCTCACCAACCTCATTGACGCCAAGCCCTTCGCCCTTCGCCCTCCTCAGCAACGCCAAGCCCTTCGCCCTCCTTGGCAAGTGCTACGAGCACAAGGGATACCCTTAGGCCACATATGCTATTCGGATCCAAAAGGGGAGACACGAACAGTTGAGTATATATTTTACCTAATTCCCCTGTCACTCTCCCTATTTCTTGTTTTCATTCCATTTTGCATAGGGTTTGCAATAACTTAGACTTTGCTCCTCTGTATAATTAGTATTTCATTCACAAAAGATTACTTCTACCTATTGTATTGTATTAATTAATTAGTAACAAGTGAGTCTCTATTATATTGTATTAATTAATTAGTAACAAGTGAGTCTCTTGCTGAATAATATCAAATTGGATGACTAGTGATTGGAATGTTTTAAATATTTTCATTGTGCAGACCTTGTATAATCGCTGCTTTATGTAATTGCATTAGTAATTGAGGACTTATACTCTATATGCACATGAGAAAAAAGATCAAATTTTTTTTAGTTTGTAGTGTTTTAACATAGTGAGCTCTTTTGATCAAAAAATTTGCTTTGATGTATCCTATAAAATATGTTCATCACCTAAGAAATGTTCTTGGTTGGTACCTTTTTACTAAAACAAGATAGCTTAGCATCTTTTTTATTTAGTATTTTTCTTAGTTTGTAGTGTTTTAACATAGTGAGCTCTTTTGATCAAAAAATTTGCTTTGATGTATCCTATAAAATATGTTCATCACCTAAGAAATGTTCTTGGTTGGTACCTTTTTACTAAAACAAGATAGCTTAGCATCTTTTTTATTTAGTATTTTTCTAAAAATCGTAGATTGCCCTTGAGGTTTTGTCTAATACATAAAGCTAGCCATGCACTTAGTGTTTAGTTCTATACAAGCTCGTTATGTCAATCTACTAATTTACAAGTAGTATTAGATCCGAATAATAGTTTTAAAATTTTCGTAAATACGGTCATTCCTAATCAACACTACCGCATTGTTATTGGCTTAACAAAGCTCATCGGTAATAGTTAGTCAAAGTGAATATTTTGGATAAGAAGCTTCAAATTCTACACTCATGAGAGCAAGATCTTTTTGGCATGGTAAAACTTATTATTTTGCATATTTTTTTGCATTTTTCTTCAATTCTAACTGACACATTGATTAATCATATATTTATCGTATTCAATAGGTAATGAAATTATGGCTAGATCAAAGAGGTTGAGAGAATGTAAGATCACAACATTAAATGAAGTTCAATTGAATAGTAATGAACCATCACCAGTCGCGCAAACACAGCATACCTCAGAACATGACGCAGATGTAAGCTCAAATAATGATTCTGATTCTGACTCTGAAAATGAGTCTCAAGTCCAAGAACAAGCCGATCATGGATATAATGACACGTTAGAGATAGAAGGTAACTTTTATTTATGTATTTGATTACAAGCTTGTATATCTTATAGAAGGTAACTTTCATTTATGTATTTGACTATAAACTTGTTTATCTTTTGATATACCTATTCGTTATGTATTTCTTAATTTCTATATAGATGACCAAGGACACACAATGAAAAAACGAGGAATGACACGTGCGAAGGACGTATGGAACTTGCCTAATGGGCACAGAATTATAATTAAATGTAACAAATTTGGACAGCCAGTGAAGAAAGGGGGTGGCATTCTTGGAGGTTGGCTTGGGACTCTTTCACGAAAAGGAAGTTTCTGTTCTCTTAGCTACAGCTTGGAAGAAAGTGCCTAACACGGTGAAAACAGAACTCATTCAATTAACTCCGGTAAAAACAATTTGTACTTATCTTTTAATAGTACAAAAATACCTGTATACTCAATACTTGATGTTGGTTTAATCTTTTTTTTTTTATGATTAGTAATAGTCTACATCTTGTCTTATTAAATTTACCATATGATTTTTATTAACAATGGTCATTGTTGAGGTATTGCTAGATCATTTTGCAGGTGAAACCACTTATGAAGAAAAAAGTGTGCAAATTTTTTAGAAGCAGCAAACTTCACTTAGTTAGAAAGTTCTTAGCATTATAGATGTAGTTTGCAACTTTATAATAATTTTCAGTTAATAGTTAAAATCTTTATTTTTCTTTTGAAAGTTTTTATGCCTATAGTTTAAATATATCTCGAGGAGTGTAAATATCATGATATTCTTAAGTAATAGATTAAAGGTAGTTCAATATTAATTCTTAATGAGTTTCGGTGTTTAAATTTTGACTATATTTTTTGTCTTGTAGACTAAATTTAAACTGCCTATGGACAATAATGTCAATGCTTGGATATTAAAATCAGTTAGTCAAAAATGGAAGGATTATAAATGTGAACTAAAAGCAAAATACATGATAGAGGATAATACAAAGCAACAAATAGTGAATGTTGTTCCAAAGGAAATTGTGCCTCAAAAGTGGGTGGACCTTGTACATTACTGGTTTTTAGACAAAAAAAAAAAAAAGGCAGGTAAAGTGATTTTAATACGTTAAATGATTATTCCTTGAAGTTACTAATTTTATGGTTCTAACCGCAATTTTTTTTGGACAGTTATACTCTCGGATAGGGCGGGCATCACACGCAAAACATACAACTCCTCACACAACAGGCTCTATGTCTTTTGCTAGAAAAAGATACGAATTTGTATGCAAATTTTATAGTTACTTTAGTTTGGGAGCAATAAAGCTTTATTTGATTACACTTTCTATTTTTAAAGTTGTTTAGTTGTTTCAACTTGTATATTTTGGACTAATTTATTCACTACAATTAATTTATTACAGGAAAAGGAAAATCAAAGAGAACCTAGACGTATTGAATTTTTTACAATTACTAACAAATCAAAAGATGGAAGTTATATTAATACTGCAGTAAGTAACTTTGTCGTGCGTATTAAAAACACATTGCTATGAATACAAATATACAAATGCAATTTTTTATAGTTGAATGAACTCTTTTGTTTTCTTTATGCAGAATGATGCAATGGTGAAAGTGAATGCTAATAATTGCTTCAGGATCCTCAACTTCAGTTGCTGAATTAGAGAATGATGCTTTCATTGGCATAAAGGAAAAATATCGAAATGGTCAAGTAAGAGGATATGGAATTGGTGTAGCGCCAACACAAGTACTTGGGCCACAAGCATATATCGGAGGTGTTCGATATGATGATAATACGAAAAAAGTACAAAGATTGAAATCAAAGATACAACTGATGCAAGATACATATGAGTCAAGATTAATGGTTGGCATGCAGGAAGAATATAATTCAAAATTTGCGAAGATACATCAAAATTATGAATCACGAATGAGTGGAATGCAATCTCAATTGAGTGAACTCACCTCTATAATGTTAAACTTTGTCAGACCATCTGATATTTTAGGTGCCGAATCGAGGGGTTGTCCATCAACATAGAGAATTTCGTTTACTTCCTCTGTCACGCCCCGAGCCCGATCCATTTGGCCGGTTCGAGCGCGTCAAACAGACGCCGAACGGACAGAGCTTCCCCTGTCCGCCCAAGGCTCAACAACAGTACAGATAGTATATAAATTTTGCACTTGCGGAAGCATACACAAAAGGCTTGCACGAAGACAAGCAACAGCCAAAGTGAAAGTACTACTAAAACATACAAGTACTATGATTAATTTCAATCACATACATGCATAATTCTTTACAACTTTGAATTCTTTAAAGTCTTTACATACTATGCATCATCTCTTTTTTACAACACATTTTCCTCAAAATGAAAGTTGATTACATTAAAGTTAAACAACTATGATCATCAAATACAAAAGATGATATATAAAGGGAAATGCAACTACCAAAATAAACTCTCGGGCGGTCTCTATCTAGGGCGCGATACCCTTACCGCGATCCTCGGCCAGCTCGCTCGGTCCCGGCTCTGTGGAAATAGTGGGGTGAGAACTACAACAAAGTACCCAGTGGGTTCGGCAACCAACCACGCTGACTTTCCCACTAGGTCTAATTCAAGCATAATAGAAAGAAAGGTAAGATAATAACCGACTAACAAATGCAACTAATACGCTTGAAAGTAAACAATATTATGCTCAATTAAAAGGCATGCAAGATCATAAGTCCAATACCCAATCTCTTGGCTAACCCGTGGGTTTCGCCCTCAACAAGACTCAACCAAACTCAAAATCCCAAAGTAAAACCGGGGAGACTCAATCGACCGGTTGGGACCGTCCTCTGCGGGGAGACTCAATCGACCCGGTGATGACCAACTCGGAGCGCATCGCCCGAGGGGGAGCTACCGCCCTCGAGCAAGGACTATATGATGAGTACGATCAATCCTTAACTATAAGGATTCCAAATCTCAATCTATTCCTTGCCTTCAAGGAGAACTTATGTTCATATGACCCTTAGCTTTAAGGTTGTTGTCATAATGTCAATCTCAAAACTCTACTAGTGTTGTATACATTACTTGTTCTTGTTCTCGTTCTTTGATGCCACACACGTTGTCTAAGTATTCTAGACTCATCATTGCCATATTCTCTAAGTACATATCCAATGTCACATTCACTTGCCAATTACACTAAGTTCTTGTTCTTGTTCTTTAGCATGCATACATAGGGTTCTTGTTCTTTATTATATAATCTCATAACATTCTACCTCATACATTTGAACTCTCAAAGCAATAAGAAATGTACATTAACCCTACAATGCAACATGCTCAATATATAATTATGCTAAATAATGACACTTAGACATAAAGAGAATTCCGGTGTCCTTGGAATGCACCACCTCTAAATATTGTAGATGGGTTGTGGTTCGAATCTCACGCTCAACCGATCCCTACTTTGCGACTGCTGCTAAACGAGCCTAAGCGGACTAGTTTACATAGTAGCCCATAGATAGGCTTTTCGTTTAAACAAACGGAGTTGTCCCACGCGTCGAGGATACTCCCAATTAGGTTTCTATAAGGTCAATTTGACCCTAGAACCTCCATTGCCAAAAGCCCCAAATTTGGGTGCTCTACCAAGCCCTATGTGAAACCCTAGGTTTTGATATCCTAAACAAGCAAAAGAGAGCTTGTTGATCCTCTAAGAACTCATCTAGAACAATCTAAACCACTATTAGGGCCTCTACTTGAAACCCTAATGGTTCACCATGAGAGGACCTTGAGCTCCCATAGGTTTTCATGGAGCTCAAGCCTCTACTAGGTTTCTACTCCAAAGAAAAGACCAAAACCCTAAGTTTCTTGCTCAAAATCCAAACCCTAGCCTAGGTTTACCATGAAACCATACCTTGGCCCAAGCTCTCGCTCCACCTTGTAGGAGAGCTTCTAGGTCTTCTTCAAGCTCCAAAGCCCTTCAAAAGTCCTTCTCCAAGCTCTTTCTCCTTCTCCTCCAAGCTCTAGGAGATGGATTCTAGAGAGAGAAAGAGGAAAATGAGAGGGAGAGGGTTGAGGGTGAAATGGCTGTGAGAGGGAAGGCCATTGGGTATATTACATGTTGTAACATTCGCACTTAAACCCCTCCAATCTCAAAAATTACAACCTGCACATTTTGTGCACTTTTCATGCTCAGGGACCGGTCTCCCTAGCCAGGGACCGGTTCCCGTAGGGTGCCCCTTCGGGACTTAGCCGAATTTTTGCTAGTTACGCGATCAGGGACCGGTCCTTTGGTCACGGAGACCGGTTCCCGTTAGCTGGGATTCCAGGACTTAGCCGATTTCTTCCTCTGCTCGGCTGGTGCGTGCGGGGAGACCGGTCCTCACTTGAGGAGACCGGTCCCCGAGGGCTCCAAGTCTGGAGCTTTTCCAAACTTGCAGTTTTGCCTCCTCGGGTTCCGTTTTCGCTCCACACGAGTTCTAATACACTTAGAACATCTCATTTCATGCTCCACTCCGGGTTCCGCTCATTTCGACAGAACTCGACACGTTTTACGAGGAAGTAGGTTGTTACATTCTCCGCCCCTTAAATTTAGTTTCGTCCGCAAAACTACTTTACTTGTAATCTAGATTCATAGCTTAATCCAGATTCTGGAAGAGATAGGGATAGCGCTCCCGCATCACGCTCTCGAGCTCCCACGTAGCCTCCCGGTCATTATGGTTGCTCCAACGGACCTTAATATACGGAATCTTTCCGCTCCGTAGCTTCCTTTCTTCCCGATCGATAATATACGCCGGGAACTCGTCATAGGTCATATCTTCTTGAATCTCCGACGGTTCAAACGCGAGAATATGGTCGGGATCGTGCACATACTTGCGGAGATTGGATACATGAAACACGTCGTGTACTCCCGCAAGCCTCGGTGGTAATGCTATCTTGTAGGCCACCGCCCCAATCCGCTCCAAAACCTCAAACGGTCCAAGATACCGGGGACTTAACTTCCCTCGGGCTCCAAACCGTTTAACTCCACGCGTTGGCGATATCTTCAAGAAGACATGATCGCTGACATTAAACTCTATGTCCTTTCTTCGCTTGTCGGCATAACTCTTTTGCCGTGATTGCGCCGTGGCGAGTCGTTGACGGGCTAGGCGAACTTTCTCCTCCGCCTCCCGCACTACATCCGGGCCAAGAACCGCTTTCTCGCCCACGTCGCTCCAATGAATTGGAGAGCGACACTTTCTTTCATAAAGGACCTCAAATGGCGCCATCGCAATACTCTCTTGATAACTATTATTGTATGCGAATTCCGCCATTGGTAGATGATCATGCCAGTTGCCCTTGTAGTCAAGCACACACGCACGAAGCATATCCTCAAGTATTTGGATCGTCCTCTCCGATTGTCCATCGCTTTGAGGATGAAATGCCGTGCTAAAGTCGAGCCGTGTGCCGAATGCCTCCTGTAGGCTCCTCCAAAAATGAGAAGTGAACCTCGGGTCCCGATCTGATACGATAGACGCCGGAACCCCGTGAAGTCTCATGATCTCATCATTATAGACTTGAGCCAACTTGTCCCCCGACCAAGTAACATTGATCGGTATGAAATGTGCCGACTTCGTCAACCGGTCCACGACCACCCAAATTGCATCGTGTCCTCCTTGAGATCGAGGCAATCCGGTCACAAAGTCCATAGCTATATTCTTTTATTTCCAAACGGGTATAGGTAAGCTTTGCAACTTTCCCGCCTGAAATTGTCGCTCCGCTTTTACTTGTTGGCAAGTAAGGCATTGCGCAACAAATTTCCCAATGTCTTTCTTCATGCCACCAATATTGCAACTTCAAATGCGGGTACATTTTGGTGCCGCCCGGGTGTAACTATAGGGAGATTGATGCGCTTCTTGCATAATCGCCTTGCGGAGGTCCTTGTTCTTAGGCACACACCAACGGTCCCGATACCGAAGGGTGCCATCGGTCCCTTTGCCAAAGTCATCGGCACTACCGCTTCCTACTTGCTCGCGCACCTTTTGGAGGTACTCGTCGAAAGTTTGCAACTCCTTTATTCTCTCCAATAAGGTCGGTTGCACCACTAAGATAGCAAGTGTAGCCGGCACTTCCGGCGCTACTACTTCCAATCCAAGCCGTTGCATCTCCTTTTGCAACAACGGTTGGGGTGTAATTGCCGAGGCTAAGTTTTTTTCCGATTTCCTACTTAGCGCATCGGCTACGACATTTGCCTTTCCAGGGTGGTATAAGATCGTGACATCATAGTCCTTTAATAACTCTAACAACCGTCGTTGTCGCATATTTAGCTCTTTTTGGGTGAACAAATACTTGAGACTTTTGTGATCCGTATAGATCTCGCAATGTTCACCGTACAAGTAATGCCTCCACAATTTTAGCGCGAAGATTACCACGGCTAATTCCAAATCGTTAATCGGGTAGTTCTTCTCATAAGGTTTCAATTGGCGTGAAGCATATGCTATGACTGGCCCGTTTTGCATCAAGACACACCCAAGACCGATGTAGGAAGCATCACTGTACACAACATATGTCTCCCCCGACGTCGGTAAAGCAAGTACCAGGGTCGACATCAACCTTTCTTTCAGTTCCTTGAAGCTTCGATCGTAATCTTCGCTCCAAATATACTTGACACCCTTATGTGTGAGGCGCGTTAGTGGAGTGGTTATTTTGGAGAACCCCTCCACGAACCGTCGATAGTAACCCGCAAGTCCAAGAAAACTGCGGATTTCCGTTACGCTCGTCGGGCGAGGCCAATCTTTAATTGCCTCTACTTTCTTCAGGTCCACTGAGATACCTTCGCACGAAATCACACGTCCTAGGAAAGTGACCTCCGAAAGCCAAAATTCGCATTTCTTCAACTTGGCATATAACTTTTCTTTTCGGAGTATTTCCAAGACGAGCCTCAAATGCTCCTCGTGTTCTTCCTCAGTCCGAGAATATACCAATACGTCGTCAATGGAGACCACGACGCATCGGTCTAATAGCGGGCGGAAGATACGGTTCATTAAGTCCATAAATGCCGCCGGGGCATTAGTAAGCCCGAATGGCATTACCGTGAACTCGTAGTGGCCATACCGCGTACGGTACGCCGTCTTATGCACATCCTTGGGCTGTATCTTCAACTGATGATACCCCGACTGAGGTCTATTTTAGAATACACTTTTGACCCTTGTAATTGATCGAATAAGTCGTCGATCCTTGGCAACGGATACTTATTCTTTATTGTGACCTTGTTCAACTCGCGGTAATCCACGCAGAGTCGAAGTGTGCCGTCCTTCTTTTTAACAAATAGCACCGGAGCTCCGCACGGAGACACACTCGACCTTACAAAGCCTTTGTCGAGCAAGTCTTCCAATTGCGCTTTAAGTTCCTTTAGCTCTACCGGTGCCATTCTATACGGAGCCTTCGAAACTGGCGCCGCCCCGGGAACTAAGTTAATGACGAACTCAACTTCCCGGTCCGGTGGCAATCCCGGTAACTCTGCCGGAAATACATCCGGGTACTCGCACACTACCCGAATGCCCTCAGTGCAGGTACTCCCCGTCCACGATGGTCGCCAAATAGGCTTTGAAACCACCCTTAATCATTTTTCTCGCCCTAGCCGTGGATATGGTTGCCACAAAGCGCGCACCCTTACACGCTTGGTACACCATTTCTTCTTGATTAGGCTCACGGAAAGTGATCACCCTCTTCATGATCGATGACGCATAATACTTGGAAAGCCAATCTAGCCCCAAGATTACATCGAATCTCCATATCCGATTTAACACCAGCATATCGATCGGCATGATCCAATCACCTATCTGAACTGGACACGCCGGACACTCATCATAGACACCATAAGATTGCCCGGTGATGTAATAGTCCAACCCTCCTCGTCATGCACAATCTCTAAGTCATGAGCTTTAGCGAATGATGCACCTATAAATGAATGCGATGCACCTGTGTCGAATATAGCTTGAGCTCTAGTGCCTTTGATAGAGATAATACCTGCCATGATGTCGTCGGGAGCTGGAACCTGCTCCTCCACCTGAGTGGCAAAAACCCGCCCACTCGGTGCTCTCGATGCCTCCGGCTGACGCGACGATGATGAGCGTCCAGCCGCCATAGGTGGTGGCAACCCCATCAGCTGCCTCGGGGTAGAAGGGGACGAAGCCGCCGTCGGTGCAGACGATCACCACCTCGGGCACTGCCGTATGATGTGCCCAGGCTGGCCGCACTTGTAACATTTCCCCTCGCGCTGCGGGCATGTCGGCGGCTGATGGTTACCGCCGCAAATAACACAACGGAAAGGTCTCCCGCCCTTCAGCTGCTGTCGGGGATACTGAGGGGGTTTCTTAGTGTTCGGCCTGCCCCCGGCACCGCCCGCCGCCCGCTTCTTGCCCTTCTCCCTGCTATCCGCCATGGCCTCGCGCTCCTCCCGCGCGTAGGCGCTACCGTGCTCCGCGGACAAGGCTCGATCGAAAACCTCAGCAAAAGTCGTGAGGTTGAGAATATGTATCTTCTCGTAGATCCTCGGTTGCAATCCCCGTAGGAACCAATCAGCCCGGTCCCGGTCATCACGTACCATGTCCGGGACACAATCAATAATGTGGAAAAACTCCAGCTCGTAGTCCGCCACAGAGCGGTCTCCCTACCTCAGCTTGCGGAATTTTTCTTGCATCTTCCGCTTAACCGAGTCGAGAAAATAGTTCGTAAATGCCGCTCTCTTGAACTCCTCCCACATCATAGGCGGTAGATCGGGTGACCGATCCCGCTTTACTCGCTTCCACCACGCCTTCGCCGCCTTGTCGAGGCAGTGGGAGGCGAAGTGTACTTTGTCCTTCTCCAGGGTGCTGAAGTCCTCGAAGAGCGTTTGTAGGGAGTCAATCCAAGACTCCACCACCTCCGCTTCCACCACTCCTCCTTCAAAGATGGGTGGCTTGAATTTCATGAACTTGTTGAGCGCCGCCAACTGGCGCTCCCGCTCATCGTCGTCCGCCGAACTACCGGGGTTAGAAGTCCCCGAGCTTGTTGATCCTCTAAGAACTCATCTAGAACAATCTAAACCACTATTAGGGCCTCTACTTGAAACCCTAATGGTTCACCATGAGAGGACCTTGAGCTCCCATGGGTTTCATGGAGCTCAAGCCTCTAATAGTTTTCTACTCCAAAGAGAAGACCAAAACCCTAAGTTTCTTGCTCAAAATTCAAACCCTAGCCTAGGTTTACCATGAAACCATACCTTGGCCCAAGCTCTCGCTCCACCTTGTAGGAGAGCTTCTAGGTCTTCTTCAAGCTCCAAAGCCCTTCAAAAGTCCTTCTCCAAACTCTTTCTCCTTCTCCTCCAAGCTCTAGGAGATGGATTCTAGAAAGAGAAAGAGGAAAATGAGAGGGAGAGGGTTGAGGGTGAAATAGCTGTGAGAGGGAAGGCCATTGGGTATATTACATGTTGTAACATTCGCACTTAAACCCCTCCAATCTCAAAAATTACAACCTGCACATTCTGTGCACTTTTCGTGCTTAGGGACCGGTCTCCCTAGCCAGGGACCGGTTCCCGTAGGGTGCCCCTTCGGGACTTAGCCGAATTTTTGCTAGTTACGCGATCAGGGACCGGTCCTTTGGTCATGGAGACCGGTTCCCGTAAGCTGGGATTCTAGGACTTAGTCGATTTCTTCCTCTGCCTCGGTGCGCGGGGAGACCGGTCCTCACTTGAGGAGACCGGTTCCCGAGGGCTCCAAGTCTGGAGCTTTTCCAAACTTGCAGTTTTGCCTCCTCGGGTTCCGTTTTCGCTCTGCACGAGTTCTAATACACTTAGAACATCTCATTTCATGCTCTACTCCGGGTTTCGCTCATTTCGACAAAACTCGACACGTTTTACGAGGAAGTGGGTTGTTACATCCTCATTTTGAGCTTTACTTACATTAGAGCTTGAATAGTTTAGCATATATATTTTGTTTTGTTGATCATTTTGAGCTTTATGTTTGGTGAAATTGAAACAATTATGTACGACATTTTGTTTTACATTTGAATTGTTCAATACTAACTAGTTGTCTTCTAGAATTATTTTTAACTAGCAAGTGACCCATGCGATGCATGGGACTGTTGTTATCAACTTTTAGCTATAATTTTTGAGTAATTTATTATCAAGTCATATTGAAACTTCTCATGAAACTGCTTTATATATATATATATATATATATATATATATATATATATGTACATTTGGAACACAGTAAGCTATACTATTATCAAGTTATATTAGAACTTCTCATAACTGCTTTATATATATAACTTTCCATAACTGTTATATATATATAACTTCTCATACCTGCTTTATATATATAACTTCCCATAACTGCTTTATATATATAACTTCTCATAACTGCTTTATCTATACATAGAATAAAAGGTGAACCCTAAACCTGCTACGTGTCGGCTCCCCAGGCACCCCCGCCCCTGCGCGCCTCTTCTCGCCTCTACGCTCTCTCCCTCTCACCCGGAGTCGTGCCCCACCCGCGCGCGTACGTGGCGTGCCCCCAGCAAAGCCCCCTCCCCTTCGCTTTCCTCCTCGTCGGGCCCCCATGCTATTTCTCCTCTTCTCTCCTCTCTGCTCTCTCTCCTTCTCTCCTCGAGCCGTGCCCCACCGCTCTCCTTCGCCTCTACCGCGGCGGGCCCCCACGTGTCGGAACCTATCGTCATCGTTCGCGAGCGGAGGTACGCCTGTGACATCTTTGCTCTAGGGTTTGCTGGCATGCCTCAACCTGCAACTCTACTCTGTACTCTACGATTCCGCCCTGGAGTTGTCCTCCTCCGTTGGGCCAACTCCATGCAGGAAGCGCCTATAAATAGACTGAACAAGGTGTGGATAACCCACAGCTTCTTTGCTACCCTATACTTGAAAGGTTTGGTACTCTTTTTACTCTCTCTCTCTGCCTCCCCTCCTGCCCTGCCAGCCTCCTCCTCGGGCTACGGCTTTTGCGAACCTTCTATCTTTGCACTTTCTGTTTCGGGCTGTGGTCCCTGCGCCTCCTACTGCTGCCTCATCTGTGCTGGTGAGTGGGCAATGACGTATTTGCTTCTGACTTAAGATTCCCTACGGATGTCTTTTGTCGTATTAAGCCTACTCTGACTGGGTAAAACATGTGACGCCATACCTATCCGGCTCCATCCTTTCATATTAAGAAGGTTTAACACAAAAGTATAGTGTAAAATATGTTTAATTCAAAAAATTATCCTTCACTTTAGCATATTAAAAGCAATTAACCAAAAAAGAACTGAATGCTCCTGATTAATTGGTTGGACCTCAGATTTCGTGTTTCGTGCTGATTGTTTATTGATCCCTCCGGAACTGGAATTGGCTTAGTTTAAAGTTTAATGTACAGAATGTAGTTGGTTGACAGCCTACTGTGTTTGATACATAAGAATCGTTGTGGGGAAGTTGCTGTAAATTTCGTTCTGCTCACAGTGGGAGAAATTGTAAAAACAATTCTTTTACCTTTTGATGTCTTGGACTACGTGTTCGGTTTAACAAAGAAATCCTTAGCCTCGCTAATTGTGCACACTAATTTTTTCTTTGCATTAATCCTGCTCTCTGTCCTGCTGGCAGTTACCGAGATGTCGGTAGTTGATCTGTCGTACGTTACGCTGCTCGGCGAAATAACCAGTAGGCTCGGTGTCGAAGCGCCTAACTGTATTGTAACTACTGTTGCTGACGGTTGGTTCATAGGATACGTGGACCTTACAATTGCACGCGGCGGCGCCGTAGTTGAGGTGACCCGCAATTGGGGTTCTCCGTCTACTGATTATATAGCGGCGAAGGAGGATGCGGCACGAGTTGCCATCCAGCGGCTAAAGGAGGAATTAGGTTTGCATATCAAGGATGCAAATTATGATGATTTCATTCTGTATAAGAATTTGTACGATGTCTTTCTGACCCAAAATAGTGATTTCCTTGCCATTTCGCAAGCCTTAGCCATGGTGAACCTACCAAAGATTGTTACGCAATCGTTGTATCGGAAAAAACAGAGGCTATAAATGAGCAGATTCGATTGCGTAATGAGCTCAATGATTGTTACGCTACAATCGCATCTCTTTGTGCTGCGCAACCTTCTTTGCCGCCCGGTCCAGCTGATGTAGGGTCAGCTTCTTAGGTTTGCCTGTTGTTCTCTTTTAGGTTTAAGAAATTCATATGGCTCCTTTTGTAGTATAGAGCCTGGCTTCTTTTGTAGTATAAAACCGTTCTTTGTAGTTTTAGAATATCCGAATAGCTCCTTCTTTGAAAGAAAGATATGCTCTGTTCCTTTTGACTTACTACTAAAAAACGTTATGTATAATATTGTTATTGTAATATTTGTTGCTTTCCCCTTGCTAGAATTCAGAAAAAGTAACTAAATAGTATACTTTCTTCAAAGAGATTGCATAAACGAAATGGATCAAAGTGGTGGCCTAAATGAAATGGACGTTGTGTGCTTTAAAAATATTTATTGAGCGATGATGATTCGGAATATATAAAAAACTACCCTTTATGGTTCTCTTTATGATTTTCGCCAACGTCATAGTTGTGTGTGTTTCCTCTCCTCAAATTATTTGTTGTGCTGTTAAGTTTTGGAATATGGGGGTTAAAGTAAGTATGTTGAATATCTTTTCTGGGTCTATAAGGTAAACTCTACTTGCAGCAAGTATTGGATAAACAAAGTATACTCCATTTTCTCTCCTCTTAAACTTTATGGTATTTGTACATAAAGTATGTTGGCTTTTTATCCTGGTTCTAAACTTGATGGCGTAACGTACGCTCATTTCTCTCTTGCTGATTTGTCGCTTCTCATATATTTGATGACGTTGAGGACCACTTGCATTTTTATGATGTAACATGTTCTAAAAGGGTAGGGTGATTATATAAATGTTGCTATAAGGGCGAGTAATAAATGTTGACTATATTCTGAAAAGAATTGCCTGACTATCTGAGCTCATTTAGTTTTAAACCAAAAAGGTTTCTCATTCTTCTAAAAGTATTTACCGAGAGACAGTGTCCATTTCTTTCCGTCACCACTTTTAAGAGATTGATGTCAAATTTACTTGACAAAATGCATTTGTGTATTGGGTTCTACTTTTATTACACACTTTCATGATGCCTACTATCAACAGCTAAGCAAATCTCATTCCATCGTTATTCTTCAAAGGTGCTTCTATGTAGTTATTTAGTGTTCCTTTCTTCTTTTAGCAGACTTTGCTTCTATATTCTTCTCTGGTTCTTCCTATATTTGATTTGATGTTTACTAGCCCTCATTGCCATGGGTTATTCGATTCTGTTTCCTTCTTGCTGCTGTTGGAGGAATGTAGAAAAGAGTTTTGGATGGCCTCATTTGTAATATAGGGGTTAAGATTTTCGATTGTGCGTTAAATTTTTAGAACAGTTATATTTGCTAAAAACCATATTAGGAAGACATGCAACCGAGCCTACTACTCCAAAAACCTAAGCGCTCAGGCTTTACTGCAGATTATCTAGGGGGCTTTTAAATTTATGCAAAGTTCATGTCCTACAAGTCTAATCTAATATAGGTTTGCAACCTAACAGATTTCAAGTTCGTGCGAGAGATATTTGATCTGGGAGGAAGAGAAACCCGTATTTGAGTCAAACGAGCCAATTTATAGTGCAGAATCAAGTTCCTATTCTAACTGATTGTATGAAGTAGAGAGCATGGTTTGTAAATAGATGTGCAACTTCCTTCATTTTTGCTTATTTGTTGCTTAGATCTGCCTACAGTGTGTATACATTACTTAGGCTACTGGAATGAAAGAGGGAAAAAAAAGCATCCCCAGTGTTTATAGCCCTGTTTTGAGTTTTAAGATGGCACTTGCTGTACTGTTTACAGTTTCACAAACAGCAACATTAACCGTTTTGGATTCTACTTTTAGTATACACTTTGATGATGCCTACTATTAGTAGCTAAGTAATTTGCATTCCATCTTTATTCTTCAAAGATGTTTCTATGTCACATATAAAAAAAAAAAAGGGAGTTCTGGGCTCTGGACGCACTGTTTCTAGACAACTGGCCCATTTCCCCACATCTTTCCTCCTCACTTTTTATATTGTCTCCTGTCTGCGGTGCTATATAAAGAGGAAAAATAGCTATGAGGTCTCGATAGTCCTGTTGTAACCGGCCTATAGACTGTTGGTCCCTTTTCTTCCCTCCCCATTTCCTTTAAGAACTTGCTACTGTTCGACGAATGTAGGAAAGAGTTTTGGATGGCCTCATTTGTAGGCAACCAGCTCTTGGTTCCCGTTGGTGCTGCTTCTTGGGTACAAAGTTTTGTTACCTTAAGCCTTGGGTACAAGGTTTTCACTTCTTTGAATGTTTTGCATGAATTTATTTACATTTTCCGCTCTTTAGTGGCAACCAATACCCAATGACTAAGTTATAGACTTGAAGACCGTGTTAAACTCTAGCATAAACTCTGGTATGTAATCTAGAACATTCAAGAGTTCAAGATTCATGTTTTTAGTTCCTCAATAGTTTCACACAGAAGTCAAAAAATAGAAGCTTTAGATGAAGCTTCTACTTTGACGTCTCAAAGCTTATTCTTGCTACCCGCTCGATCTAGAATCTGAAAAGCTTACTGTCCCCCAACGCTTAACTTCTGTCTCTTGAGTAGAGAGGCTATGCACAATAATTTGGGTTTTGAAGAAATTGAAATCGAAAGGATGTCAATAACTAGAAATTGTAAGAGGGAGAGGATGCAAATATAGAGAATGGTGACAGATTTGTGTTTCATGATACCTGTTGTGGTAGTGGTACATAGATTATTAAGGTGATTAGGGAAGATTGAATCGCTTATGAGTTAGGAAAATGGTATAACTCACAAGTAGAATATGAAAAGGGAGTTCAAAACATGATCAAGTGGAAGTAACCATATGATAGTTTGCTCATAATTCTCTTTTCAGGCCTCTTATAACTGATGTCACTTTGTGAGATCAATTCTGAGTTGAGTTGACCTGGGATTTGCTTACTTTAAATTATACACTCGAACAAGCTCATAAAGTGTTCTTTTTTGCGATGTCTAAAAGCACCCACTGTTGAAGATTGGAAGTGCTTGCGGACCTTTTGTGCCATCCATAGCATGAAAACAGATGCTTACAGACACCGTGATTCAAAAGAAGTCCTAAGTAATTTCAACCCTTGATGTTTGCTAGCTTATTATTAACGTGGTGTCTATTCGGATGCATTAATAGCGTACTGTTATTTCAAGTGTTGTATTGTCATTGAATATTGAATACATTGATAATTTTACATCTTTGCGAAAACTTGTTGAATATAGTAAAACATATATTAGTGTTTGATCCATTAAAGTATATAATATAGATCTTATGCGTTATTTCATGCTTATTTGCCTCCTCTGCTCAAGTAATAGTAGTTTTAGTGAATGCTTGATTTTGGTGAATAGTCCCATCGCTGTATTTGTGTTGTCTTTTTAACAAATGTCTTTGAGTGGCTTTTGGTTTAATGTACATATTTTTGTTATGATGTCAAAGTATTATGATTCTCCGAATGAAAACAAAAAAAATTAAAAGCAAATTGAAGAATAATCATGTACATTTACTTTGTGTTTGGCATTTCTTACAATTAGTGACTGAGTTCTCCAGGATTGTACATGATTAACTGATACTAAATCAGGTGTAGATCTTGAGTTCATTATTTGAGTTTTTGTCCTTCTGAACCATACCATGTAGGATGTTTTTTGAACATTTTCTCAACTTTAAAAACAGTTCTCCGAACTCAGAAGTAAGTTTAAATAGTCATGAAATTTTGCTGTGATGAAAAATTGTAATGATCTTCTGTTTCCAAGAAAATTGTATTTAAGAACTTCCCTAAAGTATATACAAGTTCCCTTTAACAAGATCGGCGATAAGCAAAGAGGCCCATTTTACCCCTGGTTACTGTTTTGAGCCATACCATGTAGGATGCTCTTTGAACAGTTTCTCAACTTTAAAAACAGTTCACTGAACTCAGAAGTAAGTTTAAATAGTCATGAAATTTTGCTGTGATGAAAAATTGTAATGATCTTCTGTTTCCAAGAAAATTGTATTTAAGAACTTTTCTAAAGTATATACAAGTTCCCTTTAACAAGATCGGTGATAAGCAAAGAGGCTTATTTTACCCCTGGTTAAGTTTTCCTGTCCCCAAATAGTCCTCTGTTTTGCGCCCTACTTATTGACAATATTTCCCTGCAATTATTAGTCATAGTGATTAATCACATCTACCTTTCTTGCGAACCTATTATCTGTTGATCATATGTGATCCTTCCTACTCTGCTTAACTGAGCCTTACTTTTTCCCGCCCAATTTACTTTAATATTATTGTTGCGATTCTTAGTTGGTCACTTTTAGCTGATATTTTGTGCTTATATAGTACTGGATTTCTGCCCGTGCTCCATTCATGTAAATAATCTTTCTTCCTTAATTAGTACTGATGTGTTGCCTGTAGGGCATTCATGTATGCCATCAGGTCTGATTTCCACAAACTACCTTACTAAGGAGTTCTTCAGCAGGGAATACATGCTTATTCATGTATGCTGTTCCATATGATTCTCACAGGTTGACTTATTACTCTTTCATTTTATGCACAATTCTTCACATGTTGATGGCTTCCTCCTTTATTAAATCACCGGTAATTGTAGGTCCTCTGTTTTCCTTCGTGGTTATCTGGTTCCTAAAATTACAGTTCATTACAATTGACTTCAGATTGTGATTTACGTCATCCAGAAACCTATATTGTGCTTTACATTTAAGCACCAACTAATTACAGATATGACATGCAAGTTCCAAATTGAGGCAATTAAGAATTTATCTTTATACGATTTCTTCATACTACATTATTCAGATTTATCCGGTATGAAAAAATTAATTTACTATAACTCAGGTGGCCTCTATTGTATGGAAATAAAGAAATAGAACCTTGAGATAGTGCAGTGGTTAAATGTATAAGTTTTTGTTTCCTTTGACAATATTATTCACCTTAGTTGAAACAAAACGTTTCCCCGCTCATGTCATCTCAAACTTTATTTATTTATAAGAGCAAAAAGTTTGTGCATACTATGATGTCTATATCTTGAATTCCATTTCGATTTATGTTAAATGTGATGCCTGCTTATGTTCTCCATTACGTTGATATATTATTGTTTAACCAACATTACTTTCTTGTGGTTTTCCCCTTGCTGTTTCTTCCAAATTTACTTCTTTTTTCTTTAAACTTGCGATGCTAGCCAGAAGAAAGGACCACAAATATCCCCTTCAAATGAGTTGCGCTTTCGGTTAAATGGTAGTTTAGGCAGTCTGCTCATAGGCAACTACTTCCTACTCTTGTGACTCTCAGTGATTAACCGCCTCCCCTTTTCCCTCATGTGATTTCAATTATTTCGATTGTTTCTTTATAATTTTCTGTTTTCTTTAAGGCTATGATGATAAGTAGAGGGAAGTGTAGAAAACATTTCTTTCCAAGGCTGGAAGTTTGGACGGCCTACTTATTGGCAACCACTTCCTGCATCTGTTTTTTTTACTGCTTTCCGCATATCTATCTCTAATGTTAATCTATTGTTAATATATTATTCTACATACACTCTCCTGTTGTTCTAATCTCTTGATGATCTGCACTTACCCTCTCAGCAGCTACCTGCTGTTCTCATATGACTGTTCTCTTCTGTGGAGCACTGCTGACCCTACTTAACTGAGCCCTTCTCTTTGGATTTTCCAACAAAAAAATCTACTTGAACAGATAGATTGTGAGCAACCGGTTTTCGAGATGTTTGTTTGTTCTCAATCCCTCGCTGCTGAAGTTTTCTGTCTCCAAATATTTCTTTGTACTTTATTTGATTATACTTTAGCTTACTATTCATACCCCTGCTTGAATTTGCGTGTTAGTACATTGTTAGTTTCGTGATTATATTTGATTTCTTACTTCTTACTATTTCTTTATAGTTATCTTTACTTCTTTTTTCTTTAAGTTTATGATGCTAGCCGGAAGTAAGGGCCACAAATATTCCCTTCAAATAAGTTGCGCTTTGGGCGAAATGGTAGTTTAGCGGTTGCTCATAGGCAACTACTTCCTACTCTTATGACACTCAGTGATTAACTGCCTCCCCCTTTTCCCTCATGTGATTTCAATTATTTCTGATTGTTTCTTTATGATTTTCCTGTTTTTCTTTAAGGCTATGATGATAAGTAGAGGGACGTGTAGAAAACATTTCATTCCAAGGCTGGGAGTTTGGACGGCCTACTTATTGGCAACCACTTCCTGCATCTGTTTTTCTTACTGATTTCCACATATCTATCTCTAATGTTAATCTATTGTTAATATATTATTCTACATACATTCTCCTGTTGTTCTAATCTCTTGATGATCTGCACTTATCCTCTCGACAGCGACCTGCTGTTCTCATATTGCTGTTCTCTTCTGTGGAGCGCTGCTGACCCTACTTAACTGAGCCTTTGTTTTTGGATTTTCCAACCAAAAAAACTACTTGAACAGATAAATTGTGAGCAACCGGTTTTCCAAATATTTGTTTGTTCTTAATTCCTCGCTGCTGAAGTTTTTTTTCTTCAAATATTTCTTTGTACTTTATTTGATTATACTTTATCTTACTATTCCTACCCCTGCTTGAATTTGCGTGTTAGTACATTGTTATTTTCGTGATTATATTTGTTTTCTTCTTACTATTACTATTTCTTTATAGTTGTCTTGATTTTCCCTGAGGCTATGATGATAAGTAGAGAGAAATGCAGAAAACATTAGTTCTGAAAGATGGAAGTTTGGACGGCCTACTTATAGGCAACTGCTCCCTACAGCTGTTATTCGTATTAAATAACCTCATCTATTTCGAATGCGAATCTATTACTGCCCAACCTTTTTCTCCAGCTGTTCTGATCCTTTCACTCGCAGCCTTCTCTCTGTATTAGTCGCTCATATGCACTGTTGATTCTACTTGTCTGAGTCCTTTGACCCATCCTATTTTCTTCCATATTGTTTTATTTGTCTTTATAACTGAGCTCTCTCTATATTCTCCATGATTAAATGTACTATTTAAACTTAGAATATGCTTTAAATAACACTGAAGAACAATGACAAACATTGCAGGTGAAAGCGTTGTTACAGTGATCTCAATCTTAACCCGCACGAAACTTAAAGCACTGGTGGACCTTTTGGGCCCTGCTCATTGCCTTCATCGTCATCGAGGTCCCGATCATCGTCGTGAGAAACATAGTTAAGGATATGAATTTTTAAAACATTCACACTTGCATACTTTCATGAATAGAGAATTTATATGAAGTGAGCAACATTTGCTTAAACTTTAGTTACTGATTTGGATCCATGGTTTCTAATAAACATTTTAGGGTATGCTTAATCTCTGGAACAATTGGTGTCAATTAGAACTAATAATTTAGAGATTTCGAGAGAATTATAATAAATAAATTAACATGATAGTCAGGTGCACTCAGTAGTGCACCATAAACTAAGCATTAAGAAACAATAAATAGAGAGGGTTTTTTATCCTATATATATTATTGTTATTATTATTTAAGTCTAATTCATCTTTTTTGATGAATGAAGCCAGTTGCATACTACTTTTTTCTCGAAAAGATTAAAAAATAATTGTTCTGATAGTGATTACATTAAATGCTTAGAGAGTGGAGGATTAGATTTATAGAGAATAATTGAATGATTCACATTTAAATGGTTAGATTATTGATATATATATATATTCCATGCTTATTCCCAATTGGAACATAGATTGTAAAGCATGAGAGATCTATTAGTTAGTGTAAGAATGTTGATATATCGCACCGTAGTTCTAAACGAAGCCTTAGGATCCATTTGGGATCATGAAAAGAACATAATGTGAGGAAGTGAGATGAAACAATTATAAAAAATAATATATTGTATAAATTGCAATAATCCAGCATGATATGATTTTCGCGATCACCAAAAATGTAGAAGCATATTACTAAATATTATGTTCCCCTACTCTTTTTAACCGAATAATGTTTGATAGTTCCGTATACCAAAAAGTCTAAAGTTTCTTAAAAAGCTCTTCTAAAACAAGCCTTTCTATTTCCATCGAGTTCGAGAGCATTGGGTTTTGTATATATGGCTGGTGGCCTGAATCTTTTGTTTTCTACTTTACTCGATCTATTTACTTACCTCAGCCAGCCGGCCTCATGCATTTGGTTAGTGAGAATATATTTTGAAAACCATGAACTTAACAGAGTTGACTATACGCCGTAATCCTTGCTATTCAGATTCCTGAACACTTTTTGATAATAGTAGATTTGCTTAAGAAAAGAACTGTTTGTGAGCATGTTGTTGAATCTTTAGATGTTGTTAATACTTGCTACTCAGGAGAAACTGTGTAGATGGTTACATCCTTCTGTGTTTTTATATTCTCCTTACAATCTGAATTTCCTTGCTCCTTTAGAAATTATACCTGCTAAGACATATGAGAATCGCTTTTTGGATCGAAATGAACTCCACAATTAGGTGCTTGATGCTTTTGAAGCGGTTTTCAACTCCCATTTACCTGTCTACGCTGCCCTTACCTTTGAAGCTAGGATTGCTGCAATATTTAGGGAAACTCATAGGCTTGACCCCTAAAATTACACTTTATTACAATTAACTTCCAATTGCGATTTACTTCATCTAGAAAGCTATATTGTCCTTTAAATTTACGCACCAGGCGATCACAGTCATGACATACAAATTCGAAATTGAGCCAATTAAGAATTTATCTATATAAGATTTCTTGATACAGCATTATTCATATTTATCCAATATGAACAACTTCATTTACTATAACTCAGGTGGTCTCTATTGTATGGAAATACAGAGATAGAACCTTCAGATAGTGCTTTGGTTAAATATCTAATCTTTTGTGTTTTTTTACAAAATTGTTGACCCTAACTGAAATAAAACGTAGCCCCAGCTCACCTCATCTCAAACTTTATTTATTCGTAAGAGAAAGAAGCTTCTCTATACTATGATGTGTATCTCTTGAATACCACTCCGATTTATATTAAATGTGATGCCTGTTTATGTTCTCCATTACTTTGGTATATTGTTGTTTAACCAACATTACTTTCTTTTGTTTTCTGCATTACTGTTCCTTTTAAAATTTTCTTCTTTTTCTTCAAACTTGTGATGCTAAGCTCAGGAAAATCTCACAAATATTTCCTTCAAACGATTTGGGTGTTTTCATGCATTTTCCTTCAATGTTGATCTGTTGTTTGCCAGGTTATTTCGTATCGTTACTATGTTTCTTCGCCTCCGCTGCTTTTTCTTCCTGTGGCTCCCTGTTGTCCCTGCTACTACTCTATGCTAATAACCGGTAAAGTGTGGGCGAAGCTATTACTATAGGCAAAAGTGATAAATAAAACTAAGAGATAAATAGTCTGTATATATAAACATAGAGAGAGCGGGAAAAGCATAAAAGTTGCATAAAGTTCCTTTGGAGATGAGAATCTTTTAAGCTAATACTAAAACCATTCCACAATAATGTTTTGTGAAAACACTGTCAAGAATGTATGAGTTTCTCTGAATGCTTTTCTGGACTCCCTGTATGACAGCGTTTGGAACATGAAAACCTTTTAAGCTAATACTAAAAGCATCCCGAATATTAGGGTTTAGAATAAAGTTAGTTGGTATTACTATTTTATAAATATATAAACTTTATTGTGAAATTTTCATTTTGAATCATTGTTTAGGGTAATAAGTTTTAGGGCAAGCAATTTAGGGAATATGTGTTTGATTAATCATAGTTTTGATTATAGAGGAAGAATTAGCTTATCCGGTTTAAATCTCGTATCAACGTTTGTTCTTAAATTCAAATTACGCTTTTATTAAAATTCAACGGAAAATTTGTATGAAGTTATGTACATAAGATAGATGATAAATTGCACGACACTTCTGTTCATTGATGTAAGTTGGAGAATTAATTGCACAGTACCTCCACTATATTTCTTATTTTGTTGTAAGGTTAGGGGTATGAAATGTATTAGTAACCATATGTAAAGAAAGTGGAGTAAATCTTTAGATTGGTTTGCTTTAAATATCATGCAATTTTGCATCTAGTTTATTAGTTTAAATAAGAGAACCCAGCTGTGTAGGGAGAGGGTCATCTAATAACCTCTATTACCAGTTGAGAAGTAGATAAAATATGACACTCATTATGCAAAAAAGGTGAAGTAAACAGGCTCTTAATCAAGTAGAAATGGGAGCCAGTAAAGTCTAGGCGAAGCTATTACTATAAGCAAAGGTGATAAACAAAACTACCAGATAAATAGTTTGTATATAGAAACATAGAAAGAGTGAGGAAAGCATGAAAGTTGCATAAAATTTCTTTGAAGATGAAAAGGTTTTAAGCTAATACTAAAACCTTCCCAAAATAATGTTTTGTGAAAATACTGTCAAGGATGTATGAGTTTCTACGAATATTTTTATGGACTTCTGTATGACAATGCTTGGAACATGAAAATCTTTTAAGCTAATAGTTAAAGCACGCCAAAACAATATTCTCGAGAAAATAAGTAACTTGGGATCACCAATTATTTTGTATCGTTGCTATGTTTGTTCGCTTTTTTCTTCTGTGGCTCCTGTTGTCCACGCTCGCTCTATGCTTATGAGGTAAAGTGTGGGCGAAGCTATTACTATAGGCAAAAGTGATAAATAAAACTAAGAGATAAATAGTCTGTATATATAAACATAGAGAGAGCGGGAAAAGCATAAAAGTTGCACAAAGTTACTTTGGAGATGAGAATATTTTAAGCTAATACTAAAACCATTCCACAATAATGTTTTGTGAAAACACTGTCAAGAATGTATGAGTTTCTCTGAATGCTTTTCTGGACTCCCTGTATGACAGCGTTTGGAACATGAAAACCTTTTAAGCTAATACTAAAAGCATCCCGAAACAATGTTTCTTGAACAAACTGTTTCGGGATGCTTTTAGTATTAGCTTAAAAGATTTTCATGTTCCAAACGCTGTCATACAGGGAGTCCAGAAAAGCATTCAGAGAAACTCATACATTCTTGACAGTGTTTTCACAAAACATTATTGTGGAATGGTTTTAGTATTAGCTTAAAAGATTCTCATCTCCAAAGGAACTTTATGCAACTTTTATGCTTTTCCCGCTCTCTCTATGTTTATATATACAGACTATTTATCTCTTAGTTTTATTTATCACTTTTGCCTATAGTAATAGCTTCGCCCACACTTTACCGGTCATAAGCATAGAGCAGTAGCAGGGACAACAGGGAGCCACAGGAAGAAAAAGCAGCGGAGGCGAACAAACATAGCAACGATACAAAATAACCCGGCAACCAGCAGATTACCGTGTTTAAGTTGGTGATCCCAAGTTACTTATTTTCTCAGGGAATATTGGTTTGGCGTGCTTTAACTATTAGCTTAAAAGATTTTCATGTTCCAAGCATTGTCATACAGGAAGTCCATAAAAATATTCAGAGAAACTCATACATCCTTGACAGTATTTTCACAAAACATTATTTTGGGAAGGTTTTAGTATTAGCTTAAAACCTTTTCATCTTCAAAGAAATTTTATGCAACTTTCATGCTTTCCTCACTCTTTCTATGTTTCTATATACAAACTATTTATCTGGTAGTTTTGTTTATCACCTTTGCTTATAGTAATAGCTTCGCCTAGACTTTACTTGTAATAAACCGACTTTTTACCTAAAGGAAATTTGACTTTCGTTTCTGAATGTTATTGTGCGTAAATGTATTATAAGAGCACACGTCAAATTTCAGGCGAAACCGAACTAAAACGAAAAAGTTACGCGACCGGAAGTTTGACTTAAAGTGAATAGTAACTCCGGATTTTCGGGAAACCGCGGAGTAAAGATGGGTTCTGGTGCGTACCGAATTCCGAATATCGGCTTCCAATAGCTCGTTTCGAACGGCTCAACTATACTGGAACCGTTGGCACTGACGGAATCGAATTCTGGTGCACGGATATCGAGAAAAAGGATTTTGAAGGATTTGACCTAAAAGGTTAATGAATTGGGGAATAACGGAGAAAAAGAAGAGATGTGATACTTCGCGAATCCGAGACCAAATCAAATGAAGTAAAAGGCTAGATTCGATGTTCGCGACGCCGAACGCTGGCGCGATCCGATCGTGAATCTGACGGACGGATCTCCGGGAATCGCGAAAAGAATGCGAAGAGGTTGAAATCGTGTAACGGCGGAACGCGAAGAGTCGCTATATTTTATGCGCCGAAATGCGAAGGGTTGAACACAGAGGGTCCTAAGCGCATAAATGTCATGCTGGTAGGGGCTAAAGTATAATTGGTGGCTTGTGGTGGGCTAAAGTGCAAAAAGTCCTAAAGTGTATATTGATGGATTTCTAGGGTTTCATGGACCTAACCCTAACCCTAGCCTCTCCATCTCCCCTCAGCCACCCTAACACATCCAGCAGCTCTCTGCCCACTCCGGGCGCGCACCCCCGGCCGCTGGCGTGCTTCCCGGCCGCCGGAGAGCCTCCCCGAGCCCTCGCCCACCTTCCTCCTCTTTCCTCTCGGCCTTGTCTACCGTCTCTCGGCCGAAGAGCCTAGATCCGGCAAGGGGAGACTTCAACCCTCGGATCTAGCATCCTTCGGCCGAGACTCATCGCCGGCGTGCTCCCCGTCGGCTCCGGCGTCCCCGAGCGCCGCCGCCACCGCCGTAGCTCCTCGCGGCCAACCCGAGTCACCCAGTGCCGATCCCCGGGTGATCTCGGCCCAGGAGCGCCGCCGCCACCTTCCCGAAGTTGAGCAACCCTCCTCCGACGACGAGCCACCTCGGCGCGTCCTCCCCGGCTTCCCCGCACACCGCCGGCCGCCGCGGAGCAACCCCGCCGCCGCTCGGTTTCGGTGCAGGCATCGAGGGTTGCACCCTCGGCTTCCGGCATCTCGCGCCGCCTCCCGAGGGAAGCATCGGCTTCCCTCGGCCTCTCTCCGGGACCGGCGCGTCCGGCGTCCCCCGGCCGCCGCCGTGCCGCCGGCGCCTCCTAACCCGAGAGGAGGAAGGAGGAGTGGATCTCCTCCGCCGCGCCACCGGCCGCCTCCCGCCGCCGTCCGGACCTTCCTCGGTCATCTCCGACCCGGCGCTTCCGTCTCGGCCGGACCGACCGCCGCACGGCGGCCAACCCTTGCTCCCTCGGCTCAGGTATGCTGTGTAGTTGATTACAGCATGCTAGATTAGGGTTTGTGCACAATTCCCGAGGCTACAGTGGGTCTTTTTGACCATGTGAGGTGAGCACGATCATTGGAATTTCGTGCTGAACGCGATGCTCACCTCCGTTCTGAGTCTCGATGCCTCGTTAAGCGGGACGAACGTACTTTACGCGCTGTGCGCGCTGTTTACTGAAGTTGATGTCGCTTGTGCGCGCACTACGATGCCCGACAGTGTTCCGAAAGGCGAGCACGGTCTTCAGCATGTCGAAGACTTACAGCGAGTGCGATTTCGGAATCTGCGATGCACCGATTTGCGTGCACGGTCCATAAAAACCTTATAATCACATAAAATAATGCGATTTTGGAACCTTCAGGGGTTTTTATGCAATTGTAGCCTCCTGGGCTATCTTGGGTAGTGTGTATGTCGGTAACCTTTGGACTAATCGTTCAAGGTCCCGAGCTTTTCGAAACAAGAAGTATGATTCCAGGAGCGTTCGTTGGCGAAATTCGACGACGAACGCGACTTTGGTTCGATTTCTTCCGATGCTTTTCTGAGATTGTTTCCTTTGTCGACAAGCCTTATTGGCTGGTCACCGTGTCGTTTCGATAGTCCGGAGACGACGGGTGAGCGACGGTGGGTTCCGGTGTCAAAGTTGACGCTTTCGGGAACCCGGATCGAAACGGACGTTCTGTAGCAATCGCTTCGAGACAGTTACGTTGTGAGAGTTGTGAATTACGATTCTAGTTTTAGTGGGTTAGTTTCTAACCCGGTGAACCCTCGTAGGTTCGCTTGGCAGACCACACCTTTCGATACTCAGGTGGGTATCCGGTTTGACATCCGTACAGTGGTACACGCTTGGTGACACTTCTTCACCTTTACTTCGTTTTATCTTACTTTTCTTACTTGTACATTAATTCCATTTCTGTTCTCTACTCAGTCATATGCATGCTTAGTATACTTGATAGGAGTAGAGTGGTTTGAGTTTACAGTTCTCCAGCGACCTACTTGGTCGACCCTTTCTGATTTACGGTGCTGACTTCGGTCGGTTGTTTCGATTACTGATGACCTATTCGGTCGGTTTGTTTCAGTGCTTCTGTGACCTACGTGGTCGGCGAGTTTACTTAATGACCCAAAGGGGTCGATGTCCCTTTAGGGACGGGATTGTCAGCCAGTTGCTGACGTATGGTTTTTGAGCATAACAGCATCGATTGCCCAGGATTTGAGCGCAGTTCACGAACACGGGCGGTCTGATCCACCGTACCATGATGTGTTCTTTTCCGGAAAGGTGGTTGGACGAGCCAACCCGTGAGCCCATAGGCGACCATTGGTTGATATGGGTAGAATGCAGGTTTTGTGATAGGGGGGCATAGGCTTGAGGTCCGAGGACCAACAGAGCAAATGATTCCGCATTGGGTATTTTACTTTATCGCCTTTTCGATGCATACATACAGTAGCAGTTTATTTTTATTACCTATATCTCTCTCCTGCTTACTTAGCTACTGTATCTACTTACCTGTCCTTCCTTCGCTTTACTCCGTTTCTAGTGGATACCCACTGGGAGGGGGAGACATGTTTACATGTTCTCACCCCTCGCCTTCTTCTTTCAGGTGACATAGCAGGTACTAGTGGGACAGCAGGTGTAAGGATGTGAAATCTCGAAATCCGAGAGTTGCACCACGTTTAGAATCGACTGATTGTCGAATGGATGGACTTCGAAAAGCTCGAAGTTGATCCGAAGGCAAAAAGTGCACCGGAGTTGCTCCAGGTGAAGTGCGGAAGCATTCGGGCGTTTTGTGCGCATAGGCGCGAAAACGGAACCCGAAAAGCTATATTTAGTCGTGAGATAAATCCGGCATTAGCGTGGATGAAAAGATGATGAAAACGTGCTCGAAAACATGTTTGGAAAGTCTCGGCTCGATTTGAAATGAATCGGAGGTCAAACGAGCGAAAACGGAGAAGAAACGACGAAAAGCTGAAAAATTTGGCTAAGTCCTTAGGTGGGCTGAAGGTCTCGGAGGGAGGACCGGTCCCTGAAAGGGGAGACCGGTCCCTGAAGGCTGTCCCGCGAGAGCAGGCTCTCTGGGACCGGTCTCTTAAGGGGGAGACCGGTCCCCAGCTGCGCAGAGTGGCGCAAAGCTCTCTGGGACCGGTCTCGTAAGGGGGAGACCGGTCCCCAGCTGCGCAGAGTGGGGGGCAAGGCTCTCTGGGACCGGTCCTTGATTAGGGAGACCGGTCCCAGCACCCGAAAACTGCCCAGTTTGAGCAGTTTGAAAAATAGAAAGGTGGAGGGGCTTTTATGCAAAATGGCTTTAGTAAGAGGGTATAGAGGGGATTACACCCTCTCACTCTTTCTCATTTCCCTCCATCTCACTCTCTCACATTTCCTCTTTCTCTCTCTAGAAGGAGAAGAAGAAGAGAAGGAGAAGAAGAAGAAGAAGGAGAAAAGGAAGGAGAGGAAGGAGAAGAAGACAAAGACGGAGTTCTCCATCATCCCCTTCATCTTCTCCTTGGCTTTGGAGCTAACCTAGAGGTGAGCTCTTTGAACCCTAGCTCATAGAACTTAGGGTTTTGGGTTTCTATGCTTGGAAATGGGACCCTAGCTTGATTCTAAGGAGATCAAACCCATGTATTAGGGCTTTGATCAAATGGGCTAACTAGTGTGCAAATCTAGGGTTCCAAATTGAGGGTTTTCATGGTAACTCCTCCTAGAGTGTTCTAAATCCTCTAGGGGTAATTTTTGTGGAACCCTAGGCTTCCTAAGAGATGATTTGCACAAGTAATTTGGGCTCTAACGCGAGATTTTGCTCGGGGCAATTTCTAGGGCTCAAATTGGGGCTTTTCTTAATAAGAGGTTTTGATCTCTTTTAACTTCATTTCTAACATATTGTTAGGTCCACGAACGCGTTGGCGAACGAATTTCGTTTCGTCGAGCGGTTTGAGTGATCCGAGCCAAACAAGGGCTTGGAGCTGCTGTTTAGCCTAAAGAGGCCAAAGCGGTGTTTGGAGACTACGGGTCGGGCGTCGTAGCTTCGTGAAGCTTCCCAAAAGGTGGGGGGTGACACTCGAATACTTCGAACTCCTTTCTATGTCTTAGAATTGCATAATTTTCATCTCTTGCATGTAGCATAGTAGAATTGCATGTTTAGGCTACTCCTTATGCTTTCTAGTGATAACCTAGTGTACTTGGAATGCTAGGTGAATGGATAGGTGAGGATTGGGTCTGGACATTGGATTCTATAATGCTAAGAAAGAGATGGACTCGAGGGTTATCTAGTGACATAGATCGAGTGGCATCTAATGTAAAGAACATGACGAGTGGTATTAACATAGTGTATTTGACACTAGAGGTCTTTGGACATAGGGATAGGTGAAATCCCAAGAGAAATAGCTCGTGAACATAGATCTTAGTAAAGCTAAGTACATGTTACTATTGGTCGGAATAGTGGAGTTCCGAGAGAACCGTTGGCCCTAGTCGGTAGGGTATCCTCACGTGGAGAGGATAGATCAAGCTCACGGTCTGTGTCAGTGGTGGTATAGCCATCGGTGTCGTCGAGTACTCCGGAGTGTCGCACGATCGGGACCACGTGGAGGTCCAGACTATCCCGGGTTGGAGTGCACGTGGAGCCTCCTCCCCAAAAAGGGATCTATATGTGAGGCGTAGGCGAACCCAAGGGTATCGCTACAGATTGGGTAATGGAAATATTAATGTTAACATTGAACAGTCATTGTTGAACATAGTGAGGACTTGTTAGCATGTTAGTAATCTCTACTATTTGATGCATGCATACAATTCAAAGATTATGGGCATAGTAGCATAGATTTCCTATTATGCAGTTTACAGCTTTCAGATATATATATCTACATATCTAGTAGTGTTACTTGTGCCCACTTGGACCTAGTGGGGAGATCGGTGGAGTCGGTGGTCGAGCCCACTGGGAACTAAGGAAGTTAGTTCTCACCCCACTCTATTTCCAGTGTTTGGCGCAGGTACGTCGGGCGAGGACCGCGGCAAGGGCGTCGCCCCCGATCAGTGAGGATCGTGGTAGTTACATTAGTAGCTTTCCTTTATGCATTAGAATACCTTGTATCTAGATGCTTATGTTTTGGAAGAACTATGTACCTATTCGAGGTTAAATGAACATGTAATCATTTTGGGATGTAAATATAAATCAAAGTATATGTGATGTAATAGCTAGTTGTATTCTCTCTTTATTTCACTTGTTTATTACTTGTGGATTACTTGCTCTAGTTGTTGGCACTGTTTGTGCCCCTCGTCGATTGTGTATGTTTAGAATTTAGTATTCCTGGGTGAATTCTTGTACACGATCTTTTGTTGAGCCTTGGGCGGACAGGGGAGGTGCTGTCCGTCCGGCGTCCGCTCAGCGCGCCCGAACCGGACCAAATCGGTAGCGGTCCTCGGGGCGGGGGCGTGACAGCTGTGGTATCAGAGCAACAAGAGCAAGTAAGAGAGAGTCTAGGATGACCTAGGAAACCCTAGGATGGAAACCCTAAGGCTAATAGGTGCGTGAGTGGAACGGAACCTATGCCGAGTTGCGGTTAATTCGATTGGGTCGAAGGGTTGAAATGTCTTTAGTAGTGGCGAGAGAGAAGATTCGAGTGGTGTGGGGCCTTGGCTCGAGGTGGTTGTGTTGGCGGCCGACAACATGATGCCGAGAGAGGGGGTCGAGGACACTTATGTGCTTCCGCCCGATTTCGCATTAATCGTTAAGTATCGAACTTAAGACGAAATCCGGTTAAGTAATTAACCAAGGTGTTGTGTTTTCGGGGGTTATGGCGCCTAGAGGACGCCCGAAAGAACCCCATTCCGCACCGCCTCCCGAGGTGACGGAGCAGCGGCGGCCCCCGAGCGGGGCCAAGTGAAGTGCAGGCCTACGGGCGCAAGTGACCGCCCTAGCTGGACAGTTCGAGCAGCTCCGGGAGCTGATGGAGCGGCAACCGGCGGCGGCGGCGGCGGCTACTGAGGGCCGTGATTTACCCGTGCCCCCGGCCAGCGTACCCGAAGCGGCTGAGGGTGGGGGTATCCCGGCGGTCCCGGTGACGGCACGCCCTCCGCCGGAAATCATCCCTCACGCGGCGCCGGGTTCAGCGACACCCGCTGCCACGACCGCGGAGGCGGATAAGGAGCGCGCATTGGCGGCTCTTATGGCGAACAAGCTTAAACCGCCGATCTTCGATGGTGGAAAGGTGGAACCCGAGGTGGTCGAGTCGTGGGTCGACTCAATGGAGACCTTTTTCGACGACTTGAGCACCTTGGGAAGGGACAAAGTGTACCTCGCCACTCATTGTATGGGTAAGGCGGCGAAGGTGCAGTGGAAAAGGATAAAGAGGATCGTCCTTCCGACCTTCCGCCAATGGATTGGGAGGAGTTCAAGAGGGAGTCGTTCGCCAATCACTTCCCGATACGGTGAAGCGAAAGCTCCAGGAGAAGTTCCGCAAGTTGGAGCAGGGGACCGCTCGGTGGCGGACTATGAACAAGAATTCTCCCACATAATCGATCGCGTCCGGATGTAGTCAAGGATGACCGGACCGGGCCGATTGGTTCTTGCGAGGACTTCGGGGATTTACAAGGCCGTGCGATATTGAAGCTCACGACCTTCGCGGAAGTCTTCGACCGTGCGCTTTGGGCGGAGCACGGTGACGCCCACGTTCGGGAGAAGCGCGAGATATTGGCCGAGTCTAAGGACAAAGGCAAGAAGCGCCAGGGCGGCGGTTCGGGGACAATCGAGCTCAAGAAGCCCCCGAAGTATCCGCGGACTCAATCCAGGGGCCGTGGAGCACGACGGTGCGTCATTTGTGGAGGTGACCACCCGGTGTCGCGTTGCGAGAAGAGTCGGGGCAGGTGCTACCAATGCGGGCAACCAGGGCATTTTGTACGCGATTGCCCGGGAGGAGGAGCCTCGCCCGCTCCCTCGATTGCATCGGCACCGGCGAATTATGGAGGAGTTCCACCGGCAACTGCGTCGGCGGGACGTGCTTCGACGCCGCGTCAACCTGAAGCGACGCGATCGGCCCCGAGCGGACGGGTGTTCGCCGCTCAGGTCCAAGCTGAGGAGCCTGCTGAGGCAGAGGAGCATCGCCTTGTGGCAGGTATGGTTCTTATTAATGGAATTCGCTCTAGGGCCATATTTGATACTGGAGCCACTCACTCATTTATTAGTAGATCATTCGCACACATGCATGACATACCCATAGAAGCGAGTGATAGGTGGCAAGTCAAGGGCCCTGAGACGACATTTGACATCAATAGGGAGTGTTTATCGTGTCCAGTACCGGTGGGTGACTGGATAATGCCCATTAGGATGTTAGGGCTCAGAATCTCATAGAGTACGACGACGTCATATCGGGCATAGATCGGCTCACGAAATATCACGCAACAATCGACTGTAACAGCAGAGTGATTACATTCCGTGAGCCAGGGCAAACCGAGTTCACATATCAAGGATGTCGGAGCTCGTGCTTTGTCGCGACGGTCTCGGCGGCGAAAGCAAGGAAATTGGTCAACAGCGGTTGCGCAGCCTATTTGGCGACCGTTACGGAAGTGGACCGAGTAACTCCGACCTTGGAGGAGTTGGATGTAGTTCGGGAATTTCCAGACGTTTTTCCCGCGGCGTTGCCGGGAATACCGCCGGATCGGGAGATCGAGTTCGTCATAGACTTGATTCCTGCACCGCGCCGATCTCGAAGGCTCCGTACGTGATGGCGCCGCCGAGTTAAAGGAGTTGAGGAGTCGATTACAAGATCTCCTCGATGCGCTTTATCCGCCGAGTGTATCACCGTGGGTAGCCCCGGTGCTATTTGTGCGGAAGAAGTACGGATCGTTTCGACTCTACATGGATTATAGAGAGTTGAACAAAATCACGATCAAGAACAAATACCCACTTCCCCGAATCGACGACTTGTTTGATAAGTTACAGGGGTCGTGCGTGTACTCGAAGATAGACCTGCAATCCGGCTATCACCAGTTGAAGATTAAGCCGGAAGATGTGCAGAAAACTGCGTTTCGCACGCGGTACGGGCACTATGAATTCACGGTCATGCCATTCGGACTCACGAATGCCCCGGCGGCGTTCATGGACTTGATGAACCGTGTCTTCAGGGAGTTCTTGGATCGATTTGTCGTGGTCTTCATAGACGACATATTGATCTATTCCCGTGGTAACAAGGAACATGCCGAACATCTGAGAATTGTGCTTCAAGTCATTCGGGAGGGGAAGCTGTATGCTAAGTTAAAGAAGTGTGACTTCTGGCTCCGAGAAGTTGCATTTCTAGGGCATGTTATTTCCGAGGGTGGAGTTTCTGTAGACCCGAGGAAAGTTGAGGCAATCAAGGATTGGCCGCGCCCGACGAATGTCACGGAGATTCGAAGCTTCGTGGGCTTGGCGGGCTACTATAGACGGTTTGTGGAAGGCTTCTCAAAGATAGTCGTTCCGCTTACTCGTCTGACCCAGAAAGGCACCAAGTTTATTTGGAGCGACGAGTGTGACCGGAGTTTCAAAGAGTTGAAGGAGAGACTACCTTCGACTCCGGTGCTCGCTCTGGTGCGAGGTGAAGACTTTGTGGTCTACGGTGATGCGTCCTATTCGGGCTTGGGGTGTGTCTTGATGCAGAACGGGAAGGTGATCGCTTATGCGTCCCGTCAGCTGAAGAGCTATGAGAAGAACTACCCCATTCACGATTTGGAGCTGGCGGCGGTGATCTTCGCCTTGAAGTTATGGAGGCACTACCTGTATGGTGTACATTGCGAGATCTACACCGACCACAAGAGTTTGAAGTACCTATTCACCCAGAAGGAGCTGAATATGCGACAACGGCGGTGGCTCGAATTATTAAAGGATTATGATGTTGACATCCTTTACCACCCCTAAAAGCGAATGTGGTCGCAGACGCGCTGAGTAGAAAGTCAGCGGAGAACCTCGCTGTATGGGTCACGAATCAGAAGTCTCTATGGCTAGATATGGAGCGGTTAGACCTTGAGGTGGTCGCTCCCGAGGTCCCGCTCGATTGATGATGCTCGTTGTCCAACCGACCTTGTTGGAGAGAATCAAAAATCGCAACCAGACCCAAGTCTCCAAAAGGTTCGGCGCGACATCGAGGAGGGTTGTGGAGGCGACTTCACTTTGGACGCCGACGGTGCACTTCGATTCCAAAATCGGTGGTGTGTGCCAAACGACGAGGAGATCCTAAGCTAATCCTAGATGAGGCACATCGGTCGCCTTATTGTGATCACCGGCGGCACCAAGATGTATCACGGGTTGAAAGAGCACTATTGGTGGCCGGGGATGAAGGGTGATATCGGACGCTTCGTGGCAAAGTGCCTAGTTTGCCAGCAAATAAAGGCTGAGCGTCGATTTCCAGCGGGAAAGCTTCAAAGCCTACCAATCCCCGTTTGGAAATGGGAGGATATTTCGATGGACTTCGTGGTCGGCTTGCCTCGCTCGACGGGTGGCCACGATGCAATATGGGTGATTGTGGATCGACTGGCCGAGTCGGCACATTTCTTGCCGATCCACACCACTTGGGCAGAGATAAACCGGCGCAGTTTACCTCGACGAGGTTGTGAGGTCCGCACGGGGTGCCGAAATCGATCGTCTCGGATCGCGACCCCCGATTCACTTCACATTTCTGTAAGAGCTTGCAAGAAGCCCTTGGCACACGGCTCGATTTCAGCACCGCATTCCATCCTCAGACCGATGGGCAAACTGAGAGGACCATTCAAACTCTTGAGGATATGTTGCGAGCGTGTGTCATCGACTATAAGGGGAGTTGGTGTAACCACCGCCGATGGCCGAGTTCGCCTACAACAACAGTTATCACTCAAGTGTGGAGATGGCACCGTTCGAGGCTCTTTATGGGCGGAAGTGCCGATCTCCTATACATTGGAGGGATGTAGGCGAAAGTGCGGAGTTCGGCCCCGATGTGTTGCGAGAAGCGGAAGAGAAAGTCCGCATTGCTCGCAAAAGATTGCTCACAGCGCAGTCAAGACAGCAAAGTTATGCGGATAGGCGCCGTCGAGATATTGAGTTCGCAGTGGGCGATCGCGTGTTCTTGAAGGTATCACCGATGAGGGGTGTTAAGCGATTTGGAGTACGGGGGAAGCTAAGTCCCCGTTATATCGGGCCTTATGAGATCTTGGAGCGAGTGGGCGCGGTGGCCTATCGGCTCGCCTTGCCACCGCAGCTCGCTGACGTGCATAATGTCTTCCACGTCTCCAACCTTCGCACATACATCTATGATCGGAGCACGCGATGCTTCATGAACCGCCGAACTTCAAGAAGACTTGAGCTACGAAGAGTTGCCGGTGAAAGTTATCGCCCGAGAAGTGCGAAAGCTTCGAAACCGAGAAATTTCCTATGTGAAGGTGCAGTGGAGCAATCATGATGATCGCGAGGCCACCTGGGAACTCGAGGAGCTAATGAAAACGCACCATCCTCACTTGTTTGAGGAATAAGGTAAAAGTTTGAATTATATTAGGAATTGAGTAAGTTTCGACGAAACTCCTTTTAAGGTGGGGAGGATGTAAGGATGTGAAATCTCGAAATCCGAGAGTTGCACCACGTTTAGAATCGACTGATTGTCGAATGGATGGACTTCGAAAAGCTCGAAGTTGATCCGAAGGCAAAAAGTGCACCGGAGTTGCTCCATGTGAAGTGCGGAAGCATTCGGGCGTTTTGTGCGCATAGGCGCGAAAACGGAACCCGAAAAGCTATATTTAGTCGTGAGATAAATCCGGCATTAGCGTGGATGAAAAGATGATGAAAACGTGCTCGAAAACATGTTTGGAAAGTCTCGGCTCGATTTGAAATGAATCGGAGGTCAAACGAGCGAAAACGGAGAAGAAACGACGAAAAGTGAAAAATTTGGCTAAGTCCTTAGGTGGGTGAAGGTCCTGGAGGAGGACCGGTCCCCGAAAGGGGAGACCGGTCCACGAAGGTCGTCCCGCGAGAGCGAGCTCTGGGACCGGTCTCTTAAGGGGAGGCAGGTCCCAGTGCAGAAGTGGCGCAAAGCTCTGGGGGACCGGTCTCGTAAGGGAGACCGGTCCCAGCGCAGAGTGGGGGCAAGGCTCTGGGACCGGTCCTTGATTAGGAGACCGGTCCCAAGATCGAAACCGCCCGATTTGAGCGGTTTGAAAAATAGAAAGGTGGAGGGGCTTTTATGCAAAATGGCTTTAGTAAGAGGGTATAGAGGGATTACACCCTCTCACTCTTTCTCATTTCCCTCCATCTCACTCTCTCACATTTCCTCTTTCTCTCTCTAGAAGGAGAAGAAGAAGAGAAGGAGAAGTAGAAGAAGAAGGAGAAAAGGAAGGAGAGGAAGGAGAAGAAGACAAAGACGGAGTTCTCCATCATCCCCTTCATCTTCTCCTTGGCTTTGGAGCTAACCTAGAGGTGAGCTCTTTGAACCCTAGCTCATAGAACTTAGGGTTTTGGGTTTCTATGCTTGGAAATGGGACCCTAGCTTGATTCTAAGGAGATCAAACCCATGTATTAGGGCTTTGATCAAATGGGCTAACTAGTGTGCAAATCTAGGGTTCCAAATTGAGGGTTTTCATGGTAACTCCTCCTAGAGTGTTCTAAATCCTCTAGGGGTAATTTTTGTGGAACCCTAGGCTTCCTAAGAGATGATTTGCACAAGTAATTTGGGCTCTAACGCGAGATTTTGCTTGGGGCAATTTCTAGGGCTCAAATTGGGGCTTTTCTTAATAAGAGGTTTTGATCTCTTTTAACTTCATTTCTAACATATTGTTAGGTCCACGAACGCGTTGGCGAAGACGGAATTTCGTTTCGTCGAGCGGTTTGAGTGATCCGAGCCAAACAAGGGCTTGGAGCTGCTGTTTAGCCTAAAGAGGCCAAAGCGGTGTTTGGAGACTACGGGTCGGGCGTCGTAGCTTCGTGAAGCTTCCCAAAAGGTGGGGGGTGACACTCGAATACTTCGAACTCCTTTCTATGTCTTAGAATTGCATAATTTTCATCTCTTGCATGTAGCATAGTAGAATTGCATGTTTAGGCTACTCCTTATGCTTTCTAGTGATAACCTAGTGTACTTGGAATGCTAGGTGAATGGATAGGTGAGGATTGGGTCTGGACATTGGATTCTATAATGCTAAGAAAGAGATGGACTCGAGGGTTATCTAGTGACATAGATCGAGTGGCATCTAATGTAAAGAACATGACGAGTGGTATTAACATAGTGTATTTGACACTAGAGGTCTTTGGACATAGGGATAGGTGAAATCCCAAGAGAAATAGCTCGTGAACATAGATCTTAGTAAAGCTAAGTACATGTTACTATTGGTCGGAATAGTGGAGTTCCGAGAGAACTGTTGGCCCTAGTCGGTAGGGTATCCTCACGTGGAGAGGATAGATCAAGCTCACGGTCTGTATTAGTGGTGGTATAGCCATCGGTGTCGTCGAGTACTCCGGAGTGTCGCACGATCGGGACCACGTGGAGGTCCACAGACAATCCCGGGTTGGAGTGCACGTGGAGCCTCCTCCCCAAAAAGGGATCTATATGTGAGGCGAACCCAAGGGTATCGCCACAGATTGGGTAATGGAAATATTAATGTTAACATTGAACAGTCATTGTTGAACATAGTGAGGACTTGTTAGCATGTTAGTAATCTCTACTATTTGATGCATGCATACAATTCAAAGATTATGGGCATAGTAGCATAGATTTCCTATTATGCGGTTCTGACTTTCAGATATATATATCTACATATCTAGTAGTGTTACTTGTGCCCACTTGGACCTAGTGGGGAGATCGGTGGAGTCGGTGGCCGAGCCCACTGGGAACTAAGGAAGTTAGTTCTCACCCCACTCTATTTCCAGTGTTTGGCGCAGGTACGTCGGGCGAGGACCGCGGCAAGGGCGTCGCCCCCGATCAGTGAGGATCGTGGTAGTTACATTAGTAGCTTTCCTTTATGCATTAGAATACCTTGTATCTAGATGCTTATGTTTTGGAAGAACTATGTACCTATTCGAGGTTAAATGAACATGTAATCATTTTGGGATGTAAATATAAATCAAAGTATATGTGATGTAATAGCTAGTTGTATTCTCTCTTTATTTCACTTGTTTATTACTTGTGGATTACTTGCTCTAGTTGTTGGCACTGTTTGTGCCCCTCGTCGATTGTGTATGTTTAGAATTTAGTATTCCTGGGTGAATTCCTGTACACGATCTTTTGTTGAGCCTTGGGCGGACAGGGGAGGTGCTGTCCGTCCGGCGTCCGCTCAGCGCGCCCGAACCGGACCAAATCGGTAGCGGTCCTCGGGGCGGGGGCGTGACCGCAGGTGAGGAGCGAGTCTAGTGCGCGTGTAGCTCCTACCCGTATCGGTTACTTCTTTACTTTCCTTGCTTTATTATCTAGAGTACATTTTGGTTCAGTTCTAGTTCTACTTTGGTTTACTTACAGTGGTATTTTGAGACTTATGACGTTTTTGGGATTGTGATATGGAACTCATGTTTTGGGAAATAAACTGTCTCCTACCCTTCGTGGTAGCATTTCAAAGGAAAGGGTTTATTGGAAAGGATTTCTACCCCTCGTGGTAGTGTTTTCAAAAGAAAGCGTTTTCGTGTGGGAAACGATTTTAAAAAGAAGGTTTTCTTAAGATTTATAAATAAGTTAAATGTGAATGTGGTGAATGGTTGTATGATATTGTGTATTCAGTCTATTTGTTATTCATACTGTTGTTGTTGAGTTCCTGGATGAATTGTAAACACTGTACTTGTGCGACGCCGTGCAAATACATGGGAGACTCTGTCCGTGTGTACAGTGGCCTCCCTGTATTTGTGGCGGATCTGGTTCACCTCCGGGGGGTCAGGTTTTTTTTAAAAAAAAATTTTCCGCTGTATTTATTTACCAAAGGGACCCCGGGGCGTGACATTACTGGCTCCCATTTCTACTTGATTAAGAGCCTGTTTACTTCACCTTTTTTGCATAATGAGTGTCATATTTTATCTACTTCTCAACTGGTAATAGAGGTTATTAGATGACCCTCTCCCTACACAGCTGGGTTCTCTTATTTAAACTAATAAACTAGATGCAAAATTGCATGATATTTAAAGCAAACCAATCTAAAGATTTACTCCACTTTCTTTACATATGGTTACTAATACATTTCATACCCCTAACCTTACAACAAAATAAGAAATATAGTGGAGGTACTGTGCAATTAATTCTCCAACTTACATCAATGAACAGAAGTGCCGTGCAATTTATCATCTATCTTATGTACATAACTTCATACAAATTTTCCGTTGAATTTTAATAAAAGCGTAATTTGAATTTAAGAACAAACGTTGATACGAGATTTAAACCAGATAAGCTAATTCTTCCCTCTATAATCAAAACTATGATTAATCAAACACATATTCCCTAAATTGCTTGCCCTAAAACTTATTACCCTAAACAATGATTCAAAATGAAAATTTCACAATAAAGTTTATATATTTATAAAATAGTAATACCAACTAACTTTATTCTAAACCCTAATATTTTTTTTCTATCATATATTAACTTTTTGCGAACAAACATCTTACTGCATAACTCCTTTTCCTAAACAGTGCAGATAAACAGTCTGGAAACTTTTAATGAAACAGCAAAATAATAGTTAAATATATATAATCATATACCTAACTAAATCCACAATAAAAACAGAATTCTTCTATATGTAAAAAAGTTTATCATTATAGAAAATTATATTTCGCCAACACTATAAAATAATCTTTAAACAAATTCTATCTGAATTAACGAAAACATTCCTTAAATATTTCAGAATTGGTTATGCTTTTGAGGTCTATCCTCAAAATTCTAATTGTACTTTGGGACCGGTGGGGTTTGGGGTGTGGGCCCACTTGAAGTAGACCCTTTTTTAAAATTTTTGTGCCATTCTCATTTAAATCTTAATAGATTGCAAGCTTTATTTAGTTTTAAAAAGTGACTACTTAGTTTCGCTCCGCCATTGTTTAGTTATTATTTCTATATTTTAACTTTATTCATTGTAAATCTTTAAGAAGGTGTACCTGCAATTATTTAACTCAAATGTGTTGTAACTTATTATAATTTGTATAATTTTTTCCCAACTATTTTATGCACAACCTCAACAACCTCTAAATGAAAGCATGTAGCGAGTAGGCTTGATTTTGGAAAAGAACTATATATAAATCTATCATTGTGTATAAATCTTACATAAACTAATAAAAAAAAATATATAGTTAAACAAATGATTGCTTATAATTATTTACCGTTGTTGTCTTACAATTTAGTATTGTAATTATTTCTTTGCAGAAGGGAACTGAAATTTATGTAACAAATATTATCTTTTTATTTTCCCATTCTTTTCCAGTATATATTGATAGAGATTTCATGAAAATTGGTTATCATATTCCCTAATGTTTATATTCTAATTTAATTTATTTGGGAAAAAAACAATGATAGCTTACTCGAATGAAATACAAAAAACAAAACTAAATTAATACTGTTAACATTCGCATAGTACCGCTAATGGTTTCTATATTGTAGCTCTTCCTCAAGACGGAAGAAAACATTGGATTCATACAAGCGTAAATTTAGGCAGTTTTTTTATCAGGCGTTACTTAATATACATTTTGTCCACCTCGATTGTTCGACACAGTTACCTCCAACAATACGCTATTGGTCAGCAACCTTATCGAACTACTTCTATTCTTTGCGACTCAATTCGTCTACTTCTAACGGTAATCTCTATTCCTTACCTTCTGTTATAATTATTCTTCATAATTTTCTTTTACTTTCCTACTCCGTGAATTATCATATTAACCCTAAAAGTTATATAACTCTTTTTATGTGGCTTTACCTTCTTAGTATGGTTAATTCTCCCCATTAATCTTGACATTTAAAATGAAGTATTTCCTTCCTTTCTTTTATCACTATTTGACCAGATTCTTATTTACAAGCATATAAAAAAAAGCTGCAAAGTATTTGAAATCACAAGCTTGGCAGTTTATTCTCCCCAATCCTCCTCAATAGTCATTCCAAACCATAATTCCATGGATGCCGCATCAACCAGTCGAGAAAATAGGAAGCGTCGAAAGATTATTCTTACTCAACAAAAAGATAAAGGACCGGCTCAATCTACTGAATATATGCAGCCAGATAGTGGAAACGAAAGCATTATCCATGCTAGGGAGACAGCACAACCTCCTAACATTCCAGCGCATTCCACTAGCCAATTGCATCTTGGATCCCAAACCTTTGAATGCCAAATGTGTGGAGCTTTACTATGGTATAATGAGAGAATTTATAAATCTCGAAACGAATGTATTCCGAGATTTTCAATGTGCTGTCAAGAAGGCCGAATATATTTGCCATCGTCAAGCACCACATTTGTTACAAAGGTTACTGAGTTACAAAGCCGACAAAGAAGTAAAAAAATTTAGGGAGAACATTAGAGTGTACAACTCACTTTTTGCATTTACCTCAATAGGTGCGAAAATAGACACAGAAATTAATAAGAAATCGGGTCCATATGTTTTTAGGATTAATGGACAGAATCATCACATAATAGGTTCTCTCCTACCAACTGATGGTCACCGTCCGAAATTTGCCCAACTTTATATTTATGATACCGAAAATGAAGTGGACAATAGAATCACAGCACTTGATGCAAATGGTAATCTCGAGAATATTGATAGAAGTATTGTTGCAGAATTGATAAAAATGTTTGATATTCACAATGAAATTGTTAAAGCTTTTAGGATGGCAAGAGATCGTTTTATACATACTGATTTTTTACCGATGAGGTTACGATTAATTGGTTCACGTGGTGGCAACTTGGAACAATATAATCCTCCTTCCTGCGCTGAAATTGCAGGTTTGATAGTTGGGGATCTGGGTAGTGTAAATCGACAACGTGATATTATTGTCGAGCATAAAACAGAAGGCTTAAAACGTATTAGTGATTTGCACCCTTCTTTTATGGCTATGCAATATCCCATTTTGTTCCCCTATGGTGAAGATGGTTTTAGACTTGGTATACAATGTCGCCAAACAACACGCAGAAAAACTAACTCTAGACAATGCATTACTATGCGCGAATTTTATGCTTATCGCATTCAGAATAGATTAAGAGAAGGAAAATCGTTAATACAAGGTGGTAAACTTTTCCAACAATATATTGTAGATGCATTTTCCTGTGTTGAAGAAGAAAGGCTGCAATATATTAGAAACCACCAAGGAAGTTTACGATCTGAAATATATCAAGGTATTAGAGATGCTGTTGTCGAAGGAGATATAGATGGTAATGCTATCGGAAACGAATTATACTCCCCTCAAGCTTTACTGCTGGACCTCGCTATATGATACAAAATTATCAAGATGCTATTGCTATCTGCAGGCATTGTGGACCTCCTGATTTATTCATTACTTTTACCTGTAATGCACAATGGCCTGAGATCCGAGATGCTTTAGAATTTATTCCTGGCCAAAAGGCTGAAGATAGACCCGACATTGTGAGTAGAATATTTAAGTTGAAGTTAGAAGCCTTAATGGAGGACATCAAAAAACACCAATATTTTGGAAAGTCAATTGCTGGTAAGTCATTATAAAATGTGTTACCCTTACTCCTCTATTTTATTCACAAACCTTCATCTACTAACATGTTTTCTCTCTTCCTTGATTTTGCACCACAGAATTGTACACTGTGGAGTTTCAAAAAAGAGGACTTCCTCATGTTCACATGTTAATATGGTTGCAGACAGAACATAAATATTTAACAACTGCAGAGATAAATACAATTATTTCAGCTGAAATACCTGATCAAATTAGTGATCCAGTTGGCTATGCAACTGTTGGCAAATTTATGATGCATGGTCCATGTGGACTTGCTAACCAATCAGCCCCATGTATGACCAAAGGTCGTTGCTCAAAGTATTTCCCAAAAGAATATAGAAGTGAAACAGTTATAACTGATGATGGATACCCCATTTATAGGAGAAGGAATACTAATTGTCATGTGCTGAAAGCTGGTATCAAACTTGATAACAGATTTGTTGTTCCTTATAATTTACAGTTGCTCATCAAATATCAAGCTCACATTAATGTTGAGTGGTGTAATAAGTCAAGACTTATCAAATATTTATTCAAATATATCAACAAAGGTCCAGATAGATCTGCAGTTGTTATAGAAAATAATGTTAATTTCAACACCTCAAATCTTCAGCGCCAATATAAACATGTCGATGAAATTAAACAATACTTAGATTGTAGGTATTTATCAGCCTACGAAGCTACTTGGAGATTGTTTGAATTTGATATCCATTTTAGAGAACCATCTGTTGAGCGATTAGCTATTCATCTACCGATGATGAATAACATTACATATCATGATGCTCAAAATTTAATTCATGTTCTTAACCGTCCTAACATTGATAAGACAATGTTTACTGAATGGATGCATACCAATTTGACATATAATGACGCTCGGGAACTAACATATGCAGAGTTCCCAACTCAATGGGTTTGGCATCCAAGAGATAAATTTTGGTCAAGACGGAAGCGAGGCTATCGCATTGGTAGAATAATTTACATTCATCCAAATGCAGGAGAATTATATTTTTTGCGTATGCTTTTAAATGTAGTTAAAGGACCAAGAAACTATGTAGACATTAGAACTGTCGATGGTGTCGTATATGATACATTTCGCGCAGCATGTGACGCCTTGGGTTTACTTGGTGATGATAAAGAGTGGCGGGAAGCATTTGAAGAAGCCGCACATTGGTCAGGGTCAGTTGAACTAAGGCAATTATTTGCAACAATAGTGATATATTGTGAAGTTGCTGACCCTCTTAAATTATGGGATGAATTTTGGGTATTAATGGGCGATGATATATTATATAGATTGAAACAAGTTCTTGGTGTTAGAAATCTCCAGATGCCTCAAATTGAACTTCAAAATCATGTTCTATTTGAACTTGAAGTTCTATTCAATAAAAATAACTGTTCACTCACGCAGTATAACCTTCCAATTCCCAATCATTTATTTTCCAACGGATTGAACAATAGATTACTTGCAGAAGAATTGGATTACAATAGGGATGAATTATTGCAAGAATATATTGAGCTATTTGGTGGATTAAACAATGAACAGAGGATTGTATATAACACGGTTCTAGCAATTTTACCAAAATCGGAGATATTATATTTGTTTATGGTCATGGTGGAACAGGTAAGACATACTTATGGAAGACTATTATTACAAAATTGCGTTCAGAAGGCCGCATTGTTTTGGCCGTGGCTTCTTCTGGAATAGCATCCCTTTTATTACCTGGAGGTCGAACAGCCCATTCAAGATTTAAAATTCCTATTCGAGTTGATGATTACTCGACTTGCGAAATCAAAAAAGGCACACAACTTGCAAATTTAATTACGCGAGTTTGCCTTGATTATTTGGGATGAAGCTCCGATGAATCATAGAAATTGTTTTGAGGCCTTAGATAAATCACTAAAGGATATTTCAGGAACAGATGACCAAAGTGTTCCTGAGAAGTTATTTGGGGGCAAAACAGTTATTTTCGGCGGAGATTTTAGGCAAATTCTTCCGGTTATTCCTGGTGGAACGAAACATGAAATTTTAAACGCATCACTTCCCAGATCATATATATGGAGCAAATGTAAAGTCTTTCGCCTAACAACAAATATGAGATTACTGCAAGGTTCAATGAATGGCGCAATAGACACTTCTTTACATGAATTTAGCCAATGGGTACTCGATATCGGTGATGGGAAGATAAATTCCGTGAAGTTAGATGGCGAAGAAGAACCAAGTTGGATAAAAATCCCTGATGATATCGATAAAAGTGAAAACGGCATCGAAACAATTATCTCAGAAATATATGATAACATTGGAGTAAATTACAATAACCCTGATTACTTGCGAGATAGAGCTATCATTACACCTAGAAATGAAAGTGTTGATGAGGTTAACAATTATGTACTTTCTATGATCCAAACAGAACGGTTATATTTAAGCTCGTATTCCATATGCACCTCATCAAAAAATGCTGAAGAAAATAATATACTTTACCCAGTAGATTTCTTAAACTCTTTGAAATTTAATGGAGTTCCGGATCACAAATTGTTGCTAAAAATAGGAACTCCAATAATGCTGCTCCGCAATATTAATCAGAATTCTGGTTTATGTAATGGTACTAGATTGATTATAACTCAACTAGCTCCTAGAATTATTGAAGCGCAGATTTTTACTGGGAACCACATCGGCGAAAAAGTTTATATACCTCGAATAGTCATGAATGTAACAGAATCAAAATGGCCCTTCGTGTTAAAAAGAAGGCAATTCCCAGTTCGTGTGAGTTATGCAATGACAATTAACAAAAGTCAAGGGCAAACGTTGAAAAAAGTCGGTCTTTATTTATCACACCCTGTTTTTACACACGGTCAACTTTATGTGGCTGTTTCACGAGTGACCTCAAGAAAAGGCTTAAGAATTCTTCTCAAGCATAAAGATAAAGAACCTGAAGGTTATACACAAAATATTGTCTACCATGAAATATTTCAAGATTTACAATAACAAACCTGTAGGCAATATATACTTTTGGGGTTTTACATTATGATAATTAGTTTTCTTACATTTCTCCTTACGAGAACGACAAAATATATTGCTTTATCTTTGTGTTGATAATTCCCCCATAAATCTTGCAGGTTCAATGGATAATGTCCTTTTATCACAACTAACGCCACACCAAAAAGAATGTAGAATCAAAGCTCGAATATGTCGACTTTGGGAATCTACTGCCCCATTTTTGAAAGGAGATATTTTCAGCCTGGATTGTCTTTTGGTGGATGAAAAGGTATCCAAATTTACAATCCTCCGAGCCACTATTTTTGTTATACCATTTATTTAATTTAACAAACATATTTTTACTGGATTTACTATTATATGAACTAGGGATTTGCCATGCAAGCAACAATACGTAAACAGGATGCAGAAGAATTTAAACAACAAATTACTGAAGGCGCCATTTATCTAATAGAGAAATTCAGTGTTATTCCAAGTAGGAAAAGATTTGTTGCTGTTGACCATAACTATATGGTTCAAATAAATAAATCTACAGAACTGAATCAAATTGAAGAAGATTCAAGCACAATTCCATTACATAGTTTTAATTTCTCAACATTTTTTGAAATCGAGAAGAAACGATTCAATGACACCGTTTTAACAAAACTTATGAAGAAATGAATTCTCTTTTATTTTAGATATTTGTCTATACATAATAATTATTCATGTTATATTTTGTAGATGTTATTGGGAAAATTTCTACTGTCAGTGAAATAACCCACAGATATATTGGAGAAACTCTTACTCCAATTAGGAATTTGGAGATACAAGATTCATAGTAAGTTATTTCTATTTGCGAATTACGTGATTCAAACAAAAAACACTATCTATACTGAATAAATATATTTTCCCCATTCTGTAGCAACAACACCCTATCTGTGACGCTCTGGGACAAATTTGCTACAAATTTCGATGAAAAACAGATTTATGAAGACGGGACTAAGAAATCTGTTATTATAATTCTTGCTGGAATGACAGTTCGCACGTTTAAGGGTTGATATACAAATATATTTATTTGAATTTTACATTCATATATATATATATATATATATATATATATATATATATATATATATATATATATATATATATATATATATATATAATTATTATTCCAATTGTTGTTTTCTATATAGAAAAGGTGCACTTATCAACTTGCTCGCATCGAAGGTCTTTTTTAATTTACAAATTCTGAAGTTCAAGAACTCATGGCTAGGTTTGACATCATCTAATCTATTCCTGCTTATTTTACATTTTATTTATTAATGCACTTTATCACTATATACCTTATTAAATGCAGAGTCAGCAAGGATTCTGATACGATCCAGCGAATTACTTATGGTGAACAAAACCCTATTTCTCCACAAGAAGAAATGTGTGAGAATAGAAAATCAATTGCCGAACTCCTAAACCTTAACTTCGATGATACTGAAGTAAGTTTATAAGAAAATAACCATTTCTAATTTTACAATTCTATTGTTGATTGATATAATGTTGTTCCTTCATTGTTTTTGTTGATAGAATATAAAATTCACATGCGAGTCTAAAATTATTGAAATCGACACATCATACGGCTGGTGGTATAAAGCATGTCATAATTGCAAAGCAGCCGTCAAGACATACGACGATACATTTTGGTGCTCCCGTTGCAACAATAATGAACAATCTCCTATCCCATGGTAAATACTTTTAGAACCTTTAAATATATTAACCCAAATACTAATTGTTTAATATATACCTACTATTAACTAATGATCATGTTTTTGACACAACAAAAGGTATAAATTGAACTCCATTGTTGAAGACAGCAGCGGCATAACAAATTTTACTATCTTCGGGAAGCTAGCACAGGATTTAATTCGAATTCCAGCACAGAATTTAGCTACATCGGCTAACTTAGATAGATTCATTCTTCCTCATATAATCAAAACAATTATTGGCCAAACACATATTTTCCAAATTGTTGTTGATTCACAAAGATTCAGATCAAGCACCCCATCTTTTAAAGTCCTCAAAATTTTTACCTTAAACAATGATTCAAAAGGAAAGAGTTGGAATAGAGATAATATATTGATAAAAACGGAAGACCAATTTGCCTTACCTACCAATAAAAGACAGTTCCCTACTTAATTATTAACACAAATGTCATAGCCTAGCTTCTTCCAGGTAATGACTTTGCTCACCTCCTAACATTTTGCCTTAGAAATTTAAAACTTCTACTTATTAACATTCAAAACTTTTCAGTCTCCTCCACGGCAGCTCAACACATACGTCTGATAAAGTATGCGGATTCCAACATCCCAAAAAACATTGTCTTAGGTACTGCTTAATATGCATTCCCTCTTTACTTATAAAACAAACTTCACACAGCAACACTTATATTACATTGTCTTCTTTGTAGTGACAAGATTCGCAAACAAAAAGAAGTGAAGAATTATATATAAATATGCTTATAAATATGTCGTTCTATCCAAAGATTTGTAAATCTAATAGATATTATCCCTACTATAGATGCTTTGTATAATTTATCTTAATAATATATCATATTTGTAAATCGGATGGAGATTATCTTTGTTGTAAAAAATTTGTATATATCTTTATACCTACCAATAGAAGACAAGCTCCCGCAGAATTATAAACACAAATGCCTGCAGTTCCTGGCAGCTCTTCCAAGTGATGACTTTGCTTATCTCCTGACGTTACTCCTTACATATTTAAGACTTCTACTCTCCACAGTAGCTCAACACATGCGTCTGATAAATTATGCGGATTGCAACATCTCACAAAAAATTCTTTTAGGTACCGCTTAGTATACATTATTTCTTTACTTACAAAAATAACTTCACTCAACAACACTTATATTATATTGTTTTCTTTGTAGTGCCATAGTAGCTCAACACATGCATCTGATAAATTATGCGGAATCCAACATCCAAAAAAACACTGTTTAGATATTGCTTAATATGCATTCCTTCTTTACTTACAAAAATAACTCCACACAACAACACTTCTATTACGTTGTTTTCTTTGTAGTGATACCGAAGATTCTGCAGACAAAAAAATAAAGAATTATATTATCCCTATTGTAGAAACTTTGTACAATTTATCTTCATAATATATCATATTTGTAAAGCTAATGGAGATTATATTTGTTGTAAAGAATTTGTATATATCTTTATATAAAAATAACGATTTAAGACATATCAAATTAAGAAGTTAAGATCCTCTCTTACTAATTTATTTTTACTAACAAACTGTCCCTCACTAATTAAACAGTTACCATCATGTTAAATTTGTATATATATTATATATGGTAAAATTATCTAACTATACATAGTATAATATAGATAAGTGTATCTTCTCATATATATATATACATATATATATATATATATATATATATATATATATATATATATATATATATATATATATATATATATATATATATATATATATATATATATATATATAAAAGTTTATAATTGTAATAACATCTATATAACATACTATTTGTATATTTGAAATTTTTGGAACTAAAATTTTCCGCCGCGAAACGCGGGCCTCCACTAGTATATATAATATTGGAACACAATAAGCTATACTACTATCAAGTTATATTAGAACTTCTTATGAAAATGCGCCACATGGCGACTTGTGGTTTACTCGAAACCATGCTTCCAAAATTAGAGATATATATATATATATATATATATATATATGATTTCTCATAAATCTGGTTGTGTATTTTTTTTTCGTGAATGTTTATTCTTTTTATTGTTGCATGAGTAGTAGATGTGCAATTTGTAGGATATATGATTTGGATGTTTTGATTATTTTTTGATAGTTTAAATGCTCGAAATAAATAAATAAATAAATAAATAAATAAATAAATAAATAAATATATATATATATATATATATATATATATATATATATATATATATATATATATATATATATATATATATATGTATGTATGTATGTATGTATGTATGTATAATTTGCTTATGTCTACATATGACGACGCTTGTAAGCGCCGGCAAACGTGCCGATGCTATAAAGCGTCGTTAAATTTTAAATTTTTTTATAATAACCTGAAACTTGAGGAGATGTTAAAGCGTCGGCAAAATTAAATTAACGACGCACGAGAGCGTCGGTAGCAATTAACCGACGCATGCGCAAAGCATCGCCATTTTGCTCCCGACACTGCATTTAACGACGCACCTGCCAACGCTTTTCTTTGCGTCGGTGGACATTTTCCCGATGCTTAATAACGTCGTAAAGTTCAAGAAAAAGGGTAGCTAGAAACCCCTTCTGTTGTAGTGGATCACTATAACCGCACATTCTTTCATCCAACGACCAAAAAATTATGAGTACACAAAAGCATATACTCATAAGGGCGCGTTTGGTTCGAGTTATGTAATATTATAGAGTATCTCGACATATCCAGATATTTTGGATTTCGGCGTGAGATTACTACTGATGTTGTATTTGCGCGTTTGGTTTAATGCAGTAATATAATACTGGATTGCAGTGTTTATAGCATTACTACGTTTGGTTCAATTTATAAAATTTAGTAATTCTGACATAAAAGCATTATTTTTCCAAAATTGCCCTTGTTGTGATCATTTGAATATTATTTTTTACAAAAATAAAATTTGCAATAGTAACTTAATTATATTAATTAGAAATAAAATAAAAATACCTAATATAAAAAAATTAACGACGAAAAAGAAAAAAAAAATAACTCCAAATAGTTTGAAAATAATGTGTTTTAGCGAGAGAGAAGAAATGATTAAATATGTATGCGGAAATGGCGAATGGAGGGAAGGAGATCATGATGATTATCTGGGACAATGTCACGCCCCCGCCCCGAAAACCGCTATCGATTTGGTCTGGTTCGGGCACGTTGAGCAGACGCCGGACGGACAACACATCCCATGTCCGCCCAAGGCTCAACAACATGAATGTGTATAAGAATTTACCCAGGAAGAACTAAACTCTAAACATACACATTCAACGGGCACAAACAATGCCAACAACTAAAAGCAAGTAACACAAGTATAATACAAGTGAAATAAAGAGAGAACTACTAGTTATTACATCATTCTTCCAAAATGAATACAACATTAGTCTTCCAAAAGTTAATGAGCATCTAGATACAATGGTGTACTCTAATGCAAAAGGAGAGCTACTACTCTACCAAGTCCTCACTGGTCGGGCACGATGCCCTTGCCGCGGTCCTCACCCGGCGAACCTGTACCTAGCACTGGAAATAGAGTTGGGTGAGAACTATCTTCCATAGTTCCCAGTGGGCTCGGCCACCGACTCCGCCGATCTTCCCACTAGGTCCAAGTGGGCACAAGCAACAACTAGATATGTAGATAGATATCTGAAAACTGTAAATGCATAATAGGAAAACTATACTACTATGCCCATAATCATATAAAATGAATGCATGCATCATATAGTAAGGGTTTACTATCATGCTAATAATTTCTCTCTATGTTCAATAACCAAGTGTTCAATGATATTGTTATTTATCCATTTACCCAATCCGTGGCAAAACTCTTGGGTTCGCCTACGCCTCAATAAGAATCCCTTTTTGGGTAGGAGGCTCCACATGCACTCAAACCCGGGATTGTCTATGCACCTCTACGTGGTCCCGATCATGCGACACTCCGGAGTACTCGACGACATGAATGGCTATACCATCCCAAATACAGACCGTGAGCTTGATCTATCCTCTCCACGTGAGGATACCCTATGAACTAGGGTCAATATTTCTCTCAGAACTCAACTATTCCGACCAACATATACATGTGCTTAGCTTTTCTAAGTTCTTTTTCTCGAGTCATTTTCTAGGGATTTCACCTATCCTTAAGTCCATAGACCTCTAGTGTCAAATGAACTCAGTGTGCGAGTGCAGCTTCTCCTCACCTATGAGATTGAGAGTGAGTCAAGGGCGAACCTTCGGGCTAGCCAAGTAAATTGGGTAATGAACATGAATGGCATAATAGACTTGCATTCATACCCTCAGTAGACATAGTGCATGTTAGTAGATTACATAACTATGTGATATTTACATTCATGACATTGTACTAGCATGATAGTAGATTCATTACAAGATAAGTACTTTATACATTGCTTAACATTGAAGGCATGGTAGAATACAGTTGTTTCATATCTACCTATCTATCTAGCTATTTATCAATCTTGCTTATGCCTGCATAGACCTAGTGGGAAGATCGGCAGAGTCGGCGGCCGAACCCACTGGGAACTATATTTATATAGTTCTCACCCCACTTTGTTGCAGGGCCGAGTACGAGCACGACGGGCGAGGACCGCGGTAAGGGCATTGCGCCCTAGTAGGAGTAGCATCTTTCCCATGCATTAGAGTACCCCGTGTACATAGTGGTGTTGATTTACATATTGGAGAGTTGCTTATATGTTGAGATGAACAAGCAAACCTTGTATATTCATTTTGGGAAATGACAAATGTAAATGTAATCAAAATATAAAAGTGATGTAATAGCTAGAACTATTTCTCTCTATCTTTTGCTTATTGTTGTATTACTTGCTTATCTTGCTTGTGAAACACTAGCTTGCTTGATCGTGTATGTTATTGAGTTTTTCTTGGGCAACTCTTGTACATAATCGTGATGTTTAGCCTTGGGTGGACAGGGGAGGTGTTGTCCGTTCGGCGTCTGTTTGACGTGCCCGAACCAAGCCAAATTGGCAGTGGTTGCGGGGCGTGACAGTCCCGATGCCTTCGGAGGTGAGCACGATGATCGCTAGTCAGTGCTGATCACAGTGCTCACCTCACTTTGGATTAGCGGGTTTCGAATTAGCATTTTCGGTGCAGCTTTTCCCCGAGTGCGTGTTGTTCGCTGAATGTTTGGGTCACTCCCGAGCCTCCCACAGTGAGCCGTTGTGCTCTGGATCGTGAGCACGGCCTCCGACACGTCGAGACCTATCAGTACGTGTCTCGGCGAACCTCGGAATTACTCGGTTTGCGCTAACGAGCCACAAAACCACATTATTTACATAAAATAATAGAATTTTATGTAAATATAGGGACTTTTATGCAATTGTGCATCTTGTGGCTACTGTGGGCAGTACGTATGTGTATGTGGTGACCTCTGGACGGATTGTCCAATCTCCGATAGCCTTCGCGGAAATCGAAAGTTGATTTCGGTGAGTTTGTCGGTGAAATTCACCGGCGAAACGCGGTTTCGGTTCAAATTTCATTCGACGCTGTGTGTTTGCCCTGTGTTGTGTCGTTGAGCCTTGTCGACTAGTCACCATCATCATATCATGAGTTCGGAGATGACGGGTGAGCGGCGGTGGGTTTCGGTGTCAAAATTGACACTTCCGGAAACCCGGGTCCGAACAGTTATCCGGCGATAATTGTTTGGTTGTGTAATCTTGTGTTTGCTGCCAAGACATCCAAATCGATGTGTTTTGTAGCAGCGGGTGACTTGTGGCACAAGTCGGTGAGTTTCAGGACACTTAGTAGTTCCCAATAGCGTCCCGGTGTAATTTTCGGGACTTCCGGCGAGTTACAGTAATCGATTTTTATGAAACCAATTATGAGGATTTATGTGGGGTTCGTAAGTTGGATATTTGGTTTGGTGGGTGTGATACTAACCCGATGGATCTTTGTAGGTCCTGTTGACTTGTTGCGCACCCAAATTTTCGACGCGATAGTGACAGGTGGGTGCTTCGAGCTGGTAGTTGGTAAGATCGTTTCACTTTTCTCTGTTCTTCTATATTAGTATCGTAGTCTCTACATGTTGGTTATTTTGTTTATCATTCGTTCATCCATATCTTGTTGCTTGTATGATGATAGTTGTTGATAAACATATAGAGCAGGCTTGCATATGTTGTATATCTGTAGACCTTGGGTCTAGGCAACACATTGACTCCCTTGTCATGTGTTTCGATCTAGTTGATCGTGGTTCGGCGTTGTACGCCCTTGCATCTGGCTTTGGCCAAGGCACCAGTTTTCTATCGGTTTTCGTATTGAGTATATCAACATGATTTAGTCACAGCACTGTGTATTCTAGACACCGGTTGGTATGGCCACCGACTAAGGGGTGTACGTATTCAGATAGGTCGTCAGTGGACGCATGAATCAAGTCAGTGTATGTTCTGTGACAGGCAACGCTTGAGGTGTAAGATACCGAACTTCAGAAATCATGAAGTTGCGGTAGAAAGTAGTATATCGGATTCTCAATTTAAAAATAAGTATAAATAAAAATAGTGTGATATACTATTTTTATTGGATTTGTAGAAGTAAAATATAAGCCTGGATTGACCTGTGCTGAAATCGGAGCGAAAACAGGAGATTTAGAATTTTCTGTTGGAAACGGGACTGATAAATTAGCAGAAAATGCAGTGTCAGAAAATTACGAAAACTGGAGGGTATGTCAGGATTATTATTACGAGGCTAGATTTAAAGTTTCGTGCCATTCTGACACCCGGAAGATGGTAAATAAAATCCGAATGCTATCTGATAGTGATTACGATTCGGTAGAGCTTTCGGTGACCAAACGGGGTCGAAATCGAAAGATTAAATTTTTCTCGTGTTAAGTTAAGTAAAACCGAACATAATCTCAAATTTGAGCTCAATCGGACATTCGAAGGATGCGAAAGCATCAAAGCTTCAGCCAACAATTGAGGTGAATAGTGTGATGAATAGTATTCGGTGGCTTATTAATGAAGCTGCTGCTTCTTCTTTCTCCCCAAACCGAGCCACACACACTCATGCGCACACACACCCACACACTCACGCATACAAGGAGGGAGAGAGAAAATTCCCTTTCTCTCTCTAGATCTCTCCAAAAGTTGAGGGCTTTGGTGGAGATTAAAGCTTGGAAGTGAATCGTTGTCATCTTCTTCGCTTTCTCCTTGATTTGGAGTGCATTTTGAGGTAAGCTTGTAAGGGGTTTCATGGTAGATCTCTTTAGAGTACTTTGAATCATTCGAAAATAATTTTAGGAGAACCCTTGCCCTCCCAAGAGATGATCTACACTAGAAATTAGAACTCTAATGGGGGATTTTTGCTTGAGGCAAAACCTAGGGCTAACTTTGGGAGTTTTCTAAATTGGAGGAATTGAGCTATTTTTACCTCATTTCTAAGGTATTGATAGGTACACGAACGCGTGGGAAGCGACGGTTCGTCGATCCGTGAACGGTTTGGGAGATCCGAGTCGAATCAGATCTCGCAGCGTCGAAATTGGCCCGAGGAGTCGAAGTAGAGATTGGAGGCTTCGAGAGCGACGTTCTAACTTCGAGAAACACCCCAAAAGGTGGGGGGTGCCATTCCGAAGCCGTCGGGCTACCTTCTATGTTTAAGTCTCATCATTGGTCATTTTGCATATACATGTATATATGTGTAGTTTCATGCATAGTAAGGTTTTGTAGTCGTTTTATTATTCTTGCATGCTTCTTGATATTGTAGCATCAAATGATTTGACAAGTTAATATAGGAGGCATGAGAATTATTGTATGACACTAAACCTAGAGATAAGTTAGAAAAGAACTTGATCTTGCATGAATGACATTGAATTATGACATAGTGTGATAAGTTAGCAAAGAACTTGATCTTGCATGAATGACATTGAATTATGACATAGTGTAGAAAACACTAGTGACATATGATTCAAGTATAGAACTCGATGAATGAGATTGACATTATGACATAGTGTAGAAAACACTAGTGATATGTGATTCAAGTAGAGAACTTGATGAATGACAATGACATATAACATAGTGTAGTGACACTAGTGACATGAAACCAAGTAAATTACTTGATGACAATGATATTGAACATAGTGTTAGAAAACACATGTACAGTGATACCCTTGTATGGATGCCCTCCAAAGTGGAGGAGATGATCATACTCACACACCGCTCGCGCTCGTGGTGGTCGCTCCACACGAGTAGTGCGAGTCTCCGGAGGTCTTGGCACGTGATACGATAGGGATAGCCTATGTGGGGTCCCGAGGGATAGCCTATGTGGGGTCCCGCAGACAACCCATTGGGTTGAGTTGTGTTGAGTCGTGGGCGTGCCTACGGGCTAGCCATGGATTGGGTAATAATTCAAGAACATAAATAGTATTTCATACATAGTCGATTGGACATAGTAGCATGTTAGATACTTCATAGCTACATTATGATCTTGTTGTTTCAGGCATAGCAGTAGTTGCATTACTTATATTATGTTTTATTTACAGCTTTAAATTATCTATCTATCTATCCGCTTTTGCCTGCTTAGACCTAGTGGGGAGATCGGTGGGGTCGGTGGTCGAGCCCACTGGGAACTAAGGAAGTTAGTTCTCACCCCACTCTATTACAGGTTCCAGCGCGCAGGCGGCCGGTGAGGATCGTGGCAAGGGCATCGCGCCCTAGTTGATAGTAGCCGCCTATGCATTAGAGTCTACCCGGTATACATTTTGGTACTACTTATACTAGCAAGGAAACAACTTGTATTTTATTTTGGGAGATGAATATGTATTTATACTTTGAAGTAAAAGAATGTAAATGGGATGTAAATGAATGATGATCAAATGGTTGTAATAGATAGACTCTTCTCTCTTTATGTTACTTGTATGCTTACTTGTACTTGTATGCTTACTTGTACCTTGCTCTTCTTGTTGTTTGCACCTTTAGGTGCATCGTCTCGTCATGTATGTTATAGAATTCTTTTTCCTGGGCAATTCTTTGTACATGACTTGTTGTCGAGCCTTGGGCGGACAGGGGAGGTGCTGTCCGTTCGGCGCCTGATCGGCGTTCCCGAACCGAACCAAATTGGTAGCGGTCTCGGGGCGTGACATGAGGTCTGCGGACCAACATGACAAGAGATTGGGTTTGAGTTTGGATTAGATACCCTTGAGGCATCTGTTCAGTTGAGTTTTTGTTACAGTAGTAGTTTGGTTCTTGCTCATTTACTATCATGTTTCTATTACTACTGTAGTTGCTCTCATATCGTACCATATACATATCTGTTGTTTTATCTCCTTTTTCTTCCAGTGAATATAATTTGCCTTCGCGGCTCTGTCGTACCCACTGGAAAATCTCGATTGTGGTATCTCACCCCCTATTTCTCTAGGTGGCTCGGGCAAGGAGTTGGTTCTTCGTACGACAAGAGGATGTTCTAGCTAGACCGCAATTCCGACCATCACTCTGGTTACTTTTCATTTTCGCTTTTAGTAATTTTAATAATTAAATAGTTCAGTTAGATGATCACTATTACTGTTTGAGTATTTGTGAATCTGTTTGAGTTGGTGATTTCCTATTATGCATGCAAACGAAATTTTATGAATAATTGGTTCTTAGATTTACGTATTTACGCATTGTGGTTTTCTACCCCTCGAGGTAGTCGGTTTTCAAAAGTGAAGTTTTCGAATTGGAAACAGTTTTAAAAAGATTTTCTAATGGTTTTTATGAATGATTAAATAGAGTTTAAAAACAAAGTTTCTGGGTGGGGAGCACCTTTAATTAGGATGATTTTTGTATTGTGCATCGCATCATCCAGCGCCTAAGGAGTGTTTAGAGACATGCATCATACCTAAGAATCGCTAGCTGTAGGAAAATGCATCGCATGAATTATATGTGGATTGGTTAATATAAGTTGTTGTTGTGATCCTGATGTTGTCGTTGAGACGCCATGCAAATACAAAGGAAACTCGTCCATGTGGCTAGAGGAACTTTGTATTTGTGGTGGGTCCGTACGTCACTTGGGCTAGGTTGAATTAAGAAAAATGGCATGTTTTTCTCTACTCTGATTTCAAAAATTGTATTCAGTATAAAAAGATTTTTAAAATTGGCACCGGGGCATGACAGAGTAAGTGAAGGGACGCGAGCAATGGCCGCGGCGGTGCGTGCACGGGGCTCCGGCAGTGGGTGGTTGGTCAATGAGGCGATGGATGCGGGGAAATATGTTCGGTATACATCGGAACTGGTGAAGGTGCTCGAGAGCCATTTTCCTCTTCATTTTTTTTTCTTTTTCCTATTATTTTCATCGCTGCAAACATAGGTTTTATGGTTTGGTTTTAGGTTTGAGAGTTCGAAAAAGAGACGAAGGGCTTCTGCTAGTAGTTTGGTTGTTGGTACTTTTCAAAACACCAATTTTTATCATTATTCTTCGGCGTCTGTTCGACATGCCCGAACCGGCTAAACTGGCGGTTGCGGGACACGACATTCTCATTCGATCAAACAAAGAGAAAAACCTCAATAGATGGTTCTATTATGCCCTAAGTGTGTAAATTTGCAACGAATCGTAATCCACATTCTGAAGAATCAAAACTAGAACCTCATTAGACTATTCAACTGCGCCCTAAAAACAATATAAATTTGGAACGAATACTTGTTCTCATTCAATCGAACCAAGAGTAAAATCTCATTAGTTGGTTCTATTATGCCCCAAGAGTGTAAATTTGCAACGAATCGTAATCCACGTTCAAAAGAACCGAAACTGGAACCTCATTAGACTATTCGACTGCGCCCTAACAGTGTACATTTGCAATGAATATATGTTCTCACTCAATCCAACAAAGAGTAAAACCTCATTAGATGGTTGTTTTATGCCACAAGAGTGTAAATTTTCAACGAATCGATGTCCATAGTCAAAAGAACTGAAACTTGAACCTCATGAGACAATTATGCCGCACCCTAATAGTATAAATTTGCAACGAATACATGTTCTCATTCAATCGAACAAAGAGTAAAACCCCATTAGATTGTTCTATTATGCCCCAGGAGTGTAAATTTGCGACGAATCGTAATCCACGTTCAAAAGAACCAAAACTTGAACCTCATTAGACTATTCTACTGCGCCCTAACACTATAAATTTGCAAAGAATACGTGTTCTTATTCAATCAAACAAAGAGTAAAACCTCATTAGATTGTTCTATTATGCCCCAAGAGTGTAAATTTGCCACGAATCAATGTCCACGTTAAAAAGAATCGAAACTAGAACTTCATTAGACTATTCTCTTGCGCCCTAATAGTATAAATATGCAATGAATACATGTTCTCATTCGATCGAACAAAGAGTAAAATCTCATTAGATGGTTCTATTATACCCCAAGAGTATAAATTTGCAACGAATCAATGTTCTTGTTCATAAGAACCGAAACTTGAATCTCTAGCTGCGCCCTAACAGTATAAATTTGCAACGAATACATGTTCTCAATCAATCGAATAAAGAGCAAAACCTCATTAGATTATTCTATTATGCCTCACGTGTGTAAATTTGCAACGAATCATAATCCATGTTCAAAAGAACCAAAACTGTAACCTCATTAAACTATTCTAGAGCGCCCTATCAGTATAAATTTGAAACAAATACATGTTCTTATTTAATCGAACAAAGAGTAAAACCTCATTAATTTGTTCTATTGTACTCCAAGAGTGTATATTTGCAACGAATTGATGTCCACTTTCAAATGAACCGAAACTAGAACCTCATTAGACTATTCTCCTGCACCTTAAACGTATAAATTTGAAACGAATACGTGTTTTCATTCAAATGAACAACAAATAAAACCTAATTAGATTGTTCTATTATGTCCCAAGAGTGTAAATTTGCAACGAATCAATGTCCACGTTCAAATGAACCGAAACTGAAACCTCAATAGACAATTCCCTATGGTCCAAACAGTATAAATTTGGAGCGAATACATGTTCTTATTCAATTGAACAAAGAGTGAAACGTAATTAGATTGTTCTATTACGGCCTAAGTTTGTAAATTTGCAAGGAATCGTAGTCCACTTTCAAATGAACCGGACCTGGAACCTCATTAGACTATTCTACTGTGCACTAACTGTATAAATTTGCAAAAAATACATGTTCTCATTCAGTAGAACAAAGAGTAAAACCTTATTAGATTGTTCTACTATGCCCCAATAGTGCAAATTTGCAACGAATCAATGTCCACGTTCAAATGAACCCAAACTGGAACCTCATTAGTCTATTCTCCTACGCCCTTACAATATAAATTTGCGATGAATACATGTTCTCATTCGATCAAACAAAGAGTAAAACCTCATTAGATTGTTTTATTATGCCCAAAGAGAGTAAATTTGCAAAGAATCGATGTCCACGTTCAAAAGAACTGAAACTGGAAACTCATTAGAGTATTTTCTCGCGCCTAACAAAGGCAAATTTTGCAACGAATACATGTTCTCACTCAATCGAACAATGAGTAAAACCTCATTAGATTGGTCTATTATAATCCAAGAGTGTAAATTTTCAACGAATCGATGCCCACGTTCATATGAACCGAAACATGAACCTCATTAGACTATTCTCCTTCGCTCGAACAGTATAAAATTTCAACTAATACATATTCTCATTCGATCGAACAAGAGTAAAACTTCATTAGATTGTAATATTAAGACCCACAAGAGTAAATTTGCAACGAATCAAAATCCACATTCAAAAGAATCGAAACTGGAACCTGATTAGACTATTCTCTTGCGCAATAGTATAAATATGCAACGAATATATGTTCTCATTTGATCGAACAAAGAGTAAAACCTTATTAGATGGTTCTATTATTGTCACGCCCGAGACCGCTACCAATTTGTCCGGTTCGGCACGCCAACAAAGCCGAACTGACAAAGATCTCCCCCGTCACCAAGGTTTCGCCAACCAAGTCATGTGCAAGAATTTCCCAGGACATAATTCTATAACATACATGACGATAATGAATGCACCTAAAGGTGGCAACAAAGTAAGAGCAAGATACGAGTAATCATACAGGTAAATAAAGAGAGATAAGTCTATCTATTACATCATTCACCATTTGCTTGTTTACATCAAGTTTACATTTTGTAACTTCAAAATAAATATATAAATTGTTTCTTCCAAAAATACAACTATATACAAATGGGTACCGAGGAAGGCTCTAATGCATAGGAGGCTGCTACTCAACTAGGGCGCGATGCCCTTACCGCGGTCCTCACCGGCCGCCCTCGAGCTCGAACCTGTAATAGAGTGGGGTGAGAACTATCTTCCATAGTTCCCAGTGGGCTCGGCCGCCGACTCCGCCGATCTCCCCACTAGGTCTAAGCAAGCATAAGCAGATAGATAGATAGATATTTATCTTAAAGTTGTAAAAATGCACAATAAAAGAATTGCAATATTCTACTATGCCTGTAATAACAAGAGTATGAACGTAGCCATGAAATCACTAACATGCCACTATATCTCTATCAAGTATGAATGCAACTCTATTATGCTCGTTATACACCTTATGCTCGATTTACATAACTCTTTTGAGTTTATTACCCAATCCTTTGGTCCGTAGGCGTGCCCTCGACTCACCTCTCAAACCCGTCTTTATTGGGGACTCGAACCACCCGAGAGGTTGTCTACGGGACCCCACATAGGCTATCCCTTGGGACCTATCATAGGCTATCCCAATCGTATCACGTGCCAAGACTCCGAGCTCGCACTACCCGTGTGGAGCGACCACCTCGAGCGCCGAATGATCGTGTGTGTGACGCATTGAACTTTCGCAAATAGCAAGGTTCGAGTGTTGGATGTGAGTTCTGAGCTTTTCCAGACTTTCTGGAGGGTCGTTGACAGTGTTCCGACCTATGGCACGAGTCCCGAAAATAGCGGTTGAAAACTATGCACCAAAGTCCAAAAAGTTGGATTTTGGATAGCTCTCGGATTGCACTTTCGGGCAAGTGTACCTGTACAGGCTTGATTGCTGTACCGGTACAGGCATGATGGTTGTATCGGTACACTTTAAATTTTGTACCGGTACACTTGGCAGATTATCCCAAACCCGAGGCTCGGGTTTGGCATTCTCGTGGGATTTTTACCGGTACACTTCCCCATGTACCGGTACACTTTGGCAGAATCTGACAGAACAAAATTGCAAGGGTGTTTTTGCGATTTGGCCCTTTCTATATCAACACCCACGCCCCTAGGGCATATCTTAGGCTTGTTCACTGCAGGGAAAAAGGTAAGGGAGCTCCTCCACCCTTCCCTTTCACTTCTTGATCTTTGGTTGGGATTTTAAGAGATTAATCATCTCTTTTTGCTCTATTTTGCTTGTTAGAGCCATTTCCACCATTAGAGGAACTTGGAGCTTAGACTTGGAGCTTGTTGAGAGGAAGATCATCACTTCTACTGGGGTTTAATCCTTGTTTTGGAGCTTTTAAAAGATAAGCAACAAATCCTTTCTTTTAGATTTGGATTTTGGAGCTTTCTACTAGATGAAACCCTAGATTTTGAAAATTAGGGTTTTATTTGGGGCTTTTTGTTTGGAGGCTTTTAGATCTCTATTGATTGGTTTAGAACTTTCCTCTAGGTTGGTTTGAGAAGACTCTAGCTTCCATTTGGGATTTCATAGAGGATTTTCTACACTAGGTGAGTTTTCCTCCCTTTTTCTTGAGATGTTTAAAGATTGAACAAATGGTTTATCTTTTTGAAGTTGTAACACTTCTATCATACTTTGTAGGGTGCTAGGATGAGGAATATAAGCTTCGTTAGCGATTCGGGAGATTACTTGGAGCATTGGTGGGTTTGGCCTCACATACAACCATGAGAAAAATCTCATTTGTGTTGGTGTCTTGTAAATTTGGAAATCATGCAAATTCATGTTATACGCATTATTTATGAATTTTGGAATGCTTAAAATGTGTACCTTATGTACGATGCATAATTAGACCTCTATGTCGTGGAGTACTATTCAGTTTTGGAGCATGCATGTGGGTGGCGTTTAGTGACTTGAGGTCATGTTATACCTTGAGAAAATGATTTGTAGTATACAAACTTGGACATAGAACCATGTATGACATAGGAGAAAAGCTAATATCATAAAGCGACATTAGGCTTGGCATTCGTATGTGTAATAGTAAGCTAATGTCATAAAGCGACATTAGACTTGGAATTGAACATTGACATAATGAAATGTAGTGTCATGAGAAATATTGAACTAGACCTTAGAGTTGCTAGTGACTATTATCATGTGAGAGACATAAGGATTGGGTACTTGAGACTTGACTTTGCTTGCTTGCCATTTGTGCTCATTCGCACATGCTTGTGAGAGTCGCTCCCTACAAGCCGGCACTCTGGAGTTAGCCTTTGCGATACGTTCGCGCGTGCGGTATTTAGAAACCTACGGGGCCGAGTGGGATAGACTCATTCTTTACGGGGGATGCTGGGGCTACCACGGCACTTAGGTGGCACAAGCCGGATTACACTTGTGTAGATTCTAGAAAGAGATTGAACAATGACATTCAATAGAAAATGACAATCACTACTAGATAGGCTATAATAGTTGGATTACTTGGACATGCTTATAGCATAGCTTGGAACATGTAGTATACTTGATAGTTCGCTTATTGCATCATAGTATACTTGTTAGCCATGATAGATCGTAGTCATATATGTTGACATATTGGATCATGAGAGCATGTACATTCATCATGTATACTTGTGGCATAGTAGTATAGCATTTTACTTATGGTTTTATCTCTAGCTTAATTATCACATTTTATTATGCTTATATCTTTTGGGCCTAGTGGTGCATGCGGTGAGGTCGCACTGCCCACTGGGAACTATGAATTATAGTTCTCACGCCCTCTGTTTTCTGATTCTTTTCAGTGCCTTCTGCACCGGAGGAGGCCAGGGACCGCGGCAAGGGTATTGCCTCGGGTTAGCGATTTTGGTGAGAGATGCTTTGGATAGGTGGTCTACCTCTCTTCTTTTTGCTTTTGGAGAGGTTTTTGGAGAGATGTACAGTGTATAGAGACCACCCCATTTTGATGTATCTTGATAGATGATGTATCTACTATATGTTTTTACCTCTATTGTTTAGTTCTCTTTTCTCTATACCTGTTCATAGAACTAGTTGTATATTGCTCTAATATCTCTAGTTGTAGCCTATTGTTGTTTTATTTTCGCTATTTTTGGTAGACGTCTTGTATGTGTTGACATATGGCGGGTCTAGGCGCGCTACCGGGAGGGCCTCCGCCGGTCCCGGGGCATGACAGTGTGAGTATGATCTCATCCTCCACTATGGAGGGTACCTTGTCATTAGGGTTACTATGTTCAAGTGTTTTCTAACACTACATCCTAATGCCATTCATCAAGTTTGTACTTGGTTCATATGCTTCTAATGTTCTTTACACTAAGTTATAATGTCAATCATCAAGTTGTCTACTTGGTTCACATGTCACTAGTGTCCCTTACACTAAGTCATAATGCCAATCATCAAGTTATCTACTTGGTTCACATGTCACTAGTGTTTTTTACACTAAGTCATAATGCCAATCATCAAGTTATCTACTTGGTTCACATGCCACGCGTCATCATGCAAGATCAAGTCATAGCTCAACTCATCACTATAGGGTTCTATGTCATACAACTCATTCTCATGCACCCTAATCCATATGCCAAGCCTACAATGCCGCAATATATGGGAGCATGCAAGAATAGGAAAAGCAACTACATAACCCTATCATGCATGATACTACACATATATGTATATATATGAAATATGACCAACAAGACTACTTAGACATAGAAGGCAGTTCGACTGCTTCGGGATGGCACCCTCCACCTTTAGGTTGCCTCACGAAGCTACGACGTCGATCTCGTAGTCTCCAATCACCACTTTGACTCTTCGGGCTAATACGAAACTTCAGACCTTCGTTTTGCTCAGATCACTCAAACCGCTCGTCGGATCAATGAACCGTCGCTTCCAACGTGTTTAAATAGCTATCAATACATTAGATATGCGGTCAAATTAGATCAAGACCCATTATCTCCAAAAACCCTAATTCCGAGCCCTAGATTTTACCCAACGCAAAATCCTTTAATAGAGGCCTAAATTCTTGCACAAATCATCTCTTAGGGAAGCTCGGGTTCCACTAAAATTGTTTCTAGAAGATAAAAACCTCAATAGAAAATTCTACCATGAAAGCCCTTAAAGCTTACCTCAAGGAGCTAGCTCAAATAGTGGAGAGGAAGAAGAGGATGCCAAGGATCCTTCTCCTAGCTTGCTTCTCCGCCAAGCCCTTCTCTTCTTCTCCCCCTTCTCTTTCTTCTTTTTCTTTCTAGAGAGAGAGAGGGAGAAAACTTGTGTAAGGTGAGAGGGAAATAAGGGTGAAAGAGATGGGAAATCCATGTATAGCCCTTCACTTATAACAAAATGCCAATAGCCCCCTCAACTTTGTACACTGTGCACTGCCTCAGTCTGGGCAGTTTTCGGGTGCGGAGACCGGTCTCTCCATGCGAAGACCGGTCCCCGGGAACAGTCTCCGCAGGGATAGCCCTCTCGCCTAGAAATTACGCGTACGGAACCGATCTTCACCACGAGACCGGTCCCTGAGAGTCTCTCCCCCTAAGACCCGGTCCTTGAGAGTTGTCTCTCACGGGACGCGTACGGGAACCGGTCTCTAGCCGGGAGACCCGACGTTCAGGGACCGGACCCTGTCCTCAAGACCGGTCCCCGAGAGCCATTCTTCACCGGCAGGATTTTCTGCCAGTTACCCAACGTACGGGAACCGGTCTCCCCAACCCGAGACCGGTCCCCGAGAGCAACTTGTTGCACAGAGGCTCTTCTTTGTGCAATCCCACTTACGGGAACCGGTCTCCCTCACCAGAGACCGGTCCCCGAGAGCAAAATTTGCAACATAGCAGATCTCTTCCAGTTTGCTCTCTGAGGCCCTCGCCAATGCACTTTTTGGGTTTCTAACGCCTTCGGTCTTTCCGAAGCATACCCAATCGACAAGTAGTCGATTCCAGATGAAGTCTAATTCCCGGATTTCGAGAATTCACTTCCTTTATGGCCCCAATAGTGTAAATTAGCAACGAATCGTTGTCCTTGTACCAAAAGACGAAACTTGAACCTTATGAGACTATTCTACTGTGCCCTAACAGTATAAATTTGCAATGAATACATGTTCTCATTCAATCGAACAAAGAGTAAAACCTCATTAGATTATTCTATTATGCCCCAAGAGTGTAAATTTGCAACGAATCGATATCCACGTTCAAAAGAACCGAAACTGGAACCTCATTAGACTATTCTCTTGCACTCTAACAGTATAAATATGCAACGAATACATGTTCTCATTCGATCGAACAAACCGTAAAACCTTATTAGACGGTTCTATTATTCCCCAAGAGTGTTAATTAGCAACGAATCGATGTCCTTGTACAAAAAAATGAAACTTGAACCTCATGATACTATTCTACTATGCCCTAACAGTATAAATTTGCAATGAATACATGTTCTCATTCAATCGAATAAAGAGTAAAACCTCATTAGATTGTTCTATTATGCCCCAAGAGTGTAAATTTGCAACGAATCGATATCCACGTTCAAAAGAACTGAAACTGAAACCTCATTAGACTATTCTCTTGCACTCTAACAGTATAAATATGCAACGAATACATGTTCTCATTCGATTGAACAAAGCGTAAAACCTCATTAGAGGGTTCTATTATGTCCCAAGAGTGTTAATTAGCAACGAATCGATATCCTTGTACAAAAAAACGAAACTTGAACCTCATGATACTATTCTACTGTGCCCTAACAGTATAAATTTGCAATGAAAACATGTTCTCATTCAATCGAACAAAAAGTAAACCTCATTAGATTATTCTATTATGCCCCAAGAATGTAAATTTGCAACGAATCGATGTCCACGTTCAAATGAACCGAAATTGAAACCTCATTAGACTATTCTACTGCACCCTAACAGTATAAATTTTGAACGAATACATTGTAGCGTATCGAAAATTCGACGATAAGATCGGACTTTGGCCAAATTGACTAAAGTACGAAAATAAAATAGTTGGACATGTTCCAATTGCCATTCCAAATCTCTTGGAAAGGTTATAAGATGATCTAGAAGAGTTAAGAAGGTTTTGGCGTTGTTCGGCGCGAAGTAGAGTCGAAACAGCGCGAAAAACACAAGTCCGGCATTCTCGTACGAGGTGCAAAGTTGCCGTCTTGGGTATAGCAACTTTGACCGAGAGGGAAGAGCTCTCGGGTTTGAGAATTTTATGGCCCATACCGGTACAGCCCGGGTGTCTGTACCGGTATAGCCATCACACCCGAGAGGAGAGAGCTCTCGGGTTTGGTAGTTTCTTTGGCCCATACGTGCAGTCGCCCCATACCGGTATAGATCGCGAAACCGAGGGAGGTTGCTCTCGGGTTTCTGCCACTGTAGCACCCCATACCGGTACAGATCTCCCCCATACCGGTATGGGATGGTCTGACAGCAGTTTGTGAACTGCGCGAAATAAAAGAAGTTGAGGGGCTTTTTGGCTATTGTTACAACACAATAAGCTCTCCTTTCACTCACTTCACAGCACACACACACTCACTCTCTCATTTCTTTCTTTTGTTCCCTTTCTCTCTCTAGAGGAGCTCTAGGGCAAGGGCAGAAGAAGGAGAAGAAGTTGGAGGAGAGGACTTTGGAGCTTTGGGAAGGCTTCTTGGAGGTCTTGAAGCTCTCCTACAAGGAGTAGTTGGAAGAGCTTTGCACTAGAGGTAAGAGTTCTACAAGTTTAACTCTAGGGTTTCGATTTTAGCTTGATGTTTGGAGTTTCTAGCTTCTTGCTAGTGTTAGAGGCATGCTAGGGCTATGAACACCATGAAAGCTCCATGAGAGCTCAAGTGCTCTCATGGTGATTTCTTAGGGTTTGTTGTAAACCCCAAATGGATGGTTCTAATGGGTCAAGGATGGTTTTGGTGAGCTTCTAGGTTGATCTAAAGCTATATTTTGCTTGTGAATGAGATCAAAACCCTAGGTTGGACATAGGGCATGGTTGGAGCACCCAAATTTGGGGCTTTTGAACATAGGGGTTCTTGGGTCAAATTGACCTTGTAGAAACCTAATTGGGGGTATTCCCGACGCGTGGGACAACTCCGTTTAATTAAACGAAAATCCGATATAGGGGCTACTATGTAAAATGGCCTGATTAGGTTCACTTTTAAACCGCTGTGTTTTTACCTAGGCCTCTAGGTCGTGAAACTTCTTGGGCATCCTCACAAAATAATTTTAAGGTGGGGGGTGTATACCGGAATCATCGAATTCCCTTCTATGTCTGTTTTCACCTTTTGAGCATATTCTATGTATAGCGTATTCATGCATGATAGGGTAGAGGTTAATTATGCTATGGTTGAACTTCAATTATTGTTCTAATATGAGAATGAACTTAGAGATTGTAATGGAACCATAGAGGCATGAGAATTAGAACCCTACTTGTGTGAATATAGGATGGACTTGATCTCAGTCAACAAAGGTGATATTGAACATAGAGACAAGATTGGCATTGAGACAACCTTAGTTAAACATAGTTTAACTTAGTGGCATTATGGCAAGAATGATATACATGATTAGGTAGAAAACCTATCATTGACAATGGCATGGTAACTAGTGGCTATGAATCCTCAATGTGAGGATTAGATCGATACTCTTGACAAGTCTTGGCTTGAGGGAGGTCGCTCCTCCTCAAGCGGTGAGTTCGGAACGAGTCACCTAGGGGATCGTGGCCCCGACGGACGGTCCCTCGGGTCTTGTAGGCTTAGAGCCTCCCTGTTCAGTGGGGGTTTTTGGGTCTGGAGTTTTGTTGGGGTTCACTATGTTAACCGGCAAGATTGGGTAATGAGCCAAGTAAAGTAAAGTAAAGTAAAGTATGGTAAAGAGCATGCATGCAAACATATCTAAATTCGATTATCTATCTATCCGACTCTTTCTTGGCATAGTATTAGCTTATATAGTTTGGTTACTATTTCATTTCCGTTGAAATACTTATGCCTGGATAGACCTAGTGGGTAAGTCGGCGGGGTCGGTTGCCGAGCCCACTGGGAACTTCGTTGTAGTTCTCACACCACTAACCCCACAGGTCCTAGCACGAGCGGGGCGGCGGAGGACCGGGGCAAGGGGTTAGCGCCATAGCTAGTGGCCACCGGAGTCTTGCATCTAGTCATTTCCTTTTTGTTATACTTGTATCAACTTTATTTTGTTGAACTATCGATGTCAAGTTGTAAACATTCAAGTAAATTTTGGGAGATGACAATGTAAAAGGAAATGATGTATTGAATGCTAAAGGAATGTAATAGACTAGTTTACTTGTATTTGGTTCAAATGTAATCAAGTTCATGTATGGTTTATATTCTAGCTTAGTGCTTACTCTTCCGCTGTGTTGTTGCTTGCCTTCGTGTAAGCCTTGTATAATTGCAAATTCTCTTTGATTTGTTAAATTGTACTTGTTGTTGGAGCCTTGGGCGGACAGGGGAGGCCCTGTCCGTTCGGCGTCTGTTGACGTGGCCCGAACCCGACCAAATAGGCGGGTAGCGGGGCGTGACAGATAAAGTGGTATCAGAGCGTAAACGGAAGTAAGCAAAGGTCTAGGATTGACTTACGAACCTTAGGATTGGAGACCTTAGGGATTTAGGAAACGTTTAACGTGGATTTGGTAAACGCGAAAGCTAGTGGATTGGGTTGACATTAAGACTTCTCTAGAAGGAATTAGAGATGAATTTAAGTATTTATTTCTGCTTAAGGAACTTTGTGGGGCGGCCGACCACATGACACCTAGAGTGGGAAATAATTTACTTATTTGCTTTCGCTTAATTGGGTAGTTATTTTGGAACGTGTAAGAGTCACGTGTATTGAGTATTAATGTGTGTGCTACGTTTCAGGACGTGCTGGCACCGCGGGGACGCCTCCTAAGACGCGATCCACCGGCACCACCTCCGAGGTGCCCGAGCGATCGGGATCGGCGAAGTACGCGAGCCGTGCAAGCCCAAGTAGCGGCATTGGCGGGCTATGAAGCGAAAGGCGGAGCGGCCTTAGTAGGCTCCACGACTTGGTGGCCCGGCGGCGGCGGCGGCGCCCGTGCCTCGGACCCGACGCCACTGTTGAGCTGCGGTACCACCTCCGTGGCGGCGGCGGTACCGATGGCGATTGTACCACCGCCGGCCGGGTTCGTCGGCTTCGGATCACGACACCCCGAGGCGGAGCGGGAACGGGCGGTAGCGGTGTTGACGGCTTTCAAGCGGTTAAAGCCACCAACCTTCAACGGGGAAGACAAGGACCCGTGGATGGTCGAGACGTGGTTGATCGCTATGCAATCCTTGTTCGAGGACTTCTATACCCTCGAGCGGGACAAGGTGCATTTGGCGGCCCATTGCTTCGAGGCGTCGGCGCGCCTTTGGTGGAGGCAAGTGAAGTAGGATCGTTCCTTGAACGATACTACCATGGCTCGGGAGACGTTTCGGGAGATGCTATTGATGGAGTATTTTCCCGAAAGCGATAAAAGAAAGATCGAGGAGGACTTCCGCAAGCTAAGGGGAGTCGCACGGCGCGAATACGAGAGGGAGTTCACGCACATGATCCATTGCGTGCGAGCTTGGTCCACGGCGACGGGGACCGGGCAAAGAAGTTCGGGCGTGGGTTGAGGCCTGATATTTTTAAGACAGCTTGATTCTTTTCTACCGACGACCTATGGAGAGGTATTGGACCGCGCACTTTGGGTGGAGCGCGGCAATGCTATAGCGCGAGAGGAGCGCGAGGCTTTTGAGAGGGACAAGGACGGGAGAAGTCCAAGAAGCGGCATCGAGTGGGTCCGGGCAATCGAGCTCTAAGCGGCCCCCTCGACCTCAGCGGTCACAGTGGCGCGGCAGTCGGAGTCAGACTCAGAGTCAGACCTCCTACCCGTGTGTTATCTGCGGCGGGAACCACCGAGTTGTTACTTGCCCTCAGCGGGAGGGGCGATGCTTTCGGTGTGGCCAGGCGGGCCACATTGGTCGCGAGTCTCCGGCTCATCTCCCGCACCCTCGGCAGCCTTCAAGACAAGACACTCCGCGACGGTTGGCGGGACCGCCACCCGCTATGTCCGCCGGACGGTCATCGGCATCTCGTCGGCGGAGGCACCTCGAGCACCTAGTGGGCGGGTTTTTGCCACTCGGTGGAGGAGCAATCGACTCCGGCACTGGGCCCGATGATGTGGTGGCGGGTATTATTCGATCCAAGGCACTCGAGCTAAAGCATTATTTGATACAGTGCATCTCATTCATTCATACGTGCATCATTCGCCGAGGCTCATGGGGTAGAGATAGGGCGTCATGATGACCAATCGTGGGTCAACTCTAACGCGCACTCCTTTCCTGTGGACGAGGAGTGCGAAAATTGCCCAGTGCAAATTGGGGATTGGATTATGCCAATCAATCTCCTAGTGGTCGAGCGGTTATCGGGCTTCGACGTGGTCCTAGGGATCAATTGGCTCTCTAAGTACTACGCCGTCATCGATTGTGAGAGGAAGGTTATCACATTTCGTGAACCTGGACGAGAAGAAATGGTCTACCAAGCGTGTAAGGGCGCACGTTTTGCGGCGACCATATCGTCGAGGGCGAAGAGGATGATCAAGGGTGGTTGCAAGGCTTATTTAGCGACCATCGTGGATACCCAAAGGGAGCACCGAATTGAGTGGCATTCGGGTGGTATGCGAGTACCCGGATGTGTTTCGGCGGAGTTACCGGGATTGCCACCGGACCGGAAGTTGAGTTTGTCATTGACTTAATCCCGGGCGGCGCCAATCTCGAAGGCTCCGTACAGAATGGCACCGGTGGAGCTGAAGGAACTTAAAGCCCAACTGCAAGACTAGCTCGATAACGGCTTTGTGCGGCCGAGCGTGTCTCCGTGGGGAGCCCCGGTGCTGTTAGTGAAACAGAAGGACGGCACACTTCGACTTTGCGTTGACTATCGCGAGTTGAATAAGGTCACAATTAAGAACAAGTACCCGTTGCCGAGGATTGACGATTTATTCGATCAGTTGCAAGGGTCAAGGGTGTATTCGAAGATTGACCTTCAATCGGGGTATCATCAGTTGAAGATACGGCCCAAGGATGTGCACAAAACGGCGTACCGTACGCGGTATGGCCATTATGAGTTCACGGTTATGCCTTTCGGGCTTACTAATGCCCCGGCGGCATTTATGGACTTAATGAATAGAGTCTTCCGTCCGCTATTGGACCGGTGCGTCGTGGTATTCATTGACGACGTATTGGTATATTCTCGGACCGAGGAAGAACACGAGGAGCACTTGAGAATCGTGTTGGAGACACTCCGGCGAGATAAGCTTTATGCCAAATTGAAGAAATGTGAGTTTTGGCTACCGGAGGTTACTTTCTTGGGTCACGTTATATCTGGAGGCGGCGTCTCTGTGGACCCAAAGAAAGTTGAGGCAATTGAAGATTGGCCTCGCCCGACAAATGCAACGGAAATCCGAAGCTTTTTGGGGCTTGCGGGCTACTACCGGCGGTTCGTGGAGGGGTTCGCTAAAATAACAACTCCACTAACGCGCCTTACGCACAAAGGGGTGAAGTATGTTTGGAGCCCCGAATGTGAGCGAAGCTTTGAGGAGCTTAAGAAAAGATTGTGCTTGCTTTGCCGACGCCGGGGGAGAGGTATGTCGTGTACAGTGATGCTTCTTACGTTGGTCTTGGGTGCGTTCTGATGCAAAATGGCCGAGTTATCGCTTATGCTTCGCGCCAATTAAAGACATATGAGAAGAACTACCCGATTCACGACTTGGAATTAGCGGCGGTCATTTTCGCGCTAAAGCTTTGGAGGCATTACTTGTACGGGGAACATTGTGAGATTTACACGGATCATAAGAGTCTCAAGTATTTGTTCACCCAGAAAGAGTTAAATATGCGACAACGGCGGTGGTTAGAATTGCTTAAAGACTATGATGTTACTATTCTATATCACCCCGGGAAAGCAAATGTCGTGGCCGATGCTTTGAGTAGAAAGTCGGCGGAGAATTTGGTGACGGCAATTACACCTCAACCTGCATTGCGCAAGGAGATGCAGCGGTTAGGGCTTGAAGTGGTGGCGCCGGGAGTGCCGGCAACAGTTGCTATGTTGATCGTGCAACCCACCTTGTTGGAGAAGATAAAGGAGTTACAAATTTCCGATCCTTATCTCCAAAAGGTGCGGGGCGAAGTAGAGAACGGTAGTGCGAAGATTTTGGCATTGGGACCGACGGAACACTACGGTATCGGAACCGTTGGTGTGTGCCCAAGGACGATGATCTTCGAAGGGCGATTATGCAAGAAGCACACCAATCACCCTATAGCATTCACCCGGGCGGCACCAAGATGTACCAAGACTTGAAACTCCATTATTGGTGGCCGGGTATGAAAAGGGACATTGGAGAGTTTGTGGCACAATGTCTCACGTGCCAACAAGTAAAAGCGGAGCGTCGCTTGCCAGCGGGGAAATTGCAAAGTCTACCAATACCCGTGTGGAAGTGGGAAGACATTGCTATGGACTTTGTGACGGGTTTGCCTAGGTCACAAGGCGGGCACGACGCGATTTGGGTAGTTGTGGACCGGTTGACAAAATCGGCTCACTTTTTGCCGATCCACACTACTTGGTCGGGAGACAAGCTAGCTCAAGTGTATCTCGACGAGGTCGTGAGGTTACACGGGGTTCCGGTGTCAATTGTATCGGATCGGGACCCGAGGTTCACCTCTCATTTTTGGAAGAGCTTACAGGATGCTTTGGGTACACGACTCAATTTTAGCACGGCATTTCATCCTCAAAGTGACGGTCAATCGGAGAGGACTATTCAGATACTTGAGGATATGCTTCGGGCGTGTGTACTCGACTATAAGGGCGGATGGCACGATTTCTTACCAATGGCGGAATTCGCATACAACAATAGCTATCAGGAGAGTATTGCGATGGCGCCATTCGAGGCCCTTTATGGTAAGAAGTGTCGTTCTCCAATTCATTGGAGCGACGTGGGGGAGAGCGACTCTTGGCCCCGATGTTGTGCGGGAGGCGGAGGAGAAGGTCCGCCTAGCCCGACAAAGACTCACGACGGCGCAATCTCGGCAAAAGAGTTATGCCGATAAGCGGAGGAAGGATCTAGAGTTTGCGGTTGGAGACCGCGTGTTTTTGAAAGTATCACCTATGCGCGGCATAAAAAGGTTTGGAGTTCGGGGGAAGCTAAGTCCCCGATATATCGGACCTTTTGAGATATTGGAGCGGATCGGTGCGGTAGCATACAAGTTGGCGTTACCACCGAGACTTGCGGGAGTGCACAATGTGTTTCACGTTTCAAACCTTCGCAAGTATATCCACCATTCGGCTCATGCATTGGAGTATGAACCGGTGGAATTAAACGAGGACATGACCTATGAAGAGTACCCGGTTTGTATTCTTGGGAAAGGCGAAAAGAAGCTTAGGAATCGCAAGATTTCCTACGTCAAGGTCCGTGGAGCAATCATGCGGGGCGTGAAGCCACTTGGGAACTCGAGGACACAATGAGGAAGGAGTACCCTCACTTGTTCGAGTCGACAAGCTAAGGTATGCGTTAAGTTTCGCGGACGAAACTAATTTTAAGGGGTGGAGAATGTAGCGTATCGAAAATTCGACGATAAGATCGGACTTTGGCCAAATTGACTAAAGTACGAAAATAAAATAGTTGGACATGTTCCAATTGCCATTCCAAATCTCTTGGAAAGGTTATAAGATGATCTAGAAGAGTTAAGAAGGTTTTGGCGTTGTTCGGCGCGAAGTAGAGTCGAAACAGCGCGGAAAACACAAGTCTGGGCATTCTCGTACGGCATGCAAAGTTGTCAGACCGTATAGCAACTTTGACCGAGAGGAAGAGCTCTCGGGTTTGAGAATTTTATGGCCCATACATACTGACCGGTGTCCGTACGTATAGCCATCACACCCGAGAGGAGAGAGCTCTCGGGTTTGGTAGTTTCTTTGGCCCATACCGCAGTGCAGTCGCCCCATACGGTATAGATGCTGCGAAACCGAGGGAGGTTGCTCTCGGGTTGCTGCCACTGTAGCACCCCAGACCGGTACAGATCTCCCCCATGCCGGTATGGGATGGTCCGACGGTTTGTGAAGCTCGCGAAATAAAAGAAGGTGAGGGGCTTTTTGGCTAGTGTTACAACACAATAAGCTCTCCTTTCACTCACTTCACAGCACACACACACTCACTCTCTCATTTCTTTCTTTTGTTCCCTTTCTCTCTCTAGAGGAGCTCTAGGGCAAGGGAAGAAGAAGGAGAAGAAGTTGGAGGAGAGCACTTTGGAGCTTTGGGAAGGCTTCTTGGAGGTCTTGAAGCTCTCCTACAAGGAGTAGTTGGAAGAGCTTTGCACTAGAGGTAAGAGTTCTACAAGTTTAACTCTAGGGTTTCGATTTTAGCTTGATGTTTGGAGTTTCTAGCTTCTTGCTAGTGTTAGAGGCATGCTAGGGCTATGAACACCATGAAAGCTCCATGAGAGCTCAAGTGCTCTCATGGTGATTTCTTAGGGTTTGTTGTAAACCCCAAATGGATGGTTCTAATGGGTCAAGGATGGTTTTGGTGAGCTTCTAGGTTGATCTAAAGCTATATTTTGCTTGTGAATGAGATCAAAACCCTAGGTTGGACATAGGGCATGGTTGGAGCACCCAAATTTGGGGCTTTTGAACATAGGGGTTCTTGGGTCAAATTGACCTTGTAGAAACCTAATTGGGGGTATTCCCGACGCGTGGGACAACTCCGTTTAATTAAACGAAAATCCGATATAGGGGCTACTATGTAAAATGGCCTGATTAGGTTCACTTTTAAACTGCAGGTTTTTACCTAGGCCTCGGTAGGTCGTGAAACTTCTTGGGCATCCTCACAAAATTATTTTAAGTTGGGGGGTGCATACCGGAATCATCGAATTCCCTTCTATGTCTGTTTTCACCTTTTGAGCATATTCTATGTATAGCGTATTCATGCATGATAGGGTAGAGGTTAATTATGCTATGGTTGAACTTCAATTATTGTTCTAATATGAGAATGAACTTAGAGATTGTAATGGAACCATAGAGGCATGAGAATTAGAACCCTACTTGTGTGAATATAGGATGGACTTGATCTTAGTCAACAAAGGTGATATTGAACATAGATACAAGATTGGCATTGAGACAACCTTAGTTAAACATAGTTTAACTTAGTGGCATTATGGCAAGAATGATATACATGATTAGGTAGAAAACCTATCATTGACAATGGCATGGTAACTAGTGGCTATGAATCCTCAATGTGAGGATTAGATCGATACTCTTGACAAGTCTTGGCTTGAGGGAGGTCGCTCCTCCTCAAGCGGTGAGTTCCGGAACAGTCACCTAGGGGATCGTGGCCCCGACGGATGGTCCCTCGGGTCTTGTAGGCTTAGAGCCTCCCCGTTCAGTGAGGGATTTTGGGTCTTGAGTTTGTTGGGGTTAACTACGTTAACCGGCAAGATTGGGTAATGAGCCAAGTAAAGTAAAGTAAAGTAAAGTATGGTAAAGAGCATGCATGCAAACATATCTAAATTCGATTATCTATCTATCTGACTCTTTCTTGCATGCTTACTCTTAGCATATATAGTTTGGTTACTATTTCTTTTCCGTTGAAATACTTATGCCCGGATAGACCTAGTGGGTAAGTCGGGGTCGGTTGCCGAGCCCACCGGGAACTTCGTTGTAGTTCTCACACCACTAACCCCACAGTCCTAGCACGAGCGGGCGGCGGAGGACCGGGGCAAGGGGTTAGCGCCATAGCTAGTGGCCACCGAGTCTTGCATCTAGTCATTTCCTTTTTGTTATACTTGTATCAACTTTATTTTGTTGAACTATCGATGTCAAGTTGTAAACATTCAAGTAAATTTTGGGAGATGACAATGTAAAAGGAAATGATGTATTGAATGCTAAAGGAATGTAATAGACTAGTTTACTTGTATTTGGTTCAAATGTAATCAAGTTCATGTATGGTTTATATTCTAGCTTAGTGCTTACTCTTCCGCTGTGTTGTTGCTTGCCTTCGTGTAAGCCTTGTATAATTGCAAATTCTCTTTGATTTGTTAAATTGTACTTGTTGTTGGAGCCTTGGGCGGACAGGGGAGGCCCTGTCCGTTCGGCGTCTGTTGACGTGGCCCGAACCCGACCAAATAGGCGGGTAGCGGGGCGTGACATACATGTTCTTATTCAATCGAACAAAGAGTAAAACCTCTTTAGATTGTTCTATTGTGCCCGAAAAGTGTAAATTTGCAACGAATCGATGTCCACGTTCAAATGAACCGAAATTGGAATTGCTTTAGACTATTCTCTTGCGCTCTAAGAGTATAAATATGCAACGAACACATGTTCTTATTTGATCGAACAAAGCGTAAAACCTCATTACATGGTTCTATTATGCCCCGAGAGTGTTAATTAGCAACGAATCGATGTCCATGTTCAAAAAAACGAAACTTGAACCTCATGAGACTATTCTGCTATGCCCCAAGGCCCCGTTTGGTTCGGGGGATAAGCGGGGATACCTAACAGTATAAATGTAGTGACCTGGGCAGTTTGGTAATTTGGCTTCATTGTTTGTATCACCCGCCACCCATGCATATTTACACGTATAGAGAGAGAGAGAGAGAGAGAGGGTCCTTCATCAGCTGCCATTCTTCTTCTTCTTCATCCCTTAGCTCAACCGAAGTGAGGAGGAGAGCTCGGGTGAAGTGCCGACTTCGCCGACGTCGCGCCGCGGAGCTATTCAGGAGCATTTTCGACGTCGTAGTGCTGCGGGGGAGCCGGGCAAACGCGAGATTCTGCCGTCTTCGACTCTGTGCCGGTTTTAGAGTGTTTTCACAGGTGAGTAGCTCGTTGAGATCATGTCAATTGCTTCTACTTCAACCATTTTCGAGCTTGGTGCTGTCTGCTGCAGATTCCAGCGTCGACTCGCCGTGTTTTGGCTCGTTCTCAGCGTAGGAGCATCGGATCGCAACGAAACTTGGTTCGTTGGATTCGGGACTTCGAGAGGAATCCAGAGAACCCTAGATTGCAAAATTTGGAGAAGGTTTGCTTGTTCGAACTCCTGTTTTACTATACGTTGTTGTATGCGCATTTTGAGGTGCTGATTTGCAGATTCCAGCGTCGACTTGCAGAGTTTTGGCTCGTTCGCGACGTAGGGGCATCGGATCGCGACGAGACTTACTTCGTTGGACTCGGGACTTCAAGACGAATCTAGAGAGCCCAAGATCGCAATTTTTGGAGAAGGTTTGCTTGCTTGAAATCTAGTTCTACTGTGCTGCTGTATGTCAAGCAAATTCTGAGGTGCTGATGTGCAGATTCCAGCGTCGACCTTCGGCATTTTGGCTCGTACGCGACGTAGGAGCATCGGATCGCGACAAAACTTGGTTTGCTGGATTCTAGACTGCGAGACAAATCTGTAGAGCCTAAGTTTGCTGGATTTGGAAAAGGTTAGCTTGGTCGAAATTATATGTTTCTCAACTGTTGTTTTCTGCACAGATTTCGTGAGTTTGAGTATCCGTGGTCTTATTTCCCGCAGCGGTGGCAGTGCAGACCTGAGCCGGACGCTTTGGTATTTTCGGGGACCCGAGGACTATTATTCCCTGTTTAAATACCCCCATCACTGTCGGAGAGTAACTATCGAGGTGGGTTTTCATCGGATTATTCCTAAGTACAATGTAGTCGACATGTATATTTTTATGTTGAATGTAAACCTTAGCTCAAATTCATCGATTGACTTGTTACTCGAATCTGAAGTTTTGGAGCATCCTTAGCTGGTAATGAATTATACCTGTTGGCCTTGGATTTGCCTTACGAGCAAACCACGGTTTGATCGTCATATGTATACACTGCCAGATTTAGCTCTAGGAGCCGTACTGTGTTGTATCGTCGCTGTGGGAGTGTGATGGATACCCAGAGTAGTGTAGCTTGTTTTTATGCTCGTGCCGGGATGCCGAGCTTAGTTCAGCAGAGTTCTGACTGTTGGTGTTGTTGGGGACCGTCGGGGGTTGACGGTGGGCCCAGATTACTGTTTTGGTTACAGATTGTGCCAAGGGCACGTGACATATTGGTGGTTAGACCAGTTGGACCCTGTTACTTGACTTATGCCTGTGAGAGCCTGATTGAGCTCGACAGAGATATGCTTGCATACTCGGTTGGTTCGCGCCCACGAGTGCTGCTCCGGAGTCTAGCTTAGTGCTTTTGCGTTGGTGTCGTTGTGTCCTAGTTGTTGGACTCGCTCTCCACTAGCTACCCCTGGGGTAGTTGTTAGTGTAGCTTCGACAGGCGGGGCGGGTGTATCACAGTCCCACGTAAGATTGGGTCAGTTTTTACTTGTTCTACTAAGGGTTGTATTAGAGCAGGATAGTATAGTGGCATCTAGCTGTAGAGTGTTTTCAGCTTTCCTTTACTTTTCTTGCTTACCCTGTAGACTTAGTGGGTGGACCGATGACATTGAGGTGGCACCCACCGAGGACTACTTGTTTTACAGTAGTTCTCACGCCCCTTTTCTTCTACCGTTGTTGCACCGTCTGAGGCGGATCGAGGCAAGGGCGTTGCGAGTTAGAGCCCTACCCTTCGAGTGCTGCTAGAGGATCCTCACTACAGGTAGTTGTTTTTGGCTTGGAGTTGTGTACATACAGTTGTTAACTCGCTGGAGCAAGTAGTACTTTTGTATCGAACATTTTGTATGTATATTGAACTCGTGTTTTTCCTACCGTTTGTTTCTAGTCTTTTCGCTCTATGCTACCGTTTGTAGCATTGTATGTTATACAGTACATACGTTTAGTATACAAGAAAAATTTCTTGTATACGGAGGATTTGTCGGTGTGCCCGAGGGACAGTGCTACTCGAGGCATGACAATAAATTTGCAATGAATACATGTTCTCATTCAATCGAACAAAGAGTAAAACCTCATTAGATTGTTCTATTATTCTCTAAGATTGTAAAATTGCAACGAATCGATGTTCACGTTCAAATGAATCAAAACTGGAACCTTATTAAACTATTATTGTGAGACCCCAGGTAGTCCTATATATAAGATATAATAGGGCTAAAACTCTTAACCCGGCTAAAGCATTTTGGGTGGTGGCAAGACCCAAGAGGTTAAGAGAGTTAAGCGTGCTAGGACGGGAGTAGTCCTAGGATGGGCGACCCCCTGGGAAGTTGGGGCGTCACAGATGGTATCAGAGCCAATTACCCAGACGAAAGTGTGAGATGAGTCTCGGGTGAGCCGAGTGCGGATGACGGGCTAGAGAGAGGAGTCTAACATCGCCTGGTACTTGTGAGTCTGAGCCTGACGAGGACATCAGGGCTTAAAGGGGGGGAGATTGTGAGACCCCAGGTAGTCCTATATATAAGATATAATAGGGCTAAAACTCTTAACCCGGCTTAAACATTTTGGGTGGTGGCAAGACCCAAGAGGTTAAGAGAGTTAAGCGTGCTAGGACGGGAGTAGTCCTAGGATGGGTGACCCACTGGGAAGTTGGGGTGCGCCCTAACAGTATAAATTTGGAACGAATACATGTTCTAATTCGATCGAACAAAGAGTAAAACCTCATTAGATTGATCTATTATGCCCCAAGAGAGTAAATTTGCAATGAATCGATGTCCACGTTCAAAAGAATCGAAACTGGAACCTCATTACACTATTCTTCTATGCCCTAACAGTATAAATATTCAACGAATACATGTTCTCATTCGATCAAACAAAGAGTAAAACCTTATTGGATGGTTCTATTATGCCCCATGTGTGTAAATTTGTAATGAATCGTAATCCATGTTCAAAAGAACCGAAACTGGAACCTCATTAGACTATTCAACTGCGCCCTAACATTATAAATTTGGAACGAATATTTTTTTTTGAGAAATAGGTAGCACGCTACTCGCTTCATTTATTTCATTTAGAAATAAACTTAGCTGAAAATGTGAATCAACTGTTGGATATATTATTATTGGATATAATGTTATTGGATATACCGTTATAATATAATCCAAATATTATGTTCACATACAATACAAATAGGTGAAAGCGTATTAAGGCCCATATTAACTGGAGCCCAATATCTTATTTATTTATTCTAGGGTTTCCCTACGCTGGAGATAACACTGTTGAGCGTTCCAAACTTGACGTCTCTTGGTGTAATACTTCAAGCCCCTCAAAAACACCCTACTCTCTAAAATGATAACCTCCAACAATCTTAAAGTATTATCATCCTATGTCGGATTTGAGCGAGTAAGGTGTCGATTTGAAGATCTCGTCAAGACGAACTCACCGGCATAATTTATTTTCGATTTCGACGGTCGGATTGGCCGGGATCTGAGTTTGAAAGTCAGCAGCCGAAATTTTTTGATTTAAAAATCCAGAAATTATAGCCAATTACTGAGGATGAAACCACTTGGGCTTTGATCTACTCGTCGATACGAACGTTTTGAGTGGTTACTCGTCTCAAACGGAGGTCGAACGGCGGAGTTACGGCAATCAGAAGATTTCAGCAGTTTTCGGCGACGAGTTTGATTCAGATCAGGGGCTTTGTTCAACTTTGTGATCTCTGCGGACTACAAGGTGCACTCTTTCTAACACTTTGCTCCGATTAAATGGCAAAACGTAGTTCTTTTGATATTATAAAATTGCAATCATTTGATGTTACTGAATTTCATGGTTGGAAATTACATGTTCAATTTGGCATGAAAGAACGTGAAATATTCTATACTATTTTGAGTGATTTTGCATCTACCATTGAAGATGTAGATGAATATCAATGGAACAAGGATGAAGATTTTTGTAGAGATTACTTGTTGAACTCTCTAAATCCTTGTCTAGCTATGACTTATAGTGAGTATAAGACAGCGAAAGAGATATGGGATCACTTGAACGCTCAGTTCCAAAACAAGAGGGGCTTTCTAAAACTCTTCTAGCTGAGAAATTCTTTGACTTTAAGTTCAATATGAATTCTAGCATCACCTCTCAATTAATTGAACTTGAGAACATCAGGAACAAGTTGAAAGATGATAAATCTGATATGTCTGATAATCTCTTTGTCGGTCTTGTATTGAGTAAGTTACCTACTGAATGGAATTCTTTCAAGACTGAAATGCACTAACTGAAAGAACAGATGGGACTGGATGAATTAAAGAGATATATTCACATTGAGGATCAAAACAGTACGAGAAAGAGTTTAGAACAAGTAGGACAACAAAAGTCAGTTGCCAACTTAGTTTCACACTTCAATAAATCTCAGAAAACATCCAAGTCATCAAAAGGTGAATCTTCTTCACAGCTAGAGGCCAAAAAGACTATTTCCAAAAATAAGAAGAAAGGGAAGTGCCATAACTGTGGAAAGTGGGGTCACTAGGCAGCAGAGTGTAGACTACCAAAGAAGCCAAAGAATAACACACCACAAAGTGAAACTAATATGCTAATTAATGAAACTGAGCCTCAAGCCTTTATTGGAATGATGAAAATTGGAAAGGCTAGTATTTCTTCTGAGTGGTGGTTGGATAGTGGCGCTACTTGTCATGCTGCAAATGACAAGAACCTACTCACAGAGGTCAAAGAAGTAAAAGACACCGTACATGGAAAATTGCAATGGTGGTGAGGCAGAAGTAACTCATACTGGAACTGCAAATTTGGTGCTTTCTTCAGGTAAATTACTAACTCTGAAACATGTTAGAGTAGTACCTTTACTTAAAAAGAATTTGATATTTATAAGCTTACTTGATAAAGCCGGTATGTCCTTTTCAACTATGAATGGTAGAGTAACCTTATCTGTTAACTCATGTTATTTTGGTTGTGCATTCATGGTTAATGGTATGTATAGGTTGAGTTTAGATACTGATAGCATAAACCATGTGAGTTCTACTCTTATTGATCCAAAGTTGTTGCATAATTGGACATGTGAACTACAGGAAAATGCAACATCTAGCTAAAACTTACAACATTCCATTGGATACTTCTATTCGATTTGACAAATGTGAAGTGTGTGCACAAGCTAAGATCACTAAAAAAATTTTTAAGTCAGTTTCTAAAAGCACACAACTTCTTGAGCAAATACATTCTGACCTTTGTGATTTTAGAAATTATGTCACTAGAGGTGGTCGGAAGTATTTGATAACATTCATAGACGATTTTTCTAGATATTGTCATGTCAATTTGTTGAAATCGAAAGATGAGGTTTTTGAAAAGTTTAAGATTTTCAAATCTAGAGTAGAAAATCAACTCAACATGAAAATTAAGAGGTTTAGAAGTGATAGAGGAGGAGAATATACAATGACAGGGTTCAAGGAATTTTGTGCTTCAGAGGGCATAATACTTGAAACCACTGCTCCTTACTCACCCCAATCAAATGGTGTTGCTGAGAGTAAGAATAGAACGTTAACTGAAATGTTAAATTCTATGTTGCTTACAGCTGGCATGCCTTCTCCTATTGGGGAGAAGTAGTTCTAACTGCTAATCACATCCTGAATAGGTTGCCATACTCTAAGTTGTCTATAACACCTTATGAGATATGGCATAAACGTTCTTGTAGATATGATATTCTTAAGACCTGGGGTTGCATTGCTTATGTAAGAATACAAAATCCAAAGAGGCCTAAGGTGGGACCTAGAACCGTTACCTGTGTATATCTAGGTAGTGCAGAAGATAGTGCTGCAGATAGGTTTTTAGATCTATCTACTAACACGGTGATAGAATCTAGAGATGCGATTCTTCGAGAATAAGTTTCTCAGAGATCATGGCTTGAATATTTCTGGATCTACAGATATGATTTCGGAATCTCCTGTAGAATCTGAAGCAGGCCCTTCTAACACTAATTCCACACAACTGGTTGTTGAATCAGCTCCAGTTAGAGTATCTACAAGAGAGAGAGTTCCCAAAAATTTTGGTGAGAACTTTGTTACTTACCATCTAGAGGATGATCCATTTTCTTATCAAGAAGCAATGAGATCTAGGGAATCCCTACTGTGGGTAGAAGCCATTGATGATGAAATGAGCTCTGCATTGCGAGAACCACACTTAGCGACTAGTCAATTTGCCAAAAGGGGCTAAGGCTATGGTGTAAGTGGGTATTGAAAAAAAGCGAATAGTGATGGATCAATAGCCAGGTACAAAGCATGTTTAATAGCTAAAGGCTATAAACAACAGAGTGGAATAGACTATTTTGATGTCTATTCACTTGTGTGTCATCTATCAACTATAAGAATTCTTCTTGCTTTGGCATCTATTGAACACTTTGTAGTGCATCAAATGGATGTAAAGACAGCTTTCCTAAATGGAGAGTTAAATGAAGAAATTTACATGGAACAACCGGAAGGGTATGTCATGAAAGGTCTTGAGGACAAAGTTTGTAAATTGAATAAATCTTTGTACGGTCTTAAACAAGCACCTAAGATGTGGCATCTTAAATTTGACAAAGTGGTAAAGAGTTATGGCTTTCAGTCTAGCTATTCAGATAAATGCCTTTACCATCGTTTTACGTCAAATAAGATAGTCATCATTTGCTTATATGTTGATGACATATTAATTCTTGGCTTCGATCATTACAGTGAGTGACGTAAAAGCTACTTTAGCTAAAGAATTTGACATGAAAGATCTTGGTATTGCTAATACCATTCTTGGTATGAAAGTAAGATTTGTAAGGCAAGTCATCTCCCCTTAGCTGCACTCATTATATTGAGCAGTTACTTTCTACCTGGGAATACAGTGATTGTAAACCTAGTGAGACACCATATGATTATAATAAAAGACTGAGTCCTAATGAAGGGACCAGTGTGGATCAATTAAAGTATTCAAAACTAATTGGTAGTCTCATGTATGCTATGAGTTGCACTAGACCCGACATCGGCTTTACAGTTGGCATGCTGAGTCGTTTCACTAGTAATCCTAGTAAAGAGCATTGGGATGCCCTTAGTAGGCCGATGAGATACCTTAAAGGTATGAAAGATTATGCTCTATGTTATTCTGGTTATCCTCCAACTGTGGATGGATATTCTGATGCCTCATGGTGTTCAGAAATTAGAAATAGTAAATCCACAGGTGGATATGTATTCACTTTAGGTGGAGCTGCTATTACTTGGAAATCCAAAAGAGACTTGTATTGCCTTGTCGTCTATGGAATCGGAACTTTTTGCTCTAGCTTCTGCTGGCGAAGAAGCATAGTGGATAAAGAATCTGATTTTGAATATTCCTTTGACTCGGCTACAGATTAATTTTTTAAGCATGTTACTGTGATAATCAAGCGGTTGTCCAAGTTGTTAAGAATGCTTTCTTTAATTCAAAGAGAAGACATGTGAGGCGAGACACGCGTTGTTGAATTATCTGAGAGAACAAGGAGTTATCACCTTGATCGATGTGAGATCGAAGGATAACATGGCCGATACTCTCACAAAAGGTATGCCTAAAGATCGATTATTCAAAACAGTGGGGGAAATGGGGTTAAAGACTATATAGATTAGTTTTAATTACCATTTACTTACCTTTTAAGTGTATGTTTTGAATTATCGAATCTTCTTTTGGTGGTCAAGCAAAATTTATATGTTTCATCGATGTTCATGGTTGCGGACTAATTTGAAAAGGGTGAGTTGTTTCATTCCAAACTTGATGAAAATGACTTTAACCTAATTCAATGTTCTACCTAGAAAGCTTGTGTCATTCCAAACTTGATGATACAATCCAACTAGGTTGAACTATTCTTTTCTTTGTTAAATGATCTCATTCCAAACTTGATGCTAGATTATTTGACTTTAAAGAATTTGTAACTGTGACATTCCAAATTGAAACATAGAAATAGCTATCTGCATAAGAAGCCTGTTGGTATTGGTCTTAATCAAACTATTTAGGCTTTGTTCATAATTTATGAAAGCTTGATGCTTATAAACATGATATTATAATGCTTTATGACATTAATATATGTTCTTCTTAGCCTGATGTTATAATGCTAGGTTCTTTTAGTAGAACTAGACATTTTAAGTAGATTATTCGAATGATTAAATTCATTATAATATGATATTTATATTTGATATTCTACAGAGGATGGCAAGTATGGAGGAGAGCTTAATGAGTGGGATCCTGATCAAGATGATCTATTTGATGAATGAATATATATCATTTAGAGTCTATGGGGACTTGACAGTTCACCTACGATTACCTGTTTTTGATGGAATCCATTTACTTAAGACTTATTTTTTGCTATCTTTATTTAGTGAATATTATTATGCATTTTTCTTACATTTGTAAGGCTTTGGATTATTTTGACTGGCCTACTTATATCTGACTTTTATGCATATGTTGGTTGTGAACTGATTTTGATAATTATTTTGGGTATACTGATCTCAGAACAGATTCATGATAATGTTGATTCACTTATTTGGATGGCAATTGATGATTGAGTTTTAATCCGAGTTGATTGTTTTGGTTTGAATGTGAATGATTCATATTTGTTTGAACATTACACTGAACACCGTATTGGATTGTGCTGTATGGTGAACATAGGAGGAGATTGTTGGATATATTATTATTGGATATAATGTTATTGGATATACCGTTATAATATAATCCAAATATTATGTTCACATACAAGCCCAATAGGTGAAAGCGTATTAAGGCCCATATTAACTGGAGCCCAATAGCTTATTTATTTATTCTAGGGTTTTCCTACGCTGGAGGTAACACTGTTGAGCGTTCCAAACATGACGTCTCTTGGTGTAATACTTCAAGCCCCTCAAAAACACCCTACTCTCTCTAAAACGATAACCTCCAACATCAACTAGGATTCGAACTTGGGTCTCGGCTACCAACCACCAAGTCATTTGCCACTTGCTCCAGTAGGGATGTCAATGGGTATGGATACCTGAAAAATTATTCGAACCCGAACCCGAATAGAGCGGCCCGAGCTAAACGGGTATGGATTCGGTTATGGGTATAGAAAATAAAAACCAGACGGATATGAATACGGATATGGATTTTGTATTTACCCGACCCGAACCAGAACCCGACCCGAACCCAAACCCGAATAAATTATATATATACATAATTTATTATTTATTTATTTATATAATATATAAAATATATAATAATTTTTTTTCCTTTGTTCTTTATTTAACGGTATGAATTTTTAAAACCCCTCGAGTTCGGGTCCGGGTTCGGGTTTCGGGTTTTTGGTCGGGTACGGATATGCGTATGAATTTTTAAAACCCGTCGGGTTCGGGTACGGGTACGGGTTTTAATTTGATTTTCGGGTTTGGGTTCGGGTTCGGGTTTTTTAAAACCCAACCCAAATCCGACCCGTTGACATCCCTATGCTCCAAGGACGGTCGGTATTTGGAACGAATACTTGTTCTCATTCAATTGAACAAAGAATAAAATCTCATTAGTTGGTTCTATTAGACCCCAAGAGTGTAAATTTGCAACGAATCATAAACCACGTTGAAAAGAACCGAAATTGGTACCTTATTAGACTATTCGACTGCGCCCTAACAGTATAAATTTACAACGAATACATGTTCTCATTCAATCGAACAAAGAATAAAACCTCATTAGATGGTTCTTTTATGCTGCAAGAGTGTAAATTAATTTTCAACAAATCAATATCCATGTTCAAAAGGACCGAAACTTGAACCTCATAAGACAATTCTGCTGCGCCCAAACAGTATAAATTTGCAACGAATATATGTTCTCATTCAATCGAACAAAAAATAAAATCACATTAAATTATTCTATTATGTCCCATTTACACCTTTATGCTTTTGTTGCATCATATATAACTTTATTGTACTACAATAAAAGAGTATTGTACTTTTTCTACTCTCCTCACTATTGTTTGAAAGAGTATTATACTTCTTTAAGGTGTTGTTTGGTTTGGGGATAAGCAAAAAGTAGCTATTTCAGAAATAGGTATAAATTGAGGGATAAGCGGGGATTAGATTACTTTTGTATTTGGATGAAAATTGGGTTATTCCTGGAATTAAAAAAAAAAAACGTTTGGTTAGGTAAGATGGAATAAGAAAGATAATGGATTTTATAAATAAAAGATAAAGATATTACTCTCTTAATATATTTAAAATTAATTTTTAAAATTTTTATTTTTAAAATTTTAACTTTGAAAATTTCAAAATTTGAAATTTAAATCTAAAATTCTAAATTTAAATTTCAAACTTTAAATTTAAGATCAAATTTAAATTTGAAAAATATAAAATATCAAAATTTTAAATTTGAAAATTTTATAATATTAAAATTTAAATTTAAAATTTAAAATTTTAATTTATAATTATAAACTTTAATTTTGAAATTATAAATTATAAATTTTAAAAATTTAAATTTTTATTTTTTAAATGCTTTAAAATAAGAATAGGGGTGGGAAAAATTTTTAATAATAAATGTATAAAGTTTTTAAAAATTTTACTTAAACTTAAATCTAATAAAAAGAATTTATTATAATTTTTAAATATAAATAATATATATTAATATAATACAATTAATAATTTTATAATAAAAATAATGTATTATAATATGTAACATATTATATTTATATAATTTAATTTTAATTAAGTTTGAAATTAAGCGTTGGAATAGCTATTCTACCAAAATGGTGGAATAGCAAATCCTTGCTATTCCGAAATAATCGGAAATAGCAAGCTTTGACTAGGATAAAATATCCTGGCCAAATTTAATTCCTTTTGGCGGAATAGCGGGAATAACGAAAGTTATCCTTGCTTTATCCCCAACCAAACGCGGTCTAAAAGTACTCGGAAAAAGTATTGTAATATTTATAATTTTATTGTATGATTTAGAATATATTGATTCATTTGATAAGAATAAATAGTATAATATATTATTAAATACTGCATTAATATACTTTATAATTTATAATTTTATTATTAAAAAAATATTATATTTTATAGTAAATTTAAAGTCTCAATAAAATTTTAATAAACATCCTGATCCATCCAAATGCAAAGTTAATTAATTAAGAACAATATTTCACAATTTCATTGTACCAATAAGGATAGTGTTTTCAGTCACCCCACAGGCTCTATTTGTCTTCTCGATGTACAGCTGTTTCGATTTGACTTCTCTAACTTTCCAGCCGATTTGTCCTTACTGGATTTTTAAATTAAAAAAAATAAACCCACTTTTCCCCTGGCAGAAATTTTGTAAGGAAAGGGCGTTTGGATTGACGAATTTGTAGATCCAACGTAAGTCAAGTACAATGGTGTTTGAGTTTTTCTGAAGTATGATTATTTTTTTGTTGTTTGTTTTGACGTAACAAATGCGATCTGAAAGTTAAATTCAATTACTTCTTCTATTTATTTTCATGTAACTTGGTGCTGGTAAAATTAGTTTTTTGAATTTCGTTATTTGTTTTGATGTAAGTAAGTGAACCTCGTTATCTCCTAAATATAGTGGTAAGTTTATCACAATAAATTTTAACCTATTATATAATTAAATTTTTTATTATTATTTAAAAATAATTCTAATTTATTATAAATAAGGTAATTCTAATTTATTATAAAGGAAGTAGAGTTTATATTTTCTTGTTTAATAAATTTTTTAAAGAAGGTTGAGTGTGGTGGAAGTCGAGTTCGACACTTTAGAGGAGGAAGTCGAGAGTAGGTAAAGTGAAGGTCTAACTTAACTTGAGTTACATTATATTTTTCACTTATACCAAAACAAATAACGGAAGTGACCAAAACAAACATGCCCTAAACTTCAAATACCCGCTGTGGTTTCGTACTTTTTTATTTTAGTATCTTTTAGTTTAAAATGTATTAAGTTAGCCCATATGGTTTCGCACTTTCTCATTTTAGTACCTTGTGGTTTAAAATGTATCAAATTAGCATTATGTGATTTCATTTTTTTATTTTTATTATTCATTTCACTAATTATTTTTATTAAATTAGTGACAAAGTTAAAACTAAAGGGCACTATAGTGAACATTCGATAAATCTAGATAGGTTATGTGAAGTTCTTTGTATATAATTTAATAAAATATTAATAGAGATAAAAAAATCAGTGACAAAGCTAAAATTAAAAGGTACTAAAGTAAATATTCGATAAACTGGGTAGCATATCTGAAGTTTTTTTTGTATATAATTTAATAAAATATTAACAGAAAAGCCCATAAAAAGAGAAAAATAAAACCAAAGAATACTAAATTTATGTACTTTAAATCAAAAAATATTAAAGTGAAAAAGTGTGAACTACAGATACTAAATTGTTATACTTTAAATCATAGATTACTAAATAAAGGAAAATGCTACCTGTACAACCCGGTTGGGCCTACAACCCAACCGGCGAACGGTCTTGATTAAATTAGCAGAAGAGTAGCCTTTAATTCCACCCTCTTTTAATTTTTGACCTACCAGTCACTTTCTCTCTCTCTCTCTCCCTCTCTCGCTCTCTCTCTCTTTCTCTCTCTGTTTCTCGCACCCTTCTCGCACCCGAAGCCTTCTCGCACTCGAAGCTATATAGGTGTTCCTTTTAATATTACAGCTGTACCGTGGAGTGGTATAATTGTTCCATATTAGACTACAGCTGCGAAAACTGTAACCCTATATAGCAATGGCCATTAATTTGAGGCAGCTATATAGGTGTTCCTTTTAACATTACAGCTGTACCGTGGAGTGGTATAACTGTTCCATATCAGGCTACAGCTGCAAAAGCTGTAGCCCTATATAGCAATGGCCATTCATTTGAGGCGGCTATATAGGTGTTCCTTTTAACATTACAATTGTCGTGAGTGGTATAATCTGTTTCCATATCAAAGCACACAAAAATAGCCCTATATAGCAATGGCCATTCATTTGAGGCAGCTATATAGGTGTTCCTTTTAACATTACAGCTGTACCGTGGAGTGGTATAACTGTTCCATATCAGGCTACAGCTGCAAAAGCTGTAGCCCTATATAGCAATAGCCATTCATTTGAGGCAGCTATATATGTGTTCCTTTAAACATTACAATTTGTGGAGTGGTATAACTGTTTCCATATCGTGCACTTTTATATAGCAATGGCCATTCCTTTAAACATTACAAAATTTAAATACACTATGTTAAATTTAAAAATATAAAATTTCCATTACAAAATTCCCATTACAACTAGGGATCCAAAAACCCTAACAACCACAATCCGTGGCGAAGAAGAGAGGTGACGGGGGTGAAAAACAAGAGGGTTTTCACCTCGTCGAAGAAGAGGCGAATCCATCGGCGGCGGCGTGAGCAAGAGGGTGTTGGGAGAGGCCGAGGGAGTCACGGAGGTCGAGTATGGCGTCGAAGAGGACCTCGCCGGAGGCGACGCGGCTCACGTCGGTGCCGAGGGCTAGGGCTTTGAGGGACTCGAGCGCTCTTGGTGGCCAAAATAGGACCAAGGAGGAGGAAGGGCAATGGAAAGGAGATGAGAGGAGAGAGATGAAAAAGGGGGGAAAGGGAGATGAAAAAGGAGGGAAAGGGAGATGAAAAAGGGAGGAAAGGGTATAAATAATATGATGGGAGTGAGAATATCACAATTTTGTATGTAGAATAGCTAGTTGGATACAAAGTTGTAAGATGTACAACCCCTTTGGGGTTGTATAGCATTACTCCTAAATAAAAAGAGTAAATTGCACCGTTGCCCCCGAACTTTTGGCGGAGTTTCACTTTACCCCCAAACTCTTAAAACTGTCATTTACCTCCCTATACTTTAATATTGCATCTTGTTGCCCCTTCCGTCAGTTAAAGTTAACGGAAGAGTTTTAAGGAATGGAGAAAAAACTATAAGAAGAAGAGTTGGAGGGCATAGAAATGAAAAAAAAAAGAGTTTTTAAGGAATAAAAGTGAGTTGGTTGGAACAGGGAATAGTTTTGGCGGTAGATTTCCCGCCAAAACCTAACTCTTCCGTTAACTCCCGTTCAGCTCCGTTAACTTTAACTGACGGAAGGGGCAACAAAATGTAATATTAAAGTATAGAGGGGTAAATGACCGTTTTAAGAGTTTGGGGGTAAAGTGAAAGCTCGTAAAAATTCGAGACAGTGTAATTTACCCAAATAAAAAAAAAGTACGAAATTATGGTATTTACAGTTTTCTTAATTTAAACAGAAAAAGAGTTGTCTGCCACGTGCCAGCACACGGCCAAAAAGCTTCCCCCGGCCCCAAAGTGCCAAACTCCCGTCCCCCCTCTCTCTCTCTCTCTCTCTCTCTCCTCTCCCTTCTATCGTAGGAAACCCACATTGCCACACAGCTCATTCTTAGGGAAACCAAAAAAAAAGAAAAAAAAGAAAAAAGAAATTCAATTTTGTTTTTCATTTCTCTTTTAGGAGTGCAAGTAAAGCGAAAAAACATACTAGAGTTTTAGTATGAAGAAGGATGGCTCCTCCCCTGCTGCTGCTGCTGCAAGTTCGCTGGCGATAATGGAGAAGAAGAAGAAGAAGCAGCAGCATCAGCCGGCCGCCGGCTGCATCGCAGTCTTCCTCGACCTCTTCGCCAAGAAGCGCAAGTTCTTCCCCCGCAAACTCCTCCCACCTCCTCGTATGCAAAATCTCTCCCCCATTCTCCTTCTTCTTCCTCTTCTTCTTCTTCTCCTTGATACATTATTTCCGCCCTCCCAGCTCCCCTCTCCGCGAAAAACTCTGGCGGCGGCGAGAAGTTTCCTGCGCCCAAGATGCTCTTGGTATTCTTATCTTTCTTTGTTCTCTTTTTATAGAATTTTTTTTTTTTAAATAATAATAATGAGAATGAATCGTCAAAGTTTAGATCAAGCACGATGAGAACTCGGGAATGGTGGGGAAGGATGAGGCCGGCGGCGGAATGCGCGCGCCGGGGGTGGTGGCCAGGCTGATGGGCCTCGACGCCGTGCCGGCGCCGGCGGTCAATCGTCAGACAGCTGAGCCCTCGCGAGAATCGCCGCCTCGGAAGATGCAGAAGAGGGGCCAGTTGTTAGAGAGTTGGTTGCGCCGAAATGATGCGGCAGCGGCGGCGGCGGCGGCATCGAGGAGGAGGAGCCAGTGCACGCTTGCGTCGCCCGTGAAGTCCCCGAGATCGCCGCCAATTTCCGGGGGGAGGAACAGAGCTAGGCTGATTGGCGCTGCCGCGAAGATCCTTGAGCCCGGCCTGAGGCCGAGGGCTCGTCTTCCTCCGCCTTCTCTTGCGCGTCTGGAATTCAATGCTGACGATGCCTTGCTGGAGGAATCTGGACCAGCCTCGAATAATAATAGCTCTTTTGCCGGTCCGGTTCCGGGTGGGGCATTGGAGCCAAGGTCAAGTTGTGAGGGGAATAGAGAGAGTGATTGCAAGAATTTCGCTCCTTCCGGTTTGAGTAATTCTCGCTCGTCTCATAACAGTCCTGGAGATGATCATAAGAAGAAGACGCCGGTGATTGCGAGGGGACTAAATCGAGCATCATCATCATCACCTCTTCCCGTTCAGTGTAGCGGAAATGAGCGGGGCTCGTCGCCTATATTGGGTAATCGGAATAGGACGACCTCACCGGTTGCCCGGGCTGGCATAGACGTCACCAAGGACAAAAGCAACGTGCGTATTAATCAGAATAGGAGCAAGAACGTTGCTTCGAATTCTGCCCTTAAACAGAACAATTTGAAGCAGAACCAATTGCCTTTAGCTACCGGGGAAGTGGCTCGTCGTCGTTCTACAGTGCACGGTCGGCAGAATAACATTAGAGATGGTATCACATTGCATGAAGCCAAAGGGCTCAGTTCTGCAAAGAAAAATCCGAATATTTCTAAAGCCCCAATCATAAAGGCTAAAGGAGTTGACAGAATGGATGTAGCCAGGAAAGGGCAGTCGAGTAATAATCTCCACTGTGGAAACACCAGTATAGGAAAACCTAAACTTGGGATGCAACGAAATGCCGAAAAGGATTTGATCAATGGGAGAGAAACAGAGCAGGTTCGAACAAAGCCGGTTGGTCGAAACCCTGCAAGAAGAGACTCATGGAAAGAGGCGGAACTTGGTAATGTTAATGCTGTTGGGAGTCCGGCTTCGTGTATTCTTTCCTTTACATTTAGTTCGCCAATGAAGCATGTTGCTGGGTCCCTTCTTAACAGTTCGGATATAATAGAGAAAAGAGGGGAAATGAAGGAATCTTTACGTTATGCCATTGTCGGTACTGAATTGGTGGATTCAGATGCTTCTTATCAAAGTTCTTCCCATAAAGAAACCACTTTTAGGCAAGACATTTCTTGTAATCTTGTTGAGCAGAAAACTAGAGTTGATTCCTTGGACCGAGGTGATTTAGAGAAAAAATGTGACTCCAGTGTAATCGATCGTCTGAATCAGGACCAAAAACACATCTGATTGGACAGATAGCCTTATGATGGGCATCAAAAATAAGTTTCAGGTCAGTAGTTCGTTCTCTAGTTTTTTTGTAGTCCGTCACAATTCTTGTCATGTTATTTTTCTAATCCTAGCGGCAGTTATGTGCTTCTTCTAACAATACCAGGAGACCTTAACTACTTGTTAATTAAGATGATATGAATGATAATTGATAGAATGCCTGTTGCTAATATAGCTGCAAGTAGTTGAATCATTTTTTTAAATTTCATTTTTTTTCCGTTACTAGAATGCATTGTATGTTCAGGGGGCTTTGGCACAAGTAGTCAATCAGAAATATTTGATGATAGACATTTTACGTTGGGAAAATGACCAAAATTGTAGTTGGTGATCTGAAAAATAGAATCAAGGTTTGCTTCTTGTGTGCTGGTATGTCAATAATGATTCTAGGTAATACAAAACTTGGAAAAAGAACATGGAAGGAAATTGAATTAGGAATTTTTAGTAGAGAAGAAAACAAATGATAACAATGATCAGATGGTAGCCAAAGATGTTAATGTAAAAATGTATTGATAAACCTAACGGAGCTGTCTGCCGTCTACCTTAACATACCCTTGTATTGTTCGGCTCAATGAAACTTTTAATACATCAAATGATAATTTCATGTCTGATCTGTCAAGTGTCGTGAGATATATCTTGAAATTGTATCGAAACACCTAAAGCCATTATGTCCCTACTGGTCCTTAGTAGTTTAGGCATCTGATGGATTGTTAAATCTTTTCAGCCATAAAAAAATATATTTGCTCGGTTTTAAGCTTATCCTCATTACATCAACTGAGATAAATGAAAGGCATACATTAATTTGTTATTGCAATACAGGAGGTTGATGTTTAGTATTTGTGGAATCTTAATACTTGTGATTTTTCAAGATAGAAGGTTCCAGCTATGAATACAAGGTGATTATCTCAAGGCTTTAAGTGCCAAGGCACGAGGCACATGGTTGGCACACTATGATGCCATGCTTACATATGGTAAAGCCTGTGTGCTACTGGCACAATGCCCCTGCACGTATGCACTTTGGCATGGGATTGTCGTGACCTTTTGCCAACAATATGTCCTAATTGTTCTCAAATATGTCGTTACCAAATCTGTTGTACTCTGCTGATGGATATTGCTTGCTAATTTAAATTCCTAAAATTACTGCAAAATTTCATTAGATTATTAATAAAACTTGAGGAAAACCTAGTTCTCTTAAAAACTTTAATCCCATTAAAAATTACTAAGAAAATGTATGCATGCTTTCAAACATTCATATACTTATTTGGATTGGTGGAAAACAAGGGTTTGAGGGAAATCAAGGTTGCCCCGTGTTGATCTGCAATTTCATGAAATTCAGGTCATTTAGACACGAGTTCTTGGATAATAGAGGCCACAAAACAACTTTGTTGTTGAAAAATTTCAAAATAGAGGGTTGCAAGCGCTATTGCAGCATCAAGATTAATATCTTTCCAATATGTTGTCGGCACAGACGCACAGTTGTCATGGCCCATGTCTATTGCCACTTAAATCCTTGATTTATCATAATGCAAGAAAAATGATTTAGAGGCCATATATAGTATTTGGTAGTTGATGTCTTTCATGTCTCTTTAACCAAATTGCTACATGACCTGAGTCAACAAAATAGAAACATCAGACAAGATATTCATGAATCTAATTAGGCCCTTGGTGTTCTGTTTTACTATTTCTTAATCTAGTAGTTTTTTGGTGAAACAAAAACCTAAAGCACTTTCTTGATGCTACCATGATTTCTTGGGCATACTAGTTTCTAAGATGATACAGCAAAAACCTATGTACTGCGAGTTATCTTTCAATTTAACTTTCATCTCAGATAAGAGCATATGAAAACTGAAGTTGATATCTATGTGATCAGAATGGCACACATGGCTTTGTAGCGGCTTACAATTCAGGCGTGTCTATGTGGGAAATACGTCTTAAATTGTTTTCTTATAAAATTTCCATTGCATTTGAATATTGTGTTTTATATTGAAAACATCTCTTTTCTACATTATCCTTGTTCCTTTAATTGACTCTTATGTTTTAAACAGTAGTACTTATGAAACTTCTGTTGGAACTTGTTCTTTTTAATGAACGTACTTATGTTTCACAATATTATTAGGATGCTGCGAAAGAAAGTAGTACTTCTACTGCACTTCTGGCTAGAGATATTGATCATCTTGTTGGAGCTTCATTCATGGGCGATGATGACAATGGTTTTTCTGGGTGCTCAAATGGAACCACTGTTTCAGAAAGTAATTTCTGGCAAAATGGTGAACCACTCTTTACATTTTGTCTTTACAAGAAAATTTTTTCGTATAGTTTAAATAACACCGTTTTGGGCTTTCCGTATTCAAAAAAATCCAATATATGCTTCATTAGAAGTATAGAAATATATGCTTATATTATGCAGTTTTCTCGTACTTTGCTTGGGCTGAGATGTTTAATGCTCGTGGCTCTTTGATTTTAACATTTCTGCCCACATTCTTTTCTCCATGCTCATTATTGCAGAAAGCAAACAGGAATTGGACTTCAAAGAGACCTCATGGAGCAGAAACGAACAAAAGAACAATCCCAGTTCTGCCAGCAGTATTACAAGAACTCATGGTATTTTCCCATTTGAAGTTGCAATTCAAGAGAGAAAGGTCAGATTTTCGGCAGAAGCAATATCTAATGCTGAGCTGCTATTGGAAAACATTTATCCTTTTGGTTCAGATAGACCAAAAGACTCTTTTGTAGAGTTATTTTTCGGCGAAAAAATGGGATCTATTCTCAGTGCTTTTTACACGAGTTCAAGAAGTGGCTTTAATTTCACAGAGCCTAAAGCAGGAAATCAACTCAGAAATCTTATACTTGAATGTGTTATTGAGTGCCTGGCTTCGATGCATGACTGCTTCTATAACTCAGGTTATAAATCATGGTTGAAGCGTATTGGTTTCGTTACCAAGGACAGGCTAGTTAGTGACATCAAAAAGGAAATTAGAGGGTGGAATAATATGGCCGGCTTAGATCGTCTGATTTGTAAGGATCTTGATCACTCAAACGGGATACGGATGGACTTCTCGATTGAGTCATTTCAGGTAGGAATGCGGATTGGAGACGACATACTTCAGCTACTAATTGATGAAATAGCAATGGATGTTTATTAGGTAATGAATCACGGTATATACGGCTATGGAGATTTGTGGTTTTGCACACATTTTAATGTTCCATATCCTACCCTACAATGATCAAGCATTGAAGAGTGTAGTATTATGTAGAAAAATGGTTGGATTTGTAGAGGAGAGACCTCGGGGCCTCGGGGTTCTCTTTTATCCTTCTTCGGCCGTTTTGGAAGAGAAGTTGAATATTAACTGCACCGAATTTCGTAATTTTTCAGAGGAACGCGGTCCATGCCTTTTTGACTGGAGTGTTGGCATGTATGTTGTGCTTCAAATACAAAGATATGTGATGTTTGATTCAATTGTTTTGTAATGTTGATGTGTATAAAGCTGATTGTATTTTTGTTTTTGTATGAGGTTTGATTGGATCCTGCTGTGTCGTGTAACATTTGAAGAATTTCGCAAGGAAAATTCAAACCCTCTTGTTTGTGAGTATTACAGGAATATACAAAAAAAGGAACATTTTTCTCTTGTAGCACTGCTGTGAGGATGACGACCAGTTTGCTACGCAGGTGGTGAAAAATTATTGCCTGCACTTGCTGTACGTATAACACTTTATAGGCCACATTTGATGTTTGAGTACAATCGATGTTTGAAAAGCAAAATCTAGTTCGAAGGATGTGATCTGCATACGTATGAAAGCTTTGTATAAGTAACACTTGTTGGATCCAGGGATATCTCGGTTTTGTGGGTTGCTTCTTCTTTTAACTTAGCCCCTTCTTCGATTCCTTTCAACTCTAACTTCTATCCTTCCTTTGTGATGGTGACTGAATTTAGAAGAAAATCGAAGGTTACCATCCCGTAAGATTTTAATCAATCAATTCCTAGCACAATGCTTGAGCCCTCCAGTCTGATCACTCTTAAATCAGTCACGAATATTTGCTCTTCCATAGTCCAAGAGAACTCTAGACACTCAGGGCGTGTTTGGTTCGCTTATTTTTCACTCTGGAATAAGAAAGGAAATGCACGAATCCGTTTGTGGGTGTTTGGTACGCGGGTGTCCCATTCCGATTCCGATTTCCGAGTGGAATGGGAATCCCTCAATCGCCCTTTTTTCCAATCCGACCTAGGAGGCCGGATTGAAAGTTGAATCCGGGCGGAATTAATATTTCTTAACTTTTTTAATTAAAATATGAGTTTAAATTTAGAAATTAAATATATAATTTTAAATTTTAATTTGAACTTGAATTAAAAATTAAAATTTAATCAAGTATTTTGAATCTAACTTATGAATTTGAATTTAAATTAAATTTTAATTTAAATAAAATTTTATTCAAATTTTATTTAAAACTTAAATTAAATTTAGGGATTCAAATTAAAATTTAAATTGTAATTTTAAGTTTGAATTTGAATAAATCAAAATTTAGTTTTATATTTTGAATTATCCACTCAACTTCAAAATTTAATTTTTTTAAAAAAAATAGATTTAAAATTTTGATGTAAACTTTTAATATTTAATTTTTATTTTACATTTAAATTAATATATTAATTATAAAGATCAAATTAATATATTTATTTGATTATTTTTTTCATATCTATCTCGAACCAAACACCAACAATGGGAATGATTTATTCCGATTCGATTAGTGTGATGAACCAAACAGAATCAGTAATGAGTCATTCCGATTCCGATTCCAACTTATTTCAATTCCGATTCCGATTCGATTCGACTTCGAACCAAACACGCCCTCATTCTTACTCAATACCTTATGCCCGTTAGCTACTGTTACTACCAAAGACGGGGCTACTATCATCCTTGTTCTCACCTCCTTAGCTACCTGCAAATTGATGAAACTATGCGTTTGTTAGATGTATGCCCTAGAAGCCAACCAGACCGACACATGTATTCTTTCTAGGACATAAATTTGTATTTGACTTTTAAATATTATGAATAAATTAGGGTTCTTATTTCCACTCATGTTGTGTACATGTCCATGAATCGTCCAAGGAATTAATAAGATGATGACATATATTCTCAAGAGTTGAGAATTTGAGACATGTGTCATTGGTGGTTAATTCCTAAATGCTCCCAATCAATGGATCATCACGGGGACGGTGATTGATCCGGTGAGATTGGTGCATAGGTCGCTTTCCTTTTTGGGTAGACGAGTCTCGAGTCGACAGTGTGGGGACACTGAAGCGAATATGCAGGTGGCTGTTAGAGAACAAGGGTACCGAACGTGACTAACACGAGAAGTCACTTGGATGTCTACTCACTCGCTGACTTACTCAATGTTGCAGTAGTATGACTGGTCCTTTGACCTGCGGTGCCTCGGCTATTCACAATGAGGTTACTGTAGTTTGACTGTACATACACTTGGTCCCTAGCCATTCGGGTTCATGCGGTGCATGTTGGCTACAGTAGATTCATTGTAGGAATAGGGTGCGCATTTAGATGAAATCTATCTCCCTTGGTACATAGGGGTGTTAGTCCTATGTGATTTATGAGATCGAGTTTAGAAGACCTTGGCCAGGGTAGAGTTAATAGCAGAAAAGGATTTCCGATATTAGAAACTCGAGTCGAATAAATTTAACATATGACAGGCGATGGGGTTTGACGAGTTATTCCATAACCTCCGTCTCGTCGGAACTCATGATAGAAGGATTGTATCACACGGTAACTGCACCAAGAGGTTCAGTATTCCATTCTACTAGAATGCCACTACATGCTGCTAGGCGTTACTGGTGGATTGTGAGACTCATAAGAATTATCTAGATGATCGATAATTCTTATTGGGCTGAGTTGGAATTGTTCCGATCCACTAAAAGGGGTTTCAGTGATATTGTTGATAGTGATCAAAATATATCTCACTACCAGATAGAATAGAACCTATGGGGTCACACACATAAGAGGTTGTGATTGATCGGATAGTTAGATCGCGATTATTGAATCGCCGAAGGACCTAATTGTCAATATGTTGATAATTGGATTAATTTGTAATTGTTACAAATTAGTGGTATTAAAGTGTAAATGTTACTAGAGAGGACTTACTAATAGTTAGTAAATTATAAGAGGGCTTATGTGCAAATATTGCATTATTAATTTGATATGATCAAATTAATATAAAGTTCAAGTTGAATCAAATTAGGATTTGATCGATCTAACCAATTAAGGAAAGGATAAGTCTAGATTTATACTTATCCTTAATTGTCATTATATTATTAGGAATTGGATTATAATCCTATATATAATATACGGGGGTTTTTAGAAAACCCTAGCCGTCATCTCTCTTCTCCTCTCTTCCATATTCTAGCAATAAAGACGTCCTTTTGCAAGGGAGCTAGCACCCCGGTGAGGACATTGATCAAATCAAGAACCTCGTGTGGATACCTATAGAGGCCGGACGCGTGTGCGGCTTCAAGAGAACCGGATTCCACAATCATCAAATTGAGGTGAAGATCTATCCTCGAAAAAGGTAAAGATTCGATCTTTCTTTTCTCCTTTAATCTTAAAACATGAGGGACGATCCTAATTGCGTAGTTTTGAGATTGGATCTCGAAAGTTTTCAAAATCAAATTTGTTTGATTTCTTTTTCCGCTGCATTTTTACCGTACGCAATTTTCTAACAGCGTGTTCCTAGTGTCAATTAAAATGGTAAGTGTTTTACCTTTGGATTCACCTTGTATTTTGATGGTGTCTTGAGGTCTCTCTCCGCTCAATGCATGAATTGAAAACCCGATTTCTCATGATTCTTCTTCATTAGGTATAACTCCTAACTCTTGTTCTTCTCTTCTTGTGACTATTACTTCACCTGATTCCTCTTATAAACAGTCCTCATTATAAACTTCAATGATTTCTTCAGTAGCCTGTAAGATGTTCAGTGATATGTTGGCACAAACATGCCCTGGGTGATACTTCTCTCCACATCTAAAGCATAACCCAGCAGCCCTCCTTTATTCTAGTAATTGCTGGTTAACTGGATACTGATTTGCGGGATTTCTCTGTAGGGTCTGGTATTGAGGCTTGCTAGTAGTAGTTCCTCGGAGGTTTTTATATAGTGAGTTTGCTTAGTTTGTTCCTCTAGGTACCTTGGGAATATACTTATTCCTTCAGTTGATGACAGCAAGAGCCCTTTCATGTAACTGGGCCTATTCGTATGTTTCTTCTAATGTGTTTGGGTGTGCAATGTCTAGAAATGGAACCAATCCTTCTTTGAGCCTATAAATATAGCATGCAATAAATTATTCTCCAATAAAATAAGGATTGTAGTAGAGTAGTTGGAACCTTAACTCCTCAAACTTCTCTTGGTACTTCTCACATGACCCAGTAAGCTTCAAATTGCTAAATTCTCGGATTAGGTATCTTTCCCCCATCCGTGCAAACCTCCTGCACACCACTTCGGTGAATTTGTCGCACGAAACCACCTGTTTATTGACGAAATATCCTTGTTTCCATGTTTTCGCCTTACCAATCAAATGCATAGTTGCCACACATAATCATTGGTGATCGAGTATCTGGTATAACTCGAAATATTGCTTACAGTTCTCAATCCAACTTCTAGGGTCTTCACTAGCAAAAGAAGAAAAATCTAACATGGGATAGGGTAGATGTTGATGATTATTGTGATTCCTATTAGTCCATAGTATGGTTCTCTTCTACTTTTGGTTGCCTCATTGGAGTAAGTAAAAGTCCCGTGCCTCTTTCTTCTCTAATTGTTAGTAGGGTAGTGCTGCTCCCAAGTTTGCCGTAATATAGTATTTTGCTTTCAAGAGAGGTCGCCATGCCTTGGGTCTTGAGTGCAGGTGGCTGAGACGTTAAAAGCTTCAGCAGCTCTTCATGCCGTCTGGTAGCCTCGACCTGTAATGCATTATATTGTTTCTGTCCAATTCCCCGCACCTCCGTAATTTGATGAGTAAGTACTTCTATCTCAGTTTGGTGCTCCATTCGCAACTTCTAAAATCTCTCTTCTAAAGAATGGGTATGTTCACTAAGATCTCTTACTCTAGTCCCTTCTACCATTTTTTTTTCTTCTAAATAGTCTTGTTGATTGAATTTGAACTTATTACCTCTTTTGCCCCCAATCTTGACTCCATAAGATGTGCCTTAAATGCAGCTATAGGTTTAATGAGCGGCCGCCTCGTGTGTGTGTTGCTTTGTGATGGTTCCCTAAGAGTGAATCCTATTGGCTAAGAGTCATCGTGCCAATTTGGGATCCTAGAGATTTGAGGATTGAGGGCGTGTCCTCAGATCAGTGGTTCAAAGACTAGGATTATTACTGTGGTGATTCATTTTGTCCATATCTGACTTGAGATCAGATCTAGCACCATAAGAATTTTATTCGTGGTTTAACTCAACAATGTTGACATTGGAGTTAGTAAGTGATTCAACTACGCAATGCCCGGGATCGGATAGCTCTGATACTATTTGTTACATACATAACTCAACGTAACCCGTCTATGATGAGATTTTGCTAAGATGAGGATGGTTTTAAGGATGATGGGTCTCATTTAACACACAATCCAAAAGAATTGCTTCATTCGGATAATTGTGATGTGATTAAGAGAATAAGAAGGAAAGAGTAAGGATTGAAGAATTGAAGTGAGAGAAGAGAGAGAAAGAATTAGGGTTGAGTAGGAAAGAAGGAGATGAGTGGAGGATACGAGAATAGAAAAATAATTTCCATAAAATTTGCGTTCTATTCAGTTACTTCTTGCCTTCTTATTTCCTTAACAATATGCTGAAATGTAAATTGTTAAACCCTATGGTACTAAACTAGAATTGAAATATAAGTGGGCTTCTAAGCCTTTGAATCCATGCCCTATTCAGATCTGGGCCTAATGCTCTTCTCGCCTACATTTGGACTTGCCCCCTCTCGTGGTGTAGTGGTTCGAATCTTCTCCGACAACCCGACCTTGCAGGAAGCTCCTAGATTCTATTGATCCGAAGCCTAAGCCTACTCTGTGCTTCATCTCGCCTTTCTTGACCCCTTTGTGCTCCGCTTGCCTGGGGAGGCTCCTCCTAACCTCTTGATCTCCCTGGCTGACCTACTCAAATCTGAAGGCTCAATAAGGAAAAGCTAAGCCCCCTTTCTCCTCTCTTTATTGAATCCCTTACTCACTCTACTCCTACTTCATGAAAGGAGTTGAACTAGAGAGCAGGATTGGGCACTCTGCATACACAAGGGAGAGACAATTGACCACCTTTTTGCCACTTGTGAGGTCATCGATTATTTGGGGTGCCTAATGCCCAACAAAAAAGATATTCATTCTCACAACTCAACAAATGCTCTTTTGGAGACAAGTCGACATAAAGGAGGTACTATATGGTCAAGGAAGCTGGCGATGATCGTTAGTACTTGGTGGGTCATCTAGCTCAAACGTAATAGGTGCATTTTCCAAAAAAGGAAACGGTCGCATGGTAAGATGTTAGCAGAGTACGCTCGAAGTTTTCGAGACCTCTCAAATCTATTCTACATAGTGTAACCCATTTGGTTTGTCAGTCAGGGACGGTGGGCCTTCATTGTTTGTCTTCCCCTCAATTGTGAGGGTTCTTCACTCTCTCTCTGTCCTTTTTTTTTTTTCCTTCTTTCTTTAGAGGCCTAGCTGTCTCATTATGTAGCAAAGTTCATTTTTCTAATGAATGAAGCAGTAGCATCCTACCATTTTCTCAAAAAAAAAATCTATTTAAAATTTCTTATTATTCTAAGGTGGATTAATCTATGATAAGAAACTTATAGATATTGTCCGATTTATCGGCATAGCCCCACCGACGATGAGCTTCAATCATTAGCCAATGGAATTTGTTGAGAAAATTGGAATAAAATTAGTTTTTCTAAATTTTTGAAAATTTATGGCTTATCTTATGAAGATTTGGTTTTGATTACTGGAAATCCATTTTCTTTCTTTTGCAAGATAAAAGACTTTGCAGGTATCTCATTTATATTTACTTTGGATGTTATTTATATTCTTACTAATTATACTAATTATTATATATCTATGAGCAACATAGGTCCACGTAGTACATCAAACTCTCTTTATGCAACCAAGATGATGGTCAACACTGATTTATTAAAAATATTGGAGTTCAAAAAAAAGTAAGTTAACCAATAATCTTATTATTATTATTATTATTATATATATATATATATATATATATATATATATATATATATATATATATATATATATATATATATATATTATATATATTTATATTTATATTGTTCATTTACATTAAAATATAAAATTTAGGATTGTAGGCGGAGAACTAAGTCAATCTATGGTGCTTAGTGAAATTTCAACTCAATCCACTATTTCTCTAACGGATGACTTCCTAAAAGTATCTCAAAAGAAAACTCTGGCTGAAATTCAAGAATGCCAACAGGTAAACAAGTGTAAATATCTTATCCATGTTTATCGTTTTAATACATTTTATTCTCTTATTCTTAATACTGAATATATATCATCTTTTCAGCCTTGTGTATGTGTCACTCTAGCAACTATTCTAAGTGTTGAGACTGAGCGTGGCTGGTACTATAATTCTTGCAAAAAGTATAGCAAAAAGGTGATTCATGATGGAACTGGATTCTATTGTGAATTTTGTGAGAGAATGGTAACTTGTGTTGGACTAAAGTGAGAATTTTTACTTCGCACTTGACGTGTATGATTTAATGTGATGTTTTTCTAACAACAACGTACAATATGCATGTAATTTCAAAGTCGAATTGAGGGTGATAGGCGAGTGCAGGCGTGCTTCGTTGATTTTATTTGATCGTGAAGTTGTCCGGTTTACGCAAAATCTTTAGCGCAATTACACCAACAAGTTTAATGGTAAGTGCGTATTATTTATCATAAATATATATAGTCTGTTTCTTAATTTTGTATATACTAATAGTAAATATTATTACTCAGACGGGTGACATGAGTCAGGCACCTAAAAAGCTTGATGAGTTTTTGGGAAAAAGAATGCTATTCAAGACAAGGATAAAAGACAATAATATCAATCATCCTAAGCCTGTGTACACAGTGAACAAACTGAGTAGCGATAAAATTCTGATTGATGAATTTTTGAAGAAGTCAGTTTTAATTGAGGTAATTGGCAATTCTAAATTTAAATATGATGCTACAATTCAGGTCGATCTATATGTTTTTAAAACAGAAAAAAATTATGTTTATCTAAATTTTTGTTAGAGAATATCTACAAGTGAATCTATATTTTAATTCAAAATTTGTTAATTCTTATTTATCTCTATCTATAATATAATATCTATACTATCTTCTATACTATATATAAAAATACACAATATCTCAATTTGAGTTACTTATATTTCATATATAAACTATTATATGTTAGTTAGAATTTATAACTAATTATAGCTTTTAATTTTTATATTTGTAGCTTTGTAGTTAAAAGATGATGAGTTGAAAATTTTGACTCTTGCTGAGATTGATAAGTTGTTGCGTAGCAACAAAAAAGTCTAGCAATTTTCTCCGATGCCTTTACTTAATGAACATCTTTTATTTGGAGCCAGAAGCAAGCTTATTCAAGATGAACTTTGTTATGATAGGAATTTCATGACAAGAGAGCACAAAACCTTGATGTCATCTCTTACTGATGAACAGAAAGGTGTCTATGAGACAATAATTAGGCTGTGTCAAAAAATGAGGGAGGTGTTTTCTTTCTGTACGGGTATGGTGGAACAGGAAAAACTTTCTTATGGCAAACTTTATCTGTGACCATAAGGTCTAAGGGTCAAATTGTTCTTAATGTTGCTTCTAGTGGAATAGCATCACACTTACTGGGGGGAGAAGAATAGCTCTCTCTAGATTTGGCATCCCACTAGCAATAACTGAGGAGTCGACCTGTAACATAAAACAGGGTAGTGATCTGGCAGAGTTATTAATTCATACGGAGCTTATCATATGGGATAAAGCTCCAATGGTACACAGGTTTTGTTTTGAAGCTCTTGACAGGACATTAAGAGATATTCTACGATTTTCTAATCCATCAACTTGTGAGCAACCATTTGGGGGTAAAGTCGTCGTTTTTGGCTGTGATTTCAGGCAAATTCTTCCTGTTATTCATAAAGGGACAAGACAAGATATTATTTTTGCAACTATTAATTTTTCTTATCTTTGGAGGTTTGTTAAGGTTCTTACTTTGACAAAAAAAATATGAGGGTAGAGACAGGCTCATCTAATTACAATCTAGAAGAGATGAGAGAGTTCTCAAAGTGGATACTAAGTATTGGAGATGGAGATGCCGGTGAGGAGAATGATAGTGAAGAAATTATAGAAATACCTGATGAATTTCTCATAAAGGAATCAACAAATCCAATTGCATCAATAGTGGATAGTATGTATCCTTCATTGTTAAGCAATATTCATGATTTGCAATACCTACAAGAAAGAGCGATTCTTGCTCATACTCTTGAAATTGTGGATGCTGTGAATGAATACGTAGTTTTATTGCTTCATGGTGAAGAAAAAGTTTATTTGAGCTCGATGTTTGTAAGACGGATGTGGGCTTAGATGGTCCTGAAGATGTATATACACCTGATTTCTTAAACAGTATTAAATGTTCAGGAGTTCCCAATCACATGCTCAAATTGAAGCAAGGTGCTCCTGTGATTTTATTGTGAAACATAGACAAGTCTTCAGGTTTATGCAATGGAACCAGATTAGTGATCACTCAATTGGGAAAACACATACTAGAAGCAAAAGTGATCTTTGGGAGCAATATTGAGGAGAAGGTGTTTATACCCCATATGGTGATTACTCTATCAGACTCCAAGTTACCTTTTAAAATGCAACGAAGGCAATTTTCGTTGGCTGTTTGTTTTGCTATGACAATAAACAAGAGTCAAGATCAATCGTCATCACATGTTGGCTTAGTCCGGGCATGAGGGATATTCTTCCTTAATACTATCGAACCCAATTACATTCACACCAACATTATTTAAGGTTGCAAAAAAAAAAGACGTCAAAAAAAAAAAAGAGAGACGTCAAAAAAAAGAAAAGAAAAAAGAAGACGACTACTTGGTAATCACGTGCCCTCCGTTTGCCCTAATCTGTCAACCGTAACATCAACCTCTTCGAGAAGTTTGAGCCGGATTTGCGTGAGGATAGGTTTAGATATTTTAGCTAACGATGATAGGTTTAGATATTTTAGTTATTGAGATATTATTTTCTGTTTTAGATTCTTTATTGGTATTTTAGATTAGAACGGCTATCAGTTGGTTATCAGTTTGTTCCAAGTTGTTAGTAAAAACCTAGGCCGATATTCAGTCATGGTCAGTTATATGTTGCAATATCTAGAGTTTGAAGCAAGGATGGATTGAATATTCTAATTTGTGATAAAGACGGTTTGTTATCCAAAACCACAAGCAATGTGGTTTTTAAAGAAGTATTTTAGAACTTAAAATAGTTGAGCGGTTTATTTTTCTTCATGTTATTTCAAAATTTACAATTTTTCAACAATTCAACTGTCATTTTATTTTTTAAATAAATTTAGATATTTTTCTAAAAAAATTTACTAATATTATGATATTTATCATTTCACTTATCTAATAATTTATCTATATTATTATTGGAGCAGGTACTTTCCATCTTCATACAACAAAGTTTTTTTTCTTTATATTTTCTTGAAGACCAACATCTATATATTTTTGAATCTTGAAAGTTGGTATGTCTCTCATATACGTGTGCTTACTCTAATTTGTGTCAAATATGAAAGTTTAGTTGATCTCACTATATGCTTAAATATTAATGTCATTTGTAATTTTTCATATCAATTTTAGTTATCATTTTGTTTTGCACATCAATATGTAAATGTAAATTGTTTTGCACACCAATTCATAGATAATAGAGTAAGGTTGAATTTTGCTTTTTACTTGAGTATTTACTTTGGTTCATAATTTTTTTTCTCTAGCTTTTGTACTTTAATATGTACTATCATTAAGATTGATAGTATATTTCTTTATTTGTTAAAAAAATATAATATTAATTAGAATATTTTTTTTATCATCACATAATAACTTTTGTTATTTTATATTATTATATTATCGCGTAGGTCAAAAACTAGTTAATGTATAAAGCTTTCGGGTCGGATACGGACGAGACTTAAACATGTCTAAATAGGTCCAAAAGTTTTTCGGGCTTAAATTTTTAAGCTCAGCCCAAATCCAAAGCTATAATTTTAGCCCAAAGCCTGCCCAATACATTGCTTATCGAGCCAGGCCTTATTTTTAGGGCCTCGGCCCAATTCCATTCCTACATACCTAATTGAGTAAACATAGAAATTTGTAAATGCGGCGGCAACGAAAGATAGAAAAATTTGCACCCGACGAAATACGGGACACTTGCGCACGACGGCTCCCAACCCAAAACATTTAAGGGCGGTTAGGTTACTCGGAAACATACGAGATTTTCGAGAAAAGAAATTTTACAATTTTCTTTTTTTAGTTTTTTCATTTGTTTGGTTAAAAAAACTATTATTTTACAAAAAAAAATTTCATATTTCATAAAAAAAAACTAGTGTTTTTGTTCTCTATTTATTTTTTTTGTTGGAAAACGAAAAAAAAACTCATTTTTAATTAATTCTAGAAAAATTTTCTATGAAAAGTACATTTTTTTTCGAACCAAACGGAAGAAACCTGAAGAAGAATTTTACATAAAAAAGATTTTCATAATCTTTTTTTTAATACTTTTCTAAGAAACCAAATAGCCCTTAACCAAGCTTAGTTTTGGTCCTCGACCTATCAAATTGGGCTTTCTACACTTAAATACTTGCAATTATTAATCGGAATCATTTATTACTTCATTTTGTTTGGTTCACCACCTAAATCGAAATCGAAATGGACCATTCTCATTGTTGGTGTTTGGTTCAAATAGATATCAGAGAGGTAATCAAATTAATATGTCAATTTTATCATTATAATATATTAGTTTAAATTTAAATTGAAAATTAAATATTCAAAATTTAGGTCAAAATTAAAAAACGATGTCAAAATTTTAAGTATATTTTTTTAAAAAAATTAAAATTTGAAATTGAACGAATAATTCAAATATAAAACTAAATTTCAATTTATTCAAATTCAAAATTATAATTATAATTTAAATTTCAATTTGAATTCATAAATGTAATTTAAATTTTAAATAAAATTTGAATAAAACTTTAGATTTTAAATTAAAATTAAATTTAAATTCAAATTTATAAATTAGATTCGAAATGCTTGATTGAATTTTAATTTTTAATTCAAGTCCAAATTAAAATTAAAATTTATAAATATAATTTTTAAACTTAAACTTATGTTTTAATTAAAAAATAAGCTTAAAAAATTTAAATTTCATCCGAACAAATTCATTCCGCCCTAATTCAATTTTCAATATATATAGAACTAGGCTACTATGCTATTAATAGCAAAGTCATTAGTCTAGTTTTAGCGGAGTTCGATTGAGAGATGTGCGGTTAGGATGATGTGGACCCCCAGGGTTAAGTGGGTGGTTGGTTGAATAGTATGATCTAACGGGTGAAAATCATCAAAGGGTTGGATCTAATGGATAGGAAACGCAGAAGACTGTAGAGTCTTCGTCTTTATTGATAGATATAGATATATATATAACTATATATATATATATATATATATATATATATATATATATATATATATATATATATAGAGAGAGAGAGAGAGAGAGAGAGAGAGAGAGAGAGAGAGAGTACTTTTTAAGACCAACTCATTGGTAGTTCTAAGTTCTAATATATATATATATATATATATATATATATATATATATATATATATATATATATATATATATATATATATATATATATATATATATATATATATATACATAGAATTGAGCTCTATACTTTTACCAAGTCATTGGTCTTGTAAGTTTTTAACCCTTGGATTGAGAGATGTGCGGTTAGGATGATGTGGGCCCCTTTGGGTTAAGTGGGTGGTTGGTTGAATAGTATGATCTAACGGATGAAAATAATCAAAGTCGTAGATCTAACGGTAAAAAATTCACAAAATAAATGGTGCTTTTACAAGCACTCTATATATATATATATATATATATATATATATATATATATATATATATATATATATATATATATATATGAACCATTGAATTGAAAATAGGGTTTTTTTTGCAATTTGCCCCCTGAAAAAAATTATTTTAAAAATAACTCCAACAAATTTAAATTTATAAAAAATAACCCTGCCCCTACCACGTGCGCGCCACGGCAACGCCATGCGGGCCGGACTGGGCCAGATAGTTAAGTTAAACACGGTGAACCATTCACCGTGTTATTTACCGTGTTCAAATACGATGAATGGTTCATCATGTTTAACTTAATACCCCACCCCGTCCACGTGGCGTTGATGTGACGTCTGCGTGGCAAGATCAGAGCTATTTTAGCAAATTTAAATTTGCTGAGACTATTTTTAAAATAAATTTTTTTCAAGAGACTAATTGCAAAAAAAAACCCTTGAAAATATGAAATAGCTGGAAAGTAGAAAGGTTTCTAGTTGACAGGAATCTAATAAGGCAAGCCCTAAAGGGATGTACACCCAACCAAACAAAATTGAGAAGATGAAGGAAACAAAAAATAATTTTTTCTACAAAAATACCTATTACTTTATGTATTTCACTATAAAGTTAAGAAAGCATTAAACAACTAAATTCCAGAATCCTATTAGCATGCAAAATACAAGTTTGGGTTCTCCATTGCCTTAAGAAGCCTCATTTCACTTCTTTAGCTTTTTACTGCATGTAACTGAAGAAAAAAATAAAAGAAAAGAAAAGAAAAAAAAAAAAAGACATCTTCTTTTAATTTGTTATACATCAATTTCAGCAGTTCATTTTTCTCTCCAGGATGTACAAATGGCGCCGCTCTTTTTCATTAAACTTCACAATTCTAACAAGTGATAAATAACTTCTGAATAAGGCGACGCCCGATCGCAAATATCGAAACGATAGACCTCGAAAGACCTCTTCTCATTGTGAAACAGCTTTCTATAGTTTGAAGTGAACCGACAACAGGACGGCTCCAAGTTTGTCGTTCGCAATCTACATGTTTGATTTCCTTTCCCATCTTTCCTTCGCATCAAGCCTGGAAATAAAAGGAAAACGGCATCTAAGTATTCACCGATTAAAAGAATATTTACAAACAATCAGGAGACAGGATACGATATTCTGGTATAAATAGCATGAAGGAAAAGATTATCTTCTAATGAACAAAAGTAGGGCGGAGTCTAAATCTCCCAAGGACTAAAAGAATGCGAGCACGTGGTATTCACCGATTATTTTAAAAAAAAGTTTTCTAATAATTAGAGAAAAACAGTTGATGTTCTTAGTAAAGCAGTCGAAGATGAATAACATTAAATACTTCCCATACGTCAATAACATTAAATACTTCACAAAATGCATTTCGCATAAGAAAATAATTCATTTTGCTGAGTCCATCTAAATATGTTTGAATCTGGTAGTTACTTCTTCGGCACAATTATACTTCAGTAACTGAGCTGGTGGTTTCTTCTTTGGCCTCCTTCGTAAATGTCAAAAATATTAAATACCTAGAAATATGGGATTTGCATAAGCAAAAAATTCATCTCACGAGGTCCATCCAAATATGTTTGAATCTGGTAGTTTAGTCTTTGGCATAATTATGCTTTACAACCCTAGACTTTAGGGGTGTTGTAACTTTCTACACTACTTTTGTTGCCAAAATTTCTTTTTGGCTTTAGATTTCCGTCGTAATCCCTGCTCAATAAATACAAGACATCGGACAGTGGCTCAAATGTCTGGACAATAGGTCTATTGAACACTCTCATAAACAACCGACTGCTAAGTCCATTCTCGCTTGCTGCTCGGTGGAGCCGACAGCAAAATCCTAATCTACGCTGAAAACCTGTGGTACTTCAAACTCCGTACCGTCAACCAGCAGAAAAGATCATGAATGGTGTTATTCGTGCATCTAAAGAAGCTCTCAGGATCTATCTAGATGACAGAATAACTTAATCTAGCACATTACCAATTGCTAACTCAAGGATCAATTCACTCTTATTTATTTTTTTGAGAACTGCTAGCAAGATATCTAAAAGTGGGTAAGTGGGAAAATATGATCCCAAATTTGAAGAATATGATAAATCACCTCATAGGCGGTACATGTATCCTCAAAACTGATTATTAGGACATTACAACGGACAGTACTCAAGTTTTAACGATATAATTACCAAAGGAAACTCCTAGACAAAATTAATTAATCCCCTAGAGCTAGTTCAAACATCCAAACCGGCCATTGTATTATATATAAAAAAAACTTGCAAAGGTGATTGACTTTCGTAAACCTACATATTCTACTACAGATATTGCCACTGCAAAAAGCATAAAGGGCACACAACAAAGAAATAATACCCCCAGTGTAATTTCCTTTTCCTCTTTGATGGCGTAAGTGTTGCTTCCTCCTGATGTCATAAGGAAAAACCAATAGTATGTTTAGAAACGGATTCCGTTGAGGAATCAAAATCAATTTGAGATCATTTGCACTAGAAGTATAAACATAAAATGTATTGTTTTATAGAAACTTGATAAAAATGATTATGAACGAAGTACTCTACGATGCAAGATCATCTGAAAAGAGAAAGAAACACATAACACTTACTGAGCCGGCCTCTTCCTTTGAGCTGGAGTACTCGGAATCTTTCATTGTATTGGCTGTAGAAACATCTGCTACATCTTTAATGTCAAGATTATTTCTTACTCTCATACCCGTATTTGCAGTCCCTGTAGAAAGAAATTACATGATTGAACAGCTTACGGTTGCAAAGGGAGCAAAAGAAGAAAATAGTAAAGGAGGTACCATTGGGTTTTCCTTTATCCTTAGATTTTTCTTTTCTCTTGCCTCTTTCTTTTATCTGTAACCGTTTTCTGTGCAATTCCTACCACATGTAACAAAGTAAATCAGTAATGTAATTACGATGGGATGAAAACACAACCAAAAAAATAAGGGTTAATCAAGTAAAGCCACTAAAATAACAGTAAATGAAGTAAAGCCACTAAAAAGTCTGCCTAGACTGTTATCCTATTTGCGTGCACTATTGCTAGTTCTCAAAAATGTTTTTCTTTAGACAATGTGCTTATTAGAATAGACAATAGAACCTGGAAGAGCCACTACTCGTTAAAATATCCGTCATGGTAGGTCTCCTATTTTATTTTTTTTTTTCAAAAAAGGAAACCATGCAAATCACTAAGAAACATATCAAGAACATGAAAGGCAAGATGGCTTTCAAGAATATCACGTAAGTTACAACCTGATGAGTTTAGTTATGACAACCCCGGAATTTCAACTAGTCCTATAAATAAGGTACATAGGACTAAACCTCTCAACCCGACTATTGCATTTGGATGGTGGCTTGGCCGAAGAGGTTCGAGGGCTAAGGGAGCTTAGGGATAGAGTAGTTCTAGGATGGGTGGCTCCCTGGGAAGTAGCGCGTGATAGTTGGTATCAGAGCCAATCACTAGCGGGAAGTGTAAGATGAATCTTGGCTGAGGCAGGATCTAAATGACAAGCTAAGCTAGGTTCGTAAATGGCAAGTTAAGTCAAGGTTAAATAATAAGGCTAGCGAGACGAGTCTCACATCGCTTGATGCTTGTGAAATACTAAAGCCTAACGAGGACGTCAGAGCTTAAAGGGATGAGGAAAATGACACCCTCGGAATTTGGAATAGCCCTATATATAAGGTATAATAGGACTAAACATTTCAACCCGGCTACAGCATTTTGGGCGATGATTAGGCCCAAAAGATTTAGAGAGTTAAACGAGCCTAGGGCTAGAGTGGTTCTAGAATAAGTGACCCCTTTGGGAAGCGAGGCATCACATTAGTAACTTTTCAATCATGGAATGAAATTTATCATTTCAAACCAACTTAGTACTAAGTTTTTATGAATATCCAATTAAAGAAGTGTAGCATATAAGATAGTTATAGTATTCTAAATAACGTTTGCTAGGGCCGCTATAGCGGTTTTAATGGATAAACACTAAGCTATACTGCTAAAAACAGAATATAGCAGATTAGGAACATAGTGATTGCCATGGTGCCCGTAACGGCAAATAGTGAGACAAAAAGAGTTTTTTTTTTACCTCAGTTTTTTAAAGATTAGATAGGTCGATTAAATTTTAAAATCACTAGAACCTTAAGAAGTTGTCCTAATAGAAGAAATAGACTAGTCAATACCGGAGGAACTATTCCATCATGTTTCTTACAAGAAACAAATGAGAAAATCATGATTGTATTCACGTAAGTTGAAGAGCAACATGGCGGCAACACAGGTTTATCGATAGCAACCAGTTGAGGATCACCAAAGCTATGAAGGATCATTATGCTAAATGGAAACATTATTTGGAACATATATGTAGAGAAATTGAAAGTGTTATAGTTCTATATTTGGAACTAATATGTTATTGCTATTATTTTAAATACAAATGCAGTTAGGAATATAAGAATTCAAATAATTTATTATAAATCTCGCAATGGGTTCATAGCATCCGCTATGGATTAATGACTACCGCTACTATGCCGCTATCCGCAATTGCTTTTGATACTTGATACTCGCACCCCCCCCCCAAAGCACCCAAGGAGGTGGTGCTTTTGGGTTTTTAGCAATTGGATGGAGAGATGTAGGGTTGAGATGATGGTGGTAGTTGGTGGTAGGTGGAATAGTATTTGATCCAAAGGCTATTAGTAATCAAGGAGTAGATCCAAGGGCTAGAAATTAGAAGCACCAAGGAATTGGTGCTTCTAAAAGTATTCTAGCTCAATTCTATATATATATATATATGTATGTGTATATGTGTGAGTATATGTGTGTGTGTATATATATGTATGTGTATATGTGTGTGTGTATGTAAAGTCCAGATTGTATGCTTTTAGAAACACGGTGGCCTTCGTGCTATCAAGTCGTTTCTGATGCTGGGCCTTCCGAATCGACAGTCGGCTCCATTAGACTTGATCTAGAGTATTGAAAGTATTTAGAAAATGAATTTTATGATTTTTTCAATATCATTTATCTAATGATCGAAAGGATTCAAAAATCAACGACTGAAAAAAAAATCTCATTAAAAGTATCTAAAGGTATTGCTCTTGTTTTATAGAGTATAAAGAATTTTCTATCAAAATTTCACATGATTTGGATATTTCTACACTATTAAACTTACAAGCAGCTCACCATGACCATTAAAATTGTTAATTTTGGGCCGCTTCGATCATTTCGTAAATGATGTCGAAAAAATTATGACATTTGGGTTTTAGATAGTTCTAATAGCATAGATCATGCCTAACAAAACCGATCGCTGAATCAAATGTCCCATCATCGAAAACAACTTATAAGCACAAAAGCATCCGTACTTTCCAAAGCACAAAAGATGTACTCTCTATACATATAAAATATAATATATATATATATAGAGAGAGAGAGAGAGAGAGAGAGAGAGAGAGAGAGAGAGAGAGTTGAGCTAGAATACTATCGATAGCAAATCGGTACTTTTGCCACCCATTTATTTTCGATGATGGAGCCTCTAAAGTGATGATGGGCACCGTTGAACATGATCTATACCATTTGAAGTATTTAGAAATCAAATTTCATGCATTTTCGATATTATTCTCTTATCCATCGAGTGAACACAAAAATGAACGGCTGAAAATGAATATTCTTAAAAAAATGATGATAGGAGTCTTGTAATCAAGATCAAGAGTATAGATCTTGTTTTAAATAGTTTAAAGAATTTTCTAACAAAAATTCAATTGATTTGGATATCTTTACGCCGTTAAATGAGAAAGCGCCTCATATCGACCATTAAAATTACAAATTTTGAAACCCTTTGATCATTAGGCAAATGATATCGAAAAGATTTGAAATTTAATTTCTAAATACTTCAAGTGGTATAGATAATGTTTAACGATGCCGATCGTCGATTAGGAGACTCTATCATCGATAACAAATGGGTGGCAAAAGTGGTTTGCTATCGATAGCATTCTAGCTCAACTCATATATATATATATATATATATATATATATATATATATATATATATATATATATATATATATATATATATATATATATATACGATATACGAACAAGAGGTCATGGATTCTCTTTCGGATAGGCTTAAAACTTGTACGCACACGCGCGAGCGGCGGGCACACACACACACATATATATATAGAGTCCCATGGGTACTATCGATAGCACCAAGGATTTGGTGCTATCGAATTTTCCACCGTTAGATTTAACCCTTAGATTTTTTTACCCATTAGATTATACTATTCAACCAACCACTCACTCAACCCTAGGGAGACCCACATCATCCTAACCATCCATTTCTCAATCCAAGGGCTAAAAATCAATAGCACCAATAGCTTGGTGCTATTAATAGTATTCCACCTAGTTCTATATATATATATATATATATATATATAGAGTCATACTATACTCTTATGAGTATAGATCCTATTGTACTCATAAATTTTTTATCGTTAGATCTACCATTTAATCATTTTCACCCGTTAGATTATACTATTCAACCAACCACCCACTCAACCCTAGGGGCCCCACTATCAACCTAACCATAACTACTCTTATCCTAACCACACATTTTTTCATCCGAAGGCTAAAAACTTATGAGTACAAAGGGCTCTATATTCATATGAGTATAGTAGCCATATATATATATATATATATATATATATATATATATATATATATATATATATATATATATATATATATATATATATATTATATATATATAGAGTTGAGCTAGAATGCTATCGATAGCAAACTAGCACTTTTGCCATCCATTTGTTTCGATGATGGTGCCTCCAAATCGACGATCGACACCGTTGAACATGATCTATACCACTTGAAGTATTTAGAAATTAAATTTCAAATCTTTTCGATATCATTTGCCTAATGATCAAAGGGTTTCAAAATTTGTAATTTTAATGGTCGATATGAGGCATTTTTTCGTTTAACGGCGTAAAGATATCCAAATCAATTGAGTGTTTGTTAGAAAATTCTTTAAGCTATTTAAAACAAGATCTATACTCTTGATCTTGATTATAAGACTCCTATCATCATTTTTTTAAGAATATCCATTTTCAGCCGTTTATTTTTGTGTCCACTCGATGGATAAGAGAACAATATCGAAAATGTATGAAATTTGTTTTCTAAATACTTCAAATGGTATAGATCATATTCAACGGTACCGATCATCAATTTAGAGACTCCATCATCGAAACAAATGGGTGGCAAAAGTGCTAGTTTGCTATCGATAGCATTCTAGCTCAACTATATATATATATATATATATATATATATATATATATATATATATATATATATATATATATATATATATATATATATATATATATATTCGAGCTATATCGAGCCGAACAGGAGCAAGCTGACCCCAACTAGTATTCGGTTTGTTAATATTTCGAGCAAAAAAACTCAGCTCGTATTCGACTCGTTTATTAAACGAGCAATCGATCTCGAGCTCATTTCGAGCCGAATGCAAGTTGGCTCGCGAACAACGAGTTGAACTGCAATAGTACCAATTATCCGTTAATTACAACATTGGATAGTTGAACACCACGGACCAAAAATGATGGAAACTTCCTGCACTGGACTACCTTGTTTCATTGAGGACGAACAAGAGTCGAAAATTAAGTTTCGCATCAATTTGGAGATCATAGTTTCATTGTTATGTGTTATAAAAGTGCCAGATAAAAGAAATACATTAGAATACAAAACTTCACAAACCTTGGATCAAGAAAAACATGCACTTTAGTCTTGAACAGTTCGAGAAAGATCTTTTGAATCAATAGGTCTTGCGAGAAAAATTCACATAATACAAAAGACAAAACAAAATGGCAGCATACGGACTAAGGGCTCCTTCTTTAGGCATAGGTGAGGTTGCAAAGGTGGGAAGTGTAAGTTTACCAAGCCTATAACCATAAATTAGTTTGAAGGTGTGTCCTTAATAGTCATTAGTGTCAATATACATATTGTATATAGTATTATATACGCATCCTATACATATATATAAATGAATATGAGCCTAGGCCCACTAGAATTTTGCCTTAGGGTTTTCTTTCCCAATCGTATCTTGGTATCAGTGCTAGTGCTACTCTAATTCTTGATCGCAATTGTTGGCAGGCTGCATCATCCCACCATTGGAAGGCCACTGTCATCCTGCCACCGGAAGCCGCCACCGTCCTACCATCAAAAGGCCGCTACCGTTCTATCATTCCATTGATCTGCTCTCGTCCTTTGCAAGGATCCTATCACTTGTTCTACATGACAGGCCTCACCGTCCCGTTGACAATCTCACCAAGGAATTAGGCCCTATAGTCCCGTCAACAATTACCGAAATAAACTTCTGTTTCTTTGTCGATTGTTGATTTGATCGTCCCCATCGCTAATTTGTTGATCTGGTAAGTGGGTGTTTTGCAATGGCTCACAAAGAACCAAGTCATCCAATAAAAGTTATTCTTAACGGGAAACTATTCCTTTCGGACTCAACAAATGAACAACTTTCTTAAAGGACAAAATATGGTGATATGTCACGGGCGACTAGTTAAAGCTAGTGAAGGGAGTAACTGAAATTGCAGAAACATTTGCCTGGAGATTGGATGATTGGGCAGTGATGATCATATTATTATCACATGGATATTTAATACAATTGTCCCAATGATTGCAATGGAACTTGGCAAATATGAAACAACTAAGCAAGTTTGGGATCACCTCGCTAAACGATACATTATACCTGATCCTGCTCAAAAGTACAAGTTGAACTCTATGCTCTCCGTCACTTTGTGGTACAATCAATTTCTGACTCTTATTCTCGTATGTCAGTTATTTGGCAACAACTGAACCAGATGGGTCCAAAATTCCGAAGTATTGAAGATACCGAAGAATATGAAAAGCACCGTGATACAGATCGTATACTTGAGTTCCTTATGGCCTTGACATTAGATTATGAATCTGCTCGAGCATGCATTCTCCATCGTGACTCATTGCCTTTCCTAATTAGTGTTTCTAATGAGCTTTTATCTGAAAAGACTCACAAAAGATACTTAACCACACCTGCAACTCTTCCAATTTTTTACGCAATCCTTGCAATCAAAGGAAAATATCCTTTTCCACGACTTCCAAATGGGAATGTTGATTGGTCCAAAGTGACACGTCATTATTGTAAGGGCATGAGTTACACTAAAAGCAAATGTCCAAGAATTAATAGTAAGAATGATAATGTAAAGCATAGCGCTACACCTTTCTTTGATGGTATCTTTGACACATCATCGGCCAAGCCTAATTCCACAAAGTCCACTTCGACATTTACAACTGTTAAAGTAGAGGACATTTTAGCTAGAGACCTAGCTTGTCAAGGTTAAATTCTTTCGTTATTGCCTTATTTGCTAATGCAGGTAAGAGATATGTCGGATCGTTGGTGCTAACCATTAATCCCAAAAGCTCGAACTGTTAGAAATATGCAACCAATTCATTTAAAGAGTACAGATACAATGCCCACGGGTCTCGATTGTGACTCGACCCAACCAGCCTCACGCCACTTCTAACCTCACAGCATTTCGAACATGACTCGGCCCAACATAGCCTCCCGCCACAAGATAGGATGCTGGCCCATTTAAGCCAACAATCCCCCCTCCAACACCTGCACACATTTATAGCATACGGGAATCGAACCCGTGATCATTGGCTCTGATACCACTTGTTGGATCGTTGGTGCTAACCATTAATCCAAAAAGCTCGAGCTGTTAGAAATACACAAACAATTCACTTAAAGCGTACAGATATAGTGCCCACGGGTCTCAATTATGACTCGGCCCAACCAGCCTCACGCCACTTCGAACATGACTCGGCCCACCTAGCCTCACGCCATTTCGAACATAACTCGGCCCAACATAGCCTCCTGCCGCAAGGCAGGATACTAGGCCATTTAAGCCAACAAGATCAACTCAGTATTTTTTTTTCTATAGCCTCCAACCATACGAGTAGATGACTAGTGATACCTGTTGTTTCATTAGTTGATATCCTACTTTCTCCTTGCCTAGCATTTTAACTGCACGGGGGAACAAATACTCACATCGGTAATGTACATATTTGAAACCAATTGTCATTATCTAATGTCTAACATGTTGCCAAACTTTCTTTGAATTTACTCTCTATTGGTCAACTTGTTGAACTTGGTTGTAAATGTACCTTAACAAATTTTGCTTGTCAGGTAAAGGATCAGCACACCAAGAAGGCTGTTCGGATCGATCATAAGGTAGGGAAATGTTTAAAGTCACTTGGTTTCACGCAACACCCCCACAACATTCATTGGCTGCTTCGGAGTTGTCGTCTTTTCATTTATGGCACTTCGTTTAGGTCGTACGTTTGTCTTATTTGGAAGAAATAATTTCTGTCAATCATTTATGTCATGTGACTTCACAAAATTTTGAATGTGCTAATTGCAAACTTGAAAAACCTTCAGCTTTACCTTTTAATAAAAGTGATTCGATCAGCTCTAAGCCTTTTGATTTGGTACATTCAGATGTGTGGAATCCTGCTCCTATTATTACAATTAGTGGTTTTTGATATTATGTCATCTTTATTGATGATTAGTCCAGGTACACTTGGATTTATATTTTGAATTCTCGCTCAGAAGTTTTGTCCACTTATAAATCTTTTGCCCAAATTGTGCACACTCAATTTTCTAAGTTTATTAAAACCTTTAGATCTCATTTAGGGGGGACTTTGTCTCCCAAGAATTTCGTGTTTTTCTCCAAGATGAAAGAACTTTGCCCAAATTATCTTGTCCTCACACACCACAACAAAATAGGTTAGCAGAACGAAAGCAAACACACATTACTGAAGCATTACATACCCTTTTGCTTTTTCCTAATGTGACAAAATGCTTTTGAAGGGAAGCCGCATTAACTTCTGTTTACCTTATAAATCACATGCCTTTATCTGTCCCTAATAAAATATCTCTATTTGAACATCACTTTCGTACTAGCCGGACTACTATGAACTACAAGTGTTTGGATCCGCTTGTTTTTTCTTACTTCTCCAAATGAACGAAATAAGCTTTCCTCACTCTTCTTTATGTATATTGTTGGGACATGGTATTGAGCAGAAGGGTTATCGTTGTTATGATCCTATTGCTCATCACTTGCGTATTTCTCGTAATGTCATATTTTTGAAAAAGCACTTCTTTCTCCAAAATTCCTTTGTGAATTAATTTGTTTTTGCTAAGATGTCTGCCTCTTTTGATATTCCCAATAGCTTGTTTCCAAAGATGGATGTCCACCACGTACCAAGTGAACAAGATATCTCCTCAGCACCTGCAAATTCAAATGACACCTCTCAGGAAGCTAGTCGTGAACTTGTTCAAGTCGAGCCACGATATCCCCAACGGGCACACACTCATAGCGTTCGCTTACAAGAGGATGAGACTATCTTTCTGTTTTACTTTCTCATCATGACCTTGTTGCCAAGAAGCATCATCTTATCGACTAATCCAGTTTGGCAAAAAGCAATGATAGAGGACTTGTATGCCCTTGAGAAAAATCATATCTAGGATCTAGTTGATCTTCCATCTAATAAGATAGCTATTGATTGCAAATGGGTTTATAAGGTAAAGGCACACTCTGATCGATCAGTTGAGAGATATAAAGCTCGATTAGTAGCAAAAGGTTATTCACAGGAGTAGGTCATTGACTATGAAGAAACTTTTGCTCCAGTTGCTCACTTAACATCAGTGCGAGCACTTTTGGCAATCGCTTTTGCCCACCAGCGGCGAATGAAATAGATGGACGTTAAAAATGTATTTCTTAATGAGGAAGAAGTGTATATGAAACCTCCACTTGGAGTTGCTCATCAACATCATCAAGTCTATTGTTTGCGCCGAGCACTTCATGGACTTGGCAAGCACCACAAGCTTGGTTCACCAAATTCAGCTCCACGATAGCTATACTTGGGCCTGCACAAAGTGCAAAGAACTCCGCACTTTTTATTCAGTGTTCTCAAAGAGGTATCATTTTGCTTCTACTATATGCTAATGATATAATTATTTTCGAAGCTGATTTTGCTGGTATTTTAGGCTTAAAAAGTTTCTTAATAAAAAGCTTCGAAATGAAGATCTGGGCTCTCTTAGATATTTTCTTGGTATCGAAGTAACTCCTAGTTCCTATGGTAATATCCTTTCTCAAGCCAAGTATGAGTTGATTTCCCAAGCAGGTATTACAGATCATAATACAGCTGCTTCCTCTCTTGAGATCAATGCAGTGCTTAGATCTACAGATAGAAAGCCTCTCAAAGATGCAACGCTTTACCAAAAGCTTATTGGCAGTCTTGTTTATCTAATAGTAATTCATCCAGATATAACTTATGCTGTACATATTGTCAGCTAAGTTATGGCAACTCCTCGAACCATGCATTTCGCAGCAGCCCTTCGCATTATCCATAATCTCAAAGGATCCCTTTTTTCAAGGGTTACTTCTTCCTACAAACTGTTCAATATAATTATGAGCCTTTTCAGATGCTGATAGGGCCGAGGATGTTAATGATCATTGCTCTACAACTAGTTATTGTGTATTTTTTGTGGATTTGTTGATCACCTGGTGTAGCAAGAAACAACCTGTTGTTGCTCGTTCAAGTACAGAAACTGAATATAGAGCTTTAGCTTATACAACTGCTAAAATCAATTTGTTTGGGTTGGCTACTTACAAACATGGGTGTACATCTTGTCACGCCAGCACCACTCCATTGTGACAACAAAAGTGCTATTCAAATAGCTCACGATGTGTTCCACCAAAGAACAAAGCACATTTAGATTGACTATCATTTTGTTCATGCATGCTCGTCGTGGGACAATTAACTTGCAACAAACAGCATCAGTGTATCAATTTACATATCTTTTTTCAATCATCCTCTCGTCGTCATGTTCTATTATCCAAACTCAAGATGATATCTCGACCACCATCTTGAGTTTGAAAGGGATGTTAATGTGTATATATATATATATATATATATATATATATATATATATATATATATATATATATATATATATATATATGTATCGTATATAATATTGTATATGTATCCTACACATATATATAAATGAATATGAACCTGGATCTACTAGAATTTTGGTTTAGCGTTCTTTTCTCCCAATTGTATTAATTGGAGCCATAGTTAATGTATTTGAGTTAGGTTTAAACTTATTATAGTGACCCAAGAGTTGAAGGTCTTATTAAAGGAAGGAAGAGCATTAAAAAAAGCCTAAAACTTGATTTTCGTTAACCATATCATCAATCCATATAAAGAACTTTCAACCGATGTTGCAGCCCCCAACGCAGGAGATTGGCATCTCAACTTTCACTAGAGATTTGAGTCATTCTATACAATTAAATTGGGGATTTTGTTCAAACCAAACAACTGTAAGTTGGGATGTGTCATTGTTATTAAAAATTACATAACATAAAACTTCTCAAACTTGCTTGTTCTTCAGCATATTATCAAAAAAAAAAAACGGAAGCACATAACTTGTTAGCACTATGTTTTCATACTCTCAGAATCTCTACCTTTAATCTGTAGCTTCTTCATCTCCTTTCCGCTCGGGGTGTTTGGATTGGCATAACTACAATTAGGCCATAGCTAAGTTTGGTTAGAGTAGAAACATTAGTTTCGCCATCAAATACAATGATGGCGAGGAGATCCACCACTTAGCCTCGGAGCTACAATTTTGATCTTTCCACGAAAGACAATCAAGGACATTTTCAAGGAACAACAGTTTACCAGAAATCAAACCTACATTTAGGCAATGGATCTCCTTAGCATCGTATTGGTCAACGTCATAACTAATATTTCTACTCTCACTGAATTCGGTTTACAGCCAAACTGTAATTACATCATTTCAAGCAACCCATAAGGGGTGTTTGGTTCCTCGAAAAAGCGTGGAAAACTGTTTTCTAGAATTAAAAATTTTTCCGCGAAAAAAACCCATTTCCACATACTTTTCTTTTGTTTTCCGGATAAAAAAAAAAAAAATCCGGAAAACTTACTACTTTTTCTTGAAATCTTACAAAAAAAAAACCATGTCCGAAGAAACTACCTTTCCTCAGAACCAAACGGACGGAAAATACTTTTCCAGCTAGAAAACTATTTTTCGGAATATATTCCGGAAAATAAAACCCCTAACTAAAAGTACAAATGCAGGATTGCATCTTCTTGCCCAAAATTCGGACCTTGGAGTGTGAATCTACTTGAAAGTTTCTTTCCCTCAGTTGCAACTTTTCGATAGCCAAACTCACTACAAATTTCTGGATGGTGGCAGAACCCAACAACTTATGTAGCTGCAATTATGAATGAATCAGAACAAGCAAAATTTACATCCAAGAAACTTCGACATCGCGAGTCCTCCTACTATCTTCTTAACTCACAATTCTACGATTCTACTCTTTCTTAAAATAAAATAAAATAAAAAAACGCTTAGACTTGAATCTGGGTTTCTAGATAACAATTCTATAAGAAATCTAAGCATTTAGTATACAAAAATAAAAATAAAAATAAAAATAAAACTTCACAAAGCAAAAGAAAAGAGGAGGGGGAGAAGAAGGGGACGACCTTGAACTTGTCGAGCTGGGATTGGGTGAGTTTGGAAGGTTTGAAGTTGGGGTCGAGAAGGCGGGTGGCGGCCAAGGCGGCCTCCCTCCTCGCATCGTCGTCGTCCTCCTCCTCCGCCCCCATTATTGTGCTTTTCTTTTTCTTTTTCTTTTTTCTCGCAAAGCACTTTGAGAGGACGGAGGGATTATGGAAAAAAATAAAAAAGAAAGACTAATGCTAAAAGGGGTGTATATCTTACAATCCATTCATTCTTGGATGAAAATTTATTCATGAGTCGCGTAATGTGACTGTGAATTACACCCAAAACAAGGATGTACACCCTTTTCTTGGATGGGGTGTAATTCACCGATCACATTATGTATTTGGTGATCAAATTTTCACTCAAGAATGGATGGGTTGTAAGATATACACTCCTTTGTGTACATCTAGGGAAAACTTCAAATTTCACCCCTGTGGTTTCGCACTCGTTCATTTTAGCACCCTATAATTCAAAGTGTATTAATTTAGTATTATGTGGTTTCGCACTTTCTCACTTTAGTGCCACGTGGTTTAAAGTGCATCAATTTAGTATTCGTAGTTTCATTTTTCTCTTTTCGTCGACTCCTCTATTAATTTTTCGTTAAATTATATACAAAAAATTTTAGATACCCTACCTAGGTTTATCGAATATTTACTTTATTTAGTTTTAACTTTATCAGATTTTTTTCTCTATTAATATTTTGTTAAATTATATACAAAAAACTTGAGATACCCTACCTAGGTTTTTCGAATATTTATTTTAGTACCCTTTAATTTTAACTTTATTCTTGGTTTAATGAAAAAAATTAGTGAAATAAATAATAAAAAGAGAAAAATGAAATCACATGTACTAATTTAGATATACTTAAAACCACAAGTACTAAAGTGAGAAAGTACGAAACCACAGGCTAACTTGATACGCTTTAAACCATAGAGTACTTAAAGTGAGAAAATGTGAAACCGTATGGCCAACTTAATAATATTCTTTAAACACACGGTTCTAACGTGAGAAAATGTGAAACCGAAAATAGTATCAGAACTCCAATCTCACACTGCGCCGAGTTCGTTTTTGGGTCCATTTCGTGCCAAACGACTCAAACTCGCCCCGACACTCTACAGATGTGTCAACAAGCCACAGTTACCGCAATCATTCCGATCGCTAAACCCTAGGAACACAACATTCTCCCCCTATAAAAAGTTTTGTCCTCGAAACTTAAACTCATACCTCAACATGGTGCCTCAAACAGGCAGGGGTAGGATTCCCGCAACACAATCTCCAGCTCCCAAGTCGCCTCACGCTTCTTGTGATTATTCCACTGCACTTTCACATATGGTATGTTTTCCATCAAACAAATATACTACTATAATATTCAACCAGTTATATAATATACAAATAAATCTAAATCATTGAAACATGTGAATTAAACACTTTAACACATAGATTTACATATCCACCCAGTCGAATATAAAATTAGAACATGACCACATTTACCCCACAGTAGCAGACAACATAACATATTCGTCAATAAAAACAAACCTAGATAAAGCATACTTGTATATAATTTATTTGTTAATTTGTTTGTATGATTGGCATTCAAACATAAATTTTTCAAAATTAGCATTTTAACCTGTAAATGCATATTATTTAATTTATTATTTAAATTACATTTTATTGGGTGATTATTTTATTTAAAAAATAAAAATAAAAATGCTTTCATTATAGTTCTTTTGTTAAAAAGAAAAATACTACAGTAAAAAGTTTTTCGGTGCAAATATATATACTATTTTGTGGCTTTTGAAATTCTTTTTAAAAAAATAATAATAATTTTGCTACAATAAAAATAATTTTATTAGTCTGCGATTTTGGAATTTTTGCTACAGAAATGTAATTCTATTTGTGTCTTGTTTGAGTTTGCTGTAAAACCCTTTGGTTTAAAAAATAAAAAAAATAAAAAAATAAAATAAAATATGACCGCAAGTGGGATTTGAAGCCACAGTTTTCTAAAAGAAACTTCTTTGAATTAGATCACGAAACCTGCAAAACCAATGCTAGTTTTTGCATTATTTACTGTTGCAATTATTATAAACTCTATTTGCTAGATTTAATACCACAACTATCTAAACTTCTCAGCACGACTGAGTTTCCAACAGCATCTCTTTATTGTAACCATTTTGTTTGCTGCATATTGCTTACATTATATTTTGTAATGATAATATCTATTTGAGATAAAATTTTAAAATTGTTTAGATCATCTATTTCTTGTTGAAGTGAATCTATCGACATGACTAATCTTATGATTTTAAGTTTTGATATATTTCAGAACTTGTGGGGGATACTCTTTTATCAGTTTGATAAATTTTGATATTATAAATGCTCTCGTGATTTTATCCTAGTGTTCATCTTGAAAACGAATTTTGTAAATTCTAAGATTGGCAGGCAAATCTTTTTTCACATAAATTTATTAGATGGCTAACATATCATGATATTATTTCTTTGAGTTTTATTAGATCTAATCAATTTTGCATTACTTGATGAAGGGCTGAATAGGACTAATGTCACGATATCATCGAGGGGATGGAATTTGCCGTAAAGGGCCTTCCCGATAGGAACCCAACCTTTGTAATAGGAGATCCTTGAAGAAGGTTCAATGTGGTAAAAACAAGCTGTCAGGTTGGCCAAAGAGCACTTTCTACAATTTTATAGAGGACCTTTTGCTCCAATTCCATCCCTATGGTGAGTAGTGCTCTGTGTAGTGGATTAGGTTGAGCTGATAGCTCTTAATAGGATTCAAGGCGATATTTTTCGCGAGATGTGACTCTACACACATCCCCTGGAGGAAACCACCTATATAAGAGTATCCGTATGTGGCGCGGCTATGTGAATGGGCTATACATAGAAACTCTTATGAAAAATCAAGGTCGTGCATGACCATTAACGCAAAGACTCGCGACGAAGAATTCTGTACTGTGTGTGTAGTGGTTGAAGTCAGGGTCAAAGGAACGTAGTTCAAGACCTGGTTCACTCCGATTCCTTCTAATGAAACTTGCTTACACTAAGTGAGGTTAAGTCTCTTAAAGACACCTCGCCTATTGCATAGTATAAACACCCGGTGATTGATTAATTGATTTTTTTCTTTATTGTTTAATTTTTTATTTTATTTTTTAGAATTTTAAATTTTTGTGGGGGATTGTTGATGGAAAAATTCAAAATCCCTTAATTTATTATTACTAATTATATTTTCTAATTATTAAATATTTTATGAATCTATTTAATCCGGACGTTACGATCATGTAGATCGTGCGTTACCGTTCCGCGCGCGCGAGCGTGCGTCCATTCCACGGATGATGCGCGATGGTTCCAACGTCTATGTTTTAGAACGTTGAAGTGACGTCCACATGGTTATATATATACAGAGGGTACACCTTGTGTTAATTAACTTGGAAAACTGAGAAGAAAAAAAAAAGTGTTTGAAACTAAATCATTTAGAGATTTGTTTATATTTTAATTTCTGTTTGATCTTTTATTATCGAGTGTTGAAAGAAGTTCCGTCAATCTCTTTCTCGATCGTGCTCGCAGACGGAGGAATTCCGGTCGTACCTTGGGGTGTTATTCCGGTTAATCCCGCACGTAAAGATGGGAATACGCCTTAGGGCAGTGCCTCTCACGCTTCCAGATCAATTGAGTATTTATTTGGATTTAGCGATCATCTGTAAATTCAATTTTATCTTTATCACAAAATTAGTTAGATTTTAATCACGATCAGATTTTCATTGTGGTAATTATTTCAACAATATTGCTCGGTTCCATACCCCGCACATATTATTGGAAAGCAAATCACATTTGAAATCCGACTAAAATAAGATCTTGTCCACATTTTTTGTGGCATCTTCATTTTTTGCATACTTTTTTTCCAATCTTGCACAGTGTATGATGTAGCTGCCTCCCAAAGCAGATTTTTCAATACTTTGCTCTTAAACTATTCTTTAAAATTATTGTACATATACTGCACACAAAACCTATGGTCTACTCCTGAAAGTAGGGCATCAAAAACCTCCACCAGGCCCTAAGACATTTAAGTACAAAAGTAAATAAAAGTTAATAGATTACCGTTAATTCATTATGTTCAAAATTATTGCATCATTGTATTGAATGAAACTTCTTACCTTTTGTCTATTAGATATGAAAATCCATCCATGAGCCTCCGCTGGTCCGATAGCTTGTAGCAAATTTGTTAAAAACCAATTCCATGAATTCTTTAGTTCTACTTCTACAACTACCACTGCAATTGGAAACATCTGATTATTTCTATCTCTACCAATAACACTAATAAGCTATCCACCAAATGATCCCTTCAGAAAACAACCATCTATCCCAATGATAGGTCTACATCCTTCCTTTAATCCCTTAATTTGAGCATCATATGATACAAAGATCCGCTGAAACACTGGGGCTAACTCAGGATGAGGCCTCTACACATGTAAGAAAGCAAGGCTTCTTGGATTTCTCACTACGATGATATTGCGTAGTCCCACAACTTCATAAAGCGCTCTTTATGAGATTCTATTACAACCTCCTTTGCCTTTCTCTTAGCTTTGTATATTTGGCTTTTAGAAACATCAATGCACAACTCCCTCCTCATTGTCTTCTTCATTGCCGATGTCCCCCATTTTGGATCATCTCTTAATTGCTCCAAGTATTTATATGCAATCCAGGATGAAGTAGCTTGGTGGTTTATGAATTACCTACCGCACTTATGCTCAGGTTGCAAAGACTTGATTTGGAAACATTCCTCATATGCATTCCAAGATACCTGAACCCTCCATCACATCTTTTCTGAGCAATAGTATCTTTCTTGCACTTCACAGTAACTCTATCGCCATCATTCTTCACAAAATTGAAGTTATATCCATTTGATATCGCATGATTCTTTAGAACTGTTCTAAACTCTGAAGCTAATGCAAATTTCATACCCAATTTAAACTATGTTCTTTCCGGATCTCTTTTGTTGTACACAGGTACTTTGGCCATGAAGGACCATCTTCATCCGATAAAGACATGCTATTAAGATTCTCACTAGGTGATACTCGAACTTTGATCATTGTCTTCAACATTTTTTGCTCCCTTCTCATTATCATTAGCATGATTTGGTTCGAAGTAGTGGGACATCCACGACCTATCCCATGAGTACCATATTCCTCCTCTACATTGCGGGTATTGATGCAGAAATCACTATCATTAATACTAACCTCATCACCATCACCAAAGTTGCTCCATTCATCAAATGAACTATCACTTTCTGATCCATCTTCAACATATTCTTTAGCATGAGCCTTGTTTTCTTCAATCCCTTCACTTACATTTCCATCATGAGGCTCACTGATTCCATTCTCATTATCACCAACTACATTTGTATTTTGCTTCACTTGCTTCCCCTATCCATCTAGATCTTTTTGATCTTCATCTTCAGTGATATTTTTCTTCACTTGCTTCTTAGCATTGTTGATATTTTCCTTTAGTTGCTCCCCTATGAGGGACCACCTTGATGAGCTTATTTAAAGCCTCTCGCATCTACCATTTCGGGAAACTACGTAGAGCAAAATGACACCAAATTCATCATGGCACATAAGCATCTCTAGAATTGCTTTATTACCATCCACAAGTTTTAGCCCATTAGATATATCTCCAATAGGCATAATATAGTATATCATTGATTTTTTCGTTAATCTAAGGTTTTGAAGCATATCCCATCAATACAAAACCATTAAAGGGTGAACCGAAAACTGCCTCCACAGTTGCTCCGGAATCTCGATTGTGGGTCCCTCCCTTTTTTTTTAATTTTTTTTTCGCTTCTCGACTTTTCTCCCCGCCTTTTCGATTGTGGGTCCCTTCATATTTTTTTTTTTAGGGTTACAACTCCTCTGCCTTCGTACTCCCTCCTCCTCTCCTTTCGTACAACTCCACCGCTGCCTCTCCGCCCCTCCTCTCCCTTCGTACAGACCCGCACCCGTCGCCGTCGCATCCCGCAAATCCCGCGCCCCAACTCGCTAGCAGATTCGAAGATCCCGCGCCTGTCCCGTCGCCCCAAATCTCTCCGCGTACCATCTCGCCACCCCGCGCCGTTCGCTGTACGTAGATCCCGCAGATCCGGCCGCGGATCGTGGGCCGTCGATCGCCGGCAAGAAGCCCGAGATTTGGTGCCATAGAGGCCTATAAAAGGGGAGAGCGGAGCACACGACGGGGAGGAGAAACCAAGACACACACACAACCCATCCACACACACCGTGAGCATGTAATGACTGAACAGTCGCCGCCGAGCTAGGTCTGTACTCTGCCGCGCGGCCGGCCATGCCCTCAGGTGGAATGGTCGCCCGCATCCCCTCCCTCGCACCCCTCTTAGTACATCTCTCTCTCTCTCTCTCTCTCTTCGCCGCTCTTACAAAATATATTCCCAAATCTGCAGATCAGCTATTGTGATTGGCTAATTTCTAAACTAAAGGCAATCATACTTGGAAAGGCATGGCATGCCGAATGGCTACATGGCAATCCCTGCAGCCTTCCAGTATTGCCCCAGAGTTTCTTTATGCTTTACATTTTTAGGTCCGATCCTCTATATGTTTCTTTGGATACTTGCTATTCTCTTCTCATGCAGGCTGATGTTTCGATTTTTTTGGTTGCTCCAATGGTTGGATGCTCATGGCCGTTTTCTCTGCGGTTCCTGATGCCATGCCTGATGTGCGCTCTGTTATTTTTTCATTAACCTGGGCTTTAAAAAACTCTTGAATAGATTTAAAATTCTCTTTCACCTAAAATTTTAGGTTGGATCTTTTTGCTGTTCTTGGCTGTTCCCGTCCTAGACTTTTAAGATTTCTTGTGCTTTAAAAAGCTCTTGATGTGGTTTAAAATTTTCTTTTGTCTAAAATTTTTTGTTGGATTTTATATTGTTGTTGGATGTCCAGAGTTTGAACTTTCAAATTTTGCTAAAAAATTGTGCAGCTGCGTCTATTATGGTTGGCTGATTTCTATTCCAATGACCTGCGACCTTAGAATGCATCTATTATGGTTGGTTGACTTTTATTTGAAATTACTAAGAATTTGTAGAAATGCATCTATTAAGATTGGTTAATTTCTATTCGGATGACCTACAGCTTTCCAGTTGCATTTATTATGATTGGTTGATTTGTAAGCTTACATAATTTTGCTAAAAATTTGTGCAAATGCATCTATTATGGTTGGTAGATTTTAGGTGAAAGACCGGCGGCCTTCCAAATGCATCTATTATGATTGGTTGATTCCTAATAAAAAATTTCTAAAAATTTGTACAAATGCATATGTTAGGATTCGCTGATTTCTACTCAAATGACCTATGGCCTTTCAATTTCATCTATTATGATTGGTTGATTTAGAATTTGCCATGGTTATGATTGATTTATTTTTATTTGAATGACTTGCAACCTTCCACATGTGCCAATTATGATTGGTTGATTTCAATTCCAAATTGCTAAAAATTTGTACAAATGTATCTATTAAGATTTGTTGATTTCTATTCTGTAGCCTTCCAAATGCATCTATTATGATAGATTGATTTCTATTCGAAATTGCTAAAAATTTGTACAAATGCATCTATTAAAATTAGTTGATTTCTATTCGAATGACTTGCAACCTTTCAATTGCATCTATTTAGGGGGTTGTCCAGCCTGGGCTTTACATACTTGCTTACTATTGCTGCTGGTTCTTTGAATTAGTCTCTTCAGATTTGGCCGCTTGGCTTTTGTAGCTTTCTCTCCCTTTGTTCTCAGTTAGTTTTAAAAGATCAGTTTGGATTGGCGCCAACCTTCAAATTTAAATAGACTTTGTTCGAAAAATCTTGGATCCTATATGTTTTCCTTTCAATTCATCTATTTAGGGGGTTGTCCAGCCTGGGCTTTACATACTTGCTTGCTATTGCTGCTGATTCTTTGGATTAGTCTCTTCAGAATTGGCCGCATGGCCTTTGTAGTTTTCTCTCCCTTTGTTCTCAGTTAGTTTTAAAAGATCAGTTTGGATTGGCGCCTAAAGACAAAGAACCTTCAAATTTAAATAGACTTTGTTCGAAAAATCTTGGATCCTATATGTTTTCTATAACGCTCTACATATTATTCATTCCTTTTGTACCGGCTCTGTTTGTGGTTGCTTCCATGTTTTGGTGTGAGGTAATGCTAATATGGACAATTCTCTGGTACTGTTCACCCCATACATGGAAAAAAGGGTGTTGCAGAAAAAAAATTATTTGTGATAAAACATAGAGCAAATCTGGAAAGTAAACATGTAAAATATAAATATTGATTTGGAAAGTAAACAGGTAAAATATAATGATTATGAATACTTCAGTATGGTTAATCTCAAAAAAAGTTTTCTTAATGATTTTAATTCTTTTTTTTTTTGGTCTAAAATATTTTTATATGGTTTTCTTGCTCGCTCTCTTTTTATTTTCTTTGGGCTTTTCTCATGTTTGGTGTTACTCTTTCTACTCTGTGTTGGGGCAATGATGATATGGACAATTTTCGAAAACTACTTACACTACGAAATTTGTTTATAAAGACTATTTTTCTACACCGAATTTGTTCGTAATAGCATGGCATGACGAATGGCCGCGGGTCATGATGAAAGGCCTCGGGGCAATCACTATTATTGCGGAGATCAAATCGACAGTGTTTATCATGACCCTTTATATGAGGGGTCCACTAATCTGAGCATTGCATTGATTCTTTATATATATCCATAATTATTGTTTTTGTTTTTTTTATCCTAAGTACTTTGTCTAGATGTTTATATTTTTTTCGTTCTTATGTGGAGTTGTGAACTTGCTACTATTTGACCTGTTATTTATTATCTCTTTTCTTAATTTGTTGTCTCTCCTCTGTGATAGCACCTTGCATCCGGCACTCTATATATATGAACAACTATTTTGTTATGTCTCTATGTAATTAGCATGTGAACAATTATTTTATTATGTATTTCGTCTTAAAGTAACTTTTAGTATTACAAATATTTATGAAAGTATTATGTTTTTTTCTTTAATATTTACAAATTTATGTTTATTGTAGATTGTAGATTTTTAAAGCGCGGTTCTTAACTAGTAATTCAATAATGGGCATCAAGTCGGATCGACATTATTGGCATATGATATTGATCCCCCATAATATTCTGTTATAGGATCTCCTTTAAAAAATCCACCATAGTGAATTTCTCGAGTCCTCAACTCCATTTGTATGGTAAAATAAATTAGAATAAAAAAGATAAATTGAGTAGAAAGCAGTGGGACCCTATATAACAAAGTAAAGAAAACTGTATAAATGCATCACATAGATATAACATACATATTTGGGACCACAAGAATTTCATATTAGAAAATACAAAGGATAAGCAATTTATAATAGAAAGTATCAAACCTGAATTAAATCAAAAATATAAATGCATCACATACACAAGTTAATACATAATTTGGGAACACAAAGCATTTCGTATTAGAAAATATCAAGCCAACATTCAAAACAACTAAAACTTGATAAAATATTGCAAAACAACAAACCGAAAAGAAAAAGTTTGAACCACAAGAACATTAGGGACCACATGGATTAAAATAACATTTCAACTCAAAAGTATAACTATACCTCAGAAGGGTAAGGGGTCCCCTCAGCCAAGCGCGATCACTCTCTCAAGGTCGATTCTTTGCCTTTCTCTTTGGTTTGCAACTGAAGCGCTCGCTTTTTGCCTTCGCCTAGGTTTTGACTCGGCTCATCCTCCTTAAGGGATCGAACCCTAGATTTCTTTGACAAAGAAAGAAACGACAATTAGTTTTCTCTCTCTTCCTCCGTCATGTTAAAAGTAAGGGCATTATTGTTATTTCACGCTTTCTGTCAACTGCATAGCCTCCTGTGCACAATTTTGTAATTAGTAGGGGGTAAAGTGTAGATTTTTAAATATCAGAAGGAAAAAATAAAAAAAACAGATTTTTATACGAAGGTTTTATGTAATTTAGCTTTTTTTTTTTTTTTTTTTTTTTCATTATATCTAACTAAATGATCTGTGTCTATATATACACAGAAAGTGGTACAGCAGAATGAATACGTTGTTTGTTGGCATTTCTTTTTCAATTCTCTCTCTGCATCTCCCCCCTTGTCCTACCTCGAGCTCTCATAAACTTTTTTTTCTCTCTCTCTCTCTCACCCTTTTTCCGAGAAAGGGAGCTTTTGGATCCGACAATAAAAGAAAGGGCCGGGGATCGATCGATCCAATTCCAAAGCCAAAGGGCGAGGGAGGGAGTACTCGCGCTCCTCCTTCCTCCTCCTCCTCCCTCCTCCTCCCTCCTACTCATGAATTGTAGTAATAGTTGTAGCTGTTGCAGTAGTTTTGGGCGTTGGAGTCGATCGCGATCGCGATCGCGGCGGCGATGGGCGGCGTGACCTCCTCGATCGCCGCGCGCTTCGCCTTCTTTCCCCCCACCCCGCCCTCCTACCGCCTCCTCGCCGACGACGCCACCGGAAAACTCCTCATCCCCGAGCTCTCCGCTCCTTCCTCCGCCGCGGCGGCGGCGCGTCGGGGGCGGCGGCGGAGGGCGGCGGAGCCGGAGGAGGTGGTCGAAGCGGAGGCGGCGGAGGTGCTGAGGCTGCGGACGCGGCGGGGGCACGAGATCGTCGCGGTGTACGTGCGGAACCCTAGGGCCACGGCGACGCTGCTTTACTCGCACGGGAACGCCGCCGACCTCGGCCAGATGTTCGGGCTCTTCTTCGAGCTCAGCCACCGCCTCCGCGTCAATCTCATGGGGTAGTATTTTTTTTTTTCCTCCCCGTACCTATTTTAGTGGTCGCATCATGACCCTCTTTATAAATTTGCCTTTTCCTGTTTTGGTAAATTTTTAGTTCGTTTTATTAGGGGGAAACTTTGATCAAGTTATATGATTGTGGTTACATTACGGTAGATCATTGATTTAGTTGCCTAATTTGGTCTACACTGAACTGTAAATGAAAATTTTAATGGTGGATAAGCATGGACTCTCTTACTCTAGGAAAGTTTGTTATATAATGGAATGTATTTTGTTTGAGGGATTCTTCAGTTCATATCGTTGATGCGAGGCTGATCTATAGTAGAAAAACCAACCAAATTGGCATCAGAATTTACTGTATTCACATACCGGTTCTTTTCTGCTGGCTCCTTTTGCTTGCTAGAGTGACTTAGAATGACTCAAGAGTGGCTCACGAGTGGCTTTGTAGGGTGTGAATCGATGCCTCTCCTTCAGGACCGAGATGCGCACTTCTCTTTTCAGTGCTTCTGCAATATGAAATGCTATGCAGACTAATACTGTGAATACTTCTGAGGCTGCGAATACCAGGGCTGCTTACAATGGTCATTCTCTTGCTGCTCTGACTCTAGAGTCAATGACGCTGCTTTTTTCATCTTAAGAGACCGCGGGCCCTGGGGATGGGCCGGAGTATTGGTTTAATGCTCTCTTTGTTCTCTCACATGACCGATAAACTGAAAGATGAGGATCGCTAGTCGAGTAATCCTGTAGTTTAGGTCTAACATTCTAAAAATGCGAGAAGCTTAATGTGGGCTTTTCTATTATTTCTTTTCTTTTAGAAGGCCGAGAGATTAAGAAGAAGGCGTTTTTTTATTCTTTCATTTAGTTGGAAAATACTATGGTGCTCTTCCACTTGTATATGCATCCAAATCCTGTCATAGGAACATTGCTTTGATCCCAAGTTTTTATGTCCTTTGACTCCTTGCCGTTCATCTTCATTTACTGTTCGCTCCTGATGCCTTTGAACCATAGTCTGAAGATGTAAAGTTGTCAGACATATGCTTTTGAAAAACAGAATTATCAACTAAATATCAGGTCGGTATGTTTTTACAGATAAGGATTCAACAAAATCAATGACAACCTCATGGTCGAGATAATTGTATAACGAGAAAGCATACTGTTTCACTCCTTAGGATGATGTACATGTTGTTAGAAATGTGATAGAAGTCCCAAATCCCAAGTACAAAAACTGACAGACCACATTAAGAGACTAAACCTTAATTCCGATCTAGATAACTGATTTGAAACTATAAAAGTCAAAGCTCTGAGAATTCTTGACGGCAGATCATATAGTAGACAAAGCATGGGACAGCAAAAAAGTCCTTTGAAGCATTCTGATTAGCGAAACAGAGGCCTCAACAGCAGTAGAAAATAGAAATCAGTAATCAACACAAAACAAATAGTAGTATTATAGCATGTGTTACAATCGGAACGACGAAAAATAAATCCAGAAAATAATTTAATGCGAAAAAAGAAAAGATAAGTGGAAAGAGCACACCAATATTTACGTGATTCGGCCAATAGCCTACGTCCACGGGCGAAGACGGAATAAATACTTTATTAATGTCGAAAAGGCGGAGTACAAAGAAGATCTCTCAAAAGACCAAAACGTAATTAGATCCGAAATGCCGCAATTTGCATCCGTATAAAACTTAAGTGGCTCGACCCTCTTACCGAAGCGCACCACGTCCTAGTTGTGGTACGGACACAAGCATCAAAGAAGAGATGGCTCGACTCAATAGATAACTTAATTAAGCATCACCTCTTAATTAAGGTTGCGGCTTCTCGTAGAGACCATCCTGCATGGCTCGGTCAACTCTCCTCAAATATATAGCTTAATTAGAGCATAGCTTAATTTTGAGTCGCGGCTGCTTCTTCACCGTACGGACAGAGCACCAACACCTTGATTAATTTTCATGGCTCTTAATTTGGTCGCGGCGTCATTAACTTGGCTGTAGTATGTATTTATAATACATGTCTCCTAACAAGAGTCTAATTCGAATTCAACTAGAATTACACTCCTAATTATAATCCATATATGCCAAATTAAAATCCAATCCCAATTAGGATTTAACTCCAATTTAGATAACTACAAATTTAAACCAATTGTAACAGCATGCTACTGTAGCAGAAGCACTATAGCAAGAAATATAGTAGCAATGCAGAATTGTAGTAGCCGCAGAGGAGGGTAAAGAGAGAAGGGAAGTGGACAGAAGAGAGTGAAAATGAAGAAGTGGAAAAATTGAGACGAAGTGGCTCAATTGACGCTAAGTGAGGAAGAAGGTGGTCAGTTGAGGTCATCGAGTAGAGAAAATAATAAGACCTAATGCTACATTTCAGATAGCTCAAATCAGTGCCCCTTCAAAACCCTTGATTGGGTCCTATTTATGGTTAAAAATGAAAAACTAACCCCACTTGGGAGTTGGGACTAAAATAAGCAAATCTAGAAATGTAACTAACTTGTAGGGAGTTATCAATTTCTTAGCCTAAAATTTCTAATATAAACATCAGTAAGCTAAAGACTGCCCAAAAATAAGTAAGAATTAAAACTGATTTGATTGAACTCAACTTGGAGTCAAACTGCACAGGCTCAAATTTATATGGCAACAATTTATCTTGTTGAATGTATTTCATATCTTATTTTTTCTTGTTGTTACTTTACCTGCTTGCAGCTAGTAAGTACACAATAATCAGTGGTCAAAAAATATCCAACTGATTTGAAGCTAATCTGTTATGTGATCTATCTGGCCACCTTTGTTGTCATGGTCCACTTCTGCATCAGTTAGACATCGAAATCTCTTTGATTTTTTCTGTTTTACTTATTCTGTGAAGTTTTATGATTTGGAACCCTGTAGAAAATTTTGTCATAATTACCAGTGCTAGCTTATAAAAGAGAAAGAGAACCTTTTTGTATTATTTTTACTTTGTTTCATGTTGAGCTTGCTTAACTATTCTTCCTCAAGAACAATAAATATGTATTGTTTATATATTATTCTATTACTTGTTAATTCTTGAATTAACTTGAGTTTGTTAATGTGATTGCAGGTATGACTATGCTGGTTATGGAAGATCCACAGGAAAGGTCTGCTCCAAATTTGTTTCACTATTACTCTTTCACAATTTTTTTTTCTCTTGAAGCTTGAAAATATACTACTATGCCCCCAGACTATTGACGGTCACTTAATATGGCATTTATTCTTTCATGGTACAGCCCACTGAGTATAATACATATGCAGACATTGAAGCAGCATATAATTGTCTGAAGGAACAATATGGAGTAGCTGATGAGGACATAATCTTATATGGCCAATCTGTTGGAAGTGGTCCCACGATTGATCTTGCCTCACGAGTGCCGAACTTGAGGGCTGTAGTTTTACATAGTCCCATTCTTTCTGGATTACGAGTACTATATCCTGTCAAACGCACATATTGGTTTGACATCTACAAGGTAAAAATTGATAGTACTTATGTCCACGTGCTCTCTGCTTTCTTGTTGACAAACAATTTTTTGTTTTGCAGAATATTGACAAGATTGGCTTGGTGAACTGTCCTGTCCTTGTAATTCATGTAAGTTCTGTCCTGCCTTTCTTTTTAATTTTTTTTTTTAATTATAATTGATCAATTTGTTTAGATTTTCTGGTAATCTGGCCTTATCTGTTGTTAGTGATAACTAGTTGATCGTTACTCACTTTGTGTAGGTAGTATAATGTTGATCTCGGCTAGCAGTTTTGTAGTTAAATTTCAAGTGGTATTGGCTATGTGACTTTGAAAAGCTTTTTTTTTTTCGGATAGGCAAAATAGTTTGCTTCCAACACATTATTGGAAGAAATTATTCCAAGCTTGAGGGGAACAAGTGATGAAGAATTTTAGTACTTTTATGTGTTTCTGATTAATTATATGCATATGCTGCACAACTTACCCTTAGAAGCCACTCCCATATGGCATGATATATTAGAAACATACCTAAAGATTGAGAAATGACTGGTGGATACAATCTTGTGTGTTTCAACTTGTTCCAAGTCTTCTGACTAAGTCATATCTTATACAGCTTTTAGGTGTTCTTTCATGCTCTGCACTGAAAAAGGGCCACCATCTACTTTTATGGGAAAGGGTTAGGAAGGTAAATATTAGAAAAGTTGTGAGATGTTTAGGGGAACTGCAAATAAATAACTGTAGAATTATATCCATAATACTTTTTTTAAGTAGTAAAATCAGTTAGCTATTAACTTATTGAAAGATTATCCATAAGCAAGATGCACAAGCTGTTAGTGATGGTTTAGAATGACTTTTTGTTTTGTAGAATAGTTTTTCTGAGTCAGGATTTATGGAGACAATAAGATGTTGTTTCCTGTGAAAGAGCCAATCAGGCAATCAGCCAAGTGACAAAAGAGGAGCCTGGATGCAATGAAAAGACTAATGCATTTCCTCATCCTTTGGCAATTGCTCTCAAACTTAGTTTCCGAATGAAGATAAAGATTGGCAACACTGGAGCTGAGCGAAATCCGAGTTGAGTCAGGAAAGGCAAGAGGAACATTTTTTGTTAACAAAAAAATTTAGTCGGCCGGATATTTGTTACTTCGCCTAAGCCTGAGTGTAGCAAACATTTGGTTAAGTGAAAAGAGCTCGTCGAGTCCTAATCTGTGGCCATCTCATGCCAAGCCTAACCAATTCTAAGTTAGACTTGATGCAAAATTGTTGAGTGATCTATGATGGGATACAGTCATACAGAACAAGTGAATCCCATGCAACCATGTGATGAAAGACCAAACGTAACCTAGAAAACTCTTCCAATGCAACTCAATGTGAACGTGCGATGAAATTGAGAGTTGTTCCAAAGTTTTGAAATAGAATAATTTTTGGAAACTGAAACTTTCTGAAAATTATCAGGAATATTGCAAATTTTGATTTCATGCAGGAATTGTTGATGCAAAATTTCAACTCGTCAAGCTTTAGTGAAGTTAATTGGAATGAATGTGCAACAAAGGAAAAAAAAACCCAAGTTTCTTCAATTTATTGATTCACTATTGGTTCTGTTGGAATTTCTAATATGTATAAAATAAAGTAAACTAGGTTTTCACAAATGAGGAAAAATAATTGTAGGAGGAAATAAGGGATTATTGTTTTAAAGTTCGACTGTAGAAAGACAAATTGGAGAATCCAGGGTTTCGGCGGAGACATGCTCAAAGTTAGAAAGTTTGATTGTAGTTTCTGGCGCAGATGGTCGATTGCTGATGATGCAATGATCCCTGGATTGTTTCAAGGAGAAACTCCAATTTGGCATAGAAGCTCAGATGCTATGCTTGGTGAAGGTGTGGCCGCCTGAAGGAGGAAAAGATTACTCTTGGGTTTAGATGCCGGCATGTGCAGTGTTGATGGAGGGTGCGAATCATATACACTTCTTTTTCCTTGATAATGTGGAGGAATGGGTCCAAATGAAAACATGCCAAAGAATTAGGAGATGCATGGAATTTGCGCCTCTGGGCACAATGTGAAGAAAAGGGGGCCACACAGCCAGGGTGCTTGTGTGACTCCCAAGTTTTCTGTTTTGTTGTTCAGTTTTGGGTCCCACATATCAAGTTGAACTCATTTAGATTATTAAATCACCGTTTAGGAAGTTATCCAATGGAGAACGAAGAAATTGGAACGACGGACTCTCCTGTATCGATTTGCTTCAATTATGCTCTCTAAAACTTAATCTCCACGAAGGAAGAAGAAATTCTCCATTCTTTTTTTCCCCTAAATTCTCAAGGTATGAATAACAATGAAGCTGTGGTTTTATTAATAAAAAATTATATTCCTAAGTTTCGTGGTAACAATAAGAAACCAAAAGAAACTAAATCAAATTAAATCTTCCCAAATAAAATTAAATAAAATTAAGAAAACTAATCAACTAAGTTCTAATTGATTCCAAATTCAAATCCAAATAGAATTACGAATCTTAATTGAATCCCAAATAAAATCTCAATCAAATAAGATAAAGAAAATCCCAAAATTGAATAATAATATCATTTATCAAATTTTATGATTTGTTAGGCTTTGATTAGGTAAGATATCAATATAACCAATTCAGAAGTGACTCTAACTTGAGTTGGATAGCCAGTTTGCATCATCTTTGTAGAAGCAGTTCCTTTGCCTAACCAACTTTTTAATTAGGTGATGTGAGTTGCCCTATCCCAATTTATGAGCGTCCCTTATCCTCCTAGGAACAAGCCCTACACAAGAACCACTTTTGTAGAAGCTCCAACTTACTTGTTGGGTGCAAACCCGTGAGTAGGAAGTTCCCGTACATGGGGTGGAGAGAACCCTCCACTCATCAGCCGTGGGATGGCCCTGTGCGCAGGAAATCCTTGCGCCGGGCTGCAGGGAATCCTTGCTAATCAAAATGGGCACTTAGTTCTGTAACTAATTGCCAATGGACGGTATTTGCTTTTTAATAAGGTGAGAGCAGATTATGCTTAGATTTTAATATGGCTCAAATTGCATGCAAGAAACTTGAAATGCCCCTTTCCTAAAGTATAATTTGATCGGGCTCATTTTGGCAGCTTGATGCTAAAGGTTGATAACAAGTTTCCTTTGTAAATATGCTTAGACTAAGTTGTTTGCTTGCACCTAATTTATTTGGTATATAGCATGGTTCTAACATCTATCGATCAGAAAGTCGGCTCAATTGGTACCGTGGCTTCTTTTTGTTTGAGATAAAAAAAATTCAAATTCAAATTCAAATTCAAATTAAGGATATAGAAGGAAAGAAATTAATTGTGATTTAATTACTACTTTCCTTTAGAGGATTAGATGTCAATAAGGAAAGAGATAAAAAAATTCTTACCTTACCTTCAAAAATTTTGAATTATTTCCCAAAGTAAAGAGGTCCCAAAATCACTACAAAAATGACCATGAGATTCAAAAATAAAATTTTTTTTTGGAGGAGGAAGAAGAAAAAAAAATAAAATAAAAGAGAAGAAATGACCTGAAAGAGAAAAAAAAAAAAGCAAAAGAAAAGAGTTGAAGCACGATCACGATGGCGATGGCTACGGCGATTTCGACAACGACGACGGTGGCGATCATGGTGACTTCCCCAACGACGACGACGGCGGCGGTGATCATGGCGATTCCCCCAACGACAACAAGAGATATGCATGCATAAATAGCGTAAGTGTGATTTTATTGTCGGTTTGATCAACCCGACCATCTCCGTGGTAGGTTTCGAACCGATCAAATTTGACATCATATCGTCACTTCCGAGCGTATACATCGCTAATCTCTAAACCGTGCGGCCATCTTCGCGATAGGCTCGACATGGTCAAAATGGTTGAACGAGCACCGGATATTTTACCACGTAAATCGTGCGGTCATCTTAATGATAGGCTCGACATGGTCGAAATAAAGATCGAGCACCAAATATTTTACTATGTAAACCGTGCAGCTATCTTTGTGACAGGCTCGACATGGTCGAAAGGGTTGATCTAGCGGCCATTTTCGTGATAGGCTCAACACGATCAAACCCGCATATTTGAACAATAAAAAAAACGATGAACATATTTTGATTTGCCATCTTCGCGATAGGCATTGCTCGAATCATTCGCCATCTTCGTGATCGGCACGATTCGACTTGATCAACACGACCATCTTCGCGATAGGCTCGGACCGATCAAATAAAAAAATAATAAAAAATGACGAACATATTTTAATTTGCCATCTTCGTGATAGGCTTGGCCCGAGTCCGGTTTATTTAACCGGGTCGCCGTCTTCGTGATAGGTTTGACTTGGGTTCGATTCGGTTAAACCAAATCGACTGTATAAATATTTGGTTTGAACCGAATCCAATATAATTATGAGTTCAATTTGAAAAAGGAGAAACCAAGCTTAAGTCAAATCGGCTTGGATACAAGCTCTAATTGAACCAACCCAAGTTGACGTCGGTTCACGTAAGTAATGGATAAAAAAAATAAATTAAAGACCAAGTTGGTAAACCAAGTCTAAAATGGTGAACCAAATTTATAACGGTGAACCAAGCCTAAGTGTTAAACCACATATATGGCATTGAACCGAACTCGCAACAGTGAACTGAACCAAAATTAAGTTGAACCGAACCTAAAGAGGTGAACCGAACCCAAAACGATGAATCGAATCGACTCATAAGCCGGTTCAACTCAAATTGAACTGAGACTCAAGAGCTTTGAACCACACCAAATAATGAACCTGTTTGACCTGAACAGAACTACAAGTTGGTTCAACTCAAACTGAACCATATGAGGATCGAGTAGACCGAACCACGAGTCAGTTCAAATTGAACTGAACCACAAAAGGGTTCCAAGTCAAACTGAACCAAAGCATATGCCGGTTCGACTCAAACAAAAGTACAGGAGGTTCGAGCCAAGCCAAGTCGAACCAATTACAAGTCGGTTCAACCCAAATCGAACCATAAAAGGCTTCAACTTGAACCGAAATGGATCCGATCCGAACTGAACCGAACCGGATCCGATCTGAACCAAATCATAAGGGATTCGACTTGAACCAAAGTGGATCCGATCCGAGTCAAGCCATAAAGGATTTGACTTGAACCAAAGTGGATCAAATTTGAACCAAACCGTAAAGGATTTAACTGAACCACAAAGGATTTGACACGAACCAAAGTGAGTCCAATCCGATCCGAACAGGATTCAAGTCGAACCAAAGTGAGTCCCAATCTGAACCAAACAGAATTCAACTCGAACTAAAGTGAGTCCAATCTGAACCGAATCATGCATGATTCAACTCGAACTGAAGTGGGTCTAATCTGAACTGAACCACAAAGGATTTGACTTGAACTGAAGTGAGTCCAATCTGAACCGAATTCGAACCGAATCGAATCTTGTCTGAGTCGAATCATAGAAGATTCAACTCGAACTGAAGTGGATCCGGACTGAACCAAATCATAAATGATTCGACTTGAACAGAAACAGATCCGATCCAAACTGAACCGAATCGGATCCAGTCCGAACCAAATTATAATGGATTCGACCTGAACCGAATCATAAAGGATTCGACTCGAGCTGAAGGAGATCCAACCCAAGGATTTAATTGCCGTGGCACGGGGTCGTGTCGGAAACTTGCCGGCACGGTACGACACGGTGTGTCTTGAGCCGTCGATGCGTCTTTGGTCAAAAAATTCTTGTGTGCCACATAATATCGTGAAATATTTATTTTTTTTTAGCAACAAAATATTCTAATTATTTATCATGTCTTTTTATCACATCTTTTGAACTTTATTCGAGAAAATTACTCACTAATTTAAAGAATAGAGGGTTTTGAAGCTGTACCGTCGGCACGAGTGCATATCGTCTTGAGTAACTTGTTGGCACGGTACGGCACGGTGGATACGGCCCGTGCCGACGGGCACCTAAAACCTTGATCCAACCCAAGCCAAACCAAGTAGAAACCGGTTCAATCCAAAACTATCTTGGAGAGAGCAATAAGTGATTCGGCCCAAACCAAATGCAAAAGGGTTCCAAACCAAGGCGAACCACAAGAGCTCAACCCAAATCAAATATAAAAGGTTCAAGCCAACTCAACTTGAATCCAGCCTAAGCAATAGTCCAATTCATTTCGGACTATAAATAAAATTCCAAAATCCAAAATCCACAAATAAAACCCAAAACCCAAAATCCACAAATAAAATCCAAAATCTAAAGTCCACAAATAAAACCTACTATCGTAAAGTCGTTAAACTAAACAATCAAACCAAACGACCGCAAAGTCGCTAAACTAATCTGTCAAATCAAACGACTATAAAGTCATTAAACTAAACCCAAAATTATACGATCGTAAAGTCGTTAAACTAAGCCCAAAATCAAACGATCGTAAAGTCGTTAAACTAAACAACCAAATCCAAACGACCGTAAAGTCGTTAAACTAAACCCAAACTAAAATCAACTGCTATGTCACTAAACTGAGCATATCAACTTCAATTGACCGCCATGTCGCTAAACTGAGCATCGCAACATCAATCGACCGCTATGTCGCTAAACTGAGCATATCAATTTCAATCGACTGCTATGTCGCTAAACTGAGCATCGCAACTTCAATCGACCGTCATGTTGCTAAACCGAGCAAATCAAGTTCAGATATAACCGTCAAGTCGTTAAATTGAATAAATAACTATTAAGTCATTAAACTGAACATCTGACCGCCATGTCGGTAAATTGAGCACCAAAACTCAAACCGACCACCATGTCATTAAACTGAGCACTAAAATTCAAATTAACCGCGATGTCATTAAATTGAGTACCAAAACTCAACCGATTGCCATGTCATTAAACTGAGTACCAAAACCCAATCGATCGCCGTGTCGATAAACTGAGCACGTCAAACTCAATCCGACCGCCATGTCAGCAAACTGAGCACCAAAACTCAAACCGACCGCCATGTCATTAAACTGACCACTAAAACTCAAACCGACCGCCATGTCATTAAACTGAGCACCAAAACTTCAATCGACCGCCATGTCATTAAACTGAGCAAATCAAGTTAAATCGACCGCCATGTCATGTCATTAAACTGAGTAGCAAAACTTCAATCGACCGCCATGTTGCTAAACTGAGCAAATCAAGTTCAGATATAACCATCAAGTCGTTAAATTGAACAAATAACTATTAAGTCATTAAACTGAACATCTGACCGCCATGTCGGTAAACTAAGCACCAAAACTCAAATCGACCGCTATGTCATTAAACTGAGTACTAAAACTCAATCGACCGCTATATTATTAAACTGAGTACTAAAACTCAATCGATCGCCATGTCATTAAACTGAGTACCAAAACCCAACAGACTGCCATGTCGATAAACTGAGCACGTCAAACTCAATCCGGCCGCCATGTCAGCAAACTGAGCACCAAAACTCAAACCGACCGCCATGTCAATAAACTGAGCACTAAAATTCAAACCGACCGCCATGTCATTAAACTGAGCACCAAAACTTCAACCGATCGCCATGTCATTAAACTGAGCACCAAAACTTCAACTGATCGTCATGTCATTAAACTGAGCAACCCAAACTCCTTTCGACCGCTATGTCGTTAAACTGAGCAAATTAACACTGAAAGTGTAGGGTAATTAACAGCAGAGAGTCTGTTGGAAGCCATGAACCTATAATCCTGATTTCAAAAAATAAAATTTAAACAAATCTAATCTGTACCATGAATGACCAGTCGCCTTAGAAACACCTACGGTGGGGCCAGTTCGTTCGCGGTAGACACTTTTAATTGGTGAATTCAGATGTCATGTGTGATAGATTAGTTCTATGACAAGAATGCTGTTTTGGAAGACCCAGGCAAAGTGTTGAGTGGGGTTGGCTTGGAAATCATCTTCAATGACTTTTTGATCTAAACCAAGGAGTCTTGTCTGGTTTGACCTGCTGTACTTTTTAGGTGTTTCCTGTCTTGCTGCTTGGTGATACTAGCATATTGGATGCTTCTCTGGAAAAGTTTTTGAAGATTGTAGAGAGTTCAATTATTCCAATTTCATGCTTGTGCTTGCATATTATACAGCTGATGTCTTTCTGTTGGTCAGTTTTTTTTCACTTCGGAATGATCTGAGCTGTTGCTTGTATAGTTTATATGCTTGGTTTTCCTTGTTGAGTTGGTCTACCTGTAGTTCTGTAGCAATAAATTCTTCAAATATGAAATTAGCATCAGAAGCTGGACTGTAGGAATATTATCAGTAGAAAATTGATGGAAATATAATCGAGTCTTTCGTAAGTTGTTTGTTGGTACAAGATTGTTTAACTGAATATTTTTATTCCCAGGGCACATCGGATGATGTTGTTGACTGCTCACATGGAAAGCAGCTATGGGAGCTTAGCAAAGTAAAGTACACGCCCTTGTGGCTTAGTGGTGGCGGCCACTGCAATCTCGAGCTGTACCCTGACTACATACGCCACCTTAAGAAATTCATTTCGTCTGTTGCTAAGCAAGCTGCAAAGAATGGCTCGAAAGAACCAACGGTGAAAGACGGCAACCATAACAACAATAAGGACATTATTGAGATTATACCCTCTGAGAGACCAAGACCACAGGAAGCCGCCCACCGTCCTGAGGCCTCGAGGAACAGTTTAGACAGTCGAGTTGTGAAATCCAAGGCCGCAGATCTTCCCGAGAAGTCGAGGATGAGTTCAGATGATGTTGATAAGTTCAGAAGGAGGCGATGCTTAGTTTGGTGATCAGCGATCATGGCCTTAACTGAAGCATTTATTTGAATAAGTTACTCACTTTGTTTAGACTTCAAGTGATGCTACAATCGTGCACTCGACTCCTTACGGATCCTCCTCCATTGGGAAAAGACAACACTTTGAATTTGGTACTGGTAGCATTGTCGTGGAGAAGCGGCAAAGATTAGTTCGAAGACCAAAAACTGGTATAGCTAATTGTCCAATGAAAGGAGCCATCAGTCTTGACTTTGGTATGACATTTTTTTTCTCCATAACATTTTCTGTACCATCACTGGGTCATCCATCCTGCTGGTTGTAACTTTTTTTTTCCTCTATTTATTGTTTTGCTAATCACGATAAAATGTTGAGCACTTGTTTACATTCCAAAAATTTGAGATAAGCACAAGTTAGGCGATGCTTCTGTATGTGCATTTCTAGATATGTTAACTTCAACTGTATGATTGTTCTAGTTCCAAAGAATAAAGTGGTTCATTTTAACATTTGTTTCTCTGAAGAGTTTTCGTATTGTGTTTAATAAGTAAACAGCTTAATTGGTAAAGCAGGTTCCCTCTGAAGTGTTATTCTACTTCATGCTCACAAAATGTTGGTGTTACCATATATTTAGTATTATTCTCTATATTAGGAAACTATATATTACTATTATATACAGAGTAGGATTATATGGTATCTAATTCCATTTGTATTCTTACTATACTAGAATTTGTTACTATATTTGATATTTCTCTTGTAGTATCAGAGCAGGAACCTTAATTTGGGGATATCGATTCGTAACCACTATCCATCACAAGTCTCACTTTCTTTCATAGATGTTCTTTTCCTTTTGATGTTCTATCTCCCTTTTCCTTAGGTCCCGTTTGGTTGTGGGATAAAAAGGGAATAGTCTATTTTATCTCACTATTCTTGTCAAACACCAAGCAAAGTTCGGCATGTTAATTTATCCTGCGTTAACGGGTTATTGTGAAATAACTCTTTAAGAGGGAGAATAGTAGTTCCATCTATTGGGTGGAACAAGCTATTCTCTAATTTATTCCTTTACTAATTAAGTTATAAATAATTATAAATTATAATTAATTAATACAATTAATTTTTTAAATAATTGACTAATTAATTATTTTGGTTATTAATTTAATAAATATTTAAATAATAATTTATTTATAATTTATTATTATTTATCTAATTAAATAGTTAAATTTTAAAAATTTATATTTTTAAAATTTATAATTTGTAATCTCAACATAAAAGTTTATAGTTTTAAATTCTAAATTTTAAATTTTGATATTCTAAATTTTTAAAATTTAAAATTTGATATTTGATATTTTTCAAATTTAAATTTGATCTTCAATTTAAAGTTTGAAATTTAAAATTTAAAATTTTGAATTTAAAATTTTGAATTTAAAATTTGAGATTTAAAATATTAATTTTGAATTTCGAAATTTCAAAGTTAAAAGATTAAATTTAAAAATTTAAAAATTTAAATTCAAATATAATAAGAGGGTAATATCTATATTTTTTTATTTATAAAAATCTATTATCCTTCTTATACTATCTTACCTAGCCAAACGCTATTATTTTTGTTCCCAGAAATAACTCAAATTTCATTCAAACGTAAAATTGATCTAATCCCTGCTTATACCTCAATTTATATCTTTCTCTAGGATAGCCACTTTTTACTTATTGTCGAACCAAACGATACCTTAGAGTAAGTACAACCATTCTGCTCTTCAGTGCATACAATGTTTCAATCACTCATTCGTGGCCGATGATATCCCTCAGACTTTTGCTGCTATGAATCTTCATGAATCTGGTGAGGAAGTGTGGTATCCAGACATTGGAGCGTCTAATCACATGACAACGAATTCTAGTATTCTCTTCTCTTAAGAGAAATTTTTTTTCAATGCGACAGTTTTGTCATGACAATAATTTTTTTTTTTGAATTTGACTCTTGGTTTTTCTGTGAAAGACAAGAAAACAGGGACGCATCTTTTTCGATGCCCTAGCTCGGGAACATCACTAAATCCAATCTCTTCTAAAGTTGCAAGTGTAGGGAATAAGCAACAGATAGGGCTTGTCGCATCTAGGTTTAGTCGTGATGTTTGGTAGAGATGGTTAGGTCATCCTAGACTTCCTGTTCTTTCTGCATTTATTAAAAATAATAATATTATTTCTGATGGTAATTCTACTATGACATTATTTATTTGCAATGCTTGTAATATGGGCAAATATGTTAAGCTCTCGTTTCATGATTCTAAATCCAAATTTGCTTTTTTTCTTTCATATTGTGCATTCTGATGTATGGCAATCATTTCCATCGGTTTCTGGCTATAAATATTATGTTTTATTCATAGATGATTACTCTCGATTTTCTTGGTTTTATCTTTTGAAATTTAAACATGAAGTTTTTGACAAATTTCTCGAATTTAAAGCAATGGTAGAAAACATATTTCATAGTTCAATAAAAATTTTTCAATGTAACAATAGTACGGAGTTTGTAAATGATTAGTTTTTTACCCTTTGTTCACAAAATAGAATTCTTCACCGCTTTTCTTGTCCTTGTACTTCACAACAAAATGGCCTTGCCGAAAGGAAGTATAGACATTTAACTAACATTGTTAGAAGTTTACTGTTTCAAGCTTGCATGCCTCCTCATTTTTGGGCTAATGCCATCCAAACTGCTGCATTTCTCGTGAATCTAATTCCTTCTTTTACTGTTTTAAAAGGACGATCGCCATATGAAATTCTGCATGGTTGTTCATTCCCTAACTTACAATTTGTCAGAGTTTTTGAATGTTTGTGTTACCTCGATATACAAGACGTTGCAGCTCACAAGCTCTCTCATCCATCACTTCTTTGTGTCTTTTTAGGACTCTCTGATAAACATAAAGGTTTTCGTTGTCTCTATCCAAGCACTGTTAAAGTTTTTATTTTTCGGCATGTTATCTTTGTTGAAACTATCTTTTTATTTTCTCATTTCTCTTCTCATAAGGGACGTTCGCTTGAGGATCTCTATAGTTATCGTCAGTTTATTGGTGCTCTCCAGTATCTCTTACCTTCACCCGACCAGATATATTGTATGCCATCAACTCTGTTGCCCAGTATCTACATGCTCCTCATGAACCTCACATGCAAGTGGTTAAGCATATTCTACGGTATATTCGGGGCACGCTAACTTATGGCCTACCTATATCTCGTTGCATTAATCCTTCTCTTGTAGCATTTGCAGATGCTAATTGGGCTGGTTGTCTAGATACCGGACGGTCTATCTCCAGATATTGCATATTTTTGGGGCCCAATATTATCTCCTGGTCTACTAAGCAGCAGCCTACAATTTCTCGCTCTAGTTCTGAAGCGGAGTATCGTGCTGTCGCCTACACGCTTGTTGAGACAATATGGATCCGTCGTCTACTTCGCGACCTTGGTGTTTTCCTCTGGCGACCTATCAGCATCTACTGTGATAACCTTAGCATAACTTATATTGCAGCCCATCTTGTTCTTCATTCTCGCACAAAGCACATTTAACTCGACCATCAATTCTTGTGCGAAAATGTTTAGACCGGTGATTTGGAGTTGGTTCATATCTCTTCCAATAAGCAACTTGCTGATATTTTCACCAAGCCTTTATCACCATTTTGATTTTCCATACTGCGGCTCAATCTTCGCATCCGTGCAATGAATGCTTAACTTGCGGAGGGATATTACGACATATCTATCTATACACATACATTATTTATCATAATCTTTTGCCATGTGGCAGCATCACAGTCTCTCATTCTCAAAATTTTTACTCTCCAATCATTGCGACCGCTCGCCTTCCTTATAACGTCCGCCTCTTCGACTTTCTGTTTCATTAATTTCTTTTCTGTAACGTCTGCCTCTTCGGTTTTATGTTTCATTAATTTCTTTTCTGTAATGTATGCCTCTGCGGCTTCCTGTCTCATTAATTCCTTCTATGTAACGTCACTGCTTCAACTTTTCACCTCATTAGTTTCTATTTTCTAAAAGGCGTTGCCCAAGGAGCTCGTGGGCACGACATACGACATCCTCGATAACGACCTCACCTACTACGTCAGCTACAACCTCAAGCCCCATAGGCGTGCCACCCTCGCCCTCACCGTTAACATCGGGTGAGTCGAACTCTAACCCTAGCCCCCAACCTTCCTTTCTTGATCACGATCACTTAAATTTGTAATGTATAGTTATGCAAAGGGTGTGTATCCCTCTCTTCTAATGGCCTCTGAGGACGAGAACGTAGAGAAGTATAGGCTAATATATGGACTTGCCGAAAAGGGGTTGAAGGCGCTGTGATACTTTACGAAATCGTCGGTGTTAGTAGAGAATGCCCTAAATGAGAGTACAAAGGAGTCCGATTTCTATGTAACAATTTTTTTCTCCTATAGTTTTTTTTTTTTTCTTTCGTTGTTTTTTTTGAATTATAATTCTATTCTAAAAATTTTAAAGTATTTTTATATTATTAAATTTAATCAAATATAATTAAATCTGTTGCATCGCTCGGGTTCCTACACTAGTTTAGCATTATTCTCTATATTAGGAAACTGTACATTACTATGATATACAAAGTAAGATTATATGGTATCTAATCCTGTTTGTATTCTCATTATACTAGGCTTTGTTACTATATTTGATATATCCCTTGTATTATATATTTGCATCAATACAACTCAATAGCATATGCTCTTATATACTCTTTTGCCCTTCTTACAGTTGGACATCTAATGAGGCATTTTCGGACCGAAATGGTCAGTTTTTCTTGGTAGATATATACAATCACTCTTGGTAGTTTTTGTCGAATATTCTGGACAGTTCTCTGTCTCTTGGGGCTTCTTATAGAGAAAAGGATGATTTGTTTTGAATTCAATCTTTTACGAATTTGAGCTTTTACACTACCGAAAGGTTTGTTGGATATGATATCGAATCTTAAGGATTGTATTTTGCGAAGGCTAGGTTGAAGCTAACTGGTTCCAACAATAGCGGAGCCGCGAGCTTCTTAGTTTTGTTATGAGATAAGGCTTTTCTCTTTTTGTTGCTATTTTGACTTTTGTTTACTTATTAAGATATTCGATATTAACTGTACTTTGGTTTTGAAGAGGAAAAGGAGAAACAAAGATGTATGAGTGGTTATTCTTTGCTTCTCTTCTTCCCCTCCCTTTTTCCCTTCCATTGTTCTTCCTCCCTTCTCAATCTCACCACTCCCTTTTTTTTCCCACCCTCTAATTCTCTTCCACCACCTTTGATAGGTCTCTTTCTAGCTTAGTTTTTGTGTATGTCGATTTAGGCCTTTAGATGGAGATTATCAATGAATGTGGGGACTTCCTTGGTTAAGGTCTGTGATGGTTAATTTGAGACCCTTTTCTACTAAATCGATTTTTTGGGTAACATTATATCAGAGTCAGTCCTAAATTCTCTCCATTTTAAGAAGTTCTGAGTTTATTTCCTAGATTTACTATTATATTGTCTCTTCCATTGTTTCTTTCTTCGTTGGTGCGCACTTCTTCGTGGGTGCACTCTTAAGTGTCCCATCGCTCTTCCTCTTTTATGACCGGGCGGCGCGGTGGCTGTCTTTGGTGTGCTAGTAAATAGTTCAACGAAGCTTCAGTGTCAACTAGGGGTGTAAACGAGCCGAACACGAGCGAGTTAGGGTCGGCTCGTGTTCGGCTCAGTATTAAACGAGCCGAACACGAGCTGGCTCGTTAAAGTATCGAGCCGAAAAATTCAGCTCGTGTTCGGCTTGTTTAATAAACGAGCCGAACACGAGCCGAACACGAGCTGGCTCACGAGCTGAACACGAGCTGATCAACGAACAATAAATAAATAAAAATAGATTAAATATATTAAAAAAATAAATTTATAAAATCTTATCCGTTAGACTTTGATCTAATAGTTAAAACTTTATATACAAATGAGTCTTTTTATAATTAAGCTTGCATTTATATTTTTATTTTACTAAAAAGTAAATAATAAAAATATATATTATATATAATTATTTACTTATATTTAAAAATATAAATTAAATAAATTATATAAATATAAAATATATTATTCGTAAAATTAATTCGACAGCGAGCGAGTTGACCTCACTGTTCGGCTCGTTTATTAAACGAGTCGTGTTCGGCTCGTTTACTCGAGGCTCATTTCGAGCAACACGAAAGCTCAGCAATGGTGGATTGCCACCCCTAGTGTCAACATGTTAGTAGCTGCTTTTGACTCGCTGCTCGGTCGGCTTTTGGGTGGAGTTGTTCAGCTAGCAGCAGTTCCTGTCTCGCAATATTTTGTAGTCTTGTTCTATTTGTTCAATGGGGAAGGAAAGAAGAACAGGGACTGGGACTAGTTAATTATCTCTCATATAATGCTGTTAAACACTCTTAACTGATATGTACACTGCCCTCAAATTCAAAAGAGTTAGTAAACTTAGAACAGGAAAACATCTACAACCATCACAAAATGCACAACTATTCCACCCGTTTCAACAGCAGTAAATATGTGATTACTCTTACTCGCTAGTGTTGGGTGTTGTAGTCCTACTCGGCCACTTCGCAGCAACAGAATCAGGTGAGAAGGGAGGGATATTCTTAAGCAACCCTGAATCTTCCTTCACCACAATGTCTCCTTCCTCCCCCTCACTATTCTTGTTGTAGCCCTCTCTCTGTATCCCCCTCAACACCTCAACCACCTCCCTTATCGGCGGCCGCATCTCGCCGTCCGGCTGTAGGCACCGGAACGCGAGCTCCGCCACCATCGTGATCATCCTCTTCGTCCCGAGATCCTCCTCGTACCCGAGCGCGGCGTCCACCATGTCCTCGATCTGGCAGTTCTGTATCTTCCGTATCGCCATGTTGGCCAGGTTGATCTCGTCGCGCCGCCGTGTTATGTCCACGGCCGGCATCGACGATATGAGCTCGACTAAAACCACGCCGAAACTATACACGTCGCTCTTGTCGGTGAGCTGGAAGCACTTGTGGTACTCCGGGTCCACATATCCCGGCGTGCCCTGCGGCGCCGTCGACACGTGCGTGGCGTCTAGAGGGAAAAGCCGTGAGAGGCCAAAGTCGGCGACCTTCACGTGAAAGTCGGCATCCAGCAGTATGTTGTTGGTCTTTACGTCGCGGTGGATGATGGGGGGATTCACTGCATGGAGGTATGCAAGGGCATCGGCGGTCTCGATTGCGATAGATAGACGACGTGGCCACGTCAATGCATGCTCGTCAGCGCGAGGGCCGTGCAGGTGGTCAGCAATGGTGCCATTGGAGATGTACTCGTAGACGAGGAGAAGCTCACGGCTGTGGCGAGATGTGCAGCCGTAGAGTGCGACGAGGTTTGGGTGGCGGATGAGGGAGAGGATCGCCACCTCGTTCTTGAACTGCTCCACGCGTCGCCAATTGTTCTCATACAACCGCTTGATCGCCACTACCCGACCGTCTAGCAGAATTCCTGATCATCAACAAGATTGTTTCAGAGTAAAACCGACAAGTTAATCTTGTTCTTCGAGTTTCAATCGTAACAATTTAGTTGCTGAAACTTGATTTCATTTGTTCTCAAGTCACTTGTTGAACATGAGTCCCGCAAGTTTGAGCTGGGCCTCGCGCACGGGAGACGTCTCATGAACTCGTGAGTTCATGTGCGGAGCGAACTCACGTCATTGCAGTTCATTGTTACCAACTAGCCCCTTCTTGAAATTTGAATTCTACCAAAGTCTAGCTATAGTGCTGAACAATTTTTAGGGGCTGAACTACTGAAGTAAAACTAATAGAATGAAACCAAGATCAAAGTCATAATTTATAGGAAAAAGGAGCTGAACATATAAGTATGAACCTTTGTAGACGGTGCCGAAGCCTCCGTCGCCGAGCTCTCGGGAGTCAGAGAAGCCATCAGTGGCTGCCTCGAGCTCGTCGTAGGAGAAGAGGTGAGTCTGGTAGAAGACACTGCTGTCTCCTCCTAATTCTGGGTCCTTGGACTTGGAGTAGGAGTTCGGAACGGACGAAGATGCATTGCGAATGAGATTTGACGACGAAGGCGAATGCCGCCTCCTCCGTGCCCGGATGTATAGAAACACGCAGAGGCCGCATAGACCAAGGCCTGCAGCTGCACCTACTGAACTTCCTGCAGATTATTATGATTTCAGAAGTTAATACACCATTCATAACGATACTCGATCGATGATTGATTGATCAATCTTAGTTGTTTTTATTTTCGCTGTGTTTTTTTTTTTTTTTCTCTTTCCTTTTCTTCTTCATTTTAGAGGTAATCTCTATGCTAGACATCAATATCACAAACAGAATCATCTTGTTATTGGAGTGTCGTGTCTCATCACAGTTGGATTTAAACCTTACTCAAATTTGATTTCAAATCAACAGTGAAAAAAATCCTACATATTATTAAGTAACAAGCAATGACAACTCAAACTTGTGCAGTAATTGGAAAAGAAAAAAGGGAACTTTTAAGAGATTGGAAAAGATAGGCATGGTGGAGGGGAGTATGCTTACCAATTATCACTCCTGTATCCTTTTTCTTGCTTTGAGTAACTGAAAAAAAAAAAGGCAAACACTAATTAAAAACAAATGAGCAAATAGGTAAGAATTATATTCACATTAAATACCCATATTGATCCAACTTTTGTTGGTTACTAAAAAGCAATTGATTCACAAGAGAAGAAGAAGAGATTGAATGAGTGAAAGTGAGAAAAAGTGAGTAAAATGAGTCTTTGCTCCTCTGTGAAAATCCTTTCATAAGCCACTGGTAAATTTTGGTACCATGAAATCCCAAGCACAGCATATATTTATATTTTCCTGCTAAATTCACAATATGAGAATATCAAAGTAATTCTCAAATCAATGATACCTATAGGAACTTAAAAGAACTTTTGACAAGGTATAGTTGAGAAGTTAGTAGCATTCAATGTGAGACTAAAATATTCTCTAACAAAACTGGCTAATTAGGAGTAAGTTTAAGTATACAGCTCTTCTGTTTTAATCCTTTGTTTGAAAGGATAGCCCCAAGAAGTCATTGCTTGACTACTGAGAAAAGAGATCCAAGGATTCTTTGGATTAGTGTTAATGAACATCTTGTAAGAGAGCTTCAGGGACTTGCCGGAATCTTCTAGAAACATCTCTACAAATCTCGAGACTGTGGATGCGGATGCTGTAGAGTCAAGAGCCTCTAGGGCTTCTAGGAGATGCAATAAATACGGTCTCCCGGGAGCTCGTAGCTTCCCGTTTTGGTTTATAGCTTTGCACCACTTGGCGCCTTTCAATTTGCTGTTTGGGCACGCCTATAAGTACCTATAGCTTCCACGCCCCACACCTCACACAACTCACTTATTGTAACGGCCTGACCACTAGCAATAATAACTCGTTGGGCCCAAACAATCGGCCCAGGCCGAATGTGTCGGGTCTAAACCAGATTACAGATGTAGACCAGAATTACTAGGCGATGTGAGATTTTAGAGGTGGCTCCCACCAAATCCGTTGGTGTAGCACTTTGCTCCGCATAGCACTTAGCTCTCACACTTTCGGCTGGTATTCGACTTTGATACCAATTGTAACGACCCGATCCGACCCACTAGCAATAATAACTCGTTGAACCCAAACAGTCGGCTCAAAATGCTTAAGCCTAGTTATTATTACTAACGTATAGACCTCATATATTCTAATTAAATTCAGTTTTCACCCAATGTGGGACTGTTGGAGTGTTACACTTATAATCTTTCTACTTTGAAGTAATACAATACAACATTCCTCAAACTCTCTCTCTCTCTCTTGTACTTATTCGTTGCGCGAGTAGGTCGGGACTAGTAAGCAGAGAGGTACACTCGTTCACTTCGCAGAGTAAGGCGAGTGCCACACGGGCTAAACAAGTAATTTTGCTTAAATCCGTAACATCAAACTTTGTTCGGGTGCATGAACATCTTGTTTGGCACAATCCAATAATTGATACATGAGAAGTAAGCCGAAAGGTTTTCGGCGGTATATTATACTCGCCCTTCATTTCTCATAATAAATTAAATTAACTATTTGGTTCAAGAGTCCTTTATGCTATCAATAAGACGAAGCACTCGGTGCTACCAAGTTTTCCACCGTTAGATCCATCCCTTTGATGATTTTCACCGTTAGATCATACTATTCAACCAACCACCCACTTAACCCTAGGGGGCCCACATCATCCTAACCGCACATCTCTGAATCCAACGGCCAAAAACTTGGTAGCACCAATGACTTGGTGCTATTAATAGTATAGTAGCCTAGTTCTCGGTTCAATGCATTACTCTAACAAATCACGACTCTGGGAGCGTAAGTTATCAGCAAACAACTTGTTTCGGAAGAATGAGAGGAGGAGAAGAGATAAGAAGAGGAGGAGATAGAAAGGGATTGAGAAGTCAAATCTCCAGAAAAGAGTTGAACAAGATGCAGTAATGTAGACTAATCACTATTCAAGATGAAAGGAAGAGGAAGTTTCTGCAGCAGAAAAAGCCAAGTTAGCTTTTTTGATAAGTTAAGGTGCTCCTGCTTCTTCATTGACCAAAGCAGAGTCAGCACGACAGCAAGAGGTTTGCTGTTTGGATAGGCAACAATGGGAAGCCGCCGTTGACTCTGCTATTTAAAATTTTGGTTCATTTGTGCATTAATTGCATGATGATTCAGCATCCTCTGATGTTGGTGCTAAGAATACAATATTAATCAAATTGTGAGAAACATGAGACCAAGTAATCCAACCACACAAAATAATAATCCACCATGCATCCAAAGTTTTCAAAACTTTTTTTTTTTCCACCACTGAAACAGGGGATTTTCGCTGCGGAACAATGGATTTGATAGGAAATGGATCAAAGAAGTTGCGGATAAACAAGCTCGAGAACTGAAGGAATTAAGAGGGTTAGGACTGAATCTGGTATCATATTTTTGTGCAAAGTAACGCAACTGTAAATATTGATCCATATAGTATCATATATCTAAAGCAGAGAATGGCACTGTGATCTCATTTAGTAGGTTCCTATATCTCCTTAACACCTGAACTTTTCGCTTGAACTGCAAATTCTAGGGAAAAACTTTTTACGGTTGCCCGTCTGGCTCTGTTTCTACTTCTATTTGCGATTGTAGTCACCTCTAATGTATCGTGAGGTTCAAAAACTATTCAGAACTTCTAGTTTAGCGAACAGAAAGGAGTTGCTGAAAGAATCTAAGTTCGGCGCTTCTCGTAAAAGTATGATTCAAGCAAGCGGTACTTTGCCGAACAGCACCAAACCTCATGGTAGGGCCAAAAAGGCAAGTGCTATGTCGCGAAGCATAATTCTGTGTACCTGTGGTGCAATTTCCGATAGCGGTCCCGTTAGGGCAGTAGCAGGTTTGCTCGTCCCGTGCAACCGTGTTATACCCGCAGTACCCGCCAGAACTTATGCAGTCACTGCACCACACCTTCCCTGCCGTCCACCGCAGCATGAAACCCTCGTTTAGTGCGTCTCCGAAGCTCAATCTCCCACCAGGCAACTGATTTGCCGCCGATATCTGCACCAGAACTTGAGACGCCGTAACGCAGTTCCCAAACGCACTATCTTCGTCGTTTAGTTGATAATAATGATACTGCCCAGACATTTCCTCCGCACATGGGATTTTATATATGTCGGCAGGCAAGGATGTTTGCGGACTACTGCAGTTGTATATGGTCATCATCGTACTGCGCTCGTTGTAATCAAAGATGGTGGTGTTGATGGTGAAGTTGTAGTTTGGTAGAGGGCATGCTACCTCAGCAAAATTCGGGTCGACGAGCGTGAGGAGGTGGTTCCCGTAGTTGATGTTCGTCACTCGGAAGGGCTTCATTCCGTCGTCGATGTTGATCAGAAGGGTGTCGTTACCGGTGCAAGTGAGGTAGTAGCCCGGATATCGGCAGTAGTCTGGTCGGGCGGTGCCGATCTGAAACGGATAGCCAACGGTGAAACTCATCTTCCCGCAAGTGTAGTTCTTCGGAGCGCAATTGGTGTATCGGTAGTAGTTCTTCGCGTCGGATAGAGAAGGGAGTATGCAGGCTAGAAGCAGGAGAAGGATGAAGGGAAGCAGCAGAAGAGTTTCTTGGTGCATAATTGGTTCTGCTGCTACTCAAAAGGATGCAGCAGGTTATTTTTTTGGAGAGAGAGAGAGAGAGAGAGAGAAGGAGAGAGGGTTTGTGAGATGGGTATGAGTGGTGTGGTTTCATTTGATGATCTGAATAATGGTGATGGTCAAAAGAAGGGATTGATTTTGAAATATGTGTTAGTTGCATGTGGAAGGTAGGGATTGGAATTAAACTATGCTTTCTTTCAATTTTGTAAGGTGTGATGATGTTGCCTTGATTAGAAATGGTCAACAGGGAGGGAGGAAAGAGAGAGGAGTAGATGGGGGGGCATACATCTTTATTCGGTATTTTAGTCAAAAGAAAGGCTTGTTTGGGTGGCTTCTATTGAACTTTAGCCAGTGAGGAGGGTGGACCAAAGAATGTGGTGTCCATATCCTCTGTTTAGGTGAGGAATTTCTACTGTTTGTGGTCTCTTTTGTTTGCTTATTACCAGGCTGGTTACGCAGGAAATAGACTGTTGTTAGTACTCATTTACCTGGAATAATAAGTGTCCATTCAGCTTAGGGATGTCAACGGGTCGGATTCGGGTCAGGTTTTTAAAAACCCGAATCCGAACCTGACTACCAAACCCGATGGATTTTAAAAATCCACATCCAAACCCGAACCCGAGCAAAAACCCGAAACCCGAACCCGAACCCGACCAAAAATCCGAAAACCCAAACCCGAAAACAATATTTACCAATTATATTAATATATATATTTATGTATTTTGGTTTAGATTACAAAAGTTTCAGTATTTTTTTTTTTTTTTTTATCTTTAGATTAAGATCTAAAGCATGAATTTTTTATATATTATATCATATTTTTGTTCGTGTTCGGGTTCGGGTTTGGATTCGGGTTCGGGTTCGGGTTCGGGTTCGGGTTCGGGTCAGGGTCGGGTCGGGTACCGTCAATATCCATATTCAAATCCATATCCATCGGATTTTTATTTTTAATATCCATATCCAAATCCATATCCATTTACCTCGGATAAAATCCATATCCGTCAGATTTGGATTCGGGTTAAAGTCGGATATCCATATCCATTTACATCCCTAATTCAGCTTCCCTTCAATTTCTTGTTTTTCAAAAACGCTTACTTTTACTTTCATAGTATGAATTCAATAAACGAAAAATTTGAACCTCTACCACTGTAAGAATTTGAAATGAGATTCTACGTCTTCGGATAGAAAGTCTAACTTGGACTTTAGAGCTTCTCTCTCTGCAGCATGAGAAGATTATGGGGGCAGCATGAAAAGATTATGGGGGGAATTTTAATTTAATGCTTCTTCTAAAACTAGTGTACAAGCAGGTATTTTATTGAACGTGTGGTTTAGTTTCACATTTGCTCTTTGGGTGCCTGTAAGTACCCTATGGCTTCCACCCCCACACCTCACACAACTCACTTATTGTAACGACCCGACCGATTCGACCCGACCTGCTAGTAATAATAATTTGTTGGGCCCAAACAGTTGGCTCAAAATGCTTAAGTTTAGTTATTTTTACTAGTGTATAGGCTAAGTCTCATATATTCTAATTAGAATCAGTTTTTCATCCGATGTGGGACTATTGGAATGTTATAAATTTTTCCTGTTTAGATCTTGACGTTTTTATCGGGTTCAAACCATTCCACCCGATGTGGGACTATTGGAGAGTTATAAACTTCTCCTGTTTAGATCCTGACGTTCTTATCGGGTTCAAACCAGATCATAAATACATACCAAAATTATCATACCCCCACACCTTACGCAACTCACTGATTGTAACGAATCATGACGTTCTTATCGGGTTCAAACCAGATCATAGATACAGACCAGAATTACCACACCCCCATACCTCACACAACTCACTTATTGTAACGACCCGACCTGCTAGCAATAATAATTCGTTGGGCCCAAACAATCGGCCCAAAATGCTTAAGCTTAGTTGAAATATATCCTTTTTAAAAGTGAATTTTTATAAGATTATTTCGACAAAAAGTCTAATTATTTTTTGCAATTTTTTTTTTATGAAATATATCCTTTTTATAGTTTTTATTTTCCAAATAAATATTAGAAAATGAAAATACTATCTTTTCATAAAATCTGAAAAGACTGCTTCAGAAAAACGTTTTTTTTCTTGGAATGAAATAAGTGGAAAATATTTTTTTCACCTAAATTATTTTATAGAATATTTTTGGGAAACCAAACAAATTAATCTAACCGTGCATAATTTATTAATAAATTGAAAATAAATATGTACAAAATTTATCTGAACTATATTTTGAATGGCCATCTAATTTTTTTAAAATTTGATTTTACTACCTAGCCTTTTAATTTATTTGATATGAGTCGGTCATCGGCACTTTGATTGAAAATTTTAATTGCGTCATTTATTTTTACAAAATTTTAATTGCGTCATCGGTACATAATTTATACAAATCTCCCAACTATAAATTTATTAAAGTAAGTAATTAATTTAAATTTTAAAGTCAAAGTATTGTTGACCGACTCAAATTAAACAAATTGAAGAATAGGTTAAAAAAATAAAACTTTAAAAGATTAGATAATTAATTAACAAATAATCAACCGTTCAAATAAATTTGGCACGTTTTTTTTATCTAAATTTAATATTGGCAGGATGTAGATGTGACTATAATATCATGTCTATGTAAATGTAAATGGCCCTTCATTGAAACTCAAAAAGGAACTTAATTCCAATTAATTGACTTCAACATCTTTAACTTCAACGTCCTAGCGCAAGTAGCAAAAGGGCTTGATGGTTTGTATCCGAGACCTAAATTCGAATCCTAGTTGATTCACATTTTCAGCTAAGCTTATTTCTAAATGAAATAAACGAAGCGGGTAGCGTAGGTTGAACTTTCCTGGTACATACCGACTGTCCCTAGAGAAGTGGCAAAGGGCTTGGTGGTTGGTACCTGGACCCAAGTTCGAATCCTAGTTGATTCACATTTCCAGCTAAGTTTATTTCTAAATGAAATAAACGAAGTGATGCTATCTATTTCTCTCTCTCTAATAAAAAAAAAGAAAAAAGAAAAAAAGAACTTTCCTGGTAAATTCTCATTCTCTTCAGTCGGTGGTCTTCCTTCTAAGTTCTAAGTCCTGCATCTACTTCTTTAACTTGTCCACTAGCCTAATCAAATGTTTAGACTAGCAAAAATTCTCTACCACAAAGGGGCTAAATTATAAAATCTCTTATTGGGGCTTGTTTCGATTACCTTTCTTTATTATAAAAATTAAATTGCATCAATTATTCTCTTATATTTTATCATGATCGCAAATAGGCTCAGTTATTTAGGATAATTGTTAAATTTCACTATAAAGCTTTGTAAAAATAGATTTGCAAATGAAATTATTTATAAGTAATGCAACAGATAGCAAAATATAATAAACTATCATTTTGATAGCCAGGGACGAAGCCAGAAATTAAGATTCGGGAGGGCCAAAATTTAAATTTGATAGGAAAAAAATTTGACCGCCAAAATTTAAATTTGATAGGAAAAAAATTTGACCTCGAATAGTAAGAAAAAAAAGTTTGTCAGATTCACTGATCAGTTATTACTAGCAACTGTGAGAATTGAAGGAAAATGACCAAAAAATTCGAAAAAAAATTAAGACAAATTTTATTAAAAAAATTAATGTGGCCCCCTAAAATTAAAATCTATAATATTTTAATTTTTATTATAAATGATCTTTATGTAATTTTAAAAAAATTGAATGTGTCATGAGCCCCTAAAAAAAATTAATTTGGCCCCTAAAATTAAAATCTATAATATTTTAATTTTTATTATAAAGGACCTTCATGTAATTTAAAAAAATTGAGGGGGTGCCATGGCCATTGTGGGCCACTTAATGGCTCCGTCCCTGTTGATAGCTCTTCTTTATCTAAACTTTTTATATATTTTTTGAGTTGCAAATTGAATATATGTTGAGAAGTGAAATAATGTGATATGCCAATTCGTTTTAGTGGAGTTTTGTAGCCTAATTTGCAACTATTTAGGATAATTGATGCAATTCTTAATTGATGCAATTCTTAATATACGAGAGTAATTAAGACTTGATGGTTTGAGATCTAAATTCGAATCCTAACATTCATATTTTTAGCTAAGTTTATTTCTAAATGAAATAAACGAAACGGATAGCATGCTATCTTTCTCTCAAAAATAAAAAGAAAAAAGAAAAAAAAGAAAAAAAAAGAGAGTAATTAAGACAGAGGCTAAAGTGCAAGGAAGTTCTTTGCAATTTAGTCCTAAAATAGGAGCTATTTAAGCTTTTAGATTAAATGGATTTCATTAGATATGTCACATCCTTAGAGTCATATGGGACCAAAACTTTCTAACAAGTGGTATCAAATTTGATGGTTAAACGATCATAAACTACTAGCCTAAGTGTTGTTGTGACGCCCCAACTTTCCAGGGGGTCACCTACCTAGGACTACTCCCGTCCTAGCATGCTTAACTCTCTTAATCTCTTGGGCCTTGCCACGATCCAAAATGCTTAAGCCGGGTTAAGAGTTTATCCCTATTATATCTCATATATAGAACTATCTGGGGTCTCACAATCTTTCCTCCTTTAAGCCCCCGACGTCCTCGTCAGCTCGTACTCACAAGTACTGCGATGTGAGACTCGTCTCGCTAGCCTCGTCATCCGCACTGCCCGCCGAGACTCATCTTGCACTTTCACCAGAATTGGCTCCGATATCATCTCGTGACGCTCCAACTTCCCAGGGAATCACCCATTCTAGGACTACTCCCGTCCCAAAGACGCTTAACTCTCTTAACCTCGCCTCGCCACCACTCAAAACGATTAAATCGGGTTAAAAATTTAGTCATATTATATCTCATATATAGGACCATCTGGGGTCTCACAGTTGTGGTGCAATCGAGTTAGTAGCTTTTAATTATGAATACGAACGGTTTCTGAAGAGTCCTCATAATATGACAGTTGTTAGCTGGGCCAGATTAAAACTAAGTTATGTTCTAACTTGGCCCAACTTAGCTCGATTCTTTCCTAGAACCCTGAATGTGGATTAACTTGTGACTACATTATCATGCATTGTCCTCTTAAGGGCATCGATTTCCTTCGCTATTAACACGCAATAATTTTCTGCAGGCTAGTTGATCTTCCTTTTCATTAAGATAAAAAATTAGTTCGGCTGAACGATAGATGACTTTTACTAGTGGAGATCAATTCAATTCTTTCTTTTAGCTGGTATATATGTGGAAAACTCCTACATATCTAGAAATGTGAATCAATTAGAATTCGAACTCGGATCTCAGGTACCAACCACCAAACCCTTTGCCACTTGTTCTAGAGACGATTGTCCGTAAAACTCCTACATACCATCGGTGCGAAAACTAGTATTTTTGTCTCAAATATTCGAAACTAATCTAATGAGTCTCTACTCCCCTTTCCAATATCTATTCCTACTTTTGGTTACAGTCGGCCGGCCACCTATCTTTTGCTTACTGGCTTTGCCTCTGTCTTTCCTCTACCTCATCTTATTTGGCTAAAATTATCTAATTCTAAGAAATTAAAATAAAAGTTGACGAGATGTCAATCAAAAAGAAAAAAAGTAATGGAGGGAGCAATTTCGGAATATATTTTAGTGGAGGGGTTTCTTTGCAATTTTACCTTTATTAAAATATCTCCCCCCCCCCACAGAGTACGTCAATTACGTACTCTACAAGGTAGCTTCAGAGTCTTTTTATATGTTACAGAAAGGGACAGAGAAATTTCCTTAATAATGGAATTTGTGTCCAAGCATAACACAATTTATTACTACTGTACGAGACGCGTTTTTAGCGTGTAGTTTTTTTTTTTCCAATATGACCATGGAATCCAATATGACCATGGAATCCTCAATGCTATATCTTTGCAGTACTATATTTGTGTCCTTTTCAAACATAAATTAAAGAAAGTGGACCAGCAAAGTAGGTTCCAAATCCTATTCCACCAAAAATGAATAGCATATTCTTTTATAAAAATAATGACCCTACAAACAACACAACACTTAGGACTATCTTTGATTAGATGTTAGTTGTTACGTGGAGTGGTGAGAGATTATCCTCTCATCTAAGACAAAAACAAAAAAAGCTTTAATTTATATTTAAAATGTTACTTTCTTTAAATAATTGTAGCTAAATCGTCTTTTACAGTTTCAAATACAACAGTTAAATTCAAATATATTAAATTAAATATTAAATTTAAAATTTGCATGCAGGTGTAATTATAATATAGTTACAATTACGTGTAACTAAATAAATAAATTAGAAATTTGATCTTACGCGTGTGCGTTTAAAGATAATTAAGGACATGCTGTGAATAATTAATTAACAAATGTATAAATCAAGTCAAACAAACGCATGCTAAGATATCGTTTGCACGATGAAATTATCTATCTATTAGATAATTTATGCATAATAATAATGAGAACTAGTGGGGGAATTAAGTTGTAAATTACATAACAAAGAGAGAACCTAAAACATAAACAACTAATAAAAATATTAGCACATTTATCACAAGATAACTTATAAAATATTATTATAAAACTTTTTAGGTGAACAAGTTATTTTTAATTCTTTTGTCATTGCTCTAGTTCGCTTAGGTAAGGCGAGCTTCTCTAACTAGGGGTAGGCATTGAACAGAAAAATCCATGAAACCAACCCGAACCAACAATTTATTAGGTTAGGTTTGGTTCGGTTTGGTTCGGTTTGGATCGTCAACGGTTTGGTCTTGGTGTGAGAAATTTGAAAACCAAAATTTTGGTTGGATTTTGGGTTGAAAAATTAATAAACCAACTCCAACTGAAAAAACTGAAGTGTACGTACGTACATGTAGTTATATTTATTTAAGTATATATATGTATGGTTTTATACATGTTCGTAAATATTACTCTCTAAAAATAAGCTATCTATTATTTGATGCACCGAGCCAAATTAATAACAAAACTCGATTTGATAAATGCAATAAATTATATATATATATAGATCAACGGATATATAATTTAGACAGTCTCTAATTAAGAATCCAACTGTTCAAATAGAAAAAAAAAAGAAAAAAACAAAAAATCGAAAAGAAACCTAATTAAGCTTTTGGTTTGGTTTTTGTTTTGGATTTTTCACAGTACTGTGCCGTTTAGTTCAGTTTTAATTTAATTTTCTCAAGCCGATTAATTTAGATCAGTTTATGAGGTAACACATTAATTCGATCAAATTTGTGATGTTAATTACAAATGTTGTTTACTGATGATTTATGAATTTACCAGAAGACCTAAGCATTTCTTTCTTTCTTTCTTTCAACAATTAATGGCCCTCTAAATTTTGCTGAGTTGTGAGATCGTATAACTAAAAAACTTGTTGTGTTTTTTTTTTTTTTTTTGGAGAGATAGATAAAGACGCTATTCTTCGCTTTATTTCATTAAGAAATAAACTTAGCTAAAAATGTGAATCAACTAAGATTCGAACTCAGGTCTCGGGTACCAACCATCAAGTCCTTTGCCACTTGCTCTAGGGACGGTCGGTAACTAAAAATCTTGTTAAGCGGGTGTTTTGCGTCGATTCCGAGCGGCGAGAATCGGAACGAGACAACGGAGAGAGAAAAAGGGAAAAAGAAGAGCGGGCAGGCAGGCATGCATGAAGGCGTACCAGCTGGGCAATAGCCGTCTGGCGTCGCGTCGGAGCAGAAGCTGCGCGTCTGGTCGAAGCAGCAGCGCCTGCCGGAGCGCTCGCATTCCTCGCACCCTTCGGGAGCGCCCGCAATCCAGGCCAGCTGGAACCCACGATTCAGCGCCTCGCTGAAATCATACGTCGCCGGATCCCCGAGGGGGTCCCTCAAGAAATCGAGCAGCACCGGCGCCACCACTACGTCCTCGCACGTGCTCATCCAACTGTCTGCAGGTCGGACGTCGTCGCTGCGGAAGACGTAGGATTTCTTGCCATCGTCGCCAGCAGGGCAGGGAATCACGTGCCGCTGCAGAAAATCGTTCCACAGGCCGCTGGGGTCGTCGTCGATGGAGCAGTTGAAGAAGAAGGTGAGGTTGGCGTCCGCGCCGGTGTAACGCAGCGAAGAGGAGGCGACGTCGCCTGAGAAGGTGAAGTTGTGGAGCAGGGATCTCGGGCAGCTGAGCATGTCGGGGTCCGCGAGGACGACGACGTCCATGTCCGTGAGGTTGATGGTGCGGCGGGAGTAATCGATATGGGTGACGCTGTAGTAGTGGCCGGAACCGATCCGGAGGACAGGGTGCGTGTCTTCTAATTCGCAGTCGATCCCGAATCCGGGGTAGCCGCAGCGGACGGCGGAGGAAGACGGAGGACCGACGTCGGAACGCCAGAACGGATAGGAGATGTTGACGCCGCCGCAGGTGGAGGAAGAAGAGCAATTGACTGAGGGATCATCGGATGAGGATAAGGTAATGGTGAGAAGGGAAAGGAAAGAGAGGATGACGAGGAAGAGAGAATGGATCATCTTTGGTGGGCGGTTTGATGTGGGAGAGAGTTTGTTTTGGCAAAAACAGAGAGGGAAACTTGGGGGGGGGGGAGACTGGGTATGGGAAACTAAAATTGATGAGCAAGAAGAGGAGTACGGTGCTGGGATTTGGTGGGGAGGGTGGTGGAGTAATAATAAATAGTTATCTGGCAATTTGTTGTTAGAAATTTGGTGCCGGATTCTGTTGTTTACTTCAAGGGAGCTTTCAAGATTCTAGTTTGAGTTTCTCCAATCCAAGTAAAGAAAATTGGATCCATCAAAACCCAAAGTAAAAACCAAGCGGTAGCTTGGTGCGAGTTGTTGCCAGGATTAATGCCTGATAATTACTTTCACTTCTCTTCTTGAGTAAACTTTAAATTGCCCCAAATATTATAGCGTGTTTTTATTTTATCAGTATTTCATAGCCTAAAAAGGTAACACTTTCAAGTTCAATCTCTTTACGAATCTAAACTAGAAGACGCTACATTCTCTCTCAAAAAGTATTCTATAGTCTAAAAAGATAACACTTTGCCTTCTATATGATTCTTCTCTCTCAAAAAGTATTTCATAGTCTAAAAAGGTAACACTTTGCCTTCTATATGATTTAATTATAATTCCTTATAATAGAGGTAGGGGTGAAATTAGGCCGGACGGGTAATACTGTGCCCAAGCCTAACCCAAAAGAAAATGTTGGGTTTCGGGTCGGACTTTCGCCCAACTTTTTTTGAAAATTAAAGCCCGAATTATGCCCAAACCCAATGCCCAATGCCCATCGGGCTTTAGGAAGGCCTATTTTGTCCATTTAGGCTATGTTTGGTTGGGGGATAAACATGGAATAAAGAAGTTTATCCCCCTTATTCTACCAAACACTATAAGAAGGTGTAAGTTTATTTAATCCTCCTCTTAACGGGTTATTCTAGAATAACCCGTTAAGAGGGAGGATTTGTTGTTCCACCTTTTTGGTGGAATAACAAATTTTTCTCTTTATACCTCTACTAGTTTAATAATAAATATTATTAATTAATATATTATCTATATTATTTTATTAACTAATTAGCTAAATTAAAAATTAACTAATTTAATAATAAAATATTAGCTAAATTAATAATTATTTATTTCTATATTATTTTATTAACTAATTAGCTAAATTAAAAATTAACTAATTTAATAATAAAATATTAGCTAAATTAATAATTATTTATTAGTGTGTTTATGCAATAACTAATATCTTTATTGATTAATAAATTAATATTTTTACCGACATAACTAATTAATTAATTAATTTAATAATATATTAATATATTAACCTAATTTGTTAATTTATTAAATTATTTATAGTTAGATAATTTATTAATTAAAGCACTCATGGTTAATTGATTAATGATTAACTAATCTGGTAATTAATTATTAATTATTATTTATGATTATCTAATAATATTCATGATAAATTAATTTTTTAAAATTATAAATTTGAGATTTTAAAATTTATAAAAGTTTATATTTTAAATTTTGAAATATCAAAATTCTAATTCTAATATAAAGAAAAGAATAATATTATTATTTTTTTATTTATAACTACCTATTTTAATTCTTATTCCATCTTATCTAACCAAACGCTATTTTTCTTATTTTCAGAATAACTCAATTTTCATCCAAACGCAAAATTGATCTAATCCCCACTTATACCTCAATTTATACCTATCCCTAATATCCACTTTTTGCTTATTCCCGAACCAAACGATACCTTAGAGTATAAAATTAAAATAAAATATCTATTTTTATTGGGATTTGATCGCATCAAAGAAATTAGTATGTAACATTAAATATAATACCATTAATGTCTTCCAATAATTATTCATCAATAAAATAATACCAAATAAAGAAGATTAATAAATTAAAACTAAGACAAGTAGAAGATATAATATTCATTTCTACCCCGATGCTAGCAATCCTACAAAGTAAATAATAGGATAGGAACTTCTCATGCTAAAATGTTTAATTAATTAGTCATATGTGATTTTTTTAAAGAAGTATTATGGTATTTTAAAATTTTAAAATTATCCTTAAGTTATGTACATATCTAATTAATTTTTTTTTAAAATTTTAAAATAATATATACAATAATACTATTTAATAATATATATAATAATATTATAGCTAATTAGTGTTATGTACATAACTAATTAGCTATATATATAATAATATGTACTATATATTTACTCATAGATATATATAATTAATTAATTATATATATAATAATACTATTTAATATATCATAATATGGAACTACATATTTTGTTAATATATAATATATCCTTATATATAAATATATATCATTAATAACAATATACTATATAGGGAAAACTTCGAACCCCCGGGTTTCGCACTTTTTTATTTTAGTACCCTGTGGTTTAAAGTGTATTAAGTTAGTACCCTATGGTTTCACACTTTCTCACTTTAGTACCCTGTGGTTTAAAGTGTATCAAGTTAGTACCTTGTGGTTTTATATTTGTACGATTCTGCCTCTGATGAATCGACCTCAAGTGAAAAGGAGAAAAATAATGTTGCTTTAAGCTTTCAAACTTCTATACATCCCTCTTCGGCTTTTTGTTTATTTTTTCCATTATTTTTGAATTTTTTGTTTCTCCCTTCTTTGCATGGGACGTTGAGTGACGATGCGAGAGTGGGGGGAGTCGGAGGATGATGAAAGCTTGGCCGAGGCATACCAACAGCTACTAAAGGAGTTCAAGAAGTTGGCTAAGCACAGCAAAAAGCTGAGGAAACAACTATTGAAACTTGAGGATGAAAACAATACCATGAAAATCATGACTAAAGCTCTTGAGGAGGAAATGGAACACATGTTGAAGAATAATACAATCCTCCAAGAGAAGCTAGATCAATCGGAAATAATGATCAAATCATATCAAGAAAAGGTTGGTTTTCTAGAACAACAACATGAAGAAATTCGTTCATCCAATCAAATTTTCACCAAACAAGTTTATCAACTCAAGAGACTAATAGTGCTTGTTTCTATTTATAATTGTCCACTATTTGACCGTCCCTAAACGGTGGCAGCGGAGTTTGATGGTATAGACGACCGAGTTCGAATCCTATTTGATTCACATTTAGCTAAGTTTATTTCTTAACGAAAAAAACAAAGCGGTAGCGTGCTACCTATCTCTCAAAAAAAAAAAAAAATTGTCCACTATTTGTCTTATTTCATCTTATCAATCCAAAAACTAATTTTCTTATTCCCGAAAACAGCTCAATTTAATCCAAACGTAAAATTGATCTATTCTAGACTTAATTCTGAATTTATATCTATTTTTGAAATAACTAATTCTTACTTTATTCTAAATAAAATAAAGACTAAAGAAATAAAATAAACCAAGCGACACCGTCTTTCCTCTATTTCACCTTATTTGGCTGAAATCATTTAAAATTCTAATAAAAAAAATAAAAGTTGACGAGGCGTCAATCAAAAAGAAAAAAGTAGTGGAGGGAGCAATTTCAGAATAGCCTTTAGTTACTGTGTTTCTTTGCATTTTTACCCTTAAAAATATCTTAGGCGAATTACGTACTCGACAAGGTAGCTTTCCTATGGAGTTTTGAGTCCAAGCATATATAACACAATTTATTACTACTGTATATGTGACGCGTTTTTAGCGTGTGGCTTTTTTTTTTTTTTTTCCAATATGACCGTGGAATCAATCCACAACTACTTATATTTTTGCAGTAAATTAAAGAAAGTGGACCTGCAAAGTAGGCTCCAAATCCTATTCCACCAAAAATGAATAGCATATTCTTTTATAAAAATAATGACCCTACAAACAACACAACACTTAGGACTCCTTTGATTTGATGTTACTTGTTACAAAGAGTGGTGAGAGATTATCCACTCACCAATTAAAGACAAAAAAAAAAAAAATTCATATTTAAAAGGTTACTTTTTTTAATTATCCTCGTACATACCTTCAAGTACAACAGTTAAATTCAAATATATCAAAACAAATATCAAATTTAAAATTTTTATGTAGTTATAATTATAATATAGTTATAATTAACTGCAACCAAATAAGTTAGGGATTTGATCTTTCACAGGTGTGTTTAAAAAAGGAAGATGCTGTGGATTAATTAACAAATGTATAAATCAAGTCAAACAAATGCATGCTAAGATATCGTTTGCACGATGAAATTATCTATCTATCAGATAATTTATGCATAATAATGAGAACTATTAGGTGAAGTTATAAATTACGTAATAAAGAGAGAACTAAATAAAACAACTAATAAAAATATTAGCACATTATATCACAAGATAACTTATAAAATATTATTATAAACCTTTTTAGATGATCAAGTTAATTTTTAATTCTTTTGACATTGCTCGAATTCACTTAGGTAAGATGAGCTTCTCTAACTAGGGGTAGGCATTGAACAGAAAAATCCATGAAACCAACCTGAACCAACAATTTATTAGGTTTGGTTTGGTTCAGTTTGGATCGTCAACGGTTTGGTCCTGGTGTGAGAAATTTGAAAACCAAAATTTTGGTTGGATTTTGGGTTGAAAAATTAATAAACCAACTCCAACTGAAAAAACTGTATTGCAAATGTATATACAGTTATATATAAATTTATGTATATGTAAGGTATATATATAGTTTTATATATGCGTGTTTGTCTTAGTATCTAAAAATAAGCTATATATCATTTGATGCATTGAGTCAATAACAAAACTCGATTCGATAAATTCAATAAATTATATAGATCAACCGACATATTATTTAGACAGTATTTAAGAATCAAACTGTTCAAATAGAAAAAGAAAAAAAAGAAAAAAAAAAGAAAACCCGAAACGAAACGTAAACTTTTGATTTGGTCTGCTTTGGATTTTTCACAGTACTGTGTGGTTCAGTTGAGTATTAATTTAATTCCCTGAAACCGATTGATTTAGATCAGTTTATATGTTTTCAGTTCACCCTGAAATCCGAGGTAATACATTAATTAGATCAAATTTGTGATAACATTGTAAATGTTGTTTACTGATGATTTATGAATTTATCAGAAGACCCTGTACAGACCTCAATAATGAAAAGCATTTCTTTCTTTCGACAATTAATGCCCTGTAAATTTTGCTAAGTTGTGAGATCATACTAAAATTCTTTGTTCTAACGGTTGATTTAAGCTAGTGTTATAGCTAGTAGTGCAACTCTTTGTGCGAACCTTGAATTTGCGGGTAAATTAATTAAGTGGTCTCATGCTGTATCATCCCTACAATTTATATATATATATATATATATTGTTTTTATTCAACTTTTTTATTTTTTTTTTTGAAGGTGTTAGAGGGATGACTGTCGATTCCGAGCGGCGAGAATCGAAAACGAGAAAACGGAGAGAAAAAAAAAAAAAAAAAAAAGAGCAGGCAGGCATGAAGCATACCGGGGCAATAGCTGTCTGGCGTCCCGTCGGAGCAGAAGCTGCGCGTCTGGTCGAAACAGCAGCGCCTGCCGGAGCGCTCGCATTCCTTGCACCCTTCGGGAGCGCCCGCAATCCAGGCCAGCTGGAACACATAATTCAGCGCCTCGCTGAAAACAGGCGTCGAACCGCTGAAGAGGACCCCCAGGAAATCAAGCAGCACCGGCGCCACCACTACGTCCTCGCACGTGCTCGTCCAACTGTCTTCAGGTGGAACGCCGTTACTGGGGAAGACGAAGGAGCTCTTGTCCCCGTAGCGGCGGCAGGGAATAATCACGTGCTGCTGCAGAAAATCGTTCCGCAGGCCGCTGGGGTCGTCGTCGGAGCAGTTGAAGAAGAAGGTGAGGTTGGCGTCCGCGCCGGTGTAACGCAGCGAAGAGGAGGCGACGTCGCCTGAGAAGGTGAAGTTGCGGAGCAGGGATCTCGGGCAGCTGAGCATGTCGGGGTCCGCGACGACGATTTCCATGTCGGTGAGGTTGATGGTGTGGCGGGAGTAATCGATATGGGAGACGTTGTAGCGGCCGGAACCAATCCGGAGGACAGGGTGGGGCGTGTCTTCTGTGTCTTCTAATTCGCAGTCGATCCCGAATCCAGGGTAGCCGCAGCGGACGGCGGAGGAAGACGGAGGACTGACGTCGGAACGCCAGAACGGATAGGAGATGTCGACGCCGCCGCAGGTGGAGGAAGAAGAGCAATTGAGTGAGGGATCATCGGATGAGGAGAAGGTAATGGTGATGAGAAGGGAAAGGAAAGAGAGGACGGGGAGGGGGAGGAGGAAGAGAGAATGGATCATCTTTGGTGAGTGGTTTGATGTGGGAGAGAGTTTGTTTTGGCAAAAACAGAGGAGAGGGAGACTTGGGGGGGACTGGGGATGGGAAACTAAAATTGATGAGCAAGAAGATGGGGTTTCGTTGGCACGGTGCTCGGTTTGGTATAGGGGGGCTGCGGAGTAATTAATAGTTATGTGGCAATTTTTTGTTAGAAATTTCGTGCGGGATTCTCGTTTCAGTTTTTCCAATCCAAAGTAGAGAAAATTTCGATCCATGGAAACCCCAAAGAAAAAAACCACGCGGTAGCTTTGGTGCTGACTTGTTGCCAGGGTTAATGCCCGGAAATTGCTTTTACTTCCCCTCTTGAGTAAAAAACTTCAAATTGCCCCATATGTTATAGAGTATTTTTATTTTATCACTATTCCATAGTTTAAAATGTCACAATTTGCCTCCGATGTGGTTTAATTTCTATATTATCAATTTTTTTTTTTTTTATCAAATAGGATATTACATGGCAGGAAAGTATGGATTAAATTATAAGATAGTCAAGTGCCACTTTCTGAACCACATTGGCAAAGTAAAAATGAGTTAAATCATAGAAACAAAAAATATGACTTTCAGAAATGGGCTTTTTTATAAAATAACCCTTCAAAAAATTTAAATTGGCAAAATAATCCTACCAAAATTTTATTTTGAAAACTAACCCTCTTTTCGTCACGTTGGATTTTTACTATAAAGGCGGTGAACGATTCACCGCCTTTAGATATATATAATGAAGGCGGTGAATCGTTCACCGCTTTTATAATATATATGTAAAGACGGTGAATCATTCACCGTCTTATCTGTATCTATCTTCAGGACTTAGATAAATTTCGATATAGTTAGGATATTTTGCACTAAAGACGGTAGATGATTTACCGTCTCTAGATATATATAATGAAGGCGGTGAAATATCTAGAGACGGTAAATCATTCACCGCCTTCATAGCAAAAATCCCACGTGGCGCCTACATGGCGAAAGAAGGGTTATTTTTTCAAATAAAATTTTAACAGGATTATTTCTCTAATTTTAAAATTTTGGAGGGTTACTTTATAAAAAAGCCCTTCAGAAACACATCAGAGCAAAGTGAAAATTGTATTATATCATGAGTGGCAATTTGAAGTTTACCTTTTAGTTTTGGCGAATTTGTAGAAAAAATTCATTGATTTTGCGGTTTTTTTAAAAGGGGACACTTTTTCTGAATTATATGGGTTTAGTTCAAATTTTTAGTCAACTAACCAAAATGCTGTTATTCCTCTTTCTCTCTCCTTTTTTTCATGCTTATTTTTCTTTCTCCCAATTCATCTCCTTCTTCGGCGTTTCTTCCTCTCTTCTTTCTCTCCATTCTCCTCCTGCTCTACCACCCCCACAGCGACGCTGTGCTCCTCTCACTACCTAGCCCACACCTTGGTCAATGTCGGCTTGGATATGGCACAAATGGTGGAGGTGAGGTTGCGGCGGAGGGCGTGGTAATAGACAGTAACGACGACTAGAGTGTTGCAGAATTTGAGGCCGACAGAAAGGGAGAGAGCGTTGGGGATGGAGCGGTTGCTGCGTCAGAGAGTTAGGGAGGGGGCGCAATGGTGTAAGAAAATGCAGATGATGGAAGAAAAAATAAGAAGAAAAAATAAAAAAATATTTTTCTTCTCGTGAGAAGGTTTGCAAATTTGTTTGGTTGCACGCAGCTGCAGCTTGCAAATGCGTTCAATTCCTTTATTTGGTTTAGTGTAGTTGAGTTCAACCGCTGCGCTTTCAACTACACAAGAAGTTCAAATGTCACAGCTTGGAACTACATCCAAATTGGCCGTAGTTCCAACTGCAGAAGTTGGTGTAGGATAGGATCACCCACAAATTAATAATAATAATAAATAAATAAATAAATAGCTAAATATATAAATAATATATACATATAGGTAAATAAAAATACTTGTAAATAAACTCATACTAATAACATTTTTTAGATAATACAAGCTTTGTGCAAAAAAATAATTTTTTAAATTTTATTTTATTTAAAATATAGATATAGTTTTTTTTCTGAATTTTTATAGAATGTGATCGTGTATTAATTTAATAAGTTTTAAATAATTATAATTATTAAATTTGATAAAAAAAAGAGAGAATCATGGCTATTTTTAAAGTTTGATTTACATATTAAAATTAAATAAATTAAAAATTTTAAATGCGTAGATTAATAAGTCAAGAATTATTGAAAAATATAAAAATATATATATATATATATATATATATATATATATATATATATATATATATATATATATATATATATATATATATATATATATATATATATATATATATATAGTAAATTTAATTGATTAATAAACTTATACAATTATTTTATGTTTAGTGAAGGTAATCTCACCACTCTATTTGAAGAGGTGACCAAATTCACAAATACAACTATCAGCTTCATATTACCAAACAGAAGAAATGTAACTGCAGCAGTTGCAACTGCGTAAAACTAAACAGACTAGGTGTAGTTACAACTGCAGCATTTACAAACTGCATGTATTTCCAACTACACTGTAAAAATCTAGTCGGGGTGATACTGAATACTAATATCATAATCCTTCAAAAACTCCAACCACCGGCGTTACATCATGTTCAGTTCCTTTTAGGTGAATAGATACTTGAGACTTTTATGATCTGTAAAAATTTCGCAGTGCTCACCGTACAAATAATGCCGCTACAACTTCAAAGCAAAAACCACACCTGCAAGCTCCAAATTATGTGTAGGGTAATTCTTCTCGTAATTTTTCAGTGGCCAGGAAGTATAAGCAATTACCGTACTATACTGCATCAGGACACACCGCAAACCGCTGTGTGATGCATCACCATAGATCACAAATCCTTTCCCTATTACTGGTAGGACAAGGATAGGAGCCGACATCAACCTCTATCTCAACTCATCAAAGCTCTTCTGACAATCCTCACTCAAGGTAAACTTAATTCCATTTTGAGTTAATCGAGTGAGGGGTGTAGAAAGCTTCGCAAAGTCTTTCACAAACAGAGGGTAATAACCAGCCAATCCAAGGAAACTCCTCACCTTGGTAATCGTCGTCGGTCTGAGCCAATTCCGAATAGCATCAATCTTCTTTGGGTGAACTGCTACTTCAGCTGTAGAAATCACATGGCCCAAGAAAGAAACCTTCCGAGTCTAAAACTCGCACTTCTTCAGCTTAGCATACAACTTCTTCTCCCTCAGAAACTGTAACACTATTCTCAAATGCTCATCTTTCTCAACATCACTCCGGGAGTAAATCAATATATCATTAATGAACACTACCAACGAATCGATCCAGGAACGGCTTAAACACTCAGTTCATCAAATCCATAAATGCAGTAGAGGCATTCGTCAATCCAAACAGCATCACTGTAAACTCATAATGCCCGTATCGTGTCTGAAAAGCCGTCTTGGGAACATTCTCGGCCCTCACCCTCAATTAGTGGTAACCTGATTGAAAATCTATCTTTGAAAAGACACAAGATTCTTGCAGCTGATCAAACAGATCATCGATGCGTGGCAAAGGATACTTGTTCTTGATGGTCACTTTATTCAATTTCTGGTAATCCACACACAATCTAAGTAAACCATCCTTATTCTTTACGAACAGCACCAGCGCCCCCCAAGGCTATATACTGGGTCTCACATACCCCTTATCTATCAAATCTTGAAGTTGGGCCTTTAGCTTTCTCAGCTCTGCTGGTGCCATCCGGTAGGGTGCCTTCGAGATTGGCGCAGTTTCAGGAACCACGTCAATCACAAACTCAATCTCTCTATCCGGTGGCATAGTTGTGAGCTCCAAAGGAAAGACATCTGGAAACTTACGGACTACAGTTATATCATCAAGTCCCGGTGCAGTCGTAGGTACCTCTACCAACGTCGCCAGGAAAGCGATGCATCATCTACTCAACAGCTAGCCCTCGCAGATGAAATCTAAGTGGCAAACAACGTACTCCTGCAGCCCCTGTACGTGAACTCCTCCTGGCCTAGGTTGCGGAACATCACTGCCCTTGCCCTATAGTCGATCAATGCATAGTACCGCGCCAGCCAATCCATGCCAAGGACTACGTCGAAGTCCTGCAACTGCCCTAAGACCAACAGGTGTGCAGGCATAATCCACGAGCCTAACTGCACTTGACACGACCAACAATACTAACCACCTGCAAAACATGATCGAAAATCTGCACCTCGCGTGCATGCAACAGCCGCCCTATTTCTAACCCATGCAATGATGCGAATGCTCAGGTAACACAAGAATGCGATGCACCGGTATCAAATAAGGTACGAGCTCTAATACCAGAAATCAAAATAATATTATCCACCACACGGTTGGCTGCTGTAGAGTCCTCCACCTGGCTGCATGCACCCTGCCACTTGAGGCCTGCTGTCGTCGCTTACTCTGTTGCGGCACTAACGCCTTGTCATCCTGACGGTAGCTCACTGGCGCGCCATAAGTCTGCTGGGGTGTCGGCGGAGTTGACGCCGTCAAAGGTACTGGTGATGCTGTTCGGGGACAAGCTGCTCTCATATGTCATGGCTTTCCACAACTAAAACATCGACCTTCTCACTGCTCACCCGTTTGAGGTCAGTGCGGTCCCCCATAAATCACATACTACAGAGTCCCCTGCTGCTGTCTCTGCTGACGAGGTCCCCCAGAACGCTGCCGCCTCGAAGACCCATGACCTTGAGAGTGTGATCGTAGAGGCCTCAGCGGACGCCTGCTACTAGACCGTCCTCTGTCATCTAGAACAGGGCGCTTCCTATCTTGACTTTGCCCTGGCACCTATGCCCGCTCACGGACCGATACAGCTCCTCTCTCAACACACAATGCCTGCTCAATCGATGCGTCCAAGGTCCTCAACCTCTGTTCCTGCACCAACAAGAAGATCTCTGGTCTCAAGCCCCCCTCATAGAGATACACCTTATGGGCTTCATCCCTGGCTACAAACGGCATACAGTTCAAAAGCTGAGTAAACTTGCGAGTACACTCCTGAACTAATCGCTCCCCCTACTCTAGCTTCTTTAAATCTTCCGTGAGATTTTGCTTCACGTTGTTTGGGAAATAGGCCCCGTACAATAATCCACAAAACTCGTCCCACTTCATCTGTAGCGCAATCAACCCTCGAGTCTGCCTTGTCCTCCTACACCAGGTGTGCGCATCACCGGCCAAACAGTGCACTGCCAGATGTATCTGCTCCCGCTCCGGTATAAACAAGTCCTCGAATAGCTTCTCCATCGCACTCACCGAGCCCTTTACAACCTAGGGCTCCATGCAACTGTCATCAAAGCGCGGCGGATCAAACCGACAGAAACGGGCAAGCCTTTCTGTCATCCGCTCTGACTTAGCCTCGGACATTTGTGACGTCTCTTCAGAAGATGCAACTGGCGCTATAGGAGCTGCCGCTGGTGGGGGTACAGCTGTGGCTGGTGCAGCCACGAAAGTAGTCGGAGGTGGTGCCTGCAGCTTTGGAGCTCTGGGCGCTGCACTCGGCTGCTGCGTAAAGGTCTCACACATCCTCTATAATAATGCCCCCTACTGCCTGGTAATCTCAGTCAGAGCAGCCAACTGCTCTTTCAGATTAGGGGGGCGCACTCGGCCCTGCTTGCTCAAACCATCTCCGATGGCGCGGCACGATCCTGCGTCGGCGGTCGACCTCGGCGTCAATACATGGCTACCTGAAACCAAAACATAGGTCAGGTACAAAATACAATCAACTCTCAACCCAATCAAGCGAAAGTCTAGAAGGCCGTCCCTATTTCTTCTCAAAATTATGCCGTCTGCAGCCGACATAATTTTTATGGCCGAAACAGACAATCCTTTAGTCACTCACTCAGCTCTAGGAGGAGTTAAAATAATTCAATCGCTGACTTTCGTGGTAAATCACGCCTCTCGCGTGTTACCTTTCTAAGGTTTGCCAAGCCTTGTGTTTCTAGGTCCCAACGATCTAATTCTAAGTTCTGATACCAACTTAACCTGTTACGCTCCGGATTTTGATATTTTTTCGGGCACGCCAACAGACCCGCCGTATACATAGACATTTTTTTTTGTATACGAAGCGATAGCTGTATATGTAAATAAAAAACAAGCTACACTCACAAGGTAAAGAGATGCTAAACTGAAAAAGAACAACTCGCTCGTGCGAGTACCCCGGCAACATAACCCTATGTACAAAAGAAAACCACAAAACTATCTGTGGAAGGTACTCCTCTAGTATGGCAACGAAACTGGTAGGGATCTAGCTCGTGATTCCCTACCCACGGTCCGAATCAGCGATAGCAGTAGCCGTCGACGAAGGCTCTGCAAAAAGGGGTCAACAACTGGGTATGATAACTACTGCAAAATAGAGTAGTCCTCAGTGGGTACCGCCACTGACCTCAACGGCTCACGTACTAAGTCTATAGAAAAGTGTGCAAGAGATAGAAAGGAAAGCGGGAAAAACCTACTGCTATATGCAACTATACTATCGCTAACCAACACTGATGCATCCATTGACCCAATCTCACTACGGACTGTGATACACCCGTCCCGCCTGTCGAAGCTACACCGTACACCATCCCGAGGGCTGCCGGTGGAGAGTAAGTCCAAACCGGACAACTACGACCTCCACGCAAAGCAAGATAGCCAGATTCCGGAGCGGCACTCATGGGCGCGATCCAACCGAGTATGCAAGCGTGTCTCTATCGAGCTCAATCAGGCTCTCACAGGCTATAGTCAATGCGAATGGGTCTAACTAGTTTAATAACCAAAGTTCACGTGCCCTTGGTACAATCTGATGCAATAGACAGAAATCTAGGTCCACCGTCAACCACGACGGCACACAACAGTACGAAACAGTCTACACCATACTGTAAAAAAACAAGCTCAGCATCCCAGCATGAACGTAAACTTATCCTACACTAATCCAAGTATCAATCGCATACTAATATCGGCGATACAAAAGAACTACAGCTCTTAAAGCTAAATCTGGTAACTTTTTAGAAAATAACAGTGTATGGTTAATAGTTTTCTCCTAAGTCAATTTTTAAGTCCAACATGTATACATTCACTAGTTTAACTCCAAATTTAGATTTTATGCTCTAATATACAAATTCCATGAATTCGAGTACTAGCAAAGGAACAAAACCTACGAAACATTTCGACGATGCTAAACTTAGGAGGAAATCCGACGATTTTGGTAAACATTAACTCACCTCGAAAAGCTCGTCCAACCACGGCAAGCAATCGAAAAGAGGAAATCCACGCGCTCGCCCAGCCTCCAACGGTGCAACCGCGACACCCAAGCGCTCGAATGGCCATCTGGCGCAATGTCAAAATCCACCCGAGCTCGAGCCGCGACCTCCACCACGAGCGACGTCTAAAACTAGAGAGAGAGAAAGAGAGAACAACAACAAAAACCATCTCTCAGAGCTCTCTACACGTATATATAGGCTAAGGGGTGGTTGGGTTGAACGCCATTTCCAACGGACCAAAATACCCTTTACTTACTCAAAAATACAATGAGTACCGCACGGCCCTCACCAGGCCTCAGACCGGGTACCTGATCACTGCAAAGACGCACCCGAGCTCGATATTGGAACTCCACAACCAGTTACCGGTACTCAACATCAACCGCTCGCAAACCTAAGAGCTTCTATCTGTGCCACTGCACAGGGGTACTGGTACTCCTCTGTGACGCACCGAACTTTCGCAAATAGCAAGGTTCGAGTGTGGGATGCGAGTTCTGAGCTTTTTCAGATTTTCTGGAGGGTCGTTGACTGTGTTCCGACCTATGGCACGTGTACCGAGGTTAGCGGATGAATCCCTAACACTAAAGTCCAAAAAAGTTGAATTTTAGGTTGCTCTCGGATTGCATGTTTGGGAGTCTGTACCGGTACAGAAAAGTTGTCGCACCAGACAAAGATTGGTTGCTATACCAAGACAAGTGGGGATCTCAGACTATGGGATGGTCGAAGTAGCCAACCCGAGCCTCGGGTTTGGCTGTTTCGCAGGGTCCGCACTGCACAGATCCGTTTGTACGAGAACTGACAGTTTTTGAAAATCCGAAACTGTAGGGCATTTTGGCATTTTGTTGCTTCTATTATAGCACCCAAGCCCTTAGGGCTTCTTCTTTGTGCTGAAACCAAGGGAGATAAAGGTAAGGGAGCTTCTCTCACTACTCCATTGCTCTCTTTGGATTTTTGGGTGGTTTTCCTTGTGATCGACCACTCTTCTCCCTCTCTTTTTGCTTGGTAGAGCCTTCCTCACCATTGTTGGAGCTTGGAGCTTACCTTTTGGAGCTTGGTGGAGGATCAAACTTCAAGCCTAGAGCCTTTTAAGCTTGGTTTGAAGCTTCTTGGAGGTAAGCAAACTACTTTCCTCCTCTAGATTTGATCTTTGATGGTCTCTTTGTGTAGAAACCCTAGAATGAAATTCTAGGGTTAGATTTTAGGGATTTTCGATTTTAGGCCTTTGGGACCTAATTGATGGGTTTAGAACTTTGATTTAGGTTGGATTGGAAGGACTCTAACTCCCATTTGGAGATCGAGAGCATTTCCTTCGCATTCGGTAAGTTTTCTCCAACCTTTTGTTGAAATCCTTAATGTGTGAGCTCAAGATTCTCTTCTTAGCTTGTAACTCCTAGGGTGTGCTTTTTAGGACTCAAGGAGTGATAATCGAAGCTTCGTTAGCGGTTCGGAGCAACGCTATTCGCATTCGGTGGGTTTGGCATCATGAGCATAGGGGAAAATGTTCCCTAAGTGCTATTTCGGTTTGATTTAATTCTTTTGAAAGCATATTCATGCTAGATAGAATTATTATGAATTTTAGAACACTTAAAATGCATGCCTTATGTATGATAAAAATTTCACTCTATATAGTAGAGAATTCTGGGTTATTTTCGCATGAATGTGAGAGTGGTTCTGGTGGGCGCCTGGGAGTGTGCCATTTATGTTTGATATGGTTCAATAGGGTAATTATGAACATTAAACTTATGTTGAGACTTAGAAAAACTTAAGTGTCATAAAGCGGCACTTAACTTAGAAAACTATGAAACTGCAACATAGAGACTTTGACATAGGCCACTGACATCTATTATATTTCATGTTAGAGATATGATGACATAGAGATAGGCCTTGGACACAGTTGCGTTACTTTCCATGTTAGAGACATGATGATTTGAGACTTGTGATAGTTCTTGTGACTTTATGCCACTGTGCTCATTCGCACATGCTTGTGAGGGTCGCTCCCTACAAGCCGGGATTCTGGAGTTGGCCAACGCGATACTTGTTCGCCGTGCGGGATTGGGCGCCGAAGTGGATTGCCGTGGGACAGTCTCATTCCTAGGGTGGGGATGTCGACTACTACAGGGCCATTAGGCTCGCATTTGGCTAGGCAAATTTTCGGGTGGGTATCTACGACCGCCTTCGGGTTGGATCTTCTTGGACTTAAACTTAAAGTAGTTGATGGACATTGTGGACTATGACTAGAATAGTAAACTTTAACTCTTTACTATTAACTTGGGAACATTGTACTAGTTGTTGTACTTTCTATTCATACTTAGAATAGCTTACATACTTATACAAATTCATGCTAAGTAGAGATATCATGCTTTACTAGCTTACTTGTTAATTATATCGCTTACACTTGTTTCGTTTTGGGCCTAGTGGAGCATGCAACTGAAGTCAGTAATTGCTCACTGGGAACTATTATTTAATAGTTATCACGCCCCCTGTTTCTTATGTGTTTCAGAGCCTTCGGCACCGGCGGAGGTAAGGGATCGCGGCAAGGGAGTCGCGTCTAGTTAGCTCGTAGCAGCTTTACTTCCTCTTAGGTGGTTCTACTTTTCTCTCTTTTATTTTGGTGAGAGAGAGGTTTTTGTATCCATGTATAGAGATCACCATGTACCTTTTTAGTTATTGCTTATGGAGTTTATTGTATTTACTCTCCTTATAGTTTTATGTTAAGGATTGGTACTTTATTTTAGTCACTTCTTGTATGTTTCCTAGTTTAGAATTCTAGTTGTTACACTGTTCAGATACTTCTATATTCTTCTTATTTTTTGTGGTTATTTATCGTTTTTGTTAGACGCCTTGTATGTTGTAGGCATACGGCGGGTCTGGGCACGCGCCGGGCGGGCTTCCGCTGGGTCCCGGGGCATGACATCCTCTTAGGTACTGGTACTCAACACTGAGATCCTGCACTTTGCTAATTTCAATGTTAGATTCCACTCTCGCATCGCGCTGAGTCCGTTTTGAGTCCATTTCGCGCCAAAATGACTCCGACTTGTCTCAACACTCTTACGACGTGTCGACAAGCCTCAAATGCTGAGATCACACGACTTATCAAACACCAAAGACACTACATGGATTGTTTTACACCATTAAATTCACAAACACATCACATCTATCATTAAAATTATAAAATTGTCAATTTTTTTACCTTTTAATCACTAGCTAAATGATACCAAAAAATTCTGAAATTTAGTTTCCAAATACTTTTAATAGTGTAGATTAAGTCTAACGGAGCCGATCTTCGATTTGGAAGCCGCATCATTGAAAACAACTTGATAGCATATGCTTTCACACCTGATAAAGATACCAAATTTCTCTCTAGCGTCTTAAGCGCTCTCTCTCTCTCTCTCTCTCTCTCTCTCTCTCTCTCTATATATATATATATATATATATATATATATATATATTCGAACTTTTCCAGCCTAATTCGAGCAAGCTCGGTAATACTCAAGCTTGGTTTTAAATATATTTCAATTTTTTTCCCTGTTTAAGTTCGGCTTATTTAATTTCGAGCCGATCTCAAGCAAGCCAAATACCAAGCTGAAAGCGAGCGGAACACGAGTCGATCGGCTTGCTCACTTGCCGGCCCAAGTAGTTGATTGTTATATAACTAAAAACGTAATTTTCTTCTTTTCTATTCAATATGATGCTAATTAAAGTGTTTGTGTTTCGTCTCTCCAAATATATATTGGATTTCACACATGGGCAGAGAGAGGGTTGGGCCAGATGGGTACATGTCCAAGTGTCCAACCCTTAGTGGCCCAAATTTTAAGACCATATAAGTCTCTACATATCCAGTGCATGCATACATTTGATACACACTTACTTTGTTTCATTTCAATTCCTCCTTCATTGAGTTATTATTATTGTTTTTTGTAAAGGGGCAAATTCTTATATATAACGGAAAAATTCTTGACTTTTTTATTTATCCCGATTAACAGGTACTAACAGCGAAATTGTTTTTAATTTCACAGTTTGTAAAAACAAATCTTAATTCTTTTCTTTCTTTTCGTTTTCATGTGAAAGTGACGTGTTAGAATAAACATTTGAGAGAAAATTCGTGTAGAATTATTGATAACAGTAACTATCATTTACTAGAAAAAAAATTAAGGTCCACAGTTTAATGGGTACTTCCAAAGTTTACTTCGTTGTCAAAGTATAAGCTAGAAAGGATATTTGCCTAGCCACTTTGAAACTTCCTTATTTGAAGTGCAATGAAAATATTATTTTATTGTAACAGCATATATTATAGAATTTATGGTCTTGTAAAAGATTCGCAAGTATTTTGTGCTTGTGAATCTTTTACCGTTAGATCTACGCCTTTGATCATTTTCATCCGTTAGATTATACTATTCAACCAACCACCCATTTAATCCAAGGGGGCCCACATCATCCTAACCGCACATCTGTTAATTCAAGGGTTAAAAACTTACAAGCACCAATGACTTGGTACTTTTAAAAGCATAGAGCTCAATTCTATATATATATATATATATATATATCTCTATACTCATAATAAGATAAGAAATTTCTACTATATATATATATATATATATATATATATATATATATAGTCCGACTACTATCCTTTTAATAGGATAGGAGCACTTGTCCTATCAATTTTTTAGCCTTTGGACCAATTCTTTTCATCATTTCTAACCATTGGATTAAATACTATAGCCCAGTGGAGACCACTCAACCCTAGGGGCACCATTCAACTCTAACCGACTAATATCATCCTAACCCTACAAATTCTCATCCAAGGGTTAAAAACTTGATAGACAAGTGCTCCTATCCTATTAATATGATAGTAGCCTTAGCCTATATATATATATATATATATATATATATATATATATATATATATATATATATATATATATATATATATATATATATATATATATGTTAATCGTGACTTTGAAGTCAGAATCTTTTAATTGAATATTGAGTCTGGCTACAATGCTATTAATAGCACTAACAATTTTGTGCTGCCAAATATTTCGTTGTTAGTTTTATTTCTTTGACCATTTTCACTGCTTATATCATATGATTCCACCAACCACTCACTAAATCCTATGGGGTTGTTATTATCCTAATCGTACATTCGTATCCAAGAGTCGAAAACCTAATAGCACTAATGACTTAGTCGTTAATAGTGTTCCAGCCTAATCTTATATTATATTAAATAGTATAAAAGTAAATTAATAATATTATTCTTCAACAATTCAAGCTAGTAAAAAATAATATTTTTATATTTTTAATTATATTCAATACTCGTATGCGCGTTTGGTTCGAAATCGAAATCGGAATCAAAATAAGCTGGAATCGAAATCAGAATGACTCATTACCTAATTCTGTTTGATTTGTTATCTGAATTGGAACCAGAATAAATCATTCCTATTATTGGTGTTTGGTTTAAGTAGATATAAAAAAATGTAATCAAATTAATATACTAACTTTATCTCTATAATATATTAATTTAAGTTCAAATTAAAAATTAAATATTAAAAATTTACATTAAAATTTTGAAATAATGTCAAAATTTTAAATCTATTTTTTTTAAAAAAATAAACTTTGAAGTTGAGTGGATAATTTAAAATATAAAACTAAAATTCGATTTATTTAAATTCAAACTTAAAATTATAATTCAAATTTTAATTTGAATTCATAAATTTAATTTAAGTTTTAAATAAAATTTGAATAAAACTTTATATAAATTAAAATTTAATTTAAATTTAAATTCATAAGTTAGATTCGAAATACTTGATTAACTTTTAATTTTTAATTCAAATTAAAATTAAAATTATAAATTATAAATTTAATTTCTAAGTTTAAACTCATATTTTAATTTAAAAAGTTGAAAAAATAAATTTAATCCGAATAAATATTCATTCTGTTCGAATTAAACTTCCAATCCAGCCTCCAAGGCCGTATTGGAAAAAGTGGTAGTTGATTGATTCTATTCCACTTCGAAATCGAATCTAATCGGAAATGAAACTCCCGCGTATCAAACACATACAAACGGATTCACTCATTCCGATTCCGATTCCGATTAATTCAAATTTAAATTAAAATTTAAAATTATAAATTTAATTTCTAAATTTAAACTCATATTTTAATTAAAAAAGTTAAAAAAATAAATTTAATCCGAATAAATATTCATTCTGTCCGGATTAAACTTTCAATCCAGCCTCCAAGACCGTATTGAAAAAAGAGATAGTTGATGGATTCCCATGCCACTTGAAAATCGGAATCGGAATCGGAATCGGAATCGGAAATGAAACTCCCGCGTACCAAACACATAGAAATGGATTCACTCATTCCAATTCTGATTCTGATTCCGATTAAAGAAGCGAACCAAACACGCCATCATCGTGGGAGTTTTGAGTTTTACTTTTGTTTTTGTTTAACAGAGTTAATGACATAAAATTATTATTATTATTTCACTTTTTTGTATTTATGCGACTGTTAATCACTAAATATTAGTGGTTTATCCCGACCAAATACAGTAATTAATATTTTTTGTTATTGTTTTTCATCCAACTTAAACGATTATGAAATTATCAAAGGCAAAGTCAATTAAACCAAACAAAATGTTTGATTCACAAAATACAATTATTTACTATGAACCCAAAAAACGTTTTTGTTTATTATCAAAAAATAATGTAACATCCATTTGTATTCATGAAAAAATAGATATTCTTAAGGGTTATTTACATACAGGTCCCTGCAAACATAGGCAATTGCGGATATACCCCTGCAAACGCGAAACTAGGTGAGTTGTCCCTGCAAAAGTTTAAAGTTATGCACATTTGTCCCTGCGGTCATCACCCGTTACTGAACTGTTAAGTTTTTAACAGTTGAAGCGTGAAATGACATTTTTGCCCTTACAAATATATCCCTCCAAAAGCCCTAACTGATAAAAAATTTCAAAAATAACCTCGCAAAAATGCCAACGGTCAATTTTGTTCTTTATAAGTGAAATGTCCAATTTGCCCTCACAAATATATCCCTCCAAAAATCCAAAGTACCGAAATGTCCCAAAAAATGACCCTAACGGTCATCTTCTTCCTCTATAAATTCATCACTCCCATTGCAACTTGCATATACTCTTCTTTTTTCTCTTTTCTCCTTTATTGATCCACTATTTTTCTTCTCTATTAAATCCCAGCAATTTTATTTTTCTTTTTTTTTCTCTTCTAATATTTTTATGATGAGTGAAAGATCAGCGAATTCTTCTTCGAGCAACCAAATCCCCAAGTGCGATTGCTTTAAAATCTGTAGAATTTGGGTTTCAAAGCAACCGCACACTAGAGGTCGTCGGTTTTATGGGTGTCCAAACTGGGGAGTAAGATAATTTCTTATGCATTATTTGCAGTATTTAATCCTAACTTTACCTTAAATTTTAATCATTTACTAATTAGTTTCATATTTTGCAGAGTAATGAGCACTGTAATTATTTTGGTTGGATTGATGATGCACACCACAATACTGTTGACTTAAAATACCAAGTACAAGCATTTCAAGAAGCAGTGGAGCATCGTATTGAGAAGTTAGAAAAGAAAGCTTTATTTCTACTTAAGTTGCTTGTATGTTTAGTATTGATTAATATCTTGTTCAGTTTGACAATGTAATAAAATGTGAGTGATAAAACAGAAGAAATTATTGTACTTGTAATGCAATTGAATAGAGTAATGAAAGCATTCGAACCCACATATATATAGTATCCACAGTCAAACCAATACAGAGCCGAAATGATCCACAAAAGCATAACCAAATACACCACATACCTATTCAAACCAAAAAATTACATCCACAAGCTAATTGTGCACTAGCTCCGGGAAATTGATTGCATATAGACCTGAAAGTTGCATCCACAAGCTAATTCCATACAAACCAAAATACTAGATTATTTACATCCAGAGGAAGTACCTACCAAAATATATCCATTCAAACCTACAAAAAGAAGACTTTTACTACATCAACTGTTTTACGAAACCAAATCAGTATTGTCTAGAGAACAGAGTGCATCAATTTCACTTATAGCACTTCCTTGTTGGGACTGCATATGTTTTGATCTCGATACTACCCTCTTTCCTCTGCGCCTACAAATTTCATATAGTTACTATTGTAGCAAAGAAATGAAATTTAAGGAAAGTGAACATTAAAAGTACGCATAGTACCTTGCCATACTGCTACTACTTGCTTGAGATGGTGGTTCGGAGTGCGGATTCCCTGCTTGCGATGGTACTGCAGCAGGCTGTTGAATAGCTTCTTGGGATGGTACTACAACAGGCAGGTCATTAGCATCGACAGGGTTCTTGCATGTTTTTGCACGGTGCCCTAATTTATTGCATCTTTTGCACCGATGTCTCTTCCTGATTACCATCTCGTCTGATCCTCTAATTCGCTTGTTTCGAGGTCTTCCAGCTGGCCTATTTAAAATAGGAGGTAATACACGATGACCGATGTCAATCTTTACCCATTGGTCACAACTTGGTAATGGTGCAATGGAACTAGCATAGGCCTCCTTATATTTGCTCACTGAAAAATATGGGTGAACATATTTTTCCCACTTTTCATGTTTTAATTTACCTATTACTGCCATTGCATGAATGCAAGGAACACCTTTCACTTGCCATAACCTGCAGCTACACTGCATATCATGTAGTCTCACCTCAAACCTTGATTGAGGTCCAATCACTTCTGCTAAAAATTCATCACTCCATAGCACCTCATATTGACCCAAACCCTAAAATGGTGATGATGGATAGCATAAATTAGATTACGAAGAGGCCAAAGTAATCAGGAAAAGTAATTAGACTATAGTGAAAATTAATTAGATTAAGTACAATCAGTGTAATACCTTGCTTATATTGTTAACATATTTGACAACCGTCGGTACAATTTCATGCTCCCATTTTCTTGCTCTAATTCTTCTATCCGCCATCTTAACCATTATTTTTTGCCGGATAGTATCGATCATATCAATCAATGGTCTATGCCTCTCATTAGATATCCAAGCGTTGAATGATTCAGAAATGTTGTTAGTCAAGTAATCACACTTAGCAATCGTGCCGAATTTACTTCGACTCCACAAATAACTATGGTTTTGCCGCAAGTATTCTTCTGCCAATGGATTTGCTGCATACACCTTAGCGATGCTACTTTCGTAAACAGTAGGTGTATATGCTTTTGCTGCGGCCCACAGATTGTCTCTATAGCAGTCCCCACGGAATTTCTTTTTGAAGTTGCCATAAAGATGGCGCATGCATTCTCTATGTTCAACTCTTGGATACACAACTTGAACGGCCTCATCTAAGCCTTTTTGTCTATCCGAGGAGAATACTAGGCCTTCGGATTCTCCTATTGCTGTCTTCAACCCTTGAAGAAACCATTCCCAGCTATTCGAGTTCTCCGACTCCACAACACCAAAAGCTACTGGAAAAATTGACTTATTTCCGTCTATACTTGTGGCCGATATCAAAACTCCTCTATGCTTGCCTTTCAGATGACATCCATCTAATGCAATATAAGGTCTGCAACCATTGAGGAATCCTTGTATGCATGGACCAAATGCAACAAAAATTCGCTGAAAATGATGCTGTCCATGTATCACTTGCAGTTTTATCTCCATATGGCTGCCGGGTTTCATCCTAACAATTTCCTCTTTAAAATCAAATATTCCTTGATACGAGTTCCCCCAATGCCCGTGAATTATATACATTGCCATTTCTTTCCCCCTAAAAACCTTAGCGTAGGGTCAAGTCCGATATTTTTGTTGCAATCTCTTCCGCAATTCAGTTGTAGACAAATCTCCTTCCAACCGTAGCCACTCAACAACCCTATTGCACACCCACGATTGTGTTGCTACTTTGTTCCGACACCTATTGGCCGACGTGCATGTGTGCTCTCCTTGTAAAGTCTTCACCTATCACATAAATGGTAGTTAAACATATTTTAGTAACTTTCATTTATAAATGAATGCTAGCTAGTAAAAGTATATTAAAAATGAAAAGTGAAAACAGGATAATGTTGGTATTACCTGAAAAACTAAACAATCTTGAAGTCTAGATGCATGGATTCGCCACTTGCAATTAGAACTTGCGCACGTTGCAGTTACCCTCAAAAGATCACTTTTTTGTAGGTTATACTCAAATTCATTTAGTAGGGCAAAATGAGTCAATGCATCTCTAAATGCGGCTACATTAGGATATTTTGCTCCTACTTCCATAATAGGATTATTCACATCATATGAAAATGATTCAACATGATCCATATTGTCCTCTAATTCGATTCATCACTTTTAAGACCACGAAAGCTATTTTCACTTAACACGCATCTGATTCACCAATATTTACACCTATATCTTCACCAACTATTTCAGCTGGTTCTTCACCAACACCATCACCAACTGCTTCAGCTGGTTCTTCACCAACATCTTCACCAACATCTTCACCTTCACACTCAGCTGGTTCTTCACCAACACCATAAGCTGGTTCTTCACCAACACCATAAGCTGGTTCTTCACCAACACCTTCCCATTCACCAACACATTCACCTTCATCAACACCAACTCCTTCACCTTCACCAATATTGTCCTCTTGTGTCGAAGTGTTGGCACCATTATAGTTTAATGGAATACCTTATGCGATCGAATGGTTATAAAGATTTCTCGCCTCCTTAATATCATTATACATAGTAAATATAGCCATCAACTCTTGCTCGTATAATACTTGAATAAATTTCTTTGGCTTAACATTTCTTGCTATATACCATACACCAATATTCTCTCGTAACACCCCAATCCCGTAGTGATCGTACATCTCGACAAAATTCATTAAGATTGTAACCATCAAGGTCTATCATCAACGAATGTTTCATACCATCACAATATCGAGTCCACATGCGCTTTTGACTGCTTTTAAATACCTGCAATAATTGAACTTTACTTGAAAAAAACCATTCTCCTCCATATTTGTTATCAAACTGCCACTAGAGAGAAAAAAAAAACAAACATTGTGACTGCTTGGATGATTTAGACCAAATATGCTCTATGAAAATATAACAATAATTATATACATCTAACTTGGATGATTCAAGCCAAATATTACATATTTCCCAAAAATATATTGTATTACTGTTTCATGAGACCAAAATTGTGTTAAAATTAACCTAAAATATAAGAAATTGTTCCTAAACTAACAATGTTGTGCATTCACCTTGCTCTCCTTCGAAACAGAGGAGCAATACACCTTGTTGATGAATATGATTGAAAAAACCCTAATAATGGTAGACCTAAAGCTAGCATAAGGGAGTGAAAGAGAGAAAGAGGATAAGAAAGATAAGCAATAAACCTTGTTGATCTGAACCTCGTTGTTGCGCGAGGAAGACGAGCAATAAACCTCCTCGATCGCGGGCGCGGGCGCCCTGATCCTTCCATCGCGGTCGCTCTCCTCGCGCACTCGGCGTAAATCCTCGACGGAGATTCCAGCCGCCCTCCTTCGAATCAACTAGGGTTAGGGCCCACCATGGTAGTTAGTTAAGTTCCTATATTCAGAAGAGGGGCAAAATTGTCTTTTCACAATATTAACTAAGCATGGTTAAGTAGTTTAACTGTAGTTAACCATATTTCACTAACGGCTGATGACGGTAGGGACAAATGTGCATAACTTTAAACTTTTGCAGGGACAACTCACCTAGTTTCGCGTTTGCAGGGGTATATCCGCAATTGCCTATGTTTGCAGGGACCTGTATGTAAATAACCCTAATTTAGGGGCAATTGCCTATATACCCCTGAAAAGTTCCGGCTTTTTTTATTTACCCTCTTAGAAGGGTAATATTGAAAATACCCTTCTTATGTTCCAAGTCCTTCTAATATATCCCTGAAGTTAAGTTCCGTCAGTGAGCTGCCGTTATCTATGAAAAATTACCATTTTGCCCATTCCATTATACCCTTGTATCATAACTAACTTTTCTTATATAACCTTCATATAGCAAATATTTTACTTATTTTTCCTTCAAATATCAATTAATTAATTAAGCACGTCGGGAGCGAGCAGATGAACGGATGAGATAGATCGTAGCTAAACTAACCTTGGTGGCTGGAAGCATAGTTAGTTAATTCGGATTCGGCAAAAATTCGATAGGAATATAATTCAAATCTATCAATAATAGTTGTAAAGAAAAATGCAGAAGATCTTAAAATACATATTAGGGAATCATAAACAACTTTGCAGCCACAAAGATATTAGGAAATCAAACAATCGATCTCAGGAAAGAGTTCAATAGAAAGTTTAACTGTGCATGGATAGTATGTTCACCAAGAGATCTATCCCATATAATATTAAATCAACCGAAAAATTCCAATCCATCATGCCTTCACATTGCTAAACTATACGGCAGTGTTTGGATTGGGGATAGCAAGGGGGATATCCTGCTATCCCCAATCTTATCCCCAAACAACTTTTTTTTTTTTTGGGAACTGTTGTCCCCAATTCAAACACTATCCTCTTATCCCCAAATACCTCACTATCCTCTTATCCCCAAGGGGTAGTTTAGTAATTTTTCACATTTCACCACCTCACTATCCTCTTATCCCCAAATACCATCCAAATACTTTTTTCCTTATATCCCTTTATCCCTATCCTTATCCCTATTTTCATCCAAACACAAAATTACTCTTATCCTCATACTTGTACCTATCCCTGTAACAGCTAGTTCTTACTTATCCCCGAACCAAACGCTGTAAGGAACATATCAACACAAAAATAGTAGTCACATTAAAACAGATCCTAAAAGTAAGTTCGCCAGATCTCATTTCTTTTGATATTTACAAATTCTGCTAATTGTTCCAACTTAATTATAGTTTCTTTCATTGTTTTCCTCTAGTGCTTAGATAATTCCTCGCCTTTACTGTAATTCTCTGCCTCCTCATTATTGACCCTCCTTTTGAAGATGAGGCAACCAAGTTGCAATTTTTACAATTCCTTAGATCAGCCAAGTACCATCACCATAAAAAGTCCAAAGTCATTTATTATTTTATCTCAAGGAGCAAAGTGCATGTTCATCCGCTTCATATAAGGGTATCAGATTCGGCCTACTCTTTTAAGTTGTCAAAATTTTAGTTTTGATTACATGTGTTTTGCAGTAATTCTCAGCTTCCGCAGAAAGGTCTTGAAGACGTTATGACACTCAATTACAACAGAAACTTTGTTACACTACCTCAAAGGCGAGGGCGAGCCGCGGTCGGGCGTCCTCGAGGGCGAGAGAGCGCCGCGCTCCAGCGTACGCAAGGGCGTGGGCGTGGGCGTGGGCGTGGCAAGGTCGGGCGTGGTAGGCCGTGGCACGATCGGGCATGGTGGGCGAGGCCGCGCCGCACCCGCATTTGCAAGGACGGCCCCGCATGCACCCCGCCGCGTCCGCCGCCGTTCGCCCCTCCACCCGTTATCTCCACCAACCTCTCGATCGCCCTCGCCACTCCGGATCCTGTCCCCATCGTCCCGCTCCCTCCCTTCCTCCGCTTCCCCAACTTGGACCGCAATGAAAGCGACCTCGACGACGATTCGGACTCCTCGTCCTCGTCGTCGTCGGCCGCGATCGCCGCGCAGCGGCGGCGGCCGCCTTGCGGAAGAAGGATTTGTCAACGGGGAGGGCGGTGGCCACCGCCGCCGTCGCCGACCGGACGGCGCGGGCGCTTCTCGGCGAAGGGCGGCGGCGACGCTTGGCGGTGGCGGCCGGGAGGGGGTAGCCCTTGCGGTGGAAGGGGAGGGGGAGGGCGAAGGGAGGAGGAAGACGACCGGAGGGGTGGTGGGATAACTTAAGGGATTAGTATAATAAAGTATGGGCAAAATAAGTATTTTATTTAGATTTTAGCTCTAGTATAGATTTAACCCATGTTTAACTCGAGTTAAGATAACAGGGGATAACTGCGGAGGTATTTTGGAATAACGGTGGAACCTGTGAGGGGCATTTTAGAAAGAAAAAAAAAGTTGGGGTAAATCAAATATATCCAGACGCATGAGGGGTATATAGGCAATTATCCCTATAATTTATTTTATAATACTTTAAAATATAAACAACATATTTTTTTTTCTTTTTCAGTATTGATAATTAAAGCATGACAATTAAAGAGTAGAGTGATCCTATATTCAAGTTTAGTTGTTTTCTATTTTACATGTTAAAATAAAAAAAAAACAAAATGTTGAGCCAATTCGGCGCAAACAGTTGGTACGCCGAGTCTACACCAGGACAGCGGGTTCAGTAATGCACCCGGAGGACACCGAGAGCACCAGAAGAGACACGAACCGCACTAGATCGAGGGAGTTGTAGCAACCGCAAGCAGTTACAAGCGGTTCCGATCGGCTGAAGGTGGTCCAAGATATCAGGAGATAGTGGCCGATCATGCAAGGGCTATAACCGACCCAGATTCTATAAATAAGCTCATGATACCCTAAAAAAGGGTCTTTTCTCCTGCGAACAAAAGACCACACTTATTTTACCGCATTTTTCTTTCCTACACTTACCGCATTTTTCTAGGAGTAGTTTGCTAAAGTAGAATCCTGAAGTCCGTCTCCCCTACGGGCATCACTCCGTTGTAGAGTAAATATCTCGTCTTATACTTTTTCCCATTTTGTTCAATAGAAAATCAACTTCGGCTGCTCAGGCCGACCAGATTCTATGCAGTGGTAGCCATTCGGCTCTTCACTCGGCTTAGTTTCCTATTTTTTCCGTATATTCGGCTTATTCGGCCGAACCGAAAAGTGAATAGAGCTTTTGGACCCGGCTGATTTGATCCCTCGTCAGCCGAATCGCTTGATCAGTCGAAGGGCGCAAACTTCGAGGGTCATTATTCGCAGCCGTTTCACATTCCGACGCGCTTCCCGAGGAAGATCTTTGATCGGGTCAAGGGTCGGGACGTTCGGCTCCTAACACAAAACTTTACGAAATTATACACAAGATGTATATACGACTACCGCTTGTACAGCTAATAATATCAATTGAGAAAAGGAAGTGCTTCAAACTATCTAATAAAATTTAGGGATTTAATCGCACTACAAAAAAAAGTTAATATAAGGACACTTTTTAGACGACGCTTAGGGTGTCTGCCACCACGAATGACGTACTTCGCACGGTGAAATTTATCTTGAATTTTCCGTGGGGTAGTATTCACGATTCAGATTAATATTTAAATATGTATGGTTATCAGGTATTGTGGATCCATGGCTTCCAATAAACGCAAGCGTCTATTGTTAATTACCCCTATAAAATGTTAGGGTACCCTCGATTAAGAGACCAAATATAAGTGCTGATATTAAAAGAGACAAAACGGACAAATAAAATTTTTTTAATATGATTTGCCGTTTACATGGCTTAAGCAGGGGCATACCCCCACTGTACATGAATTTTATAAAAGTAGGATAGTTAGTTTAGCTACTTGATGGTCGATAGGGATCAAATTACTCAGTTTAAAGACATGGCGGTGGAAAGGAGTTTGGGTTGCTAAGTTTAATGACATGGCGGTCGGGTTTGATTTTGATGCTCAGTTTAATGATATGGCGGTCGGGTTTGATTTTGATTTTGGGTTTAGTTTAACGACGTTTCGGTCGAAGTTGGAATTTAGGTTTAGTTTAGCGACGTTTCGGTCGGAATTAGAATTTAGGTTTAGTTTAGCGACGTTTCGGTCGGGTTGGATTTGAATTTAGTTTAACGACATTCCGGTCGAAATTGGAATTGGGTTTATAGGTTTGTGGTTCGTGGACTTGGTGTATGGGTTGGTCCATAATTTTGGTTCATGGTTCATCGACTTGGTGTATGGGTTGGTCCATAATTTTGGTTCATGGTTCATGGACTTGGTGTATGGGTTAGTCCATGATTTTGGTTCATGGTTCATGGACTTGGTGTATGGATTTATAGTTCATGCTTCATGGACTTGGTGTATGGGTTGGTCCATGATTTTGGTTCATGGTTCATGGACTTGGTGTATGGGTTCATGATTTTGGATTTGGGTATGGTTAATTGGTTAATGGGTATTGGGTATTGGGTATTTGGGTTTTGGTTTAATTTGGGTATTGGTTTAATTGGATATTAGGTATTGGGTATTCAGGTCATTCCGTCGAATGGTTGGAGCATTCCGTCGAGCGGTTTATTGGCATTCCGTCGAGCGGTTCGATTAGCATTCCATCGGGCGGTTCGATTAGCATTCCGTCGAGCGGTTTATTTAGCATTCGGTCGAGCAGTTCGATTAGCATTCCGTCGGGCGGTTCGATTAGCATTCCGTCGAGCGATTCAATTAGCATTCCGTCGAGCGGTTCGATTAGCATTCCGTCGAGCGGTTCGATTAGCATTCCGAAAACGAAGTCGTCGGCTTTCATTTTCGTCGACGGCGGAGCGTCGAGACGAAGTCGCGGCTTCATTTTTCGTCGACGGCGGAGCGTCGACGAAGTCGTCTGGCTTCATTTTTCGTCGACGGCGGAGCGTCGACGAAGTCGTCGCTTCATTTTTCGTCGACGGCGGAGCGTCGACGAAGTCGCATTTTGTCGAACAGGTGGGCACACTTTCTCTTTGTCGAGCGAAGTCGAGGCGGGTGGCGAAGCACCACGCCTCTGTTTGATCGGGTTTAGGCGGTGGCGACACCATGCTCTATCTGAGCAGCAGTCGGCGACGACGGCGCGCGCGGCACCTGCTTCGTCGAAGAAAGAGCGCCGCACGGCTGGCGTGAGTCTGCTTGGGACGCTTCATCGAGCATCCGCGGCGCGCGCAAGAAGGAGCTCCTGCGACGACGAAGCCACAACCCGCTGAGCCGCCATTTACAAAGCCTCTCGAAGGAGAAACATCATGACAAAGGAACGTGACCGTGGTTGAGCGACGACGTCAACAAGGCGAGCGCAGCCGCCGGTGCGCGACGCGAGCGAGTCGGCGCACGTGCTCTTCTCCGTCCGAATCGGGCAGAGGGTGGCGGCGAGCACAGTGGCGAAGCGGCGGCGGAGCACCACGCTCTCGTCGGAGAGACCGGCGGCGGCGGAGCACCACGCCCGTTTGAGAGGTGCGCGCAGCGAGGGCGCCGATCCCGCGTGACGAGGCGATCGAGCCAAGGCGCGGCGCGGTAGCGGCTCGCGCGGCATGGTTGAGGGACGGCCCGGCGAAGGCCGAGGGGGCGCGGTCCCAGCACGGCCGAGGCGCGCACCGGCGAGACGAGGGCGCGCGCAGCGTGAGGCCGAGGAGCTCGCGCGCGGCGGTGAGCTTCCACGACGCGCTTCTGGGGCTCGCGCGTAGCGGTTTTCGACGATGCACGTGAGGCCGAGGGGCGGCGCGGTCTGCACGGCCGAGGGCGCACATTGACGAGCCGAGGCGCGCGCGCGGTGAGGCCGAGGGAGCTCGCGCGGTGGCGAGCTTCGACGACGTAGCCCGGGGCTCGCGCGACGGCGGGTTTTCGACGACGCACGGGGGTCGAGGGGCGGCGCGGTCCCGGCACGGCCGAGGGCGCGCATTGACGAGCCGAGGGCGCGCGCGGCGACGCAGCCGAGGGCGCGCGCGGCGATGAGGCCGAGGGCGCGCGCGGGTGGTGAGGAGGGCGAGCGCGCGCGCGGACTTGACGGAGCACGGGGCGAGGCCGAGGGCGCGGCGGCAGTGGCTTGACGAGCAGCCGGCGAGGTGGTGACGAGGTGCGACGCGGCGGAGCGAGGCGCAGCAGAGGACCTTCGTGACGGCGTGAGCTCCGCGACGAGCAGCCTTCGCGCCGGGGGACCTTTGCGATGCTGAGCCGAGCGGAAGAGGCGCGAGCTCGGTTCACCGAGAGAGAGAGAAGCTTTGAGAGAGAGAGGAGCTTTTTTTTTTATTCCTCTCTTTTTTTCTTTTTTTTTAATCCGGTTGAAGTGGGTCTCTCCTTCTTTTTTCTAGGTGGTCCCCCCTCCTTTTCTTTTTCAATTGGGTTTAACAGGGAATGGGAGACGTGGGTAGTTGTGGAGGAGGTAATGGGGATATGGGTAGTTAGGAGATACGAGAGGCGATGGGAAGTTGAGATTGATCGTGGCGCCTATCACGGGGTAATGGAGCGACACGTATCGTGCGATGCTTAATGGGGATAATGGGATAGCATTTTACAATTTAGTCCCTCCCTTTTTATTATTCTCTCTCTCCTTTTTTGATTGTGTAAATATTTGAAATCCACATCTCTTTTTTATTTAAGAGATATTATTTGAGAAGAGATATTTGTGGATCTTAACTAACTCTTCCCTTTTTTTTATTTATTATATGAGAGAAAATCATAATATTTTTCTATTATTATTTTTACTCAAACAAATGCCCCCACTTTTTTTATTTTGCTAAGTCGTACAAGAGAAAGAATGTATTGTCTGCATCTCATATCACAGGATTTGCCGCGTTCTTTTGCTGAACTTGGATCGGTAACCGTTTCGCTATTCTCCTTCTTCTCCTTTTTTATTCTACTCTTTTTTTATTTTAATATGATAATGCTATCATATCATGTATTTCGCACTTTGACGAGTTATATTATATGTATTTTTAAGATGGAGCATCTGATTCATCCGGATGACAAAGTGTTAGGCATAGCGAGAGGTATTTCTCTATTTCGGGCTTCTCCGATTGAAAATAGTAGAGCGGATCCAATTATTCCTTACAACAGACCCGTATTCAAGGAATGGGCAATTTTTAAACAAAAACAACCCTTAGGTCGTTTTGGTCCTCATTATTGCAACCCTGATGGTGAAGAAGATGTCATACTTCTTCCACCTCTAGGCTTACCCAAAGAGAGATACGCTGGAATCTTTAAGTTACAAAATATTGAATGGTCATCCAGGTTGGGGGGGTAAAGATAGGCCATTAGGGGACAGTGAAGATATTGATGGTTTTGAGGACTGGGCAGATCATATTTTGTCACGATATACCCCACAATTACAACATGCAGGAATTTTTAGTAGCATAGTTGCTTCACGAGGAAAGTATCATAAAAATCTAAACATCATCAAAGCACTTGTAGAGTTGTGGTGTTCAGAAACGAATACGTTTCATTTGCCCTATAGAGAAGTTGGAATTCCTTTATGGGAGATTAAAGAACTGAGTAGTCTTCCTATCACGGGTCGTCTTTATGATGAGTATATTCCCATGAATTCGGAATTATATAATAGACACACTTATCCTGACTGTCTTAGAGAACTTTTTGATGTGTATCAATGGATCATAACTCGATCGTCTTGTAAGCGAATTCATTACGATTTGTGGGTGAATTTCTTCCATCCGAGTTCAAGGAGATCGCGTTCTTCCAAGTACAAGGCCATCACTGATAAAAAATTTGCACCTTCATACACGGAAGACACGACTAGAGCCGCTTTCATTTCTTTATGGTTATGCAATTTTGTGATGCCCTCAAGTTCAGAACATTTTATCCGACCCGAGGTATTTGTTATGGCCTCTAAGTTAGCATTGGGCGAGAAAGTCGCTTTGGTTTCCGCTATTTTATGCGCAATTCATATAGCACTATCACATATGAGTAATCACCCAGATGGTCCCGCACATCCCGGTTCTCAATTTCCTGTTAATTTCTTGTATGCATGGACCGGTTTACATTTTGAGCAAACCTATTCTAGAAAAGCTATAACCGATGATATTAAAAATATTGTCAGTTTGAGAAATATCCCACAAATGATATCATTTATGAATGCTGCTGCTTCGCCGTTCAATGCTAAAAGAGCAAGACTTCATCTCAGATCCGATATTCATTTCATATGGCGCCCTTTACCATATTCTTATTCTTTCGTTGATGGTGGATGGTTATATGATGCGAAGCTGACAACCGGAGAATGTCGATACCCAATAGAAGTCTATGAATATCTTATTTCTATCAGACAGAGTGTTATTCCGCTTCGTTTAAGGAATAAACTGCATGCTCAACCATATAATCCTCATCGATTCGCATGTCAATTCGGATTCGATCAATATTTTCCAGACTTTATTGATGTCCCTAGAATAGCTGAATCCATCGGGACTTTGATCGGGTATTGGGATCATTTCCTTCAGTATGGGAATTCGGCTAATTATTATATACCCAAAACTGATCGAGTTGGAAAAGTTATTTTGCATTGCGCACGTTGGTGGTCCAACAGTGTTCATTCGAGCTTTAGACACGGTGTAGCTTACTTAATGGATGCCGATGAGCGTCAAAAGAAGGGAAGAACCGAAGATGCTTTGAAGAAAGGAAAAGGAACTACTTCACGATTTGTCGGTTCTACGCAACATAAGGCGTCGGGTTCCACAACATCAACCAAAGAACCAATCGCGATATTTCCCCCTTCTTATGATCATGTTCAAGCTAGCTTTCTAGATAATATTCCTCAACGTGAAGTACTTGGCCTTAGCTTTCCGATTCATGAAGATGCTAGCCATAAGAAATCTAAGGTATGCTCATTAGCATTTTTAATTATTTTCTTTCTCTTCCTTTTTTATTGAACTTCTTTTGTTCTATTTGTAGGGAGTGCACATTATGGATTCGACCACCACAGGTGAAATGCATTTGCCAAATTCTACAACAAGATCAAAGGCGCGGTATAGAGTGTATTTATTCCAGCATTCTTTCTTTCTCCATATATACATATTAAATGTACATATATGTATAGGTATGCAATGTGGAACCACCCTTAAGAAGTCCAGAAAATCCATCTTCTGATGCTTTAACTGAAGTAGCTCATGCTTTAACTGAAGTAGCTCGGGGGAAACTTCCTTTTACCGTGCCTCCAATGATAGGTGACTAGCATATTTATAAATAGCATATTCTATATATAACTAGCATATGGTGTACACCATATTTATAAGTCGTACTTATTTTGATAGAACCGCAAATCGGAAAGAGTGGGTCCATTGAGGATGATATATCTTCGTATAATGACGAATTCGCTGACCATGTTTCGATACCTTCGCCATCAAAATATACAGAGGTAATTTCATTCATCTCCCTTCTTTAAATCCATATGCCTTCTATTAGTCTTAAATTGAGCATCTACTTCTAGACTAAAGAAGGAGGTAAGATATGGATAATAATGTGTGATTTTTCGTTAGAAATCAGTGGCCACAAAAATTTTGTAAATCGGAGCTATAACGAAAATGTTATGGCCCGTTTACATTTTGGTCCCTGCGTTTACAAAACAGTCCCTGCGGCTTCATTGCTTTTTTGATTTTTTGATGCACATCTATATTCCAATCTTTCTCCTTGGATAACAATGTGTAATTTTTCGTCAGAAATCTGTGGCCGCAAAAATTTTGTAAATCGGAGCTATAACGAAAATGTTATGGCCCATTTACGTTTTGGTCCCTGTGTTTACAGAACAGTCCCTGTAGCATGTATCTTTTCTCCTTTGCTCTGAATATCAGCATATGGTCTCCTCCCTTTTTTTTAATTGCAGGATCCACTCACAGATGTTGCAGATATTGGAGTGTCTCCTTTCAACGAGGCTTTCCCATCTCATCATGAGGTATTTATTTTAAACTTCATCCATACATTAAGCGTATTTATTAATTTCTTACCACACAACTCTATCGCTTAGGATGAAAAGAGTGGAGATAAAAATAAAGCTGCAACAGAAATGCCTCCATTGGGTAAAAGAGAACGGGCTAGTGATATTTTGGCCATGGAAGCACATAAAAGAGCTCGTTTGGAGACCAATTTGGATTCATCTAGTGAAATCTCACCCCCCCTTTTTTAAGTAAGTCTCATGAAAACGCTTCTTATATTATACACATCTTTTTGTGCAGGTTTACAAGTAGGATCAAAACCGACTGATGATCCGGAAGATGCTCTACCACCTTATGGGGATGAGGTGGATTATGAACCTACGCCTTCAACACCAGAAGTTAAAAACACGGTGATTTTATATTTTATGGTTGTGTATTTCTTCTCATTCTTCTTATTTTCTCTTTTTATTTCTTTCTTCCTTTCCTTTCAGGATGTATCATTTGACGAGAATGTCGATGTTCGCTTCGATAGTGACGCAGGAGGTTCCCGAATTATAGCCAAATCATTTTTAACCGATCGCATAATAGATATTATGAAGACATTCGATCGTCGCCAATTTAAGTCGGCTCAAGAAGAAGTATCGAAATACTGCCAATGTCTCTCTACACTTGGGTTTGATACATCTGAACTGGAAAGGCGTATGAAACCCATATTTGACCATGCAGAAGCCATTGAAGAACTGGCATCAAGTCCGGATTTTGCTCCAATTGTTCGATTAATGGATGCTGATGAAAATTTGGCATTGAATAAAAGAAAACTTGCTTCCCACATGGCTACTAGAGATTCTCTCCTTCAAGCTACTGGAAATGTCTCTTCGCAGCTTCAGCAAACTAGAGAGAATATGAAAGAACTAGAAGAGAGTATGTCACATTTGAAGAACACTAAAGCGGAGTTGTTACTCCAACTTGAAGTGGCCGATGACTCTTTGAAGAAGCTACAACCGTCTCAGGAAGAATTGCAAAAAGATATTGCTGATGCAGAAAAAGAGCACGCTGCGGCTACTGAAGGTTATAATGATTCTAAGAAATCCACTGGTTTTCGAGAATTAATAGAGTTGTTTGAGCGTCGTCAAATATTTGAGATTTGATTTTTTCTTTCTTTTTTTTTTTTTTTATTTTTTTTTGGTTTTTCTTTAGAATTTTGAATGCTTTGGATTATGCCTGAGTAATATTGATTGCGTTCATAAGTATTTGATCTTCTCTCTTTTTTTTTGTAATACACTATGAGAGTAGATTTGTCTCGTTTATTTTGCCTCAATAAGCAACTGAGATCACCACGCATAACCAACTCTAAAATGAATCTCAGAAAATTCTCCCGCACTGTAGATCTCTAATTCGCCACAGGTAACTTTTTTTTTTTTCATCTCATCCGAATAATATATTCTAATGAGAGCAAAGTGGGCAAAGTTATATTTCCCAAAAAGAGAACGAACATACGCCTTCAAGATGAAGAAAGGTTGATTGCCTCCTGAACGTTCTCTAGAACATTCTCCGTTATATCATCAAATGGAAAAGAGAATGAACTGATATCTTCAGAAAGACGAAGGATTAAACGCCTTCGAATAATAGTCAAGATATGCGTTTAGGAGGAAGAAGACCACGTTCATCAGCAAAAATCGTCCTGCCCCCTGACGATTTGACCGGTATAACGTCCTTTGTGGTGATGCCAAATTGGAGGATGACCAACATGCCTCTCTTTGATCTCGACCGAGGTGGAAGAGGCAATATTGTCGGATTGCATTGCTCCGCTTGGATGAAGTCATATTCATTGGTCACATGTTTATTCATTAGTCTCTTATCAGCATTATTAGATTTGGTCTCAAAGATGGAGGGTGAAGTCATGTCCCACCGGGCGTGCCATTTTGTCTGCCACCACGAATGACGTATCTCGGACGGTGAAATTTATCTTTGAATTTCCCGTGGGGTAGTGTTCACGATTCAGATTAATATTTAAATATGTATGGTTATCAGGTATTGTGGATTCATGGCTTCCAATAAACGCAAGCGTCTATTGTTAATTACCCCTATAAAATGTTAGGGTACCCTCAATTAAGAGACTAAATATAAGTGCAGATATTAAAAGAGACAAAACGGACAAATAAAATTTTATTAATATGATTTGCCGTTTACATGGCTTAAGCAGGGGCATACCCCCACTGTACATGAATTTTATAAAAGTAGGATAGTCAGTTTAGCGACTTGATGGTCGATAGGGATCAAATTACTCAGTTTAAAGACATGGCGGTTGAAAGGAGTTTAGGTTGCTCAGTTTAATGACATGGCGGTCGGGTTTGATTTTGATACTCAGTTTAATGACATGGCGGTCGGGTTTGATTTTGATGCTCAGTTTAATGACATGGCGGTCGGGTTTAATTTTGATGCTCAGTTTAATGACAGGGCGGTTAGGTTTGATTTTGATTTTGGATTTAGTTTAACGACGTTTCGGTCGAAGTTGGAATTTAGGTTTAGTTTAGCGACGTTTCGGTCGGAATTGGAATTTAGGTTTAGTTTAGCGACGTTTCGGTCGGGTTGGATTTGAATTTAGTTTAACGACATTCCGGTCGAAATTGGAATTGGGTTTATAGGTTTATGGTTCGTGGACTTGGTGTATGGCTTGGTCCATGATTTTGGTTCATGGTTCATGGACTTGGTGTATGGGTTGGTCCATGATTTTGGTTCATGGTTCATGGACTTGGTGTATGGATTTATAGTTCATGGTTCATGGACTTGGTGTATGGGTTGGTCCATGATTTTGGTTCATGGTTCATGGACTTGGTGTATGGGTTCATGATTTTGGATTTGGGTATGGTTAATGGGTTAATGGGTATTGGGTATTGGGTATTTGGGTTTTGGTTTAATTTGGGTATTGGTTTAATTGGATATTGGGTATTGGGTATTCAGGTCATTCTGTCGAATGGTTGGAGCATTCCGTCGAGCGGTTTATTGGCATTCCGTCGAGCGGTTCGATTAGCATTCCGTCGGGCGGTTCGATTAGCATTCCGTCGAGCGGTTTATTTAGCATTCCGTCGAGCGGTTCGATTAGCATTCCGTCGGGCGGTTCGATTAGCATTCCGTCGAGCGGTTCAATTAGCATTCCGTCGAGCGGTTCGATTAGCATTCTGTTTTATTTTCGTCGACGGCGGAGCGTCAGACGAAGTCGTCGGCTTCATTTTTCGTCGACGGCGGAGCGTCAGACGAAGTCGTCGGCTTCATTTTTCGTCGCGACGAAGTCGGCATTTTGTCGAACAGGTGGCGGGCACACTTTCTCTTTGTCGGAGCGAAGTCGAGGCGGGTGGCGAAGCACCACGCCTCTGTCGGATCGAAGCCGAGGCGGGTGGCGAAGCACCACGCCTCTATCGGAGCAGAGCCGAAGGCGACGGCGGCGCGCGGCACGGTTCGTCGGAGAAGAGCGCGGCACGGTTGGCGGAGTCGTTGTTTGGGACCTTTCGTCGAGCATCTGGCGGGCGTCGCGGCAGTGAGCTCGGCGACGACGAAGCCACAACGGTTGAGCCGCCATTTACAAAGCCTCTCGAAGGAGGAACATCATGACAGTGAACGCGACCGTCGTTGAGCGATGACGTCAACAAGGCGGAGCGCAGCGACGAGGCGCGACTCGAGCGGAGTCGGCGGCGCGGGCTCTTCTCTGTCCGAACTGGGCAGAGGAGGGTGGCGGAGCAGAACAGTGGCGAAGCGGGTGGCGGAGCACCACGCCCTGTCGGAGAGGTGCGCGCAGGCGACGGCGGCGAGGGTGGCTGATCCTGCGTGACGAGGGTGACCGAGTCAAGGCTCGGCGCGGGTGGCGGGGCCCTGCGCGGCATGGTTGAGGGACGGCGCGGGCGAAGGCCGAGGGGCGGCGCGGTCCTAGCATGGTCGAGGGCGCGCACTGGCGAGCTAAGGCCGCGCGCAGGCGGTGCGGCTGAGGGAGCTCGCTCGGTGGTGAGCTTCGACGACGCAGTCGGGGGCTCGCGCGGTGGCGGGTTTTCGACGACGCAGTCGGAGGCTGAGGGGCGGCACGGTCCTGGCACGGCCGAGAGCGCACATTGACGAGCTGAGGGCGCACGCGGGCGGTGAGGCTGAGGGAGCTCGCGCGGTGGCGAGCTTCGACGACGTAGTCGGGGGCTCGCGCGGTGGCGGGTTTTCGACGACGCAGTCGTGGGCTGAGGGGCGGCGCGGTCCTGGCACGGCCGAGGGCGCGCATTGACGAGCTGAGGGCGCGCGCGGGCGACGCAGGCTGAGGGCGCGCGCGGGCGATGAGGCCGAGTGCGCGCACGGGTGGTGAGGCCGAGGGCGCGCGCGGCGGACTTGACGGAGCAACGCGGGCGGAGGCCGAGGCGCGCGCGGGCGGCAGGGTTTGACGGAGCAGCGGGCGAGGTAGTGACGAGGTGCGACGCGGCGGAGCGAGGCGCAGCAGAGGACCTTCGTGACGGCGGAGCTCCGCGACGGAGGAGCTTCGCGCCGGGGAGCTTCGCGACAGTGAGCCGGAGCGTAAGAGGTGGGCGCCGGAGCTCGGGTTCACCGAGAGAGAGAGAGAGAGAGAGAGAGAGAGAAGCTTTGAGAGAGGGAGGGAGTTTTTTTTTATTCATCTCTCTTTTTTTTTTTTTTTTTTTTTTTTTTTTAAATCCGGTTGAAGTGGGTCTCTCCTCCTTTTTTTAGGTGGTCCTCCTCTTTTTCTTTTTCAATTGGGTTTAACCGGGATGGGAGACGTGGGTAGTTGTGGAGGAGGTAATGGGGATATGGGTAGTTAGGAGATACGGGAGGTGATGGGAAGTTGGAGATTGATCGTGGCGCCTATTATGGGGTAATGGAGCGGACACAGATCGTGCGATGCTTAATGGGGATAATGGGATAGCATTTTACAATTTAGTCCCTCCCTTTTTATTATTCTCTCTTCTCTTTTGATCGTGTAAATATTTGAAATCCACATCTCTTTTTTATTTAAGAGATATTATTTGAGAAGAGATATTTGTGGATCTTAACTAACTCTCCCATTTTTTTATTTATTATATGAGAGAAAATAATAATATTTTTCTATTATTATTTTACCGACGCCAGATAAGTCACAATATATACGCTAGCGACTTCTACATTCGCCGACGCTTTCAAAAGTGACGTTGATTAAATTCGACGCTTTTAAGCATCATTAAATATATTAAAAAGCGTCTTTAAATGTAACATTTTTTGTAGTGTCGCCAAAATAAGAGCTTAAGTTTAGAGGGTACTCTTTGCATTGCTTCCAAAAATTAATGAATGTGTTAAGACCCCTTCAACTATTGGCCAAGTTTTTCATTAAACACCTTCAGGCCGATTTTATTTCTTTGTTTCCATGTCAAAAAAGAAAATTTTTTTTATTTTAAATATTTATATGATTATACACAAGACAAAAAGGAAAAAAAGCAATATAAAAAGAGAGATCCTAGCTAGTATTTGGTAAAGTTTTAATAGTTCTATTACAAAAATTGAAAACTTAGACCATATTTGGTATCATTGCCTTTTTTTTTTAACACTAATTTTATATTATTTTTATGTTGGAGGAAATATTTTTCTTTTCTTATTATAGCGGGTTAGCTTGCAACATATTTGACCAAGTAATAGATAATAATTTGTTTAAATATGTTTAAAAGCAAGAAATTTTATTTTTAAATTTTTATTTTTTTTTATCAGATAAACATCTAGGATGAAAACATTGCAAGTAATTTGCTGGGAATCTGATACTCGCTCTGATACCAAATTTTATGAATCCGCAACCCGCTTTGATATCGACTTCTATTGATCTGGCACTGATTGTTGGGATAAATTAATGAAAAGGTGAAATCAAATTTTTATCATAAACCCGTTTTCTTAAGAAAAGCTAACACAACTACAAAAGAGAGAAAAAAAATAAAAAATATATGGGTAAAATAAGTCTCATTAAACAAGAGAATATTAAAATAAGTTTCACCGATTCAATTTAACCGAATGCCAACATCTCCCAGTTGCACATGACGGGATCGAAACCATCGTAATCACTTCCGTAACATTACACCACTATTGATTCCATTCATACAGAAAAATGAACAGTGCGATCGCCGAGTCAACGTGCATTTTGGATGCCCTATACTAGAAACCGCATACAACCAACATAGAGACGTTAGCCCTCAAAATAGAATATTAGACTCGTAATGTTCTAGACCATTGAATTACATTAGGTTCAATATCTCTAATCCCTAAAAGAAACGTGCAAACCTCTATTGTGCACATTATACACTATACTCATGATTGTCTCGCTATACTGGAGCGACACAATCTATCGACAATGAGTCAAAATGTCTCAATGTAATTTAATTAGTCTTTCTTGAGTCCTTATGCCACTAAGTTGAGAACTGATTGCTTTCCCAGCAATGACCCGCAATGCCGCATCACTTATAGTCGTAGGAAACATACCAAAATAGTAATATCAATTCTTTCACCTAATGACATAATTAAAAGTCGCTAAGGGTATCAGACATATGTGGGACATCACTTCAAAATAATGTCCATATGAACTTACATGATAGGAAAGTAGGAATCCATCCACTTATCTTATTTATTTGGTCGTCTACCATATGTAGTATAAAATACATGTTATGACAGAAAATTTCAATAAGCGTACATCTTTTTCAATGTAATACGGATCTTAGCTCAGTCACTCTTGGTGTCACGCCCCGAGCCCGCCAATTGGGTCGGATTCGGGCGCGCCGACAGACCGCCGAACGGACAGAGTTTCCCCTGTACGTTCAAGGCATCGCAATCAATACAATTACAGGGAGGTTCCAAACAGGAACAGATATCACAATCAGATTGCATAAGGAAGTATCATAAACATAAATCAGCTACTTGCTATTACAATCATTCAACCCAAATTACAATCTTTGCATTCATATTAAAACTTCCTAACACAATCTAGTTATTACAAATTTGTTTAAAATTTATTACAACTTGTTCTTCCTTGCTATACCCCTAAGCTCTGTCAACTGGGGTACTTCTATCTCTGGTCTCCCGGGTAGGCGCTATCTACCGAGCTACGCGCTGCCTCGCCGCCGCACCGCTCACGTGAGTACCTGTACCCCCAAAACCACAACACGGGGGTGAGAATTATTGTCCATAGTTCTCGTGGGTACGGTCATCCAAGAGAAAAGCTCGACCAATAGGTTCAAGGAGGCACTTCAGATATGTTAGTCCAAAAACATACATAGATATATAATTTGCAACTAACATAAAAACCTGCCTCACAAAATGCAATATGCAAATCATCGTTTAGCTCTTAGCTTTTCTTTACCCTTTTTGCCATGCTTTACTTTAGCTCTTTTACTCTTACACTTAGCTCCTGCATTTGCTACTAGCTATCTACTTAGACTAGCTAGTATCATTCTTACTCTAGCATTAGCTAATTATTTAAGCTAGCTATTCACATTCTTTACCTTTTTGGCACTTATGATATTAGCATATACTTCTAAGGTCCACACTACCTCAGTTCACTATGCCACCCGACTCGGACTTGAGTCAATCTCTTGCGGATAGTCCGCACACCGTCTAGCTCGAGGTGATGGACGTCTCGCAACACCTTAGCTTACGACAACCTGCCGCCCTCTGTGACTCAACCTCTTAGCGGCGAAATCGTCGCACACGCTGAACCCGGCTCGAGTCACTTGACATAGCCATTCTGGTGGCGAACACGGCGTACTTACCCAGCGAGGACTAGAGTCATGACCTAACCATCTAGTGGCGAACTAATCGCACCTTACCCAACAATAGTTCGAGTCATGTCTCAGCCACCTGGCGGCGCACGTATCGTACTTACCCAGCAATGGTATTAGTCATACTCACGGCGGTCCGATCCTCGACCGGCTCAACCGATATAGAACTCAACTTGGCTCACTCACCCGGCGGCGAAATCGTGGCACAAACGCCACGTCAGTGGTATAGCCCTGGACGGCGAAATCGTCGCACACGCCCGGCACCCTTCTCGATGCCCAAATCTCGGGATTCCATGAATCCGTTCGACTTAGCTTGAGGGTTAGCTAGGCCCTCAAGAGACGACCCTCTAGGTCCAGTGTCTTTACCTCCTAGGTCTACTTGACACTAGGGTTCATTCATGATCACATAGCCTAGGTTGACTTAAATCTAGGTTCTATGTCCTTCCATCTCGACCTATGTTTACTAACACTAGGTCCACGATCCTCTTTAACCAACCTATGTCCTCGACACTAGGTTCACTGTTCTTTACCTAGATCCATTTGACTCTAGGTTGCTATAACCTATGTTCATTACACTAGGTTAGATGTCATTTCCTAGGTCCACTTGACTCTAGGTTTACTACAACTTATGTTCTTTACACTAAGTTGGATGCCACTCGATCTATATGTGTATTAGTCCATGACTTACATTCTTCATTTAGCATTCTTATACTTGGCATTCTTATACTTACCATTTTCACCGCAAGTTTATTTACATTTAGCATGTTCTCACTATGCTAAGCATGCATTCATCACTCATCTAGCATTATACACTATGCTATTATCATGCATCTACTTAGCATTTAACATTATGTTCTTTAACATGCATTTCTACACTTGCAACATATATCATTTATATGCATCAATATGAAGCTATGTTATGCTTAGACATACAGGCGACCTAGTCGCTTCGGTAAACACAACCCACCTTGGTTTTGCTCTCCGATTGCTCGTCGACACTCGCAATCGTCACGACTCCTCGACCCGGTTCGGCTTACTGCGCGACCAACCGAACGATCTCCGAATCCCGATCCGAGAGCTTGTGCCGTTGCCCCACGCCTTCAAGTTGCCCCCCGTTTTCATGAATTTTGGGCTCCTATCTTGCGTGTCGACATCCTATGAATATATTAAATAATTAATATCTTTGTACTCGCTCGTCGGATCACCGAACCGAGCGCGCCAACGCGTTCGTTGTACCCCCAATTAGGTTTCTATGGGGTCAAATGAGATCAGACTCATCTATTTCTAAAAATCCCATTTTGGAGCCCTAGGTTTGCATCTATGCAATCCCACCGTTTTGATCTCTACAACAAGTAATAGAAAGCTTGCTCAACATCTAGGAACTCATCTAAGAGCACTAGAACCATCCATAGGGTGCTTAGGGCAAACCCTAGAAATCCACCAATAGAGCACCTTGAAGAACACATGTTTTTCATGAGTTTTCAAGTCTCTACTACGTTTCTACACTTGTAGAGAGATCAAATCCTCGATCTAGGGTTTAGAAACCCAAAACTCTAAAGTCTTCCATGCTAGAGAGAGAGAGAGAGCACAAGCTTACCTCTACAAGCTTGCCCCTAGCTCGTGGGAGAGGAAGAAGATGGCCCAAGGGACCTCCATCTTCATCACCTTCATCATCTCCATCTTTCTCTTCTTCTTCTTCTCTCTTTTCTTCCTTCTCTTTCTTTCTTTCCTTCTTTCTTGCTTCGGTCGAACAGAGAGAGAGAGAGGGAGGGTGCTGAGTGAGGGAGTGAGGGAGAGAAGAGGTTTTAACCTCTTCTTTACAACTAACCCCCTGCACAATTGCTATAAAGCCCCTCAACTTTCCATCATGTGCACAAATCGCACCAGGCTGCTCAGTGACCTGCCTCCCTAGCCAAGGACCGGTCCCGCAGAGCTCGCTCCACTCGCGCACTGGGACCGGCCTCTCCTCCAGGGACCGGTCCCAGAGAGCCTGCTCTCGCGGGATAGCCTTCAGGGACCGGTTTCCCTTTACCGGGACCGGTCCCCACAGGGACCTTCAGCCCACTTCAAGGACTTAGCCAAATTTTCAGCTTTTTTCGTTTCTTCTCCGTTCCAACTCACTTTTGGCCCATTTGACCTCCGATTCGTTTTAAATTGAACCGAGACTCTCCAAACATGATTTAGATCATGTCCACATCATTATTTCACCCGCGCAAGCGTCGGATTTAGCTCGTGGCCCAAGATAGCCTTTCGGGCTTCGTTCTCGCATGTAGTGCACCGAAAACACCCGAAAGCTTCCAGACTTCACCGGAACCATTCTTATGGCCTTCTAAGCCAACATACCTCGTAACTTCAAGACTTTAGAAGTTCGATATGCTACACTTGGAGTGTCTAGCTTGAGTCCTCCAATTGCTTCCTATCTTAAGCGTCAAATGATGAGCTCACATCTGGTTTGAGCTTTCGGGCGCCCAAAAGATTGAGCAGGTGGCCGAAACCTGTCATGGAGGTTGTGGTTTGCTTATTGCAAACATGAAATATTTGAGGGTTTAAGTGTAATTGTAACACTTCCATAAATATCCTTTCACAGCCAAAACTCTCTACTTTCTCTCTCTAAAAGGGAGAAACCCTAATTTTCCCATTTGATAGATGTTGGAGAATCCATATTCTCGGGGGCTTGGAGGAGGTCAACAGCTCTTGGGAGAAACTTTAGGAGGGAGAAGGCAATTTTTTCAATCCATCTTTCTCTTGCTAGGAGAAGAAGAGGAGAGTTGATATTTTAGGGTTTGTTTTTAGGCCGAAATGGGGGATTTTATGGTTCTAACTTGGCTAGAGCTTCTTTTTGAAATTTTCTTAGTGTTCTAAAGAGATCAAGAAGCATCTTGTAAGAAAATCCAAGTCGAGTTAGGGAATATTACTGAAATGAGTTTGATCTTCCATTTATATGAAGTTTTCTTCGTTGGAAATCCATATATTTTAGTATAGTCTAAAATGTGATTCATGTGCATGTAATGAGATTCGAGAGTTTCTATAGATTTTAGGAGCATTTGACCTAGAGAGTAAGGTTTTTAATCCATTTGTCATATTAAAGTAAGAATACATGCTATATGTAAATAGAGTATAATGTGAACCTTGAAACATAAACGATATTATTGTGGCATTAAACCTAGGATAGAACCAAGATGTGGAACATAGAGGCATATGAACATCTAGACAAACATTGACTAGAAAATAAAGGAACTTGTTAGTGGATTTAGTAGATAACCCTAGAAGTCAGGAGAACCTATATATGGTATAACAATGATACAAGTCGTGACCTTTCAAAAGTGTCACAATAGGAGATACCGATTTCTCTCGACTCCCTACTCGATATGGGAAAACGTAGATTCCCCTCGACTCCCTCCCATATTTTGAGATGTCGATTTCCTTTGATTTCTATTGTTTTTTGATTAGAGAGACGCGAATTGCCTTCGACTCTCTGTGAGTTGTATTGTAAGAAGTGAAATGAAACCAAGAGTTTGGTTAAATATAAGAGATAGTTTTGGGAAAACATATACTGATAACTAAACCCTAAAACTTAAACCATAAACCCTAATCCCGAAATGCTAACAAACCTAAAACCTAAAATCCTAAAACCCTAAAAAAATCCTAAAACCCCAATATCCTAAAACTCTAAAACCAAAAACCCTAAAATTCTAAGACCCTATTATCCTAAAAGCCAAGAAAACCCTAAATCCTAAAACGCTAACAACCCTAAAATCCTAAAAAATCCTAAAACCCTAAAACCCCTAAAATTCTAAAACCATAATAGTACCCTAAAACCCAAAAAAAACACCCTAAACCCTAAAACCCCTAAAACCTTAAAACCCAAAAATACTAAACCCTAAATCCTATAATTCTAAATCTAAACCCGAAAATACTTCATGGGCGAAACGGGCAAATGGCCAAATTTTAAACAGAGTTAATTAATGATGGCAATTCGATAGTTTCATGAAATTAAAAGAGTATTTTTGATATTGATATTTTTTTAGAAATACCTATCTAATTAGGGATAACGGAAGAGTACTAAAAAATTAACCCAAAATCTCTTTCCTCCAATATATCAAATTATATAAAATTAGTACTTAAAAAAATGGCTAAATTACAGAAAACCTCCCTGTAATAACCCTCTTTTTCACTTTCCGCCCCTAACATTTAAAAACCTACACTTTGCCCCTCTGTAAAATGAAAAATATCACGGGGGGGGTGGGGTGTGTAAAATGACCATTTTGCCCTCGCCATTTTCGCCCACCTCCTCCTCTCCAAGCTTCTCTCATTCTCCTCCTCCTCTTCCTCCTCCTCGCCGTCCCCCCAATCCTCCTCCTCCTCCCCTCGCCGAGACCTTCGCTCCGTCTGCCGACGCCGGCTCCGACAAGTGATTCCTCGACGCCTCAACGGCTCCGCCCCGCCGTTCCGCCCCACCTCGAGCGCACCGCTCCGAGGCCTCCTCCGTCATCTCCGAGGCCCCCGACTACCTCTTCGCCTCGACACCAACTCCTCCGCCTCCTCCCCCATCACTCGCTCCGAACCCGACCCTTTTTCCGACGACGGCGAGGCGGCGGCGCGACGAGGAGGCGCGAACCAAAAAGAGGGCGGAGGGTATTTTCGAAAAAAATATATTTTCTAACTAACCCCAACGGTAGGGTGAAGTGTACATTTTCCATTTTACGGGGGGCAAAGTGTAGGTTTTTAAGGGCTTGTTTGGTTCATTTATTTTGGATATGGAATGGGAATCGGTTTGATCCAATCCGATTAATTTTGTTTGGTTCACATGAATCGGTTTGGGATTTCTATTCTGCATCGAAATGGGAATGACCCATTAACCTTCAACCTGATTCCGGTCTCCAAGTTCGGAATGAAATTTCATTCCCGAGACCCGTTGTATTCCCGAGCCCACTTGACCTCTCACTTTCCTCTCCCGAAGCCCATTGGGTCACCTCCCCTCTCCCTCCATCTATTCCTCTCTCGTAAAAAAAAAAAAAAAATCCTATTCCTCTCTCAAATCCCATTAATTTTTTATAATTTTTTTCTTGCATAATAGTTTTTAAAAATAAATTTGATTTTTTTTTTGGAGAACACATTAGAGAATAATATGATATTTTTATTAAATTTTAAATAATATAAAATTATTTTTGAGTGTTAAATTCGTATTATGATATCCTATAATTTTTTAGTTTATATAAATCAAACAATGAAATGGGAATAACTCATTCCAATTCCCAATCCACAAATGAACCAAATATTTTGGAGGAGTGGATCATTCCAATTACCATTTCAATTCATTCCCATTCCATTATCCATTCCAATTCCATCCTTGAACCAAACAAGTCCTAAATGTAGGGGGGGAAAGTGAAAAAGCGGATTATTACAGGAGGATTTTCTGTAATTTAGCCTAAAAAAATTATAAAAAATATCAATGATTTGGGTATGGTAACTTTCATTGGAAGTGGAGATGAGTAAACCTATTATGATCAATGTAATTAGGGGTAGACGGACAGGAGAGTACTACTCTTCAAAGTTAACTAAATATTTTTTTTCCTTCAATATATCTAATTATATGAAATTACTATTCAAAGAAATAAAAAAGGGCAATGCTTAGGTTACGATTGTTTTTATTGAAAGTGGAGATAAATAAACTAGTTTTTTTTTTTTTTTTTTTTTGGCAGTAAATGCTCACTTTGTTGTGTGACTTGCAGTAAAGTAAATTTATTCATAATTTTACTTTTTCAAATCGACGTAATTGTTTGTTTCTAAGTGATGATGAAGCAATCGAGTTAAAAATTATTTTCAACCTAAAAGTAACCTAGAGGTGCGTAAATAGACCATTGAGCCGCAAATAAAAAATTTTAAAACTTTTTTTTTCTTTTTGAGAAATAAATAGCACGCTATCCGTTTCGTTTATTTCGTTAAAAAATAAACATAGCTAGAAATGTGAATCAACTAGGATTCGAATTTGAGTCTCGGATATCAACCACCAAGTCTTTTGCCACTTGCTTTAGAGACGATTGGTCAAAAAAACAAAAAAAACAAATTTTTTTTTTTTTAAAACTTGGAACGACTAGCACCATGTAAAAAGGCGAGAGTTCTGAGTGTGGGATGCACATATGTAAACCATCTAACATTTCTACTCTGTATCAATTCCGTGAACCAAAGCTTCAGACCATGCCATCACCTACAATAACCTCCAAATCGCATCCTATCCTCCTCCTCCCCGTCCTCTGTTTCCTTTCCCTTCTCATCACCATTACCTTCTCCTCATCCGATGATCCCTCACTCAATTGCTCTTCTTCCTCCACCTGCGGCGGCGTCAACATCTCCTATCCGTTCTGGAGTTCCGACGGTTCGCAGTCTTCCTCCGCCGTCCACTGCGGCTATCCTGGATTCATGATCGTCTGCGAAGAAGGCAAGCACCCTATCCTCCATACCGATTCCGGCCGCTACAACATCTCCCATATCGATCATGCCCGCCGCACCATCAACCTCGCCGACACCGACTTGAGCACCTGCCCGAGACTGCACCGCAACGCCACGTTCTCCTCTCCGCTGAGTTACACCAGCGCGGACACCAACCTCACCTTCTTCTTCAACTGCTCCATCGACGACGCCAGCGGCCTGTGGAACGATTTTCCGCAGCAGCAGCAGCAGCAACACGTGATTCATTGCCTCGACTACGAGGGCAACAGCTCCTTCGTCTTCCCCAGTAACGGCGTTCCACCTGAAATTCGGGGCGTCACGTGCGAGGACGTAGTGGTGACGCCGGTGCTGTTTGATTTCTTGACGGACCTCTTCGCGGGTCCGACGCCCGATTTCAGCATGGCGCCCAATTACGGGTTCCAGCTGGCCTGGATTCTGGGGTCTCCCGAAGGCTGCGAGGAATGCGAGGGCTCCGGCTCCGGCCGGCGCTGCGGCTTCAACCAGACGAGCGGTTCTCCCCTCTGCTTCTGTCCCGACGGGACGACAGCCGGCGATTGCCCTGGTATGTATGTATGCTTTCGTGCCTGCCTGCCTGCCTGCTCCTTTTCTTTCTCTCTGTTGTCTCTTGTTTCGTTTCCATTTTCGCCGCTCCGAATAGAGAGTCAACCCTTTAACTAACACCTTCAAAAAATAATAATAATAATAAAAAAGTTGAATTAAAAAATTTAAAAAAAAATAGAAATTGTAGGAATGATACAGCATTAGGCCACTTAATAATTTACCCGCGAATTCAAGATTCACACAAAGAGTTGCACTGCTATAACACTAGCTTAAATCAACGGTTAGAACAAGAATTAGTGCTATTGCACAACTTAGCAAAATTGACAGGGCATTAATTAATTGTTGAAAGAAAGAAATGCTTAATTTCGATTAATTATTATTGTCTGTATATACAAGGTCTCTTCTGATAAATTCATAGATCATCAGTAAACAACATTTACAATGTTATCACAAATTTGGTCGAATTAATAATGTATTACCTCGCATTTCAGGGTGAACTCAAAACATATAAACTGATCTAAATTAATTGGTTTCAGGAAATTAATTAAATTGAAGCTGAAACTAAACCACACGTAGACTGAAAAATCCAAAGCAAACCAAATCAAAAGTTTACGTTTCGTTTCGGTTTTTTTTTTTTCTTTTTTTTCTTTTTCTATTTGAACAGTTGGATTCTTTTAAAGACTGTCTAGATAAAATATCATCCTAAAAATCATTTCGTTTTCTTTTCTTTATTACTGCTATCATAATTAACCATGCAAATTATTGCCATGCATGGTGCAGGTTATCCGAGTTCCAAGAAGAGTTGGAGAAGAGGTATTAGTGTTCAAAACTACCATTCTTTTAATTAATTTTTCCTATTAATTAAAAAAGATTATTGCATATATATCTCAAATATGTTTGAAAATATCTGATTTATCCTTCTTTTTTTTTCCTTTCTAAAATACCCCACATATGTTCCACCGTTATTGCAAAATACCACTACAGTTTAACTTCTGTTAAGTTAATTTGGGTTAACGTGAATTAAATATCTACCAAAGTTAAAGAAAATTTAAAATCCTAATTTTACCCATAACTTAAGGGCAAATAAAAAATGTTGGTGACGGTAGAAGATAATTATATTGGAAAAGACCAAAAGACAAAATACTTTTTGTGCCCCTTATTTTAAGGCAAATAAGAAAAAACGATGGCGGTGGAAGAATATATATGAAAGGACAAAATATTAAATTTATATAGATAACAAAATTAATTAACAGATTTTAACTCTACGGGTATAGTAGAAATAGGTTGGAACGTAGCAAGGCTATTTTCAATAGCCTTCTAAGAGGGGTAAATCGAAAGTCGAAAACTTTTTAGAAATATATAAGCGATTGGCCGTAATTAAAAATTGTTGTTTCATACTGAAACACTTTTTCTTTGCTGCGCGTAGAAAAGTCATCATATTTTAAAAAAAAATTAATTGCAAGATTCTCACTCTCAATGATAGAAAATGCAATTTTCTTCTACTCAACATTTACTTTGTTTTATCTCCAAATCGAGTAAACTTTTATATGAGTCATGTTAAGGATTGAGGAACTTCTAACACTACAATAAATCTTATATTTTAAGGACACTTTAAATGATATTTAGCGACGCTTTAAAGCGTCGGCAAAAATAATCCCGACACTTATAAAAGCGTCGTGTAAATAGTAGTTAAATAAACATGTCGGGGTAAATATACCGACGTTTTAATATAGCGTCGAAAAATTTATATAAATATTTGATAAAAATATGTTTATTAGCGACGCTTAATCATAAATGCTAAATATTAAGGGGCAATTTCATGGATACCCCTCCCAAAATCAAATATCATAGGTGCCCCATAAAATTTAAAATATCACCTATACCCCTGTAAATGTAGAAAATTATCATCAATACCCTTCTCAGCTTTACCATAGTTAGTAAACGGTTATAAATGGGTTAACTTTTAAAATTACTTATTTACCCTCAAGTTTCTTAAGTAAAAATGTATGGAGCCCCTTAACTATATGTCATTTGGAAACAGCTCCCTCAACTTTCATTTTTTTAGTTGATATTCCATTAATTTTTAGTTTTTTAAAAAATTAAATAATTTCAGTGTATGAAAAAAATGAGAATTTTTTAGTTTTTTGATAATTTCACCAAATCTAGTGACTCTATTTATATTTCATCAAATAAATAATTATATATAAAAATTTAAATGAAAATAATGTTAAGGAATTATCCGATCTTTCTTTAATTTTGAAAGTTTTAAAAATTTTTTAATCAAAATTATTCTCAATAATTTTAACTGCATTAAATGCTTTAAAAAATTAAAATATAATATATTTTAGCTTTCAAACAAAACTCTTTTTTTGTTTCAATCGACACAACAATGCATGCATATAGTTATGTAATTTACTTTTGCTTAAATAGAAAAAAATAAAATCTATAATTTATTTCAAAATTACTATTACTAATTAGGAATATAAATTGATAAAGATATGCAATTTTATCTGAACTCGATTTAAATGGGATAAGCTTAATCAATGCTGCATAGGAGTAGTTTCAGTTATAGATATCAAAAAATAAAATCTTATCGTATGTAAATTCAGTTATGCATGTGTTTGATCTATATTTAAACTGAAGCGGAACTAAAATCAGAAACAAAAAACAAAACCAAAATCAGATAAAAACATACTATATATAAAATATAATTTTTATATATTTTTTAATAATTAATATATATTAATAATTTAATTTAATATGTATATATATTAAATATTCAAAGATTTACAAAAAATTATCTTGAAATATTTAGTAGTATTTCTACTATTAATAAGAGATAACGGCTAAAAATGGTATTTTGAAAATTTAACTCCATTTCACGTGAGACTTAACAGATCTAAACTAATGGAGGGTATTTATGATAGTTTTTAACATTTGGGAGGGTATTTGTGATATTATCAAATTTAGAAGGGTATTGATGAAATTAATGGTTTCTAGAAGGGCATCTATGAAATTATTCCAAATATTAAAGGCGCCAGAAGAAAGTGTCGTCTAAAACATATTTTGTTGTAGTGTAATTTATTTATTTACTGGTGTCAAGATTTAATTATAGTAATTCAGAAAGTTTGAATTAGAAATTTGTAACAAACTAAAATTTTAAATCAAAGAGCTAGCCATCACCTCCTAGTTTAATTTAAGGACTATGAAGTATCAGTGATTCATTAATATTCCTGTTAGGCATGGTAATTAGTGACGGAACAATTATTATAGAATATAATTAATGATGACAAAAGTTAAATCACCACAAATTATTATCTTCGTACTTTATCTATATTACTGCAAACAATTTTAGATTATTTACAATTTTCAGCATACTGTATATATAGGGATGTAATTAAGGTATGACTGAAATGATTGGTTATGTGGCATTCTTGAAATTTAAAGTTAAGATTTCTTCTATCCATTTTTAATTATTTTATGAAATGGATTTAAAAAATAACACAATTTTTTAAGATAAAATACAATTATACGGTTTCTTTTTATGTATATTTGTAGTAACTGGTTGTTGTTTCATTCTAGTGTCAACTATATATTATTATCTTTAATTTCAACACACGCAAATAACAAAAGATTTAATTTATATTTACAATTATAATCAAGTATTCTAATATTGGAAAGCTCTTTTGTTATTTATGCAGAAGTATTAATTGGAATTGGAGGTGGACTGTTTGTGTGTCTTTGTCTTGTTGCTTGTCTCTTATATTATAAGAAGTCTTGTGACTTGCTAGTGTGTTGGAAAAAGAAATCAAAGACTTCGCTAAGTGTTGAATCCTTCATACAGAAATATGGATCCTTAAATACAAAATGGTATAGATATTCAGAAGTAAAAAGAATGACCAAGTCTTTCGCTGACAAGTTGGGACAAGGTGGTTTTGGCATTGTTTATAAAGGGAATCTTCCTAACGGCCATCTAGTAGCTGTGAAGGTGTTAACAAAATCCAAGGAAAATGAAGAGGAATTTATTAATGAAGTTGCTAGTATTAGTAGAACATCTCATGTCAATATTGTCAGACTCTTAGGGTTTTGTTTAGATGGGTCAAAGCGAGCTCTTATTTACGACTTTATGCCTAACGGATCACTAGAGAGATTTAATTTTACCGACAGGTCTCAAATAGAATCTACACTAGGCTTGAACAAGTTATTCGAGATTGTTATTGGCGTTGCTCGAGGGCTAGAGTATTTGCATCGTGGATGCAACACCCGCATAGTGCATTTTGATATCAAGCCTCATAATATTTTATTGGATCGAGATTTTTGTCCTAAGATTTCTGATTTCGGACTGGCAAAATTATGCACTTCACAACAGAGCATTATTTCGTTGATTGGCACAAGAGGGACAATTGGGTATATCGCACCAGAAGTCTTTTCTAGGAGCTTTGGAGCAGTCTCAAGTAAATCTGATGTTTATAGCTATGGTATGATGGTACTTGAAATAGTCGGAGGAAGGAAAAATGTTGAGGTCACTACAACAAGTAGTAGTGAAACTTATTTTCCTCACAACCTTTACAAAAATATTAATCAATATTGTGTAGAAGCGTGTGGTGACAATGGCGAGGGTATGGAGGTTGTCAGAAAGATGATTCTGGTTGCATTATGGTGTATTCAAACCATGCCTAATGATCGTCCTTCGATGAGTAGAGTAGTAAATATGTTGGAAGGTGACATAAGTGATCTACAACTACCGCCTAAGCCATAATTAAGGTTTTTTTTTTTTTTTTTTTGGCTTAAAAGAATAAATGTTTGTAACTAAACATTCCGCTATCTTGAAGAGAAGCATTTTCTATCGGTAAATGGTAAAATGTTTTCCGGGTAAATGGTAAAATGTTTTAAAGATTTCAATCATATGATTCAAAATAAGGGATTTAGTTCTTTATTTATATGTTAGCTTAAAATTTTTTTGCTTTTTATTTATATTTGTTTAGTGAGGCATGAGAAGTTTGTACCAATCAATACAGAGCTTACTAATAATTAGGTACCAGTTCCGGTGGTATTGTAGATAACTTTGAATGACAAGGTCAAGCTCAGGACTGAGCTCACAATTAAGGTGTTTAATGGTGTTTTAATTGGACTTCAAATGGGCATGTTGGAGCTCTATGTTTTTATCGCACTCGCGAACATTTTTCGAAGAGGCCGAGCCATATATATATCTATATAGAGTTGATCTAGAATGCTATCGATAGCAAAAATCCTCTGCTGCCACCCATTTATTTTCGATGATGGAGCCTTCAAATCGACGATCGATACCGTTGAAAATGATCTACACCACTTGAAATATGTAGAAATCAAATTTCATGCTTTTTCAATATTTTTCTCTTGTCCATCAAAAGGGCGTAAAAATGAACGACTACAAATGAATATCCTCTATAAAGTGATGATAGGAATTTTATTATCAAGATCAAGAGTATAGATCTTGTTCTAAATAGTTTAAAAAATTTTCTAACGAAAATTCAATTGATTTGGATAACTTTACACCGTTAAACGAGAAAACGTCTCGTATCTAGCTACCATTAAAATTATAAATTTTGAAATCGTTTGATCATTAGACTAATGAAGTCGAAAAGATTTAAAATTTGGTTTCTAAATGTTTTAAATGGTATAGATCATATTCAACGGTGCCGATCGTCGATTTGGAGGATCCATCATAGAAAACAAATTGGTGGCAACGGAGGGATTTTACTATCGATAGCATTCTAGCTCAACTCTCTCTCTCTCTCTCTCTCTCTCTCTCTCTCTCTCTCTCTCTATATATATATATATATATATATATATATATAGAACTAGGCTCTTATGCTATTAATAAGACAAAGTCATTGCTACCAAGTTTTTTTGTTGGATTGAGAGATGCGTTAGGATGATGTGGGCCCCTTGGGGTTAAGTGGTTGGTTGGTTGAATAGTATGATCTAACGGGTGAAAATTATCAAAGGGGTGGATCTAACGGTGGAAAACTCAGAAGACCGAGTCTTACGCCTTATTGATAGATATAGCGATCGGACTATATATATATATATATATATATATATATATATATATATATATATATATATGCATGCTTTTAGGGGCTCTTTATTGCATTTTCTTTTTCGGATCGAAATTTCATTGAACATTTTTATGTCTAACAATTCCTATACTCTTCTGGAGGAAAAACTTTAAATAGAAGTATCTATATAAGCTTTTTCCTCAACTACGCCTCTATGAGCCAGGTAAAAAAATTAAGTACAAGAACCCCAAGTTTCACTTAATATATAGTTTTTGTTTTGTGTTGAATATCTTTCGGAAATAAATAAAGGAGTCGACTAAATTAAGATGGTCACAATTGAGCGCAAGCTAGTCATTTGTTCTGATTCTTTTGTGAGAATTTATTAGATTTCAAAGCTTCATAAAAGTGATTTGAAGAGCGATATATAATATATTCAGAGTAGAAGGATTGATATATCCAAGTCCAAGTGAGAAAATCACGCTGTAGAGGTACTTCAATTATTATTTTATTAATTTTTAATTGGAATTCAAATTGTAAAAGGTGCCTAAAATTTAATAAAAAAGAATGCGACGGATTCGAGATATGGGAGGCAACTTAGAATTTTGAAAAAAAAAAAAAAAAAACATGATTATAATTCTCTCTCCCTGCAAATTAAGTAAGGATAAATTGTATTATTATCCCTTGAACTTTTGGTGCCAAAATTTAAGTTTATCTCTCGAACTTCTAAAATGAACATCTAATTAACTTTCTAAACTCTAATATTTCATTCATGTTATCCCTTCCGTCGGTTTTCCATCAAACGTAATTGGAAACGGCGGAAGGATAAAACGAATGAAATATTAGAGTTTAAGTGTTAGATGTCTATTTTAGGAGTTTGAGAGTTAAGTGAAACTCGCGAAAAGTTCGGGAGATAGCGATTGCAATTTATCCCTAGAATTCTTGATCGTAAATTATTTTATTATAATATGTTACTTATATATTGACTAGTAACCCTCGTTAGTGATCATACTTGATTTTGAATTTATATATATATTTTATTCTAAAATAAATCATACAATAATTTATTCTACATTTTATTGTAATAAAATAAAAGCGGAAGAAATTAATTAAAGTGGCTTAAAGATAAGAAAAGAACGATATTAACTACCTACAATACTCGAACACTCTACTATTCTGATGTATTCGTTAATATGATTGATTTACAATAGATATCCTCACTAGAATATAGAGATTTTAATTCTCAGTTAATTTTCTGTAGTACTCGTTTGTCCTTTTTATCTTTAGAAGTGTTGTTCTAAAATATTGTAAAATATTATTTTATATTTTTATATTAAAAATTTTTAATTGGCTAAAATAAAATACAGAAATTTTATTTTAGGCTAAAATAAAATTACATTGCGTCAGTTTTCGGCTACCACCTGAACTTTTGGCGAGTTTCACTTAACCCCCAAACTTCTAAAATAGATATCTAACACCCTAAACTCTAATATTTCATTCGTTTTATCATTTTCGTCGGCTTCTGAGTAACGGAGCTTGACGGAAAACTGACGGAAGAGGTAACATGAATGAAATATTTTAAAAGTTTAGTGGGGTTAGATGCCCATTTAGAAGTTCGAGGAGTAAAGTGAAACTTCGCCAAAAGTTCAGAAGGTAACAATGCAACATACTCAATTAAGTAATGAGATTCGAATCTGGATAGTTGATAGATTATATTCGTACCCTAAAACGAAATGGATACAAAAATAAAAACTACACCTTACCCATTTGACTTCGGATCGGTCCGATCTAGGTACTTAAATTAATAATATACCTATCGGATCTTTTTGAACGTGTCTGGATAGTGACTATTCGTATACCATCTGCTTAAAATTAGATATGGATCGGGTCTAAATCGAATGCAGTACCCGTATGCATATATTTTTTATAAATTTTATTAAACAGTTTATAGATAAATTATAAACCTATCACTATAAAAACCCACGTTCTTATTTGTTGCATCCAGTCAAGTAAAATTTGATTTAAAAAAAATTCAAACAGTAAACAACTCGAATTAAAAAATGAGTAAAAAAAAAAAGAGTAAGCAAGGATTTTTTTATTTACTATCAGGTATTTCACCATCCAGATCTGAGTCTGATTCCGGATACGAATTTGAAACCTCTTTCGGACCCTACCCATTAAAAAGTTGGATTCGAGTCGGATTCAAATCGGGTATGGATATAAAGTATCCGGACTCATATTCGGAACTTTAATGGATATTTTTTTTTACCTGTATATTATTCATTTTTTGTCGGATCCAGGATCCTGGTAGGGTCCGGATACGATCTGAATCGGATATGATATATAGGATATTTTGAACAGCTTTACAAATAGATAATATCCACAGCAAAATGTCAAAGTATATTAATTCAAAGAGTGCGTCAGGTATACTTCTGAAAGCACGGAGAGCTCCGAGCTTTTAAGTCATTTTCGATGTTTGGACTTTCGAATCGACGATCAGAGCTCTGTTAGACTTGATATAGAGTATTTTAAGTATTTAGAAAATAAATTTTGTGATTTTTTTATATCATTTGCCTAGTGATCGATGTGGCTCAAAATCAACGGGTGAAAATAAAAATCTTACAAAATATGATGATATGACATTAAAATTTTAGATCAAAAATATTGATCTTATTTTATATAGTATAGAGAATTTTCTATGAAAATTTTACGTGATATGAATATTTCTACACCGTTAAATTTGTAAACGGCTCACTACGACCATTAAAATTATTGATTTTGAGCCCTTTCGATCATTGGACAAATAATACCGAAAAATCACAAAATTTATTTTTTAAATACTTCAAATACTCTAAATCAAATTTAACGTTCGATCGTCGATTCGAAAGTTCTAACCTAAAAAATGACTTAAAAACACGAAAGACTTCATACCTCGGTAAGCATACCAGTTTACTCTAATGCAAAATTGATTTGTTTGTTTGTGTACGCCGACCTCTTTGTTTCCACACGGCATCCTCTGAGTCCATCGTATACTAGTCGCGTCAACCTAGCACCCTTTGTTGACTCAGTGACTCATCTTTAAAAATATTTACGACGAAAAATTTACGTAATTTTTAATATATTTTGAACAAAAATTTTTAATTTTTAAATTTAATTTAAAATTGTAAATTTTAAAAAATTAAAGAGAGGAAAAAATAAAAAAATAATTTAAATAAAAAAGAGTAACAAAAATTAAAGTTTGAAGCGTAATTTATTATATGTATTATTAATAAACTAATTAATTATATTATATATAATATTATTAATAAATTTAATTAATTAATTAATTTTATAGAGTTTAAAAGTGAAAATTTTAAACTTTGAAACTTTAAATTTGAAATAAATATTATATATTAATATTTAAATTTTAAATACAAAAATATAAAATTTGGAAAGTAAAAATAAAAAAGAGAGAGAGAGGGAGAGAGAGAGAGAAAGAGCCGGGTGGGGGAGGAGGCCCACCGAAGCCCCCACGGAGAGAGAGAGAGAGAGAGAGAGCCGAGGAACAAAAAAACAAAAAAATTGTGGATCCCGCGAAGTCTCCTGCGAAACACGGGGAGAGCGACGTACAAGTTGCCCTTTCATTATTCTATATAGATTATTATTCCGACGACTTGAAATTATATATACCAACCAATAATTAATACCTCTCTAAATGAAGCAAACAAATATAGATAGTATCAAACGATTTTTTCGTCATTAAATTTATTTATTTAATTATTTTTATTCGTTAAATTATTTTATTTAATTAATTATTTATTAAATTCTAAAAATAATTATTATTATTCTATTTGTACATTTATTTATTTATTTATTTAATAATAAAAAATCTAATAATATTAGCCACTTTGTACTATCAACAGATAGCAGTAATCTAGTTTGGAAATAAATTAATGTATCACACCGTTGAGCCAAGTACTCTGTTTGAGACAAAATTTTTTAAGACGCGCCCATGTCTACGTTAGCACATGGAGTCATATGGATATGGTTTCAAACCCATCTCCCTTTTTTCTCTCTCTCTCTCTCTCTCTCTCTAGATCTCTCTCTCTCTAACCTATTATCAGTAGTGCATAGTTATTGTCACCTTTCCCTCTCGCTCCCAGGCCAAAGTATCTCTAGGATGGGACAACAATGTGATTTTATATATCTTCGTCGCCTCTCCATAGATGTGCGGAACTTCAAAGATCACCGCCATTGGATGGGGCGCATGTAGCCCATGTCTTTCACATTTATTAAGATGAGAATAAAGCTTTTCTGATGCACGGCAACGATGTAGAGGCTATTGATCATCTGTTTATCGAATGCGTAATTAGTAGATTTTTTATGAATAACATTCTAGAAGATAGGCACGTACCGGAATCTGGGATGGAGGTCAAGGGTGTTTGGGAGTTTCTGACTGGGGATTGCCGCCAAAGGGCAACTGTGAGGGATCTAACTAGGATCGCAATTTGTTGGTGGATGATCTGGCAGAAAAGAAATAATATAATTTTTAGTCACCAATCATTTGACCCTTTTTGTACCAGTAGACGAATCCAGGCCGCGAGTAGGAATTGAACAAAGTGTTGCAGCTCTTCGTGACTTAGATCTGAGTGATGAATAGATTTATTATTATTATTATTATTTCTTTTCTTTTTTTTTCTGCGGTTTTTTCTTTTTTGTTTCTATTTGTCTTTTTTTTTTGTTTTGATTGCTTTGAATGTTCTCCAAGGCCACATTGCGTCCACATAACTATGTAGCTAAATTCATCTGTTAAATGAATGAAACGGGTAGCTTCTACTTTTTTCTCAAAAAAAAAAAAAAAAAACTTTTCTTTTTTTTTAAGTTTGTAGTATTTAGTTCCTAAAGTTTTTACTCTAATTAATTATGATATTAAATAAAATTCTATAGAAACTTTGAGATAAATGAAGAACTAGTGAAGGGCCCGCGCTTTACGGCGGATAGATGGTACTTTGGTTACTTAAAATATATTATTAAAATTTTAAGATTAAAAAATTATTAGTAAATAAAATAAATTATAAAACAGCATTATGTATTTTATAAAAGATAACTTTTTTATTAATATTTTCTTAATTTTTAGTATTTGAAGTGCTAAATTATTCTAACAATTCTATTTAAAAATTCAATCAAATTTAATGGTTTCCGCAGCTATTCTATAAATAATTTTTAACAAAAAAGTTAACATTGGAGGATTTATATCAAATTGCTAATAAAGCAAAGTTGTCTTTACCTTATTAAAATTGATTAGAGAAAGAAGAAACTATTATATGCACATTATAATATTAACATTCTATATACCGCAATTTATCTTAAAAAATAAATATTTTAATATCAAAACTTAATTAAATATATATGATCTACAAAATCTAATAATTTAAATTCTATTTAATAAAGTAGATTTTAAAATTCCTATTAAAGAGTTTGTAGTGTGTGATGTATATATATACACATATACATCAGTGCAAAAAATACATAATAGGATGCTCTCATAGTTCCATAAGAGAGGATAAGTCTTTGCTTACACCTGCTATATATTAATGTTTCATACCCTACAGAGTGTGTTAAATGATTGATAAAATTTTTGATAATTAGTGCTGTAAAATACTTAATTTTTTTTTAATGAATATTTTAGAGCCGGTTTATGGCGCAATCGAAGCAAAAGAGCAGGATTTCAATTGATCCTTTCTAAAGTGCGGCACAACCACTATGATTCGATGATCTATAATCAGGCCATGGTTACTATACTATTATGAGTATTGGAGCCTACTACTCATAAGTTGTTTTCGATGATGGAGCGTCCGAATCGACGATCCACTCCGTTAAATATGATCTAGATTATTTGAAACTTCTAGAAAATAAATTTCGTAAATTTTCGAAATCATAATAAACTCCATCAAGTGGGCATAAAATGAACGGTCAAAATCGAACGACGTCCTAAAAAATGATGATCGGATCCTTCAATTCAAGATCGGAGTTATTGATCTTTATCTATGTAGTGAATAGAATTTTCTACCAAAAATTCATCAAATTCCGATTCTTTTACACCGTTAAAATAGCAAGTATTCCATACCGGTCGTTAAAAATTGTCAAATTTGTGACCTCTTGATCGTAAGGTAAATGATGTCGAAAAATTATAAAATTTGATTTCTAGAAATTTTAAATGCTGTAAATAACGTTTAACGCTGTGGATCGTCGATTCGGAAGCTCTATCATCGAAAACAACTTATGAGTACGAGGGCGATCGTACTCATAATAAGATAAGAATGGACCCCTATAATCAATAACCAATAATATTACTATTAAATAATTAAAATTATTTTACATATTGTGGTGTGTGTGTGTGTGTCTATATATATATATATATATATATATATATATATATATATATATATATATATATATATATATATATAGTTGAGCTAGAATTCTCTCAAAAGCACCAAAAGGGTGGTACTTTTGACTTTTTAACCATTGGATGGAGAGATGTAGGGTTGAGATGATGGTGGTAGGTGCTGATAGGTGGAATAGTGTTTGATCCAAGGGGTATTAGTAATTAGGGAGTAGATCCAATGGCTAGAAACTTAGAAGTACCAAGAGATTGGTGCTTCTAAAAGTATTCTAGCTCTACTATATATATGAGTTGAGCTAGAATACTCTCAAAAGCATCAAAAGGGTGGTACTTTTGACTTTTTAACCATTGGATGGAGAGATGTAGGGTTGAGATGATGGTGATAGGTGGTGGTAGGTGGAATAGTGTTTGATCTAAGGGGTATTAGTAATTGGGGAGTAGATCCAATGGCTAGAAACTTAGAAGACCAAGAGATTGTTTATCATTGCTACTGTATTATCATTACATATACTTTGTTATCCTCCATTCCCCCGTCTGGCTTCACCAGAGAGAGACATGTGTATATGTTCTCACCCCCCTACTTCCTTTCAGGTGACGTCGTGGGTTCGAGTGGGGACGGTTAGTGAGGCGTGCGTCCTAACGATCGATAGAACTACCGACTCGTCATTTTGGTTAATTTTCTTAACTGGACTTGTTAAATAATTAACTTAGTATTTATAGTTCATTTGGTTTCATGTTAATTGGATAAATGGGATTTTGTGAATGTAATGAAGAATGTATGAATTTCTTATGAAGATGAAAATGTTTTTCTACCCCTCGTGGTAGCGTGTTTTAAAAGAAAATGGTTTTCGTGTGAAAAATAATTTAAAATTTTTTTTTTTGGTTTTTATGACTCTTAGTGTTTAAAATGAGTTTTCGGATAGGAAACATTTTAAACTAATAGATGTGAATGTATGAATATCTGTGATGAGATGAATGGTGAATGTCAATGGTGAATGTCATACTGTTGTGGTTGTACCTTGTACTTGTTTGATGTTGTGCAAATATAGATAAGATTCTGTCCGTGTGAACAGTGGATTCTCTATATTTTTGACAGATTTGACCTACTCTAGGGTCAATATTTTCAAAAAAAAAAAAAAAAAAAAAAAAAAGGACACTTACGCATTAGCTTTTAAATCCAAAAAGGAATCGCGGGGTGTGACTGTAAACTAATTTTTCCAACGTAATGATATCTCTTATATGTTGGTTAAGATAAGAGTGATAATCAGGAATTAATTTACCACCCTACCATTCACAATTTCTATTGCCCAAATTTAGACTTTAGGAGCTCATACTAACACATGCAGAATTTTCTACAGATAGTGTATAGTTCGTGGCATTCAGTAATTTTAACCCACCTCAGACTGCTAATTAATCCAACACAGAATGAAGCGAAATTCAACGGACAACTTCTCATTGCTCCAAACCGGTGGGAAGTGTCTACCGAATTACCAAAACATAGCAAAAAACTCTGCTAGCAAAAAGCAAAACAAAAAATCTAAAGAAAATATATTTCAACTCTGAAAAATCCAATTAACTGAAATTTGAATCAATTTACCTCCTAAACTAGCTGGTAAAAACTCCAAATCAATAGGACTTGAAGGAAAAAAGCAGCAAGGATTGCATGTCCAAAGGTTTAGCTAGAAGAATGGAAGAAGAAATTTTTAAAAAATCTAATAATTTTGAATTTCAGCTTATACTTTCAAATCACCCCAATTCCATCAAAACTAACCTTAATTCTAACTGAAAGAAAGTATAAGCTAAGCTTCTTTACTCCCCTCTCCCACAAATTAACCAGCATCAATTTTGAAATTTGAAACTCCAATTGCACTCAATTAGGCTCTTAATTACTGCTGCTGCTGCTGCTGCTCAACTACTAATATTGCTGCTGCTGCTGCCTGCTGTTGCTACTACTACCACCACAAAAAATCTTGCATTTAAAAATATTTTAAATAATAATTAGCGACGCTTTAAACGTCGGTAAAAATAATCCCGACGCTTGTAAAAGCGTCGTGTAAAGAGTTGCTAAATAAACATGTCGAGATAAATATACCGACGTTTTAATATAGCGTCGAAAAATTTATATAAATATTTGATAAAAATATGTTTATTGGCGATACTTAATTATAGTGTCGGCAAATGCTAAATATTAAAGACGCTAAAAGAAAGTATCGTCTAAAACATATTTTGTTATAGTGCAGGTAAGTACTGTAGCTGCTATCACTGTTGCTGCCGCTGTCACTACCTTTGCCTGCAGTTGCTGTGTCGCTGTCACTGCTCACTACTACAGCTGCCAGCTAGCAGGGATACGGGGAGAAGGAAAGGAGGGGAAAAAAGAGTAGGAAGAAGAAGAGAAAAAAGAAGCGGAGGAGGTTATAAATTTTAGGTGAGGTGTACAAGAAATGTAAATGTTTAATTAGAGGTTACGTTGGCATATTGTGCCCTAGGCACAAAAATCCTCGCCTGCTCCAACAGGAATTAAACACAAACTTCACGATGATTTGCTGCATCCATTTCATGTCAAAATAATTCCAACTTATCCCATCACTCTACATAAGTGTCATCCAGCTACTGTGACTATAGTCATTTTGATAGTTAAATTTTTAGAACACCATATTATGCGCGTCCGAAAATATTATGAAACATAGCTACAGTTGAATTTTTACATCTCTTAGTCTATGCCAAAATGGTTGCACGAAAGAATTTTTACATCTCTTTGTCTATGCCAAAATGGTTGCATTTCGTGCCAAAACAATTCGAACTCAATCCAGCACTTTTCAGAAGTATCAACCGTCATCTCACATTATAACCCTGCTCATTTGTAATGAGTACATCACAAAATATATGGTACATAGATGTATATATAATGTTAGATTTTGCATACAATAAAAATGTCGAGGACAAAGAAAATCAAAACACAACTTGATTTTTAGAACTCAAAATCCGATCTCGGAAATACGCAAAATATGATCCCTTAAATATTTAAGGTTAAAAGATAGTAAAAAAAAAAGATTTGATCTTCAGTTTTGCGCAAGTAGATCTACATTGCAATATGATGATCATGAAATTTGATTCTCTCGAAATTGCACACATTTCAGGTGTTTACAGGAATCCACACAAGGTTGATGATATGATCAAAGTCCTCACCAAGGTGCAAGCTCTTTTGCAAAGAATGTCTTTCTACGTACTAATGTATCTTTACTTAAGAAGAGAACAAAGGAAAGGATGAGAGGGGCCGCGGCGGCTAGGTTTTACTAAAAAAATCTAGTACTAATAAAATCTATGTATCGTATGAAGAGGAATATAATTCCTTTTATAAGAGATAATAACCATTAAGAATAAAAGCAATAAAATGGTTTGAGTTTATCTTATTCTTAGTCGATTCGATAGATTAAATCCCAATTTAATTCTACTTGAACTCATGAATGCTGATTTGATCAAATCAAATTAATAATGCAATATTTGCTTGTCCCCTCATAACTCACTACCTGTTAGCAAGTCCTCTCTTGAAACATTTGTACTTTAATACTACTAATTTATAATAATTACAAAGCAAGTCAGTTATCAATATATTGAAAATAAGGTCCTCCGACAATTCAAAATTACTTCTTTTTTTTGAGAGAGAGGGATAGGTAGCACGCTGTAACGACCTAGTCCACTAGCAACAATAACTCGTTGGGCCCAACCACCGGCCCAAAATGCTTAAGTCCAGTTATTATTACTAGTGTCCAAGTCTCATATAAACCCAATGACAACCCCATTCCCATCTCCCCCCGTTAAGGTCCTGACGTCCTCGTCAGTCCAATCACACACACAGCCCAAGATCACCAGGTTATGTGAGACTCGTCTTGCTAGCCCGTCATCCAGACCCTGGCTCAGCCGAGACTCGCCACACATGTCCAGCTGGTGAACCGGCTCTTATACCATATGTAACGACCCAGCCCACTAGCAACAATAACTCGTTAGCCCCAACCACCGGCCCAAAATGCTTAAGCCCAGTTATTATTACTAGTGTCCAAGTCTCATATAAACCCAATGACAACCCCATTCCCATCCGATGTGGGACTATTGGGGTGTCACACACGCTACTCGTTTCGTTTATTTCATTTAGAAATTTAGAAATAAACTTAGCGGGAAATGTGAATCAACTAGGATTCGAACTTGGGTCTCGGGTACCAACCGCCAAGCCCTTTGCCACTTGCTTTAGAGATGGTCGGTGCGATTCAAAATTACAATCTAGCTATTCGATTAGTCACAACTTTTTATGTATGTGACCTAATAGATTCTATTCTAACTGGTAGTAAGTTATATTGTGATCATCATCAATAATATTATTGAAAATCCGTTCAGTGGGTCTGAGCAATTTCAACTCAAACCAATAAAAATTAGGGGCAATTGCTTATATATCCCTGAAAAGTTCTTGATTTTCTGATTTACCCCTCTTAGAAGGCTAATATTGAAAATACCCATTCTACGTTCCAACCTATTTCTAATATACCCTTAGAGTTAAAATCTGTTAAGTAACTCTGTTATCTCTATAAAATTACTATTTTACCCTTTTCAAATATACCCTTCTACCACCACTATCTTTCTTATTTGCCCTTAAAGTCAGGGGCACAAAAAGTATTTCGACTTTTGGTCTTTTCCAATATACCCCTCTATCGTCACCAACCTTTCTTATTTGCCCTTAAGTTAAGGGCAAAATTGGTATTTTAATTTTTTTTAACTGTGGTAGATATTTAACTCACATTTAACCCAGATTAACTTAACAGGAGATAACTGCGGGGGTATTTTGTAATAACGGTGGAACGTATGAGGGGCGTTTTAGAAAGAAAAAAAAAGTAGGGGTAGATCGGATATTTTCAGACGCATGAGGGGTATATAGGCAATTATCCCTAAAAATTATCGATCATCCGGATAACTTTCGCGGGTCCCACAATTCACTAGTAACACCTAACAGTATGCAGTAGCATTCCAATAGAATTGAATATTGAATCTCTAGGCATAGTTAACTTGTAATATAGTTCTTCTATCATGAGTCTCAACTAGATGGAGCTCATGAAATAGCTCGTCAAATCCAATCGTCTGTTCTATATCAGATTTATTTGAATTGAGTTCCTAATATAGGAAAATCTTTCCATTATTTACTCTGCTCTAGTCAAGATCTTCTAAAGTTAGTCTCATAAATCACATAGGACTAACACCCTTATGATCTATCAAGGAAGATAGATTCTATATAGGCGCACACCCTATTTTTACAATGAACCAACTACAATTAACATGCAGCGCAAGGACCCAAATGGCTATAGACCAAATGTATGTACATCCAAACTACAGTAACATCATTATGAATAGCCCTGGCACAGTTTCCCGGGCAAGCACAGTTTTCCGGGCACGCCGACAAATCCGCCGTATACAAGAAATTTTTCTTATATACGAAGCGTAGCTGTACCTGTATAACATACACTGCTACAAACAGTAGCAAAGAGCTGAAAAGACTAAAACAAACTGAACAGGTAGAGAAGAAATGAGTCTATATACATGCAAAAATCTCGATACAAGCACTCGCTTCAGCGAGTTCACAAATATGTACATAGCTCCCAAAACACGAATACGCTACCTGCAGGAGGGGGAAATCTGCTAACTCAGCACCAGTCGGGAAGGACTCTAGCTCGCGACGCCCTTGCCACGGTCCATCTCAGAAGGAGCAGCAGCCGAGACCGAAGGCGCTGCAACAACGGTGGAAGAAAGATGGCGTGAGAACATCGGTCCACCCACCAAGTCTACAGGGTAAGCAAGAAAAGTAAAGGAAAGCTGGAAACACTCAACAGCTAGATGTCACTATATTATCTTGCTCTAATACCACTCAACTGTAGAATATGGTAACCCTGACCCAATCTCACAAGGGACTGTGATACACCCGTCCCGCCTGTCGAAGCTACACTAACAACTACCGCAGGGGTAGCTAGTGGAGAGCAAGTCCAACAACTAGGAAACAGCGACACCAACGCAAAAGCACTAAGACAGACTACGGAGCGGCACTCGTGGACGCGAACCAACCGAGTATGCAAGCGTATCTCTGTCGAGCTCAATCAGGCTCTCACAGGCATAGTCAAGTAAACAGGGTCTAACCACCAATATACCACGTGCCCTTGGCACAAACTGTAACCAAAACAGTAATCTGGGCCCACCGTCAACCCCCGACGGTCCCCGACACACGAAGAGTCTGAACTCTACAACAACAAAGCTCGGCATCCCCAGCACGAGCGTAGAAACAAGCTACACTACCCTAGTATCCATCGCACTCACACAGCGACGATACAACATAGAATGGCTCCTAGAGCTAAATCTGGTAGTGTATACATATGACGATCAAGTCGTGATTTTCTCCTAAGTCAAGTCCAAGTCCAACATGTATGAAATAATACCAATCACTAATCATGCTCATAAGATTCAGATCCTTTAAAACATGCTGAAAATCCAAGAATTGAGCTACACATGTCGACTACTACCTACTGAGGAATGAACCAATGAAAACCCACCTCTCAAGCAACCTCTGGCAGCGAAGGGAGTATCCAAATTAGGTCGAGAAATCCAAGGTGTCTCGCTCGAGTGCGAAAACCCACTGCTGCGACAAGTAGCAACACTTTAGAACTCAAACTCACGAAATCTGTCCGAGACCAGCATCTGAGAAAAATACCAGATCGACCAAGCTAACCTTGTCCAAATTCAGCGATTCAGGGCCCTGAATCTTCTTCTCGAAGTCACGAATCCAACGGTCCAAGGTTCGCCGGAATCCGTCGCTCCTACGCTGAGAACAAGTCAAAATACTGAGCGTCGACGCTAGAAATTACGTATCGAACACTCGAACTGGCTCAAAACAAGCAGCCTCAAGAAATGGATTTCGACTGGGCAAACCTGCTCCAAATCTGGCAACCAAGGGCTCTATGGATTCCTCTCGCAGTCTAGAATCTAGCAACCCAATTTTCGCCGCGATCCGTTACTCCCTCGTCGCGTACGAGTCAAAATACCGATGGTCGCCGCTGGAAATCTGCACTTCAGCACTTTAAAGTCTGCTCGACAAACAGCAGCCCAGTAAAGATGGGGTTCGACCGGGTAAATTTTCTCCAAATCCAGCGAGCAAGGGCTTCGTGGAATCGTCTCACAGTCCAGAGTCCAACGGTCCAGGTTTCGTTGCATTCCGACTCTCCTACACAGAGAACAAGCCAAAATGCCAACGGTCGTCGCCGAAATCAGCAGCAGCAGCAGTGAAGTTCGAAAATCGTAAAAGTTGAAGCCTTTAAGATGATCTCGACGAGCTACTCACCTCGACAACCTCCCTGGGGTAGCACCACGTCGGGGATGGCGAAGAACGGCTGTCGCACGGCCTCCTCGCAGCGTCACCACGTCGAAAATACCCTCGATCGGCTCCGCGGCGCGTCGTCGACGAAGATCGCACCACCAAGCTCTTCTCAGCCAAGGAAGGAGAAGGAGAAGAAGCACAGTAGCAGCAGTAGAAGAAGGAGAAGAAGAAGAAAAGCCTCTCTCTCTACTCTCTGCTGCAAGGTAAGGGAAAAGAGTGATGTGACAAGTGAGCACAAAGTCAAACTGCACCCTACCTCCACCTTGTACCGGTACAAAACCCTCCTTGTACCGGTACAAACAGGAGACCCGAGAGCCTCACTGCGCAGGGCGATACCGGTATAGCCCTGGTGGTTATACCGGTATAGCCATCAATGTTGTACCGGTACAGCCATCAATTTGTACCGGTACAACTCACAGAAAAGTCTGCTATTTCGCAGATTTTCGGAATATACGCTGCTCTCGCGTTCCCACACGGCTCGTTCGACGTCCATTTCGCGCCAACGCGCCCCGGACTTGTCCCGACACTCACCAGAGCTGTCGACAAGCCTTAGCTGAAAATTTCAGGTCTCTACATCCTCCCCCACTACAAAAAGTTTCAACCTCGAAACTCAAGCATAGCTCAGCTCGGCACGTCAAACAGGTAGGGATAGGCCTCCCTCATCACCGTCTCTGGCTCCCAAGTCGCTTCCCGCTCCTCGTGATTACTCCACTGCACCTTGACATACGGTATGAACCGGTTGCGCAATCCTTTCGCCTCGCGAGCAAGAATTCGCAACGGTCGTTCCTCGTATCGCAGGTCCTCACCAACCTCAAGGGGAGTGAAGTCAATTACGTGAGAGGGATCGAAAACATATTTCCTCAATGCCGAGACGTGGAAAACATCATGGGTGCGCGGTAGAGCAATCTCGTAAGCAACGGGCCCAACTCGCTCCGTAACCTCAAAAGGGCCAATGTAGCGTGGATCGAGCTTTCCGTATATAATCGCGCGAGTCTCTCTCTCGGGGCTGTAGTCCGAATCGGTAGGAAGTGCGTACTTGGTCATCCGTCCACTATCACACAAATAGCATCGAAACCACCCTGTGCTCTAGGTAAACCCACGACGAAGTCCATCGTGATCTGCTCCCATTTCCACTCGAGCACCGGGCAAGCTTGCCAGCAGGTACCTGATGCTCTGCCTTCACCTGTTGGCAAGTCAGACATTGAGCCACATATCTGCCAATGTCTCTCTTCATTCCATTCCACCAAAACTGTGCCTTTAAGTCCTTATACATTTTGGTTCCACCGGGATGAACTGTTTAAGAGAACAATGAGCCTCTCTCAAGATATCTGCTCGGATCTCAGAATCCATAGGCACACACAGTCGGTCCCTGTACCGTAGTACTCCCGAACTGTCCACTGCGAAACCCTCTCGCTCGTCCCTCTCTAATCGCTCTCGAATCCTCAACAAGTGTGGGTCTCCACTGCTTTCTCTCGATCCTATCCAACAGTAGTAGGCCGCAAAACCATAGACATTAGTATTGCAGTAGACCCAGGGGACACGACCTCTAGTCTCAGCCGCTGTAGCTCCTCAAGTAACGGCCTCTACTGCGTGATCATCAAGCACGAGCTCTGCACTGCCTTCCTGCTCAACGCATCTGCCACCACATTCGCCTTACCGGGATGATACTGAATACTAATGTCATAATCTTTCAGTAACTCCAATCACCGACGCTGTCTCAGGTTCAACTCCTTTTGGGTGAACAGATACTTGAGACTCTTGTGATCAGTAAAAATCTCACAGTGCTCGCCAAACAAATAATGCCGCCACAACTTCAAAGCAAAGACTACCGCGGCGAGCTCTAAATCATGCGTGGGGTAATTCTTCTCGTAATCCTTTAACTGCCGTGAAGCATAAGCAATCACCCTACCGTGCTGCATCAACACACAACCCAGCCCGCTGTGTGATGCATCACTGTAGATCACATATCCTTCCCCCATAACTGGAAGGGCAAGGATAGGAGCTGATGTCAACATCTGTCTCAACTCATCAAAGCTCCTCTGATAATCCTCACTCCAGGTAAACTTAATGCCTTTACGAGTCAATCGAGTGAGGGGTGTGGAAAGCTTTGCAAAGCCTTCCACAAACCGACGGTAGTATCCTGCTAATCCAAGGAGGCTCCGCACCTTAGTCGCCGTCGTCGGTCTGGGCCAATCCCAAATAGCATCAATCTTCTTCGGGTCCACTGCCACTCCATCTGCAGAAATCACGTAGCCCAAGAAAGCAACCTCCCGCAACCAGAACTCGCACTTCTTTAACTTGGCATACAACTCTTTCTCGCGCAAGAGTTGTAGCACAATCCTCAAGTCCTCCTCATGCTCGGCATCGCTACGGGAGTATATCAGAATATCGTCGATGAAGACTACTACAAATCTATCCAAGAACGGCTTAAACACCTTGTTCATCAAATCCATGAATGCGGCAGGGGCATTCGTCAATCCAAAAGGCATCACTGTAAACTCATAATGCCCGTATCGAGTCCTAAAACGTCTTGGGAACATTCTCGGCCCTCACCCTCAACTGGTGGTAACCTGACTGGAGATCAATCTTCAAGAAGACACAAGATCCTTGCAGCTGGTCGAACAGATCATCAATGCGCGGCAGAGGATACTTGTTCTTGATGGTCACTTTATTCAACTCCCGGTAGTCAACACATAACCTAAGTGAACCATCCTTCTTCTTCACAAATAACACCGGCGCTCCCTGGGCGATACATCGGGTTTCACGAACCCCTTATCCATCAAATCCTTAAGCTGCGCCTTTAGCTCTCTCAGCTCAGCAGGTGCCATCCGGTAAGGTACCTTCGAGATTGGTGCAGTACCAGGAACTACATCAATTACAAACTCGACATCCCTCTCCGGCGGCATAGTCGTCAACTCCGGGAGAAACACGTCTGGAAACTCGCGAATTATAGGGATGTCCTCGAGTCTCGGTGCCGCCGTAGGTACCTCAACAACTGTCGCTAGAAAAGCAATGCACCCTCTACTCATCAGCTGTCGAGCTCTCGCTGAAGAAATCCACACGGCAAACAACGTGCTCCTACAACCTCTGAAAGTGAACTCCTCCTGGCCTGGCTCGCGGAGCGTCACCGTCCTCTCTCCGAAGTCGATAGTCGCGTAGTACCGTGTCAGCCAATCCATGCCAAGCACTATGTCGAAGTCATGCAGCTGCCCTAAAACTAACAAGTCTGCGGGCAAAATCCACGAGTCTAACTGCACTGGACATGACCTACAACACTCTACCACAGCACATGGTCGGGATCTGGATCTCCCGGGTCCGAGGCAACAACCCTAACTCTAGACCATGTAATAATGCAAATGCTCGACTGATAAAAGAATGCGATGAGCCGGTATCAAATAAAGTACATGCTCTAGTACCAGAAAGTAAAGTGATACCTGCCACCACTCCGATCGTCAAGAGTTCTCCACTGGTCGCAGTACACCCTCGCCGTCGGAGTCGTCGTCGTCAACCCGTCGCGTACGTACGCCCTATCCTCACGACGTAGCTCGCGGTGTCCCGTACGATCGCCGGGATCCGGCTCGATGGTGCCGATGGTGCCGACGATGCTGCTCACGGGCATGCTGCCCTAATGTGTCCTAGCTGGCCGCATCCAAAAACACCGGCCCTCCCGCTGCTCACACTGTCGGACCCCGTGTGGTCCTCCGCAGATCACACACTACTGTGTCCTCTGAGGCTGCCCCCGCTGACGGGTATCCCTGGCACGCTGACGCCCCGAGGATCCACGACCCTGAAAACGTGACCGTGCAGGCCTCGGCGGACGCCTGCTGCTTGACTGTCCACCGTCATCAGGAGCGGGGCGCTTCCTGTCCTGACTCGGTCCCGGCCCCTGGGCTCGCTCTCGAAGCGTCACCTCACTTCTCTCCTCCCACAGTGCCTGCTCAATAGACGCATCCAAAGTCCTCGACCTCCGCGCCTGTACAAAGCTGTAGAAATCCCGCCTCAATCCCTGCTCGAAAAGGTACACTCGATGTGCCTCGTCTCTAGCTGCAAAAGGCACACAGTTCAGGAGCGGCGTAAACTCCCGAACGTACTCCCGAACTGTGCGATCCCCCTACTGTATCCTCTTCAAGTCTTCCTCGATCCTCTGCTTTACACTATCAGGGAAATACGTGCGGTACAGCATCCCGCAGAACTCATCCCAACTCATCTGTGAAGCTACAACTCCCTGGTCGCGCCTCATCCTCTTCCACCAATCCCGGGCGTCCCCAACTAAGCAATGGACCCCCAAGTGAACCTGGTCCTCCTCCGGGACGTACATGTCCTCAAATATCCTCTCCATCGCGCTGATCCAGCTCTCCACTACCCAGGGCTCAGCGCAATCCCCGTCAAACGTCGGTGGGCCAAGGCGGCGAAACGAAACAAGAACTCGTCATCCGCTCTTGCTCGCCGCGCCGACTAAATCGGACCTCTAGCAGTGCAACCGGGTGGCCGGAGGTATCTCCGCCGGTAGGGGTATGGCGGCGACGCGTGAAGGTGGAGTAGGGGGAGGAGTAGGCCGAGCCGGTGCCCCCGACGCCGTACTCGACGGTGCGGCCAATCTCTCACACATCCGCCGTAGGTCAGCCTCCCGTCGTCTCGTCACCTCCGCGCTGCAGCCTAGCTGTGCGCTCAAGTCCGGCTGCGCACTCGTCTCCGGTCGAGTACTCGGGTCCACCACCGGGGGTACACTCGCCTCGGGTCGAGTACTCGGCTCCGCACGCTCGGGCATCTGAGGTGGCGATGGTGGGGCGCGGCCCCTAAGCGGCGGTCGTCCTCTGCGTCGATGCATAGCTGCACAAATAGAGACGAGGTCAGATACTTAAACACCCTCGACCCAATTAACGAAAGTCTCGAAGGCAGTTTCTGTTTCTCCGCAAAATTATGCCGTCTGCAGCCAACATAATTTTTCTGGACCGAAATAGGCACTCCTTCAGTCACTCACTCCACCCTAGGATGAGTTAGAATAATCAATCAATGACTTTCGCGTTAAATTACGCCTCTCGCGTCTTGCCTTCCTATGATTTACCAGCTTAGGGTTCCTAGGCCCCAACGACCTAAAGCTAAGCTCTGATACCAACTTAATCTGTCACGCCCCGGGTAGCACAGTTTTCCGGGCACGCCGACAAATCCGCCGTATACAAGAAATTTTTCTTGCATACGAAGCGTAGCTGTACCTGTATAACATACACTGCTACAAAGAGTAGCAAAGAGCTGAAAAGACAAAAACAAACTGAACAGGTAGAGAAGAAATGAGTCTATATACATACAAAAATCTCGATACAAGCACTCGCTCCAGCGAGTTCACAAAAATGTACATAGCTCCCAAAACACGAATACGCTACCTGCAGGAAGGGGAAATCTGCTAACTCAGCACCAGTCGGGAAGGGCTCTAGCTCGCGACGCCTTTGCTACGGTCCACCTCAGAAGGAGCAGCAGCCGAGACCGAAGGCCCTGCAACAACGGTGGAAGAAAGAGGGCGTGAGAACTACTATGAAAACAGGTAGTCCTCAGTGGGTGCAGCCCTAAACAACATCGATCCACCCACTAAATCTACAGGATAAGCAAGAAAAGTAAAGGAAAGCTGGAAACACTCAACAGCTAGATGCCACTATACTATTCTGCTTTAATACCACTCAACTGTAGAATATGGTAACCCTGACCCAATCTCACAAGGGACTGTGATACACCTGTCCCGCCTGTCGAAGCTACACTAATAACTACCGCAGGGGTAGCTAGTGGAGAGCAAGTCCAACAACTAGGACACAGCGACACCAACGCAAAAGCACTAAGCCAGACTCCGGAGCGGCACTCATGGACGCGAACCAACCGAGTATGCAAGCGTATCTCTGTCGAGCTCAATCAGGCTCTCACAGGCATAGTCAAGTAAACAGGGTCTAACCACCAATATACCACGTGCCCTTGGCACAAACTGTAACCAAAACAGTAATCTGGGCCCACCGTCAACCCCCGACGGTCCCCGACACACGAACAGTCTGAAATCTACAACAACAAAGCTCGGCATCCCCAGCACGAGCATAGAAACAAGCTACACTACCCTAGTATCCATCGCACTCACACAGCGACGATACAACACAGAACGGCTCCTAGAGCTAAATCTGGTAGTGTATACATATGACGATCAAGTCGTGATTTTCTCTTAAGTCAAGTCCAAGTCCAACATGTATGAAATAATACCAATCACTAATCATGCTCATAAGATTCAGATCCTTTAAAACAAGCTGAAAATCCAAGAATTGAGCTACACATGTCGACTACTACCTACTTAGGAATAAACCAATGAAAACCCACCTCTCAAGCAACCTCTCGCAGCGAAGGGAGTATCCAAATCAGGTCGAGAAATCCAAGGTGTCTCGCTCGAGTGCGAAAACCCACTGCTGCGACAAGTAGCAACACATTAGAACTCAAACTCACGAAATCTGTCCGAGAACAGCAGCTGAGAAAAATACCAGATTGACCAAGCTAACCTTGTCCAAATTCAGCGATTCAGGGCTCTGAATCTTCGTCTCGAAGTCACGAATCCAACGGTCCAAGTTTCGCCGGAATTTGTCGCTCCTACGCTGAGAACAAGCCAAAACACTGAGCGTCGACGCTAGAAATTACGGATCAGCAACTCGGAATCTGCTCGGCAAACAACAGCTCAGTAAAAATGGATTTCGACAGGGCAAACCTGCTCCAAATCTGGCAAGAAAGGGCTCTATGGATTCCTCTCGCAGTCTAGAATCTAGCAACCCAAGTTTCGCCGCGATCCGTTACTCCCTCGTCGCGTACGAGTCAAAATACCGAAGGTCGCCGCTGGAAATCTGCACTTCAGCACTTTAAAGTCTGCTCGACAAATAGCAGCCCAGTAAAGATGGGGTTCGACCGGGCAAATCTTCTCCAAATCCAGCGAGCAAGGGCTTCGTGGAATCGTCTCACAGTCCAGAGTCCAACGGTCCAGGTTTCGTCGAATTCCGACTCTCCTACACAGAGAACAAGCCAAAACGCCAACGGTCGTCGCCGAAATCAGCAACAGCAGCAGTGAAGTTCGAAAATCGTAAAAGTTGATACCTTTAAGATGATCTCGACGAGCTACTCACCTCGACAACCTCCCTGGGGCAGCACCACGTCGGGGATGGCGAAGAACGGCTGTCGCACGGCCTCCTCGCAGCGTCACCACGTCGAAAATACCCTCGATCGGCTCCGCGGCGCGTCGTCGACGAAGATCGCACCACCAAGCTCTTCTCAGCCAAGGAAGGAGAAGGAGAAGAAGCACAGCAGCAGCAGTGGAAAAAGGAGAAGAAAAAGAAAAGCCTCTCTCTCTCCTCTCTGCTGCGAGGTAAGGAAAAAGGGTGATGTGACAAGTGAGCACAAAGTCAAACTGCACCCTACCTCCACCTTATTCCGGTACAAAACCCCCCTTGTACCGGTACAAGCAGGCGACCCGAGAGCCTCACTGCGCATGGCGATACCGGTATAGCCCTGGTGGTTATACCGGTATAGCCATCAATGTTGTACCGGTACATCCATCAATTTGTACCGGTACAACTCACAGAAAAGTCTGCTATTTCGCATATTTTTGGAATATACGCTTCTCTCGCGTTCCCACAGGGCCCGTTCGACGTCCATTTTGCGCCAACCCGACCCGGACTTGTCCCGACACTCACCAGAGCTGTCGACAAGTCTCAGCTGAAAATTTCAAGTCTCTACAGGACCAGTCACATTATTGCAATATTAAGTAAGTTACTGTCAAATGAGTAGACATCTAGGTGTCTTCCTATTTTAGTTACGCTCATTAACCTTGTTCTCTTACAACCATTTGCACATTTGCTCCAGTGTCCTTACATTGTTGATTCGAGACTTGTCTATTTTAAAAGAAAAGCAACCTGTGCACCAATCTCACTAGATCAATCACCATCTCTATTATGATCCATCGATCGAGAGAATTTAGAAATTAACCACCAATGATACGTATCTAAAATTTTTAACTCTTGACGATATGTGTTCTTATCTTATTAATTTTTTGAATGATTTGACAAAACATATACAAAATGAATAAAAGTAAAAATCCAAATTCATTCATAATGTATAAGATCAAAAATATATTTATGTTCTAAAAAGAATATATATATCGGCCTAGTTGGCTATTAAGGTAAACATCTAAAATATAGAACCTTGCTAATTTGTAAAGGTCGAATGCATCACATATATAATATATATATAGCACATAGATGTATATATAGTTGCACGTGTGTAGGTAATAATTTATTCTTAGTATAAAAATATAAGGATTAAATGAAAACTATTTTAACAGTTTGGGGCCTGCCACTAGCATTAAACACTACAACAAAACTGAGCTATAGCGACACTTTTAAGTGCCCCTAAAACCTAAAAAAGTGTCATTAAAAAATACCGACACTTAAAATAGTGTCGCTATACGCAGTAAATATCTTGATCCTAGCAGGTATATGGCGACACATATTAAAGTGTCGGTATATCCCAAAATAAGTGCTGCTATTTAGGGACACTTTTTTTTGTTTTAGTTACACACATAAGTGTCCCTAATTTGTTTAAAAAAATAATTTTTTTTTATATAGTGACACTTTATAAGTGTCTCATTATAATTCAAATTATAATATTTTATTTATTTAAACATCTAGTCTAGTATTAAACTTTAGTTAAACTAATCTCACATACATTAAATCGATAAGACAAAAAAACAATGGGTAAGTTGCACTGTTGACCCCTGAATTTTTAGCGGAGTTTCACTTTACCCCTCAAACTCTTAAAACGGTCATTTACCCCCTATACTTTAATATTGCATCTTGTTACCCCTTCCGTCGCTTAAAGTTAACTGAGCCGAACGGAGTTAACGAAGGGTTAGGTTTTGGCGGAAAATCTACCGTCTAAACTGTCCTTTGTTCCAACCAACTCACTTTTATTCCTTAAAAACTCTTTTTTCTCCATTTCTATGCCCTCCAACTCTTCTTCTTATAGTTTTTGCATTCCAAAAACCGCCAAAACCTAACCCTTCCGTCAACTACCGTTCAGCTCCGTTAACTTTAACTGACGGAAGGGGCAACAAGATGCAATATTAAAGTATAGGGGGGTAAATGACCGTTTTAAGAGTTTGGGGGTAAAGTGAAACTCCGCCAAAAGTTCAGAGGCAACTGTGCAATTTACCCAAAAACAATCAACAAAATTTCTTAAATTCTTGTTAAAAAGATAAAACTAAAATCAAACATCCATACATCACAACAATAATATCCACTCATATGTTATAGTAATTATAACAAATCAAACTTTCTAATTGAAAGAAATACAAAAAATCAAAAATGGTATGATAACAAAATCAAAAAGTGTATAAACAAATTCTGGTCGGCTCCACGAATATATACTTGAACCTGCACATTGAATAACATTTGAATTAGTTCAAATTTGTGCAGAATTCTTGATTTGCCAAAACATTAAAAAAAAAAAGAGACTTGTTGAAATTCTCAGAGTCCTTGATTTGCTTATGTTTCTATAGGTATTCTTAGAGTTTGCTTGTGCAGTTTTGGAACAGATTTGGTTATTGAGAGAGCATATATGTATCCAATTTGGTCAACCAAGTTTAGAAATATACAATATACAATGCTAGAAGTTATATCATTTGATCAAACAACTTGTGTCTCTCAATAATATGGAACGATTGGCACGAAAATAAGCCTAATGAGAAAACTAACAAGTTTAAAACACTGTGTGCCAACCCCTTTTAGCCCAAGCATTATTAATGCTAACATATTTTTTACATTTTTCCTAGTACAGTTGGGCTACAATGCATATATGAGTAGATGGAGTATGTGCAAGCACGAAATAGATACGAAATACACATAATCAAGCTGGTAAAGTGAAAATAAATGTACTCACTTTTAGCTACAACTCCTGGAGTAAGAACTCGTTACCACGGACAAAGAGATGATCAGAGTATGGATGGTTTTGGAATTCATTCTGCATTTTTGGCTGTCAGGGTGTATGATGCGGGTGTCTAGACATAGTTGAGGCCGCACGTTTTCCTGAATATGATGGAAACTGCAAAATGGTGAAAGGAAGTAAGAATTAGAAATAACAAAATACAATCATCATTGAAAAATAGATAATCTATTAAAAATAATATAACTTAAGTATAAAAAATGCACCAGTTTTATTCGATACATGATGATTTTTAACAAAGAGAAAAGACTTTAGAAAATTACCTGTAATCAAAGCCATCCTTTTAAACAAACAGAACTGACTATCGCACAATCTTTAACAGTTGAGTGAGCTATTATGTTTAATAGCATTACTTCACTTCTACCGATTTAGTACCTTCAACAAAAAAAAAAAAAAAAAAAAAAATTATTAAGAAGTCACAATCAAAATATAGTAGACATCAGAAAGGTAAACCTGTAGTGCGGCTTTCGTCGGAACACGGATTCGATGCTCGCAGGAGTACCGTGGAACATGCCTTTCACTTTGGACTCGAGGACAAAAGGAGTGAGATGCAGTGGCGCCACGAAAGGCGGCAAAAAATACAATATGCTAATATAGTAAGCAAAACTATCAGCAAATAACAGTCAAATTTACTTAAAACACAAGATGTACTCACGCATCAAGCCTTTCCCGTGTCTGAAAGGTGCTTCCAGATACGAGATCAAATGTATTTCGAGACCAGCTCTCATCATAAAGGCTCAGATCAAACACAGTCCTGAGAAGCGAGAATGTTGCCAACTTAATTATGTGCTTATGATTCTGAAAATGAGAAAATGCAGCAAAAAAAAAGAAAGAAATTATTGAGATTGAGATTTTCTTCTTGTCAGACTACTGAAAAGTATACCAAAAATGATTTCTAAATAAGTTGGCATACGATCTTATACATTGGTCCTGTCTAATACCTAGACAGGACCAATGTATCACCAATTTTGCAGGAAATGATTCGACCATAATGCAGAACTAAAAGTAAATCATAAAGAAGATGCAAATTAAGCATCACATTGACATCCGATAAACTAATATTGACTCAGTATGAGGCACGAATATAATGATTAAAGCATGCAACGAAACCAAGTATAAACCAACAAGATTTGAAGTTAAAGAGTTATTAATTAGCTCAAATTAAATAAATTAAGAAAATAGATAACAAAAATCAAAATTCTTAAAAGTTAGGTAGTTAGGTCAAAATTCTTAAAAGTTAGGTAGTTAATATATCTACTCCTAATTACTATCGAAGTCTTTTTATATATATGGTCTCTTAATTTGTTACTTGTTTACTTCTTGAGAAAATTTATATATAACATTTACTAATTGTTCGTGGCCTAGAGGAGCACACAGATGGCTATTAATTAGATGAGTCACAATGTAACAGCTCAAAAATACAAACTTGACTTCTCATGACAAAGGAGCATACCTGATGCAATATGTAACAAAAATTGCTTAGTAGAATCCAACCCGACAATGTTGCAATGAATTGGTTTTTTAGCTTTATCTTTTCCTCCAGAAGATCCAGTATCTGAAGGTCCACTAACAGGAACCGGACACAGCAGTGCGGTTACTGCTGCACCGTGCCTTCTGTGAGTAGCAGCCACAGCTCCAGGAGGTACATCGGAAACAAGGTCGCCACTGACAACCTACAAAAATAAAATTTGATGAGAAAAAAGGGTTCAGACTTTAGAATTCCCTGAACAATTTTCACTTGGAACCGGTGTTCCTATAAACAGTCTAAATTATGACTAATATTGACAAAAAAAGGTTCAAAATAATAAAATTTCATCCATTTTACAGATGAACTTTTCACACAAATGCAGGGAATAGAACTGATATCTCCACACTTAAAATAAAGAGTCAAGGAGCGAACACCCAATTCAATTAAGTGGAGAACTTGCCTCAAAACACAAATACCCTGTTATCATGTTAGATCACCGATATCTCCATTCAAAAAGTTAAGCTGATAGAGAATGGTCGAATATAGCAAGAAAGGATCATGATTCATGGATCTAACTCATTGAACTCAAAACATATAGTTGGTGAATCAAATCATAAAGTCGCGAAATACTTAAGCTTAACAGATATAATCAAACATAAATGCGACTTTACCTGAAGAGGAGTCAAATCAAGAGTCCTCTACCTTGACGGTTGTTTCCCGTGTGGTTGAAGAGTCCTCCAAACCACGATCAATTTCCATCTCATACTAGGCATTTGGAGTTATAATGGCAATATGACTGAAAATGTGAGAGGAAAAAAATTAGTTCCGCCGACGGCAATGGCAATGCAAGATCCTACGCCTAGCCTTGGACTACATTTTGAATCGTGTCACAAAAGAGCAGCATCATACTTTCCCAATAAAAACTATTCAGAATTTGAGACCGTGTCTAGGTTGTGAATCTCCTTGACGTAATTAAAGCCAAATTGCAATTACAATAATCCAAACAACCTAATACCACATATAGCAGCTAAATTGCAATTTCTAGAATCAAACCCATGGAATATCTAGTTAATCATTCTCATGAAAGCTGCAATATCTTCCCAGTAATCATACACGCTGTCGACAAAGAACATGCAATGCATTGTGACCGATGCCGAATAACAATTAACTTTCTTAGTGCCCATCTAAGAATAGATACAAGAAAAGGGAAAGGTACACAAATACTCATCGAAGTTACATGAAAATCAAGTTACACAAATACTCATCGAAGTTACATGAAAATCAAGTTACACAAAAGCAAATAGCTCCACATTAGGATACTAAGTCCAGGTTGTAACACAACCAAGAAAAAAGTGCTTGACTGCAGAGTAATGATATCCATCTAACTAATACTGCAACCAGATTAAAGTGCTTGTTTGACTTAACCTTTGGAACAGCTTCTCTACTCTAAGAAGCATCAAACCAGATGATTAGAACACAAAAAATCTGGAGCTCTTGCTGGGAAGGAAGCTAAAATGAGCTTCTTGACCCAAGATCAGAACCTAAAGTCGAAGAGTTTGCTTCTGCTGCAATAAAGAACTATTGGGATGAGGGTAGAGAGGTGCTAACAAAAAACTATTAGTGTCTTTTCTCTGCTGTGGCGTGCTCACCATAAGCAGAAAATTCAATTTAAACAGGGTTAGATTGAAACAGTAACAGAGACCAAATCAATCACATGCTCACCATAAGCAGGGTTATTGCTTTTTTACTAAGAAAACTTTCGCGATCTCGAACAAACTTCGTGAAAAACCATCAAATTTCGATCCATTCAGCATAAGATCAATAACCGAATCGAAATATCTCTAGAGTTCCGCGTCCTCACCTCGTCGCCAGTAATCGACGGAGCTTGGGGTACGCGATCGCACCTCCTGTTCCTCTTCCTCTTCCTCCTCCTCGATCCTCTTCTTCCCCCGCCGAACCCTTGCTCCCAATCTCGTATCCCGCATCAGGATCGGGTTCGAGATCGGCATTCTTAAGCATCTCAAGCGTTCTCTGGCACTGCTCGAGCACCGCTTCTGGGGTGCGCCGCCGCACGCGGACTTGCTCCTCCTCCGGGCCACCGCGCGCGCCGCGCGGCCCGTTTCGGCGGCGAGGGGCCGCCGCGGCGGTGGAGTGAGAGGAGAGCTTGGCTCCGCCGCCGCCGTAGAGACTCGGATTTTGCACTGAGGCTTGCCGACGCCTCCGGAGAGTGTCGGGACAAGTCCGGTCGCGTTAGCGCCAAATAGACGCTAAACGGGCCCCGTGGGAACGCGAGAGCGACGTGTCACGAAAATCCGCAAATAGTAGGTTTTTCTCGTGAGTCACCGGCACAAAGTCGGTTGCTATACTGACAAAGAATGGTTGCTATACCCAGATAGCCACCAGGGCCATACGGTATAGCCTGCGCAGTTAGGCTCTCGCGTTGCCTGTTTGTACCGGTACAAGTGGGGTTTTGTACCGGTACAAAGCAGAGGTATGGTGCAGTTTGACTTTTTGGGCACTTGTCACATCACCCCTTTTTGCCCTTATCTTGGACCAGAGAAGAGAGAGAGAGGGAAGCTTCTTCTTCTCCTTCCTTGCCGCCGCTCCCGCCTCGCAACCAGAGGAGGTGGAGGAGCTCAAGAGAAGCTCGAGCTTCGACGACGACGACGCGCCGACGTGAGATTTCAGCGAGCTTTCGGCGTCGAGACGCTGCGAGGGGCCGGCGTGCGTGCGGGACCACTGCCCCCGTCTCGGCGACAGGCCTAGGGCTCGTTTCGAGGTGAGTAACCCATCGAGTTTCCTCCGTTGCATCTATTTTACGGATTTTCGAACCGCGGGCAAAGACCGTCGACCCGCGGAGTTTTGACCATATCTCTGTGTAGGAGAGTCGAAACGCGACAAAACTTGGGGCGTTGGATCCGCGACTTCAAGACGATTCCAACGACACCTTACTTGCTGGATTTGGACAAGGTTTGCCCTGTCGGAACCCTTAATTACTGAGCCGCTGTTTGCCGATTCGAATCTGAGATGCTGAACTGCAGGAATTCTGCGTCGACAGTCGGTACTTTGGCTAGTACTTCGCGCAGGGAGGTCGGATTGCGTCGAAACTTACGGCGTTGGATTCTTGACTGCGAGACGAAGATTTTGAGCCGTGGATCGCTGAATTTGGATAAGGTTAGCTTAGTTAACTTTAAGCTTTTCTCAGCCGCTATTTTTCGGAATTCGTGAAATTGTACTATTGCCCTTCGCAATGGGAGACTTCGGACCTCGGCGGATCGGCGAAGGATCACCTTGACGCGGGCCACTTCCTTCACCAGGAGATCGCTTGGGAGGTGGGCTTACATCGGAATGCTCCTAAGTATAATGGTCAACAGGTGTACACTTCTGTTCCGACCAGTTCGTGGTAGCTTGAATGCATGATTATCGTAGAGTAATCTGAAATTGAATCATGCTTAGCGAATATTTAATATTATGCATGTTGGACTTGGATTTGACTTAGGAGAAAACCACGTTTTGGATCGTCATTAGCCTACACTACCGGATTTAGCTCTAGGAGCCGTTTTGTGCCGTATCATCGCCGGGGAGTGCGATGAATACCAGAGTAGTGTAGTTTGCTTTTACGCTCGTGCTGGGGATGCCGAGCTCACTTTTCAGCAGAGTCTTATCGTGCTGGTTGTCGGGCACCGTCGGGGGTTTGACAGGGGACCCAGTGTACTGTGTGGTTACAGTTGGTGCCAAGGGGCACGTGGTGTGTTAGTGCTTGGACCCAGTGTACTTGACTATGCCTGTGAGAGCCAGATTGAGCTCGACAGAGATACGCTTGCATACTCGGTTGGTTCGCGCCCACGAGTGCCGCTCCGGAGTCTGGCTTAGTGCTTTTGCGTTGGTGTCGCTGCGCCCTCGTTGTGAGTTGCTCTCCGCTAGCTACCCTTGGGGTAGTTGTAGTGTTGCGTCGACAGGCGGGACGGGTGCTTTCACAGTCCCTCGTAAGATTGGGTCAGCTTTTACTAGTTCTACAGAGAGTGGTTTAGAGCAGGATAGTATAGGGATTGTTAGCTGTCGAGTGTTTCCAGCTTCTTTTACTTTCTTGCTTACCCTGTAGACTTAGTGGGTGGACCGATGTGTTTAGGGCGGTACCCACTGAGGACTACTTGTTTTTATAGTAGTTCTCACGCCCTCTTTCTTCCACTGTTGTTGCAGGGCCTTCTGTTGCGGCTGCTGCTCCGTCTGAGTCGGATCGAGGCAAGGGCGTCGCGAGCTAGAGCCCTTCCCCGTCGAGTGCCGTGTTAGAGGACCCTCCTGCAGGTAGTGACAGTTTTTGGTTTGGGACACTTTTGTACATACAGTTGAACTCGCTGGAGCGAGTAGCGTTGTATCTGATTACTTGTATGTATATAAAGTTTGTTTTTCCCTAACTGGGTGTTTATATTTTATTTCAGCTCTATGCTACTGTTTGTGGCATTGTATGTTGTTACAGGTACAGCTACGCTTCGTATACAGAAGAAATTCTTTTGTATACGGCGGATTTGTCGGCGTGCCCGGTGAATATGGAACCCGGGGCGTGACAGCCGCCGCCGCCGCCTCCATGGCGACACCGTAGAAAACCCTAAGAAGGAAGGGATCGTGGAAGCCCCAACGGCATAAATTTCAACAAAGGGATATCCACCGCACCATGCGGAGCTCGAGCTCGGAGAGGGTCGGGAGAGTGGAGGGAGAAGAGGTCGACGCTGAGGCGTTCCTGTGAGGTCGACGCAGGGAAGGGGCGCAGTAGAGTAGGTTCGAGTTAGGGCTACATCGGAGGAGGAGAGTGAGGGCCTCTATAGGGTTTCGGGAGGTCGGGTGAGGAGAGAAGAGGGATACGAGACGACCCCCTTTTGTTTTCACTTTTTTTTTTTCTTTTTTTCTTTTTTTTGGTAATTGAGGTCTTTATTTGGACTTCATTAGTTTTTTTTTCTAATTTTAAATTTTGAACATACTGTGGGACACTTATACTAAAGTGTCCCATTTTTTTTTTCTAATTTTAAATTTTGAACATACTGTGGGACACTTATACTAAAGTGTCCCAAAAAAGTGTCGCTACAACCTAGTTTTGTTGTAGTGAAACTCGCGGCGCATTTGGTTCGCATTATCTATTCCTTATTATTATTTCTCTTAATTTTACCACGTGGCACCCTATCTTTCACCCTCACTTGTCCATCTTTTGAACCAAACGGTTAAGCAGTCTCTTCGGCTTTCCATCTCATTAATTTCTTCCCTGTAACATCTACCTCTTCGGCTTCCCGTCTTATTAATTCGTTTTTCATAACGTATATCTCTTCGACTTCCCATCTCATAATTCCTTCTTTGTAGCGTTGATACTTCGATTTTCCTCTGATTGGTTTCTATTTTCTAAGAAGCGTTGCTCGAGAAGCCGGTGGGCACGACATATGGTGTTCTCGACAACGATCTCGCCTACTACGTTCGCCCCCCTCAAGCCCCGCAAGCGCACCGCCCTCGCTCTCGCCGTCAACGTCGAGTGAGTCAAACTCTAACCTTAGCCTCGAACCTTTCTCCCTCGATATCGACCACTTATATTTGTAATGTATAGGACTAGCCGAAAAAAGGTTGAAGACGCTATGATATTTCACGAAATCGTCGGTATTAGTGGAGAATACCCTAAATGAGGATACAATTAAGGGCGCGTTTGGTTCGAGTTATGTAACATTATAGAGTATCTCGACATATCCAGGTATCTTGGATTTCGACGTAAGATTACTACTAATGCTACATTAGCGTGTTTGGTTTAATGCAGTAATGTAATACTGGATTGCAGTGTTTATAGCATTACTATGTTTGGTTCAGTTTATAAAATTTAGTAATTCTAACATAAAAGTGTTGTTTTTCCAAAATTACCCTTGTTGTGGTCATTTAAATAAAATAAGACATGGCTTCAGATTTGACGAAGTTTTCATGAACACTCCTTAAATCGACGAAAAAAGAAAAATATTAACTTCAAATCAGATCTAACTTCAGTTCGAAAATAATGTGTCGGTAGCCAGAGAGAAAAAGTGATTAAATATTTATGCGGAAATGGCGAATAGAAGGAGATCGTGATGATTACTTGGAAGGACGATGCAATAGAAGATGATAGGTGTTCGTGCAAGAGAGAAAGAGATAGAAAGAGAAAGAGGCGTGCAAAAGAGAGAGCGAGAGAAAGAGGCGTGCGAGAGAGAAGGGAGAAGGAGAGAGAGATATGAAAATAATGCTGTTAATTGGGTTTCGGGTTGTTGAAGGGTAAAATTGTCATTTTACATAATAAGTAGTATTACCGGATTTAAGTAATATAAGATACACGACCCCCCTCCCGTTAATATTTTTGGTGTAATCCTGCTCGATTTGTAATGCTACATTAACGAGTAGATTACATAGCGGAAGAACCAAACACAGCAATCTCGGGATTGGCCGTAATCCCGAATAACTCGAACCAAACGCGCCCTAAAAGGGTCCGATTTCTATGTAACAATTTTTTTTTTCCTATAATTTTTTTTATTTTTCGTTGTTTTTCATTGAATTATAATTTTATTCTAAAAATTTTAAAATATTTTTTATATTATTAAATTTAATCAAATATAATTATATCCATCTCATCGCGCGGTTTCCTACACTAGTGTTGCATTAATTATAGGTTATTTTGAAGATTTCTAAATAAGATTACTACTTATGTTGTATTCCTGCGTTCGGTTTAATATATTAATATAATGTTGGATTACAGTATATATAGAATTATTGTGTTTTTTTGATTTTATAAAATCAGTAATTTTGACAATAAAATGTAATCTATTCCAAAATTGTCCTTAATTATATTTGGTAAAAAAATTTTACTATTGATAAGTAATAATTTTTTTTACTAAATTTTATTTTAAATAATAAGAAAATTGAATTTAAATTTTATTTTAAATTTTAAATATGAACAAAAATATAAATTTTAATATTTTAATTTAAAATATAAATACGAAATTTATAATATAAAATTTGAAATTTAAAATATAATTTAAAATTTAAAATATAAATTTGTAGTTTGAAATTTAAAATTTGATAATTTAAAAATTTTAAATTAAAATTTTAAAAATAACGTATTTACAGAGTTTAGGGGATTATAAGATACCTATCCCTCACTAATATTTCCGGAGTAATCTATTTGTAATGTTAATTGCCAACCTGATTACAGACTAGATGAACCAAACATAATAATCTTGACAGATTATCTATAATCCTGGTAGGATAACCTGAACTAAATGCGCTTAAAATTTTGAGGACTGAAATAACGGCGAAAGTTTGGAAGAATAGTGGTGCAATTTTAGCAATTGAAGATTCAATTTGAATTTAGTTAGCTTTTTTAGCCAACAGCGTCTTGTTTAGTTTGATATTGAAATTTATCTAACGCTGTTAGATAATAGATAAGATATCTTTTCATCGTACTCTTTTACGGTACGTAATGCAATCTTTCAATCTCTCTTAATCACATTACTCGGTCAAGAGACCGTATGTACCGAAATCAGCTTCCAGACCTTCATGCATTTCGACTTTAACTCCCGCGTGGAAACGGCCAACAGCTGCCGTCTCCAAACTCTAATTTTCAGCTTTTTTTTCTTGTTGAACGCGCCTCCTCTGACAAAACATGCATTACCAACCAAGTATTTTTTCTCATTGCAATCTTCTTTTTTTTTCTTTTTTTCTTTTTTTCTTTTTTTTTTTTTGAAGGTTTTCGATGTTAAAACCTACTCATATTCTTTCTTAATTAATACACCCATACATAAGCCCTTGAAGAGCTACATCTTTGAGAAAGATATAACTAAGCCAAAATGATACCAATCCATTTTTTCCTTCCGCTCTTTCTCTCTTTCCATCTACTTCTCTCCGACGCCGTTGAATTCGCAGCATGCAGTCTGTCCCAGTACCGCTGCGGCGACAGTACCTACAACATCAGGTTCCCTTTCCGGCTGCCCGAGTCCATGCCCGACTACTGCGGAAGCGAGGGGTTCGACCTCACGTGCAACGCGAACGAAACGCTGATGATCAACATCGCCAGCGAATCCTACCGAGTGAAGAGCATCGACTACGCGACCAACGTGCTGACGGTAGTCGACCCCGATCTCGTCTCCGGCAATCAGCTCTGCCCGCAACGCGTCACTAACACGACCCTCGACTTCTCTCTCTTCAGCTACGCCGCGTTCGATCTCAACCTCACCTTCTTCTCAAACTGCTCCTCGACCTTCACCTTCCCCTGGCTCATCCCGGTGGCCAATTGCACGGAGTTCGGTCCCAACAATTACTACTTCAGCGTGAACCAGACACCGCTTATAGTTGAGTTGCTGCAAAGCTGCAGCTCGGTGGGGGTGTTCGCGATAAATCAGACGGCCGCATCGGATTTGGAGGGGGGGAGGACAGATATCGGGCATGCGCTGCAGGGCGGGTTCGGGGTGAATTGGACGTTAGGGACCGAGTGGTGCGGCGGCTGCCAGAGCTCCGGCGGTATGTGCGGGAGTGTTCCCGGCAACTCCAGCGCACATAACTGCTTCTGTCCCAACGGAACAGTCCCGTCCGGCAACGAATGTAGGCAGCCGGGCCACGGTACGAAAACTGTTACCTCATTTTGCAAGTTTGACTTTGCATCTGGTACAATGAAATTTGAATACCTCACATGCAGTTGATAGATTATTTTAGTAAGTGGTTCTCCTATGCAGCACTTTAATCATGCCTATTAACTTACTACTGTGAACGACTATGATTTAATAAGGCAAAACCAATGACGGGTTTTTTGTTCTCCGTACTGATTAACACACTACAACAGAATTAGATTATAGGAATACATATTTAAAAAAAATTTTGAGTAAGTGTCTAATTTATGTTAAAATTTTAAAAAATATTTACTAATGTCTAAATATAAAGCCCAATCTAACCAAAAATAAAAAATTATTCTACTCAATCTATCACACCCAACCGATTTCGCACAATTATAAACAGAAAAAAAAAAAAATCCATTACCATATTCTCTTCTCTTTAAAATTTAGAGCGAATAGCCCTTCCCTGTCGTCCTCCTCCGCCACCGTTGCCAACGAGATAGAGTTTCGACGGTTGCTAATTGTTTAAATAAGTGTTGGTAAAGTATAGCAATATTCTTTTATATTATAGCGGTACTCTTTAACTGTCACTATATATCTAGCAACCTCACTTATACCTATATTTAAAAATATCGCTATATAATATAGATCTTTTTTGTTGTAGTAACATTCACTTCTTTTGAGGACCATTTGGTCATTAAGAGATCTAATTCATGCCATATTTGTGAGGGCAATTTTTTACTTTTGCCATTTATGAGATCTAGTTTAACATCAGCCCATGCTGACCCTTTGGCGACTTCCGTCCTACCCGCTGATTGTCGTTGTGGGATTTACCGGCCTCTAGACTTTCCCCGACGTTGTAATTTTGTTCTTCGGCATTGTATCCAGTTTTTTTTTTTTTTTTTTTTTCGTGTTCGTGCTTGTGTCGTTGTCGAGGCCCCAGTTGCCTCAGTCTATTTCACCTAATTTATCTTTCCATTGAATGAAGTGGGTAGCAAGCTACCGTTTCCTCAAAAAAACATCAGTCCACGGCTCTCGCCCTTATTTGACTATGCCTCGTGGAAATTTCCAATGACCCCTTCAACTATAGGCAGCTAAGAAAGAGCACCCCTCAACTTTCAAATTCTTTTAGAACGAGGCCTAATTACTTTTAATAATTTTAAAAAAAATGAATTAGAATAATTGACAATCAATAGAGTTATTATATTTAATAAAATTTTTACTAAAATATAACAAGAATAATTCAATTCTCAAAAATCAAACTAATAGAGCTAAAATCGCCATCAAGATTCAAATTAGATCCAAATTTAAAATTTAAATTTGATTAGTATTTTTTGAACTTTAATGCTGTTTCAATATTGAATTAATAATTTGAATTCTACTTTCAAAAATAGAAACTTTTTATTTAAATATAGAATAAAAGTTGGGTTTATATAAGTACAGTGTAAATTAATTAAACTTGCATTTAAAATACATTAATATTTTTGAACTTTTATTGGATTAACAATTTGAATTTGACACTTCTTACTCATTTAAAACTTCATTATACTATAATAAATATAAAGTTTAAAACTCAAGTTATATTTTAATTTCGCCGTTAGTTTTTTTTTTTTGAGAGATAGGTACATTCGCTTCGTTTATTTCTTTAAGAAATAAACTTAGCTAGAAATGTGAATCAACTAGGATTCGAACTCGGGTCTCGGGTACCAACCACCAAGCCCTTTTCACTTGCTATAGGGAAGGTCGGTGTAAATATTTTTATAATCATGACATATATCTCTAAAATAACATATTTAATTGATTTATTACGCCACGCCACCGATATACCGTTAGGGCGTGTTTGGTTGGCTAAATATTAACTTCGGAATCGGAATCATAATGATTCATTCCGATTCTAGACGTTTGGTATACCGTAATTCTATTCCGATTCCCTTTCTATTCCGGAATGGGAATCGGCTAATCCGGGTAGAATGAATCCGGCCTCGTACCTCGGATTGAGAATTGAATCCCGACTTAATTATTTTATATACCAAAATAATCTTTCCTTAAGATTAAAAAATGAAAAATAAAACCCCTTGGCTCTTACGCACGCGCCGCTCAACCCTTCCCCCGCGCGCTCACATCTCTCCACACTTCATCCCTCTCTCCCTCCTGTAACTAATTAATTCCTCCCTTTTTCTCTCTAATCTCTCTCTATTTTTTTTTTTTTTTTTTTTCTTTTTTTACATATATTTTGAACTTTTTCTAAGTAAAAAAAAAAAAATAAGAAGAATAAAAAATCATATGAATACTAGTTATTATGATACCATTCTTTTCTTTTTTTTGTTACTAAGAAGTAAATTTTTTTATTTAATGTTAATATCACATATGGTGTTACTATGTCAAGAGAAAAAAAAAAAATCTAGATTTGGATAAAAAAAGGAAATTCTTATATAATAAGGTGTTGATACAAAATTATAGGATTTTGAATTGTGGTATTTTTTTTAAAAATATAATAACTAGTGAATAAAAATAATATATTGCATGCGAAATCTCATATAGTAATGCTCTTTATATTTATTTGATATTTTTTCATATTAAATAATATAAAATATAATTTTTTTTATTTTTTATTCATTATTTTGTAAGTTGATTATTTATATTTTAAACAGAGTATTCAAAATAGTTAAAAGTAATTAAAATGTATTACAAGGGTAAAATTGGTATATTAATTTGATTCCGGTTCTGATAACTATCTGAACCAAACACCGACAATGAAAATAGTTCATTTCGATTTCGATTCAGGTGGCGAACCAAACAAAATGAGGTAATGAGTCATTCCAATTCCGATTCTAGCTTATTCCCATTCCGTTTCCGCTTTCGATTCCGACTTCAAACCAAACATACCCTTACATTCTAGAATTTTTCTTATCTCACCCTGTCTCGGATGCTATATATCTCTAGCCATAAACAAGTTGTAAAAACATATCTTAGTAATTTTTTTAAAATTACTAAAAGTCAAAAATATCAGATTAATCAACCCTATTTGCCATAGGATTGCGGGTTGTAAAGATCAGTATTGTCGTCTATGGATGTAGACGTAGTATTTCTTATTTTATTTTGGGTTAATTGCATATTTGGTCCTCAAGCTATTATGATCATGACATTTTGGTCTTTAAATTTTAATTTGTTGTAATTTTTCTATTCAAACTTTCTTTAATTGATTAAATACGGATATATCGCTAACATACATGTGAAGTAGTAGTATTGTGACTGATGATCCACCAACTAAATATGCTATATCACTTTTACATCAATAATACGTACGTTAAAATTTGGCCAACTAAATTGGAGTGTGAGACTTGATTAATATAATAATTTTAAAATTTCGAACTAAAAATTGTAACAAATTAAAATTCGAGAACTAAAATGCCACCTTTGATCTTTCGATTATTGATATAAAAAATAGTATAAAATTTAGTTTTTTTTTTTTGGAGGAAAGGCATGAGAACTTGGAAAAAGGTCGCACAGGAAGTTGGAAAAAGACCTTGGAGAAAAGGCTACCAACCAACCCTCCTTTCCATTGTTTGTTAAAAAAGAGATGAGTTGGAGTTTTTCTTATTATTTATTTTAGGAGTTTTTTCAAATGAGGTTTTTGGAGATAATAATTTGGATACAAGTTTTTTTTGTTTGGTTCGGGGTTAAGAAAAAACTAGTTATTTTAGGCATAGGGTTAAGTTTAGGGCGCGTTTGGTTCGAATTATGTAATATTATAGAATATCTCGACATATCTAGATATTTTGGATTTCAGCGTGAGATTACTACTGAGGCTGCATTAGCGCGTTTGGTTCAATGCAGTAATGTAATACTGGATTGTAGTATTTATAGCATTACTATGTTTGGAATCTGCTAACTCAGCATCAGTCGGGAAGAGCTCTAGCTCACGACGCTTTTGCCACGATCCGCCTTAGAAGGAGCAGCAACCGAAACCGGAGGCCCTGCAACAACGGTGGGAGAAAAGCGACGTGAGAACTACTGTAAAAACATGTAGTCCTCAGTGGGTGCCGCCCTAAACCTCATCGGTCCACCCACTAAGTCTACAGGGTAAGCAAGAATAGTAGAAAATAAAGCTGGAAACACTTTACAGCTAGATGTCCCTATACTATCCTACTCTAACACTAGTCATCTGTAGAACATGTAACCCTGACCCAATCTCACGAGGGACTATGATACACCCGTCCCGCCTGTCGAAGCAACACTAACAACTACCCCAGGGGTAGCTAGTGGAGAGCGAGTCCAACCAGGACACAACGACCTAATGCAAAAGGACTAAGCCTGACTCCGGAGTGGCACTCGGGGGCGCGACCCAACCGAGTATGCAAGCGTATCTCTGTCGAGCTCAATTAGGCTCTCACAGGCTAAAGTCAAGTAAACAGGGTCCAACTGGTCTAACCACCAATATGTCACGTGCCCTTGGCACAAACTGAAACCAAAACAGTAACCTCGGCCCACCGTCAACCCCGACAGTCCCCGACAACACGAAACAGCCTATACTCTGCTGTGAACTAAGCTCGGCATCCCAGCATGAGTATAAATGCAAACTACACTATCATGGGTATCCATCGCACTCACACAACACAACACGGCTTCTAGAGCTAAATCTGGTAGTTTATGCATATGTAGATCCAAACGTGATTTTCTCCTAAGTCAAATCCAAGTTCAACATGTATGAAATAAAACTTGCTAAACATGCTCCCAATTCAGATAATAAATATGCTATAATCCATGAATTCGAGCTAAGGTTTAACATTCAATAACTAAACTATACAAGTCGACTACTTGCACTTAGGAGTAAACCGATGAAAACCGACCTCGGGTGCTAATTCCTGGCAGCGAAGGGCGTCAAGAAGCAACCTCGATCCCTGCTGGCCCGACGAACTCCACCAAGACCAGCAATCAAGCTAACTCTGAGTTCTATGCAGGAAAATTCCTCAATTAGCACTAATTTCAGCTCTTGAACTTAAATAACTTAATTCCAAAGATCAACACTCACCTAAACAGCTCCACAGCAGGTGAGGGCAGTGTCCAATCCAAGGAAGATATCTGGAGAAGGATCCTCAGGTTCTCAATCCCTCTGCTTCAGAAAACGGCACCAAGAAAACTCAAAATGCTCAATTCTGTCAAGGTAGCAACAGCAGCGAAGTAGCAATTAGGTTCGACCAAGCTAACCTTCTCCGAATCCTGCAAGTAAGGGCTCTCTGGGTTCCTCTCAAAGTCCCGAATCCAGTGAACCAAGTTTCGCTGAATTCCGACGCTCCTACGCGGAGAACGGGCCAAAACGCTGCGAGTCGACGCAGGAAATCTGCAGCAGTAGCACCCAGCTCGAAAACTATAGAAGTTGAAGTAATAGAAGTACCCTCAACGAGCCACTCACCTCTGGAAACACCCTAGAATCGTCGCAGCGTCGAAGACGGCGAAAATCGGCGTTCGCCTGGCTTTCTCGCAGCACCCCGACGTCGAGATATGCGCAAGTGGCTCCGCGGCGCAACGTCGACGTAGTTTGCACCTCACTGAGCTCCTTCACTCCAACCGGCCAAGGTAGGGGAAGAATAAGAAGAAGGAGAGGAGAAGGAAGCTGTGAAGAAGTCCCTCTCTCTCTCTCCTGACGTGTAGGCTAAAAAGGGGGCAGGTGATACAACCAAAGCAGCAAATTACCAAACTACCCACTGCTCACCTACCAAAGTGTACCAGACACGGCAAATGTACAGATACGGGCCAACCCGAGAGCAATCACAAAGACTATACCGATATTCCCTTGGTGATTGTACCGGTGTAGCTATCGGTTTTGTATCGGTACAACCCAGAGTTTGTACCGGTATACTTTGGCAAAAAACCTGCTATTTCGCAGATTTTCATATCTCAGTTGCTCTCGCGTTCCCGCTAGGTGCGTTCGGCATCTATTTCGTGCCAACGTGATCCGGACTTGTCCCGACACTCACCAGAGCTGTCGACAAGTCTCAACTGTAACCACCCAGGTCACTACAAATTTGATAAACATAAATTTTTTATTATTAATAAATTTATAATTTTTTTTAAAACTCTACTTAAACTTAAATTTAATAAAAAGAATTTATTGTAATAGTTAAATATAATTTATTATAAACTTTATTATAATATTTAAATATAAATAATATGTATTAATATGGTATAATTTATAATTTTATAATAAAAATAATGTATTATAATATATAACATATTATATTTATATAATTTAATTTTAATTCAATTTATAATTTTAATTAATTTTGAAATTAAACATTGAAATAAAATTATTCGATTAAAATGATAGAATTCCTGCATATTCCCAAACCAAAAGGGGATTTAAGATAAGAAAATAAAATAGTCATATTATTGCATCGTGTGGCGAAGTGCGAGTCATTTCACCAGCGTTAATTGGAAGAATAGTATAGTCAGTGAACTTTCGCTTTCGAAATTCCTTGCATGAGATAGAGTCATGCATCCTTCATTTCTACCACTCCATTACTATTCTGCTTTTTTTTCAATAAAAACGAAAAGGCCAAAAATTGGAGGGGGGAAAACAAAAAACACATTATGCACCCTGAAACTCTTCTGCTGCTTCACTTCATCCTTCTCCTGCTTCTATCATGCATACTTCCTTCTCTATCCGACGCGGAGAACTACTACCAATACACCGATTGCGCTCCGAAGAACTACACTTGCGGGACGATGAGTTTCATCGTTGGCTACCCGTTTCAGATTGGCACAGCCGGACCAGACTACTGCCGATATCCGGGCTACTACCTCACTTGCACCGGTAACGACACCCTTCTGATCAACGTCGACGACGGAATGAAGCCCTTCCGAGTGACGAACATCGACTACTGGAACCACCTCCTCACGCTCGTCGACCCGAATTTTGCTGAGGTAGCATGCCCTCTACCAAACTACAAGGTCACCATCAACACCACCATCTTTGATTACCATATACAACTGCAGTAGTCCGCAAACATCCTTGCCTGCAGCCAGCATATATTCAATCCCATGTGTGGAGCCATGGAGGAAATGCCCGGGCAGTACTATTATTATCGACTAAGCGACGAGGATACTGCGTTTGGGAATTGCGTTACGGTGTCGCAAGTTCTGGTGCAGATATCGGCGGCAAATCAGTTGCTTGGTGGGAGTTTGAGCTTCGAAGACGTGATGAACGAGGGTTTCATGCTGCGGTGGACAGCCGGGAAGGCGTGGTGCACTGACTGCGTAAACTCCGGCGGGAACTGCGGGTATAACACGGTCGCACGTAATGAGCAAACCTGCTACTGCCCTAACGGGACCGCTATCCGAAACTCCACCACAGGTACACAGAATTATGCTTCGCGACATACCACTTGCCTTTTTGGCCCTACCATGAGGTTTGGTGCTGTTCGGCAAAGTACCGCTTGCTTGAATCGTACTTTTACGTCTGCAACTCCTTTTTGTTCGCTAAACTAGAAGTTTTGAATAGTTTTTGAACCTCACAATACATTAGAAGTGACTGCAATCGCAAGTAGAAATTGAAACAGAGCCAGACGGACAACCGTAAAAAGTTTCTCCCTAGAATTTGCGGTTCAAGCGAAAAGTTCAGGTGTGGTTCAGGTGTTAAGGAGATATAGGAACCTACTAAATGAGATCACAGTGCCATTCTCTGCTTTAGATATATGATACTATATGCGGATCAATATTTACAGTTGCGTTACTTTGCACATAAATATGATACCAGATTCAGTCCTAACCCTCTTAATTCCTTCAGTTCTCGAGCTTGTTTATCCGCAACTTCTTTGATTCATTTCCTATCAAATCCATTTGTTCCGCAGCGAAAATCCCCTGTTTTAGTGGTGGAAAAAAAAAAAATTAAGTTTTGAAAACTTTGGATGTATGGTGGATTATTATTTTGTGTGGTTGGATTACTTTGTCTCATCTTTCTCACAATTTGATTAATATTGTATTCTTAGCACCAACATCAGAGGATGCTGAATCATGCAATTCATGCACAAATGAACCAAAATTTTAAATAGCACAACGGCGGCTTCCCATTATAGTCACATCTACATCCTGCCAATATTAAATTTAGATAAAAACGTGCCATTATCTGAACTGTTGATTATTTGTTAATTACCCATCTAATCTTTTAAAGTTTTAATCTTTTTACCTATTTTTTAATTTGTTTAATTTGAGTCCATCAACGATACTTTGACTTTAAATTTTAAGTCAATTACTTTAATAAATTTATAGTTGCGAGATTTGCATAAATTATGTACTAACTAAATTTGTAAAAATAAATGACGCAATCAAAATTTTCAATCAAAGTGTCGTTGACCGACTCATATCAAATAAATTAAAATGCTAGGTAGTAAAATCAAATTTTAAAAAAATTAGATGGCCATTCAAAATTATCTATAGTTCGGATAAATTTTGTAAATATTTATTTTCAATTTATTAATAAATTATGCACTGTTACATTAATTTGTTTGGTTTCCCAAAAATATTCTATAAAATAATTTTCTAGGTGAGAAAAATATTTTCCACTTATTTCATTCCAAGAAAAAAAAACGTTTTTCTGAAGCAGTCTTTTCAGATTTTATGAAAAGATAGTATTTTCATTTTCTAATATTTATTTGGAAAATAAAAACTATAAAAAGGATATATTTCATAAAAAAATAAATGCAAAAAATAATCAAACTTTTGGTCGAAATAATTTTATAAAAATTCACTTTTAAAAAGGATATATTTCAACTAAGCTTAAGCATTTTGGGCCGATTGTTTGGGCCCAACGAGTTATTGTTGCTAGCAGGTCGGGTCGTTACAATAAGTGAGTTGTGTGAGGTATGGATAGGGATGCGAACGGATCCGGGTTGGTGGAGCTCCCGCCCCGATCCGTCCCGACGGGAGCAGTAAATGAAAGAAAATAGGAAGCGGGGCAAATTTTACGATCCGAAACGGATTCGGGGCAGGAAACGGAAAAAATTTTGACCCGCCCCGAATCCGCCCCGCGATGATCCGTCCCGAAATCATTTTTATTTTAAAAAAATTTTCTTAAAATGTAATGTATTTACAAAAAATTTAAAATACAAATAATTTAGTATTCTCATTTCTAATGTATTTGAAATTTTTTAATTTTTTTGAATTGTGATTGGTATTTTTTATTTTTATAATTGATATTGTTAAATTATATATATTATATTATTAAAAATTATTATTTTATATTTTATAAAATATTAATAATATTATAATTTTATAAAAAATATAAGTTGGCAAGGCGGATTCGGGGCCGGCGGGAGGCGGGTTACGAGGCGGGAGGCGGGTTGTGGGATGTATTTTTTAACCCGTCACGGATTCGGGGCGGGAGGCGGGGCGGGTTTTTGCTTGTCGGGGCGGGAGACGGGGCGGGGCTCCCGCCCCCAGATCCGCCCCGTTTGCGTCCCTAGGTATGTGGGTGCGGTAATTCTGGTCTGTATCTATGATCTGATTTGAATCCGATAAGAACGTCAGGATTCCTTACAATCAATGAGTTGCGTGAGGTGTGGGGGTATGGTAATTTTGGTATGTATTTATGATCTGGTTTGAACCCGATAAGATCGTCAGATCTAAACATGAGAAGTTTAAACTCCCCAATAGTCCCACATCGGGTGGAATGGTTTGAACCCGATAAAAACGTCATGATCTAAACAAAGAAAGTTTATAACACCCTAATAGTTTCACATCGGGTGAAAAACTGATTCTAATTAGAATATACCTAGCCTTATACACTAATAAAAATAACTAAACTTAAGCATTTTGGGCCAATTTTTAGGCCCAACAAATTATTATTGCTAGTTGGTCGGGTCGTTACAATAAGTGAATTGTGAGAGGGGTGGGGGTGGAAGCCATAGGGTACTTACAGGCACCCAAAGAGCAAATGTGAAACTAAACCACACGTTCAATAAAATACCTGCTTGTACACTAGTTTTAGAAGAAGCATTAAATTAAAATTCCCCCCATAATCTTTTCATGCTGCCCCCATAATCTGCTCATGCTGCAGAGAGAAGCTCTAAAGTCCAAGTTAGACTTTCTATCCGAAGACGTAGAATCTCATTTCAAATTCTTACAGTGGTAGAGGTTCAAATTTTTCGTTTATTGAATTCATACTATGAAAGTAAAAGTAAGCGTTTTTGAAAAACAAGAAATTGAAGGGAAGCTGAATTAGGGATGTAAATGGATATGGATATCCGACTTTAACCCGAATCCAAATCTGACGGATATGGATTTTATTCGAGGTAAATGGATATGGATTTGGATATGGATATTAAAAATAAAAATCCGACGGATATGGATTTGGATATGGATATTGACGGTACCCGACCCGAACCCGAATCCGAATCCAAACCCGAACCCGAACCCGAACAAAAATATAATATAATATATAAAAAAAAAAATTCATGCTTTAAATCTGAATCTAAAGATAAAATAAAAAATACTTAAACTTTTGTAATCTAAACCAATATATATATATATATATATATATATATATATATATATATATATATATATATATATATATATATATATATATATATATGAGTAAGGCTACTATGCTACGGAAGCACGGAGGGCGCCGTGCTTCCACGTCATTTTCGATGTTGTGGCTTTTGAATCGTCGATCGGCTCCGTTAAACTTGATCTAGAGTATTTGAAGTACCTAGAAAATAAATTTTGCGATTTTTCGATATTATTTGCCTAGCAAACGAAGAGGCTAAAAATCAACGGCTGAAAATAAAAATCTTACAAAATGCGATAATATAGCATTAAAAATTTAGATCAAAGATATTGATCTTGTTTTATATAGTATAAAGAATTTTCTATCAAAATTTCATGTAATTTGGATATTTCTACACCGTTAAACTTTCAAACGGCTCACTATGACCATTAAAATTATTTGATTTTGTGCCCCTTCGATCACTAGACAAATGATATCGAAAAATTATAAAATTTATTTTCTAGATATTTCAAATAGAGATCGAGTTTAACGAATGATCGACGATTCGAAATCGCATCATCGAAAACGACGTGGAAGCACGGAAGGCTCCGTGCTTCCGATAGCATAGTAGCCTCACACACTATATATATATATATATATATATATATATATATATATATATATATATATATATATATATATATATATAGTGTGTGAGGCTACTATGCTATCGGAAGCACGGAGCCTTCCGTGCTTAGCTCGTTTTCGATGTTGCAAATTTTGAATCGTCAATCGGTTCCGTTAAACTTGATCTAGAGTATTTGAAGTATCTAGAAAATAAATTTTGTGATTTTTCAATATCATTTGCATAGTGATCGAAGGGGCTCAAAATCAATAATTTTAATGATCGTAGTGAGCCGTTTGGAAGTTTAACGGTGTAGAAATATCCAAATCATGTGAAATTTTGATAGAAAATTCTTTATACTACATAAAACAAGTTCAATATCTTTGATCTAAAATTTTAATATCATATTGTCACATTTTGTAAGATTTTATTTTCAGCCGTTGATTTTGAGCCCTTTCGTTCACTAGGTAAATAATATCGAAAAATCACAAAATTTATTTTCTAAATACTTCAAATACTCTAGATCAAGTTTAACGGAGTCGATCGACGAATCGAAAATTGCAACATCGAAAACGAGCTGGAAGCACGGAAGGCTCCGTGCTTCCGATAGCATAGTAGCCTTACTCTATAGATATATATATATTTGGTAAATATTATTTTCGGGTTTGGGTTTTCGGATTTTTGGTCGGGTTCGGGTTCAGGTTCAGGTTCGGGTTTCGGGTTTTTGCTCGGGTTCAGGTTTGGATGTGGATTTTTAAAATTCATCGGGTTCGAATTTCGGGTTTGGTAGTCGGGTTCGGATTCTGATTTTTAGAAACCTGACCCGAATCCGACCCGTTGACATCCCTAAGCTGAATGGACACTTATTCCAGGTAAATGAGTACTAACAACAGTCTATTTCCTGCGTAACCAGCCTGGTAATAAGCAAACAAAAGAGACCACAAACAGTAGAAATTCCTCACCTGAACAGAGGATATGGACACCACATGCTTTGGTCCACCCTCCTCACTGGCTAAAGTTCAATAGAAGCCACCCAAACAAGCCTTTCTTTTTGACTAAAATACCAATAAAGATGTTCCCCCATCTACTCCTCTCTCTTTCCTCCCTCCCTGTTGACCATTTCTAATCAAGGCAACATCATCACACCTTACAAAATTGAAAGAAAGCATAGTTTATTCCAATCCCTACCTTCCACATGCAACTAACACATATTTCAAAATCAATCCCTTCTTTTCACCATCACCATTATTCAGATCATCAAATGAAACCACACCACTCATATCCATCTCACAAACCCTCTCTCCTTCTCTCTCTCTCTCTCTCTCCAAAAAAATAACCTGCTGCATCCTTTTGAATAGCAGCAGAACCAATTATGCACCAAGAAACTCTTCTGCTGCTTCCCTTCATCCTTCTCCTGCTTCTAGCCTGCGTACTCCCTTCTCTATCCGACGCGAAGAACTACTACCGATACACCGATTGCGCTCCGACGAACTACACTTGCGGGAAGATGAGTTTCACCGTTGGCTATCCATTTCAGATCGGCACCGCCCGACCAGACTACTGCCGATATCCGGGCTACTACCTCACTTGCACCGGTAACGACACCCTTCTGATCAACATCGACGACGGAATGAAGCCCTTCCGAGTGACGAACATCGACTACTGGAACCACCTCCTCACGCTCGTCGACCCGAATTTTGCTGAGGTAGCATGCCCTCTACCAAACTACAACTTAACCATCAACACCACCATCTTCGATCACAACGACCGCAATACGATGATGACCATATACAACTGCACTAGTCCGCAAACATCCTTGCCTGCAGCCAGCATATATTCAATCCCATGTGCGGAGGAAATGCCCGGGCAGTACTATTATTATCGACTAAGCGACGAGGATAGTGCGTTTGGGAATTGCGTTACGGTGTCGCAAGTTCTGGTGCAGATATCGGCGGCAAATCAGTTGCCTGGTGGGAGTTTGAGCTTTGGAGACGCGCTGAATGAGGGTTTCATGCTGCGGTGGACAGCCGGGAAGGCGTGGTGCACTAACTGCGTAATCTCCGGCGGGAACTGCGGGTATAACACGGTTGCACGTAATGAGCAAACCTGCTACTGCCCTAACGGGACCGCTATCCGAAATTGCTTCACCGCAGGTACATGCCCTAACATGCGATTTGGTGTTGTTCGACAAAGTACAGCCTGCTTGAGTAGTACTTTGACGAGCAGCACCGAGCTAAAATGTCACGGCTTTCAAATATTTTTCAAAAGCCATGATATACTAAATGCAGCCGCAACTGAAAGTAGAAGTAAAAGTAAATCCAAATAGGCCCAGTTTCCGTTCAAGAGGCTTTTTTTTTTTTTTTTTGAGAAAGAGGTAGCACGCTACTCGCTTTATTCATTAGAATGGTAAATTAAGCTACAAGTGTGAGGCAACTCGGCTCCGAAGGAAGAAAAGCTTTAAAAAAAGAGTTAAGGTACACGAAGATGGTCCCAATCGTACACTAGCCGTTTGAACCTGGAAACTGCAGTCCCAAGATTCGGGAGGGTATTCCGGAAGATTGTATCGTTCCTGATCTTCCAAGTGGTCCACCAGCAGCCGATTAGGTCTGTTAGACTACGCTCTTGTTAAGGTGAATTGAGCGTCTTTCTCTAATCAATTTGCCATTAGTTGAGGTGAATTGATTTGAGATCATGGGGCTATTCTCTGTTTTAGATACAGAGGAGCATGAATGCAAGGTTTATAGCTGCTATAGTTAGGGCATCATATTTTTGCATAGTTTCCTATCAGGTTGATCTTTTCATTAACAAGATATTAGAGTCGGTGCCAATACATCCCACTTTACCGCTATTTAACGCGTTTGTTAGTCACAACAACTTCTGTCATTCATCTCCTATCAACTGTAGGGGGCAAATTAAAGTTTACTCTTTTTTTTCTTTTTTTCTTTTTTTTTTAAAAAAAAGAGCTTAATAGGTGGCAATATTTGATATAGTATTATTGCACGTAATTAACGAAAGACCCTTTGGATCTATTTTCGAGAAATATGATCCTATTATCTGTGACACTCCAATAGTTTCACATCGGATGGGAATGAGTTTGTCATTAGGTTTATATGAGACTTGGATACTAGTAATAATAACTGGGCTTAAGCATTTTGAGCCAGTGGTTGGGCCCAACGAGTTATTATTGCTAGTGGGCTCGGTCGTTACATTTGGCATCAGAGCCGGTTCACCAGCTGGACATGTGTGCGAGTCTGAGCTAAGTGCGGATGACAAGACTAGCGAGACGAGTCTCACATCGCACAGGTGTTCTTGTGTGTGTGTGATTGGGTGACGAGGACGTCGAGTGTCTTATGAAGTGTGACACCCCAATAGTCCCACATCGGATGGGAATGGATTTCTCATTGGGTTTATATGAGACTTGGACACTAGTAATAATAACTGGGCTTAAGTATTTTGGGCCAGTGGTTGGGCCCAACGAGTTATTATTGCTAGTGGGCTCGGTCGTTATATTATCTCAAAATTCAATATTTCAAAATTTTAACCATCTTAAAATAGTTTATAAAATTAAAATTATAAATATATATACATTTAAGTTACTCATAATCGTTTCACTTTCTTTCATTTTTACTGCTACTATAGTAATTAACCAGGGTAGATTATTCTATGTTGTGATGCAGGTAATGCGCACGGTTCCAAGATGAGCGCAAGAAAAGGTAATAACTCCCCCATTTTTTATGAATATTTCCCAATCAAAAGGTCTAGTGTTCACATATTAATTTATTCTATAATGTATATTGCTAGGATATTTTGTTTTTTAGAATTTTCAATCAAATGATTCTCATCCTCGATCAAAAATAAAAATGCCTTTTTTTTTTTGCTTCCAGACATCAAGCAAAGAATTATTTTAAAAGACAACCTAATTTGTATAAGATCTGACATAAATGAAAGAAATGTTAAATGGTCAACCCAATGAAATTTGGGTAAATTATACCAAACGGTCCACAAACTTTTTCCACATTTTTTTAATAGGGTTTCCAGCCTTCTTTTTAATTGGGTAAATTATACTTTCGATTTGATTTTTATACTTATTTAGGTAAAATGTTTGACAAATTTAATGATTCTATTAGTTTAACAATTAATTATTTGGTTTTATTCGCCAAGAAATAATTAAAACCATTAGATTCAATCTCTACAACTTCTTGCTAAAATCTATTTGTTTATTTATCATTTTAAATTTAAAATCCCAAAAGGTAGAGAGGTCTCATTAAAAACAAAAAAAAAATCTTAAATATTGAAAATTCAAAGCTTCTTTTGGATGCACAGATAGAATGTCCCATAAAACCCTAGGAAAGAGAGTTTCAATTGAACTATTATATTTGTTTGCAAATAGAGAGAAAATGGCCTCTATCCAAAAGAAAATATTTTCTTTTCTTTTTTTTTGAGAAATAGATAGCACGCTTCGTTTATTTCATTTAGAAATAAATTTAGCTCAAAATGTAAATCAACTAGGATTCGAACATGGGTCTCAGGTACTAACCACCAAGCCCTTTGTCACTTGCTCTAGGAACGGTAGGTAAATATTTTCTTCTTATATACGCTTGTACAAGATGACAGCATCTAATTTAATAGTATTACAGGAGGAAAGTTTCCAAATTGAAATCTCTTTTGTTTGATTTAATTTACAAACATCAAAATGGCCACTATTCCAAAAATTTAACTCTTCGGAACTCAACATGTTAAGGTATTAAACAATCCTATGATTATCAATGTAGAGAGGACTAATTGTTGTTTGATGCATGAGAAATGTCTACAACTCTTATGATTTTTAATACACGGGACTGTTTTATGTTATGAAAATCTAACAAATCAAACTATAGTTGAAGAGCCCTTATTTCAAATTTGTTATTTTCTATTACTGATTCAATGCAATTGGTATAAGCAATAATCTCCGTTGCCTAAGATGCCATATAATTGCTATATATATATATCAATATTATAGGTGTGAGGCTACTATGCTATCGGAAGCACGGAGCCTTCCGTGTTTCCAGCTTATTTTCGATGTTGCAACTTTCGAATCGTCGATCGGCTCCGTTAAACATGATCTAGAGTATTTGAAGTACCTAGAAAATAAATTTTACAATTTTTCGATATCATTTGCCTAGTGATCGAAGGGGCTCAAAATCAATAATTTTAATGGTCATAGTGAGCCGTTTGCAAGTTTAACGGAGTAAAAATATCCAAATCACGTGAAATTTTGATTATACTATATAAAACAAGATCAATATCTTTGATCTAAATTTTTAATGTCGTATTATCACGTTTTGTAAGATTTTTATTTTCAGCCGTTGATTTTGAGCCCCTTAATTCGTTCACTAGGTAAATAACATCGAAAAATCGCATAATTTATTTGTTAGGTACTTCAAATACTCTAGATCAAGTTTAACGGAGTCGATCGATGATTCAAAAGTCACAACATTGAAAATGAGCTAGAAGCACGGAAGGCTCCGTGCTTCCCATAGCATAGTAGCCTTACTCATATTATAGTAGTGACTAATAATGTGGCAATGGCTACTAATCATACAATGTTAGGTTCACATAAACATTTTACCAATATAGCTGTTGATAGAAGTTAATTATAGTAGTTTAAAAAATTTGAGTTGAAAATCAAAATAAATTAAAATATGAGAACTAAAGAATCACTCATCTTACAATTCAGCTGGGAATACAATTTAGCCAATATAAAGCTAACCTAATTAAAGAGGAAAAATCTAAGATAAGTGATCCATTATTAATTTTCCTATGTATTATAAACTTATTAATTATAACTTAAAAATAATCATTTTAAATTATTGTTGCATGACAATAATTAAATCACCTATAAATTGTCATATGTAAATTTCATATGTACTCTTTAATCTGTTATATCATTTACAAATTTAAACATATATATGACTAAATTTATATATAGGGATGTAACTTATGAAAGGAATTTGCTGATTATGACATATCAAAACCTAATATGGAGGTTTCTAATATTAATTAATTAATTAATTTAAATTATATTCCTTATTTTTTGATAAACAGTTTAAGAAAAACAGAATCTTTAAGATGAAATACAACTATAATATATTTTGCGTATGTTAGACAATTATTTATTATTATTACATTCTAGTTCCAATTATATCATCTTTTAGTTCATACTGTTAAACAAAAAAAAGTTATAATTATTGATGTAATCAACTCTTTTAATGAATGTTCCTTTATTATCTATGCAGATGTATTCATTGGAATCGGAAGTGGTCTATTCATATGCCTTTCCCTTATTGTTTTTGTCCTAAAGTGCAAGAAGTCTCATGACTTACTATTCTGTTGGAAGAGGAAATCAAAGACTTCGCCAAGTGTTGAATCATTCATACAGAAATATGGATCCTTAAGCACGAAATGGTATAAATATTCAGAAGTAAAGAGAATGACCAAATCCTTCACTGACAAGTTAGGAAAAGGTGGTTATGGGACTGTTTATAAAGGAAGTCTTCCTAATGGCCATCCAATAGCTGTGAAGATGCTAACAGAATCCAAAGGAAATGGGGAAGAATTTATCAATGAAGTTGCCAGTATTAGCAGAACATCTCATGTCAATATTGTTAGACTATTAGGGTTTTGTTTAGATGGATCAAAGCGAGCTCTTATTTATGACTTTATGCCAAATGGATCATTAGAGAAATTTATTTTTACCGACAGGTCTCAAATAGAATCTACACTTGGCTGGAATAAGTTATTTGAGATTGTAGTTGGCGTTGCTCGAGGGCTAGAGTATTTGCATCGTGGATGCAACACCCGTATAGTGCATTTTGATATCAAGCCTCATAATATTTTATTGGATCAAGATTTTTGTCCTAAGATTTCTGATTTTGGATTGGCAAAATTGTGCACTTCAAAAGAGAGCATTATCTCGTTGATAGGTGCAAGAGGGACAATTGGGTATATCGCACCAGAAGTTTTTTCTAGGAACTTTGGAGTTGTCTCAAGTAAATCTGATGTTTATAGCTATGGTATGATGATACTTGAAATGGTTGGAGGAAGAAAAAATGTTGACGTTTCCACAACGAGTAGCAGTGAAACTTATTTTCCTCAGTACATTTATAAAAATATTAATCAATATTGCATAGAAGCTTGTGGTGACAATGACGAGGCTACGGAGATAGTTAGAAAGATGATTCTAGTTGCATTATGGTGTATTCAAACATTGCCTGATGATCGTCCTTCAATGAGTAGAGTGGTAAATATGTTGGAAGGTGACATCAGTGATCTACAACTACCGCCTAAGCCATGAGTAGTTTGTAATAAATAAATATTTGTAACCAAACATTCCACTATCTAGAAAACGAGCATGTTATTTTTGTTAAGTGTCGAGCTAAAATGGAATACAGCTAAAAATAATACTAAAAAAGACTGGACTGCAATTTATCTTTTAAGTAAAAACATGTTCTTTTGTTCATATTTGTTTCCAAAACTTGAAAATTGAGAAGTTTGTGCTAACTACTGATATGGCCAATTTTTTGATAGAATTCATGAGAAGTTTGACCTAACCAAGTTGGGCCAAAAGTCTCATTGAATTCGGCAAATTTTACAAATAGCTAGAAAAATTCTTTAAAATGGTCATAACTTTTAGCACAAGTGTCCATTTTCGACATGTAGTTGTTTTGCGCTATATGAGACCCAAATTCAATTGTTTAGGTCTCCGAGTTTGTACTTTTAGGTTATTCTATTTTGAGTTACATTGTTGAGTTGATTATATGGTTATTTCTGATCAGATTAGTTTTAGAGATGTTTTAGATTATATTATTATTTTTTTTTTTTTTTTTTGAGAGATAGTTAGTACGCTACCCGCTTCGTTTATTTCATTAAGAAATAAACTTAGCTAGAAACGTGAAATCCAACCAGATTCAACCCAGTCTCGGTATCAACCATCGCCCTTCACACCCTCTTTGCCACTTGCTCTAGGATTCTATTTTATTTTTTTAGTAGCATTTGGATATTACTTGCATATATATTGTGTTTGGTTATTAAAAGGAGTTTGGAGTTTTGATCAATAATGTTTTCCTCTCTTCGAAGAATTGCCTTCCTTGTGTATCTCTCTTTCAGAATTGCCTTCCTTGTGTATCTCTCTTTCTGTCCTCATGCCTCTTTCCTCTAAATGCGGCTTTAGGGCTATGTCACTTCGTATCAGAGTGAGCTGTATCCTAGATGAGGACCTTGATTCGAGTACTGTTGGCTTTGAGAACCCTTCCATGATGACGCTCCTCAGCGAGAGGCGTCTGTGCATGGTCACGGTCTGCGAAAATGCTGCGGACCGCATTACTTTACATAGATCGGCTCTTCGATCCTAGTATCAAAGTAGAGCTTCCGAAATATTTGGGAGATCTATAAGCGAAGGACTTTCTTGCCCTAAAACTCCACAGTCGGGCTTCTGTATGGTAGGAGTTGTTATTATCCCGTGGGGCCCCTTTTGCAAAGACATTTTATGTTAAAAGTAGCGTTTAGCAGAAACATATAGGATTTTTTTCTTTTTTGAAATAATAAGCCTACCTAGTGTATGCAAATCCACTATATGGATAGTGTTTCCTCTGTATAAATGGATATAGTCTTCGATATATATGTGTGGCGTGACAATATATCCACAGGCCATAATGGAAAACTAATCCGGGCACGTACACAGATCTGTTGCGTGCAGAAGGACGCCCTCATCCACACGAAGTGTCACCCCCTGGGATGCAGTTCAACTCGGGCTCGCCAACAGATTCGCCGCATAAACAGAAAGCCCTCTATACATGAAGTGATAGAACTACCTGTAAAGTATACAAGAGCTATTATAAGCGAGTAACGGAGCTGAAAAGAAACTGCTAAACTAAAACATAGTCTGCTGTACATACATAAGATCCAAGGAGTACAACATTACATCTCACAACTCTGAAATATAAAATATATACATATTTATGTACAAAAGCTATAATCCAAAAGCTGCCACAAAAGAGTACTCCACGATCACGACCCGTCGAAGTGGGTAGGGATCTAACTCACGACTCTCCTTACCTTGATCAATGGCAGCGACAAGAAGAGAGGGCTCTGCAAGAAAAAGGGATAACAATGGGCGTGAGAACTGTTGTAAATAAGTAGTCCTCAGTAGGTATTGTCACTAACACCGACGGCGTACCCACTAAGTCTATGAAAACTGAAAAGTAAAGTTGGATAAGTAAAGAAGAAAAGGTAGTAAAGCTGAAAAGAAATCTACAGCTACAATGTCACTACACTAATGCTCAAGTCATACGATCACTATAATATATGCACTAACTATTTATCGAGGAGACACAATTAACTGAATCCAAAGGATTGCCACAAGGCCGGTCAAGCTTATGCCAACCTACTGCCAAGCGCCACCCTCTCGTGTGGCAAGACAAGGTAGGTCGCCTAAGATGGGTTGCTGCAACATTAACGCACTAAAGGCCAAACTCTATGTAATATACCGAAACTTCGGTAGGTTGTACCGAACTTCAGTCGAATCGATCGAGGTGCAGTGTTGAACTAGTTGGTGAGGTCCGTTAATTGCTCCGAGTGTTTCGGAGTACATTAGACGGGTGTTGGTGAAGGATCAAATGGCAACTAAGAGGGGGGGTGAATTAGTTGATAACTAAAAACTCAAGCAAAATTAAATCAGGATTAAAATTGCACAACCAAATAAAAGAAGAAAAATCAAACTCAGGTAACACAGATGATTTATCCTGGTTTGGCCCTTCTGCCTACTCCAGTCCGGTCCTTCTTCTCCTCGAGGTACCGATTTCACTGCCTTTTGAACAGGGAAAGACCAAAGCCACTTACAATCACTCAAAACTTCGTTTACAACCTCTCAAGAAGCTCACAACTACAAATAAATGAACAATTAAGACTTAGAGAATTTTTCTGAAGTTGTTGTCCCAAACAACATCCAAGCCCCCCTTTAAATACACTAGCCATCATTTCAAAAATGGAACAAAAGCCCCCCTTTAAATATTATTATTTACTATCTAATTTTTAACCCTAAGTTGTCATACATTTGGTGAGAGTATATGGAATAGTATTTGTTCCTAAAATTGTATATAAAGTTGCATATAGTAAAATATTATTTAGGTACACATATAGAACTTATTTGAATTATGAATAATTTTGAATCAGCTACTTAACCATTTAAAATTTTAATTTTATTATCCAATCTTTCAATTTATTTGACTTGAGTTGATCAATAGTAACTTTAGACATTGAATACACTATTTATTTTTATGCTTAATTAGTATACTCCATACAATATTTTTCTGTTTTGCCCCTTTTGCTTTCTATTATAGCTTTTTATCTCCTTTATAATTCATTTTAATTAATTTAAAATAAATCAAATGAATGCCCAAATTGTATACCACTAAGTTACTTTTTTTAAGATAATTTATAAACAAGCCAAATTTGTGAAATAATTTGCTCTTCTATATTTAAAATTATATATTTATATTTAATTAATTTTAATTAGCTATTAAATTATGCAATTGAAAGAATATTAATTTTTACAGCTATATTCAAAATTATATTATTATATATTAATGCTACCTCTTTCTTATATATTGAATTTTATTTTATTATTATATTCAAGGGCAAAATTATTATTTTGTTTAATTTTTATCAATTTGATCAATACCGTATTCTACTATAAACATTCAAACACTATGGGATATATATCCTCATCCTCTAGAAATAGATAAACAATATCCAAATGTGATTTAAAACTTGCTCCAGGTTATTCTAGAACATTCCACTTCTCAAGAGCAATAAAAGTTATTCTTCAAAATTTAATTCTCGAAACAAATGTACCTAAAACAATTATATTATTTTGTTTTTCAAAATGTATCGTACATTGACACTACAAATGCACTGATTATACAATTAGATTATACACGTGTTTGGAACACTTTTGAGAAAGTGGCCTATTTATGCTAAAACTTAAAAAAACATCTACTAATGCTTAAATATAAAGCTCAATCCAATCAAAAATAAAAGATTACTCTACTCAACCCACCACACTCAGCCCATTTGGCCTGATTACAAACAGAAAAGAAAAAAAAAAAAATCAATTATCATCTTCTCTTCTCTCTTCACTCAATCCACTGAAATTCTAGACGAAGAACCTTTCCCATCGTCCTCCTCCGCCATCGCAGCCAACGAGATAGAGTTTCGGCGGTTGCTAAATGCTTAAATAAGTGTTGGTAAATTAGCAGCACTCTTTTAGGTTATAGCGACACTCTTTAACTGTCACTATATACCTAGCGACCTCTCATATAGCAACAGTACTTCTTAAAAGTGTCGGTAATTTTAGCTAGCAGCATTTTTTTGACATGTACCTATATTTAAAAGTGTCACTATAGGCCGTTTTTGTTGTAGTGTGAAACGTCTATGAGAGAATTTCTACAGTGTCATACTTGCATCAAATCACCAGTAACACGTCAATTATATTTTGGCTTTCAGAACAAAATATAATAAAAAATTTTTTATATTAATCATGATAAACAAATAAATTTAAAAAAATAATTTTATTAATTTAAAATATTATATCAACAATATAATTGATATATTTTTAAACTTGTTCTCTTGCACGTAAAACAAGCTATTATTGTCGCATGGGAAAACCAGGGCATAAAAGGAACTGTAGCAGTACACCTCGCAACTTGAAAACCTTATCGTCGTTGGGAATTGGGATATATTCGTAGGTACCTTTTTTTTTTAAGTTTTTTAGGGACAATTACTTATATAACCCTGAATTGTTTCCGATTTTTCGATTTATCTTTCTTAGAAGGCTAATATTGAAAATACCCCTCCTACGTTCCAACATATTTCTAATATACCCTTAGAGTTAAAATCTGTTAGATAACTCTGTTATCTCTGTAAAATTATTATTTTGTCCTTTTCAAAATAGTATTTCGACTTTTAGTCTTTTCCAATATACTCCTCTACCGTCACCGAACTTTTTTATTTGCCCTTAAGTTAAGGGCAAAATTGGTATTTTAATTTTTTTTAACTGTGGTAGATATTTAACTCACGTTTAATCCAGATTAACTTAACAGTAGATAACTGCGGAGGTATTTTGCAATAACGGTGGAACATATGAGGTAACTCACGTTTAACCCAGATTAACTTAACAGCAGATAACTGTGGGGGTATTTTACAATAACGATGGAACATATGAGAGACATTTTAGAAAGAAAAAAAAATAGGAGTAGATTGAATATTTTTATACGCATTAGGGTAGCGTTTGGTTCGGGGATAAGTAAGAACTAGCTGTTACAGGGATAGGTACAAGTATGAGGATAAGAGTAATTTTGTGTTTGGATGAAAATAGGAATAAGGATAGGGATAAAGGGATATAAGGAAAAAAGTGTTTGGATGGTATTTGGAGATAAGAGAATAGTGAGGTGGTGAAATGTGAAAATTACTAAACTACCCCTTGGGGATAAGAGGATAGTGAGGTATTTGGGGATAAAATGATAGTGTTTGAATTGGGACAGGTTAAAGAAAAAAAAAAAAAAAGTTGTTTGGGGATAAGATTGGGGATAGCAGGATATCCCCCTTGCTATCCCCAATCCAAACACTGCCCGGGATAGGCAATTATCCTTTTTTAAAATATTTTTTTTTTTGTGTGTGTTAGTAAAATACAAAAGCTGGCATGCATGCAGGCATGCAGGGGGCAGGTGATAGTGGGGGTGGCAATCAATTGACTTCCGACATCCGTGAATGATTTCGGGCTGCCACCCTTTGTCACCGCTCTTCAGTCTTCCCGTGACCACAATCAATCTCTCTCTCTCTCTCTCTCTCTCTCTCTCTCTCTCTGCAAAACAATACGTTTTAGAAGGCGTTTTCTTCCCGCATCTTTAATATTTAGTATTTATCGAAATTATAATTAAACATCATTAATAAACATATTTTTATTAACGCGGGTATATTTATCCCGACATGTTTAATTTAACGGTTCTTTACACGACGCTTTTACCAGCGTCGAAATTATTTTTACCAATACTTTAAAGCATCGCTAAATATCATTTAAAATATCCTTAAATATAAAATTTTTTGTAGTCTCTCTCTCTCTCTCTCCTTTGCTTTTGCGCACAATTGTTTCTTTTTTTTCCCATTTTAACGTACATATATCATAGATAGTGGTGTACTCGGTTTGATTCCGGGGACATCTGGTTGTTCCTCCCTATAAAACCATTCAAAAAAATTAAGGAAAGTTTACCTTTTTATTATTTTAGTATTCTATAGTTTAAAGTGTATCGAGTTAGTATTCTATGATTTTATATTTTCTCACTTAGTACTTTATGATTTAAAGTATATCAAGTTTGAAATTTATCTAGTCAAAACAGGAGTGAAGACGGTTTGGGTTCCAAAAGTTCGTGGACGTGTGGTCGCTCGAGGCGGAGCGGCGGATGTGTCGACAACAAACGAAGGAGACAAGCTCAATGTGGAGCTTCCATGGTGAGCTCGACTCAACGCTTGAAAACTACAAATCCAACAAAGGTGGAAAATATTAGGATTTGGTTAGATTTGTAAATTAATTCTAGTTGGATTAAGATTAATATTTAAATCTACTGAAGATAAATTAAGATTTAAATATTAATTAGAATATGAATCTAACTAGATCAGAATAAATATTTAAATCTATTGAAGATAAACTAAATATAGATTTAAGTATTTATTGAAGTAGGAATTCTAAATATACTAGAATTTGGGTATGTTTTATTGTAAGTATTATATAAGCACCATGTAGGGTGCTTTTGGAGAGTGAGTATGACCAAAAAGTTGAAACTCTTTGGTAGGTTGTACCAGAGAGAGTTGGTCAATTGCATGCATCTACTGTACGGGTGCATGTGAGAGAGAAAGAGAGTTGTCATTTAGGTTTATAAAAGATAAGAGAATGGTGAAAAAGATTCAGAAAGAGGGTTCGGATTCAGTTGAAGAAGAGGAGTCAAGTGTAATCTTCTCTTATTTAATGAATCTTATTTTATCTGTATATTTTCTGTTTTGATTTTTCTCTCTTTTGTGATTGTAACAGTTTTTATTGAGAAGATAAGTTCATGGTAAAAATTCGATTTGACGCTTTCGTTGCGCAATCCCAACAATCGGTACTGAATCCACAATAATCGATATTGGAACGGATTGCAGATTCTCAAGATTCGGTATCGGGGTGGGTACCAGATTCCCAACATATTTAGCATCTACAAAACCTTTCCCTTGTGGAGTCGGATTCGGATCATAAAATCTGTGATATTCATACCCATTTCATGCACAAAAGCATCTTAATATATAGCAACGCTTAATTACCGACCGTCTCTGGAGCAAGTGGCGGGGGGCTTGTTGGTTGATAACCGAAGTCCCGATTTCGAATTCTAGTTGATTTACATTCCCAGCCAAGTTTATTTCTAATTTCTAAATGAAATGTAGCGTGTTACCAATCTCTCTCTCTCTCTAAAAAAAAAAAAAAAAAAAAAAAAGAATAAAAAAAATTACGCAAGATACTGATCACGCCATATATAATTAACATCCCACTTCGTTTATTCAAGTAAGCCTCTGTCTCTCCATTCATGCATAATATACGTACATGCTAATTAATATTATTATTGCTCAGAGAAAGGGTATATATATATAAAGGCTTTAGATAGATATGGTTTGGGGACTTAATTAGCATGAAGGGAAGGTCACCGCGCAAATTTTGGCGACCTTCTTGCTGTTGGGGGAGTTGATGTAGCCCCGCAGGCTGGGGTTCTTCGCGTACTGGCAGAAGCAGGGCTGCTGGTCCTTCAGCCGGTCGCAGCAGGCGGCGGACGGCGGGCCGGACCCGATGATGGCGCCCGCGCATGCGCTCAGCTGAGTGGGGTCGCAGGTCACCGCGACCGTCGCCGGAGCTTGCAGGAGGAGGTGGACGAGGGAGGAGATCAGGATCAGGAGGAAGAAGAAGAAAGAGGAGGATTTCACCATCATATATATTTATCGCTACCAAGTCACACCTACGGACACAAACAAAAGAGTATGTATGGGGGTGGGGGGAAATTAGTTAAGGTGGGGGGTGAGAGGAGAGGGGAAGGAAGAGGAGGTGCATGCTATTTGTAGAGCTGGCCTATAGTGGACACACAAGTGCTGCAAGCAGTGCATGCGCACTAGCTAGGTGGGCACTTCTAGCCACCGTTTGGTAAGGGATAGGAATAAGTCATTGTCCTCCCTTTATATCAAAACGCTAATTTTTTATTCGAGAATAGTAATTTTCGATTATCTCTACCAGCACATTCATTTTCTATATAAAACAATCTAATATTTTTCTTATCCTCGGGAATAACCTAATTTTCATCCAAACGTTATTTTTCTTATCCCCATATATATTTGTCTAAGGTGCGTTTGGCTCATTGTCGGAACCGGAACCGGTAACGACGAATCATTCAAAAATATTTAATTTATTATAAATGCAATAGAAAATGTACTTTAAATACTATTTTCGTGGTTTCGCACTTTCTTACTTTAATATTTTATGGTTTAAAAGTGTATTATTTTCGTACTCTGTGATTTACTTTTTTCTTTTTGTTATCCCCCGGCCCCCACTAATTCTTTTTGTTAAATCAGTGATAAAATTAAAACTAAAGAATACTAAAGTGAATATTCGATAAACAATAGGTGGGATATCTAAAGTTTTTGTATATGTTTTAACGAAAAATTAACAGAAGGGCTGACAAAAAGAGAAAAATTAATAAAACCACAGGGTACTAAACTGATACACTTTAAACCATATAATATTAAAATGAGAATGTGCGAAACCACAGGATATATAGTATTTGAATTTATCCTTAATAAAATGAATAAATGGGATACTTAATTAGAATTTTTAAAAGAGAGTTGTGGTTATGAAAGAGAAGAGTAATGAAGGACGAGCAGGGGGAGGTAATTCATGGCCGCATTGGGCTAGAAGTGAATTGAACCATTTTCATTACAAAGTGGAATGAGAATCGAAATTTGAGTTTTGTAAAACAAGTGTACAATAATTAATTAACTATCTAAACCGATGAACCTCATTCCGATTCTAAAGTCCAAATTAAATAAGTGAACTAAACAAGCCCCCTTAGACTAAGCCTACATCTTACTCTCCACTTAACCAAGGACTTTCACTCTCTTTGCTTGTTTTATCAAATTTTCTTAATATTAAAGCCTAATTTAGATTTTTGTAAACTATATGATGGAAGGGTTATAATTAAGATTTATATCTACAAGTAAGTAGATCTACAGGTAACATTTTTCTTTATGAAATGTTTTTTTTCTTTCGGAGTAATTATGCTATGTTTTCAATTTGAAACATACTTTAATTAATACCCTTATCTAATGGTTAAAGATTTTCCACTAATTTTATCCTTCTAGCTTTTTAATTTACTAAACAAACTGTAACACTCTAACACGTACGCTCATCAAAAGGTTAAAGTTTTTCCACTAATTTTTTTTTTTTATTATTTACTAAAAACTAAAATAAGAAATTCTAAGTCTCTATAACAATATATAAAGGATAAAGCTGGCGCAGTGGAAGGGTTTGGTGGTTGAGAGACAGTTCGAATCCTAGTTGATTCACATTTAAAATTTAAGTTTATTTCTAAATGAAATAAACGAAAGCAGATAGTGGGTTACCTATCTCTCAAAAAAAAAAAAAAAAAAAAAAAAAACAATATATATAAAGGATTGTAATCTCTATAGCCCCTTATCCATGGGTCATGTTGAGAGTTTACAAACCCCTTTTAGTTAGTACAATAGAAAAAAATGATAAGACAAAGGAAGATAAAATAATCATAAGATTGAAATTATTATAGGTCAACAACAATCCAAAGTTGTTTGCAGAGTAAGCATTAATTCATCAACTACGAAGGGGGTTAGTAAATCCTAGGCCCCGTTTGGTTGGGGGTTAAGGGATGGAATAACTCCTTAACCCCCATTTTATTTTCAAATACCACCAAAAAGAGGTGGAGTTAGCAAATCCCATCTTAAAAATTATCCCGCTAAACCTAACCTCAACTAACCCCACCAAACCCCAACCAAACAGTATTTTTCTATTCATAATAGAGCAATGCTTCAATACATCATAAGTATTAAAATTAAACTCTTAATTACACCATCTAAATTTTATATAAATCTTGACCATTTATTTTTTTACATGGATGGTTGAGATGTAATATGATTCTAGAGGCTACTTACTATTTTGGCATAGATACCATTCACCAGGTACCTATTTAAAGGATTTTTTGGTCATAAAAAAATATTTCGGCCTACAAAATCAATTTTATCCAACTAAAAAATACTATAACCTTCTCAAATACCTACAACAATAGTTGGAATTCAAATTACAACTAAATTATAAATTTAAATGCAAAGCAACATAACAAACTTAATTATAAATCAAATTCAATTTTTAAATATAAGACACAAATTTAAAATAAAACCTTTAGTTCAAATTTAAAATTTTAATTTAAATCAAAAATTAAAATTTGGTTTTCAGATTAAAAGTACAATGTAGATTCAAAATTTAAAAGTTTAATATAAATTTTGAAATTAAAATTTTACATTACAATACCAACTTTAAAACTTTAAATTTAAATTCAATATTTTTTTGAGTTTGAAACTTAACAAATTAGGTATTATCTAATTTGATAAGTAACAAAACTAAATAAAGGATGCTGACAAATTTAGTATACACTACTAATTTTTTTCCAATATTGTCATATTAACAAATTCAAATTGGTAACCTATTTAATAGGTTACTTTATGTAAAATCCAACTATACCCTTTACTAATTAAGAGTTTAATTTTAATACTTATGGTGTATTGAATTATTGCTCTTCATAATAACCCACTATCCTTCTTATTCCACCTACTTCAACCAATATTTTTCACTATCCTCGACTAACTCCAACTCCCAACCAAATATAAAAATACTTTAACCCCACCTTAACCCCAAACTTAATACTATTCCTAGAATAACTAGTTTTTTCACTAGTATATGACTTGCAACTCTTTTTTAGTTTTAGACTTAGTATTTCTGGGCGTGTATTTGATTCATGATTAGAATAGGAATGAGAGATAGAATTAAAATGCATCGGAACGAATTATTTAAAAATATGTAAGATTTTCAAAGAGGGTTTAAGTTAAAAGAGAAGAAAGTAAGCCAGGGAAAGGAGAGGGAGAGATGTTTATGGGAGAAAGTTTTGAATGGTATACTCCAAAATGAGCCAAATCCAGAATTTAAAGCCGGATTGAGCTATAAAAGGATTAGGCCATTACCATTTAAGAGTAGAAAGGGAATCAAAATTCCATTCCTTTCAAAATTACAACAACAAATATCAAATTTAGTAAATTCTACTCCGATTCTATAGTTTAAAAGAGGTGAACCAAAGTCCTTCCTTTCTTCATGCCACTACAGGAAATTAGCTTAAAGGCGACACTTATTTAGCGGCTTTTTGAAATGGGCCGGCCCAAAATAATTGCCCAAATTATATATTTTTTCTCTCTTTATCTAGGCCTGGGCCTAGCCTATAAGTAAAAGCCATCTCCTTCTCTTTCTCTCTCTCTCTCTCTCTCTCTCTCTCTCTCTCTCTCTCTCTAGGCCCAAATCGATCACTTACCCATCTTCTTCTACACAGACCCAACAACACGACTCCTCGCCCTTTCTCCCTCGCGGATCGACCTCACACATTTTCTAGGGTTTTTTTCTCAACTATTTTCTAGGGTTTTAGGGTGGATCGAAGGGGGGCACTTGCGTGGTGATCGACGTGGGGCGCGGTGGCGGAGGGGCAGAAGGGGGTGGCGGCGGAGGAGGAGATGGGGACGGGGAGAAGGTGTGCCGGATCTGCCATTTGAGCCCGGATCAAGGGGAGGAGGCGTCCGAGTTGATCCAGCTCGGTTGCGTATGCAAAGACGACCTCGGGATCGTGCATCGTCACTGCGCCGAGGCGTGGTTCAAGCAAAGGGGCAATAGGTAAAGAGCTGGTTAAGCTTCAATTTTAACACTCTTTAGTGTTTTTTTTTTTTTTTTTTTGGTGTTGGATTCCTACGACTAATGTATTGCAATGCATTACTTGATCTGGTAGTTTGATGTTCATATTATCTGGGAGTGTTTTGATTGTTGGTAATGTTTAAGTATGATCCAAATTCCTTTTATATAGTTTGTTGTTAAATGAGAGATTTGTAGCTCTGATAAATCATATAGGAAAGGTGATTTGTAGCTCTAATCTAATATTTACTCCTTAAAGTTTGACCTTAATTTCATTTAGACAGTTTAAATTGTAACAATTTAGGCAGTAAAGTTTGTTCATATGACAGTTTAGGCAGTGAAGTTTATATTCATTGTTTTCTTGTTTATAAGCCATGGTCACTTCGTGGCTCATCTTAATTAAGCGTACTAATTAAATATGCATTTGATGTGAATCAACTTTCTTATAGGTTGATTGCAATAGCTAATGCAGTTTATTGGCCTACTCAGATATTGGATTTACTACTGCACTGCATTCGGGCGATACTTCGTTACAATGAAACTGCAAAAGAGCCTTGTGATGCAAAAAAAAATTGTTTACTCTCAAAGTCATTTTTTGTCGTTTAACTTTATCTGCTTTTTGTGGCAGCTTCTGTCTCTAGATTAGTTTTAAGTAAGGGGGGAATGAATCTTAGATAGGTGGAAGATCTATTATTTTTTGTAGCTTAATTAGGAGGGTTCAATTCATGTTCATTTCTTCCAGTCGGCATCTATAAATTGAAGGAGAGATCATACGTGCTGTACACATGAATTTCTAGAGTTCTTAATAGTGCTGTGCCGCTCAATCATCTTCCCTAAGATTAGCTGTCACAAATACTATTAGTATCAAGTGTGTTTATGCAATGATTTATTATACTGCTAAAATTTCCAAATAATATGAGCATCAAGTGTGTTTACACAATCATTTCATATACTGCTGAAAATTGCCTTGATCTCTTTCCAAGAAATGTGTCGCTCGTAATCGTATGCAACTATCACATGCAGGATTTGACAACACTCAAAGAAAACTTGATTTATGTTTCTATGATGACTAATAAGACTAACTAATATTTTTCATTGTTCTAATTAATTGTTACTGCAGTTGGGTATAATAAATCTCGTATGCATCATCTTGGCTGGAGCTTGGTTTGGTTTTTGGGGTGTTTCGGTCCCGGGGACATGAACCGAGGTGGCGGGGTCCTCAACAACACGGCCAACTCCTCTAGGCCCAGCATCGGCGCCAGCTCCTTGGTCACGGACGCCAACTCCGCACTTTTCGGCTGCGTGGGGGGCCCCCACCTGCAACGGAGCACCAGCATCAACACAGGCCCCTACATGCGCCTCCCGGCCTCCCCCATGTCGTTTTCACTCCCTTTGTGAGCAAGAGGTGAAGCACACTTTTAGAATATCTTCCTTTTGGTTTTGTCAAATTGCATGTTTTAGATTGTGGTTCGTAGATTCGAAGTTGGGCTCGTATTGCCTTGTCGTTAACAATGCAAAGGTCTTCAACTGATTCCTTTCTTTACCTTAGCTACGGTGCACTTTGTGTTTCTTTAAAATAATGTTTTTTTTGGAACTCTTATGTGATCCCAACCAACCATTGATTGATAGATAAAATTAAGGAATTTAAGGGCTTGTTTGGTCGGACGGATTTGAGGCTTGGAATTGGAATCAGAATAATCCATTCCCATTGTTGATATTTAGTTTGAGGGAATTGACACTCCGATTCCCACAGAGGAGCACGGGTTGAGGGGGCCGAATCCCCCTAAAATGATTACCTCCATGGAGGTGGAATCAACTGTGATTCCGGAAGGGATTGAGAAAAGAACTATTTTTTCACTAACAATAATTTACATTCAAATATTAATCTATATTTAATTTTATATTATGATTTTATATTTGAATTTTGAATTATGGATTCAAAATTTAATTTTAATTCATTAAGTTCAACGTTAAATTCTAATATAAGTTTGATACTTGAATTAGTTCTAAAATTTAAATTTTCACTTTGAACTTGAATTTGAATTGTAAATTCAAATTGTGAGTTTAAAATTTGGATTGAAATTTTGATTATGAATTTGAATAGTAGATTTTAATTTTAATTAAATTTAATCTTTTTGAATTTTAATTTAAACATGATTCTGATTCTGATTCCTCTTCTAAACCAAACAAATTAGAGTTTTTATTGTTACGTTTTCAATTTAGGGCCATTCCTATTTCCTATTCCTATTCCTATTCCAATTTCAATTCCCATTTTGAACCAAACATACCCTAAAAAGTATTTGATAAGTTAAAAGCTTCAATATTTCAATTCAAACTCATCTTTTTTTGCAGTGAAATTGCTTGACTGGGGGCAGGAGGGTACCAGGACAGAAGCTGAAATTGCTAAACTGAGGGATGATTTTCTTCTTGAGGTTTCTGTTTGGCAAAAGCTTGATCACCCCAATGTAGCAACGGTAAATTTTTCCCTTGTTTCCTTTTATCCTAATAGGTTTGTTTGGCCATTAATTTGCTTATTCGCTCTCTGTCCTTCAACATGATTTCTGCCAATTTTTCAAGCAATTTGCTTTTGTGGTTGATAATAGATTTTGGGTCAAATGAAGAATACAATTTTCAAAATGAAATTAATTGTTCACTTTTGTGCGAGAAACACATTATTAGATCTGTGACATCTGTCTACTGCAGCTAGAAAGATACAGCGAACAAGCACTAGATGGAAACTAAAATAGATATACTATTTAGTATTTACTAAAGATACTACCAATAACAAGTTGTATATTATGTCTAATTTTGACGCAAGGACTAGTTGTGGGCTTTCTGAATTTTCATATAGAATTTAGTTACCTTATGTCATTTCAAATTACAGTGTGACTCTATGGCTACACATTATTGAAGGCCTGCTCACTTGGATTTTAAAAACTCTCCTGCGTAAAGTGTCACATAATGAATGATGTATAAGGTGCTATCGTTGCCTTAGTCAAGTTTCACGTAATATTTTAATCTTGTAAATTGGATATTCGACATCCAAAATTTTAAATAGTATATTTTTGTTATCTGTTATAAGCGAAAATGTTTAAGTTTCGAATTTCGATCGAGAAGTTTGAAGACAAACTTTTGATTAAAAGTTCATAGATACCATGTACAGCCAAAGCATAAAGACATGCAGCAAGAACTTGGAAGAAAACAGAGTTGTTGGTCCAAATCCTAGTTGTTGTTGTTGTTGTTGTTATTTTTATTTTTTATTTTTATTATTTTTTTTGAAGTTTGCTGTATAGATATTATATATTAGTATTTCTTCATTCTCGCTTAGCTTAGCCAGTTCTAAGAAAAATCGGAAACCAGGCACAACCAATTAGTATTTAGCTAGCTTGCAAATCCACATTTTTTAGTAATTTTGAGGTACATCTATTTGTAGCTTTTTGCTTCGATTTATATGCATGATGTTATAATTAGCTTGCAAATTTTGAGCACCAGTTGTTAACTAGTTTTCTCTTTTCTACTTTATTCTCTCTTCCCATGCTTAGCAGTTAATTAGAGAATTCAATTATAAAGCTTTATAATATTTTCTTAATTAGAGAGTTGCATTGATGGTTCCTAATTAAATTATGAGAGGCAAACTGCAACCAAATAAGTCATCTAGGCTCCGATTGATCTGGCAACGTATGACTTTTGAGCCATATTATCCATCTTGTGCTCAGTCTGATGCTCAGTCTGATGTTTTGTATTTTCTGATGCTATATATTGTCTGCTTCGCTGATGTTTTGAGCCATATTATCCATCTTTATTGTTGTGAAATTGAGTACAGTCCTTTCATGTTATACTAGATGGAGTGTAACTTGAGCTTGCTACTATTTAGGAAAGTCTTTGCCAAATGTCAATACTGATTATTTCATCATATATATATATAGGTATGACTATGCTTGGTTGATTGGTATAGTAATACTGTTGATTAAATATAGCATTACTATGCTTTTTTTTCTTTAATTACTATGAAATTTCTAGTATGGATGTACTGTTGACTAATTTTTTATTGTTTTTTAAATGGTAGAAACGAGAGAAGTTAGCCAAAGAAAGTCGAGCCAAGTACACACATTGTAATATGTCGAAAATTTTAACTACGTGGCTAATTGGGATCAAATTGATCACAATAATGCTAAAATAAAAATTAATTGCTTCCAAATTAAATTGGTAGCTTGTGAAGGTATATTGGTATAATTTGGAAGTGATTAGACGTGTTTGAAGCGAACTAGACGCGCAAAAAGGCTTCAAGTTGCTGCTGCCAAGCTATTGGTTAGTGCAGGGACTGAATCGCGAACCTGCAGGGACTGAATCGCGAACCTGCAGGGACTGATTCGCGGACTGCTGGACTGCAATGCAGTTTCAGCATTTTAAGGGGTTAAGTGATAATTATCTGATCTTATCCCTTCACCCCTATTCACCTGAGGATGCCTACGTATCCAGCTCCCTCTCCTTCACATTCTTTCACTTGTTTTCCTCTTCTTTATCTCTCTAAATCCCTAGTGGTAGCTAGGTGAAGAAGCATGGAAGAAGTGGCAGCCTTGGCGTTTTCGAGCTGATAGAAGCTGCCGAGCAGAAACCTCGGGCTATTAGAGCCGAGAACAATTTGGGGGAAACACCTAGGTGAAGGTAAGTTTGATTAGTAACTGCATCTACTCAAGATAATTTCCTTAAAGTTTATGTATGCAAGGGTTTCTTGTTGTAGAGTTGGCAGACTTGGAGGTTTGGGCTGATTGGAGCTACCCAAGTGGTAAATTCAGCTAAGCAAGGTTGAAACTTGGGGTAATTAACTTAGATCCCAGCTAAGAATTAACTATAACTGCATAAAGACTAGATCTAAGGCATTAAAATTGGTGTTAATAGGTAGAAGAAGCTGAAGTGCTGCCCTGGATTTGGGCGCCCAAATTGAAGGAGGCTGATGGAGCCTCTTTGATAGTTCGAATTAAAAGAAAACTTGATGAAGCTTCGAATTAGGTGAGTGATTAGTTTTTCCCGAGGTTGAGTGAGAGGAGTTACTCTAAAGAGGTTATAAGTACTTGAGTTACTTAATTTGAATTGTCATAGAGGCTGCGAAGGAGAAGCGAAGTGCTGAAATTTCTGCATTGTGCAGAATTTCAGCATGATGCAGGTTTTAATATGAGCTGAAACAGGTCATGGGAGCAATGAATTGAGCTAACAGAAAATACTAATTATCATCTCAAAGTTTCTTCTTTTTCAAGTCTTCGTTAACATTTTGCATTTCAGTTTGCCAAACGAAGGTGACTCGCAATGCAAACATGGAAAAATTTCGTAATGGCTACCTGTTTCCTGAGGTAATCAATCCCCTCTCCCTCTTGTTTCCTCTAAATATTTTAACTGTTTAGTCTCCAATTTCTGCCAAAATTAACTTCGGTGAATCTTGTTGGCATTTTTTTTTTCTCAACAGAATTATAGTAGTGTTTGATGATATCTTAAGTACTCTGACGGATCTATGATTGTCTTTGATTTTCTTTTCCATAATAGAATTGAAATCAGATAGAGAAGAATAAAAAGGCACACATGCAAAAGTATCTAGATGCCAAGGTGATAAGCTTAGGAGTTGGCGATACAACTGAACCTATACCGACAATAGTAACATCAGCTATGGCTGAGCTACTCTTTAGTTCCTTGCAAACAATAACTTCCTACATTTCTTCCTTCAAATATACATAGGTAGATGATTTTCACATTGATCTTTTTGTTAAGTATATTCTTATTTTATTGTAAGAAATTTTTGTTTTTGTTACAGGATTTTGAGTCTTCGGGCACTTGCTATACATCAGCATGATCAAATCCTTCCAGTGATACTTGATTATTTCTTTTGTATTTGGACCTATTATGCTCTTTAGCGTTATTTTATGCTTTGAGCTACTATGTCATTTCTAAAAAACTGTTTTTGGATATTATAGTGTTTTATTATTTTATTGATGTTAAGAATGTGAGGAACAATTAGTATTTTGGTTTCATTCGATACTCTTGGCTTACATATGAATGAAACAATTTTTTTGCTATGAATGTGTCATTTTTGTATTGTATATATCTTCCATACAATTACTATCCCTAGCTAATATGTATATTAAAAACTTCATATATTTCAATCAATTGTAGCTTTATAAAAAGCCATTGTATATGTATATTAACAGCTTCCAAAAAGCCACAATATAATTTTATTAACAGCATCAAAAAGCCGCAAAAATTATAGCAATGTGGCATACCAAATGCCGCTATACTAATTAAAAACGGCTTTTTAATTGCCATAGCTTTTAAAAATGGTATTGTGGCAAAAAGCCACTATAGATAATCAAAGGTGGCTATAATAGTGCCACAATTTGAATGTTGATAGTGGCTTTCAAAAAGCCGCTATAGGCACTAAAATACGGCTTTTACAAGATGCCGTTATATTGCATAGACCTGTACCGACTCAGTTTTCACCGGCTTTTTTTGTGGCTTTTTCAAAAAAGCCGGTATTTTTTATTGCGGCTTTTCAAAAAGCCGCTATAGGTATCCATAAATGCCACATTTAATACAAAATGTTGTAGTGTGCACAATCTTGATACTAAGGATTAAAGTGCCATAGCACAGAAGCGTGTCAATTATTGCCTGGCATAGCTCGACACTAGCATGCCTCCATGCCAACATGTGGAACGTGTCGCACACAACCACTTCAATATTCACGAAATTTTTACGCTACTTCGTACGATTGTGACTCGCCCACCCGCCTCACGCCACTTCGAACATGACTTCAAACCCAACACGCCGCCAATACGATGACATGGCTCTCCCGCCATACGCTCGGATCTTTGCCAAAGTAACGCTTGTGTTCCAATTGATATGCATGACCTCTTAGCTAGTGGCACGATTGGCGCGATTTTATTTTAGTGTTTTTGTCCCAATATACTCTTATAATATTATTTTAAAAAATTTAGTATAATAGTTATGAATATTAACTATAAAGCTTATACTACACCCATAAATTAATATAGTGATAACTAAAACTTCTTCCCATAAATATGCAATTTTATTGCTCTGTAGAGATACATAAATAATTAATCCTTTTTTCTGAGTCCGGCTAATATATTTTTATGAGATTGTGTGTCATAACTGTTGCAGAAAAGACCAAAAAAATTATAATTTTTTAACAAATTAAATGAAAAAATTCATGATCAAAATTTTTGTAAATAAAATGTTAATTGTTGACCGCAATTTCGGAAGCCTAAACAACTTCGAAATGCCTAATTTGCCTAAGATCAAAATCCGTATGGTAGAAATCGTCAACACCATCTTTTCAATTAAAAGAAAAACAAAATTTCTTCTTTTTTTTTTGTTGAGAGATAGGTAGCACGGTACCCATTTCGTTTATTTCGTTAAAAAATAAACTTAGCTAGAAATGTGAATCAACTAGGATTCGAACTCGGGTCTCGAATATCAACCACCAAATCTTTTGTCACTTACTCTAGGGACGATCGATATCGAATACCAACCACCAAATCTTTTACTACTTGCTGTAGGTCAAAAACCTTCTTTTTTGACCTTTTAATTGCTGGGTTTTCAAGTAAAGGACACGCAAGAGCACAAGCAAATATTTCAAAGCGAACAAGAGTGCAATGAGGCTAGTATGTGCCAAATAATAGTTTACGGAAGAGTGCAACAAGACATATAAGTGACAAATACGGTTGTAATACCAGTGTAATGGATTGAAAAATAGTGTTTTTAAGCCTGTAATGGTGCAATACATTAGTTATACCAGTGCAATGCATTGTAAGAGTGTTATTAAGTTTGTAATGGATTGAAAAGGAGTGTTATTAAGCTTGTAATGGATTGAAAAAGAGTGTTATTAAGCTTGTAAGCTTGTAAGGATGCAGTACATTAGACTACACGCAAACGAGCTTAGTAAAGCACATTCACTAGGCGTTGCACTAATTATCTGGTTTAACGTTATAACATGAGGTGTGGAATTTATCTAGTCAAAACGGGAGTGAAGACGGTTTGGGCTCCAAAAGTTCGCGGACGTGTAGTCGCTCGAGGCGGAGCGGCGGATGTGTCGACAACAAACGGAGGAGACAAGCTCAATGTGGAGCTTGCATGGTGAGCTCGACTCAACACTTGAAAACTACAAATCCAACAAAGGTGGAGAATGTTAGGATTTGGTTAGATTTGTAAATTAATTCTAGTTGGATTAAGATTAATATTTAAATCTACTGAAGATAAATTAAGATTTAAATATTAATTAGAATATGAATCTAACTAGATCAGAATAAACATTTAAATCTATTGAAGATAAACTAAATATTGATTTAAGTATTTATTGAAGTAGGAATTCTAAATATACTAGAATTTGGGTACGTTTTATTGTAAGTATTATATAAGTACTATGTAGGGTGCTTTTGGAGAGTGAGTATGACCAAAAAGTTGAAACTCTTTGGTCGGTTGTACCAGAGAGAGTTAGCCGGTTGCATGCATCTAGTGTACGGGTGCATGTGAGAGAGAAATAGAGTTGTCTTTTAGGTTTATAAAAGATAAGAGAATGGTAGAAAAAATTCAGAAAGAGGGTAATTCGGATTCAGTTGAAGAAGAGATGTCTGGTGTAATTTTCTCTTATTTAATGAATCTTATTTTACCTATATATTTTCTGTTTTGATTTTTCTCTCTTTTGTGATTGTATCAGTTTTTGTTGAAAAAATAGATTTATAGTAAAAATTCAATTTGGCGCTTTCGTTGCGCAATCCCAACAATCGGTACTGAATCCACAATAGTCGGTATTGGAACGGGTTGCGGATTCTCAAGATTGGGTATCGGGCCGAGTACCAAATTCCCAACATATTTAGCATATGCAAAACCTTTCCCTTGTGAAGTCGGATTCGAATCATAAAATCTGTGATATTCATATCCATTTCATGCACAAAAGCATCTTAATATAGCAACATTAGCAAAGCCTACAGCCGTCGCGACAGTGGCAAGTACTTGGTGGTTGAGTAATCCGAAGTACTCGAGTTTGAATTCTAAAGTTGATTATTTTATTAAGCTTTATTTCTAAATAAAATAAACGAAGCGGGTAGCGTGCTACCTATCTCTCAAAAAAAAAAAAAGAAAAAGTACACAAGATACTGATCACGCCATAATATATTAACGTCCCACTTCGTTTATTCAAGTAAGCCTCTCCCTCTCTCCATTCATGCATAATATACGTACATGCTAATTAATATTATTATTGCTCAGAGAAAGGGTATATATATATAAGGCTTTAGATAGATATGGTTTCGGGACTTAGCATGAAGGGAAGGTCACGGCGCAAATTTTGGCGACCTTCTTGCTGTTGGGGGAGTTGATGTAGCGCCGCAGGCTGGGGTTCTTGGCGTACTGGCAGAAGCAGGGCTGCTGGGCCTTCAGCCGGGCGCAGCAGGCGGCGGACGGCGGGTCGGACCCGATGATGGCGCTCGCGCATGGGCTCAGCTGAGTGGGGTCGCAGGTCACCGCGACGGTCGCCGGAGCTTGCAGGAGGAGGTGGAGGAGGGAGGAGAGGATGAGGAGGAAGAAGAAACAGGAGGATTTCACCATCATATATATTTATGGCTACAAGTCACACGTACGTACACAAAAGAGTAAGTATTGGGGGGGAGTTAATTAAGGTGAGGGGTGAGAGGAGAGGGGAAGGGAGAGGAGGTGCATGCTATTTGTAGAGCTGGCCTATAGTGGACACACAAGTGCTACAAGCAGTGCATGCGCACTAGCTAGGTGGGCATAGGGATACAAACGGATCCGGGTTGGTGGAGCTCCCGCCCCGATCCGTCCCGACGGGAGCAGTAAACAGGAGGAAATAAACGGATTCGGGGCAGGAAACGGAACAGATTTTACGATCCGAGACGGATTCGGGACAGAAAACGGAAGAAATTTTGACCCGCCCCGCCAAGATCCGCCCCGAATCCGCCCCGAAATCATTTTTATTTTAAAAATATATTCTTAAAAAATAATATATTTATAAAAAAGTTTAAAATACAAATAAGTTAGTACTTTCATTTCTAATTCATTTGAAATTTTTTAATTTTATTTTGAATTGTGATTGATATTTTTAATTTTTATAATTGATATTATTAAATTATATATATAATATTATTAAAAATTATTATTTTATATTTTATAAAATATTAATAATATTATAATTTTATGGGCGGGCGGATCGCGGCGGCGGGAGGCGGTTACGAGGCGGGGCGGGTTATAGGATGTATTTTTTAACCCGTCACGATTCGGGCGTTTTTGCTAGTCGGGGCGGGAGACGGGGCTCCCGCGCCCCCGTATCCGCCCCGTTTGCATCCCTAGGTGGGCACTTCTAGGGTGCGTTTCATTGAACCGAACCGGTAACGACCAATCATTCAAAAATATTTAATTTATTATATATTAATGTAATGAAAATTTTCAAATACTATTCTCGTGGTTTCGCTATTTCTCACTTTAATATTTTATAATTTAAAACAAGGTTTAAAGTGCCGTGGCTATTTCTCACTTTAATACTTTATGATTTAAAACAAGGTTTAAAGTGCCGTGGCTATTTCTCACTTTAATACTTTATGATTTAAAACAAGGTTTAAAGTGTCGGGCACTGTAAGGCCACATCGCTCGTGTATGAGGCGTGCGTTCTTGCCTAGCACGATGCGGCAGACGTACACGCGGGTCTTGACACGTGGCAATGGCGTACGTGTATACCTTACGACCTCCTACCGACACACTTTGTATGATTTATTTCAATTTTTTTGATTCCAATAAACTCTTATAATATTATTTTGATAGATTTAGATAAACAATTATGAATCTTTGCTATATACATCTTATTATATTCATCAATTAACATGCATATAAGCTTTTGGTAAATAAAATGCAACTATACCCGATATAGAATAAAAAATAAATTACAATAAAATAATTCACAAATATAATTATTATTTAAATTTACATCTTTATATAGAGATGACTCCTTAATTCCACATAAATTGTCGCGCTTGATTCTATGGCATATCGTCATCTGCTGATACAAGATTTATTTGACATTGTTGATATAAGTATTGTCGGTATTGTGAGAAAGTCATATATTCCCGATATGTGTCATTGTATTGTCGAAGATAACCTTCATATGCAGCTGGATCGTATATATAATGGACAACAGTCATCTGTGGTATATAAACTAAAATATCATAAGGATATGGATTGTATGGAATAGAAAAATCATAATGTGGATATGCATGAGTGGACGAAAATTCGCCGTATGAGCTTTCACTATGTAATGGGATGGATTGGGAGGGGGAAGCATCAGAAGGGGGGGGTGAGGGATAATTGCAAAAAAACAAAAAAAGAAAAAGCAAAAGGACAAAAAAAAAAAAAAAAGGGAAGGGAATGGGGGGAGGGGATAATTGCAAAAAAAAACAAAAAAAAAAAAGGAAAAGTAAAAAGAAAAAAACTTAGTGCTGTCGGGAGACACGACACGGTGCCGCGGCACCGCCGCGTGTCGCATTGTCTCGAACGCAGGGGTGCCGCGGCACAGAGGGGGGTCCGAGACCCCCCCCCTTAACCATGCCTCTTCCACAGCGGCACGGTACGTGCCCCAGTGGCTCGGGCGGCACGTACCGGCACTTCAATCCTTGGTTTAAAAGTGTATCATTTTCGTACCCTGTGATTTACTTTTTTCTTTTTGTTATCCCCCGGCCCCCACTAATTCTTTTCGTTAAATTAGTGATAAAATTAAAACTAAAGAATACTATATAAAGTGAATATTCGATAAACAACAGGTGGGATATGTAAAGTTTTTGTATATGTTTTAACGAAAAATTAACAGAGGGGCTGACAAAAAGAAAAAAATTAATAAAACCAGAGGGTACTAAACTGATACACTTTAAACCATATAATATTAAAATGAGAATGTGCGCGCGAAACCACAGAATAGTATTTGTATTTATCCTTAATAAAATAGATAAATGAGATAATTAGAATTTTAAAAGAGAGTTGTGGTTACGAAAGAGAAGAGTAATGAAGGACCAGCAGTGGGAGGTACATAATTCATGGCCGCATTGGGCTAGAAGTGAATTGAACCATTTTCATTACAAAGTGGAATGAGAATTGAAATTTGAGTACGTTTTGTAAAACAAACACTAATTAATTAACTATCTAAACCGATGAATCTCATTCCGATTCTAAAGTCCAAAATAAGTTAACTAAACAAGCCCTTAGACTAAGCCTACATCTTACTCTCCACTTAACTAGGGCTGGAAAATGAGCGAGCCGGCTCGCGTTCGACTCGCGTTTGACTCGATATTTGGCTCGCTCGAGCTCGACTCGAAATTAAATGAGCCGAGATTGAACAAAAAAAAGGTTCGAAATTCATTTCAAGCCGAGCTTGAGTATTACTCGGCTCGTTCGAATTAGGCTCGAAAAGCTTGAATTGATGCTATCAAGTTTTTAGCCGTTGGATTGAGAGATGTGCGGTTAGGATGATGTGGGCCCCCTAGGGTTGAGTGGGTGGTTGGTTGAATAGTATGATCTAACGGGTGAAAATCATCAAAGGGGTGGATCTAACGGTGGAAAACTTGGTAGCACCGAGTGTTTTGTACTATTAATAGCATAGCAGCCGGACTCTCTCTCTCTCTCTCTATATATATATATATATAGAGTTGAGCTAGAATACTTTCAAAAGCACCATTGAGGTGGTGCTTTTGAGTTTTTAACCATTGGATGGGAATATGTAAGGTTGAGATTGATGGTTGTAGGTGGTGATTGATGGGATAGGTGGTGGTAGGTGGAATAGTGTTAGATCCAAAGGCTATTAGTAATCAAAAAAGTAGATCCAATGGTTAGAAACTTAGAAGCACCAAAAGTTGGTGCTTCCAAAAGTATTCTAGCTCAATTCTATATATATATATATATATATATATAGTAGAGCTACTATATTATCGAAAGTATAGAGGATCTAGTGTTTTCGATTTTTTGATTTTTAGATCCACCCCTTTAATCATTAATTTCTCATCTTTACATTAATACTATTATTATTTTGTTGGGACCACTCAATCCGTAATCATCCCAACCATATAATTCTTAATCAAAAGGTCAAATTCTCTATATTTTCGATAGTATAGTAGTTCTACACTATATATACATATATATTAAAAAATATATAAATATAATATATTTTAATTATATATAGGCTGAGTGAATAATCCTAGTTTAGTTAAATTTGGGCCAATGTTGTTGAGTCATAAAAACAAACCTAATAGACAAATAAAAGAGTAAAATTTTAATAAATTTATACATTTTTTTCTTTCTTTCTTTCATAGAGCTCTAAATTTTTAATATATTTCTCTCTTTCTTTTTTTTCTGTCTCTCATCCTAAGTGGCCAAGCCGGAAGCCCTCCAAGTTACAAAGTGTAATAAATCGACTTTTTACCTAAAGGAAATTTGACTTTCGTTTCTGAATGTTATTGTGCGTAAATGTATTATAAGAGCACACGTCAAATTTCAGGCGAAACCGAGCTAAAACGAAAAAGTTATGCGACCCGAAAGATTGACTTAAGTGAATAGTAACTTCAGTTTTTCGGATGAGCCGGAAATAGAAGTTGGATTCAGGTGCGTACCGAATTCCAAACCTGGGCTTCCAATAGCTCGTTTCGAACGGCTCGACTATACTGGAACCGTTGGTACTGACGGAATCGAATTCTGGTGCACGGTTATCGAGAAAAAGGATTTTGAACGATTTGACCTAAAAGTTAGAGAATTGGGGAATAACGGAGAAAAAGAGGAGATGTGATACTTCGCGAATCCGAGACCAAATCAAACGAAGTAAAAGGCCGTATTCGATGTTCTCGACGCCAACGCGCCGGCGCGATCCGATCGTGAATCGACGGACGGATCTCCGGAATCGCGAAAAGAATGCGAAGAGGTTGAAATCGTGTAACGGCGGAACGCGAAGAGTCTCAATATTTTATGTGCCGAAATGCGAGGGTTTGAGCTTGGAGGGTCCTGTGTGCGTAATTCACTTACTGGCAGGGGCTAAAGTGCAAATCAGAGTTCGTGTTGGACTAAAATGCAAAAAGGGCCTATGTGCATATATGGGTTTTAGGGTTTCATGGGCCGAACCCTAACCCTAAGTGACCCCTTCACCTCCCAAACCCTCAGCCGCCTCCTGCCTCCCTCTGCCCACGCCGTACGCGCACCCCCGTCCTCCGGCGATCTCCCGGCCCGGGAGAGCCACCCCGAGCCCTCGGCCACCTCTTCCTCCTCTTCCCTCGGCCACCTAGCCACCTTGGCGAGAGAGAGTGCGGGGTTGGTCTACGAGGCGAGTACCGGCATCCACGGGCCGAGACCAATCGTCGGCGCCCATCGCGCCGCGCCGCCGTCGGAGCCGCCGCCGGAGCCCCGCTGCTCCCTGCGGCCGGCCTTGAACACCAGACCAGAGCACTGGGTGATCCGAGTGTTGCGCGTCGCCGCCGTTCCCCGTCGGGTGCACCAACCTCCACGACGTCGGACGGCCGCGGTGCACCTCCCCGGCCATCCCCGTGCATCGTCGGCGCCGCCCGAGCCAACCACCCGCCGCTTGCGGCCGCCCGATCGAGGTGCGAGGCCGAGCTCGGGTCATCTTCACTACCGAGCGCCGCCGCCGACTGGCGACGTGAGCACGACCTCCCCCGACCACCTCCCGCCGGATCCACGCCGGCCCGAGGGTCCCCGGCCGCCGCGCGCCGTCGCCGGAGAACCCCAACCCGAGAACAAGTTGGGAGCTTGGATCGCCGCCGTCGCGCCTCCGCCGCCGCTCGCCGCCGGCTACCTCCTCCTTGGACCTCCGGACCCGAGGCTTGCTCCTCCGACCAGGACGCCGCCGTCTTGTCGCCGTGGCCGACCTAGCTCCCTCATAGCCTCGGTAAGGATTTACTATTCCAGCACTTAGTTCTAGGGTTTGGGCACAGTTTCCGAGGCAAAGATGGGTCTTTTTGACCATGTGAGGTGAGCACGATCATTGGAATTTCGTGCTGAACGCGATGCTCACCTCCGTTCTGAGTCTCGAGGCCTCGTTTAGCGGGACGAACGTACTTTACGCGCTGTGCACGCTGTTTACTGAAATTGATGTCGCTTGTGCGCGCACTACGATGTCCGATTGTGCTCCGAAAGGCGAGCACGGTCTTCAGCATGTCGAAGACTTAAAGTGTGTGCGATTTCAGAATTTGCGATGCATTGGTTTGCGTGCACAGCCCATAATAACCCTATTTGTACATGAAATAATGCGATTTAGGATTCTTCAGGGACTTGTTATGCGATTGTAACCTCCTGGGCTATCTTGGGCGGTGTGTACGTCTTTGCGGGTAACCTACGGGTATTTGTCCAAGGTCCCGAGAAACTTTTCGGAAAATAGTAAGTGTAATTCGGGCGTTCGTCGGCGAAATTCGACGACGGAACGCGACTTTGGTTCGGATTTCTTCCGACGCTTTTCAGAGATTATTTCCTTTGTCGCAAAGCCTTATTGGCTGGTCACCCGCGTCGTTTCGAGAGTCCAGAAATGACGGGTGAGCGACGGTGGGTTCCGGTGTCAAAGTCGACGCTTTCGGGAACCCGGATCGAAAGCAGTCGTTTTATTCTTAGTCGTTCGAGACGATTACGTCGTGGGGTTGTGAGTTAATGTTCTAGTATTCGGTGGGTTAGTTTCGACCCGGTGAACCCTCGTAGGTTCGATTGTTTCTTCCCGGCGGTCGCGGATACACCTTTCGATACTCAGGTGGGTATCCGGTTTGACATCCGTACAGTGGTACACGCTTGGTGACACTCTTTCACTCTACTCTACTCTACTTTACTTTTCTTACTTGCACCTTACTGTCGTTTCTATTCTCTACTCATTTATATGCATACTTAGTATACTTGATAGGAGTAGAGTGGTTTGAGTTTACAGCTCTTCAGCGACCTACTTGGTCGATCCTTTACAGTTTCAGTGACCTAATTGGTCGGCTTGTCTATAGTTTCTCAGTGACCTATTTGGTCAGTTTGCTTCAGTTTCAGTGACCTGTTCGGTTGGTTTGTTTCAGTGCTTCTGTGACCTACGTGGTCGGCAAGTTTACCTGATGACCCAAAGGGGTCGATGTCCCTTTAGGGACGGGATTGTCAGCTAGTTGCGACGTCGGCTTTGAGCATAATAGCATCGATCGCCCCGGGACTCGAGCGCATATCACGAACACGGGCGGTCGATCCACCGGCCGTGTTGTTCTTTTCCTAGGAAAAGTGGTTGGACGCCAACCCGTGAGCCCATAGGCTATCTTGGGTTGAATGCGAGGCTTAGAGACGGGGGCATTGCACGAGGTCTACGGACCAACATTGGCGGTTATGGATTGGGTATTTACTTTCTCAGCTTTTCGATGCATACATACAGTAGCAGTTTATTTATATTACATATATCTCTCTCCTGCTTACTTTAGCTACTGTATCTACTTATCAGTCCTTCCTTTGCTTTACTCCGTTACTAGTGGATACCCACTGGGAGGGGAGACATGTTTACATGTTCTCACCCCCCGCCTTCTTTTTCAGGTGACGCAGCTGGTCCCAGTGGGACAGCAGGTGAGGAGCGAGTCTAGTGCGCGTGTAGCTCCTACCCGTATCGGTTACTTCTTTACTTTCCTTGCTTTATTATCTAGAGTACATTTTGGTTCAGTTCTAGTTCTACTTTGGTTTACTTACAGTGATATTTTAAGACTTGTGATGTTTTTGGGATTGTGATATGGAACTCATGTTTTGGGAAACAAACTGTCTCCTACCCTTCGTGGTAACATTTCAAAAGAAAGGGTTTAAAAGTGAAAAGGTTTTCTACCCCTCGTGGTAGTGTTTTCAAAAGAAAGCGTTTCCGTGTGGGAAACGATTTTAAAAAGGTTTTCTTAAGATTTATAAATAAGTAAATTGTGAATGTGGTGAATGGTTGTATGATATTGTGTATTCAGTCTATTTGTTATTCATACTGTTGTGGTTGAGTTCCTGGATGAATTGTAAACACTCTGTACTTGTGCGACGCCGTGCAAATACAGGGGAGACTCTGTCCGTGTGTACAGTGGCCTCCCTGTATTTGTGGCGGATCTGGTTCACCTCTGGGGGTCAGGCTTTAAAAAAAAAAAATTTCGCTGTATTTATTTACCAAAGGGACCCCGGGGCATGACACAAAGTAACAGCATATGCCCGCTGTTGCCTACATTGCTATTAATTGTATGCTTGAGAAAATATACATAATATTTTTATAAGTAACAAATTATTATTTATATATAATTTTAATTTTAGTTTATATGATTGGATAGTTTAATCCAATATTTTTCTATATAATTTATTTATTTTTAACCGCATAAATAAAAATAAATAATATGAAGATTGAAGGCGGAAGAGAAGACGTGAGGTTGAAAAAATTTGATATTCAATTCATAAATTATTTTTCTTCATATTATAATACTATATTTCATATAATTAATTTGTATTTTAAACTATTAGACATATTTTTGTATCAAATTATAGATAATATTTTATACAAATTAAACTATATATTGATCGTATGATGTTGAGAATTTCAAGCGGCTCGTTTAGGGCTCAAACTCGCTCGACTCGAAATTAGGCTCGCTCGAGCTCGGCTCGAATTAATTTCAATCCAAGTTTGAGCTTAAATTTAGGCTCGAAATTAATTTCAAGCCGAATTTGAGCCGAGGTAAGCTCGCTCGAGCTCGGCTCGTTTCCACCCCTACACTCAACCAAGGACTTTCACTCTTTGCTTGTTTTATCAAATTTTCTTAATATTAAAGCCTAATTTAGATTTTTGTAAACTATATGATGGAAGGGTTATAATTAAGATTTTTATCTACAAGTAATTAAGTCTACAGGTAACATTTTTCTTTATGAAATGTTTTTTTTCTTTCGGAGTAATTATGCTATGTTTTCAATTTGAAACATACTGTAATACCCTTATCTAATGGTTAAAGATTTTCCACTAATTTTATTCTTCTAGCTTTTTTATTTACTAAACAAACTGTAACACTATTACACGCTCATCAAAAGATTAAAGTTTTTCCACTAATTTTTTTTTTATTTACTAAGAACTAAAATGAGAAATTCTAAGTCTATAGCAATATATAAAGGATTGTAATCTCTATAGCCCCTTATCCATGGGTTATGTTGAGAGTTTACTAACCCCTTTTAGCTAGTACATAGAATCGAAAAAAATGATAAGACAAAGGAAGACAAAACAATCATAAGATTGAAATTAAATTATTATAGGACAACAGTCCAAAGTTGTTTGCAGACTAAGCATTCCTTAATTAACTACGAGGGGGTTAGTAAATCCAAGTGGCTTCGTTTGGTTCGGGTATAAGCAAGAACTAGTTATACCGGGGATAGGTACAAGTATGAATTTTCGTAGGAATAAGGGTGTTTTTTTGTTTGGATGAAATTGTGAGTATAAGCTGAAACTAGAAAAATTGTATTTGGATGGTTAAATTGGAATAAGAGGAATAAGGATTATAATTTGTGTGACGCCCCACCCCAATAGTCCCACATCGGATGGGAATGGAGTTGTCATTGGGTTTATGAAAAACTTAGACACTAGTAATAATAACTGGGCTTAAGCATTTTGGGCCGGTGGTTGGGCCTAACGAATTATTATTGCTAGTGGGCTGGGTTGTTACATTTGGTATCAGAGTCAATTACCAGCCGGAAGTGTGAGATGGGTCTCGGGCGAGAGTGCGGATGACGGGCTAGCGAGACGAGTCTCACATCGCCTAGTACTGTGAGTGCGAGTCGACGAGGACGTCGGGCTTAAAGGAGGAGATTGTGAGACCCCAGGATAGTCCTATATATGAGATATAATAGGGCTAAAACTCTTAAGCCGGCCAAGAGGTTAAGAGAGTTAAGCGTCTTTAGGACGGGAGTAGTCACAGGATGGGTGACCCACAGGAAGTTGGGCGTCACAATTTGAAATTAAAATTATATTATCTAATTAATTAACATCAAATATTATATTTATAATTTAATTTTTAAATATTATATTTATAATATTTAATTAAAATTCATAATTTTAAAATTTTAAAATTCATAATTTTAAATTTTAAAACTTATAACTGTAAAAATTTAAATTTTAAAATTATTAAATTTAAATTTAAGACTAATTTTAAAATTAACAAATATCAAATATCAAATTTAAAATTTAAAAATTTAAAATTTAAAGTTAAAATTTAGAATTTTAAATTATAAATTTTAATTCTAAAATTATAAATTAAATATTTTCAAATTTTAAATTTTGATTTATTTTTAAATTTTAAATTCTAATTTAAAACTTCTCTCTCTCTCTCTCTCTCTCTCTCTCTCTCTCTCTCTCTCTCTCTCTCTCTCTCTCTCTCATATCAAGTGGGCTGGAACAAGCTTGTTCCAGCCCCGGGTGGGAACAGTTGTTCCCACCCTTAACGAGTTGTACCTGGTACAACCCGTTATGGTGGGAACAAGTGTTCCCACCATTACTTTTTTTTGTTTGGGTACAAGAGGGGGGATAAGCCCCTTGTACCCGATCCAAACGGTACCATATAGGAGTATATGAGTTGCAACTCTTTTTTAGTTTTTTTTTTTTTTTTGAGAGATAGGTAGCATGCTATCCGCTTCGTTTATTTCTTTAAGAAATAAACTTAGCTAGAAATGTGAATCAACTAGGATTTGAACTTGAGTCTTGGGTATCAACCACCAAGTCCTTTGCCACTTGCTCTAGGAACGATCGGTAACTCTTTTTTAGTTTTAGACTTAGCATTTCTGAGCGTGTATTTGATTCATGATTGGAATAGGAATGAGAGATGGAATTAAAATGCATCGGAATGAATTATTTAAAAATATTTAGTTCATTAGTGGAATGAAAATCTGAATGAATAATTAGAATATGTAAGATTTTCAAAGAGGGTTTAAGTTAAAAGAGAGGAAAGTTAGCCAGGAAAAGGAGAGGGAGAGATGTTTAATTATGGGTGAGAATTTTGAATGGTACACTACTCTATAATGAGCCAAATCCGGAATTTAAAGCCGGATTGGGCTATAAAAGGATTAGGCCATTACCATTTAACAGTAGAAAGGGAATCAAAATTCCATTCCTATCAAAATTACAACAACAAATATCAAAATTATTGAATTATACTCCGATTCCATAGTTTAAGATAGGTGAATCAAACAGGTCCTCCCTTAATTTCTTCGTGCACAATCTTGGTACGAAGGATTAAAGTGCCATAGCACAGGAGCGTGCCAATTATTGCCTGGCATAGCTCGGCACTAGCATGCCTCCATGCCAACATGTGGAACGCTTGTGTTCCAATTGATATGCATGACCTCTTAGCTAGTGGCACGATTGGCGCGATTTTATTTTAGTTTTTTTGTCCCAATATACTCTTATAATATTATTTTGAAAGATTTAGTATAATAGTTATGAAAAATTTTGAAAGATTTGGAAAAGACTCACCATATTTAAATATTTGAATTTCTTATTCTATATGTTTATTTTTTATTTGTTTAAAAATAACTTTTAGTAGTTGGCACGAAAAGAATATTCCGATCAAATAATGTCTTGAAAAGTATGTAATATTCAGTGTTCAAGTTGTTTTTCCAAACAAAAAAATTTGATCACCTTTCGAAGGTGAATATGTTGTTCTAATAAATCATATATAATTGTCAAAGTTGTTTAAGAAACTAATTAATACAAATCAAAACTCTTAAGTGGGGATCGAGGACTTGCAAGCAACTTTAATTTTTTTTAAAAAAAAAGAGATAATTTGAAATGTGTTTATGTGAAGTTACAAAATTGCATATTTATATTTCTGCAAAATTTTAAATATCGAATATACCCTCTATAAGCATCAAATTAAGTATGCAAATTTATTGCTATACTTGGCTATCGTTAGTTAGTTGATAGTTTAATTTTTACCATCTAAACCATTATGTCCGTCTTAAAGAAATAGTTTTCCATTTTTTTTGAATTTACAATTTATAGTTTACGTGGAATGACATAAAATTAGAATAAAAATATCATAATTAATAAATAATTTTAAATTTAAATAGAAAGATATTTATTGCAAAATAGAATGATTATTTTGTAGGAAAAAATAATCAACTTTTAACTAATAAGCTGACACCGACCGTCCCTAGAGCAAGTGACAAAGGACTTGGTGGTTGGTATTCGTGACCCGAGTTCGAATCTTAGTTGTTTTACATTTCTAGCTAAGTTTATTTTTAAATGTAATAAACGAAGCGGGTAGCGTGCTATCTATTTCTCAAAAAAAAAAGAAAAAAGAAAAAAAAAAAAATGCAGGATATATTTATAAATTATGCTACTTTGAAGGATTTGTATGATAACTAAAACTTCTTCCCATAAATATGCAAATATTATTGCTCTGTAGAGATACATAAATAATTAATCCTAAAAAAATTCTTTGAGAATTTTTTTTTTCCCAGTCCGGCTACTATATTTTTATGAGATTGTGTGTCATAACTGCAGCAGAAAAGACCAAAAAAATTATAATTTTTTAACAAATTAAATGAAAAAATTCATGATCAAAATTTTTGTAAATAAAATGTTAATTGTTGACCGCAATTTCGGAAGCCTAAACAACTTCGAAATGCCTAATTTGCCTAAGATCAAAATCCGTATGGTAGAAATCGTCAACACCATCTTTTCAATTAAAAGAAAAAAAGAAATTTCATTTTTTTTTTTTTTTTTTTGAGAGATAAATGGCAGTGCGCGTTTCGTTTATTTCGTTAAAAAATAAACTTAGCTAGAAATGTGAATCAACTAGGATTCGAACTCGGGTCTCGAATACCAACCACCAAATCTTTTGTCACTTACTCTAGGGACGATCGATATCGAATACCAACCACCAAATCTTTTACTACTTGCTGTAGGTCAAAAACCTTCTTTTTTGACCTTTTAATTGCTGGGTTTTCAAGTAAAGGACACGCAAGAGCACAAGCAAATATTTCAAAGCGAACAAGAGTGCAATGAGGCTAGTATGTGCCAAATAATAGTTTACGAAAGAGTGCAACAAGACATATGAGTGCAACAAGACATTGGGCTAATCCTTGGGATGGACCTTGTGCTACCCAACGGATGTGGGTGCAGGCGAGCTTTTGTGGGGATGTGGGCCTGGCGATTTGCTCCGGTCCCAAATCTGAATTTTTGTCACCAAGTGGACGTGGCAGGGGTAGATGGCTGGCGTGTGGGCACGACTTCAGATGGTGGGGGGGCTGAAAGGGGGGCCCACAGGCAAGTAGGAAGTGACATGGGGGCTGAGCTGGAAGTTGGGACTGGGTGTAGGGAAGTGGAGGACAGTGGATTGTTGAAGGGCCAAAGTCCTATGATCGTACCTGTGGTGTGCTCCGACACACCCACTAAAGCAGGGAGGGGCCAATTGGCTAGGGGTGGCACCCAGCCGCGACAGTGCCAGGTGTCGGATGCTGGGGCACGTGGGGAATCGAGGTCGAACCTTACTGGGTTGCGAACCAGTAAACGACTCGCGATGGGGGACAAGACACGTATCCTGGCTCGGGCTATGGCTAGGAAGGCCAGTCTTTGCGAGGGGCGGAAGGAGAGTGGTGGCGACTGTAATGTCAAAATGCTTATTCGCAAGAGCCGACTGTGCGGCGTTATACTGGGTGAGGCGGAGGCGACGGGCTTCGAGGGGTTTCTTGCGGAGCGTGCTTAGAAGGGCTCCGGAACTCGACTGTAGACACCGTTTTGGGGCGTGCTGGGTGTCTTTGGATAGTGCGTTGTGTGTTAGTGTCTTTTTTTATGTTAGGTGTTCTTAGTTGGAATGTCAGGGGGCTTAATAGCCTCGCTAAGCGTAATGTTGTTAGGGCTGTAGTTTCTAAGTTGCCTTTTGTGGTTTTGTGTTTTCAAGAGTCCAAAGTGCAATCTGTTTCTGGCACTTTCCTTCGTAGCTTTGGTGGGTCCTTCTTTAACAAAAGTGTTTACCTTGAATCGGATGGTTCCGCTGGGGGTGTAATCACGTGCTGGAACTCACACTTCTACTGTGGATCCGACGTCCTTGTGCGTAAATACTCGATTACCGTTCTTTTGAAGCACATTAAGTCCGGGGTTATGTTCTACGTTACCAATGTGTACGGACCACCGTCGTGGAACGGTAAGGAGGAGTTCCTTGCGGAAGTGGCACAACTTAAAGCGCATTGTGAGGGTAGGTGGATAATTTGTGGCGACTTCAACTGTATTAGAAGGCCTGAGGAGCGTAGAGGCAAGACTTGGAGCACTAGATCTATGGCAATGTTTAACGATCTTATCAGTGATCTAGCGATGGTAGACCCGCCCATGTCTAATCAGTCGTTCACGTGGTCCAACATGCAAGAGAGCCCGACCCTTGCGAGACTCGATCGCTTCCTACTTTCGACAGAATGGGATCATGAGTTTCCTTGCACCAAGGTCGAAGCCCTCCCCCGACCCACGTCAGATCACTGTCCCATTTTGCTTACTACGGGAAGAAGCAGCAAGGGCAAGAAAATCTCCTTCAGGTTTGAGCAAGCGTGGCTCAATCATGAGGGGTTTCGTTCCAAAGTGCCCGGGTGGTGGAGGGAGGGATCGATAAAAAGCTCAGCGGTGCTCACATTTACTGCGAGATTAAGACATTGCAGACAGAGAATTAAAGAATGGTGCAATAGCGAGTTCTACAGCATCCGGGGGCTTAAGGAGCTTTTATTGGGGGAGATCCACCAGTTCGATCTTTGGGAGGAAATGGGTGATTTGTCAGAAGAGGGACTCATGAAGAGAGAGGAAGTGAAAGATAGATTAATGAGTGTTCTAAAGGACGAAGCTTCCATATGGAGAACAAGGGCTAAGCGACCAGCCGTGAGGGGGGCGTAACACAAAGTACTTTCATAGTATAGCTAATGGGAGAAAAAGGACCAATGGGATCGGTGTTGTTGAGGATAACGGTCGAGTCTACCACACTGAGGAGGATAAGAAGAAGTATTTCTTTTACAAGTTTAAAGAGATCTTCTCAGTTGAAGCTACGGCACCACCATCCTTCGGGGATTGGAGTGGGCTCTTTACCACGGAACGACTTTCAGAATCTATGATGAGAAGGCTTACGGAGGTTTTCACCTTAGAGGAGATTAAGGATGCGGTTTTCACCCTAGGTAGTGACAAAGCGCCGGGCCCTGATGGGTTCCCACTTAGGTTCTACCAAACCTTCTGGGAGACGATCAAGGATGATCTTTTCAACGTGTTCTTGGAACTATATGAGGGGTCGCTTTCCACTGCCCCCTTCGATTACTCATTTATCTGTCTAATACCCAAGAAGGAAGGGCGACCGCCGCGAAGATTTTCGACCTATCTGCCTTATTAACGGCATCCAGAAGATTATCTCTAAGGTACTAGCAAATCGATTGGCGGAGGTGATGAACGAGTTAATTTCGCCATCCCAATCAGCGTTTCTGAAAGGAAGGAACATCACGGATGCGTTCGTCACGGTATCAGAACTAATTGGATGGAGCTGTAAGACGGGAATTGAGGGGGTCGGCATTAAACTAGACTTTGAAAAGGCGTACGATAGGGTCCATTGGCCCTTCCTATTCAGTATTCTTCGATGGTGGGGTTTCGACACGAAGTGGTGTGGCTGGCTCGAACAATGTATCTGCAACGCCAAAGTAGCTATCTTAGTAAATGGAGAGCCGACCAATTGGATCAAAACGAAAGAGAGTACGCCAAGGGGATCCGCTTTCACCCTTTCTCGTTCTTGTTAGTCGCCGAGTGCCTCACCGATTAGCTAACAAGGCAACTTCCAATAATCTTTTCGGGGGAATTGGCGGTGGTAGTAGTAGAACGATCATCACACGGTTGCGAGATGATACCTTCTTCTTCGCAGTGGGTAGGGACAGTTATATGAGAAATCTAAGGATGATGTGGCACCTTTTTGAGAGGGCTTCTGGACTGAAGATCAACAGAGACAAGTCGGAGGTACATTACCTTGGTAGGACGGAGGTAAAGCGGCAAGACTTGCGAACTTGCTTGACTGCAAAGTCGGCAACTTTCCCACCTCCTATCTGGGGTTCCCCCTCTCCCCAAAACCTCCCACGAAGGAGGCATGGAGAGGGGTCATTAGGAAAGTGCAACTGAGAATCGATGGATGGCAAGCTAAGCTACTGTCAAGAGGGGGCAGGCTTACCTTAGTCAACGCGGTGCTAACCAACCTTCCCCTATACTTTCTGTCCGTCTTCAAGGCACCAGGGTGGGTGATCAAGCGCATTGAAGCCCTCCGTAGAGATTTTTTCTGGAGTGGCCGGACCGATCAGGCAGGCAGAGGATGTTTAGTTGCTTGGAAAAACGTCTGCGCTAGTAAGAAGGCAGGCGGCCTAGGCATTCTGGATGTGGCAAGCATGAATCTGGCACTCCTGGTCAAATGGTGGTGGAGGTTCCATACAGCACATCACCTACAGTGGATCAAGATTATCCGGGACCTATACTACCGTAGAAGAAGACCTCTGCGGGAGGGAAGTAGTTTCAGGCCATTCTCGTTTTGGTGGAGAGGGGTTTTAACCACTAACGATATTTTCAAGTGGGGGATCACCTACAAGTTGGGTAATGGATGCACTATTGACTTTTGGTCGGATAGGTGGTGTGGGGAAACCTCACTCAAAATGGCCTTTCCGGAGATTTTCTCGTTGTTGGACGGAAATCCATCTTTCGTCAAGGATTGCTTTGAAAACGACGACTGGAATTGGGATAGGATCTTGGGGGACGATGCGAACCTTCTGACTGGATTGGAGCCTTCTATTTCGGCACTCAAGGAAAGGGTCGGCAGCTATAAGGTAAAGCCGACACTCGGACGTGATAGGGTGGAGATGGTGTAGCGACGATAAATTCTCGGTTAAATCGGCCTATAGGATGTTGGCCGACGGTGGAACGAGGGATAGGCGCACTAGCAAGATCCGGAGGCTCGTATACCACTCAAGATCAAGGTGTTTCTTTGGCTCGTTACGAAGAAAAACCGCTTACCACAGATAATCTTGTTAAGAGAGGGTGGACGGGGGATGCGGCTTGCGTGTTGTGCAGGGCCCACAACGAGACCGTCGACCACCTATTCACTCAATGCATATTTCTCAGGTATCTCATGGTGATGGGACTAGACGACGTCCGAGCTGAGGAACTGGGTGAAGATGTCCGGGTCGTTTGGGATAAGTGGATTGGTAAGACTAGGGTACACGGTTCGGGTAACAGAATGGCCGAATTGATCGCTTGCTGGTGGACTATTTGGAAGGCTAGGAACAATCTTATTTTTCGTCAGCAGCAGTTTGAACCTTTGGTAGCCGTCAGGAGGCTCAAGAGTCTGTTAACTTCGTGGAAAGACCTGCTCTGAGTGTTTTTTTTTTTTTTTTCCTCTCTGAGGCCCTCGTTGCCTCACCTCTGTAGCTAAGTTCATCTATGCAATGAATGAAGCAGGTAGCGTGCTACCTATTCTCAAAAAAAGACATATAAGTGACAAATACGGTTGTAATACCAGTGTAATGGATTGAAAAATAGTGTTTTTAAGCCTGTAATGGTGCAATACATTAGTTATACCAGTGCAATGCATTGTAAGAGTGTTATTAAACTTGTAATGGATTGAAAAAGAGTGTTATTAAGTTTGTAATGGATTGAAAAAGAGTGTTATTAAGCTTGTAAGCTTGTAAGGGTGCAATACATTAGACTACACGCAAACGAGCTTAGTAAAGCACATTCACTAGGCGTTGCACTAATTATCTGGTTTAACGTTATAACATGAGGTGTGGAATTTATCTAGTCAAAACGGGAGTGAAGACGGTTTGGGCTCCAAAAGTTCACGGACGTGTAGTCGCTCGAGGTGTCACGCCCCGGGTCATTTTAGAGTATAAAAACAGCGGATTTTTTTTTTTTTTATAAACCTTGACCCCAAGGACATGTCAGACACAACAAATACGGAGAGACCACTTTGTACACACGGACGAGTCTCCCCTGTATTTGCACAGCATCGCACAAGTACACAAAGAGTCTTTTACAATCATACAACCACAACAAAGTGTAAATGTAAAGAAATTAACTTACATCCATACACAATCACCATTCACCACAGGTTCATTCACATTTACTCATTCATAAAACCACATCTATCATTTGAAATGTTTCCTACTCGGAAACTGATTTTGAAATGCTAAGTTATAAAATCCACGATAAAATCTTTTAAAAACTGGTTCCCACACGGAAACCTTTTCTTTCATTAAAACGCTACCACGAGGGGTAGAAAACCGTTTTCTAACATAAATCCAAAACCATTATAAAAACCCAATATTACTTAATATCCCAAAGTATAAGTAGAGAACATGAACCATATATATGTCTAAGTCGTAAACAAAGTAAACAGGAAGGGTAAAGGAATAACCGACAAAGGGACGGAGCTATGTCGCGAACTAGACTCGCTCCTCACCAGCTGTCCCACTAACCCCCGCAATGTCACCTGAAAAAGAAGGCGAGGGATAAGAACATGTAAACATGTCTCCCCCTCCCCGTGGATACCTCGCGGAGATAGACACAAGAGGAGATAATAGTAGTACAGTAGCTATGATAAACAAATAAACGGGAGAGATATACAGATATGAAACAACAGCTACTGTAAATATGCGTCAACAGGTATAGAAGCTCAAAAGTACCCAATCTGAACCAATGCTCTCTTGGTCAGCACCGCAGACCTCAAGCCAGCTCTCTTGGTCAGCACCGCAGACCTCAAGCCAATGCCCCTACTACTCTCCCAAGCATATAACCACATTTACGGCTCACGGGTCGATCCACTGTCGAACCACTTTTTCGGAAAAGAACACCCTCACTTGCGGTGGATCAGACCGCTGGTGTTCGTGAAATGCGATGAGTACGTATCGGGCGATCAATGTAGATATGCTCAAAGATCATCCATCCGCAACTAGCCGGCAATCCACGCCCCCCTATGGCCCATCGACCACGTGGTCGTCAAGTAACCGAAGAACCAACCGGTACCAATGCGAGTGTGGTGACCAAATAGGTCCCAAGTACGAAAGTGACCAACCGGGTCCCAAAGTATGCGAGTAAGCGACCAACCGAGTCTGAGTAGAGAAAGAAACTGACCACTCAGGTCAACTAGGATGGAACAACTCAACATCCTCTCAACTGTATGCAAGTACTACTGAAGTAAACTGACCGAACAGGTCACAGATGTCATAGGCTGACAAGAAGTAATCTACTCTACTCCTACACATGATACTAAACATGAAAACACTGAGTAGAGTAATACTGTAACAAACAGGTGCAAGATATATCTAGGATAAACGATATAAACAGTAAGGGTGGAAGGAACGTCACCAGCGTGTACCACTGTACGGACGTCGGATCGAAGTACCCACCTGTACGACTGTCGCGTCTGTCTCCTGACTGCAAAAGAGTGTCAACCGGACCTAAGGAAGGTCCACTGGGTTAGTGTCTAATCCACCACTAATAAACACTGACACCATATCCCACAAACTAATCCCACGGAGATTGGTTTTCCGAAACCAATTACTGTAACTCGCCGGAAGTCCCGTAAACAGCACCGGGACTCCGCCGGGACCCACAAACTGTCCCGGAACACAACGACTCATACCAAGAGTCACCCGCTGCCACCAAAACACTTATTTTAGTGTGACTGGGCAGCAAACACAAAACCACACATCGAAACAATTATCGTCGGACAATCGTTTCGATCCGGGTTCCTAGAAGCGTCAATTTCGACACCGGGACCCACTGTCGTCCACCCGTCATTTCTGAACCATCGAAATGATGCGAGTGACCGGCCAACAAGGCTCAGCGACCACACAATAGTCCACAAAGTACCATCGGAATAATTCGAGGCAAGATCGCGTTAAGTCGGCGGATTTCGCCGAGAAACGCATCGAAATCGACTTTTCGATTTCCGCGAAAGCCTTCGGATCATGGACAATCAGTCCATAGGTTATCCCTAACTCACACATGCTGTCCACAGCAACCTCGAATAGTACAATTACACAAAAGCCCTCCGGATTACCCGAAATCGCACTATTTCATGTGATTTCGGGGCTTCTATGGTCCGACTACTCTAACCAAAAATCATTTAGCCAACCAATACACTCACTGATAGGTTTCGGCGTGCCGGAGGCCGTGCTCACCCTTCGGAGCACTTCTGGACACTGTGGAGAGCGCGGGAGCGACCCAAAATTCAGCGAACTGCGCGCACTGAACGAAAAGCATGCTTTTTCTCGCAAACCAGAGACTTGTTGACCCTAACTGAGGAGAGCGCTGTGATCGTCACTGACAGACGATCACTGTACTCCCCTCCGGAGGCATCGGAACAGCCTCGGGTCTCCGAAACAGCACACGTAAACCGAAACAGCAGCCAAAAAGGCTCTAACAGGAGCGACATCGCCAAATCAGCGAAACGAAGCTTTCCCTACTGAAAATAAAGCGAGCACGATGATCGGTGATGAGGCACGATCATCGTGCTCCCTTCCGTACTGATTAGGAGGCCACGGAAAGCTCAGAACCAGAAGCTACTCAAATAGAGCCCTATTTCGGGCCTTGGCGGAGCAAGCTAGCTCGGCCGGCCGGCACGGCGGCACGCTCGCGGCCGAGGGACGAGTGCGGGGGATGAGAGGAGCATGGTGCTCACCTTGTATGGCGGCGGGAAGCGGCGGCGGCGCGGTGGAGCGATGCCTAGCTGCGGCAATCCGGAAGCATGGTCCGGCTCCGCCAACGAGGAGCTCCGGCGAGCGCCGCGGTGGCCGAGTGCGGCCGGCCGGGCGGAGCCGGTGCTCACGCGGGCCGCGGCGAGAGCGGCGCGCGGTGGTCTTTGGAATATCCCGAGCCCACGTGGGCTCGGCTCGAGTTCCCACGACACCGGCGACCACGGCGGCGATCGGGGTGCTCCGGGATAACGGCGGCGGTCTCGGGAGGCGATGGAAGGTGGCTCGGCCGACGTATGGCGGTTGTGGTGCTCGGAGGCCCATTTGACCTCGTCTCGGCCCGCACAGGGCTGGGCGGCCGCGGTTGGGCGAGATGGCGACGGCGACCCGCGATGGCGGCGACGATCGGCGGGGTGGTCGGTGAGGTCCGAGGGGAAGGCCACGGGAATGAGCCCAGTGGCCGCGGTGCGGAGAAGAAAGCCGCGAGCCCACCTCGGCCGGCTCGGGTGCAGGGCGGCCGCGGGCCGACGAGGAGCGCCGGCGGCCCGCGGGGATGTCGGCGGCACCCGCGAGGTCGGAGGAGGAGGAGGAAAGCGGCGGATGTGCGTGGGGAGGCCGAGAGCCCACTTCGGTTTGGGCTCGGGCTAGCGACCCGAGGCGGCTATAGCGCGGCGCGGCGGCGCTTTGGGTGGCCGGGCGGCGGAGGTTGACGGCGGCGGCTCGTCGATGGTCGCGAGGAAGGCGGTGCGGCCGGAGTCGATGGCGGAGCGCGGAGGTGATCCAAGCCGGCTCGCTGGTTCTATCCGATATAAAGAGAGACATGGAGAGGAGGTGTTGCGGGGGCTTTTCCGGCGGCGGGGGTGGTCGCGGCGGCGAGGCGTGCGCACGGGAAGGGCGAGGGGTTGATGGAGGCGGTTACAAAAAGTTGGGGAGGTGAGGAGGCTTAGGGTTAGGGTTTCACAATGGAACTCTAACACATACTCTTATACATAGATGTAAAATTCGCGATTTAGTCCTCCATAACTAAATATTTTTAACTGAGTCCTTTACAGCGCGTGTAATACGCGTGCACGTACCTCTACGTTCGATCTCGCGCAATTCGGTACATAAAATATATGGACATTTGCAAAAATACTAATTTGCCAACATTGACCTCTCCTCGATCAACGTGCGATTTCTACGGATCCGTTCGTCGGATTCTGACGAACGGATTGCACCAATACGATCGACACGTCGAAGACATCAAACCCACGATTTTGTTTCGCCTTGATCGGTCACGGATCCGCGAAGAAATCCATCCCCTCTCAACAATCCGATTATTACACATCGACCCCATTGCGATCATCTTGTAATATCCGACGATCCGTCCGGCGGATTTCCGATCGGACGCGCCCAGCGTTCGGCACGACGGAGACAGAGTCTAGCCTTTTATTTCATTCGATTTGGTCTCCGATCTACGAACCCATCTCTCCATCAAATCCGTAATAAACCAACTTATTAACATATATACTTTATATATGTAAAATCGTTCGGGACCCTTTTTCTCGACAACCGTGCATCGGAATTCGATTCCGTCAGTGCCAACGGTTCCAGTACATCTGAGCCGTTCGAAACGAGCTATTGGAAGCCTATATTTGGAATCCGACACGTACCCGAACCTAACTTCTATTCCCGGCTTATCCGGAAAACTGAAGTTACTATTCACTTTAAGTCGAGACTTAGGGTCGCGTAACTTTTCCGTTTTGGCTCATTTTCTCCTGAAACTTGACCAGTGCTTATGTAATTAAATTACACACATAAACATCGTCAACAGAGAGTCAAATGGCATAGTCAAAATTTCGGTTTTCACACGAGGCGGAGCGGCGGATGTGTCGACAACAAACGGAGGAGACAAGCTCAATGTGGAGCTTGCATGGTGAGCTCGACTCAACACTTGAAAACTACAAATCCAACAAAGGTGGAGAATGTTAGGATTTGGTTAGATTTGTAAATTAATTCTAGTTGGATTAAGATTAATATTTAAATCTACTGAAGATAAATTAAGATTTAAATATTAATTAGAATATGAATCTAACTAGATCAGGATAAATATTTAAATCTATTGGAGATAAACTAAATATAGATTTAAATATTTATTGAAGTAGGAATTCTAAATACTAAAATTTGGGTACGTTTTATTGTAAGCATTATATAAGCACCATGTGGGGTGCTTTTTGAGAGTGAGTATATATGACCAAAAAGTTGAAACTCTTTGGTGGTTGTACCGGAGAGAGTTGGCCGGTTGCATGCATCTAGTGTACGGGTGCATGTGAGAGAGAAAGAGAATTGTCTTTTAGGTTTATAAAAGATAATAAAATGGTAGAAAAGATTCAGAAAGAGGGTTCGGATTCAGTTGAAGAAAAGATCGAAGTCTGGTGTAATCTTTTCTTATTTAATGAATCTTATTTTATCTGTATATTTTTTGTTTTGATCTTTCTCTCTTTTGTGATTGTATCAGTTTTTGTTGAGAAAATAAATTTATTGTACAAATTCGATTTGACGCTTTCGTTGCGCAATCCCAACAATCGGTACTGAATCCACAATAGTCGGTATTGGAACGAGTTGCGGATTCTTAAGATTCGGTATCGGGCGAGTACCAGATTCCCAACATATTTAGCATCTACAAAACCTTTCCCTTGCATGTGGAGTCGGATTCGGATCATAAAATCTGTGATATTCATATCCATTTCATGCACAAAAGCATCTTAATATATAGCAAAGCCTACCGGCCGTCCCTAGAGCAAGTGGCAAAGGACTTGGTGGTTGATAACCGAAGTCTCGAGTTTGAATTCTAGTTGATTCACATTTCCAACTAAGTTTATTTCTAAATAAAATAAACGAAGCGGGTAGCGTGCTACCTATCTCTCAAAAAAAAAAAAACAAAAAAAGTACACAAGATACTGATCACGCCATAATATATTAACATCCCACTTCGTTTATTCAAGTACGCCTCTCCCTCTCTCCATTCATGCATAATATACGTACATGCTAATTAATATTATTATTGCTCAGAGAAAGGGTATATACATATAAGGCTTTAGATAGATATGGTTTCGGGACTTAGCATGAAGGGAAGGTCACGGCGCAAATTTTGGCGACCTTCTTGCTGTTGGGGGAGTTGATGTAGCGCCGCAGGCTGGGGTTCTTGGCGTACTGGCAGAAGCAGGGCTGCTGGGCCTTCAGCCGGGCGCAGCAGGCGGCGGACGGCGGGTCGGACCCGATGATGGCGCTCGCGCATGGGCTCAGCTGAGTGGGGTCGCAGGTCACCGCGACGGTCGCCGGAGCTTGCAGGAGGAGGTGGAGGAGGGAGGAGAGGATGAGGAGGAAGAAGAAACAGGAGGATTTCACCATCATATATATTTATGGCTACAAGTCACACGTACGTACACAAAAGAGTAAGTATTGGGGGGGCGTTAATTAAGGTGAGGGGTGAGAGGAGAGGGGAAGGGAGAGGAGGTGCATGCTATTTGTAGAGCTGGCCTATAGTGGACACACAAGTGCTACAAGCAGTGCATGCGCACTAGCTAGGTGGGCATAGGGATGCAAACGGATCCGGGTTGGTGGAGCTCCCGCCCCGATCAGCCCCGACGGGAGCAGTAAACGGGAGGAAATAAACGGATTCGGAGCGCGCAGGAAACGGGGCAGATTTTACGATCCGAGACGGATTCGGGGCAGAAAACGGAAGAAATTTTGACCCGCCCGCCAAGATCCGCCCCGCCAAGATCGGCCCCGAATCCGCCCCGAAATTATTTTTATTTTAAAAATATATTCTTAAAATATAATATATTTATAAAAAAGTTTAAAATACAAATAAGTTAGTACTTTCATTTCTAATTCATTTGAAAATTTTTAATTTTATTTTGAATTGTGATTGATATTTTTTATTTTTATAATTGATATTATTAAATTATATATATAATATTATTAAAATTATTATTTTATATTTTACAAAATATTAATAATATTATAATTTTATAAAAATATTAGTTGGCGGGGCGAATTCGGAGCGCCGGGGGGAGATGGGTTATGAGGCGGGGCAGATTATGGGACATATTTTTTAACCCGTCACGGATTCGGGGTGGGAAGCGGAGCGGGATTTTGCTAGTCGGGGCGGGAGGCGAGGTGGGGCTCCCGCCCGTATCCGCCCGTTTGCATCCCTAGGTGGGCACTTCTAGGGTGCGTTTGGCTCATTGTCGAACCGAACCTAGAACGACCAATCATTCAAAAATATTTAATTTATTATATATTAATGTAATGAAAATTTTCAAATACTATTCTCGTGGTTTCGCTATTTCTCACTTTAATATATTATGTTTTAAAACAAGGTTTAAAGTGCCGTGGAACGGGCGTGCTATCGCCTAGCACAAGACGGTACGCTTTGCGTGCCGACACGTGGCACGCCGGGCGTGCCGACGTATACGCACGACCTCCCATCGGCACGCTTTGGCACGAATTTATTTTAATCTTTTTGATTCCAATAAACTCTTATAATATTATTTTGATAGATTTAAATAAATAATTATGAATCTTTGCTATATATACCTTATTATATTCATCAATTAACATGCATATAAGCTTTTGGTAAATAAAATCCAACTATACCCGATATAGAATAAAAAATAAATTACAATAAAATAATTCACAAATATAATAATTATTTAAATTTACATCTTTATATAGAGATGATCGCTTAATTCCAAATAAATTGTCGCGCTAGATCATATGGCATATCGTCATCTCATTGATACAAGATTTATTTGACAATGTTGATATAAGTATTGTCGGTATTGTGAGAAAGTCATATATTCGATATGTGTCATTGTATTGTCGAAAATAACTCGCATATGCAATGGATCGTATATACAATGGACAACGATCATACGTGGTATATAAACTAAAATATCATAAGGATATGAATTGTATGGAATAGAAGAATCATAATGTGGATATGCATGAGTGGACGAAAATTCACCGTAAGCTCGCTTTCACTATGTAATGGGATGGATTGGGAGGGAGGCATGAGAAGGGGGGGGAGGGATAATTGGAAAAAAACAAAAAAGAAAAAGCAAAAGGACAAAAAAAGGGGGGGGGGGGGGTAATTGCAAAAAAAAAAAAAAGGAGGAAAAGTAAAAAGAAAAAAACTTAGTGCTGCCGAGACACGACACGGTGCCGCGGCACCTGCCGCGTGTCGCATTGTCTCGAACGGCATGCGGGGGTGCCGTGGCACAGAGGGGGGTCCGAGACCCCCGAGACCCCCCCCTTAACCATGCCTCTTCCTCGGGCACGGTACGTGCTGCACGCACGCACGCACTTCAATCCTTGGTTTAAAAGTGTATCATTTTCGTATTCCTGTGATTTACTTTTTCTTTTTGTTATCCCGCCCCCACTAATTCTTTTCGTTAAATTAGTGATAAAATTAAAACTAAAGAATACTATATAAAGTGAATATTCGATAAACAATAGGTGGGATATCTAAAGTTTTTGTGTATGTTTTAACGAAAAATTAACAGAGAGGCTGACGAAAAGAGAAAAATTAATAAAACCACAGGGTACTAAACTGATACACTTTAAACCATATAATATTAAAATGAGAATGTGCGCGCGAAACCACAGGATAGTATTTGAATTTATCCTTAATAAAATGGATAAATGAGATAATTAGAATTTTAAAAGGGAGTTGTGGTTACGAAAGAAAAGAGTACTGAAGGACGAGCAGTAGGAGGTACGTAATTCATAGCCGCATTGGGCTAGAAGTGAATTGAACTATTTTCATTACAAAGTGGAATGAGAATTGAAATTTGAGTTTTGTAAAACAAACAATAATTAATTAGCTATCTAAACCGATGAATCTCATTCCGATTCTAAAGTCCAAAATAAGTGAACTAAACAAGCCCTCCAAAATAAGTGAACTAAACAAGCCCTTAGACTACATCTTACTCTCCACTCAACGAAGGACTTTCACTCTTTGCTTGTTTTATCAAATTTTCTTAATATTAAAGCCTAATTTAGATTTTTGTAAACTATATGATGGAAGGGTTTTAATTAAGATTTATATCTACAAGTCTACAGGTAACATTTTTCTTTATGAAATGTTTTTTTTCTTTCGGAGTAATTATGAAAAATTTCAAATACTATTCTCGTGGTTTCGCTATTTCTCACTTTAATATTTTATGATTTAAAACAAGGTTTAAAGTGCCGTGCACGGAGGTGTGCCGTTATTGTCCTAGCACGGCACGGCACGGGCACGCTTGCGTGCCGACAGATACGCACGACCTCCTACTGGCACGATTTGGCACGGATTTATTTTAATTTTTTTTATTCTAATAAACTCTTATAATTTTATTTTGATAGATTTAAATAAATAATTATGAATCTTTGCTATATATACCTTACTATACTCATCAATTAACATGCATATAAACTTTTGGTAAATAAAATACAACTATACCTGATGTAGAATAAAAAATAAATTACAATAAAATAATTCACAAAAATAATAATTATTGAAATTTACATCTGTACATAGAGATGATTGTTTAATTCCACATAGATTGTCGCGCTTGATCATATGGCATATTGTCATCTGATACAAGATTTATTTGACAATGTTGATATAAGTATTGCCGGTAGTGTGAGAATGTCATATATTCCCGATATGTGTCATTGTATTGTCGAAGATAACCTGCATATGCAGCTGGATCGTGTATATAATGGACAACAGTCTGTGGCATATAGACTGAGGTATCATAAGGATATGGATTGTATGGAATAGAAGAATCATAATGTGGATATGCATGAGTGGACGAAAATTCGCCGTATGAGCTTTCACTATGTAATGGGATGGATTGGGAGGGGGAAGCATCAGAAAGGGGGAGGGGGGATAATTGCAAAAAAACAAAAAAAGGAAAAGCAAAAAGACAAAAAAAAAAAAAAAAAAAAAAAGAAAAGCATCAGCCGGGGGAGGGGGGCAAAACCAAAAAAAAAAAAAAAAAAAAATTAGTGCTTTGTCGGGCGGCACGGCACCCTGCCGCGTGCCGCATTGTCTCGAACGGCACGCAGGGGTTGCCGCGGCACTAAGGGGGGGGTCCGAGACCCCCCCCTATACCGCCTCTTCCTCAGCGGCACGGTACGTGCCGCAGCAGCACGAGCGGCACGTACCGGCACTTCAATCCTTGGTTTAAAAGTGTATCATTTTCGTACATTGTGATTTACTTTTTTCTTTTTGTTATCCCCCGGCCCCCACTAATTCTTTTCGTTAAATTAGTGATAAAATTAAAACTAAAGAATTCTATATAAAGTGAATATTCGATAAACAATAGGTGAGATATCTAAAGTTTTTGTATATGTTTTAACGAAAAATTAATAGAGGGGCTGACGAAAAGAGAAAAATTAATAAAACCACAGCGTACTAAACTGATACACTTTAAACCATATAATATTAAAATGAGAATGTGTGAAACGACAGGATATATAGTATTTGAATTTATCCTTAATAAAATGGATAAATGAGATAATTAGAATTTTAAAAGGGAGTTGTGGTTACGAAGGAGAAGAGTAATGAAGGACGAGCGGTGGGAGGTACGTAATTCATGGCCGCATTGGGCTAGAAGTGAATTGAACCATTTTCGTTACAAAGTGGAATGAGAATTGAAATTTGAGTTTTGTAAAACAAACAATAATTAATTAACTATCTAAACCGATGAATCTCATCCCGATTCTAAAGTCCAAAATAAGTGAACTAAACAAGCCCTTAGACTACATCTTACTCTCCACTCAACCAAAGACTTTCACTCTTTGCTTGTTTTATCAAATTTTCTTAATATTAAAGCCTAATTTAGATTTTTGTAAACTATATGATGGAAGGGTTATAATTAAGATTTATATCTACAAGTAATTAAGTCTACAGGTAACATTTTTCTTTATGAAATGTTTTTTTTCTTTCGATGTAATTATGCTATGTTTTCAATTTGAAACATACTGTAATACGCTTATCTAATGGTTAAAGATTTTCCACTTATTTTATCCTTCTAACTTTTTTATTTACTAAACAAACTGTAACACTATTACACGCTCATCAAAAGATAAAAGTTTTTCCAAAATTTTTTTTTTTTATTTACTAAGAACTAAAATGAGAAATTCTAAGTCTATAGCAATATATAAAGGATTGTAATCTCTATAGCCCCTTATCCATGGCTTATGTTGAGAGTTTACTAACCCCTTTTAGTTAGTACATAGAATAGAAAAAAATAATAAGACAAAGGAGATTGAAATTAAATTATTATAGGACAACAGTCCAAAGTTGTTTGCAGACTAAGCATTCCTTATGTCACGCCCCGAGTGGCATATTCACCGGGCACGCCGACAAATCCGCCGTATACAAAAGAATTTCTTCTGTATACGAAGCGTAGCTGTACCTGTATAAACATACAATGCTACGAACAATAGTATAGAGCTGAAATAAACTATAAACAAACAGGTAGGAAAAACAACCACTTTATATACATACAATCACAGATACAAAGTAACACTACTCGCTCCAGCGAGTTCAACTGTATGTACAAAAGTGTCCCTAACCAAAAACTGTCACTACCTGCAGTGGAAGTCCACTAGTACTGAACTCGAGGGGTAGGCTCTAGCCCGCCACGCCCTTCCCGCGGTCCAACTCAGACGGAGCGGCGGCGCAACGAGAAGGCCACCGCAACAACAAAGAAAGAAAGAGGGCGTGAGAACTACTATAAAACAAGTAGTCCTCAGTGGGAATCGCCCTAAACACATCGGTCCACCCACTAAGTCTACAGGGTAAGAAAAAAGGTAAAAGAAGCCGGAACACTCAACAACTAAGTACTACTATACTATCCTGCCCTCAACAACCCTTGTAGAACAAGTAGAAGCTGACCCAATCTTACGAGGGACTGTGAAACCACCCGTCCCGCCTGTCGAAGCAACACTACAACTACCCCAGGGGTAGCTAGCGGAGAGCAACCCACAACGAGGGCGCAGCGACACCAACCTAAAAGCACTAAGCCGGACTGAGCGGCACTCGTGGGCGCGAACCAACCGAGTATGCAAGCGTATCTCTGTCGAGCTCAATCGGCTCTCAGGCATAGTCAAGTACACAGGGTCCAAGAACTAACACACCACGTGCCCCTTGGCACAAACTGTAACCACACAGTACACTGGGTCCCCCGTCAAACCCCCGACGGTGCCCGACAACCAGCACGACAAGACTCTGCTGAAAAGTAAGCTCGGCATCCCCAGCGCGAGCGTAAAAGCAAACTACACTACCCTGGGTATCCATTGCACTCCCACGGCGATGATACGGCACAAAACGGCTCCTAGAGCTAAATCTGGTAGTGTAGCTAATGACGATCCAAAACGAGGTTTTCTCCTAAGTCAAATCCAAGTCCAACATGTATAAAACTAAGTACTTACTAAGCATGCTCCAAGTTCAGATATTCATATACTCATCCATGCATTCGAGCTATCGCATACTAATCGAACCGAAGTTTATACATGTTGACTATTTAATCTTAGGAGTATTCCGATGTAAACCCACCTCTCAAGCGATCTCCTGGCTGTGAAGGAAGTGGCCCGCGTCAAGGTGATCCTTCGCTGATCTGCCGAGGTCCGAAGTCTCCCGCTGCGAAGGGGCAAAAGCACGATTTCACAAATTCTGTCCGGAAAACAGCGACTGAGAAAAGCTTAATGTTAACCAAGCTAACCTTATCCAAAATCAGCGATTCAGGACTTGAAATCTTCGTCTCGCAGTCAAGAATCCAACGCCGCAAGTTTCGACGCGATCCGACCTTCCTGCGCGGAGTACTAGCCAAAATGCCGACGGTCGACGCAGAATTCCTGCAGTTCAGCATTTCAGGAATTGCTCGCAAACAGCGGCTCAGTAAAGATGGGTTCCGACTGAGCAAACCTTGTCCAAATCCAGCAAGTAAGGTGTCGTTGGAATCGTCTCGCAGTCGCGGATCCAATGCCCCAAATTTCGTCGCGTTTCGGCTCTCCTACACAGAGATATAGTCAAAACTCCGCGGGTCGACGGTGCTGTCAGCAGCAGCAGCAGTAAAATCCGAAAATCATGGAATTTAGAAGCCACGGAGGGAAACTCGATGGGCTACTCACCTCAGGAAACACCCTAGCACTGTCCCTGAGTCGATGACGACGGCCTCCCGCGCTCGCCTAGCTCCCTCGCAGCGACACGACGTCGAAAACCCGCGGAACCCACGCGTCGGCGCGTCGTCGGCGAAGCTCGGTCCTCTCTTGAGCTTGAGGGAAGAAGAAGAAGCAGCAGCAGCAATGGAGGAAGGAGGAGAAGAAGAAGAGGAGTCCCTCTCTCTTCCTTCTCTGCTGCAAGAAAAAGGGGGGTGAGGGGGTGATGTGACAAGTGCCACAAAGTCAAACTGCACCATGCTTCCACCTTGTCTCAGTACAAATCCCTCCTTGTACGGTACAAACAGCAACCCGAGAGCATCTGCGCGGGCCATACCGTATAGCCACTATACCGGTATAGCAACCGTTGCTATACCGGTATAGCAACCGACTTGTACTGCGTACTCACGAAAAACACCGCTATTTGCAGATTTTCGTGACACACGCTGCTCTCGCGTTCCCACGGGGCCCGTTTAGCGTCTATTTTGCGCTAACACGACCCAGGCTGGTCCCGACACTCTCCAGAGCTGTAGACAAGCCTCAGGTGCAATTTTCCAGGTCTCTACATCCTCCCCCACTACAAAAAGTTTCGTCCGCGAAACTTGACCGTACCTCAGCTCTGCTCGTCGAACAGGTAGGGATAGGCCTCCCTCATCACCGTCTCGGGCTCCCAAGTCGCCTCCCGCTCCTCGTGATTACTCCACTGCACTTTGACGTACGGTATGACCCGATTGCGCAATTCTTTCGCCTCGTGAGCAAGAATTCGCAACGGTCGCTCCTCGTATCGTAGGTTCTCGCCTAGCTCGAGCGGAGTGAAGTCAATCACGTGAGAAGGATCGAACACATATTTCTTCAATGCCGAGACGTGGAAAACATCGTGAGTGCCGACTAGTCGCGGGGGTAGAGCAATCCTGTAAGCAACTGGCCCAACTCGCTCCAAGATCTTAAAAGGGCCAATGTAGCGTGGACTGAGCTTCCCACGCACTCCGAATCTGCGTATCCCCTTAGAGGGCGAGACTTTAAGAAATACATGATCTCCAATCTGAAACTCCAAGTCTCGTCTCCTGGTGTCTGCATAGCTCCTCTGGCGGCTCTGGGCTGTCAAAAGGTGTCGTCGAACCACCTTCACATTTTCCTCAGCCTCTAGCAAAATCTCAGGCCCAAGTGTCTTCCTTTCACCCACGTCGCTCCAAAATAGTGGGGATCGGCATCTGCGTCCATACAACGCCTCAAACGGAGCCATCTAGATGCTCGCTTGATAGCTGTTGTTGTACGCAAACTCAACTAATCTCAAATGCTGATGCCATCCTCCTCCAAAATCCATGACGCACGCTCTCGATGTCCTCTAGCGTCTCGAATGGTCCTCTCCGACCGACCATCCGTCGTGGGTGAAACGCCGTGTCAAGTGTAGCCGTGTACCCAAGGCCGTTCGTAGGCTTCTCCGTAAATGTGATACAAACCTCGGGTCCCCGTCTCAAACAATCGACAACGGCACGCCATGCGGCTAACAATCTCGTCCGGGTATAGGCGCGAGTCTCTCTCTGGACCGGGTGGTACGAATCGGTAGGAAGTGGGCGGACTTGGTCAATCTCCACTATCACCCAAATAGCATCGAAACCACCCTGCTCTAGGTAATCCCACGACAAAGTCCATCGTGATCCGCTCCCATTTCCACTCGGGCACCGGACTCGAAGCTTGCCGCGAGGCACCGATGCTCGCCTTCACCGTTGGCAAGTCAAACACTCGGCCACATATCTGCCAATGTCTCTTTTCATTCCATTCCACCAGAACTGTGCTTTCAAGTCCTTATACATTTTGGTTCCACCAGGATGTACTGTATAAGGAGAACAGTGAGCCTCTCTCAAGATGTCTGCTCGGATCTCTGAATCCACGGGTACACACAGTCGGTCCCTGTACCTCAGTACTCGATCCCTTTGCGAAACCCTCTGCCCACTCTCGCTCTCTAATCCTCAACAAGTGTGGGTCTCCACTCTGTTTCTCTCGGATCCTATCCAACAGAGTGGGCTGCAAAACCATAGACATTAGGATTGCAGTAGACCCAGGGGACACAACCTCCAGTCTCAACCGCTGTAGCTCCTCAAGCAACGGCCTCTGCTGAGTGATCATCAGACACGAGCCCCTGTGCCTTCCCGCTCAACGCATCGCCACCACATTCGCCTTGCCGGATAATGGATACTAATATCATAGTCCTTCAGTAACTCCAACCACCGGCGCTGTCTGAGGTTCAACTCCTTTTGGGTGAACAGATACTTGAGACTTTTATGATCAGTAAAAATCTCGCAGTGCTCGCCATACAAGTAATGCCGCCACAACTTCAAAGCAAAAACCACTGCGGCAAGCTCCAAGTCATGCGTAGGGTAATTCTTCTCGAAATCCTTTAACTGCCGTGAAGCATAAGCAATTACCCTACCATGCTGCATCAACACACACCCAAGTCCACTGTAGATCACATATCCTTCTGTTAAGGATTTTGTGTTGGCAAGTTTCGTGAGTTGAGTCGGAGTCTTGAAGGATTGGAGCGGATCGAAGATGGTCGAAGAATCCTAGACTTCGAAGAAAAGAGACATGTTGAATCACGACGTCAAGGTAAGTGTTTAATTCATGTTATGGTGATTCATACTTAGTTATAGGCATTAGAATCATAAAATCATTGTATAACGGATTAGAAATTGTATCGGAACTTTGTAGTTTTCGAAAAGTGAAATTTCAGAAAAAATACAAAGTTATACCAGTATAAAATTGGTTTTGTACCGGTACAAAAAAGTTGCTATACCTATAGATAGCCATCAATCCGTTACGGTAATGGCCCTTCGCAGAAAAATCTTCCGTCATTGCATTACCGTAATGGCCCCGTTTTATGTACAAGGTGTAAAAATTCTGAATTTTCTCTAATCCGAATCTAATTGATTCTAAAGTCTATAAATAGGTTCTTAGGGTTCTCTAACTCTGTGTGCTTCATGAAAATACTTGTTTGAGAAACCCTAGAGGCTAGGAATTCATCTAAAACCTATTTTCTACAAAATAGCCTCTTCTAGGTCAAATCGAGATATTGTAATTCCTTATCTATATGTCGATTTGATCTACGCTTCGCTTGGAGTTTTCTTCTTCGGTTTTCTACGATACTCCTAAGCGAAGGATCACCATACTCATGATGCTTCTCATGAACGGCGTCGTGGATTCGGCGTGAGGCGTCGTGGATTCGGCGCGTTTGAAGGCGATTCGTGGATTCGGATCGTTGGCTCGTGGATTCGAGTGGCGTCGTGGATTCGGCGTGATAGAAGCTTCGTGGATTCGAAGTGGTGGCGTTTCGTGGATTCGGGACGTGGCGTTCGTGGACTCGGACGTGAGGGCGTGGACAACCCGGAGGATTGCGCGGAGATTCATAGGAGGTTAAGAGAGGTTAAGTCCGTGGAGTTGGTAATCACCTTGTAATCTTTTCTCTTAGTGGATTGTTATTCGCGTGTTGGTCCCGTGGGTTTTTTACTCCGAGTTTGGAGTTTTCCCACGTAAATCTCAGTGTGCTTTTTATTTTCCGTATTTATTTTTAAAGCATCGAGATTTGTGGTTTTTGGCCTTTACACCTATTCACCCCCCTCTAGGTGATTAGATACAATCTAGATAGATCCTTGGGGCTTCCCCGTAACTCACAATTGGTATCAGAGCAAGATCTAGATATATTGTTATCTAATGGCCAAAGAGTTAGTAGGTGCGTTGCAAACTTATGAAATAACTTTTCCTACTAACCAATCTTCTTCCAAGTCTTTCTCTAAAAGTACAGGGATTGCGTTGAAAACATCAAAGGAAGAAGACGTGGACTCGGATTCCGGCGATGAGGAATCAAACGACGAGGAATTAGCGGAAGCATACAATCAACTTCTTGTTGAGTCGCGGAAGATGGCGAAACTTAATAAAAAGTTGAGGCGTCGTTTATTTGATCTTGAAGAAGAGAACAAGAATTTGAAGACCACAAATAGTACTCTTGAGGAGGAACGGGAATCAATTTTGAATAATAATTCGGTCTTCCAAAAGAAGCTAGAAGAATCGGATTTAATGATCAAATCTACTACGGATAAAGTTGGATTTTGGAGCATCAATTTGAGGAAACATACAAATCCAACAAAGCATTGACCGAGCAAGTCCATCAACTCAAGTCCGATATTCAAAAGTTTTCTTCGGGAACGAAGAAATTGGATAACATGCTCGGATTGGGTCAAACGAGCAAGTTAGGTCTTGGATACGAACGAACATATGTTGAGAAGGATCAAAAGATGACATCGAAAGTCTCAACAAGTTTGAAGGAGAAGGTGTGTCATAGATGTGGCATCAAAGGACACATCAAAAAGAGTTGCTCGAACAAAAATTTTAAGTCTCAATCGGCAACTTCGAAACGACAATTGGTATCATCTAAAACTCGACATCCCCCACGGAATCAAAAAAAAAATCAATTGAGTCGAGTGCATCAAGCAAACCGTGACTCATATGTGAACCGGAAATTAAAGCCACAAGCGAATCGGACATCTAAGCCTCAACGTCAATATCGATCGAACCCACAACCGAACCGGATTTCTAAGTCGAAACAACGTGCGGTTTGGGTTTCTAAGCCTCAAGGACAACATCAAAAGTCAAAACAAGTTGGGCAAATCATCGACAAGCCAAGACAACCGACAATCCGACAAGTTTGGATTCGGAACGGTGATATCTTTCCATACTCTTCGTCTTAGTTTGTTTTCTTTTATGTAATGCTTTGATTGGTGCTTGGTGCATATTTTTATTCATTGCATTACATGATTAGACGATTTTTTGTGCTTAGAATTCATCCGTTTTTAAATCATTTTGGAAAGGTGATTGGGAGTTTGATTGAAATTTTTTTTTAGAAAGGAGATGATTGAATATCATTATATTGGAAAATTAAAGGTTTTTGAAAGAGCCTTAACCGGTATTTAAAGTGAATTCAAATTGAATTAAATTCATATTAATTATCGATTTTACTCCACTTTTTATTATTTTGACGATAATTTAATATGCGATTTCTTCTTACATACATTCATCAAAATTTTGAAATTAATTTTAATCTCTTGGTAATTAATTCATCTTGGTAGTGAATGTTGAATATAATTGATGGATATTTGCTAATCGACTAAAGTTCGTCAAAATTATTTTCAAATATGAGATTGTCTAATTTAGGGGGAGTTTGAATATTTAAAAAGAAAAAGGAAGGAGAAACTCCTATGATTAAAAAGATGTGGAAAGAGTTACATCCTAAAAGGGAGTATGAAAACTACCACCACATGTAGGAAAGAGCTACCACCCCGGTCGTCCGGTACGTGTGTGAAGCTACCACATGAGAAATTATATGAAAAACCGAAAAGGTTGGAAAAAATATATATATGAATATTTTAATATTTTCGGCGATATACGGTGATAGAATGAAAAAGATGCTCAAAGAGCCACCCTGTTTATTAGCTAAATCTCTATTTTGAACGGGTTGCGACAAATTGGTATCAATTTTGCTAAATTTCTAAAAATTATTTTTCATCAATTTGCATCTTGATGATTTTAAAACATTAGATTATTTTTAATATCAAATTTTAATGTTTTGATGTCTTTTGAAATCACTTAATTTTTTATCTTCATCATAATGATTTTTGGAGTACAACTTTTAATTTTTATGAAATTAATCTAATTTTGAAGGATTTTTGAGAAAATAAGGCAAAATTTTTGAAGAGGAGGACACGGAGTGATTTTACCTTTTTGAGCTTCATTATATATGTTTTATCTTTTCACTCCTAGGGATATGTTTTCTTTATGCATCTAGGTATGAAACTATGAAATACTTACTCTCTGTTTAGTTAGTTTTTCTCTCTATTTGTGTTTTCTTTTGGCAATTTTTGACAAAAAGGGGGAGAATAGACTACAGGTACAGGGGGAATTAATAGTGCATACACGTAGGGGGAGATGCATACAAAGGGGGAGAAATGATTAAGGAGGGAGAAGGAAATATTTATGAGCAAAGGGGAGAGTTTGAAAAGTTATAAAAGAGGGAAGATGAGAACAAAGAGATTGTTGATTGATTAATGTTTTGATTTTCTAACTTCGTTTGAAATTGTTTTGCAGGAAATCAAGACTTCAAGACTCCTAGTTGTGTCTAAGTCATAGAGTTTGTTTTAGGAGTTTTTGATGTATTTTTGGATCTTTATTGTATTTGGATTACACGCGAGAGGTTTAATGTTTTGGTGATGACATTGAACTTCGTAGTTCTTTTAAAATGTAATTTTGGTTAGTTTTTGTGTTTTGTCACGAAATTGCCAAAGGGGGAGATTGTTAAGGATTTTGTGTTGGCAAGTTTCGTGAGTTGAGTCGGAGTCTTGAAGGATTGGAGCGGATCGAAGATGGTCGAAGAATCCTAGACTTTGAAGAAAAGAGACATGTTGAATCACGACGTCAAGGTAAGTGTTTAATTCATGTTATGGTGATTCATACTTAGTTATAGGCATTAGAATCATAAAATCATTGTATAACGGATTAGAAATTGTATCGGAACTTTGTAGTTTTCGAAAATTGAAATTTCAAAAATACAAAGTTATACCGGTATAAAATTGGTTTTGTACAAAAAAAGTTGCTATACCGGTATAGCCATCAATCCGTTACCGGTAATGGCCCTTCGCAGAAAAATCTTCCGTCTTTGCATTACCGGTAATGGCCCTGTTTTTGTACCGGTACAAGGTGTAAAAAATCTGAATTTTCTCTAATCCGAATCTAATTGATTCTAAAGTCTATAAATAGGTTCTTAGAGTTCTCTAACTCTGTGTGCTTCATGAAAATACTTGTTTGAGAAACCCTAGAGGCTAGGAATTCATCTAAAACCTATTTTCTACAAAATAGCCTCTTCTAGGTCAAATCGAGATATTGTAATTCCTTATCTATATGTCGATTTGATCTACGCTTCGCTTGGAGTTTTCTTCTTCGGTTTTCTACGATACTCCTAAGCGAAGGATCACCATACTCATGATGCTTCTCATGAACGGCGTCGTGGATTCGGCGTGAGGCGTCGTGGATTCGGCGCGTTTGAAGGCGATTCGTGGATTCGGATCGTTGGCTCGTGGATTCGAGTGGCGTCGTGGATTCGGCGTGATAGAAGCTTCGTGGATTCGAAGTGGTGGCGTTTCGTGGATTCGGGACGTGGCGTTCGTGGACTCGGACGTGAGGGCGTGGACAATCCGGAGGATTGCGCGGAGATTCATAGGAGGTTAAGAGAGGTTAAGTCCGTGGAGTTGGTAATCACCTTGTAATCTTTTCTCTTAGTGGATTGTTATTCGCGTGTTGGTCCCGTGGGTTTTTTACTCCGAGTTTGGAGTTTTCCCACGTAAATCTCAGTGTGCTTTTTATTTTCCGCATTTACTTTTTAAAGCATCGAGATTTGTGGTTTTTGGCCTTTACACCTATTCACCCCCCTCTAGGTGATTAGATACGATCTAGATAGATCCTTGGGGCTTCCCCGTAACTCACACCTTCCCCCAAAACTGGAAGGGCAAGGATAGGAGCTGACATCAACCGCTGTCGCAACTCATCGAAGCTCCTCTGACAGTCCTCACTCCAAGTGAACTTAATTCCTTTACGAGTCAATCGAGTGAGGGGTGTGGAAAGCTTCGCAAAGCCTTCCACAAACCGACGGTAATATCCAGCTAACCCAATGAAGCTCCGCACCTCAGTCGCCGTCGCCGACGGTAATATCCAGCTAACCCAATGAAGCTCCGCACCTCAGTCGCCGTCGTCGGCCTAGGCCAATCCCGAATAGCCTCAATTTTCCTCGGGTCTACTGCCACTCCATCTGCAGAGATCACGTGGCCCAAGAAAGTAACCTCCCGTAACCAGAACTCGCACTTCTTCAACTTGGCATACAGCTCCTTCTCTCGCAGGAGCTGTAGCAGTATCCTCAAGTGCTCCTCGTGCTCGACGTCACTACGGGAGTATATCAGAATGTCGTCGATGAAGACTACCACAAATCGGTCCAAGAACGGCTTGAATACTCTATTCATCAAATCCATGAACGCGGCAGGGGCATTCGTCAATCCAAAAGGCATCACTGTAAACTCATAATGCCCGAACCGAGTCCTAAAAGCCGTCTTGGGAACGTCCTCGGCCCTCACCCTCAACTGGTGGTAACCTGACTGGAGATCGATCTTCGAGAAGACACAAGATCCTTGCAGCTGATCAAACAGATCATCAATGTGCGGCAAAGGATACTTGTTCTTGATGGTTACTTTATTCAACTCCCGGTAATCAACACATAACCTGAGTGAACCATCCCTTTTCTTTACAAATAACACTGGCGCCCCCCAAGGCGATACACTGGGTCTCACATACCCTTTATCCATCAAATCCTGAAGCTGCGCCTTTAACTCTCTCAGCTCTGCAGGTGCCATCCTGTAAAGTACCTTCGAGATTGGTGCAGTTCCCGGGACTACATCAATCACAAACTCGATCTCCCTCTCCGGCAGCATAGTCGTCGTCTCAGGGAAAAATACATCCGGAAATTCGCGAACTACAGGGATGTCCTCGAGCCTCGGCGCCGCCGTAGGTACCTCTGTAACCGTCGCCAGAAAAGCAGTGCACCCTCTACTCATCAGCTGTCGAGCTCTCGCTGAAGAAATCCACGCGGCAAACATCGTGCTCCTGCTACGAAAGTGAACACCTCTCACGGCACGGCTCGAGGAGCGTCACGTCCTCTCTCGCGATCGATCGTCGCGTAGTACCGCGTCAGCCAATCCATGCCAAGCACTATGTCGAAGTCATGCAGCTGCCCTAAAACTAGCAAGTCGGCGGGCAAAATCCACGAATCTAGCTGCACTGGACACGACCAACAACACTCTACAACCCGTACTACATGGTCGGAACACAGATCTCCCGGGTCTGAGGCAACAACCCTAACTCTAGACCATGTAATAATGCAAAAGCTCGACTAATAAAAGAATGCGATGAGCCGGTATTAAATAAAGTACGCGCTCTAGTACCAGAAAGTAAAGTGATACACCACCACACGGTCGATCGAAGAGTCCTCCACCAGGGTGCGTACACTCTGCGTGGGAACTGCTGCCGCTCGCTCGTCGCGGCACGGACGCCGTCCTCACGACGGTGGCTCGACGGTGTCCGTACGGCTGGGATCCGGTGCGGGCGATCTTGTCGATGGTGCCGACAATGCGATCTCGGGCAAGGCGCCCTAAAATGTCTGGGTGTCCACAATCGAAACACCGGCCTCTCGCGCTCACACGATCGGGCGGCGTGCGGTCCTCCGCGAGATCACGCCTTCTTGTGTCCTCGTGGTGCCCCCGACAGTATCCACAGTACGCTAACGCCAGAGGACCCACGACCCTGAAAACGTGATCGTGGAGGCCTCGGCGGACGCCTACTGCTCGACTGTCCACCGTCATCAGGAGCGGGGCGCTTCCTGTCCTGACTCGGTCCCGGCCCCTGAGTCCGCTCTCGAAGTGTCGTCTCACTCCTCTCCTCAAACGATTACGCTCGATAGACGCATCCGGGGTCCTCGACCTCCGCGCCCTAACGAACCCGTGCGGTCCGGCCTCAAGCCGCTCAAATAGATACACCGGTGCGCCTCATCTCTAGCCACAAACGGCACACGATTCGGGAGTCGCGTAAAGTCCCGAACGTACTCCCCGAACCGTGCGATCACCCCGTCGAATCCTCTTCAGGTCATCCTCTATCCTCTGCTTTACACTGTCGGGAAAATATGTGCGGCACAGCATCCCACAGAACTCATCCCAGCTCAACTGAGAGGCCACTACACCCTGATCACGCCTCATCCTCCTCCACCAATCCCGGGCGTCCCCAACTAAACAGTGGACCCCAAGGTGAACCTGATCCTGCTCCTCCAGGACGAACATGTCCTCAAAAATCCTCTCCATTGCGCTAATCCAGCTCTCCAATACCCAGGGCTCAGCGCACACCCCGTCAAACATCGGTGGGTCGCGGCGGAAACGAAACAAGAGCTCGATCCGCTCCTCTTGCTCTGCTGCGATCGGGCGATCCGATCCTCTAGCCTGGCGGTCGGAGGTATCTCTGTTGGCGGGGTACGGCGGTGGCGGTGCGATGGGTGGAGTAGGGGTGGCGGAGTAGGGTGAGTGGTGCCCGACGATGTACTCGATGATGCCACTAGCCTCTCGCACATCTCGTAAGAATAGACCTGCCGCCTCGTCGCCTCGTCGGTGCGGCTATCCGGGCGCTCAACTCGACGGCGGGCACTCGTCTCGGGTCGAGTGCTCGCTCCACTACGGGAGGTACACCCGTCTCGGGTCGGGTGCCCGATCCATCCGCCGTATCCGGGGTGGTAGTGGTGGTAGTGGTGGTGGGGCGCGGCCCCGTAGCGGCGGTCGTCCTCTGCGAGGCGGCATAGCTGCACACATAGAAACAAGGTCAGATACAAAACACTCGACCCAATCATCGAAAGTCTCGAAGGCGGTCCCTGTTTCTCCTCAAAATTATGTCGTCTGCAGCCAACATAATTTCTCTGGACCGAAACAGACACTCCTTCAGTCACTTACTCCACTCTAGGATGAGTTAGAACAATCAATCATGACTTTCGCGTTAAATCACGCCTCTCGCGTCAAGCCTTCCTAAGGTTAACCGACTTAGGTTTCCTAGGTCCCAATGACCTAATACTAAGCTCTGATACCAACTTAATCTGTCTCGCCCCGGGTGGCATATTCACCGGGCACGCTGACAAATCCGCCGTATACAAAAGAATTTCTTCTGTATACGAAGCGTAGCTGTACCTGTATAAACATACAATGCTACAAACAGTAGCATAGAGCTGAAATAAACTATAAACAAACAGGTAGGAAAAACAACCACTTTATATACATACAATCACAGATACAAAGTAACACTACTCGCTCCAGCGAGTTCAACTGTATGTACAAAAGTGTCCCTAACCAAAACTGTCACTACCTGCAGCGGAAGTCCACTAATCTTCGAACTCGAGGGTAGGCTCTAGCCCGCCACGCCCTTCCCGCGGTCCAACTCGGACGGAGCGGCGGCGCAATGAAGCCACCCGCACAACGGTGGAAGAAAGAGGGCGTGAGAACTACTATAAAACAAGTAGTCCTCAGTGGGTACCGCCCTAAACACATCGGTCCACCCACTAAGTCTACAGGGTAAGCAAAAAGGTAAAAGAAGCCGGAACACTCAACAGCTAAGTACTACTATACTATCCTGCCCTCAACAACCCTTGTAGAACAAGTAGAAGCTGACCCAATCTTACGAGGACTCGTGAAAGCACCGTCCCGCTTTGTCGAAGCAACACTACAACTACCCCGGGGGTAGCTAGCGGAGAGCAACCCACAACGAGGCGCGACACCAACGCAAAAGCACTAAGCCGGACTCGGAGCGGCACTCGTGGGCGCGAACCAACCGAGTATGCAAGCGTATCTCTGTCGAGCTCAATCGGCTCTCACGCGAGCATAGTCAAGTACACGGGGTCCAAGAACTAACACACCACGTGCCCCTTGGCACAACCGTAACCACACGTCGGGTCCCCCGTCAAACCCCGACGGTGCCCGACAACCGGCACGACAAGACTCTGTGAAAAGTAAGCTCGCGTCATCCCAGTGCGAGCGTAAAAGCAAACTACACTACCCTGGGTATCCATTGCACTCCCACGGCGATGATACGGCACAGAACGGCTCCTAGAGCTAAATCTGGTAGTGTAGCTAATGACGATCCAAAACGAGGTTTTCTCCTAAGTCAAATCCAAGTCCAACATGTATAAAACTAAGTACTTGCTAAGCATGCTGCAAGTTCAGATATTCATATACTCATCTATGCATTCGAGCTATCGCATACTAATCGAACCGAAGTTTATACATGTTGACTATTTAATCTTAGGAGTATTCCGATGTAAACCCACCTCTCAAGCGATCTCCTGGCTGTGAAGGAAGTGGCCCGCGTCAAGGTGATCCTTCGCTGATCCGCCGAGGTCCGAAGTCTCCCGCTGCGAAGGGGCAAAAGCACGATTTCACAAATTCTGTCCGGAAAACAGCGGCTGAGAAAAGCTTAATGTTAACCAAGCTAACCTTATCCAAAATCAGCGATTCAGGACTTGAAATCTTCATCTCGCAGTCAAGAATCCAACGCCGCAAGTTTCGACGCGATCCGACCTCCCTGCGCGGAGTACTAGCCAAAGTGCCGACGGTCGACGCAGAATTCCTGCGATTCAAGACATTTCAGGAATTGCTCGCAAACAGCGGCTTGGTAAAGATGGGTTCCGACTGAGCAAACCTTGTCCAAATCCAGCGAGTAAGGTGTCGTTGGAATCGTCTCGCAGTCGCGGATCCAATGCCCCAAATTTCGTCGCGTTTCGACTCTCCTACACGAGAGATATAGTCAAAACTCCGCGGGTCGACGGTCTTTGTCGGCACGACGGTAAAATCCGAAAATCATGGAATTTAGAAACCACGGAGGGAAACTCGATGGGCTACTCACCTCAGGAAACACCCTAGCACTGTCGCTGAGTCGATGACGACGGCCTCCCGCGCTCGCCTAGCTCCCTCGCAGCGACACGACGTCGAAAACCCGCGGAACCCACGCGTCGGCGCGTCGTCGGCGAAGCTCGGTCCTCTCTTGAGCTTGAGGGAAGAAGAAGAAGAAGCAGCAGCAGCAATGGAGGAAGGAGGAGAAGAAGAAGAGGAGTCCCTCTCTCTTCCTTCTCTGCTGCAAGAAAAAGGGGGGTGAGGGGGTGATGTGACAAGTGCCAAAAAGTCAAACTGCACCATGCTTCCACCTTGTACCGGTACAAATCCTCGTCTTGTACAAACAGCAACCCGAGAGCATCTGCGCAGGCCATACCGTATAGCTACGGTGGCTATACCGGTATAGCAACCGTTGTTATACCGGTATAGCAACCGACTTGTCTGACTCACGAAAAACCTGCTATTTGCAGATTTTCGTGACACACGCTGCTCTCACGTTCCCACGGGGCCCGTTTAGCGTCTATTTGGCGCTAACGCGACCCAGGCTGGTCCCGACACTCTCCAGAACTGTAGACAAGCCTCAGGTGCAATTTTTCAGGTCTCTACACCTTAACTACGAGGGAGTATATGAGTTGCAACTCTTTTTTAGTTTTTTTTTTTTTTTTTTGAGAGATAAGTAGCATGCTACCCGCTTCGTTTATTTCTTTAAGAAATAAACTTAGCTAGAAATGTGAATCAACTAGGATTTGAACTCGGGTCTTGGGTACCAACCACCAAGCCCTTTGCCACTTGCTCTAGGAACGGTTGGTAACTTTTTTTTAGTTTTAGACTTAGTATTTCTGGGCGTGTATTTGATTCATGATTGGAATAGGAATGAGAGATGGAATTAAAATGCATCGGAACGAAATATTTAAAAATATTTAGTTCATTAGTGGAATGAAAATCTGAATGAATAATTGGAATATGTAAGATTTTCAAAGAGGGTTTAAATTAAAAGAGAAGAAAGTAAGCCAGGGAAAGGAGAGTGAGAGATGTTTATGGGAGAGAGTTTTGAATGGTATACTCTAAAATGAGCCAAATCCGGAATTTAAAGCTGGATTGGGCTATAAAAGGATTAGGCCATTACCATTTAAGAGTAGAAAGGGAATCAAAATTCCATTCCTATGAAAAGTAGAACAACAAATATCAAAATTATTGAATTTTACTCCGATTCCATAGTTTAAAATAGATGAACCAAACAAGTCCTTCCTTTCTTCATGCAAAATCCTGGTACCAAAGATTAAAGTGCCATAACACAGGAGCGTGTCAATTATTGCCTGGCATAGTTCGGCACTAGCATGCCTCCATGCCAACATGTGGAACGCTTGTGTTCCAATTGATATGCATGACCTCTTAGTGGCACGATTGGCACGGTTTTATTTTAGTGTTTTTGTCCCAATATACTCTTATAATATTATTTTAAAAAATTTAGTATAATAGTTATGAATATTAACTATAAAGCTTATACTACACCCATAAATTAATATAGTGATAACTAAAACTTCTTCCCATAAATATGCAATTTTATTGCTCTGTAGAGATACATCAATAATTAATCCTTTTTTTCTGAGTCCGGCTAATATATTTTATGAGATTGTGTGTCATAACTGTTGCAGAAAAGACCAAAAAAATTATAATTTTTTAACAAATTAAATGAAAAAATTCATGATCAAATTTTTTGTAAATAAAATGTTAATTGTTGACCGCAATTTCGGAAGCCTAAACAACTTCGAAATGCCTAATTTGCCTAAGATCAAAATCCGTATGGTAGAAATCGTCAACACCATCTTTTTAATTAAATGAAAAAAAAATTCTTTTTTTTTTTTGAGAGATAAATGTGATCTTTCATTTCGTTTATTTCGTTAAAAATAAATAAATTTAGAAATGTGAATCAACTAAGATTCGAACTGGTCTCTGCAAAGTTAACACCAAACTTTTTCAAAGCGATCGGTATCTATAACGATCTGTATCAAATATCAACCACCAAAAAACCTTCTTTTGTGACCTTTTAATTGTTGGGTTTTCGAGTAAAGGACACGCAAGAGGACAAGCAAACATGGTCCATGACAAGTTCCACTATCCATTGCATTGGTTGTATAACTTAAATAATAAAAGGGGGCTGATTGAGGATATGTCATGATTACGGGGATTGTGGTTCGTTGTCAGCGTGATTCACGCTGATACCGATAATCTAGAATTCAAAATCTTAATATAAAATAATAAGAAGAAAAGTTATTAGGGAGAGGAAGGTAAATAAATTAATATTTTATTAATAAAAAGTATATAATTACATCCTCGTTGACACCGTGCAACCATGTCTACTGAGGTTGATTCATCTAATTAACCCACACCTAGCTGTCTATAGCTAGGTGTCTTTTATTTCAGAGGGTGACCGATTTTTGTTGTGTTGGGTATATGCCGTTACTGGTCACCCTCTTACCGAGGGCAAAATATTTTCTCATCATGTAAAGTTAGTATCAAGAGCTTTTTTAGTAAATTGAACTTATGATCCAAGTTAAATAAACTTAATGTGTTATTTAAACAAGGTGAAAACCATTTTAAAGATAATTTAAAATTATAATAGCTAAAATTAAATTTAGATTTATAATTTAAAGTTAATTTTCAACCATAGAAATGTTTAGTTTAAATAGCTAAAAAAATTTATTTTTTAACTATAATATAAATTAAATCTAAATTTAAAATTTAATTTTAACCAATATTTTTGAACTTTAATGTTGTTTTCACTATTGAATAAACAATTTGAATTGAATTTTAAAAATAAAAACTTTTTATTTAAATAAATAATAAAATTTGGGTTTATAAGTACATCATAATTTACAATTTAAAATAAGTTAATATATTTGAACTTTCATGTTATTTTAATATTAAATTAACAATTTGAATTGAAATGAACTACTCATGTAAACATAATTTTTTTTCTTTCTTAAAATTAAAATTAAAATTAAATTTGAATTTAATGTATATAATTATAAAGTTTAAGCACAAATCGAATTTTAAATTCAATTTTAAAATTAAATTTTTAAAAAATTATAAATTTTTAAAAATTATTTGGATAGAACTTAAAAAATATATTTAAAAATATATTTAAAAAATTTTAAAAAATTTGGATAAAAAGTTAAAAAAGTATAAAAAAAATTATATTAAAGATATTTAAAATTAAATGGGCCCACCTCCCAAGATAGCTCAAGAGAGCTGTGCTACTTAGCCAAAATATTTAAACCCAGCTGTGCTATGTAGCCAGAATATTTAAACCCAGTAATTATTATTACTAGGGTTCATAATCTCTTATATATCCAATCACAACTCCGATTTTTATCTGATGTAGAATTATTGGAGTGTCATAAACTCCCCTCATATAGACTCTGACGTCCTCGTCAGCCCAATCACATACACAGCCGAAGATCACTAGGATCATGCGATATGAGGTCCGTCTCATACTTTTGGCTAGCGAATCGGTTATGATACCAAATATAACGGCCTGACCCATTAGTAATGATAGTTCGTTTGGCCCAAAACACCCGGAAATGTTTTAGCAAAGATATTATTATTAGGGTTCATACTGTCTTATATTACAATTATGTTTCCATCTGACGTAGGATTATTGGGGTGTCACAACCCAGCATAGCCCAAGCCTATTTCAAGTCGTGCCGTGCCACGACAACGGACAAAATCTATGGGCCCAGTACGGCCCGTAAGTTTGGGCCGGGTAGGGCCGGCACGGATTGTCTGGTATCCTATGTCATGCCCTAGCCCAGCCCAGAGTCATGCTGTGCCCGGCCCGGCCCGGCACGGCACCGCGGAATAGGAGTGGGGGCTTCACAGGGAAGAAAATTAAAAAAATTAAAAAAATAAAAAATAAAAAAACTCGAGTAGCTCCTCCCCAGTGAAATCTCATTGGAACCTTCGACTCGTGGCCATATATTTATTTTTGCACATATTTTAAGTATTTTTTTTTTTTTTGAGAAATAGATAAGACGCTACCAACTTCGTTTATTTTATTTAAATAAACTTAAATTTAAATATGAATCAACTGATTCGAACTTGGGTCTCGGGTATCAACCATCTGCCCTTTGCCACTTCTTTAGGGACGGTCGGTATTTAATTTTGAATTTTTCTTACAGATTTTTTTTTTTTTTCTTCTTTTATTTTTTATTTTTTATTTTTTATGTACAGATCGAGCAATATATTTCTCTCATCGAAGCAATATTAATCCTGCAATCCAACGTAGTTATAATCTGACAACTCCATTGAAAGGCTATCTTTTCTCTTTATAGTATTGACACCTTTTTTTTTTCAATAGTAAAAATCTAACGAAACATTTTTTCTTTTCAAAAATAGATAAAGACGCTACCCGCTTGTTTATTTCATTTAAACAAACTTAATGAAAATATAAATCAACTATGATCAATTCATCACTGATACCAACCACCAGTTCTTGTCACTTAGGCAGAACGGTCGGTAACAAAACATTTTTTAAATTAATCATGGAGAGGAGAATTACAACTTTTAGATAGAGACTTATAATCTTATTTACATTGTTCCCAATTTAGAACTTTTTTTTCCATTGCATATCTAAAACGGGTTCTCAATCAATGAAAAAAAATTCCGACACTAATTTTTTTAATATTTGTGTATATGTGGCAACAGATCGGAGGCTTCCAGAGTTCTCCGCTCATATTTGTTTTTCTAGCGAAAAGGTGAGAGAGAGAAATTATTGCATAAATTTAGTGTTTTAATTATAATTCATACACAATTTTAAATTTCTATTATAAATACATCTTAAAATCAATATCTAACTTATTGTTGCTTGTGTTCTATAACATTCAAAATATTAGAATAAGAAAAGCTTTATCTTTTTTAAACAGTGATCTTACTTTAAATAAGATGATTGTCCTTTTCTGCGTTAATTTTTGGAACTATTAATTTGTTACCTTAGTAATAGTTATCTCTAAAAAATAATAGTTATTTCTCATACTTCTTGTCGAATAATTGGCGTTAATCATTAATCTCAAAAGCTTGAGTTATTAAAAATATGAAACTATTTCACTTAAAGCATACAGATATAGCATTCAAAAGTCTTGATTGTAAATCGATCCAATCAATTTTACGCTATTTCGAATATAACTCGGCCCAATCTGATCTCCTACCACATGACAGATGTCAGAAAACCTCATAGTCATATATATAAAATATAATATGATTAAAACTTTTAATCCGACTTAAATATTTTCGACGGCTGCTACGCCCAAGAGATTAAGAGAGTTAAGGGTAATAAGACGGGAGTAGGCCTAAAATAGATATGATCCCGTGGAAAGTTGAGGCGTTACAGTTGGTATCAGAGCCAATTACTAGCCGGAAGTGTTGAAATAAGTCTCGCCTAAGGCAAAATTATACAGCGGAGAGAGCGAGACTCTCATACTGTTGATCGTTGTAGGTAAAGTGCTCACCACAAGATCGGTTTATGTTAGCGAGACGAGTCTCATATCGCCTCGATATTTATGAGTCCGAGCCCGACAAGAACATCGTAGCTTAAGGAGAGGAGAAAGTAAAACTAAAGATAGATCTATAAAATAAAACTCTTAACCCGGCTTAAATATTTTGGACGGTGGCTAGGCTAAAAATATTAAAAAAGTTAAGCATATTAGGACTGGGGTAGTTTTAGAATAGGTGATCTCCTGAGAAGTTGGGACGTCGCACATACTGACCCATTTAAGTCAACAATAATTATCTTTAAAAAATATATTTGATTTATTAAATTAAATTGTAACTTCGATGTACAAATTATTAAATACTGTGTGTCGTGTACAGAGGATACTTATACTGTTATACACCCGGAGTAGGCTTAATTTCATTCCTCTCATGTGTATTGGTGGGGTATTAAGTGGATTTGATGCGTTAGAATTGTTTTAGAATCCGTTAAAAAAAACAGAGAGAATATCAAAACATAAGATCTTCACTGTAACACACAAAAATCAAGACACTAAAAAAAAAAAAAAAAAAAAAAAAAAAAAAAAACATAACAAGGATCGTAATAAAAAAAATAATAAAGTTGTGGGCCATTTCAAAATGGCCTATAGTTGAGGCACTTAAAATAACTGCAGAGCTAGCTAGTTGGAAATGAGATTACATTACGTGCGGTGAGAAAGTACATTGGAAAAATACACTATTTGTTTATGTGCGTAATATTATGTTCCGCATAACGTGATGCATCAGTTACGATATACTTTTTGCTGTCCTACTCGGTGGGAACGCAGAAGTAGTATATCCCTATATGCTTTTTTTCATAACTCCATTTTAACTAATAGCGTTAAATAGATCTCAATACCAAATTAAGCCTAAAAATATTAGGGTACTAATTACAAGAGAAAGAAATGTTGCGGACCAAAATGAAAAATTAGAGAGATATAATTATAGCAATGCTATAAGTACACCCTAAACTAGGTGTACATCTTACGTCCACTCCATCCTAAGGTCATTTTTGTAGCATCAATTTTTTAAAATTCTACTGAAAATAAATTCGATTTTTATCAACCCTAGTATTGCAGGTGTAAGATGCATGTACACCCTTTTTTGGGGTGTACAAGAAGCATTTTCCATATAATTAGGCCTAATCTATATTGTAGGAAAACCCCTAGAGTGAAGCAAGTTGTATCCCTTATTCCCAGCTTGATTCTGGAGGCCAAAGCTATTCTTTTCTTCTTATTCTGGGCTCCCTTTTTATGCTTCTACTACTACTGCAAGGTTTTTTAGTATTTCAGAGTCCTTATAAGGGCCTGCAGGTCACAATTGTTTCCAACCAACAATTAGGGCAACAACAAACACATAATCTTAAACCTGATCAAACGCAGCAACACACAATGCCGCCGCCGCAGTTGAGGTACGGTTCCGACTCCGACGAACAACCGGCGCATTCTGCCGCCACCGCGAAGAAGCCGTTCGGTAGACAGAGGCCTGTTCATCAGCTCTTAGGGGGCGGAAAATGTGCAATTCTCAATCTGCATCTCATTCTTTTTTCCTCTCAATCTTTTGCGTGTGTGCGCACGCACGCGCACGCACGTGCGAAGAATTCTAGTATTCACAATATTACTTACGATAAGATAAAGAGCAAATTCATGTGATATTGACTAGCTAAGGCGTGTTTGGTTCTTAGAGAAAGGCATGAGAAAAAGCATTCTGTATAAAATAAAGATTTTAATAAAAGAAAAATAAACTTATTTTTCAGTTTTCTATCCGTTTGATTCGAAGGATAACCAGCTTTTTTTTTAAAAAAAAAAATTCTAAATTTTATGAAAAACTAGTATTTTTTGTTTTTTGAAAAAGTATGTGGAAAACAAGAATAATAGTTTTTCATAAAGCGTACTTCGGCCCTCATTCTGTCCGCTGCTCGGAGCCGCAAACTTGAGTGGAAGTTGCACTGCGGCCCGTTGTGATTTTCTTCTTTTCTCTGTATTTTGCTTTTGCTTTTTCTTTCCGCGTTCCTTTTTGATGTTCTATGAGCCTTCTCTTTTGTTTTTGCTTTTACTTGCGAGGCCCTGTTGCCTCAAACTGTTGCTTAGTTCACTCCCTTTATGAATGAAGCGTTAGCATGCTATCTTTCGTCAAAAAAAAAAAAAAGGTTTTCATAAAGTCTGAAAAGAATTTTTTTTTTTTTTTTTAGAAGTAGTTTTCCTTGGAACCAAACTGTCAAAAAATTAGAAAAAAATTCATAAAAACCATTTATTTCAGAAAACTTTTTCGTGCCTTAATCATGCTTTCTTAGGAACCAAATCACTACTAATTAAGGCAGAAAAATAATTAAGGCAGAAAAATAATAGCCACCCCTTGTTATTAATTTTTTAAACAACAATAATCAAGAGTAAATTAAATGAGGTGCAAAATATCAACCCCTTTTCGCAAATGCTTCTGTTAAATAGTGGATTATTAGAAAGTGAATATTAATTATAATGAAAATATGGTGACTTCTTATTACAGCAAATTAAGTTTTTAATAATGCCAGTTATATATGTTGTTGAATACAGTGGCGGATATCTTGTTATGGAGAAACAAGAACTTATCGGCGGGGATCCTCGCGGTAGCGACGGTGGCTTGGTTTCTTTTCGAGGTGGCGGAGTACCATGTCCTCACCCTCCTTTGCCATCTCTCCGTTGCGGCCATGCTTGTGGTCTTCATTTGGTCCAATGGTGCACATCTATTTGAAAGGTAACCAATTTTTTTCACTACAACAGAATTAGATTATAGGGACACATATTTATGACACTTTTGAGTAACTGTCTCATTTATTTTAAAACTTAAAAAAAATATCTACTAATGCCTAAATATAAAACCCAATCCAATCAAAAATAAAATATTACTCTACTTAATTCACAACACCCAGCCCATTTGGCCCGATTACAAACAAAAAAGAAAAAAAAAAATCGATTACCATCTTTTCTTCTCTCTTTACTCAATCCACTGAAATTCTAGACGAAGAGCCCTTCCCTGTCGTCCTCCTCCCCCACCGCAATTTGTTAAATGCTTAAATAAGTGTTGGTAAATTAGCAGCACTCTTTTAACTTATAGCGACACTTTTTAACTGTCGCTATATACCAAGCGAATTTACACATATAGCAACACTTTTAAAAGTGTCGGTAATTTTGCTAGCAGCACTTTTTTTTACATATACCTATATTTAAAAGTGTCGCTATAGACCGTTTTTGTTATAGTGTTTAGCTAATTTTGATGGTAATTTCAATTGAGAAATGTAAACTAAGCCCATATATATCCAATAGATAATAGATTTAGCACCCCTAGATTACAGTTGGTTTGTATAGATGATGGCAGAGATTCTGAGTCACAATATAAATCAGATGATCAGAGGTTACTTTTTTAGGGTTTATGCCCAACATAAGAACTTAAAGCAAATCGGTTGAAAAATCTGGCACGTTGTATGGAGATTATGATACTATTTTCTATCCAATAAGACATTGATAGATATACGACGCAAATGGCTAAAAATGTTAGAAGCACAAGGTGAGCATTCTGCAACATTTAAAAGGAAAAGAAAAGAGATTTCAATGGAAGTTTCTAGCTACTTTGCAGGGCTCCCCCGAAAATCCCCGAAGTCATCTTATCCGAGGATGCCTTCAGAGAAGCTGCATTTGCCTTCCATGCCAAACTTAATCGATTCCTGTCATTCCTTTATGAGATTGCGTGTGGCAAAGATCTCAGGCTCTTCCTCCTGGTATTGTGTTACTCAAGCATTTTATATATATATATATATATATGTCATTTCCTATCAGATCGATCTTTTGAATAGTAATTTCACAACTGATCCATTACTTGAATCTCACGTGCGAATTTTTTTTCTTTTCCTTCCTTTGATCTATCAGGCTATTGTTTCTCTCTGGTTCTTATCAATTATTGGGAGTACTTGCAGCTTCATAACCCTTCTATATCTTGGTAAGCATCAATCAAACTCTCGAAAATAAAACTATATTTGCTCCAAGGATTAGTTATTTATATTTTTAGCCAAAATTAGTTCCTACGCTTCCAAAGATTCAAATAAGAGACTTTCTTAAGTGTAACAACAATTAAGCCGATCGATCCTTCGATATATATTTATGTTCAAAACTTATAAATGAAAATGGTGCTTATATTATCCACATAAGCTCACTTGTCCTGTGCAAGGGATATAACACTATGAGAAACATAAATTTGTTACGTGTTCTACATGGAATTAATGCTCAAATGAACATAAGATCGATAGAACGACTCGATCATTATATATACTTATGAAACGAAAGACTATAATATTGGTTCTCTAGGCAAGTTTTGAGGACTAATTAATATATAGAAAGCATGTTCATGCATTTACAGATCATCTAAGTGGCTACATGTGATAAGAGGCATTTCATGGTTAATTGCTGCAGGATTTCTTTGCATTCACACTTTGCCAACGCTGTACGAGCGGTACGAGGCGGAAGTCGATCATCTGCTGCTGAAGGGGAGTCACGACCTCAAGAAGTTCTACAAGAGGTTCGACTCGAGTGTCCTCAACAAGATCCGCGACAACCGATCAAGGAGAAGAAGCACACTTGAGAATGTTCATCGATCCCGAATTCGGAGTGCTTATATATGGAACCACAATATATATATGAAACTGTATATATATTTCCTGCATGAAATGCTTATTATCAGTTGTTGGCTTGAACTCAAAGGGGGCATCAAAATGTTATAACTCTCATGGACTTACATATCTAAATAAAGAAAAAGCTTAGTATGTTGTTTGGAGTCCGGCTATGGTGCTTGTAAAAGGACCAAACACTTGGTGCTTTATGAATTTTTTACCGTTAGATCTATACTTTTGATCATTTTCATCCATTAGATTATACTATTCAACCAACCACCCACTTAACCCAAGGGGGCCCATATCATCCTAACCGCACATCTATTAATCCAAGGGCTAAAAACTTACAAGCACCAATGACTTGGTACTTTTAAAAGCATAGGAGCTCAATTCTGTTGTTTGAACATATATATATATATATATATATATATATATAAGAATTTCCTCATGACCGAATAAATTGGAAAGCAAATTAATCTTTGTTCTCGTGATTGTGCATATTTGACAAGTATATGTTTGCTGATCGACTACCACCCAAACTTTGAAATTTCATATCACTACAACAGAATTAGATTATAGGGACACATGTTTGGGACACTTTTGTGTAAGTGCCTTATTTATGCTAAAACTTAAAAAAATATCTACTAATCCCTAAATATAAAGTCCAATCCAACCAAAAATAAAAGATTACTCTACTCAACCCACCTTACCCAGCTCATTTGACCCGATTACAAACAGAAAAGAAAAAAAAATATATCGATTACCATCTCCCCTTCTCCCCTTCACTCAATTCACTAAAATTCCAGATGAAGAGCCATTCCCCGTTGTCCTCCTCCGCCACCACAGCCAATGAGATAGAGTTTCGGCGGTTGTTAAATGCTTAAATAAATATTGGTAAATTAGCAGCACTCTTTTAAATTATTGCGACACTCTTTAACTGTCACTATATATCTAGCGACCCCACATATAACAACACTTTTTAAAAGTGTCGATAATTTAGCTAGCAGCACATTTTTTTTACCTGTAACAATATTAATTAAAAGTGTCGCTATATTAAGACCGTTTTTGTAGTGTATTTATCATCCAAAGTTTTCATTGTTTATAATTAAGAACCTAAGTTTATATTCCATCAATTCATAGGCACTTTTAACATAGGCCAAAATTCACTCTTACTTGGCTATCATTATTGGCTATCATTATTGAATAATAAAATACAACTAAGGCGTCGAAAAGGTTTTTTTTATATTGCTAGAGTGTGTTCTCTTTTTTTTCTCGTTTTTTTTTTTTTTTTTTGACTCTTTTGCTAATATTGATGAGATGTAAATTTAAATAGTTAATAGATGAAATTTCATGTGATTCTAGTGCATTTAATTAACTCGTAATTTTAATTTCAAAACGCAAGCTTTGAAATGTAATGCATGTATATGTTTAATAAAGTCTACTTGCTATATGTTAAAATGATACATTTATTCTTTATTGATCAAATTCGCTACGAAGGTTCAGCTGAATAAAAGTCCTCCCTGCATCATTAATTTGTTTACTTAAGTTACTAGCATCATCAGGCGATGTAATTAAGATTCATCTTTTAACTTATGGCTGGTAAACCAACTTTAATACCAAATGTAGCCACTCAACCCACTAACACTAGTAACTACCCATATCACCAGCGTAAGTCCAATTATTAATTCTAGTTTGTCCATCACATAGAAACCCCAACTTTTATATCATTTTACGTAAACAGTAAATTAAAATATTAAAAGAGCTATTTTCTTATAAGAGCATTATGGTCCAAGCGGTCAAATTTTAATGGTCAACAAACAGTAGTCAACCAGTAGGGTACACTTGCATATTTTGAAGCTTTGGAGGAAAATATTTCATAACTAAAAATTTGCTGAAATAAATACGTAACTTTAAAACTTTGCAGGGAATTGAAACATATGAAATTATCTCAAACAGCAAGTTGAAAATAAGTCAATGGAATGGCGTCCTCCTCTTGTGGCGGGTCCCTCCCTTGTCCTCCGCCCTACCGCGGCGAGAGGCCTTTAGCTCTTGCCCCCTCTGCACTTGCCCCCTCTGCCTTTATTCCCCCTCCTTCCCTCCCTGTTCCCAAGGTGGTCCCTCGCCCTCTCGGGGGATCACGTGCTAGGCAGGGCTTCTCCTTTAAGGACGCCATCCTGTCCCCACCTCCCAGCCACCTCCCCCCACGCCCCCCCCGGCGTCGCCCGATCTCCTTTTTACCCACCCTCCCACCCAAGTATCTCCTCAACCTGTCTCTCTCTGGCCGTTGTTTTGAGCGGGGACACCGGGCTGCTCTCTGCCGAGAGCCGAGGCGGTGCCTTCTCTGTATGAGGATTGGAGACCCGGCCTCTCGCTGTAGGTATCCGCCTTCCCCACCGGCCATGTCTTCCTCATCAACCTTGGGCAGAATCTTGGAGCCGGGCCCCTCCTCCGGTCGTCCGAGTTCTACCGAGGTTTTCCTCCCCTCGCGCCCGGCCCCTCTCGGTCCCCCTCCGCTCTTGGGTTGTGTGGCCTTGGCTGAAGTTCTTAGTCCGAGTGCTGGTAATGTTAAGGAAGTCCTTGCCAAGGGTCTCGCATCCAGGTTCGGGAGGTCCACCAGAGACTTTTGGTAGCCAACTTCGATGCTCCTTTGCTGGCGGTGTTCTTCCCCAACTGGGTTGCCAGAGAATCGGCTGTTGGTAGAAGCCCTTTCAGATTCGAAGGCATTGGCTTCAAGCTCTCTAATTGGTCGGAGGTAGCGGAGCTGGACAGGGGGCATCTTCGCCACAAGGTCTGGGTTCGCCTTCACCATTGGCCCATTATTTGCTGGAATGAAGAAGATGTGAGGGCGGCTGTCAGCGGCTTCGGTGAACTCTGGGAGATTGACCCTCTCAGCGAAAGGGGACTTGATGTTTCTTTCTTCCGAGTCAAGGTTCGCTGCCAGGATGTTCTTCGTATTCCCGAGTCTCTCTCCCCATGGTGGACGATGGGTGCTTCCGTGTTCCGGTTGAAATTGAGTCGTGGGAAGAGGCCAACCCCATCCTCCTTGGTGAGGATTTGGATGAACACCTGGGTTTGGAGACGGCTGAAGATCAGGATCGGTTCATCAGACAATCTAGGATGTCCTTGTTCCGCGCTAGGGCAAGTTCAAGTTCTCGCGCCCCCCGGCATGGTGTTGGTGTTCAACCTGCTCAATCTCAGGATGGTGCTCCGCCTGTTCAACCCCGGGATGGTGCTCCTCCTGTTCAACCCCGGGATGGTGTTCCTCCTACTCCTCCCAGGGTCGGTACGGGGCTCCGCCGCACCGGCGGTTCGGAGGGGGCTGCTCGAGTGGAAGCGTCGTCCAACGGGAGAATTTTGAATTCGAACCCTTCTGAGCTGCCTTCTTGATCCTTGAGCGCTTTGCTGACACCACCCTGCGCGGATGTTGACATGTCAGCTGTGACAGCCCACTCTCCTACTCTGTTGCCTTTGACTAGCTCCCAGCCTAGCCCCCCGATTCCTGCTCCTCTCCTTTTAGGTCGTGCTCCCGCTGTAGCGGCCCTGGTGGACGCTGGGCCCCTCGCTCTTCGGGGCCCACCCACCGCTGCTGGTTCTTTCTCTTCCGTTGCTTCTTTTTGGGCCCCGCCCTGTCTTGGTGGATGCTTTGGGCTCCCCTCATTGGAGGCCCACCCTCTTCTGTGTGCAGGCCGCCCTCTTTTGAGGGCCATCCCTCCTCTGTGTGCAGGCCGCCTTCTCTTTTGGGCTCCCCTTCTCCAATTGCTCTTGTTTCGGCTCCCGCCTCTGTTGCTGGGACCAGGTCACCGCCGTCACAGGATCGCCCACCCTCTTCTGAGTGCAAGCCTCCTTCTCTTTTAGGCACCCCTCCTTCGGCTGCTCCTTTTTCGGACCCCGCTGCTGCTCCACTGGACTTGGTGGACGTCGGACCACCGATCTCAACGAGCAAGTCACCTCCTTCTCAGGATCGCCCTGCGGTTTTTCCACTCGGCCCCGTTCAAGTGGTAGTGAGTCGTGCCGGATCTCAACCGATTCCTCTCCATCTGGTGCCTCTCCCATTGCCTCCAACAAGTTCGGGTCCTTCAGGCGTAGTCTACGCTTAGCGTCTAAACAAATGGGTATCCAAAAGAATTCCCTTCAGCGTGCTCAGGATCTCATGTGTTCCAGACTGAAAGCTATGAAGGCCTCTTATAGCTCCCCGCGCTCCCCGCGCTCTTCCGCCTCGAAGCCTGTAGCTGCAGATGACACGGCAGCGATCGGCGGGGTCTCATCTTCTCTTGACCCTCTTCCTTTGGTTGCTACGGTCTCCCCAATGCAGCGTAACCCGGAACTCCCCCTCTCTGAACTAGAGATTCAGATGATTTTATCTTCCTGCGGTATCTCAGATGGGGGGTTGGGACCGGATCAAGTGCAGGCGGTAGGTGGAGTTCCCAGGCAGGATGGGGCCTAAGCCTTCGCTCCTTCTTCCTACTGTCGTGTTCATGTTCTCTTTTATGGCTAGGAATAGAGTTTTTCGATTTCTGTCTTGGAATGTTCGTGGCTTGAATGATCGGGCCAAATGTATCGTTGTCCGTTCTTTTATCCGCTTCAGTAAAGCTTCGGTTGTGTGTCTTCAAGAAACCAAACTCCCTTCCACCTCTTTGGATAAATTTCTTTCCTTCTGTGGGTATCATCTGCAGGATTTCCGCACTTTGGATTCCTCTGGGACGCGTGGGGGTCTCTTGACAGCTTGGAACAATTCCCTTTTCGATTGTGTCCAGCACTGGTCTGGTCTTCACACTCTCAATGTACTCCTGCAGAGAAAGGTTGACAAGAACCTTTTCTTGATTACTAACGTCTATGGTCCCACGGGGTCTTCACCTAAGGATAGTTTTTTCCAAGAACTGAGAACCATCGGGCAATTTTCCTGTGACATGCGGGTGGCTCTAGGAGATTTCAACGTGCTCCTCTTTCTGAGTGACAAAAATGGCTTGCCGTCCAACACTTCGGACATCCTGGCTTTCAGAGAAGTCATCTCGGACACGGGACTTATTGATTTACCCATTTTGAACAAGTCTTTCACCTGGTCCAATGGCAGGAGGAGCCTCACGCTCGAACGCCTCGATCGAGCTCTTATCTCTCAAGGTTGGCTTCTTCACTTCCCTCGTTCCACCCTCAGGGCTCTTCCGCGCCCCAGATCTGATCACACCCCGTTGCTTCTTACGGCTTTCACTTTTGTTCCCGCTCCGAGGATCTTCCGGTTCGAGTCCTTTTGGCTCAAATTTCCTGCTGCGCTTGAGGTGGTGGCAAATGCTTGGAGCTCAGCATCGTCAAGTGCGGAGCCGGCCACTCTCTTCAGCAACAAACTTGATAGGGTGCGCAAGGATCTTCAGTTTTGGAACAGAGGTATTTCTTCCACTTTCAAAATCCAGTCCACCGTCTGCTTGCAGTGGCTCCTTTGGCTCGATTCTGCAGAAGAGAGACGGATCGCTCTCGCCTCTCGAATGCAGTCTTAGACCGAAGCTCAAGACCAGATACGAGAACCTTTGCCTCATTGATAAAATAAAATGGAAGCAAAGATCACGGGTCCAATGGCTACGGGAGGGCGATGCCAACACCAAGTTTTTCCATCTCCGCGCTAGCTGCCGAAAAAGTGTCAACACTATCTCTCAGCTTTCGGACGGTACTAATGTCCTCTCCTCCCAGCTTGGTATTGCGAATCACCTCTTCTCCTACTACCTAAATCTGATAGGTTCGTCGCCGCAAACCAGCTCTTCCATCAACTTGTCGATTATTTATGATGATGATTCCGTCGGTATGTCCTCTCTTCAAGCGCCCTTCACGTTAGACGAGGTGAAGTCGACAACGTTCTCTTGTGCGCCGGACAAGGCCCCGGGACCGGATGGCTTCCAGATGCTCTTCTATCAACGTTTTTGGCATTTGCTAAAGAACGACATCATGGGTATCTTCAACGCCTTCTATTCATGCTCTCTAGACCTTAGCAAAATCAACTCTAGCTGGATCTGCCCCATTCCAAAGAAAGCAAACGTGCGGGTAGCGAGGATCTACGGCCTATTAGCCTTATCCACAGTATGGTCAAAATCATATCAAAAGTTTTGGCGACTCGCCTTCAGTCTGTTCTGCATCGGTTGATTAATCCTTTCCAGGCGGCCTTCATCAAGGGTCGACACATTCTCGATAATTTTTATTGCGCTCATATTCTCATCCACCATCTCAACGCCTTTAATAGGCCGGCGGCTATCTTCAAGATCGACTTTGAACGGGCTTTCGATCATGTCAATTGGTATTTCCTTCTTGAGCTCTTTAAAGCCAGGGGTTTCACCGACACTTGGATTGCTTGGATCTCAGCCATTCTCAAATCATCCTCGTCAACGGTGCTTCTCAATGGGACCCCATGCACCTCGTTCCTTTGCAAAAGACGGTTGAGACAGGGTGATCCTCTATCCCCTCTTCTTTTCAACTTATGCATAGATGTGCTTTTTAGGTTGATCAATAGAGCAGTTCTCTCCGACAACCTTGCGGCGGTGGGTATTGGAGACGTTAAAATTCACTCTCTCCAATTTGCGGATGATGTACTCATCTTCTTCGACGGCTCTGTCACGTCGGCAACCATCATAAGACGTTTACTCAAAGAATTTTCTGCCAACTCGGGTCTCAGAATCAATTTCGACAAAAGTTCACTGTCTCCTATCAACCTACCCTCGGATCAGGCTTCAGCTCTAAGCGACATCTTCACCTGTCCGATACTAGCTTTTCCCTTGTCATATCTGGGATTGCCGTTATCCTCTACGCCTCTCCGCCGAGTGGATTACCTGCTGATCATCGAGAAGATCGATAAGCGCCTAGCTGGATGGAAAGGCTCTACTCTCTCGAGAGGTGGCCGCCTCATCCTTGTTAACTCGGTTCTCTCCTCCCTGCCAATTTATTTGCTCCGCCTTCGCCCTTCCCGTTTGGGTCGTAAGCGCCATCGATAGAATCCGTCGAAGCTTTTTCTGGAAAGGAAAGAATGCTGCCAACGGGTTCCATTGTCTTGTCGGATGGGATCATGTTTGTCGACCAAAGAGGGTCAGAGGAGTTGGCATCAGAAACCTCAAAGCGATGAATTCGGCCTTACTGATGAGAGGACTCTGGAAATTTCAGACCTCAAACTCTCTTCCTTGGATTCAATTGTTGAAACAGAAGCACTACAAAAGACGCCCAGCAGCAGCCTGTAAGTCCATACCTCACGGCTGTTGCCCAATCTGGAGGAGTATCCTGAATCTTCTTCCACCCTTCCTCACCTCAGTCGACTTCGTTATTGGAAACGGCAAAGACACGCCCTTCTGGACTGCAAGATGGGGTGGAGATTCTGCTCTCAGAAATCGCTTTCCGTTCCTCTTTGCGGCTTCCGGCAACATCAATTTTTCGGTGAGTTCCTGGCTGCATCGGTTTGCCATCCAGCCCAACCTTGGTTTCAGCTCTCTGTCCGATCCTCAAGAGCAACTGGAACTATCGAGGCTGGTAGCGGTTTCCTCTTCAATCGTTCTCTCTCCTGCTACGCGAGACTCACTTATTTGGAGATGGTCTTGTTCTGGAAGTTTCTCGGCTAGCAGTGCTTACAACTTCCTTACGTACGATGGATTGCGCATTAGCAAACTACCTTTCATTTGGAAGATCAAAATCCCACCCAGGATTAAAATCTTTCTTTGGCTGGCAGAGAGAAACAAGATTCTCACGGCAGACAATCTTCTCAAACACGGATGGGCAGGACCAACGATCTGTGTTCTCTGCAGTGCCGCCGCGGAGACTCTTGATCATATTTTGCTCCACTGCACTTATGCTATCTCGGTGTGGTCTTCATCGATGTGCCGAATCGCAACCACGCAAGATTGGGCGCAACTATCGTCGGATGGATTTGCAGAAGGGTGGTGTCGTCTGAGGCGGTCGGCCTCTGGGCAGAAGCTAATTGACATAGACCTCGGAATGGCGGCGACATTATGGGAGATATTGAAGGAGAGAAACAGAAGAATTTTCGATAATCGGCGGACTCGGCCCGACGTCCTGGGTATATCTATCTCCAGCATTACTTCTTGTTGGAAATCGGTGCTCGGTAATCCTGATAATTAGGAGCTTTTTTCTTTCAGTAGGTGTTAGCACTAGTGTTTTCGCTCCACAGGGTATGCCTTGAGGCGCCTTGTGCATGTGTTATGTTCTGTTCTGGACTTGTGGTGCTGTTTGGTTTTTTGGCTTTTGGTTTTATCTGCGACCTTTGTCGCTTCCTTTCTACTCTCCCATCCTCTGTAAAACAGGGTCGATTCCTGTTTAATCAAAAAAAAAAAAATTATCCCAAACAAATTATTACAATTGTTATTAATTAATTAGTAGATACTAATGTCACGTAGATATATGTAATTAATTATGTGCCATACTCTCACACATGCATACGCCGTAGCTGCGAATAATTTGTTTCGTTGCATACAATTGAGAAATTACTTCTAAAATTTTATCTTTATATATTATGATGGTGAGATTACCTTCAATGTAAAAAGAATATTTTTTTTTGTTTAAAAAATAATTTAAAAAGTAAACTTATATTTTGTTAAAGCTACTCCCTCCAACTGTTACAGTTCAAACTGCCACTGATTTAGGCATAGTTCTAACTGCTGCAGTTAAACCTCCTCCTATAGTTTCTATTACAACAGTTGGAATTAACAACTGTCGTGCAGTTGCAACTATACGCAACCAAACGGCGGCCCCTAAAAGCGACGGTTTGCATACCGACGACTATTCTAACCGTTTCTTTCAATAAGGTTGTTAATATCTACTAAGTTGTCATTAAATATCTTATCCAGACACCCAAATGAGAGCCTTAATGAAATATAGCGTTCACCAAATATTCATGCAGATTCGGTTCTACACGTCAAGTTTGGATACAACTTATTTTTCCCTAATAAGTTAAAAGATATGATCTACTCACAGTGAATGAGAGTATGCACTTGGTAATTATTTATTGACAAGCCAACTGAAACTAAAAAAAGGATTCTATAAACTAGTAGCCAATGTAACAAGAGGACACCACATACATCTTCTGAGGCTTCTGCAGTGAACACCACCATTGGAAACAGCTAAAAATATACAAAAAAGATGCAGCGATCTGCGCGATGCGATGCGATGTGAGGTCGAATAAGCAAATGTTCTTGGTGCTTGTAATTAGCCACGCCAGTTTAAACTTAATGCTAAAACCAAAGTGATTCTACACACAGCTTTGCGATAAGCTTCGTGAACAAAATCTCAAACATAGAAAGACCAGTAAGACAAGGACACAAATTCAGCAATTGCATCAGTACAAGCCAACAATCACCTCAAGCTGATGATCCCTTCTGAATACATGTTGTTTAATTGTTATGGTGTTTATGTGACATCCATTTCAACTTTATCTTGTGTGCAGCTCCAAATCTGCAATAGAAAACTCTTTCACCATAATAATATATAAGGGCGTTTTGCATATATGTACCCTTGCAAATATGTGAGACTACGAGAATAATCCTGCAAAGCTGGTATCGCATGCGTACCACTAAACCTCGTCGCCTTGCTCGGATGTCGGCTGGGGCGTTGGCACAAATAGAGAGTAAATTGCAGTAGTCTCTAGACTTCAACATAAGTTTCGTTTTGGTCCTTCAGCTTTCAAATTCGACATCCTAAGACCCTACCTAAACTTTCGACAATGTCTCATTTTTGTCCGTAAACCTTCAACAATATTTCATTCTATATGTCTGTTCTCCATCTATCACATACTTTTCAATTTGACAGTCCAATTAGTAAATAGAGAGAAAAAAAAAAAATTTGCAAGTCAATGGATGGTATGGTTAAATATGAGATGGGGTAAATGGCCTATTAATAAAAGATGCATAAAGGTGAGGTTTCGAAGGGCACGCAAGGAAAATACCTGACTTTGAAGGGACATTTGCATAATTTTGCATATTTGCAAAGGTATGTGTGCAAAAAAAACCCATTATAGAAACAGCAAGGAGAAACACTCGCAATAATTAGTTGGGCACTAATTATCGAAAGCGTATACAACCGGTAAATGCTATTCAGAGTCCTCGGCTCTTCCTTAGCTCTGTTGATGATATGTCCATGCGGAACTTTTCCGCCGGTATTGAGATGAACATATCCTTCAATACTTCAGGAATTTCAAGATCTTCAAGAACCTGAAAGCGGCGAAAACTTAAATCTCAAATGCCAAACGAAAGAGTAGCAAAGACACACCAAATGATTAAAGATGAATTTTTGTACCTTGAAAACTCCATCAACCTTTCTGCCACCTACGAGGAACGTGCAGCCTGTTCTTTTGCATTCAAGAAGTGTCCCCACCATATTGTTATAATCCCCACAGTAGTATTTAGGCTACAGGAATGAACTTTCTCAGTTAATATAGGAGCAATGGAAGTCAGGTAGCCACTAGCACAGGAAAGGTTTTAAAACTGAAATTCACAATACGTAACCAACGAAAGTGATGTTTACTGTTCAAATGCTTAAAAAAAAAAAAGAGATGGAGAAGAGTGATATACAATATCAGTGCAGTATAAGATGTGCTCGTAATCTTCTTTAAGATTTATCTTTCAGTTAACCAATAATATTATATTTATGGTATAGGTGAGGTCACCACGGTAGCATTACTACAATGGTAAAGTAAATGACTCGTAGATTTTATTATACAAAATTATTATGGCATCTGAACTGAATAATTACCGTCAGCCACACTCATTGCTTACATGTTTCCACTTGGGTCTATTAAAAAAGAATAGGAAACAAAAAATTTAAAAAAAAAAAGATAAACACTTATTTTCAAAACACTCCAATACATTTTAGATAGAAAACAATAAAGTTCCTCTAAAAGCCAGACCATTAATTGACAAAATGATAAAATATTTCTATTTGGAATCATTTATGATCTAATTCCTATTACTACAGCAGGATTATTTTGGACTGCATATTTACAATGTCAGAGCCAGTGGCTTAGCCCCTGGCACAAGCTCATTTCCTTGGCCTACCCCGGTCAATCACGATTTTCTGACCAATTGTTTCAATAATACATTTATATGCATAAGACGAACGACATTTTGCTAGCTAAGTAAAAATAAGATGATTAAGAAAGTAACAATAACCAAGGTTTTTTTGGTGTCAGAGGAATATTAACCACACAAACTCAAGGCTATACTTTTTACACTTGATAAAGCAAGAGAGAGAAAGAAAAAGAAAAGAAAACATTTACCTACTTTAGCACTCAACAAACAATTTCAGATAGAAAACTAGTTTTAAAAAAATAAACAAGTAGTCAACTATTACTATATAAATGCTGACAGAAGATTCGAGAGTAAATGATTCCTCAAAGGCTCGTTAAGAAACGGTGCAAAGAAATCTCTCCACTTGGAGATTATTCCACTAAATTCCCCAACTCTAACAGCATAGCATGGTTGGGTAACAAAAGTAGGGAACATCAATTTCTTTACTCAAGACAAAAGATAATTTTTCCCTAGATCACCGATTGCTTATTAGACAGAACAATTCCTCTATGTTTATCTGATTGTTTCGGTTGGAACAATGAAAAGAGAATGTAAAAAGTAAAATGCCAGACTTTCTGACTTTCGTCTTTTCTATCGCTTAACATAGCAATAAAATTGTGTTCCATGTTTTTTCACTTGTCTATTTCCCAATAAACAAATGGTTTCTAACAAATTATCACAATCAGAATGGCTTGCATAGTTACATTCAGTTCATAATTAACAGCTAAAATGCATGGAATGGAAATGAATTAGTATCTGCTAGCCTGCTATGCAGCTTCAATAAATCAAATCGAGCTATTAATTTGTGCTTTTTTATCTTTATACAATTGACAAATGTGACTTTGTGCACATACCTTCCAAGTTATTGTATATGCTTCCTACAGCCTTCCATAAATCAGACATGAAAAACTGTACTGCATTGAAAAGGTCAAATCCTTCCTGATTTTTTAACTCAAGAGTTTCCATCATAAATATGCTACTAACTCAACATAAGGCATTTGTCCAAAATGTTTTACAGTCAGAAAGTCATTTTTCTCATTAATATTAAAATTTGGATAGTTGAGAGGGGCATTTGCGCAAATATAGATTCCTAAAGTATCTAGGCCTTGATTTAGAGATGTCATATGTGGCGCCCCACCTCCCAGGGAATCATCCATCATAGGACTACCCTAGTCCTAGCACGCTTAACTATCTTAACCTCTTGAGCCTAGTCACCGCTCAAAATGCTATAGCCGGATTTTAGAAACTAACAACCACTTAGCAATGTGAGACTTATCTCACTAGCCATAGCCGGCCCGCCCCACTTCCCGGGGTTGTGACGCCCCACTTCCCAGGGGATCACCCATCCTAGGACTTCTCTAGTCCTAGCACGCTTAACTTTCTTAATCTCTTGAGCCTAACCACCGCTCAAAATACTATAACTGGATTAAGAGTCTTAGCTCTATTATATCTTCTTATATATAGGACTACTTGGGGTCTCACATTATATACAAGGATCATATATATACATAATTCATCAAGTGTTTTATACATACAATTCTTGTACTATTTATTTAATTAGAAAACATAATATCAGGATGTTATCTCTTGGTTTCTTAGGATGAAGTCCAATCAAGATATATTTCTTCCTTGTGACCAAGTCCTGTAGGTTTCATGCCCTTCTGCTACTTGAATTTGGCTTTTTTAAGTACATTGTAACAATTTTCAGGATCAAATTAAATCAATTATTCCTGATAAAATTTAAGTGATCTTTTAAGGAAGCTTCGCAGACATTAGTTCTGCTTGACAGTCAAAACCATTTTGCAGGATGAGTACCATGACAGGATGAGATTATGAATAAAGTACCAAGCTGAACTCATCAAAAACATCGAAAGTCAAAACAAAAGAGGAAATTATTATAGGGGAAAGGGGCGGGGGGGGGGGGAACAAAGATAGCAAAGAAGAGCGCCTATTCCCCAAGAAATGTTGATTAAGCCGACAAAGCTAATTATATGCCTATTAGGGGCCTCCTAGGTGTTGAGAGCTGCCTAATGCTAATGACCAAAAAACTGTTGAGGGCAAAGCATATAAAGATATGCTTTTTGGTTTTCCGGGACCGCAGAAAATACGTCAATCAAATCATTGTGATACGTGCAACGTAATATCACTTACTGAAACAAATAAAATATTTTCTCATCATACTTTCCGACTGCACAAATGCAGTTTTTCTGCAATCCCAAATGAAGCTAAGCTGACGAAGCTAATTATATGCCTACAAAGATGACAAAGCAAATTTTATGCCTGCAACTGCTCTAGTCAAAAAGTTGAACTTCTTACATTAACAAGCCTTGCAGCAGTGTCAGCACCGATCACAAAGGCACTTCCAGGAAAAATTTCTGCTTTCTTGTAGAAGTAAGGTTGGTTTGATATAATTACAGTCTTTCCTGGATCAAAAAAGAAGAAAAAATTATGTACGATAACAGAGAGAGCGCATTCAAGAAACATCAAGCACAGATCAGTCATTAAATATAGCAGGAAAGTTAAGCCACACTTTGTAGTTCTTAAGTTCTTAATGGAGGAATTGTAACATTAATGATCAAAACTACTACACGAAATCTGAAGCAACTTACCAACATAAATAAAAGAAGTGAGGAAAAAAATAATTTTATCTACATTAATGCAATCAAAAGAATTGGATTATTCCTGCCAACCATTCCACTTAACTGCTCATGTCAAAGAATTCTTGATTCTCAAAATAAATTGTGACTTGTTGAAAGTCAAACAAGATCCATACCGTTAACCACTCAAAATTTTCTTAGTGACAATTAACACAAGTATGCTAGTATTTTCTAAACAAGCCTCTTATAAAACCTTAGTCATGCTAATCCTGTAATATTATATGTTTGTTTAAGTTTCAATTTAAAACTTACATTTAGGAATTTGAGTGAGTTCAGGTTTAAATTTATATATGAACTAAACCAGGAATACTAAATTTTAGTTTAGTTTAGATTAATATTTGTTGAGAAAATATTAAATGAAAATAGCAATATTTGCATTATAGACTGTATTACTACTACTCTAGCTCCTGAATTTGGTGAAGTTAATAGCGGAAAAAGGCTTCAATATACTAAAATACCAGAGCCTTCAGTCACTTAGGAAGAATGAATGCGACCTTTAATGTTTCTCAAAAAAATATATATTAAATTTTAGTTTAGTTTTTGGATTGGCTTATAAAGGGGCAGGCTTGAAACTTTGATCTTAGCTACAGTTAGATTTGGATATAGATTGGTTTCAGATATAAAGTTTAATTTAGTTCAATTAATTATTTGAGTTCAAAATTTTAAACTTAATATTTAATGCAAACTTGGATTCCAATTCTTGGTTTAAACAATTTAATTTTGAATATGAGTTTAAGTTTCAATTTGAATCTCATCGTATTCAGTTTTATCTTTGAATCAGGTTTTTTTTTTTTAATCTTTGACTGGGATGTGGTTTTGGTTCAACTGATGAACTTGGGTTAAGTTTCATTTAATTTTGATGTTAAATCAATTCAATTTATTTAAAGTTAGATTTGTTTCAATTTTGATCTTCTTTGATAAATGTATGGTCTTCTTTATTTTCTTTAATTTGATTATCTGATTCGACTAAAAGTGGCCTAACTCGTGCCATGTATTTAGATTTTCGCATGCCGGCTGGACACTCTGATTCCTTCAAGGAGAGCTCAAAATGTAGTGCTTTTCCTTTTGCACCAGTGGATGAGGTGTGATGGGAGAAAGATCCTGTCTTTACAGGCTGGCATAGGAAGGAGAGATTGGTTGGTAGTATTAGGTAAGTTATGTATATTGTTAGGATAATCTAATGGTCCAGTGAAAAAGATTGCCTAGTGCAATACATACATCTGTGCACCACACTTCCATCAGCTCTCAATCCCACCAATATATCTTTGAATTGAAGCTCTAGACTATGAAAATAACTCATAAATGAATCTGGCCGATCACTATATTAACTTGTCTGTATTGAATAGGAAGAACTTCAGAAGGATTTACAAAGTGATAAAAACTCCTTTGCAATTACTGCAATTCTGTCCTTGCAAGGATACTAAATTAAGCTGCTGCTGCCATTACCAACAGATTTATGACCTCTCATTTCAATTATTGAATTTTGTACACTTTTTTATCCTATTCTTCAGGTGTAAAGAAGAACAAAATAGCAGACCTAATTGAATCAACAAACAGGGCAGCAGCAATTTGCTCAGGACAAAATGCTGTGCAGATTTTATGGAATGTTACAGAAACAAATCCTTTATCCACTGTGAAACAGCAATAGAGGAAGAAACTGAAACAACGGATAGCACGACATATAATGGTTTAGGCAGAAACTTAGACTACAGTAGGCATGAAAAACATCATTTTAATAAAATATATAGATACAAGAATATGACCAACCATTTTATCCAAATTTAACTATGCCACAAACCTGCCTTTTTGAATTGCTCGACTCGATTTTTAATTTCTGCCACTGCCAGTGGGGGTTTATCTGCATTAACTGCTGACATCTCGAAGCATGGATGCCCATCTTCGCACATACTGGATACAAAATCAAAGAACAACATGAAAGTTATTTTCTGCTCCTTGATACGTGGGTGGATCCCATTCTAGAGAAATGATTACAGAATTACATATTCTGCAATGTATCTACATACAAGAATTGCAACATGCAATAGTTCATTATTATACAAATGTGATTCACCTGTCACAATTTGATTGACCTATCAGGATTATCATGAGAGAATGAAACATTAAGGTTGAAAAAACATTAAGGATATTTAACTGTACCAAATCGCACTACAGATCCAGCTATATAGCACCTTAATAAGCTAGTTTTTACAAAAGATGGATACACCAGTAAGGAGAAATGCCATCTTTATGTACAGTACATTATTTTAACTACGAAGCAGAAAACACATGGATGGGGCATTACAATGGCAATGCAACAAATGTACTGGTGCTTTAAAAAGGTAAGATTTAACTGTGATTAGTTTGCCCAGATGCATGTGCAAGAGGTGACAAGAGAACCAATTGATTTTTAAAGTAGCTTCAGTGGAAAGGTTAGAGACGAAGCTATTGGGGCCCAATTACGAAATAAGAACCTCTAGGAGCCTACTTGCTCGTCAAAGTTTAGAGTGAGCCTATACATTTAATCAGGGATTAAAGTGTCACCCCATGCCGTTCGGCACGTACCGTGCCCCAAGACGGTATGGGATGGTCTCGCCGCGACACCCCCGTGGTACCCTAGCAAGTATAGCGCAAGACAGCACGATACCTGCAAGGGTATCGCAGCAAAGTACAGTGCGGTGGTGGTTTTTTATTCTTTGGCTTTTTGCTTTTTTTTAGGGGGGGGCACTCTAAGCATCCCACCTCGCCCACCCATCCCCCTCTGTGCAGTGGTTGTTTTTCATTTTTTTGGCCTTTTGCACATTTTCCTTTTTTTATTTTTTGGGTTGATGCACTTTTTCTTTAGATTCCCCCAACACCTCCCATCTTTTTTCTTTCCCTTTTTTTTTCTTTCTTCCCCTCCCTTTCTCCCCTGCCTGGGTACCTTCTCCTCAACTCTCTCGCTCTCTTCTTTTCTTCTTAGTTCTTACATATCTTCCTAAAATTATTTTCCTCCTCTTTTTTTCTCTTTTCGTCGCTTAAAAAGGAGAAAAAGATTGCAAATCAAAGATCTACTTATTAGGTAAGTCAAAAATATATATAATTTAATTTTTTTGTTTATATATTTTGAATATTTTTTATTTGTAAAGCTTATTTTTTGAAGAAATATAAATTTAGGCAACTTTTAATATATAGTTTATAAAAAGTTGAAAATAGAAGTACTTGATTTAATCAATATATGAGCAAATATATAATTTTCATAACACGGGGGCTTCGGCCCCCGCACCCCCTCGACCCAAGCCCTCCATTTCCACCACTGGACATCTACTTTTTATTCACAAAATATTTTATTAAACTTTGTCACATCACAAAGCTTTCGGCAAATCATAGGCACAAAATTGAACTCAATAAACAAATTTTGAGGCACATTAAATATAAAATTTTATTTTTGGATTAGAAGACTGAAAATACTGATAAAATTAAAAGCTAAATTAAATCAATTAATACTTAAACTTATTTAATTTATTTGTCATATAATTTATTGCTAAATTTTTATTGATAGATTTAACAATTTTTCTTAAAAAAATTAATAAAAAATATTTTTTTTCAAATGTTTATTAATAGATGTTGCAATCCATATGACACAGATGACTGTTGTCCATTATATCCACGATCCAGTTGCATATGTAGATTATGTACAACAATACAATTAGATGCACCGGAAATATGACTTTCTCACAATACCAGCAATATTTATACCAACATTGTCAAATAAATCTTATATCTGCAAATGACAACATGCCATATAATCTACTGCAACGATCTATGTGAAATTAAAAAGTCATCTCTCTGTAAAAATATAAATTTAAATAATTATTGTAGCTGTGAATTTTATTATTATATTTTAATTTCTATTCTCTATCAGATATAATTGCACTTTACATATAAAAAAACTTACCAGTAGGTTAATTGATTAGTATAGTAACCTATACATAGCTAATATTCATAATTATTTGACTAAATCTTTCAAAAAAATTATAAGAGTTTATTGAAACTAAAAAAACTAAAATAAGTTTGTGCCAAAGCATGCCAATAGGAGACTATGCGTATCCATCGACACGCAAGCGACAAGCGTACCACATGTCGCCATGGAAGCTCGCATGTGCCGTACCGTGCCAAGTAAACAAAGAACACGCCCCATGCCACGGCATTTTAATCCTTGCATTTAACTTTTTAATTTCTCATGAAACATCTCATTAAGACGATAACATTCAAACTTCAAAACCAAGAATTCCAGCTTCCCTTAAACTCCAAACATGAATCTAAATATTGAAGACGATAAAAAAAAAGACCTATGACTCCAACTTTATACCAGAACTACAATCATTGTTTATTATTATTTTTAATTTTCTACTGTTACGTAGTCTTCTCGAAAAGAGGACTGCAAAAGAATGATTATAAAGTTACAATTACATGGCTCCTATAACAAAATGAGAAGCCATAAAATTTCATTATCTCGCACACAATGGATACCAGTGCAAAAGCAAATTTCTAGAATAACTGTACGTGTAAGGATTTAAAACTAAATGAAAACTAGCCATGTACACTTGATAAGATTTAGTATGAAAGTATACCTTGTTGCAATTTCAAGCAATTTGAGGTGACCATCATGCAAGGGATTGAATGAACCGGATAATATAACTTTCCTGTCCTTATTTGCTATGTCAGAATCTACAAAACCAGGAGAAGCACATGCTTACTAAAAAAGCAAAATAAGAGAGGAGAAAAAGGGAAGCTTGCCCCTTTCTGATGACAAGAATAGTAAGTAACAATATTTTGCAGTACCCTTAGAAAAATCGTATATTTTCATGCACAGTTGCCCATCAATAACCTGCTGAAGCTGTTGATCCTCATCAAAATGCTCTTCACTTTGAAATGGAATTTCAGATTCATGTAATTCTGATTTGAAGGTTGCAGAGACTTTGCAGGCGTCAGCAATTGCCTTGATAACAGATAGAAAAGGCAATCACGATAGGTGCCACCAAAATAAATAGTCAATAACAATAAAAACTAATGGATTCCAAATTGAAAGATACCCAATAAGCATAAAATTAACTCTTCCTGAGCTATTTTTAGTTTGGAAAAGAAAATTAATAAAGCTACACTATCTCAAACAGTTGGGACTTCAAGGCTTGTTGATCTTGATGTTGTAGTTGTTTTTGTTCTTGATGTGCTCTGAAATTTTCTTTTAAGCAAAAGAAGCGCAAGAACAATCAAGTAAAACTTATCGCAAGTAATTAACTGCTAAGTGTAAAATAAATAGTAAAATCTTATATTCCTGATTAAGGTGATTCAGGTTCAACTCCATGAATCTTTCTTCACTTGGCTGGATTTGATTCTTTCCTCCATAAGTTATTTGAGGTGTACCATATATTATTCCACTATATCTATCCTTGCCTTGTTAAGCAGCCTAAATTGAAACACTTGCAACTAGCAGTGACCAATTTACTGTTTGGACGCTGCTAAATAACACTGAACAAACTTAAATGGTTTTTTCACAAATGCTCTCAAGGGATGCATTATAACATGCAGCAAGTATAATCATCCTTGCTTTATCTTCTCTAACAGCACCACTTATCCACCTTAACTACTCAATTCAGCTGCAATTCTAGTTGTACAACCGTCCTACGTAACTTAACTGTAGTACAAAGAGTATGTGATGATCACATAAAGCACTAGAAGCACAAACTCAAGTTCCCACCAGGTAAGTTTCAAGCCTCTATTGATTCAATAATTTTCTTAAGCTAATTGGTGTATATGTGTGTTTGTCTCCATTTGTGTGTGTGTGTCGGTAAGAAGTTACACAGGAAAATTATGCAAAGAGATCTAAGTAGAAAATATGCATGACACTATAGTTTCTGATTTCTAGTCATACAATATACTTGGTGATCTGACAGAAAATAGTTTTGCTTTCCTGAGCTTATCCAAATTTCTGACTGCCATAGAGGTTAATATTATTTGTATGGAATAAAATCAACAAAATAAACACTTCCAAAGCAGATTGCAACTACATAGGATAAAGAACATTAGAGACAATTAGTTACATAATTTCCTTTTTCTGATAAAAGCCAATTGTTACTGAGAAGACATAAAAAGAGAAAGGTATATTCTTCCCTTCTATTTTAGCAATTGGTAAATTTAACACAACTTAATCAATTAGGAATATCATCTATTCTTACAATCTGCTTAAACTACAGTTTAGTTCAGGTAATTAACTAGTTTCTACATTTGTTGCCCCGTCTAACCAAAATGCAACTTAAACCATTGAATTCACAAAGCATTCCACACTCCATGTTATGTAGAAATTAAAATTGAACTTAAGATGGAGAATAATTGAAATTAAAAAAAATATTGCATTTGAAACTCCTTGCATACCTTGAGTAAAAAATGGCTCGAAACCTTGTCTTCTTCTTCTCTAGTTCGCAAACCCTTCAGAAAGAACATCATAAAATAAAGTTTCTACAAATATGGTTTAGTCAAGAAACCAAATAAATAATAAAGTACCTTCAAGAGGGTAACATTAGAGGTTCTAAGGCTGTCGTATGTACGAGTGCACAGGTAGAACCTATTCGTGCATGATAAATAATAACAAGATTAATACATTAAATACAAAAAAAAAAAGACACTAGCATTCGAAAACATTGAGAGAATGAAAATTTTAAAATTAAGGAGTGTCCCATAGAAAGGATAAAAATCTTGAAAGGGTTTGCCTAGACCTGCAGAACTATAAAAGATAAAACTTGTATTCCTCTTAGCCGATTTCCCTATCAAGTCTACCTGCACATCAACTGCACTAATGGAATAAACCTATCCTATAGCACACCATTTGAAGTTCTTCCCAAAAACTATGCCAATTACAGGTATGCTCTTCAACAAAACTTTAAACCCTGTACGACCTTCACGTTGGTGCCAACCTAATGTAAGAATGTCACACCCACCAATCAATGATATTCTTCTTTCCTTTATTGGAGGAACCTAACCTTGCGCTATCTCAAAACATGTCATCTCATGATACTTGATAAAAAGCTAGATCAATATGCATTATTTATGAGAGAATAATTATATTTGGCACGCTATGTAGAGCGGTGCCTAAAAAAAATGCACCAATCAGCATAGAGAGGTGTCTACAGGCTAGCAGCAGGGTGGTTTGGTAAACATGCATTGGCGTACTGCCTGCATCAGTCAATATCTGGCAGGCCTATGCAGAATCAGCATAGAGAGGAATATAAGCTGGTACAAGTGGGTCAGTGAGGATATCATAATTTATTGGGAAAACTTCAAAACCCCCCCTTATGGTTTCGTCTATTCTCACTTTAGTACCCTGTGGTTTAAAACGTATCAATTTACCTCCCTGTGGTTTCGTTTTTATCTTTTTTAAAGCTTTTTTGTTAATATTTTCTTAAATTATATACAAAAAAACTTCAAATACCCACGAATATTCACTTTAGTATTCTTTAATTTTAACTTTGTCACTGATTTAAGAAAAAAAAAATAACAAAATTGATAACAAAAAGATAAAAACGAAACCACAGGGGGGCGAATTGATACGTTTTAAACCACAGGGTACTAAAGTGAGAAAACACGAAACCACAGGGGGGGTTCTTGAAGTTTTCCCTAATTTAATTGATCGAGTAACATAGTATAATTATCACATCAATTGTTTTCATCTCATTCTTTCAGAAATTCTCATTCTGTATTTCATCTTATTTCCTCAGAATTTCTCCTATAACTTTTGTGATGTGGACTGATCGATTAACTTCTCTCAAAGAGTTTGGCATTTCAGATCTTTATGTTACAGTCACTATTCATAGTACAAACAAGTTTCCTTACCTTATTACACGGTAATTTCACTATTGTTTGAGGTGTTAGATTTATAATAGGAGTGGAAATGCCAAAACTAAGAAATCATAGTTATGTATGAATTTGGAGAAACATATGGAAAGAACTGACTACAATCTAACTGAAATATGTACCAGTTTGAGATGAATTTACACTTGGTTAAATCCATAACACCTTACAAAACAATTGGAAGAGGAGAGGGAAAGAGTACCTATGGTCGCCACGTTTTGGATGTGTGCTAGCTAGTGACCCAGTAAATCCAACACCCAAAACTGGCAGACCTAATGAGATAAAATTATTTTTTCTTAGTTTACACAGAATCCCACAAGAGTAATTCACAATTAACGCAGCAAGAAGCGCAAAGCAGTCTTTCAGCATAACAGCACACAGGATGAAAATAACTCAATCTCCATAGTTAGTTGTCAGCATGTCATCATTATCTATGAAAAGGATAGAAATCATAGTGATGTACCTTAGGCTCTTACTACAACCAATCACTGAAAAAAAAGTCAGTTTAGGAGTTTGGTTTTCAATTAGTAGCAGTTAGTACAATTTCCATTGATTCCTTCTTTTGTCATTCTCATTTTTCTTATTACCTATATCTGAGACGGATCTATTAAATAACGTTTCAGTTCCTCCAGGATTTGGTCTACTTTAATCTTGATTGAAAAGAATAAGTTTAAATGAGCGTAACACGCTCATTTTACCATGAGAAAATTGCTTTACATTACATAAGCATCACTTCACACGTCAACCTTCAACACAGCAAGCATTATTGTGATCTGATTTGCTATTATGATAATGATGGATGCAGGCAGATTATGATAATGCAGACAACTAAAGCAAACCTGGTCTAGAAAGCTTCAGAGCACGATTGTATGCCACCAACGCCATTTCCTCTGCAGTTTGTTGGCTCGTGAATTGAGTAGGAATCTAAAAGCCAGATGCATATGTAAGTTCCAAAAGCTGAAAATAGAGTTGAGCTGGAATGCTATCAGTAGCAAACGGTTTTCATTGCCACCCATTTATTTTTTATGATGGAGTTCCAAATCGACGATCGGCACCGTTCAACATTGTGAGACCCCAGATAGTTCTATATATAAGATATAATAGGGCTAAACTCTTAACCCGGCTTAAACATTTTGGGTAGTGGCAAGACCCAAGAGGTTAAGAAAGTTAAGCGTCTTTGGGACGGGATTAGTCCTAAGATGGGTGACCCCCTGGGAAGTTGGGGCGTCACAAACATGATTTATACTACTTGAAGTATTTAAAAACCAAATTTCAAATCTTTTCGACATCATTGGTCTAATGATCAAAGGATTTCAAATTTTGTAATTTTAATTATCGATATAAGACACTTTCTCATTTAACCGCATAAAAATATCCAAATCAATTGAATTTTGGTTAGAAAATTCTTTAAACTATTCAGAACGCGATCTATACTCTTGATCTTGATTACAAGGCTTCTATCATCACTCTTTAAAGGATATTCATTTTCAGCTGTTCATTTTTTTATTCACTTGATGGATAAGAGAATAATATCGAAAAAAATATCAAATTTGGTTTCCAGATGCTTCAAGCGGTACAGATCATGTTTAACGGTACCGATCGTCGATTTGGAGGCTCCATCGTCATCGAAAATAAATGGGCGGGGCAACAGAGACCGCTTGCTACCGATAGCATTCCGGCTCAACTCGCTGAGAATAATACTATGCTGGATTGAAATATTCTTAATGCAATATATAATTATTTGTTTATAAATAGCATGAATACCTTGCTGAGAAACTGGGCCATGGGGATCTTAGAGTAGGGCACGACGACTTCAAGAATAGTATTAGAAGCTCCGGGTACCGACATCAGCCATCCCAGCGCCTGTTTATATAATAACACTCGCGATTACGCATCTCCGATGATCAAGAAGAGTCGTGAGAGGATAGAGAGAGAGAGAGAGAGTTGGAGAGAGAGAGAGGTGAGAAGAGACCTGGGAAGCCCCGCCGGCGAGGACGATGACGGCCTGAGTGGGGCTGGAATGAATGGATTCCACCAGGCCGCGAACCCAACCCTCCATCCCTGACAAACAAGAAAAAGCCCCCCTCCTCTCCGCGCTCTTCAAGTCGTTTTCTGGGCTTTTTTTTTTTTTTCAATTTGCTCCCCGAAAAAATTAATTTTAAAACTAGCCGCCGGCAATTTTATATTTAAAAAAATGACTCTAGTCCTACCACGCAAACGCCACGTCAACGCCATGCGCGTTGTAAATTAGTTAGTTAAGTTGAACACGAAATTCACCGTATCTAAACACCATGAATAGTTCACCGTGAATCATTCACCGTTGTTTTTTTTTTTTTTTTTTTTTTTTTTTTTTTTTTTTTTTTTTGAGAGAGATAGCAAGATAGCCGATTTGTTTATTTTTAAAAAAAATAAATAAATTTAGCTGAAAATATGAATGAATTAGAATTCGAATTTGATTTTTTTTTTTTTTTTTGAGAGAGATAACAAGATAGCGATTTGTTTATTTTTTAAAACAAATAAATAAATTTATGAAAATACGAATGAATTAGAATTCGAATTTGAAACTTTCAATATCAAACGACGGAGTCATTTGGCACTAACATTAGGACGTTCTGTTCTTCTAATCAATTTGTTTTGTTAAAGAATTAGTGGTTGTTTAGGCTAACTTTTAATGAGGAATTTTTAGCTCAAAAATAATTTTTAGCTCAATTGAGTATTTGATAATTTTATTTTCGAAATTTTGATTCTGATTTTTAGAATTATTTTTCTGATTTTCATGGCTAAAATTGGAGGCAGCTGAAATCTTCTTCTTAAAATTTGAGTCAGATTTTTTACTCAAATTTTCAATTTTTTATTTTTATTTTAGATTCAAATTTTAATTTTTAATTTTTAAATTTTTAATTTTCAAATTCTAACTTTTCAATTTTAAAATTAAATTTCAAATCTTAAATTTAAAATTTAAAAATTCAAAAAAGGTCAAACCAAACAGACGATCGTTTAAAAATGGTCAGACCAGTCGAATCGTCTGATCTAACCGTAATCCAGTTTATAAAGCGATTCAATTTAATCCTTTGAAATGGATAAATTTAAAAATTACTTGGAAAGTTCAAATAGATGGTTCCACTATCCAAACCGGTGAGGTGGTCCAATTTTAATTAAACCAGTTGGATTATTTATTACGTAACATTGAAATCCAACTATTTAATTAGGTTAGTTGATCTTCAAATTCTTCAAATTCCATGGTATATTATCAATGTTGGCATTTAAATTTTTAATCCATTTGACACCTTCAATTTGAATGACATATGTGAGAGTGTTCAAACCACCGTCATAATCAACATCCATAGATTATGAAACAACGTTTATATGTCATTATCGGATCCATTTACATCTTCATCGTCACGTTCAATTACATGCTCATCATCAGTTCTAGTTACGTCCTCATTATCACTCGCATTTTTCACTTCCCAATCAGTGTGTTCTCGAATACTAGATATCGGACCTTACTATTGCTTCTCCTAATTTTCCTTCTTTTGCAAATGCTTTTACTGCTGCTATAAATATATTTATTATTTTTTATAGTTTTGCCTTTATTCTTCTTTTATTTTTGGAAAAACTTCAAAAAACCTCCCTGTGGTTTCATCTATTCTCATTTTAATACCCTGTGGTTTAAAACGTATCAATTTAACCTCCTGTGGTTTCGTTTTTATCTTTCTTTAAACTTTTTTGTTAATATTTTCTTAAATTATATACAAAAAAATTTCAAATACCCACGAATATTCACTTTAGTACCTTTTAATTTTAATTTTGTCATCGATTTAAAAAAAAAATAACAAAATTGATAACAAAAAGATAAAAACGAAACCACAGGGGTACGAATTGATACGTTTTAAACCACAGAGTACTAAAGTGAGAAAACACGAAACCACATGAGGGATCTTGAAGTTTTCCCTTTATTTTTCTTATATATTTATTATTTTTTTCTTTCTTCAGCTTATTTTATTTATTTGTTTTTATAAAATCAACCTTCACTAGTACATTTTGCAAAACCATTCATATCTTTCATCTTTGAACTCGGTATGAATGTATCATAAAACAGAGTATGATTTTAACTATTATAACATGCTCCTAAAAAAATCTATTTTTATAAAGTATTAACTATTATAGCAAACAATAGTTGAGACTACGGATGTCAACAGGTTAGAATCAGATCGGATTTTCAAAAACCTAAAATCCGAATCCGAATCCGACGGATTTTAAAATCTATATCCAAACCTGACCAAAAATTTGAAATCCGAACCCACACTAGAACCCAAAAATCTGACCCAAAACAATTATTTCTCTTTTTTTCAATATTTCAAAATATATTAAATTAAATCTAAATTTATAAAATGCAAATTCAAATATAACATCAAATTTTGATATACATATTATATATAATGTAAAGTAAATAAATTCGAATTCAGGTCAAGTTCGAGTTTGGGTCAGGTACAGTTAAAATCTATATCAGTATCCATATATATTCATCGGATTTTTATTTTTGATATCTATATTCAAAACTATATCCATTTAGCAGCAAATAAATTCCCTCCATTCGGGGTCGATTCGATTAAAATTTTGAATATCTGTACCTATTGACATCCCTGATTGAGGCAAATATATTTCAAATATTTCTTAATTTTCTAACTAGACTCAAAATTATATTAACTATCTACGTGATATAATACTTTTTAAGGCTTTTTTTGCAAATAGCCCCCTAACAAATTTTTTTTTAAAATTAGCCCTGTCCAAAATTTATTTGCAAAAATAACCCTGGCCCCAGCCGTGTCCAATACAAATACCCCGACTTAGCCATTTTAACCGCAGATATATGCATTAGACATGGCGAAACCGTGTTTGAACACGGTATATGGTTCACCGTGTTCAACTTAAACACCTGACCCCAGCCCCGCCCACATGGCGCTGACATGACGCTTGCATGGCAGGAAAGGGTCATTTTTTGCAAATAAATTTTTGCCGGGGCTCATTTTAAAAAAAAAATGTCAAGGAGTTATTTGCAAAAAAAAAGTATATTTTACGGTCACACTTTCTCATATGTACGTCGCATTCTCCCCCCAATCATGAATAGTCTACTATTGCTTTTGTCTCTTCACTGCCACATTATTATACAATAGTTTCAACGAAATTTAGACTCTGCATACTAGCATGCAATTGCTACTGCATCATAGATGTAACAACGGGTTTTTTTTTTTTTTTTTGCAAATAGCCTTCTAACAAAATTTTTTTTACAATTGACCCTATATAAAATTTATTTACAAAAATAACTCTACATCCGCCACGCAAGCGCCACATCAGCGCCACGCGGGCGGGACAGGACCAAGTGTTTAAGTTGAACACGATAAATAGTTCACCGTGTCCAATACAAATACTCCGGACTTAGTTGTATATATACTTGTATTGGACACGGTAAACCATTCACCGTCTCCAATACAAATATCCTGACCCAACCCCGCCCGCGTGGCGCTGACGTGATGCTTACGTGGCGGGAATAGAATCATTTTTGCAAATAAATTTTACACGGGATCAATTATAAAAAAAAAATTTTGTTAGGAGACTATTTGCAAAAAAAAAAAAGCCTGTAACAGCATATGGGTTCAATTTTACTGTTTAAATTACTGTAATAGCATCCAACTGCTGCAGAAATTGTTAACAAAGAGGCTCTACTGTTACAATGGAACCACACTGAAATTTGCTGCATTGCCAGCATAGAAGAGTCTAACTTTAGACAAGAGGTTACTGAAACCTATTTAAAAAAAAGCTTACAATCTTTTCTCTTCTTCTAATGCTGTAAAATTGCAATTGCAGCCACCACCGGAGAAGCATGTAGCACAACTGTTGCAACCGCAATTTTAAAGTATAAAAGAAGAAAAGGTTAAAATCGCTTTTAAAATTATCCTCCTGTAATAAAAAAATAGTGTTTCTAATCACCACATTACCACATTATCAAACTAGGCCTTAATCACCTTTTAAATAAAACTAAATTTGCCGCATTTCCAACTGCTCACAGTGCTGTCGCCAAAAACTCTAACCAACTTTTCTTCTGCTAACAGGTATTAAAGAAAAACAAAGAAGAAAAAACTGGTCAGGAACCATCAACAGAGAGTCAGTGATCCAACAACAAAGCTTTTCAACCTTTTGCATGTTGCCTAGCAAAGTCAACAGATCCAAACATAGGTGTAAAAGCTCTTTTTTTAAAGTTTGAATATATGAGTAACAATAGCATTACTCACAGCAGCTATCATGTTCAAACCTTAAGTTTAGATGTCCTCCTCCTTTTTGTTATAACAAATAAGATGAGGCAAATGGTTAGAGTGGTGGTTAACAAGAAAACCTTCCCTGAAGTGTACCCATTATACAAGTTGCTCCATGTGCTTTCATGTTCCTAAAAAGTTGAGAGAAACATCACAAACATTAGCACATATTTTACTACCATGATGTAATTCCCTGCCAACAAGAACATCAAGGGAGCCCAAGCCAATGCTTTTAATTTTGTTTAAGATAAAAGATCAATTTAGGCTTGAATTAAACTTTTGGTCATCGAACTATGGGGCAGTATGAGACGCGTGACACTTTGGTACTCAAAACTTTAATTTTGTTGCAAAATTCTAGCTCGAACAATCTTAGACTGCTGCAATCAAGTTCCACAGTACAATTTAGTTGACCGAATGGTAATGTGTCATTGATGATGCAGTGACTTGCAGTTTTGCAGTTAATGAGATGGTAATGACTGAAATGCCACATCAGCGACATATTATTATCTAGTCAACTAAATTTGGACAGTGGGACTTGATTGCAACAATCTAGAAAGTGCGAGCTAGAAATTGCAACAAATTAAGGCCTCGTTTGGTATCGCTGTTGTTTCTCACTTTTTTAAACACTAATCTATAGAATTTGACGTATTGGAAGAAAAAACCTTTCTTTTGTTATTATAGTTCATTAGCTTACAATCCATCCAGCTAAGTGGTAGATAATAATTTGTTTAAAGAAAAAAGGGAATTAACAAAATATTATTTTCAAGTTTTGTGTTTTATTGTCAAGACCTTGGATGAAAGGATTGCAAGCAATCCACTGTCCACCACAAAACTTTTGATATACAGAAATTCTATTCAAAAAAATAAAAAACAAACACAATACCAAACAAGGCCAAAAGTTTAAGAACCAAAGTGTCAACCGCCTCAGTTTGAGGGTCAAAATTGTGTTTTGGCCATCAATTTAAGTATGAAATTATTTCTTTTTTGATAAACTGACAAGATTTTGCATGTAAATGAAGGGATGAACCAGGACTAACAGTGTTTATCATCTTTTGCTGTTGCTGTGCCATGAAAGCACCGCGCCCCTTAAGACTATGATGCTCTTGTTGCAAGAAGATATTCTCTGCATGCCTATATAGTTCCATATCAAGGCTGTTCAATGAGATGATCTGCTCCAGAACTGTTTCTGGGACCAGGAGGCGTGCCTGCAAATCCAAAATAATCATTTGTCGTCAGCTAGTAACAAGTCTTTCCAATGTCATTATTCAAGGTGCATAATAACAAAATAACTTTGCAATTTAGTTAACTTAAGTGTGCATCAGCAAAATGCTTGACACAAAATATAACAAAGCAACTTCCTGCTCACGTTTCTGAATTCTGACAGTCTCACGATGGATGTTAGTCATGAAGAATTTAATGTGCAGGTAAAGCCAATCAAAACAGATCCAAAATCAAGGAAGCAATCTTCATAGGCTAGTTATTACATTTTGAATCCAAAAAAAAAAAAAAAAGAGTAACAAGAAGCTTTTCTCAGAATTATATAGCATGTCAAAAACGGTAGTCTAAAATGACAATAGATTATACGAATGGCCAAACAACAGAAAAGAAGATTGCCTACTTTTCTAATTCTAGAATTTGACCAAAGCAGATCACTTTGCTTCACAAACAACATTGAACTTAGTGAGACCGGCATAGCTAAACTGAAAGAAAGAAAAAAAAAAAGAAAAGAAAAAAAAAAAGAAAAGAAAACAAGATAGCAAAGTTTGAGCACTACGTCTCTTGGGCCCTTGGTTAAATCCTATTTTGTTGATACAAACCACATTTTTTTTGGAACAAAATTATTAAGGAAGCTAATTACTGTTGCAAACTTTGCGACTCCCTATTGCACCTTACCTCCTTTGAAAAGTTAGCAGGAGCAATCCTTTTCAGAGACATACTACGCCGAGTTGATTGAGATTTTCGCAAGCTGGAAATGCATTCTTCATAGGCTCCCATCAATTTCTCAACAGTCATCTGATGTCAGTCAAAAGTAAGAAGGTGTAATTAATGAGAAGATAGTTTTTTTTTTTATATATAAATTAATTTCAAGAAATCAGAAACACATTTTCAAGCATAAAGATAAAGGTAAATCGATGGTATTACATTTGCTTCAACTGATGTAGCATCTGTAGGAGAAGAAACTTCAGTGCCTAGTTGACTGTAGTTGCTACTCTATAATGAAAGAAAGAAAACGCATGAGGGGATATCCTTGCTAATGGTTCAAGAGGGCTATCAGGATTTCATGCACAATCATATCCAGTTACAGTTTACCTGAATTTGATCTGGTTCTCCGATCTCACTCTCTGGAAAGGAAGAGCTTAATTCTGCGAACGCAAATTCACAAGAAACGACACTTTCATTATCCATATCTCACATTTAATATACCAAAGTGTCCGCATATCTAAGAAAGTTAGCATCACTTATGCACAGAGATGAATCAGATGTTCCCAGGGAGAATAAGAATATCTGGTCTATAATTCCTTAAGGCTTGATACAACAGAAAAAAGTATAAATAAAAATTAAAAAGCAGCAATACCAGTTTTCCTGGATGCCTCAGCCCGAACATCAGAGGAGCTCAAGGCTTCAGATTGGGAAAGGACTCGTGCTCCAACCATATTAACAAACAATCTGGCAGACTTCTTGTGATCCTCAGTAAGTCCAACATACAGCATTTGGTCCAGCCTACTCTGTATGATAAGAAAACAAAGTCACTGCCGTCTAATAGGAAAAATGAGGAGGTGCAAATACGTAAAAAATATGTGGTATGATTATTTATGTACCTTTGCAACCTCAAGTACAGCACGGCCAAGTGTCGGGTGTTTCCTCACACATTCACGCACTTCATGAGCTTCCGGCAAATAAGAATTGTTTGTTAGTCCTGCTACCTATCAATTGAAGGGAAAAGGTATCAACAAAAATGAAGAAAGGAATTTAATACTAAGAATTGGAGATCATATCCAAAATTTAAGTAAATAATGCCTACTATAGCAACTAAAAAATTCAAATGTTCTGTCAAACACATCACAAAGGTGAAATCCCCAAATAGGGTTTCAGAAAGTCATGCGTAAGATCAGAACTACATGGCTTACAAGAACTGGAAAAAAAATGTGACAATGGTGTGAAAATCATAGATATTAAAGCTAACAAAGAAAAGAAAAGGAAAGCAACGTCCTACTGTACAATACAGCTGAAACAACGGCAATCGTGCTTCTGACTTCTCTATCAGATGAATCAAAAATAAGTAGCCATGCCCTTTGACAGGTATGGAACACAAAAGTGTGGAACATTTTCTTAGATAGTATGTAATCATCTCGTGTTCAAAAGTTCCAAGTACAATTAAGTAAAAAGGAAGAATCATGACGTAGATGCTTTGCATTATTAGTACACGTGCAGCTAAATGATCCAACATTTTCACTGGCAGTGGTTAATTTGAATACTTTAAATGAAAATCAGCACATGCGATAGAAAAGAGCAAAGGACAAAATGACTTCTACATATAGACTAGCTTTCAATACTACAAAAGGCTTAGATAAAGTGGGATGAAAATTGAAAAGAATCAATCTTTGCTTCTTCAAGAAAATTTAATTAGTTTAAATGTCAATTAGAGCTCAATGCCTAATGACTGCTTAAGGGAGCAAGTAGCACAAATTTTATTCAGCCTTAATACTGCTGGCAGATCGAATGTCATGCAATTCAGCCCCATGACACCATGTAATGAAAAAGAAATGCATAAGAAACATGCTACTATACCTGAAAAGTTGCTCCATTGTGAACGATCTCATGAGCTAAAGGATCATTGATGAAGTCATGTAAAGGCATCACCATATTTTCCATGTTATATGGATCAGTTATTTCATTCATCTTTCTAAGTTTCCCAAGTTTCCTTGCATCCCTCTAGTAAAATGTTCCAAAGAAAAAAGAAAATTAGGAGAAGAGGTAAATGAAGAAAGAAATAGAAGAAAAAACAAAAAGTTCCATTGCAACAGTTACATCATAAAATAATCAGGCAATTTCCTGTCCCAACACCAATGAACACCAATGAAAGAAAACTGTGGTAGGTTTCTGTTAGCCCACTTCATTTTTTTCTTAAATTGAAGAAAAGAATAGAAGAAAAGAAAACCCACGATCTTGAGCACATGGAGATCCAACCCTACTGGATTAGAGTGACAGAGGGGGTGGGTGATGTGGAGAAGGGGTGCGAGGAGGGCGCAGGTAGGGAGTCAGAGAGAAACGGAGGAATGGAGAGTTCTGATAAGCAACCCCACTCAACATAAGCATTAAAATTCACGCATATTTGGTACGTCTATTACAATAAACGGTAGCGACTATTTCTTTTAGGAAAGTTGCAAAGAAGTTGTTGGATCATAATAAAAATCCTGGTGGACGATCAAGCTACAGTGGACTCGGAGGCTGCCAACTTAAAAAAAATAAAGATTATTTGACTAGGGCAGTCACGCTTGATATTGACAAATGTAGAGGCACTTATAACTGACTCTAAATTGGCACGACAATAACTTATATCACTACCTTTTCTGTTCAGATATACAGTAATTTACTCTAGTCTTTGGTTACAAACAATAATAAAACATTCTATATACATTCAGTGTGTAACTTTAACTTTAACATGCATCTACATTTTTACGATGTGAGAATATTTCAAACTATAAAGACCAATTAAAAATTGAAAATTGGGAAGGCATATGTTCAATCCCAGTGAATGAAGATAAATTGTTGTGATGGCCAGGAATCAGGATAACAAGACTTGTCTCCACACAACGAAGAGTAACAATACTATCTAAAACAAGCACTGTTTCCACTCGTAAGCTGCGCAAACTACCAACAGCTGCTGTTCAAGGTCGGTAAAAACTAAAAAAAATTGCAATAAGATATCTGTTTTCTCCTATGAGATAGATATAGATATATACAGGAAAGGAAAACTTGAGTTTCAGGCTCCCTCAGAATCTGGGACATTTCCTAACTTTCTCTTAGAGTTCAAATGTTTCCAACTATAAGAGTAATTCCAGAATCGAGGAGGAGCTTAGCTAACAAAGGAAAAGGCTCAAAGATGCAAAATGGTTTGGGGGGATATGAATTAGGAAATCCATCTTGATGCATTTGTTCCCCTAATTTTACTAAAACTTGGTTACAATTCACAGTAAAGCAATGTCACAGAACACAGGTGGAAAAAAAAAAGAGATGAGAAAAATACCCGGACAAAGAGGTCCTCTCTCATCCAAGGAACCAAGTATTTCCAAGGCCATATATCCAACGTGCTTACACCACGAGATTTTGGCCGTATTCGACTAGACATTTGCTTCGCTGAAGTTAGGTTTGGATGCACAAGAAACCTTGCAGCAACTTCCACAGAAAATTCATATGTACTAAATACGCGATCAAGTGGATTTCTTAATATTGTCACCACAGAGGATCTATCTTCAGGCAGTTTGGAAATCAAACTATAGTCATCATGACTAACAACCAATCTGCAGTTCGGTTTGCTGCCCAAAGTTAAGATGTAAGTAACTAAAACCACTTGAATAAATTTATCATGCGTAGTCTGTTACCTAATAAGAATGCAAAATATCACATATACTCTAATTCCTTGGGTTTCACAGAACTATGAAAGAATCGTTAATAAGCACAAATAATAATTGGTCAAATATGCTTATAAAATTTCAAATTAAGCATTTGAAATTCTATTGGCTAAACAGTAAATTAGTAAGTATAAATGAAAAATATTTCAGATTGCTTATTAGCATAAACAGAAAATTCGCACAACACTAATGAACTCCTGGTAAGTGATGCAGTGGTTACTGCTACTACACATTATAATTGCTCGGTTTCCATTCTTGAAATGCAGTTATAGAGGACCGTCTACTACTTTAAATAGAAGTTTTATAAGTATTACTGTTTTCTAAACCAAATGATAGCAAAGGTAGATAAATGTTCTTTCTTATTCTTTTAAGAATCAAAATGTCAAAAATTTTGAGAGCGACAAACCTGCAACAAACACAGAGCAAACATTTACATGCTTGCGCCATATACCGTTTCTATCTCACATAGTTTATGCATAAGAGAACTCAGTAGCAGCAGTACAGCACAATCTATTATATTTTTCAGCAAAAAAGGACAATCACCTGGGGTTAAAACGCAGCCTGTCATATGAGCGTGGGCATTCCTGAGCACTGGTGTACAGCTTTCTCAAAAAGCTGCCAGTAGTAAAAATATCTGTCAGCATAAGTTCATTGTCACAAAAATGTACTGTAACTTAGTTATGTAAGCACAACTTTGGACATACTTACCAATGGAAGTATGTTCGTCCACCGGTTCTAGGAACATGTAAAAAGAACAATAAATCTTTCAGGTTTAATTTGTCTTCGTCTTGTCCACTCTCACAGGAAGATTCTGCCCAATTCTTAACAAACCTTTGACAATGAAAATAATTATCTTCATCGGAGCAGACAGGTGTTGATATTGCTGGCCAATAGTAAAAAAAAATATTACTGTCAGGTTTATTCACAGTAGAGGCATATGCCAACACTATCAATGACAAATTGTTGACTAGTGAGCTGCACTCTTGACACTTCAAGTAATTAGAGAAGCCGTATTCTACGAACTAACAAAGCAAAACAAGTTGCATTTGGAAATATTGGCAGAACAAAAAACGTTGCTGATAGAAGTTATGACATTTGAGCTATCTGAAATAGCTAAAAGAACATCTGCAAACACTGCAGAAAGAATACCCTGAAACTAATAACCACATCTCAAAGCACACTTCACATGGTAATTATGTTATTTCAACTCAGAAGATAGAGACAACGAAGGATAGGTTTAGACTTATTGTAAAAGAATTCTTTGCACTGAATTACTAAATCAGATAGACTTAAACCATAACCAGCAAGTAGGATAAGGGTTGGAAAGACATGAATAGGTGATGTTAAGCTCAGTTCTATAAATGAAAAAGCATAAAAACAAATTAGAGCAATGTACTGTGTACAGAATGCAAAACTACTGAGAAATCAGAGGATTCAAGAGATTCTGGTGGGGCAGAGGACCTAATAGACTTCTAATTCATTCACGTCTGAAGGAAGAAAGGGTGAAGATACAAAAGTGTTTAAATGCTAATGTCAGTTATGATAAAATCTAGCATCAAATGAATACAAGAGTGACATAAAGAAGGTAGAAAATGCTCCAAAAATGCCAGCAACAAAGAGAGAGAGAGAGAGACGTAAAGCTTGTAGAAGTACATGACAAAGATTAAAGTAAGACATACCAAATAATAGTAGTGCTGTAAAAATGACAAACTTGAGGTTTCCTGCCATTTTCTATTTCTTGATCCGGGTTTACCTACAAAAACAAAAATCAAAGAAAAGGTCGCATCAGAAAATTGTTTCATATGGTGAAAAATTAGAGAAACCCCTAAAGAAACTCTAGAGTATGTGCAAGCAAGAAGAAGAGGAAGAAGAACCCAAAACACAAAAACAAGAAAATCAGTAGGAAAATTTCTCGAGGTAACAAATCTATAAAAAAGACATGAATCGTTGAGTTCTAAATAGTATATGTGTTGATCTCCTGCACTGTTAGTCTGTTACCATTTCGCCTCCTCCCCTCTCCGCATTCCGCCCCCTCCATCAAACCTATCCCCTCCAGTATGCCCTATCCCTTTCCCACCCCCTCCCTACTCCGCTTTCCCTCTGCCCTATCGTCCCAACCACCCCAACCAAACACCCTCCGCTCTATTCTGCCTCCAGCACTTTCTCCCATCCCCACCCCTAAGAACTGCCGTCGTCACTGCCCCCACTTAAATGGTGTGGTATAAACACGATGCATGTCAATCTCCCATGTTGTCCACCCTTTTGCCTCTTGCCCTCTTTGTGAGCGCAATCTGTGATATGCGCCAACAGGGACCTTGGCCATTCTTGATGGGATGGTTGCCATGGTAATATACAACTTTGTACGATCCCGTTCCAAGCCCTCTTCCTCCCCTTTCATCGCTCTAGTGACGTACGGCTCCTTACCTCCCACGTTTCCATATTTTTTGCCTATGATCCTTCTTCATCCTTGCATTTAATGCATGCTGTCCTCTTCTGACGTGGATGGCAAAACCAAAAGGGAATGAACGGCGATGGGATTACTATTTGTCATCATCCCTACCTATTCTTTCTTTTTGTACTATCTCCTCTCTCTCAAAGGAATTGACATACATGGTTTTCCCAATTTTTTAGTTGTTTCCTTAGTTTTCCACCCTTTTCTTCCATGGATACTTATCTTATACTTTCAATAAAAATTATGTAATACTCTTTCATAGGACTTTCAAACAGGCTCAGATAGATCACCGACAAAGAAAAACATGCGTCTTCAGTAAGTAAATAGAAAATTTGCAAATATGTAAACTATCTCCATCAGTAAATCATGGTAAAGTTAGAGAACAATACAATAGAGAGTAGCTTGGGAATAAAGAGGAGCAAAGGAAAAGCATGAAGCAAAGGAGAAACCTGTAGGAGAAGTGTAAGCTCACTTAGAAAAATCTTAAGTAATTGAGGGAAGGACATTAATCAATTATTCTGTTCTCTTTCTCCATGCTCTTTTCCTTCAATTCATCATTGCCTCTTTCATTCAGCTTAACACAATGAGAAAAAATGCAAATCGTAAAGTTGCAAATCGAAAAAATGTGAAACATAACCATGGGTAAATCCCACTCTAAAGCAGAGGAAAAGGGTCATAGTAAACATTATGCTCGTAATCAGCGGGAAAAGAAGCAATCGGAGAATCACTAAAGAAAACATGTAGCAACAGTGGTAGCATAAGACCATGTAAAAAATTCACGGCAATGTAGTGGAGGGTAATTTGAAATTTCTATAAAGGATAGGCAACCATAGGGAGAAAAGAACAAAAAAGAGGAGAGCACTTTCGCAAAAGCTCAGGTAGTTCACTGCACAGTAATACATGCATTTTCTTCAGCATGAAAATAATGAATTCGCAACTACATAAGCGTTTTGCAACAGTAAAACTATCTCAAGCAGTAATCATATAAAAACTAGAGCACACAGGAGGAGGAAAATAGATTAGAAACAGAGAGAAGCAAAAGGAAAACATGCAGCAAAGGAGAGGCATGCAACAAAAGCATAATCTTGCATAAAAAAAGATGTAAGCTACTTCAATAGAGGGCAGTAATAAACTATTTCCTATTTTTTTGTTCTCTTTTGTTTTTTTACTTAAAATCATCATTACCTCTTTCGTTCGATTTATACCATCTAGAACATTAACCAAACAAATAGAGCATCAATGAGAAGAGGGGTAATAAAGCATATGTTCGAGAAAAAGAGAAGCAAGAATAAGGCAGTGCCATTTATTAAACAAACTACAAGTAAATCATAAAATTGTTAATCATAAATTTAAAACACAACCACTAGTAAATCCCACTGTAAAGCAGAGGAAAAGAGGCATAGCAAACAATATGCTCATAATCGGTAGGAAGAGAAATAAACAGAGAATCAGTAAAGAAAACATTAAGCAAAAAATGAAAAAAAGTATGTAACAGAAAGAAAAAATTAGTGGAAGAATAAGACCGCTTAAAACATCCGGGGCAATGTAGTGGAGGCCAATTAAAACTTTCTAAAAAGGTTAGGAAGGAATTAAGAAAACAGAGAAAAGAGCGGGATAAAAAGAGAGAGCACTTTCGAAGAGAATTAGAACAGAACATAGTAATACTTGTATTTACTTCAGTATTGAAACAGTGAATTCACAATTACATAAGCTATCTCCAACAGTAGAGCATGAAAAAACTACCTCTAGCACTAAAGCATGTAAAAATTAGAGTACACTGGAGGAGGAAAAATAGATTGGAAACAGAGAGAAGCAAAATGAAAACATGCAGCGAAGCAGAGACACCAAACAAAAGTGTAATCCCACATAAAAAAATGTAAACTAATTTAGTAGAGAGCTGTAATCAACAATTCTCTATTTTTTCTTGTTCCTTTTATTAAAATCATCATTGTCTCTTTCATTCAACTTATGCCATCTAGGAAATTAACCAAACGAATAACGCATTAACGAAAAGAAAGGTAATAAAGTATATGTTCAAGGAAGAAGCAAGAATGTGGGAGAGCCATTTATTAATCAAACAGAAAGTCGACAAATGAAATGAGGGGAGAGAGGCTTTAAATAACATCATCAAATCTATTAAATATAGGATAAATTCATTTGTAGAGGCAATTTTAGTAAAAGAGTAAATAATAAATAGGGACAAGAGAAGTGAGCCTCATCTCAAAGGGAAAAAAAATTCCTAAAGTTCAAGAGAAGACAACATCTATGAGAAAGGACATAGAAAGTAAGGAATATATATGGGAAACAACAAATTCCACACAATAAAACATTTAGCACTAATATAAAAGGAGTGGAATTTTACTAAACAAAGTAGGGAACAAACCGGCAACACAAAAAGGAGGAGAGCAAGGTGTGATTCGCAAGGGGTTGCCTGTAGCTACCTAGCAAACACAGAAGATACAAAATATTAGCAAAAATTCATACCCACCCCATTTTTAGAAACTGTCACATAAGGTAGAAGGAAGAAAACCTATAGGATCAAAGGGTATTCAGAAAATATTAATTAGAGTTACCTACCAAACACAGAAAATTCAATATTTTAATTGAACATACAAATAAAATCTTGAAGACACAATATCTCTAAGAATTATTATTAAAGAACTATCAAACCTTCGGATCCAAGGTTGGACGGCCCTCTGTTCTCTCTGAGAAGTACCACCTCTATTTATAGCATGAGGCCTCCGATGAGCATAGCGTAGTAGAGATAGAGGGTAGCTGTGGGAGGAGATAGAAGGAGAGGGAGGAGGTGGCAATGCTGAGGCAGTGTCGTACGATCTAAGGATAGGCTATTGCATAGAGTGAGCAGACGGTGACAATGGCGGTCAATCCCATTATCGTTGACTACCAACACTTCTAATGGGAAGAGGCAGAAAAGAGAAGGCCTCGCATGATCAGAGGGACATAGGGAGGAGCTAGAGGGAGAGAGAGGGGTGAAAGAGTACTTTGTGAAACCCGCTCATGCATAAAAGCGAGGAGAGGCTAATGATAGCGGCCAATCCCATCATTATGGGCTGCCAACATCTCCGAAAGAGAAGGGAGAGTACAAAATAGAAGAGAAAGCAAGCAAGAGAGAGAGAAAGGAAGGAGTGAGAGAGTAGTGTGTGACTGTACAAACCCGCTTAGGCATAAAAATGAGGAGATGTTGATGATGGTGGCCAATCCCATTATAGCACATTGCCAACACCTCCGAGAGAGAGGATAATTAGTACAAAGAGTAAGAACGGGAGAGGTAGAAAAAATTATAGAGAATATGTAGGGATGGTGACGAATAGTAATTCCATCGTCATTCATTCCCCATTGGCTCTACCATCTACGGCGGAAGAAGATAGTATGCATTAAATGCAAGGATGAAGAAGGACCATAGGCAAAAAACGTGTAAACGAGGGAGATAAGGAGTCATACATCATTGGACCGACAAAAGGGGAGGAAAAAGGCTTGGAACGGGACCGTATAGAGCCATACATTACCATGACAACCATCCCACCAAAAAACGACCGAGGTCCCTATTGGTACATTTCACAGATTGCACTCATAAAGAGGGGGAGTAGGCGAAAGGGTGGACAACATAGGTTTTTATACGTCACCATTCAAGTAGAGGTAAGGACGGTGGTGGTTCTTAGGGGTGGGGGTAGGGATAGGAGTGGGAGAAAGTGCTATAGGCGGAATAGGGGGGAGAGATATTTGGTTGGGACGGTTGGGGCGGTAGCGCGGACGGAAAGCGGAGTAGGAAGGAGGGTAGGGAGGGATAGGGCGTACTGCAGGGCAAGGATTTAAGTGTCGTGGCATGGGGTCGTGCCGGAAACTTGCCGGCACGGTACGGCACTCATCGGCACGGCTGCGTGCCGATCAAAAAAATTCTTATATGCCGACACATAATAGCATGAAATATTTATTTTCTTTAGCAACAAAATATTCTAACTATTTATTATGCCTTTTTATCACATCTTTTAAACTTTATTGAGAAAATTACTCACTAATTTAAAAAATAGAGGGCTTTAAGCTGTGCCATCGGCACGGAATCTGTATCGTGCCGGTATCTTGTTGGCACGGTACGGCATGGTGGATATGACCCGTGCCGACGAGCACTTAAAACCTTGCTGCAGGGGATGGGTTTGACAGAGGGGGCGAAATGCGGAAGGAAGGAGGCGAAACGGTAACAGTACAAGAAATCAACATACATACTGTTTAGAACTCACGATTCATGTCTTTTTTATAGATTCATTACCTCGAGAAATTTTCCTACTGATTTCTTTTTTTTGGTTCTTCTTCCTCTTTTCTCCTTTCTTGCACCTACTCTAGAGTTTCTTTAGGGGTTTCTCTAATTTTCCATCATATGAAGCAATTTTGTGATGCAACCTTGTCTTTGATTTTTGTTTTTGTAGGTAAAGCCAGATCAAGAAACAAAAAATGGCAGGAAACCTCAAGTTTATCATTTCTACAGTACTATTATTATTTGGTATGTCGTACTTTAATTTTTCTCATATACTTTGTGTTCCTACAAGCTTTACGTCTCTCTCTCTCTCTCTCTCTCTCTCTCTCTCTCTCTCTGTGTTGCTGGAATTTTTGGAGCATTTTCTATGTTCTTCATGTCACTCTTGTATTCATTTGATACTAGATTTTATCATAACTGACATTAGCATTTAAACTCTTTTGTATCTTCACCCTTTCTTCCTTTAATCATGAATGAATTAAAAGTCTTGCAGGTCCTCTGCCCAACCATAATCTCTCAAATCCTCTGGTTTCTCAGTAGTTTTGCCTTTTATACACAGTACATTGCTCTAATTTGTTTTTACACTCTTTCATTTATAGAACCGAGCTTAACATCACCTATTTATGTCTTTCCAACCCTTATCCTACTTGTTGGTTATTGGTTTAAGTCCTTTATCTGATTTAGTAATTCATATTTCACAAAGAATTCTTTTACAATAAGTCAAAACCTATTTTTCGTTGTCTTTATCTTCTGAGTTGAAGTGTGCTTTGAGATGTGGTTATTAGTTTCAGGGTATTCTTTATGCAGCATTTGCAGATGTTCTTTTAGCTATTTCAAATAGCTCATATGTCATAACTTCTATTAACAACGTTTTATGTCCTGGCAATATTTCTAATTTTCCAAATGCCTACTTGTTTTGCTTTGTTAGTTCATAGAATACAGCTTCTCTAATTACTTGAAGTGTCCTCACTAATCAACAATTTGTCATTGATAGTGTTGGCACACGCCTCTACTGTGAATCAAGGTTTTAAGTGCCTGTCGGCACGGGCCGTATCCACCGTGCCAATAAGATACCGGTACGATACAGACCTCGTACCGATAGCACAGCTCAAAACCCTCTATTATTTAAATTAGTAAGAAATTTCCTCAATAAAGTTCAAACGATATGATAAAAAGGCATAATAAATAGTTAAAATATTTTGTTGCTAAAGAAAATAAATATTTTATGCTATTATGTGTCGGCACACAAGAATTTTTTTGACCGGCACGCATCGGCACGGCACGGCACGGCTCGGTACACACTGTGTCATAATATGCCGGCAAGTTTTTCGCACGACCCTGTGCCACGGCACTTAAATCCTTGCTGTGAATAACATGACAGTAATTTTTTTTTTACTATTGGTTAGCAATATCAACACATGTCTGCTCCAATGAAGATAATTATTTGCATTGTCAAAGGTTTGTTAAGAATTGGGCAGAATCTTCCCGTGAGAGTGGACAAGACAGAGATAAATTAAACCTGAAAGATTTATTGTTCTTTTTACATGTTCCTAGAACCGGTGGACGAACATACTTCCATTGGTAAGTATGTCCAAAGTTGTGCTTACATAATAAAGTCACAGTACATTTTTGTGCCACCGAACTTATGTTGACAGATATTTTTACTATTGGCAGCTTTTTGAGAAAGTTGTACACCAGTGCTCAGGAATGCCCACGCTCATATGACAAGCTGCGTTTTGACCCCAGGTGATTGTCCTTTTTGGCTGAAACATATATTAGATTATGCTGCACTGGTGCCACTGAGTTCTCTTATGCATAGACTATGTGAGATACAAATGGTATATGGCGCAAGCATGTAAATGCTTGCTCTGTGTTTGTTGCAAGTTTGTGGCTTTCAAATTTTTTGACATTTTGATTCTTAAAACAGTAAAAAAGAACGTCATTCATCTACCTTTGCTATCATTTGGTTTAGAAAACAGTAATAGTTATAAAACTTTTATTGAAAGTAGTAGACTTTCCTCTATAAGTGCATTTAGAGAATGAAAACAGCAGTTATAATGTGTAGTAGCAGTAACCACTGCGCCATTTACCAGGAGCTCATTAGCGTTGACCCCAGGTCATGCATCTTGCAACTTATCTTCAAGATCTAAATGTGTAGAATTTAGATGTTGTTCTAAACAAAAGGGTTCAACAGTTCATTATATAAAGGACCTAATGTTAAGAATCAAAATCTCAGAGTTTGAATGTTGCAACACTATAAGAAAGAAATAGAAATAAAGCTATTTATTGTTAGTTATATTCAGCTAATTGAAGAAAACAGAATTTCACATCATTTAACCCCTTCAAACCTACAGATTTTCAACATTTAAAGATCCAAGATAGTGCATGCAATTTTGTCCCAAAACCCTTTCGCGTGACAGTTAGATAAGCATAATTTGATGCTCATTTAGCAAGACAATTTAATAGAAAAGGTTATCGTTACTAGCCACATACATCACAAAACAAAATATATGCCTCTGTTCAACAAAGTTCAGCTTATGACAATGGTCCCAACAATCCAATCAGCAATTTTGGAAGCTATTTACCTTCTCTAAAAGCATATGAATCACCAAAAGCTTAGTCAAAGATCATCTATAAGCCTTAATTTGTTATCAAAGCAAGCGATTCATGCACAAAGAGATTCTTACAAGAAATTACGCCCTAAATCCTCATGAACAAGAAACCCTACCATCGATCAAGCTCACGTTCTTCTCCGTCTCCTCCTTTCGCGCCTTCGACGCCGCCACGAGAACAGCCAGAAAGTGGTCGCCGGACTCCTTCCCCGCCACCGCCGCCGCCTCGACGCTTGCCGCGCACTCCTCCGGCGACCGTGGCGTCTCGTACCCGTATACGGTCCCCGAAAGTCCTCGCGGCCGAACTCCGGCCGCCGGAACCTTATCTCTTCGAGTGCTACGGCGGAGGAGGAGGAGAGCGAGGGCCTCTCTAGGGTTTCGGGGGGTTGGGTGAGGGGAGAAGAGGGGTACGACCTAGTAGGAGCATGGGAGACGCCCTTCGTTTTCTCTCTTTTTTCCTTTTTCTTTTTTTCTTTCTTTTTTTTTTTTTTTTTTTTTTTTTTTTTTTTTTGGTAATTGAGGTTTTTATTTGAGCCTTGTTAGTTTTTTTTTTTTTTCTAATTTTAAAAGAGTTTTTGTTCTTATTATGGAACACTTGTATTAAAGTGGTAAAAAAAAGTGTCTCTATAACCTAATTTTATTGTAGTAAAATAATTTTTTAGTTTGGTTAGGGGATAGGAATAGAAATAGGCCTTATCATTTATCTTTAATTTTTTATCAGAGAATAGTAATTCTCGGTTATCATAATCTCCATTTTTTATACAAAACTACCTAATATTTTTCTTATCCTCGGGAACAACCCAATTTTTATCTAAACGCTATTTTTCTTATCCTCATACTTGTACCTATCCCTGTAATAGCTAGTTCTTGCTTATACCCGAACCAAACGGTACCTTAAAAATTAATTGCATACAGCTTCTTGTAAACATAGTAAATAGCAAATACAATTCTACAAAGTTCAACCTTTAACTTTTATCCCTACAAAAGTCCAATGATATCCATATTTTTTAACGAGATAAGTAAAATGTCGATTTTGTCATCACAAATGTCACTTCAAAAGCCCCATTGCTATAATTGTGCGAAATATTCCCATAAAAAATTTTCAATAGCCCATCTTCTTTCTCTTTAAAACCCAACCCAATCCATCATTGCAACCTCTTCACTCCCCTCTTTTCTAAATCTTTTCTTTTGAGAAAAATAAAAAAAAAAATTATAGAGAAAAATTGAATAGGAAGCAACATGCGTTCGACATAGGCAAAGCAAGATGCGTTGTGGATGAATTGAGGATAGAGAAATTCTAATTACGGATTCGAAACTAGCATGAAGGAGAGTGAGGAACAAGAAGAGAAAGAAGAGAAGAAAAATTCCCATTGCTAGACTTTTGATTTAGAGAAGAAAATAAAAAATAAAAGGGATAAAAATGTCAATTTATCTTATTAACTAATCATGGTTAAATATTTTATCTATGGTTAATTAAATTTTTTGAACGGATACTAAAGGTAAGGGCATATTTAAAAATATTAAGATTTTTATAGTAATAACATAAAAAGTTGAACTCTGTAGAAATATATTTATAATTTGCTATATTTATATAGAGCTGTATGTAATTAAATTTTTTTAACTACTAATTTTATAAATTATAATATTTTTTCCATCAGCATGCACCCACCGGCCAAGACTTTCCCCTTCATGCAGGCCCGATCAATTCACACCCACGCCCGACCGCTCCCCGACGGTGGGCGGGCGTAGGTCCTACTCGCCTTCTTCTCCGACGTCCCTTTCCGCCGCCCCGACCTCCATTTTCTGCGTCTACGGTTTCTCCTCCCTTCCGCTGCTCTAACAGAAGAGTAAAGCATATTTATTCGCTTCTTCCTTGATTCGACAACAGTGTGTTCTCCTCCTCATCTCCTCCTCCTCTTCCGTGAAAAAATTTAATGTATATTCAGAATCAATGTCACGCCCTGAATTACTCGTTTTCCCGGGCACGCCAACAGACCAGCCGTATACATAGGAATTTCTCCTGTATACGAAGCGAAAGCTATACCTGTACTTGTAATCATACAACACTACAACCAGCAGTATAGAGCTGCTAAAAATAAAACATATATAATAACAGAGGTTCCATATACATACATAGAATCCTTGTACACAAAAATCACTCGCTCCAGCGATGTACAACATCAGTATGTTTAAGAACCAAAAACTACAACTACCTGTAGCTGGTACTCCTCTAGCTCTGTAACTCGTCAGGAAGGGCTCTAACTCGCAACACCATTTTCACAATCAGTGTCAGCAGTAGCAGCAGCCGCAACCAAAGGCTCTGCAAAAGATACACAACTGGGCTTGAGAACTACTGCAAAAAGAAGTAGTCCTCAGTGAGTACAGCTACCGACCTTAACGGCTCACTCACTAAATCTACAGATGTATGCTCAAAGATAGTGAGGAACTGAAAACAATCTACGGCTATGTGCCACTATACTATTACGATCTAACACTAGCTATCTGTAGAACCATGCAATCTCTGACCCAATCTCACTAGCGACTGTGAATACACCCGTCCTGTCTGTCGAAGCTATAATAACAACCACCACGTTAGGTAGTCAGTGGAGAGCGAGTCCAGCCAGGACACAACGACACCAATGCAAAAGCACTAAGCCCGACTCCGGAGTGACACTCATGGGCGCTGCCCAACCGAGTATGCAAGCATATCTCTATCAAGCTTAATCAGGCTCTCACAGGCTATAGTCAAGTAAACAGGGTCTAACAACCAAACTCACGTGCCCTCGGCACAATCTGATGCAAAAACAGTAATCTGGGTCCACCGTCAACCTAAATGGCACCCGACAATCCGGAACAGCCTAAACATCGCTATAAAAATAAGCTCAACATCCCAGTACGAGCGTAAATACATTATACACTATCATGGGTATCCACCGTCAACAAACTATGGATCCTAAGCTATCCGCGTATCAAATGTGCACTAACAGCGTGGATACGAACCGCAACAGCTTCAGAAGCTATTCGAGTATCAAATGCGCACTAACAGCGTGGATACGAAACGCAACAGCTTCAGAAGCTATCTGAGTATCAAATGTGTACTAACAGCGTGGATACGAATCGCGACATCTTAAGGAGCTATTTGATAGTTTTTAGAAACGACAGTGTAAAACCTACAGTTGAATATTATTCGAGCTCGACATTCCAGCACGAGCGTAAATGCATTCTGCACTAATCTGGGTATCCACCGCCCACAACTACGGCAATACAAACAAACTACGGCTCTATAGCTAAATCTGGTAGTTTAACATATGACAGTGTAGAATCGCTAATTTTCTACTAAGTCAATTCCAAATCCAACATGTATATTTTAGCTAATATTCTAGGTTCCAATTCAGATTTTAGAATCATGCTAATCATAGAATTGAGCTATTAACATGAAGAACAAAGCTAAAACACATGCTAACAACATATAAGCTTAGGAGGTAATTCCGTAAATTTCGGTAAGCATCATTAATCGACCTCTAGCGCTAATCCACGGCAGCACGAGATCGCAAAGTTGCTGGAACTCTGTCGAGATCAGTCGAAATCACTCAGAACTAGCAACCAAACTTCTCCAAAGATCTAAACATCAAAAGCACAAAAACTTGCATTACAACTCCCAAATTTCAGCACTTAAGCTTAATCCACCAATTCTAATGTCAACTTTACCTTCCAAGCTCCAATTCAGGTAAGAAAAGGTCTCAAATCCAGTGAACTATGATGAAGTATCACCCTCTGGTCCAAAATCCAACTTCCTCTAAAGATTGCATCAAGAAAACCCCAAAACTCTCAATTTTAGCTCAAACATCACAACAACTCAGAAAAATATGAAATTGACAATGCTAACCTCAATCAAATGCTGTCAAAATAGGCTCCACGAAATTTTCAAGAAGTCTTCTATCCAACAAACCAAATTTTGTGGCAAACGGAGTTTCCTACGTCGCACATGAGCCAAAACGCCGAAGGTCGCTGCTGGAAATATGCTAAAACAGCAATCCTCAAGTTGAAATGGTGTAATTTGGAGTAATTTGGGGGGCTAAAGTGCAAAATAGGAGTCTTTCTGTGAAGAAGGGTGAAAACGTTTCTCAGGGGATCGCATCCAAGCTTTTATAGGGAGGTAGAATGGTCGGATAAGCCCCAGGAAAAAGAAATATTAATTTGCTGTCCCTGCAGAAAACTGCGCTTCTCGGCGCCCGAAACCAAGAACTGGGCACCCGAAACTTCTAGTCTACACAAACTCTCCTCTTCGGTTTCTCCGTCCGCGGTGTGCTGCACCCTTAACCTGGTCCGGCGGAACTCACCTACACATACACGTGTTAGACACAGGCGATATTCACAAAGTAAATCTTCAGACCCATTTCTGGACGCTTGAAACCAGGATCCGAATTGGCTTCCAGTTCTGCTCAAACCAGCACTCAAGTTCTGGGCTTGCATGCTTATTGAAATATGAATTTGGAGCTTAAAATGTTAGTTAATAAATATACATGTTGGACTTGGAATTGACTTAGGAGAAAACTAACAATTCTATACCGTCATATTTTAAAACTACTAAATTTAGCTTTAGGAGTGGTAGTTTGTTTGTATCGCCGCAGTTTGGGGGCGGTGGATACCCAGAATAGTGTAGAATATATTTACGCTCGAGCTAAGATGTTGAGCTTATTTTTACAGCAGTGTTTAGGCTGTTCCGGTCTGTCGAGTGCAGTTGAGGTTGACGGTGGACCCAGATTATTATTTTTGCATCAGGTTGTGCCGAGGGCACGTGAGTTTTGTTGTTAGACCAATTAGGCCCTGTTTATTTTGACTGTAGCCTGTGAGAGCCTGATTGAGCTCAACAGAGATACGCTTCCATATTCGGTTGGGTAGCGCCCACGAGTGCCACTTCGGAGTTGGGCTTAGTGCTTTTGCGTTGGTGTCGTTGTGTCCTGGCTGGACTCGCTCTCCACTGACTACCCAGCGTGGTGGTTGTTAGTGTAGCTTCTACAGGCGGGACGGGTGTATTTACAGTCGCTAGTGAGATTGGGTCAGAGATTGCATGGTTCTACAGATAGCTAGTGTTAAATCATGATAGTATAGTGGCATATAGCCGTAGATTGTTTCCAGTTCCTTACTATCTTTGTGCATACATCTATAGATTTAGTGGGTGAGCCGTTGAGGTCGGTAGCTGTACTCACTGAGGACTACTTCTTTTTGCAGTAGTTCTCACGCTCAGTTGTGTTGTGTACCTTTTGTAGAGCCTTTATTGCGACTGCTACTACTGCTGACACAGATTTGTGGAAAAGGTGTTGCGAGTTAGAGCCCTTCCGGACGAGTTACAGAGCTAGAGGAGTACCAGCTACAGGTAGTTGTAGTTTTTGGTTCTTATATATACTAATGTTGTATCTCGCTGGAGCGAGTGATTTTTGTGTACCAGGATACTATGTATGTATATGGAACCTCTGTTATTATATGTGTTTTATTTTTTGCAGCTCTATACTGCTGGTTGTAGTGTTGTATGATTATAAGTATAGGTATAGCTTCTGCTTCGTATACAGAAAAAATTTCTATGTATAATGCGGGTCTGTTGGCGTGCCCGGAGATACAGATAATTAATCCAATGTGTGACAGGGACAGCCTCGGATCGCCGAAAAAGTGCACGTAACCCAGAACAGTGATCAAAAGCCCTAGACTAAGCTTACCGGGGCAGAGGGGATTCAGATCCGGCCGGTGGCGGCTCGGCGGCGGGAGCTCCGGCGGTAGAGGCGCGGCCGACGTGGAGAGGCGGGGCTCGCACCGACCGGCGGCGGAGGCGGCGGCGGCGGCGGCGTGGAGTAACCCGAGCCCGCACAAGCCGAGCTCGAGCTCGGGGTTCCACGCCGGCCTCGGCGCGGCCGGGCACCTTAGGGCGGCGGCGGGGTCACCCGAGATAGAAGGGATGCCGTAGGGGTGGCCTAGGGCGGCGGCGGTGTGGGGAGAAATTGTAAGGTGCTCGGCCCAAGCGGACCGTGGCGGCCACGAGAGAGCACGGGCGGCGGCGGCAATGGGAACGACGGCGACGGCCCGCGGGGTCCCCGGGCTCCGGGGAGGCGGCGGCGGCGGCGCGGGCCAGAAGCTAGGGTTTCCTCGGCCGAGCAAACTCCAAGACCGCGAGCTCACAGGATGGCGATGGCGGCGCGCGGGGGCGGCGGCGAGGACGGTGGAGGAGTCGCCAGAGGTAGGGCCTCTGCCAAAGGGGGGTGCCCGAGGTGAGGATCACCCTAGGTGGTCCACAGGCAAATTAAGGTGGTGAAGGTGATAAAGGAGAGGGAGGCAATGCAGCTGGTTCCAGCGGCCGGAGGCGCGCGTCGGCGGCCGGGGTGCACGCAGTGAGGGCAGGGATGGGAGATAGAGGTGGTTGTGGGCGCAACTAGGGCTAGGGTTAGGGTTATCATGGTGCAAAACCCTAGGTGACTATATATATACGTTGATAAAATGCAAGATAGTCCACCGAAATCTAGTATTTAACACTAAGTCCCTCACAGCGCATGTAAAACTCTTGAATACACCCCCACATGCGATTTCACGCAAAACGGTATATAAAATGTCGCGCTTTTGGCAAAATTATTGTTTTGCCATCTAAGACCCCTCATCGATCAACGCGCGATATCAAAAGATCCGTCCGTCAGATTTGCAAACGTATCACACCAGTGCGATCAGAACGACAGAGACATCAAATCCACGCCTTTGTTTTGTCTTGTTTGGTCACGAATTCACCACAAAACCCATCCTCTCTCCTAACGACGAAACTACACACAAATACATATAATATATGTATTTCCAATTTTCTCAAAATCAGTGCGTCAAACCTAAAATCCGTCAGTGCCAATGGTTCCAGGATAGCCGAACCATCGAAAACGAGCTATTGGATCGCTATAAATGGAGTCTGATACGTGCAAGAAGCCAACTCTACTCATTGGCCTCTCCGGGAAACCGAGTTGCTATTCACTTTAAGGGCATGTTTGGTTCGTATATTTTGGATCCGGAATGGGAATCGGTTTGATCAAATCTGGCTAATCTTGTTTGGTTCAAAGAAATCGGTTTGGGACTCCCATTCCAAATCGGAATGGGAATGGTCCATTAGCTTATAAATTGATTCCGGCCTCCAAGCCCGGATTGAAATTTCAATCCCAAGCCCACACTTATCTCTTCCTAGGCCCAACCCATACTTTATCCATCATTTTTCTTCTCTTTTCTCTTTTCTTAGCATTAAAAAAAAAACATGATATATTATTTTTATTATAGTTTTATTCAAAAAAATTATGCATTTTTTTTTTGTAATTTTTTGCATAAAATTTTTTAAAATAAATTAAAATTTTTTTTCATAGCTCTAACTTGAGAGTTGTATTAATTTTTGTTTATATAAATTTTAGATAGTTTTATAAAATTATATTTGAAAGTAAAATTAGTATATGTTATTCTATTATTTTTTATTTTGTATCAACCAAAGAGTGAAATAGGAATAATTCATTCCGATTTCCAATCCAAAAATAAACCAAACGTCTTGGGGGAGTGAAGCAATCCGATTACCATTCCAATCCATTCCCATTCCATTATCGATTCCAATTCCACTCTTGAACCAAACAAGTTCTAAGTGAAAATTGAAGATCGCATAAAATTTCCGTTCTAACTCGTTTTCTCCTGAAACTTGACGAGTGCTTTTGTAATTAAATTACACACAAAATATTATCAACATAGAGTTTAGTTACACTATCAAAATCTCAGTCCTTATATTGGTAGTTGGTATTCAAGACCCAAGTTTGAATCTTTGTTGATTCACATTTCCAGCTTATCTCTAAATGAAATAAATAAAGCGGATATGATGCTACCTTTTCAAAAAAAAAAGAAAGAAAGAAAAAGAGCAGCATCAGGAGTCGACCAAATTAATAACAATCCCAATTCCATAAAAATCAAAATAAAGTCGAATTTAATGCTGACTAGTACATTTGTCTCTCTCTTTGAGTCTTCCAACTGAGATTTGAATTTGACATGCCCAAATCTCACAAAAGTCTAAACATATGATAATCACAATCAATCACGTACATTAGGATTCAACCACCCTATCATGACTTTTAAAAAGTATTTTTATTATACTTTTTATAAAAAAAATAAATTTAATTGGCTGAAATATGAGTAACGTAACATAGTGTGATCGCCACATAGAAGACTTCCTCCCAATCTCACCCCAGCTCATTCCTTAGGACATAGAATTAAACTGAATGCACTACAAAAAAAAAAAAAAAAAAAAAAAAAAGGTTAATATATGAATGTTTTTAGACGACGCTTAGGGAAGCGTCTGCAAGCGTTTTATAATATATATAGAAAATACCGACGCTTCAAAAAGCGTCGTTATATGATATCAAATAATTTATTAAATGATGATAAATTTTACTATTAATTTGAATTTTTTGACGCTTTAAATGAAAGCGTTAGGATTTTAAAATTCCGGACGCTTTAAAGCGTATATCCTGACGCTTTAAAGCTTCAGAATGTATTTTACCAACGCTTGGTATAAGCGTCAATATATACGTGGCGACTCTTTATTTGCCGACGCTTTAACCGACGCTTTCAAAAGTGACGTTGGAATACATTGGGATGCTTTTAAGCATCGTTAAATATAAAAAAGAACGTCCTTAAATATAATATTTTTTGTAGTGATGGTTCAACAGTCTTTTTTTTTGTGGCTAAAATATAAAAAAATTATAAATAATCGTTTTTTTATTTTTCCTTTCTAATTTTTAAATATCTATATTTTGCCCTTCAAAATTTTAAGTTGATGCATTTTAGCCTCGTTTTGTTTGGATTTCGTCACTATTTCGTATATGTCTTATAGAAATATATAAAAAAAATATTTTTTTTATAAAATAAATAATGGCTATTTGGTCATTTCGCTCCCCTAAAAATATTTTTGAAAAGTTAAGAGAATAAAATACAAATTTTTGAGAGCAAGAGAAAAAAATAAATAAATAAACATTTATAGAAAATATTTATATATTTTAATTTTTTTTTTCTCTAAATTTTAGCTTATCTAATTAAGAGTCCTGTGCAGAATCATACAATCCTAACAACATGCATATAAAGTTGCAAACTCTTTAACATAATTTATTCCAAATATAGTCTCTGTCAAGCAACTGAAACCTGCCTACCATCCCCAACAAAAATTTCCCCCCAAAATGATTTCACGAGAATTCTCACCTGACCTTTACACTCACTGCCCTCTAACTGCTCCCCCCGTGCATCCTCGTCCCTCCCTTTTTTATCTCTCGCCTCACATGCACGAAAGCAAAAAAAGGGCAAAAAAAAGTTGATATGTCCTTCTACATGATGTGTTCTATAAATGTTCATCAGTTGTCATCTGCAGGTGTGTTCAGAATAGTAAAATAAGTAATTCGATTTTGATTTCTGAATACGTTGGCTATTCAGTTAGTAAATTTCGTTAATCTTTAATTCCCACACCACCATCAATCATATGTAAAAATTGATATATAGTACGTATTTGAGGCAATGGAAGAAGCGAAAAGAATGGTGTATCCTTTAGACGCGAAATCGTACAGGCTCCTGTACGAGATCGGCAGCGGCGTGAGCGCGGTGGTGTACAAGGCGGCGTGCCTGCCGCTGGACTCGGCGGTGGTGGCGATCAAGTCCATCGATCTCGAGCGGTCGCGCGCGAACCTCGACGAGGTGCGGCGCGAGGCCAAGGCCATGGCTTTGCTCAACCACCCGAACGTCCTCCGCGCGCACTGCTCCTTTATCGTCGACAGCCAACTGTGGGTCGTCATGCCCTTCATGGCTGCCGGCTCGCTCCAGTCCATCGTCTCCTCCGCCTTCGCCGACGGCCTTCCCGAGCAGTCCATCGCCCTCGTCCTCAAGGAGATCCTCCACGCCCTCTCCTACCTCCACGGCCAGGGCCTCATCCACCGCGACATCAAGGCCGGGAACATTCTCGTCGATTCCGACGGCTCCATCAAGCTCGCCGACTTCGGCGTCTCCGCCTCCATCTACGAGTCGCCCCCTTCCTCCTCCTCCTCCTCCGCCTCCTCCTCCTCCTCCTACCCGATGTACAACTTGTCGTCCTCGTCGCCGTCCACCTTCTTCAACGAAATGGCGGGGACGCCGTATTGGATGGCGCCCGAGGTGATCCACTCCCACGTCGGCTACGGCATCAAGGCCGACATATGGTCGTTCGGCATCACTGCCCTCGAGCTGGCCCACGGCCGCCCCCCGCTCTCCCACCTCCCCCTCTCGAAGTCACTGATGATGCGGATCACCAACCGCCTGCGCCTCGAGGACGCTTCCGACCACACGAGCAGCAAGAAGAAGTTCTCCAAGGCGTTCAAGGACATGGTGGCCTCCTGCCTCTCGCACGACCCGTCGAAGCGGCCGTCCGCCGACAAGCTCCTCCGCCATCCCTTCTTCCGCAGCTGCAAGTCTGCCGACTACCTAGTTAAGAACGTGCTGCAGGCAGTGCCGGCGGAGGAGGAGAGGTTCAAGGAAGGCGCTGCTGCTGTCGGACTGGCGTCTCCGCCGAACAAGACTCGACGGGTCAGCGGGTGGAATTTCAACGAAGAAGGCTTCGAACTGGATCCGATTTACCCGGGGGAGGAGTGCGAGGACGAATCAACCAAGGGCGAAGAAGGCGATGATGATGATCAGGATGATGATGATCAGGAAGAAGGCAAGGAGGAAGGAGAGATGCTGCAGGCTCTGTCGACGGCGGCACCGAATGCTGCTTCGCCGACCGCGTCGGTCGTGAAGCAAGTGCTGGTCCCCAACTTGGTTTCTCTGCTCGGGAGCTTGGACCTGCAGCGAGGGATGGTGATGAATCTGCTGGCGCGGTGCGTGCGGTGCGCGGACAGCGACGAGGAGATGAAGGTGAGGGAGCAGAGAGAGCAGCTGCTTTTGCAGTACGTCAACAGCCTGCAGCAGACGATAAATGATCTTAATCTCCATCTGCAGAAGGAGATGAAGAAGAATGATCATCTGGAGGAGTTACTAGAGAATATTAAGATGAACAGTATTAGTGATCAGGAGGATTAATTAAGGGAGAGACTCTTTAATTTGGAAAGGTTACGCGCGACCGCATGTAGTACTGATGAACTTGTGATTATTATTGTATGATAATTAAGGATCATGATGTTGTTATTTTACGTAGGTAACAAAAAGGAGAATTTTAATATTGCACTAGTACGTAAAGTTTAGAGTTCCAAATTAAATGACCATCTATATCATTAATTATCTATCTATAGTAAATGCTGCGGAGGGATGTTCATGTGACACCATATATGCATGCATGTTTCAATATATACAATTTTTCAGCATATCTATAAATATATTGAATCGGGGGTATGTACGGCGCCCTCCCTGCGTTTGGCGGGACCGGACTCGCGCACGAGAGAGAGAGAGAGAGAGAGAGAGAGAAAGAGATCAGGATTTGAAATAGTCCTGTATATAAGATATAATATGATTAAATCTCTCAATCCGACTATAATATTTTGGACGGTAATTAGGCCCAACAGACTAAGGGCATGTTTGTTTCACCGAAACTACACTTTGGGTTAAAGTGAAATTTGGGTTGAAATAGAGTTCGGTGATAACTATTTCTTCATTTCATTAGTTCTGCTCTTTATTTGGTAGAAAGTGTGCGATGTAAAATTATAATTTATATATAAATAATAAATAATTTAATAAATAAAAACAATATAATTATATTTTTATATAATTAAAATTTAATTTAAAGCAACTAAATTATTTTTTATACATAAATTATAGTAATACAATAATAAAATTCTAAAAATATTAACACTTAATTAATTACTTTTTATTATATTTTAAATTTTTAATTGTACAAACTAAATAAAAAATTTTAAAACTTAACTAATCAAATTTTATCATATTTTAAATATGCCAAATAAATAAAAGAAAAATTAGTACCATAATTAAATATATTTAAATATAACTATATTTATCTAGTATATTATTTTATTATTTTTTCTTCACCTCCCTTCACCGTAATTGATTTCGGCCCACGATGGGCCGAAGTCAATTACGCCGTTTCAAATTAACTGGAGTTTCAACCGTAACTTTTTTATGGTGAACTAAACAACGGAGGTAGTAAATTTTCACTGAAAATCACTTTCGCCCGCGCACTTCCACCCCACTTCCATGCAAACAAATAGACCCTAAGTATGCCGGTGTTAGAGTAGTTTGAGGCTTAAACATGCTAAGGCTAGAGTAGTTTGAGAATAGGTGACCTTTTTGGAAAGCAGTGTGCCACAGTTAGTATCAGCACCAATCACCAGCTGTATGTATGAGATGAGTCTTAGTTGAGCTAGAGTTTTACCGCGCATCGAGCGCGGCTGCCCGGATGATAATTGTTGTCGGCAGAGCCTAACTCCTCATAACGTTGGTTAAGATTAGCGAGATGACTGTCACACCCTCGCCCCGAAGACCGTTACCGATTTGGTCCGGTTCGGGCGCGCAGGGCGGACGCCGGACGGACAGCACCTCTCCTGCCCGCCCAAGGCTCAACAACAGATTGTGTACAAGAATTCACCCAGGAAAACTAAATTCTAAAGCATACACAACCAACGAGGGGCACAAACAGTGCCAACAACAACAAGAGCAAGTAATCCACGAGTAATATACAAGTGAAATAAAGAGAGAACTACTTAGCTATTACATCCATTGGCTTTCATTATAATTTACAACTTTCTTTTCCCCAAAATGAAAGCCTATTCGTTACACCAATAATTACATTAGTCTTCCAAAATGTATACAAGCATCTAGATACAAAAAGGGGTGTACTCTAATGCGTAAAGGAAGCTACTATACTATCAAGATCCTCACTGATCGGGGGCAATGCCCTTACCGCGGTCCTCGCCCGACAAACCTGCACCAAACACTGGAAATAGAGTGGGGTGAGAACTATCTTCCATAGTTCCCAGTGGGCTCGGCCACCGACTCCACCGATCTCCCCACTAGGTCCAAGTGGGCACAAGTAACAACTAGATATATAGATAGATATCTGAAAGCTGTAAATTGCATAATAAAAAATCTATGCTACTATGCCCATAATCCTTTGAAATGAATGCATGCATCATAGTAAGGGGTTTACTAACATGCTAACAAGTTCTTTTCCATGTTCAACGTTAATTGCTCAATGACAACGTTCACATTCTTTTACCCAATCATTGGCGAATCCCTTGGGTTCGCCCTCGACTCACATATAAATCCCGTTCTTGGGTAGGAGGCTCCATGTGCACTCAAATCCGGGATCGTCTGTGGACCTCCATGTGGTCCCGATCATGCGACACTCCGGAGTACTCGACGACATGGATGGCTATACCACCCCAGATACAGACCGTGAGCTTGATCTATCCTCTCCACGTGAGGATACCCTACCAACTAGGGCCAACTTTACAAATGTGCTTAGCTTCACTAAGTTCTTTGATCACAAGGCATTCTTTCTAGGGAATCCACTATCCCTGAGTCCAAAGACCTCTAGTGTCAAATACACTATTTTAATGCCACTCGATCTATGTTTTCTAACATTAGATGCCACTCGATCTAAGTTCTTTAACATTAGATGCCACTCGATCTATGTCAATCACAACCATCAAGTCCACCTCTTTTCTAGCACTATAGAATTCACGTCCAGACCCAATCCTCACCTATCCATTACCTAGCATTCCAAGTACACTAGGTCATCATTAGAAAGCATAAGGAACATCTAAACATGCAATTCTACAATACAACATGCAAGAGATGAAATTTATTAATTCTAAGACATAGGAAGGAGTTCGAAGTATTCGAGTGTCACCCCCCACCTCTTGGTGATGCCACAAGGCTATGATTCCAGTTTCAAGATTTTTGGAAGCCTACGCCGCGCGCTGCGGCAATCTTTACGTTAACAAGCATTTTCTTCGATATCTACGCGTAGGCTCGACGGATCGCCGAACCGACTTCACCAGCGCGTTTCGTTACCTATCAATTAGGTTTATACATTATCAATTTAGATCAAACCCTAATATTTTCGAAAATTGCATTTTTGAACCCTAGCATGAAATTAAACTCCAATAATCCATTATTAAATGGAGCAACATGCTAGCAATGCTCTAGAGGTTACTAGAATACCAAGTATTAAGGATTTAACCAATTTCTAATCATTTTACCCAAATTGTGAACGCGCAACGGAAATACGCCGCTCCCACGGGCGCACGAAAGCTCGATCCGTCGCCTCCAACGCGTTCGCAAGATCGTTCTCCGCCAACGTCGCGAATTTGGGCGAGAAATATAGAGAGATGAGGGAGATATTTAGAGAGAGAAAGATAGGGTTTTCTTTCTCCTCTCCAAACGTGTGTGTGTGTGTGTGTGTGTGTATGTGTGTGTGTGCTCTCGGGTTGGGAAAAAGGCAGGAAGAAGCAACTTGCTTCTTAATTAAGCAACCCAACACTATTTACACACTATTCACATTATTCTTTCAGCCGAAGCTTTGATATTTTCGCCTACCCTTAGGAATGTCCGTTTGAGCTCAAATTTGACAGCTATGTTCGGTTTTACTTAACTTAACGCAAGAAATTTTAATCTTTCAGTTTCGACCCCGTTTGGTCACCGATAGATCTACCGAACTGTAATCACTATCAGATAGCATTCGAATTTTATTTCTCATCTTTCGGGTGTCAGAACGGCACGAAACTTTAAATCTAGTCTCGTACAAATAATCCTGACATATCCTCCAGTTTTCATAATTTTCTGACACTGTGCATTTTCTGCTAACTTATCTGTCCCGTTTCTTAAAGAAAATTCTAAATCTTCTGTTCTCGCTCCGATTTCAGCACAGGTTAATCTAGACTTATATTTTACTTCTATAAGTCCAATAAAAGTAGTGTCTCACACTATTTTTATTTATTTTTATTTTTAAATTAAGAATCCGATAGTACACTCCACCGCAACTTCATAATTTTAGAAGTTCGGTACCTTACAATGACAGTCATATAACCTGATACTTATAAGTGTGTTTAAGCCTGACAGCGATGTCAAGGCTAAAAACAAAAAAGGAAGGGTACGTGGAGAGCGTGATACCTTAGGATTTAATAGTATACCCAATAATTGGTAATAAGATAAGAATTAATAAGATATATATATATATATATATATATATATATATATATATATATGAATTATGATTTCGAAAATTTACGAAATTTATTTTCTACAAGTTTCAAATACTCTAGATCATATTTAACGGAGTGGATCGTCGATTCGAAAGCTCCATCGTCGAAAACAACTTATGAGTAGTAGGGCGCCAATACTCATAATAGTATAGTAGCCATGACCTATATAGAGTCCGGCTACTATACTATTATGAGTACGATCGACCTCGTACTCATAAGTTGTTTTCGATGATAGAGCTTAATCGACGATCCACACCGTTAAACGTTATTTACAAAGATTTAAAACTTCTAGAAATCAAATTTTATAATTTTTCGACATCATTTACCTTACGATCAAGATGTCACATTTGACAATTTTTAACGTCCCCAGATTTAATATTTGCTAGTTTAACGGTGTAAAAGAATCGGAATTTGTTGAATTTTTGATAAAAAAATCTATTCACTACCTAGATAAAGATCAATAACTCCGATCTTGAATTGAAGGATCCGATCTTCCTTTTTTAGGACAGCGTTTGATTTTGACCGTTCATTTTAGGCCTGCTTGATGTACTTTATTATGATTTCGAAAATTTATGAAATTTGTTTTCTACAAGTTTCAAATACTCTAGATTATATTTAACTGAGTGGATCGTCGATTCTAAGCTCCATCATCGAAAACAACTTATGAGTAGTAGGGCTCAATACTCATAATAGTATAGTAGCATGGCCTATATATATATATATATATATATATATATATATATATATATATATATATATATATATATATATATATATAGAACTAGGCTACTATGTTGTTAATAGCACAAATCATTTGTGCTACCAAGTTTTCGGCCATTGGATTAAGAGATGTGCGATTAGGATGGGTTGAGTAAGTGGTTGGTTGAATAGTGTGATCTAACGGGTGAAAATGATTAAAGGGTGGATCTAATCTATGGAAAACTTGGAAGCACCAAGTGCTTCGTGCTATTGATAGTATATATAGCAGCCGGAATATATATATATATATATATAGTCCTATGGTGCTTGTAAAAATACTAAGCACTTGGTGCTTGTAAATTTTTTACCGTTAGATCTACATCTTTAATCATTTTCAATCGTTAGATTATACTATTCAACCAACCACCCACTCAAACCTAAGGCGCCCACATCATCCTAACCTCGTCGCCTCTTCGGCTTCCCCCTTCATTAAGGGGCCGTTTGGTTGCATGTAGTTGCAACTGCAATACAGTTGTAACTGCATGTAAATGTAAATTTCGTGTTTGGTTTGATATAGTTAACTCCAATCGCAAGCATTTAACCGCAGAGGAGGCCCAACTGCAGTAGTTCGAACTATGCCCAAATTGGCCGTGATTCTAACTACAGCAGTTGGAGAGAGTAACTTTAAATAAAAGGTATACTTACCTCCTCAATATTTTTTAAACAAAAATTATTTTTCTTTTTTACATTAGAGGTAATCTTACCATCATATATATAAAATAATAAAATTTTAAAAAATTATTTCTCAACTGAATGCTAACAAACAAATTATTTATACTTGCAGCGCTTTCTACTACATCCAACCAAACATGATTCATGTAGTTATAACTGCTGTATTTTTAACTGCATGTATTCCTAACTATATTGTATTTATAATTATATCCAACCAAACGGCCCCTAAGTGCGTTCACTCGCCTTTCTCGTAACATCTTTGCCTTTTCGACTTCCCTTCTATTAAATGCTACTCTCCGATCACTTCGTTCTTCATTTGCGCCCGTTCGTTTTTCCCGTAAAATCGTTATCTCTTCGACTTCTTAACTCACTAATTTCTACTTTGTATGGGTCAATGTTTCATAATAAATGATAAAGAAGGAAGAATTTATTCCTTAAATTTTTTCTTTATTGTACACTACTGTTTATAAATAAGTTATTTGAGTTACATAAAAATTGATAAAGTAAAATTATCAAAAATACTGATTAAATTGTCGTGTTGTATCAATAGAATAAATATAGTATATAGGTTGTTTGTGTGATATACTGAAGCTTAGCAAATTGGCAAGATTACAGTATAAATTTATATTTGATTAAGTTGGAGACGTTTTGCGCAAAATAGACGTAAAAACAGATTTTGAAATTCAAGATTTATATTATAGAGGACTAAAGTTGAATACTTTGTTATAGAGCGGCTTGTTGGCATTTTCGCTTTATTAAGCGGTGGAGTCCACGCTGCTATCCGCCATCCTTATCCTTGCCTTGTTGTTGCTAAGTTTTAAGGAGAGAGAGAGAGAGAGAGAGAGAGAGAGAGAGAGAGAGAGGTGTTGAGCACAAAAAAAAAATAAAAGGAAAGAAAGAGAAGCTGGTTTCTTTCTTATGAGCGAGCGAGCAAGCGAGTCAAGTGCGCACGTGTATTTTTAGCGTTTCGACTTCGCGGTTAGTATTACAATATTATTTTTTTTGAGAGATAGGTAGCACGCTACCCGCTTCGTTTATTTCGTTAAGAAATAAACTTAGCTAGAAATGTGAATCAACTGGGATTCGAACTCGGGTCTCGGATACCAACCACCAAGCCCTTTGCCACTTAGCTAGTATTACAATATTATTATTTGGACTCTTTGATAACTTTTGGTAGAAATTGAAAGTTAGAAACTGATTTTTTTTATACATTTTAGGAGCAGATTTCACGTAATTTTGATGAGGAATTTTTGAGCTATTTTAGAGTGTTGTGGCTGCTATCCCGTCGACCGTTCATTTCTTGAGATTTGCGTTATATGTGGGTTCGGTGTTGTCAAAATTGACGGACTAATTTTTATGTCCATATTATATTATTTAATATGTGAGATTAACGGTTGATATAATAGTAATAATTTGACATATGTTAATAGAGTAGATTGAGACATTTATAAATAGTGTGAGACTATAACTGTATTTTGGACATTATAACAGTATTATCATGATCTGTTTGATCATCGCATTTGACCACATATCCTGCATGCTATATTAAGTTGGAGTGTGATAGTATACTCAGTTGGGATACCGCCCCGTGCCACTCCGGAGGTTGGGTTATGAGATATTATTATGGCATGTGCAATATAAGTAGCTTGCGTAGTAGTGGACCACTATAGGTGCGTGCTTGACACGAGGCGGCGCAGGTTAGACCTGACTGTTGAGTCGATCACTATGATTTAACATTATTTTAGCATGTTATTTACTCTTTAATTGATACATGTAAAACCTAATTTACAATTTTAGATATATTGTAGAGGCATGATGTAGCAGTTATTTTCAGCAATTATTCATATTAGTACATGTTTTTTCATATTGCTCAGTATTTATTATTTTTACCTCTTACGAATCTAGTGGTGTAGACCGTCGGCGTTGACGATCGTACCCACTGGGTAATGTTGATTATAGTTCTCATATCCCTCTTATTTAATATTTTATTTCAGAACATTAAGTACCAGCGACTGATCGAGATAAGGGAATCGTGGATAGTTATATAGCATCTCCTACCCTTCTTGTGTATGTAGTTGGACCTCCTATTAGTGAGCAGTCTGTACAGTATTCTAATACTTGGAGTGGTCAGAAATGTTGTATCATTTTGAAAACTGGTGTGATGATGATGATAAATCGTTACAGTGTTGCTATAGTATGTAGTTTTATTTTTCTCTAATACCTATTGTTGTTAGATTTTAGTTAATTTTGTTGAACAAGTTTTGTTGACGCTTCGTATGTATAAGATGTATCCTTGTGCATGCAGCAGGTCTGTTGACGTAGTCTGGGCGCTGTAATCCGAGGTGTGATAGTTTGGCTCATGAATGTATGAAAATTGGGTCTTTACAATTTAGTAGTTAAAACTAATTATTATTACTTTTAAAATTTATTTATATGGATGTCATATATTTCTTACTATTTTTCTTTCAGTGTCTTTACATTCTATACTAATTTTATAATGGCATGGCAATTTTTATGTCCATAGGTAAATGTAATAATAGTTAGTGTTTAAGAAAAATCTGATCTCGGATAGAAAAAAAAATAGAACAAATAAATCTTTTTATATGAATAGTTAAATATGAATTTGAACATCTTCGGTCTATCTTTTATTATTTGTTATACATTCTTCACAAACATTCTAAATATTTCTTCATGATATCTATATAATTATTTTCTTACTCCTCTACTTCTTACTTTTTTTTTCATTTTTTATATTGTTTTCTATTAGATTGTTATTCTATTCTAAAAAATTTTCTATATTTTTCATATTATTAAATTCGTTTTCACATTTTTATTTATTTATTAAATTCGTAAATTTTTATTAAAATATTCTTACCTGCCGCATCGCACGAGTCTTTATACTATATGTATTTTTTAAATTTTTTTTTAGGGTACGAATATAGTATATCAACTATCCAGATCGGACCGATCTACGAACACCTTATATTTGTCAACGAGTAAATATCACTTCACAACATATCACAATAATATTTTTTACATATGTATCTATCGTCTTTACAAATTATTTCTGCCTGTGCGTTTAAATATACAACATACTCTATATTTATTATGTAGAGACCTGGATTTTTCACCTGAGGTTTGTCGACAGCTCTGGAGAGTGTCGGGACAAGTCCGCGTCGCGTTAGCGCCAAATAGACGCTAAACGGGCCCCGTGGGAACGCGAGAGCAGCGTGTGTCACGAAAATCTGCAAATAGCAGGTTTTTCTCGTGAGTCGCGTATAAAGTTGGTTGCTATACCGGTACAGCAACGGTTGCTATACCGGTATAGCCACCAGGGCTATACCGGTATAGCCCTGCGCAGATGCTCTCGGGTTGCCTGTTTGTACCGGTACAAGGGGGGATTTGTACCGGTACAAAGTGAAAGCATGGTGCAGTTTGACTTTTTGGGCACTTGTCACATCACCACCACTTCCCCCTTACCTTGGACAGAGAGGAGAGAGAGAGGGGCCTTCTTCCCCTTCTTCACTTGCTGCTGCTGCTGCTGCTTCCCTTAGCCACCAAGGAGTTGGAGGAGCTCAAGAGAGAAGCCCGAACTCTGCGACGACGCGCCGCGGAGCCGATCGAGCGAGTTTTCGATGAGGTGACGCTGTGAGGAGGCCGTGCGACAGCCGTTCCTCGCCTTCCTCGACAAGGTGCTGCCGCAGGGAGGATTTCCGAGGTGAGTGGCACCTCGAGTTCACTTTTACGGTTTTAAACTTCTACCATTTTCGGACTGCACTACCACTGCTGCTGACAGCCGCGTCGACCCGCGGCGTTTTCACTATATCTCTGTGTAGGAGAGTCGAAACGCAACGAAACTTGGGGCGTTGGATCCGCGACTTCAAGACGATTCCAACGACACCTTACTTGCTGGATTTGGAGCAGGTTTGCCCGTACGGAACCCATCTTTACTGAACCGCTGGTTGCCGACAGATTCTGAAATGCCGAACTGCAGGATTCCAGCGTCGACCGTCGGTGTTTCGCCTTGATCTCAGCGTAGGAGAAGCGGAATCCAGCGAAACTTGCGGCGTTGGATTCGTGACTGCGAGACGAAGATTTCGAGCCCTGAATCGCTGAATTCGGATAAGGTTAGCCCTGTTGGATTAAAGCCTTTCTCAGCCGCTGTTTTTCCGGCAGATTTTGTGAAATCGGTGTGACGTTGAGCTACTTCATCGCAGCGGGAGACTTTGGACCTCGGCGGACCAGCGAAGGAACTCTTGGACGCGGGCCACTTCCTTCGCTGCCAGGGAATCGCTATCGAGGTGGGTTTACATCGGAATACTCCTAAGTATTAATAGTCGACATGTATAAACTTTGGTTTCGACTAGTATGTGATAGCTCGAATGCATGGATTAGTATATGAATATCTGAACTTGGAGCATGCTTAGCAAGTACTTAGTATTATACATGTTGGACTTGGATTTGACTTAGGAGAAAACCTCGTTTCGGATCGTCATTAGCCTACACTACCAGATTTAGCTCTAGGAGCCGTTTTGTGCCGTATCATCGCCGTGGGAGTGCGATGGATACCCAGGGTAGTGTAGTTCGCTTTTACGCTCGCGCTGGGGATGCCGAGCTCACTTTTCAGCAGAGTCTAATTGTGCTGGTGGTCGGGCACCGTCGGGGGTTTGACGAGGGACCCAGTGTACTGTGTGGTTACAGTTTGTGCCAAGGGGCACGTGGTGTGTTAGTTCTTGGACCTCACATCTTGGACTATGCCCGTGAGAGCCCGATTGAGCTCGACAGAGAAACGCTTGCATACTCGGTTGGTTCGCGCCCACGAGTGCCGCTCCGAGTCCGGCTTAGTGCTTTTGCGTTGGTGTCGCCGCGCCCTCGTTGTGGGTTGCTCTCCGCTAGCTACCCCCGGGGTAGTTGTAGTGTTGCTTCGACGGGCGGGACGGGTGCTTTCACAGGCCTTCGTAAGAGGGGGTCAGCGTTTACTTGTTCTACAGAGGGTTGTTGAGGGCGGGATAGTATAGTAGTACTTAGCTGTTGAGTGTTCCGGCTTCTTTTACTTTCTTGCTTACCCTGTAGACTTAGTGGGTGGACCGATGTGCTTAGGGCGGTACCCACTGAGGACTACTTGCTTTTATAGTAGTTCTCACGCCCTCTTTCTTCCACCGTTGTTGCAGGGCCTTCTGTTGCGGCTGCTGCTCCGTCTGAGTCGGACCGCGGGAATGGCGTGGCGAGCTAGGGCCTACCCTTCGAGTTCTGTGCTGAGTTAGAGGATTCTCCTGCAGGTAGTGATAGTTTTTGGTTCGCCACTTATGTACATACAGTTGAACTCGCTGGAGCGAGTGGTGTTACTTTTGTATCTCGCGATTGTATGTATATAAAGTTTGTTTTTCCTACGCGTGTTTATAGTTTATTTCGGCTCTGCCATCGTTTGTAGCGGTGTATGTTTATACAGGTACAGCGACGCTTCGTATATAGAAGAAATTCTTCTGTATACGGCGGATCTGTCGGCGAGCCCGGTGAATATGCAACCCGGGGCGTAACAGACTAAGTTGGTATCAGAGCTTAGTATTAGGTCGTTGGGACCTAGGAAACCTAAGCTGGTAAACTCTAGGAAGACAAACGCGAGAGGCGTGATTTAACGCGAAAGTCAAGGATTGATTGTTCTAACTCATCCTAGAGTGGAGTGAGTGACTGAAGGAGTGTCTGTTTCGGTCCAGAAAAATTATGTTGGCTGCAGACGACATAATTTTGAGGAGAAACAGAGACCGCCTTCGAGACTTTCGATGATTGGGTCGAGTGATTATGTATCTGACCTTGTTTCTATGTGTGCAGCTATGCCGCCTCGCAGAGGACGACCGCCGCTACGGGGCCGCGCCCACCACCACTACCACCCCGTATACCGGAGCGGATGGATCGGGGCACCCGACCCGAGACGGGTGTACCTCCCGTAGTGGAGCGAGCGAGCACTCGGCCCGAGACGAGTGCCCGCCGCAGTTGAGCGCCGATATAGCCGACCGAGAGGCGACGAGGCAAACAGGATTTATTTTTACGCGGATGTGCGAGAGGTTAGTGGCATCATCGAGTACATCGTCGGGGCACCCACCTACTCCGCCGCCCCCTACTCCACCCATCGCACCGCCATCGCCATACCCCCATCGGCCAGAGATACCTCCAGCACTGCCAGTTGTGGCTAGAGGATCGGATCACCGATCGCAGCAGAAACGAGAGCGGTTGACTGAGCTCTTGTTTCGTTTCCGCCGCCTCGACCCACCGATGTTTGACGGGGTGTGCACCGAGCCTTGGGTATTGGAGAGTTGGATCCGCGCGATGGAAAGGATATTTGAGGACATGTTCGTCCTGGAGGATCGGGACCAGGTTCATTTGGGGGTCCACTGTTTAGTTGGAGACGCACGGGACTGGTGGACGAGGATGAGGCGCGACCAGGGAGTTGTGGCTTCGCAGACGAGTTGGGATGAGTTTTGCGGGATGCTGTGCCGCACATATTTTCCAGACAGTGTGAAGCAGGGGATAGAGGAAGATTTGAAGAAGATCCAGCAGGGGGATCGCACGGTTCAGGAGTACGTTCGGGAGTTTTCGCGGCTCCTGAACTGTGTGCCGTACGCAGCGAGAGATGAGGCACACCGGGTATATCTATTTGAGCGGGCTTGAGGCCGATCCGTACGTGTTCGTTAGGGCGCGGAGGTCGAGGACCCTGGATGCGTCTATCGAGCAGGCTTTGTTCGAGGAGAGGAGTGAGACGACACTTCGAGAGCGGACTTAGGGGCCGGGACCGAGTCAGGACAGGAAGCGCCCCGCTCCTGATGACGGGGGACAGTCGAGCAGTAGGCGTCCGCCGAGGCCTCCACGATCACGTCGTGGTCGTGGGTCCCTGGGCGCCAGCGTACTGTGGATACCCGTCGCCGGGGCGCCATAGAGGACTCAAGAAAGGCGTGATTTGCGAGGAGACCGCACGCGGCCCGACAGTGTGAGCAGCGGGAGGGCCGGTGCTTTGGATGCGGACAGCCTGGACATTTTAGGGCAGCTTGCCCGAGATCAGCATCGTCGACACCATCGACAGCGTCAGCCCAGACCGGATCCCAACAGTCGTACGGGACACCGTCGAGCCACCGTCGTGAGGATAGGGCGTACGTGCGCGACAGAGCAGCTCCCAATGCAGAGTATATGCGGCTCGGGTGGAGGACTCTTCACGGCACCGTGTGGTGGCAGTATCACTTTACTTTCGGTATTAGAGCACGTACTTTATTTGATACCGCTCATCGCATTCTTTTTATCGCTGAGCATTTGCATTATTACATGGTCTAGAGTTAGGGTTGTTGCCTCAGACCCGGGAGATCCAGGTTCCCGACCATGTAGTACGGGTTGTAGAGGGTTGTAGGTCGTGTCCAGTGCAGCTAGACTCGTGGATTTTGCCCGCAGATTTGTTAGTGTTGGGGCAGCTGCATGACTTCGACATAGTGCTTGGCATGGATTGGCTGACGCGGTACTACGCGACGATTGACTGCGGCGAGAGGACGGTGACGCTCCGCGAGCCAGGCCAGGAGGAGTTCACCTTCAGAGGCTGCAGGAGCACGATGTTTGCCACGTGAATTTCTTCAGCGAGAGCTCGACAGCTGATGAGTAGAGGATGCATCGCCTTTCTAGCGACGGTTGCAGAGGTACCTACGGCGGCACCGAGACTCGAGGACATCCCTGTGGTTCGCGAGTTTCCGGATGTATTTCCCACGAGACGGCTATGCGCCGGGAGAGGAGGTTGAGTTCGTGATTGATGTAGTCCCGGAACCGCACCAATCTCGAAGGTACCTGCTGAGGATGGCACTGCAGAGAGAGTTAAAGGCGCAGCTCCAGGATTTGATGGATAAGGGGTATGTAAGACCCAGTATATCGCCTTGGGGAGCGCCGGTGTTATTTGTGAAGAAGAAGGATGGTTCACTCAAGTTGTGTGTGGATTACCGGGAGCTGAATAAAGTGACCATCAAGAACAAGTATCCTCTGCCGCGCATTGATAATCTGTTTGATCAGCTGCAAGGATCTTGTGTCTTCTCGAAGATTGACCTCCAGTCAGGTTACCACCAGCTGAGGGTGAGGGCCGAGGACGTTTCCAAGACGGCTTTTAGGACTCGGTACGGGCATTACGAGTTCACAGTGATGCCATTTGGATTGACGAATGCCCCTGCCGCGTTCATGGATCTGATGAACAGGGTATTTAAGCCGTACTTGGACAGATTTGTAGTAGTCTTCATCGACGATATCCTGATATACTCCCGTAGCGATGCCGAGCACGAGGAGCACTTGAGAATAGTGCTACAGCTCCTGCGAGAGAAGGAGTTGTATGCCAAGTTGAAAAAGTGCGAGTTCTGGTTGCGGGAGGTTACCTTCTTGGGCCACGTGATTTCTGCAGATGGAGTGGCAGTCGACCCGAAGAAGATTGAGGCTATTCGGGATTGGCCCAGACCGACGACGGTGACTGAGGTGCGGAGTTTCCTAGGGCTTGCTGGATATTACCGTCGGTTTGTGGAAGGCTTTGCGAAGCTTTCCACACCCCTCACTCGATTGACTCGTACAGGAATTAAGTTCACTGGAGTGAGGGCGAGGAGCTTCGATGAGTTGCGACGGTTGATGTCGCTCCTATCCTTGCCCTTCCGATTATGGGGGAAGGATATGTGATCTACGATGACGCATCACACAGTGGACTTGGGTGTGTGTCGATGCAGCATGGTAGGGTAATTGCTTATGCTTCACGGCAGTTAAAGGATTTCGAGAAGAATTACCCTACGCATGACTTGGAGCTTGCCGCAGTGGTTTTTGCTTTGAAGTTGTGGCGGCATTACTTGTATGGCGAGCACTGTGAGATTTTTACTGATCACAAAAGTCTCAAGTATCTGTTCACCCAAAAGGAGTTGAACCTGAGGCAACGCCGGTGGTTGGAGCTACTGAAGGATTATGATATTAGCATTCAGTATCATCCCGGTAAGGCGAATGTGGTGGCAGATGTGTTGAGCAGGAAGGCAGTGCATGGCTCGTGCCTGATGATCACGCAGCAGAGGCCGTTACTTGAGGAGCTACAGCGGTTGAGCTTAGAGGTTGTGTCCCCTGGGTCTACTGCAATACTAATGTCTATGGTTTTGCAGCCCACTCTGTTGGAGAGGATCCGAGAGAAATAGGGTGGGGACCCACAATTGTTGAGGATTAGAGGGCAGTTGGACAGGGGACAGGCAGAGGGCTTCACAGTGGACAGTTCGGGAGTGCGAGGTACATGGACCATTGTGTGTACCCTTGGATTCGAGAGATCCGAGCGGAGATTTTGAGAGAGGCTGTTCTCCTTATACGGTACATCCCGGTGGAACCAAAATGTATAAGGACTTGAAAGCACGATTACGGTGGAATGGAATGAAGAGAGACATTGGCGATTTGTGCCTCGGTGTTTGACTTGCCAACGGGTGAAGCGGAGCATCGGTGCTGCCGGCAAGCTTCGAGAGTCTACCGGTGCCCGAGTGGAAATGGGAGCGGATCACGATGGACTTTGTCGTGGGATTACCTAGAGCACGGGGTGGTTTCGATGCCATTTGGGTGATAGTGGACGATTGACCAAGTCCGCCCACTTCCTACCGCCTGCACCACCTGGTCCAGAGAGAGACTCGCGCAGCTTTACCTGGACGAGATTGTCAAGCTTCATGGCGTGCCACTGTCGATTGTATCAGACAGGGACCCGAGGTTTGTATCACATTTCTGGAGGAGCCTACAGACAGCCTTGGGTACGCAGCTACACTTCAGCACAGTGTTTCACCCACAGACGGATGGTCAGTCGAGAGGACCATTCAGACGCTAGAGGACATGCTGAGAGCATGCGTCTTGGATTTTGGAGGAGGATGGCATCAACATTTGAGATTAGTTGAGTTGCGTACAACAACGGCTATCAAGCGAGCATCCGGATGGCTCCGTTTGAGGCGTTGTACGGACGCAGATGCCGATCCCCATTATTTTGGAGCGATGTGGGTGAAAGGAAGACACTTGGGCCTGAGATTTTGCTAGAGGCTGAGGAAAAGGTGAAGGTGGTTCGACGACACCTTTTGACAGCCCAGAGGCGCCAGAGGAGCTACGCTGATACCAGGAGACGAGACTTGGAGTTCCAGGTTGGAGATCATGTTTTTCTTAAAGTCTCGCCCTCCAAGGGGATACGTAGATTTGGAGTGCGTGGAAAGCTCAGTCCACGCTACATTGGCCCTTTTGAGGTTTTGGAGCGAGTTGGGCCAGTTGCTTACCGGATTGCTCTACCCCCGCGACTAGTCGGCACTCACGATGTTTTCCACGTCTCGGCGTTGAGGAAATATGTATTCGATCCTTCTCACGTGATTGACTTCACTCCGCTCGAGCTAGGCGAGTACCTACGATACGAGGAGCGACCGCGATTCTTGCTTGCGAGGCGAAAGAATGCGCAATCGGGTCATACCGTATGTCAAAGTGCGGAGTAATCACGTGGAGCGGAGGCGACTTGGGAGCCCGAGACTGCGATGAGGGAGGCCTATCCCTACCTGTTCGACGAGCAGAGCTGAGGTACGCTTGAGTTTCGCGGACGAAACTTTTTGTAGTAAGGGAGGATGTAGAGACCTGAATTTTTCACCTGAGGCTTGTCGACAGCTCTGGAGAGTGTCGGGACAAGTCCGGGTCGCGTTAGCGCCAAATAGACGCTAAACGGGCCCCGTGGGAATACGAGAGCAGCGTGTGTCACGAAAATCTGCAAATAGCAGGTTTTTCTGTGAGCACGGTATAAAGTTGGTTGCTATACCGAGACAACAACGATTGCTATACGAGATAGCCACCAGGGCTATACCGATATAGCCCTGCGAATGCTCTCGGGTTACTGTTTGTCTGGTACAAGGGGGGATTTGTACCGGTACAAAGTGAAAGCATGGTGCAGTTTGACTTTTTGGGCACTTGTCACATCACCACCATTTCCCCCTTACCTTGGACAGAGAGGAGAGAGAGAGGGGCCTTCTTCCCCTTCTTCACTTGCTGCTGCTGCTGCTTCCCTTAGCCACCAAGGAGTTGGAGGAGCTCAAGAGAGAAGCCCGAACTCCGCCGACGACGCGCCGCGGAGCCGATCGAGCGAGTTTTCGACGAGGTGACGCTGTGAGGAGGCCGTGCGACAGCCGTTCCTCGCCTTCCTCGACAAGGTGCTGCCGCAGGGAGGATTTCCGAGGTGAGTGGCACCTCGAGTTCACTTTTACGGTTTTAAACTTCTACCATTTTCGGACTGCACTACCACTGCTGCTGACAGCCGCGTCGACCCGCGGCGTTTTCACTATATCTCTGTGTAGGAGAGTCGAAACGCAACGAAACTTGGGGCGTTGGATCCGCGACTTCAAGACGATTCCAACGACACCTTACTTGCTGGATTTGGAGCAGGTTTGCCCGTACGGAACCCAACAGTTCTGAAACGGTCAAAATGCCGAATGCGGGATTCCGTCGGCCGTCGGTGTTTCGCCTTGATCTCGGCGTAGGAGAAGCGGAATCCGGCGAAACTTGCGGCGTTGGATTCGTGATCGCGAGACGAAGATTTCGAGCCCCGAATCGCTGAATTCGGATAAGGTTAGCCCTGTTGGATTAAAGCCTTTCTCAGCCGCTGTTTTTTCGGCAGATTTTGTGAAATCGGTGTGACGTTGAGCTACTTCATCGCAGCGGGAGACTTTGGACCTCGGCGGACCAGCGAAGGAACTCTTGGACGCGGGCCACTTCCTTCGCTGCCAGGGAATCGCTATCGAGGTGGGTTTAAATCAGAATACTCCTAAGTATTAATAGTCGACATGTATAAACTTTGGTTTCGACTAGTATGTGATAGCTCGAATGCATGGATTAGTATATGAATATCTGAACTTGGAGCATGCTTAGCAAGTACTTAGTTTTATACATGTTGGACTTGGATTTGATTTAGGAGAAAACCTCGTTTCGGATCGTCATTAGCCAACACTACCAGATTTAGCTCTAGGAGCCATTTTGTGCCGTATCATCGCCGTGGGAGTGCGATGGATACCCAGGGTAGTGTAGTTCGCTTTTACGCTCGCGCTGGGGATGCCGAGCTCACTTTTCGAGTCTAATTGTCTTTGGTGGTCGGGCACCGTCGGGGTTTGACGGGGGACCCGATTGTCTTGTGTGGTTACAGTTTGTGCCAAGGGGCACGTGGTGTGTTAGTTCTTGGACCCTGTTACTGGACTATGCCTGTGAGAGCCAGATTGAGCTCGACAGAGATAAGATTGCATACTCGGTTGGTTCGCGCCCACGAGTGCCGCTCCGGAGTCTGGCTTAGTGCTTTTGCGTTGGTGTCGCTGCGCCCTCGTTGTGGGTTGCTCTCCGCTAGCTACCCCTGGGGTAGTTGTAGTGTTGCTTCGACAGGCGGGACAGGTGCTTTCACAGCCCCTCGTAAGATTGGGTCAGCTTTTACTTGCTCTACAGAGGGTTGTTGAGGGCAGGATATTATAGTAGTACTTAGCTGTTGAGTGTTCCGGCTTCTTTTACTTTCTTGCTTACCCTGTAGACTTAGTGGGTGGACCGATATGCTTAGGGCGGTACCCACTGAGGACTATTTGCTTTTACAGTAGTTCTCACGCCTCTTTCTTCCACCGTTGTTGTGGCCTTCGTTGCGCCGTCCGTCCGAGTCGGACCGCGGGAAGGGCGTGGCGAGCTAAGGCCTACCGCCGAGTTCGTCTTTGAGTTAGAGGATTCTCCTGCAGGTAGTGATAGTTTTTGGTTCGCCACTTATGTACATACAGTTGAACTCGCTGGAGCGAGTGGTGTTACTTTTGTATCTGCGATTGTATGTATATAAAGTTTGTTTTTCCTACCTGCGTGTTTATAGTTTATTTTAGCTCTCTGCTACTGTTTGTAGCAGTGTATGTTTATACAGGTACAGCGACGCTTCGTATACAGAAGAAATTTTTCTGTATACGGCGGATCTGTCGGCGAGCCCGGTGAATATGCAACCCGGGGCGTGACATATTAATTGGGGTTAGTAGTTTACAATTAAAATTTAATTTAGTAAATATTATCTACAACATTCAGATAATCCTATTATCTAGTAATTAAGTAGACAAGTAATTTCAATAAAAGGGTAGGACAAAAATTTATTATGATTTCGAAAAATTACAAAATTTATTTTCTAAAAGTTTCAAATACTCTAAATCATATTTAACGGAGTTGATCGTTTATCCGGAAGCTTTATCATTGAAAATAACTTATGAGTACAATATAACTATCCAGCCCACTAGCAATATTAATAACTCGTTGGGCCCAACCACCGGCCCAAAATGTTTAAGTCCAGTTATTATTACTAGTGTCTAAGTCTCTTATAAACCCAATGACATTATTGGGGTGTCACAGACTCCCCCGGTTAAGGCCCTGACGTCCTCGTCAGTCCAATCACACACAGCCCAAGAACACCAGCCGATGTGAGACTCATCTCGCTAATCTTGTCAACCAGATCACAGCTCGGTGAGACTCGCCACACGTATGTTCGGCTAGTGAGCGGCTCGATACCAAATATAACGACCAACCCACAATAATAATAACTCGTTGGGCCCAACCACAAAAATGCTTATTATTATTATTAATAAGTCTCTTATAAACCAAATGACACTATTGGGGTGTCAGCTCTAATTTTTTTTATTTTTGTTCAACTTCTCACCAAATAGTACGCATGACAATCTAACTTCTTGTTATTAACAAGCGTAACTCAAGTTAAATTTTTCAGCTCGATATATTAACAAGCTAGCTCGTATTCGATTCGTTTATTAGAGCCAGTTCGAACACGAGCGGATCCCGGCTCGCTCTTGTTCGCCCGTTAGCAGTCCTATCAAAGAACATAACTCGATCTATTGTAGATTTTCTTGGACAGCTGCTCATTTGGACAAAATTTTTATAAAAGCTGTTTTCAAAAGGAGACAGTCAGACTATAGAAAATTGAAAGCATAATGGACGCTGAATAAAACTGCCTCGTCAGGTAATCTGTCTCATAAAATTTTTTGTTTCCTTCCAGTACTGGACTCCATTCGTCAGTTTTCTCCTCACTCCACCGACAGACTCTGAACCTACTTTTATTTTTTTTTTCTTTTTCTTAAATATCATCTTTTTCTTTTAAACGCAGCCGTTGAAAGATATACATCACAAGAAAAAGGAACAAAATAATAACTTTTGGCAGCTATAGTTAAATAGTTATCTATATCTATAATACTTATAAAAAAAAAGAGAGTTTTAAAAAAATTTTCCTTTTCAACATGCCAGCAGTTCTTATTAATATAATTCCAATTACATACTAACAATATAATTCATTCAATTTTTATGGATATAAATCACTGCTATATAATTTTTACTTTAGTTTTAAATTATTATAAAATATATTGATTCTTAATTATTTGATTGATGAATTAAGTATCTATCACTTTTTTTTTTATCTAAATTGCTTTCTGGTAGTGGTGCAATGAATATCAAATTTCACACTTTTTATACGTATCTTATCTCCTAATAACCGTCATCTACATAGTATCTATATTCCATCTTAACTAATTCATACTAACGGTTACAATTAATTTGTTAAAAAAATATCTCAAATAAAAACGAATGGTTATGATCAATATATTAAAAAATAGAATTCTTATGTAACAATATATCAAATCTTATGATTGGTTGTTATTAATTTTTTAAAATTTATAAACTTTGGATATCAATTTTGAATTAACAATTAAAATATATAATTACGGTGAATCAAAATTAAATTTTAAATTTCAAAGTAAATGTGAATTAAATTTTGACGCTTTTAATTTAAACAATATCTTAAATTTTAAATTTATCAGAATTTAAAAAATATAAAAAAATATTCAATATATATATATTGAAAAAATAATAAAGTATATTGCAGATATTTTCTAATAAAATATAACATATAAATATATAAAATATACAAAGTTTTGGATAACTATAATGTAAAAATATTAATTTAAAATGAATTAAATTAATTGTTATGTGCGTTTTGTACGTACACTCGGGGTGTGTTTGGTTAGAAGTCGTCATCGGTAGAATCGGAATGAGATTATGATTCATTACTCTTTCTGCTTTGATTCGCCATTTGAATTGAAATCGAAATAAATCATTAACATTTATCGATGTTTAGTTTAAATAGATATCGAAACGTAGTCAAATTAATATGTCAATTTATCTTTATAATATATTAGTTTAAATTCAAAGAAAATTAAATATTAAAAATTTACGTCAAAATTTTAAAATGATGTCAAAATTTTAAATACATTTATTAAAAAATTAAAATTTGAAATTGAATGGATAATTAAAAATATAAAACTAAATTTTGATTTATTCTAATTCAAACTTAAAGTTGTAATTAAATTTCAATTTGAATCCGTAAATTTAATTTAAATTTTAAATAAAATTCGAATAAAACTTTAGATTTTAAATTAAATTTACATTCAAATTTATAAATTAAATTCTAAATGCTTGATTTGATTTTAATTTTAATTTAAGTTCAAATTTAAATTTAAATTTATAAATATAATTTTTAAACTTAAACTTATATTTTTAATTAAAAAATAAGTTTAAAAAAGTAAATTCAATCCGAATAAATTTATTTTGTCCGGATTCAATTTTCAATCTGACCTTCTAGGTTGGATTGAAAATGTAGAGACCTGATGGTTCTGATGGTGGCTTAAACAGTAGAAAGTCGGGGACAAGCGAGTCGCGTTGGCGCGAAATGGACGCCTAACGGACTCGGGAACGCGAGAAGCGATTGAATCAGAAATGCAAAATTTCGGGTTTCTGTCAAGCTATAGGTACAAATCTTGGTTTGTACCGGTACAAGTGATGATGGCTATACGGTATAGCCACCAGGGATATACGGTATAGTGCCGCGTGAAGCTCTCGGGTTGCTGTTTATACGGTACAAAGGGGCCGTTTGTCTGGGTATAGAGTGGTAGGTGAGTGGGGGCAAAGTGGTCAACTCGCATTATTTTGTCACCCTCCCCCATGCATGCCTACACGTCATGGGAGAGGGTGAGGAGCCTCTTTTTGCAGCAACTTCACCTCCCTACTTCTCCTTCTTTTCTCTCTCTCTGTAGGATAGCTTGGTTGGAGTGAGGAAGCTCGGGTGGTGTTGTTACTCCGCCAACGACGCGCCGCGAAGCCGTTCGAGGATATTTCCGACACCGAGGTGCTGTAAGGGAGCCAGGCGAACTCGGATTTTCGCCATCTTCGACGCTACGACGAATCTAAGGGATTTCCTGAGGTGAGTGATCCATCTAGAACACCTCCATTGCCTCAACTTCAACTATTTTCGAGCTGAGTTCGGATCGTCGCAGAAATCGACGTCGACTCGCCGTATTTTGGGCCGTACGCGACGTAGGAGTGGCGGATTTCGCCGAGAGACTTGACTCGTTGGAACCGGGACGACGAGAGGAATCCAGAGAGCATTTACTTGGAATTTTTGAAGAAGGTTTGCTTACTCGAAATCATGATTTACTCCCTTGCTGTTTTCTTAATCAGATTTTCGAGCTGCTGCTGACTGCAGCGTCGACCCGCGGAGTTTTGACTAGTGCTCTGTGTAGGAGTGTCGAAATGCGACGAAATCTGGGGCGTTGGACCCGTGACTTCAAGATGAAGAATCTGAGACCAAGTTTGCAATTTTTGGAGCAGGTTAGCCCAGTCGAAAGTCTGTTTTACTGACCCGGTGTTTACAGAGCTAACCTGCAGTGCTGTTTCGCAGTTTTCCAGCGTCGACCGTCGGTGTTTTGGGCCGTACTCAGCGTAGGAGAGGCGGAATTCGACGAAACTTGGGCCATTGGATTCGTGACTTCGAGACGAAGCTACAGAGCCCTGAATCGAGAAATTCGGAGAAGGTTAGCTTGGAATTATTGTTTACTCGTTCTGTTTCCGTACGTATTTCGTGAAATTGTGCAACGTGGGTTTTCCTCTTCGCAGCAGGACTTTTCGGACCTTGGCGGACCAGCGGGGGAGATCGAGTGGACCTAGGATACCCTTGCTGCAAAGGGATTGCTATTGAGGTGCGCATTCATCGGTTACTCCTAAGTTAAAGTAGTCAACATATATAGTTTAATTTCATCGACAAACCTTAGCTCAATTCATGGATTTCAGCATATTAGAATCTGAATTTTGGAGCATGCCTAGTTGGTAGTATTTTATACATGTTTGGACTTGGACTTGACTTAGGAGAAAACCACGATTGATCGTCATATGTTACACTACCAGATTTAGCTCTAGGAGCCGTACAGTGTCGTATCATCGCGGTGGGAGGGCGATGGATACCCAGGGTAGTGTAGCTTACTTTTACGCTCGTGCTGGGATGCCGAGTCTAGTCACAGTAGGCGCTCGTGCTGGGATGCCGAGCTTAGCCACAGTAGAGTTCAGACTGTTGGTGTTGTCGGGAACCGTCGGGGGTTGGCGGTGGTCCCAGAGTCCTGTTTGGCTTACAGAGTGTGCCAAGGGCACGTGGTGTATGAGTGGTTATACCCTGTTTACTCGACTTTTGCCTGTGAGAGCTAGAATGAAAGTCACAGAGATACTTGTATACTCGCGTGGGTCGCGCCCCGCGAATGCCATTCCGGAATGAGGTCTCAGTGCGATGCCCTTCGCGATTTCGGTTTGAGACGGTTCTTGAGCGACACCTTAAAGGCGGTGTACGGCGTAGCTAGATACAGGCAGGGTGGGTCCGTTTGGGCAGCCCGAGTGAGACAGTCAGTGACCCTTCGTTCTACCTTCAGTGAGGTTGTGACTTGAGTAGAGCCTAGTTGAGCGAGACGGGTGTGTTCACAGTCTAGAGAGCTTTCTCCGCCAGTTGCTCTTGAGATATGGTGTAACCTTAGTAGGCGAGACGGAGGGTAGTTCCAGTCTCGAGAGAGTTTTCTCCGCCAGATGCTCTTGAGCCACGGTGTCCCCTCGCTAGGCGGGACGGGTGTATCACAGTCCCTGGTGAGATTGGGTCAGTGTGGTTTTGCTACAGGTGGTAGAGTGTTAGAGCAGTTCAGAGTAGTGGTTTATAGCTGTAGAGTAGTTCCAGTTTTTCCTCCTTTACTACTCCTGCTTACCCTGTAGACTTAGTGGGTGGACCGATGACGTTGAGGGCGGCACCCACTGAGGACTACTAGTTTTTACTGTAGTTTTCACGCCCCTTTTTTTCTACCGTCGTTGCAGGGCCTTCTGTTGCGGCTGCTGCACCTTCCGAGGCGGATCGCGATAAGGGCGTTTCGAGCTAGAGCCCTTCCCCGTCGAGTACTGAGCTAGAGGATCCTTCTGCAGGTAGTGACACTTTTGGGGTTGTATTTTTGTACATACAGTTGTGAACTCGCTGGAGCGAGTAGTGTTTGTATCAGAGAACTTGTATGTATATAGATTTTACTTTCCTACCTGCTTGTTTATTATATTATCAGCTCTATGCTACTGTTTGTAACATTGTATGTTTATACAGGTACAGCTACGCTTCGTATACAAAGAAAATTCTTTTGTATACGGCGGATTTGTCGGCGTGCCGGTGAATGTGCAACCCAGGGCGTGACAGATTAAGTTGGTATCAGAGCTTAGTATCAGGTCGTTGGGACCTAGGAACCCTAAGCTGGTAAACCATAGAAAGGCTTGACGCGAGAGGTGTGATTTAACGCGAAAGTCAATGATTGATTATTCTAACTCATCCTGAAGCGGAGTGAGTGACTGAAGGGGGTATCTGTTTAGGTCCGAAAAAATTATGTTGGTGCAGACGACATAACTGCGGTGGAACAGGGATCGCCTTCGAGACTTTCGTTGATTGGGTCGAGAATGTTTGTGTTTAGCCGACCCCGTGTTCTTTTGTTCGCCTTAATATCGACGCCGAGGTCGACCGCAGACTTTGGATTGTGTCGCATTATTTAAAATGCCGTAGGAGGCAGGGTCGCGTTCACCCCCAGATTTGAGAGAGCAGTTGATCGCCCTGACCGAAGTAATCAGACAACAGGGGGAGCTGTTGCAGAGGATGTGCGAGATTATTACTCAGCAGTCAGGTGTTGATCCGAGAGCATCGGTACAGCAGACACTATCGGAGAGGCGGCGGCACTTTGACGGCAAGCAGGGCGACAGAGTCGGGACGGGAAGCGCCCCGCTCGGAGGACGGTGGACGATCGAAGCGACGGCGTCCGCGAGGCCTCCACGATCCGTTTCGGAGTCGTGGATCCTCGAAGCGTCGGCGTGCTAGGATACCGTCGGCGAAGCGGCGCGAAGGACTCGGCGATGCGTGATTTGCGGAGGACCGCACGGGGCCGACGGTGTGAGCGGCGAGAGGCGGTGTTTTGGATGCGGCAGTAGGGACACTTTAGGACGGCTTGCCGCGAGCGGCATCGTCGGCTCCATCATCGGCGTCTCGGCGGCGATCGTTCGAGCATTGCGAGCTACCACCGGGAGGACTCTCTGACGGCCGATCGAACGGTGGCGGTATCAATTTAATTTACGGTATTTAAGTGGTGCATTACTTGATACAGTGCATCGTATTCTTTTACTATTAGCGAGCATTTGTATTATTACATGGTCTAGAGTTAGGGTTATTGCCGTTGACCGGGAGATCCGGACCCACCATGTACTATAGGTTGTAGAGTTTTGTAGGTCGTGTCGGTGCGATTAGACTCGTGGATCTTGCCGCGAGACTTGTTGGTTTTAGACGGCTAACGAGAACTTCGACATAGTACTCGGCATAGATTGGCTAACGCGGTATTATGCTACTATCGACTGTGGAGCGAGGACGGTGACACTCCGCGAGCCAGGCCAGGAGGAGTTTACTTTCAAAGGCTGCAGGAGCATATTGTTCGCCACATGGATTTCTTCAGCGAGGGTTCGACAACTGATGAGTAGAGGATGCATTGCCTATCTAGCGACGGTTGCGGAGGTACCTACGGCGGCGCCGGGACTTGAGGATCTCCCTGTAGTCCGCGAGTTCCCGGATGTGTTTCCCCCGGAGTTGACCACGATGCCGCCAGAGAGGGAGGTTGAGTTTGTGATTGATGTAGTCCCTGGGCGCACCAATCTCAAAGGTACCTTATCGGATGGCACAGTAATGAGGAGTTAAAGGCACGGCTTCAAGACACGATGGATAAGGGATATGTGAGACCCGGTATCGCCTTGGGAGCGCGGTGTTATTTGTGAAAAAGAAAGATGGTTCAGAGGTTATGTGTGGATTAGGAGCTGAATAAAGTAACCGTCAAGAACAAGTATCCTTTGCCGCGCATTGATGATCTGTTTGATCAGTTGCAAGGATCTTGTGTTTTCTCGAAGATTGATCTCCAGTCAGGTTACCACCAGCTGAGGGTGAGGGCCGAGGATATTCCCAAGACGGCTTTTAGGACTCGGTATGGGCATTATGAGTTCACAGTGATGCCTTTTGGATTGACGAATGCCCCTACCGCGTTCATGGACTTGATGAACCGGGTGTTTAAGTCGTACTTGGACAGATTTGTAGTAGTCTTCATCGACGATATCCTGATATACTCCCGTAGCGATGCCAAGCATGAGGAGCACTTGAGGATAGTGCTACAGCTTCCGCGAGAGAAGGAGTTGTATGCCAAGTTAAAGAAGTGCGAGTTCTGGTTACGAGAGGTTGCTTTCTTGGGCCACGTGATTTCTGTAGACGGAATAGCTGTGGACCCGAAGAAGATTGAGGCTATTCAGGATTGGCCCAGACCGACGACGGTGACTGAGGTGCGGAGTTTCCTAGGACTTGCAGGATACTACCGTCGGTTTGTGGAGGGCTTTACGAAGCTTTCCACACCTCGCTCGATTGACTCGTAAAGGAATTAAGTTTATCCGGAGTGAGGAATCGGAGGAGCTTTGATGAGTTAAGACGAGAGGTTGACGTCGGCTCCTATCCTTGCCCTCCCGGTTATGGGGGAAGGATATGTGATCTACGATGTGACGCATCACACGGTGGGTGGGTTGTGTGTTGATGCGACGGGGGTAGGGTAATTGCTTATGCTTCACGACAATTAAAGGATTACGAGAAGAATTACCCTATGCATGATTTGGAGCTTGCCGCGGTAGTCTTTGCTTTGAAGTTATGGCGGCATTACTTGTATGGCGAGCACTGTGAGATTTTTACTGATCACAAAAGTCTCAAGTACCTGTTCACCCAGAAGGAGTTGAACCTGAGGCAACGCCGGTGGTTGGAGTTATTGAAGGACTATGATATTAGTATCCGATATCATCCGTGAGCGAATGTGGTGGCGGATGCGTTGAGCGGGAAGGCAATGCGAGCTCGTGTTTGATGATCACGCGAGAGACCTTTACTTGAGGAGCTACGGCGGTTGAGATTAGAGGTCGTGTCTCCCAGGTCTCTTGCAATACTTATGTCTATGGTTTTGCGGCCTACTCGTTGGATAGGATCGAGAGAAAGCAGTGGAGACCCACAGCTTTTGAGGATTCGAGAGTAGCTTTGGGTGTGAGAGCTAGAATGAAAGTCACAGAGATACTTGTATACTCGCGTGGGTCGCGCCCCGCGAATGCCATTCCGGAATGAGGTTTCAGTGCGATGCCATTCGCAGTTTCAGTTTGAGACAGTTCTTGAGCCGACACCTTAAAGGCGGTGTACGGCGTAGCTAGATACGAGCGGGGGTGGGTCCGTTTGGGCGGCCGAGTGAGACGATCGGTGACCGCCGTTCTACCCGGTGAGGTTATGACTTGAGTAGAGCCTAGTTGAGCGAGACGGGTGTGTTCACAGTCTAGAGAGCTTTCTCCGCCAGTTGCTCTTGAGATATGGTGTAACCTTAGTAGGCGAGACGGAGGGTAGTTCCAGTCTCGAGAGAGTTTTCTCCGCCAGATGCTCTTGAGCCACGGTGTCCCCTCGCTAGGCGGGACGGGTGTATCACAGTCCCTGGTGAGATTGGGTCAGTGTGGTTTTGCTACGGGTGGTAGAGTGTTAGAAACGATTCGGAGTAGTGGTTTATAGGCGTAGAGTAGTTCCGGTTTTTTCGCTTTACTACTCACACTTGTAGACTTAGTGGGTGGACCGATGACGTTGAGGCGGCACCCCACCGAGGACTACTAGTTTTCTTTGTAGTTTTCACGCCCTTTTTTTCTACTCGTCGTTGCGGGGGCCTTACATTGCGAGCTTTGCACATAGAGGCGGATCGCGGTAAGGCGTTTCGAGCTAGAGCCCTTCCCCGTCAGTGCGAGCTGAGGATCTTTCGCATGTAGTGACACTTTTGGGGTTGTATTTTTGTACATACGATTGTGAACTCATTTGGAGCGAGTAGTGTTTGTATCGAGAGAACTTGTATGTATATAGATTTTACTTTCCTACCTTGTTTATTATATTATCGGCTACATCTCTTCTGTGTAGCATTGTATGTTTATATAGGTACAGCTACGCTTCGTATACAGAAGAAATTCTTTTGTATATGGCGGATTTGTCGGCGTGCCCGGTGAATGTGCAACCCGGGGTGTGACAGAAAAAAGGTAACGACCCAGCCCACTTGCAACAATAACTCATTGGGCCCAACCACCGGCCCAAAATGTTTAAGCTCAGTTATTATTATTAGTGCCTAAGTCTCTCTTATAAACCTAATGACAATCATATTTTCATCCGATGTGCCGTTAAGTCCCTGACGTCACTGACGTACGTCCTCGTTAGTCCAATAACACACATAGCCCACGATCACCAGGCGATGTGAGACTCCTGACGTCCCCGTCCCCATCCCCATCCGATGTGCCTGACGTTCTCCAGACGATGTGAGACTCCTGACGTCCCCGTCCCCATCCCCATCCGATGTGCGATCACACCAGGCGATGTGCCTGACGTCCTCATCTCCCATCCGATGTGCGTTAAGGTTACGACGTCCTCGTTCAATATCACACACAGCCCACGATCACCAGGCGATGTGAGACTCGTTTCACTAGTCCGTCATTTAGACCCTGGCTCAGCCGAGACTCGCCACATCTGGTAAACCGGCTCTAATACCAAATGTAACGACCCAGCCCACTAACAACAATAACTCGTTGGATCCAACCACGCAAAATCTTAAGTTATTATTATTCTAAATCTCGTATAAACTCAATGACAATCACATTATCCGATGTGACTGTTGTAGAGAAATAATTAGTGAAATTTTCATAACTGAAAATTAGAATTAAAATGAAAATTTTGCATACCATATACGAATAAACGATTTTTTCATTCTAATTTTAAATAAAAAATGGACGAACCCAATTTTCACAATTTGCCATCTCCACAAACATCCGCATCACACTTCAGTGACAAGTTGCTCCACGACAGCTTGGTAAATAGCCTCTTTATCTCTATAAAAAATATAATATTTTTTTAAAAAAATTTTAAATTTTAATATATTGAAAGGAAAATTATTATGGTGTTTTACTCATGTTATTTTTCTAGAAGGACCACTAAATTTTAGAAAATTATTATCCTTCTAAATTCTATAATTTTTAATTCAAAGACTAAAAAATAATATCAGTCAGAATCTATCCTCTGATAATATAAAAAATATTAAATAGAAATAAAACTAACTAATTAAGTAACAAATCTGAGTCCCCGTGTAAAGTTTTTTCTCCACGTCGCCTTAGTTATAATAATAATCTAATTATTATAGTTGAGTTAATAAAATTGTTTTTTGTGTGGAGACGCTTAATAAAAAAAATTGGAGAAATCGAGTTAAATGAACGGATGAGGTAATCGGAGGAGGGAATGGCCGACGGCTACAGGATCATAGAGCGGTGGACGCTGCGATCGCTGGTGGGCGCCTTTCTGGACCTGGCGATCGCCTACATCTTCCTCTGCGCCGCCGCCGCCGCCTTCGCCGCCGCCAAATTCTTCTCCTTCTTCGGCGTCGACCTCTCCTGCCTGCACTCCCCTCCCTTCCCCCTCCGCCCCTCTCCCTCCCCACCCCCGTCCTGCTGCCCTCCTCCCATACACCCCTCTTAATTCTTCCCAATAATAATTATACTAATAATAATAATAATAATACGGCGTCGGCGTCGGAGTCGGAATTGGAGTTAGAGTCGCCCGCTCCGCCGCCCCCGCTTCGGTTGGGCTGGAGGAGAGACGAACCCATTCCCGTCCCCCTTTCATTTGCAGAACTCGGTTAGTAGTATATATATATATATAATTATTATTATTATTATTATTATTATATATTACGTTACACAGTTGGTACGAACATTTTTCTTCTTTATAGATGGACGAGAAGTGGGTGATTTGGCGATCGAGGAATTGAAGCGGGCGATCGAAGAAGAGAGGGCGGCGCGTGCGGCGCTGAGCCGCGAGCTGGAGAAGGAGCGCAGCGCGGCGGACGAGGCGATGGCGATGATGCTGCGGCTCCAGGAGGAGAAGGCGGCCGCCGAGATCGAGGCCAGGCAGTACCGGCGGGTGGTCGAGGAGAAGTCCGCCTACGACGCCGAGGAGATGCAGACGCTGAAGGAGATCATCGTCCGCCGGGAGAGGGAGAAGCTCGTTCTCGAGACGCAGCTCGAAGACTGTCAGCAGCAGATGTATCTGCTGCTGATGCTCAATAACAACAATGACACCGGCGGCGGCGATGATATAAACATGGATCCAATCGATCAAGACCACTGTGCGACAGATAAGGTCGCTGCAATTGATGGGCGCGTTTACGACGTGCATGTCGTCGATGATGATCAGAATGCCGAGCATCTGAAACCGTTGCATACGGGATCCGGACCGTCTGAAGCGGCGACGGCCGAACAATCATATGATATTTCGAGCTCGGTATCGGTCGGCGATGCGGAGAGATTGGTGCTCGCGAGAGAAGTCGCGCAATTGAGGAGAAGGCTGGAGGCCATACAACAAGGAAGAGAGAGGCTGCGCTTCCCGCTAGACCGAACGGAGAAGGAGACACTTCGCCTGCAGATCTTGAAGGAAATTTCGTACCAACTCGACGAAATCAAGAAGTCGACAGAGTGAGTATGGCTGGAGAAGATTACAGTTGTTGTTTCAACCAAAATCAGTCTCTCGCTCTGTCTCGCTATTGTTATGGTGAAAAACTTTGGCAGCATCTTGCTAGTAGAGATTTTGGATCGATAATTGTAGGTAATTGTTTTGTTCTCTGTAGTGTTTGAGTTGGCGCAGCATCTAGTAAAAATCTGATGCTCTCTGTTGTGATCAGCTCTGATGTTCATTGCTCCCTCGTGTTTTTCATGGGAAAACTCTGTATATTTTTCTTTTCGAGATTCAGATTCTCGCTGTGTATATGTAAAAACTATTGCAGAATCAGTTCATGTACATCACAAAATTTAACATTTTAGCGCGGAGTGATTGTATAGATAATGCTTAGAGACTTGCACACGAATGCAGCTAAAGTTTTAAAGTTTTGTCGAGAGGATTAAGCTCCAGGTTAGAACCCCATTGATGTGTCTTTATGGTATTGTTTCTTTGTTCATGTAGCTGTTTAAGCTATTTAGATGTATGTTTAAGATGTTTGGATGTTTTTGTGCAAAACAGTTTAGTTTTGAGGTTCTGTTTTGGGTGTTGTTCCAAAATAAATTTAATTTTAATTATTGTATTAACTCATTTTAATTCTCATCAACCCAAGTTATTATATAGACCTACCCCTTGCACATTAACCAGAATTTGCGTCCAGCAGGCACAACTTCAGTCAAGGCACAAGCGCACACAGCATGTAATCTATCAGCAGTCATCACACTAGCTGTTTTCGATTAACTTGAGAGCCTCCCTAACATTGGCTTCACGGACAACTTGGCATGTTATTATGCACACAGATTTGAGAGGTCGAAAAAAAAAACAGTAGTTTCCAGCACGAAGCATCCTAAGCTACTACTGCAGTGTTCGGCATTTCTCGACGTATTACGCGCGCCACAGAACGTAGCACGCTGCTAAACTTGCCCATAAGAGAACATGCCAAAAAGACCTTCGAAATTCACCCTCTACTGAAAGAAGGGGCAATAACAGGCCTTTTATGAGAACTGGCTAAGTCCGCAATCAAGAAAAGAACCACACAATAATGCTAACAGAGTGATGTTAATTAAGAAGAACCAACTAACTGTTGCTACCTGTAGGGTTTAGAAACCTTTGTTTTCGGATCTTACATTGATGGAAGAGAACTTGGATGATATTTTCGACTTTGCCTCCGATCGATGAACAATTAATTAGCCACATGGTTGCATCTAATTTCCTTCATTCTTCAATAAGGACTTAAATTGATTCTGGAAGTATTATTATATACATCTTTTCATCGAATAGCATGTCCTTGCTGTGCACATGCATGTTCTACTCTCATTTAAAAAAAAAAAAAGAAAAAAAAAAAAAAAAAAAAGAGAAAAAAAAGAAGAAGACACGGAAGATAAGCAGAAAAAGGGGGACTGGGAAAAAAAAAGAAGAAGAAAAACCACAACAACAACAATAAAATATGATTCAAGATTTCAGAATGGAGGCCTCAGAACCAGGGGCGGTGGTGGCTGGAGTAGGTATCAAGGCAAGCATTTGATTCTTGATGACGCCCATGAACGTCTCAATCTCCCTGAAAATTGGAAGATTCCCAGGGCAGCATGGCTGCAGACTGGCGACAGCGGAGTCGAGAATTTGGGCCACCTCAGCAGGCGGATATTGTCTCTCGGTGCAAGCCTGTCAGACACCAGCGAGGAAGTCATAAGTTATCCGACTAAATTCAAGCGTCAAATGCAGGAATGATACATGATGAGCATGTCGAAGATATCTTCACATTACATAGCGACTCCAAGAAATCCAAGAATGGTAGTTTTGACAGAGATTAGAGAACAGAGAACTAACGAATGTTTGCAGCACAAAATGCTTCAGATCTTTAATTAAGAGGTTTAAGAAATGGTGTTGGCTCACTAGCGGTGGCGAAATGGATATGGATAACTCGAACGGTTCAACATACTTAGAGCAGGATTAACATCCACTGAGTTGACATAATCAGACCATACGAATTACATAGTGTTTCAAACTTATACATGGATTATATAGATTCCTATTTCAGTATCCAAATAACAAGTATTTAGCAGAAACCAGTCAGTTTTGCATCAACTGAGGCAAAGTATAATTATAGGTCTGCTACTACATTAAAGTGCAAAAGAATGCACCCTTGGTTTCATATTCACTGGCTTTAGGTAGATGATTTGAAGAGCTAATTTATCTTTTTTGTCAAACAGTGGTTTCTCCACTATCTATTTCTAATCTCAAATGAGGATCGAGATAGAATGACTATCCAAGTTTAAAACAAAAACACAAAGACAAAATGTTGGTGCTCCCGTGCAGAAAATGGCACTAATGAGTTCTGCCTACTAGTGTTTCTAAACATGAATCACAAAATTATAACATCAGACTACACAAATGTTAGGGTTTTCTTCTATTGGATGAAAGGACACATTATGAAACAAATGACGGTGATGAAAATTTACCTGAATCATTAGCATTATAGCTACACACGACGAAATTAGTTCTGAAGGAATTGGCGCTTCAGCATCAAGACCACGATGAGATTTGGGACTTTGAGCACGAGCTGCTACTGCATCAAACATGTTATCCTGGTACCCTGAATTGGCATGCCCTGAATCAACAGGAATGCGTCTAATCCCTGGAATTGTCGAGAAGGATCCTGAATTATTAATGTTCAGAAAACTCAAAGCCTCTCCAATCTTAGTATAAGCATCTTCTCCTTCTTTCAATGAGCACATTGCCTGACGATAGGTATCAAAAGATAAGTCACTATACAATCGGACATAAGACAAAAAAATATATATCAAGAAAATAATTAAAATAGAGATTTGGACTTTTTCTATTGCTATTTATGATACATATAAGAATATTAAATATAACTGACTGTAAGATTGTAAGACTAGAAATTTAAAACAAAATTTGAAATCTACAGATTTCACACCAAACCTGTGAAAATGATCAGTTTTACCTGCAGAGCAACATCAACCATCATTTTTGCTCTTTGTCTAGAAGTATCAACAATCTCCATTACTTGAGATCCCGAGTCTTGATTAAGAAAATAACTAGGATTATAAGAATCTGGGGGTCCAGCAAACGCTCCTGAATTTTCCACAGGCCTAGTCCATGGATGTGATGAACTACCATGGTACGTGTTACGTTGCCTTAAAGAGAGCAACGCGGAAGATACCTATATATGAAACAACCCAAAAGAAAAGACTTGTCTTACCACTTGAATAAATGGTTTCGAATAACAAAATCAAGCACAAAAAAGAATAAAAACCAATAAATGGATGAAACTTAGCACAAAAAAGAATAAAAACCAATAGATGGATGAAACTTCATAGATAAGCATACTTGATCGTTTGCATCTCTAAGCTGTACGAGTACCATTGCATACTGCTTTTTGAAATGGTCCGAGTCTTTAATAGTATCACCACCCTTTTGCTTTCCTGAAACTTCTTCATTCATGTGCCTCAACTCTATTAGCAAAGCCTCCTGAAGAGGATAAAAATTTCATGAGCATAAGTATTCATTTCATGAAAAATTCATAGACGGTTAATGGTGTCTTTTACAACTTGTTTTTGATACATAAGTTATTATGAAATGACAAACACTTAAAGAGTGTAGATTGCAAATCCATTAACCTCAATGATATTTGATTAAATCTAATAAACAGAAGTATCCTAAATTAAACTAAAAGAATGTAATACAACACCCCCACCGCCCTCCTTTTGCTGCAGCACCCATTGCTGCTGCCACCACGACTGGAGTAATATCTAACCATCACCTAACTCTGTTATCATCTATTATTACAGCTACCAACACTGTTGAAACCACTTCTGCAGCTGCAGCTGCTGCCACTAGCAATACCACATTGCATTGCCAGGCAACCATCGCTACAACTTCTATTGTTACCATTGCCTCAGATTTCTCTCTGTTGACACCACCAGCACCTTCTCCTAACACTATCAAGACACGAACACATTTAGTTACCAGAAACTACCTTCACCAGAACCACTACCTCTACCACTGACCATCACTCTTGCCAAGCTCTGATACACTACCTTTTGCCACCACGCATCAACCACCACATCCTAAGGCTTCGTTTGGTTCGGGGTTAAGTAAGAACTAGTTTTTCCAGGATAGGGTAAAGTTTAGGGTTAAGGTGGCGTTAGAGTAAATTTGTGTTTGGTTGAAAATTGGGTTTAGTCCAGGTATAAGTAAAATAGTGTTTTGTTGAAGTGGATGGAATAAGAAAGATAGTGGGTTGTTATAAATAGAAAATAATAATTTTGCCCCAATTTTTATATTTGAGCTTAAATTTTTTATTTTATATATTTAAATTTTCAAATTTAAATAGATAACTTTTAAAATTAAAAAATTCAAAATTAGAATTTATTTTTAAATCTCAAATTTAAAAATTTAAAGTTTTAAAATTTAAATCAAATCTAACAAATATAAAATATAAATAATTAATTAAAATTTAAAATTTAAAAATATAAATATAGATTTTAAGATTACAAATTATAAATTTTTAAAATTTCAAATATAAAATATTTAATTTAAAATTTAAATAATTTAAAGATTTTAAATTCTAAATTTAAAATTTAAAATTTAAAACTTTAAATATTAATTTTAATAATTAAAATTAAAATTTAAAATTTAAAATTTAAAAATATTAATATTAATTTTAAAATTACAAATTATAAATTTTTAAAACTTATAATTTAAAATTAAAATTTATATTAAAAATTAAATAGGGAAGTTAATCCCATCCCTATTCCTAAGGAGCCCCACCCCAAATGGGCTATAATCCAGGCTAGCCCATTTGGGGTGCCCCTTAAAACCATGTTTGGGGTGCCCCTTAAAACCATGTTTGGGGTTTCATTATCCCTCCCTTTAACCCCATACCAAACAGGGTGTTAGGCAATGTATGGTTGGGGGATTAAATGTGGAATAAAGAGTTTATTTCCATCCTTATCCCCCAAACACAAAAAATGTTTAGTGGGAACACTAATTCCCACCTTAACGGGTTATTCTAGAATAGCCCGTTTAAGAGGTAAGGAACTAGCTAGTGTTCCCACCCCAAGGTGGAACAAGCTAGGATTCCACCCGTGAAGAGAAAGAGAGAAAGAGAGAGAATTTTTAATTTATTTTAAAATTTAAATTTCATAAGTTAAAATTTTAAAATTTATAATTTTTAAAATTACAAAATTAAAAATTTAAATTTTAAATTGTTTAATTTTAAATTTTAAATTTTGATATTTAAATTTTTTATATTTAGAATTTGACTATTTTGTATTTTTAAATTAAAATTTCTCTTAAATTTAAAGTTTAAAATTTAAAATTTTAATTTTTTAAAATTATAAATTTGAGATTTTAAAATTTTAAAATTAAAAGTTTATATTTTAAATCTAAATATAAATAGGACTATAAAGGTCTCACAATCTTCAAAAAAAAAAAAAAAAATTTCCTTTGATATTTAAAATTTTTTTATATTTAGAATTTGATATTTTGTATTTTTAAATTAAAATTTCATCTTAAATTTAAAGTTTAAAATTTAAAATTTTAATTTTTTAAAATTATAAATTTGAGATTTTAAAATTTTAAAATTAAAAGTTTATATTTTAAATTCTAAATATAAATATAAAATATAAAAATTCAAATTCTAATATAAAGAAAGGGATAATACCATTATTTTGTATTTATAACTACCCATTTTAATTCTTATTCCATCTTACTTAACCAAACGCTATTTTTTTTATTCCCAGGAATAACCCAATTTTCATTCAAACGCAAAATTGATCTAATCCCCGCTTATACCTCAATTTATGCCTATCCCTGAAATAGCCATTTTTTACTTATCCCCGAACCAAACGATACCTAAGAGAAAAACAAATTGCAGCATCTATCAAATTATTACCTTTTTATCAAGAGCACGTGACAGTTCAGCAAGTGCTCTAATATCAGCTTCCCTTTCTTGTATCTGTGACAACGTACAAGGTTGACTGTACATCGCCTGTTGTGCAGCAACAGTAACTTCACTCACGGCAAGTTTAGCCTGAACAATTGAATCGATATTGTTACCCTGTTGCAGAAATTCCTAGGTAAATTATTTATGATAAACCAGAATTATGAAAGATAAAATGGATGAAGGATGAAACAATGATATAACCTCTGCTTGCTTCATTAGAATACTCATGGGATGAGCAGAAGAAGCAACATGAGAGGTTCCATCTATGCTTTCATAGCTCTTGCTTAAAGCAAATTTTGGTACACTGCCGACATTCCAGTCCTTAGATGGATCTTCAAACTTCACCTCTAAGAAGCTGTTGCAATATTTGCTAGCAACCATATTCTGCCTTATAAGAGCCTCAGGAATATTCTCCAATGGATTTAATGGCATGCAATCAATGTCCTGAAAGTACAAAGAAAATTTCATGCCATTAGTAGTTACTTTTAGGCATATTAATCATCAGGTATTTTCCGTCATTTTATTCTTGCTTATAAAACTTACAAACTAATGAGCCACAAAATACACAAGAACTTCAACTAGCGGGATCAAACATCCTTTTTAGTAAGAAATTTTACATCAAAAGCGAGAAAGGTAAAGATAAAGATATCTTTAGTCGCAAAACATAATAAACCTGTTAGAGATACAACTTAAGAATGTTAGATAGATGATGTTTGAATTATTAGCAAAAAAAAAAAAAAAAAAAAAACAACATATGAAGTATGGCACAAGTTTTACAATGGGACAAATTTACAAGGTAAAAATGTACCGGCCTGCACTATGGAATATAGACCATTTTGATTTGACTACCCAGCCTTTCAAAATTTGATTTTACAGCCCAAGCTTTCAACTTTTTTGATTTGAGTCAGTCAACAATACTTAGACTAGAAAATGTGAATGCATTATTTATTTTTACAGATTTAATTAGTATATTTTATACAATTCTCACAACTATAAATTCATTAAAGTAATTAGCTTAAATTCTGAAGTCAAAGTGTCGTTGACTAACTCAAATCAAACAAATGAAAGGTTGGGTAGTAAAATCTAAATTTTGAAAGGTTGGCTAGTTGTTTAAAAAAAGTTCATAGTTCAAGTAAGTTTTGTACATTTTTACGAATTTACAATGCCAATTGCATAGAAAATAAAGAAAAACAGAAAACTATATGACATGAAGATAGAAATTATAGAACAATAAAGGACAGATAATCTTGAGTCCAATCTTGTTAAAGTTCATGCTTGGCAAAAACCAGGTATCACAAGATAAAACATCAAGATACCACAAGATAAAATGTTACTTCGAGAGATACTTATATGCTGGTTCCCACATAATTGTTCTAGCTTTAAATTTTTCTATCATGAAATATGCTGCTAAGCATCTTTTAGCAGAACTCTTACGAATATTGCCCAAACAATTGTTACCTTTGTCTCATTCTTATCCGTTTACCCTTGTAAACATCATATTTACAACCTTAACTGTTACAAACTATATGATGTTTTCAAGGGTAAACTGATAATAAACAGCTAGTAAACTGATAATAAACAGCTAGAACTAAGTATTATTAACAGATGTTCCTATCTTAGAATCCAACAAAGATGCTTAGCAGGGACTGCTATGAAAAGAAAACTAAATCTAAAGGATTCATATGAATAGATGTGAAGCTAGGAACATTCTTGAAATTGTCCAGATAATCGGTGGCCTGCATATAATTTTCTCCCTAATTTCATATGCATGTGATGCTAGTATATCAATACAAGGTTCATGAGGAACAGCAGATAGCATTGATGGAGCGTATCTAATTTTCATTCCAACAGTAGTATAAACAGAAGCCGATTGATCCTGTGACTACATTAGAAAGGTGGAGATAGTGGTAGAGTGGCAACACTATATTAGTCAAATTATTATGACGATAGATTGTAATAATATAAGTTGGTACTCTGTAGTTTCCATACTAGTGATGCACTGCATTAAAATGGGTGAAGGGGCAACACATAGCAACAGTACAAGATACACCACGACAGAAAAAAATTATCTTGAAAAGCAAGATATAAGACTTCTCTTATCATTTTACGCAGCCATAACAGCATTTTGTTATAGTAACCAGTTATACATGCCAAGACAGTTTAACTCATGTGCTCTTTCTTTCAAGATGCTTATATCATAATTGTTAAAAAAATTAACAGAAGAAAAGGATTCAACACAGAAATCACAAAGAAAATTACAGACCTCTAATACACTAATGCTCTCAGTTTTAAATTAAGCACCGCAGCTTCTGTAAAGCATCTTATATCATTATCTTATTGTCAGAAAACTTGAAAAGCATTGCGTTGTAAGAAATGTAAATCAGATATAAGCAACACTGAGACGAGGTGTTTACCATCACGAATTCAACACCTAATTCGGGCCGATCAAACTGAACCCTACACCTGTTGCGATCAACAGTCAGGACACTTCCATCGTGAATTTCTCTTGTTTTGGGATGGCAAGCAATAACACGCTGGCCAACTGATAAAGGCCGAGCAAGATCATTTGGGAGCCCTTCCCTAACACCAGCTCGAAGTTCGGCATAATGCACCCTAACAGAGTCACGATACCGTTGAAGCTTCTCTCTTTCTTCCTGCAAAAATTTTTTTGATAGTCGACGAGGCTTTCCAAGAGAACTGCAGCAAAAGGCAGATTAACATAATACAATATTTGAAAAACAAAGAACACAAGATATTTACAATAATGGCCTGATGAAGTTATCTTATTATGCATATAGCCTTTTAAAACCTAAGTTTTCATACAAGCCTTTCGGAAATTTAGTTAAATATATGGTCGGATGACCACATGCTAGCAGAATTGTTCCCTAAAATGTTTTTAAGATACAAAGTCAAACGTGCCACATGAAATAGATGGCGCCCCAACTTCTAATAAGATCATTTTTTTTTCCATAGAAATAGATGTGCGCTTTGGAGGAATACATATGAAAATTTGGATATTGCAGCAGTCAATATGCAAATAAGTAGTTTTGCAGGGACCCAAGGAATTACGGACCTCCTTATGACACCCCACTCAGCACGAGTCAGCCTTGGCACATGGCCCAATCGCACGTGATTCAAATATTCAACAAACTCACTTTTGGCAAACCACGGATAATCAATTGCACTATAGAACCACTCAAATACACACCATCTACGCAAAAGACGAGATGACAGGCAGTGAGAGAGTTTCTCCTGCAATTCATAATAAACTCAGAATTAACCAACTACACAACCGTGAGAAACTTACACTATTGTGTAACAATGTATACTACCAAACCTTAACAACAGTGGCTCCATTGCCAGGATAGAAAAACTTATCAGGCCGATGATCTCCATTACTCTCGTTTGACTTCCAGGCCAGTGCCTTTATCAAGCCCATCTTCCGACGCTTTCTGCTTGTGATCAGAACATTACCCTGGTTTTCTGTTGCAACTTGTGCATTTGTTTGTGAGACATCCCCAGCTGTTCTTCCAAGATCAACAACATTTGACAAAGAGATCTCTTGAGGTTTAATTACTTTGCCCTGTTTTTGCGCTGGACTTGCTTGACCGGCACGTCTAACTTTACTAGAAGATTTCCTCCCTTCTTCAACAGAGACCTGAGAAGTTCAAAGGAAAATATGGAAAAATTGCAGGTCTTAAGTCTTTTAATTTGAATACACGATGAGAATCATATATGGATAACCTGAATTACATTCATTGGTCACGGATAGCTAATTTCAAAGCATAATCATCAAGTTCGCAATTTCAAATTGAATGCAACTTCTCTAACAAATGGACAACTGAGTTACATTAATTAGTGTCAAGCAACTAGTTTCAAGCCACAATCGTATTTTCAACTTTCATATTGATGAAAGCTTGATTAAAACCACCAAAACCACATTTTCACCAAGTTTCTACCAAAATTTTGAATCATGATCAAATTCCATAGCTCACAATGGTACTGGGCTAACGCAAAATCACAATGTACATCTTATCTGAAACTCAAAAAGAAAAACTACTCCTTATAAACCTTTCTAAATATCCAACAACTGGTTAATTTACATGGACGGATCTCGAGGCGTTGGCCCAAGAACCTTTAGTTTCAGTATGCCAAACTTATCGACATAAGACAAAAATAATTCTGGCCAAATGCAGGTAACCTCAAACTATCCAAATTTAAATAGCCAAAAACAGATTTACAATATTCACTGAACTAGCTAAACTGGACAACACTTTCCATCTCTTCCTAAGTTTGATCCCTCTCTTTCCTAAGTTTGATCCCTCTCTACCACCTTTAATTTTTCATACCCTATTATCCCTCTCAGAAAATGTGCTCATAATCCCGGCCCGCTTACTTCCCATCCATCGACTATGCTAAGTTCCTACTTTATGCTTCTCCTTTGCACCTAATCCAATATACTCTGATAGTAGGCATTAAGGATCTAATTATTGAGTTCTAACATCCTATCATCCAAGAAGTAAGAAGTACGAGTCCTTTCCCTCCATTGTTCTTTCCAAACAGTGATTTCCGTTCTCATCCCTTTCTGACCATATTTTAAAGTCAATTACGTCTCCAAATATATTAGTCTAGCATTCATACTCCCTTTTCCCAAACAATGTTTTACTAAAGATGTTTCCAGTTTCCCATACTGCTTTTAATCCCCTATAACATGCCATCGCTTGTTGCACTATAGCCGATTTAAGGAAATTTTCGTTGATAAGATTAGTGTTTATAACAGCATTGATAATGATATAGCTATGAAAATCTACAAATTGAGTAATGACAACCATGCTTGATGTCTCTACTACCAACTGTCTCATGCATGTTACTCAAATTTGAGCAAACGCATACGTTTTGACTGAAAACAAAACAAAAATCCTGGAAAGCTGAACATACAGACTTGTCAACCATTTGATAATCATTGGAATTCCAAATATATGGAGAAGGATAAGTAACCTCAGCAGTTTCAGGTTCTTTTGGAGTTTCACTATTTAATTCAGCTTTTGACACCTGCATCTAACCAAAGTAAAGAATTAAAGCACATAAATTCACGATTTCTCATCTAGTCAGAATTATAGTAAGACCGTCCGTTGAAAATTTTAGCAAACTATCCCTACTTAACACAGATACCTTTTTAGCAGAAGGTTTTCGTTTTCTTTTCTCTGTCTTGCCGCTACATGCACAACTTTGTTGCTGCGTTTCAGATACAGTATTTACATCATGCTGTAATCCCTTCACAAGCTTAGAATTCTTCTGAGTAGCACTATCAGCTCCAATACTTGCAGACCGTTTTTTATCCTTCTTCGGAGAAGTTTTCAACTTATCTCTAGGCTTTGATTCAAGCACATTCAGCTTCTCGCCAGAATTCATATCTTTCTTTTCTTCTTTTAGCTGCGCTGATGATTCTAGACAGTCAAAAACATAGCTATTAGAAAGATACTTAGGTTGCATGAAACACCATGCAAGCCACTTCTACTAAAATAAGAAGAGGCATTATTCAGTGCTTAGGAAAATAAATTAGATGCATATAGGTCATACCAGAATCAACAGCAGAACTAGGAAGCAGGATATTAACAGAAAGATCTGCCAACGTCTGCAGTGCATCAAAGCCAGGGCTTTCATCTGAAAAAAATTAGTTAAACAAAAAAAATACGTGAAGAGAGTTTCAATCAATTTCAATGATACATTGAGACAACATCTCCATATAAAGAACAGGATATTCATGCATCCAAACAGGGCCTTACTTTTATTTGCTTATTATATTATAGAAGTATGTACACTCACAAGTCAAACAGGATAAAAAGCACCTGGTTCTAAATTTGTGTTCGGCATAGATCAGTCAACTATATAAATCAACCAACCAAGGTTTTAAGTGCCCGTCGGCACGGATCGTACCCGCCGGCCCGGATCGTATCCGCCGTGCCGCACCGTGCCAACGAAATACCGGCACAATACAGACCCCGTGCCGATGGCACAGCTCAAAACCCTCTATTCTTTAAATTAGTAAGTAATTTTCTCGATAAAGTTCGAAAGATGTGATAAAAATACAAAATAAATAGTAAAAATATTTTGTTGCTAAAGAAAATAAATATTTCATGCTATTATATGTCGGCATACAAGAATTTTTTTGACCGGCACGGCTCGGCACGTACTGTGCCGGCAAGTTTCCGGCACTACCCCGTGCCGCAGCACGTAAATCCTTGCAACCAACAAACCGATCCTCGTGTTAGGTTCCAGCCAAAGCAAACAGCCAAATTTGAAAGAGGTTCTCTCTCTCTATTTCTTCAAAATCATAGAAACACATTCTCTACATAATTTCTAATGAATCTAAATTTATTTTAGGGTAGACTATGATGCATTGAGTTCAGACTCATGAAGTATTGCTAATATATGACAAAGTGTCTAAATCCTATGAAGCTTTGTTTTATTTGTACCACTCATCATTGGAGCCTTTGAAAGTCCATGATTGCTTTAAATCATTTTAAAAGCCTTTGGAAAGAGTACTACAAGTTATTCAGGTGGTTGAAGCAAAATCTTCATAACTTGTTTACGCCACATCTCCATTATCTCTTCCACATAAAGAGGTTCTCCTCCTCCCAGACAAGCCTTTATATTATTATCTTTGTAAGTAGAATGAGTTATCTTAAAAGCCATGATTATGAGGACTTTGCAGTAGATTTAAAACAAGCTAGCAGTGCAATTACAAGTTCCAACATCCAAACAGATCCTAAGACATATATGTTAAGGAATGAGAGGCAAAAAAAATGTCATCAAAGAAAAATAAACATAGATGGACTCTGCAAAATGAGAATCTATTTAACCTGCATCAACAATAAAAAACGAAGTAAAAGCATACCTCCAAAAAACAGTTGACGGCTCCTGTTCTTTGATGCTTTAGACCCTCGTGCTGCTTTGCCATCCATAACCTCCATATCAGTTTCATCTTTGACCTTTCTACTATTCCGGCCCTCTTCTGTACCACTGCATGCTTCCCTATCATCATCGAATTGATCATTATCTCTATTCTTTGCTTTTGGTTTCTTTCTCTGGGACCTCTTCAACTTTTGTTGAGTTTTAGCAGGCCTGACACCTTCATTATCCATCATACATGAAACTTCTTTGGCATCATCTCCATTCTCGGCTTCCCTGCTTCCTAAGCTACCTTCTGGGCACTCCCCATCAGTTTGGATACCCAGTAACTTTGAACTATCCATCTCCGATTCAGCATTCTGCATTTCGTCACATAAAAAGTTCTATTATAACATGAAAATACATAAAAAGGAGGATAGAAGAGTTCTAGATTGTAACCTTTCTTTCACTCTTAACAGGAGTTGATCCTATTCGGTCAACGCGCCTTCCAGGTGTTCTAGAAACTTCTGGTGAACCTCCTCTTTGAGAAGCCTCTGCCAAAGCCAATGCTGCCACGTGGAGGCCTTCATCATCGCCGGCATTAACTTCAGGTTTTACATCCCTACCTAGTGGACCTATTTTATCCTTGTCATCTCTGTTATACATGCTCGAAATAAGTACCCGAGGAGTCCTTTTTCCAACAGCACGTGGTCTATTTCCTGCAAATTGGTCTGCCAATATTTCAAGAGCTCAACTTTTAGCTAAAAAAAGCAGATGACGAGATGATAGAGTTTGTGTATACATGCATAACAAAGTTAAGGATATGATCTCTCTCCTGACTTTAGAGAGACTAACAAGTGGTTGCAAAATAGAGGTTCCCAATTCAGAAATACATAAATAGTTGCTACTGAAACCCTTTTGACTTGAACAGCCAAAACGTGTGAATGGTTCTTTTGACAAGTATTTACTGATGCTGCATTTTCTTTCAAGTTCTAGTAAATGTTGATATTTAACCAGTTTAATCAAACAGAAATGACGATTCAAATTTTTCACATATAGAACAGAAAGAAGACAGTATTTTATTCTTCCTGAAAACAAAAAAAATACAAATAGATGGCAACATATAGGCAAGATGGAATGGAGGTAAAGCCAGATCATTCTCAAGAAAAAATTGAAAGAAGAGTTAATTGCATGGAAAGGAGGTGAAATCACAATCAAGGTAAGATATTTTAAAGAATAAATTTTCTACATGAGTGGAACAGTAGGCCTGAAGAGATATGTGCACCTCCGAAATGAGAATAATTACATCTGAAAATAATGATTAGCTAAATATTCCCGATTGAAGAGGAAAGGGAAGAAAAAGAAAAACTCCCAGATCATCTATCTCCATAGTAACTTTCGGAATTAAATTATGCAAACGTGATCTTCCATATGTTAGGAATAGAAATAGCCATTGTGTATCCATCAAGATCAAAATGTCAAAGGTGACAAGCAATGAGGAAATAAAACAAGGACATTAAGTAGTCTAATCTGAAATAAGATAAGACCTCAAACTGACAATAATTAAGAGACCACATGAATAATTGCTGAGTTGCGACAAACAAACAAAAAAAATGTAAGGACATCGAAGAATCAGCACATCATGCAACAATGTTAAACATCTCAAACTGACAATTAAATTGATAAGTCCTTTAAGTAAGCTAAAGCTGAACTTTGTGAATTACATATATACATGCAAAAGAATATCACAAAATTTTCACTGTCATGAATAAAAAATCATCTTAGTGTTTAGGACCTCTTGGCTCCACTCGAACTTATATAAAACTGCTCTAATAGCTATAATATCCCTAAAGCTCTAAACGCTTTTATAATAAAATTCCTTCAACAGCTCTCTGCTGAGGCCTGAAGCTACAGGCAGAAGCTTTAAAATCAAGCTTCTTCTTGCGGGAACAAATTCAAAGACCACATGTCTGATTTTTGCTCCTTTTTCGAGAACATGTGCAAAGCCAGGCCACAAAGCCACTTTCTACATTATATATGCCCTTGAGAGGCTTTCTAAGTATGCAAAGTAAAAAAGCTTTAGCAAATATAATGACTGAAGACCATATGAAGAAATAATATCACTTCAGATGCTTAAGAACTACCTCCAGAGCGTTTCTTCTTCAATAAAGAAAGGCATCCATAGCTTGACGAAGCTGACTGATACTGCAATAGATCAGGATATCGTGCATCAGGTGTTTTTGACATTAGTCGATATTTTCCACGACTCTGCTTCTGTGGCTTCCGCAAAGATTTTGGTACATCGTTGCTTTCTCGCTCACTATTGCTTCCTTCCTGCCAGTCAATAGTTTCATCCCATAGTATTATAACTCAAATCATCAAACTACCAGATAACATTTTAAAAAGTGCGGAAGAAATAAGAGGAAGTAAAGATGAAAATTGAATACACATGAGAGAAGATGAGAGCATCATAAAAAAAAAAAATAGTTGATGGTGCAATACTCTCTTGATGAATTCAGATGTCACATGGCAAGATTAATAATATGGCTATATATTCAACGACGGTAAAATATATTGGGATTATGACAACGTCGTTATCACATATTTATCTTGATGGCAAGCACTTATAGGGTCAAGAGTCCAAACTCCAGATTTAAGCATAAAACAACAACATTGTGAATGGTAACCCACTGTGTGTACTATTTCCTTCAATGGATCCAGGTCCATTAGTAGCTACCTCATTCTCAGAAATGTAAATCATGATTATTTTTCTTACTAAAAATTAATATGAATACAGAAAGAAGGTCAGCAGCATCATGCAAAACTCAGGATCTTTAAGTGTACTGCACTGATTCTAAAGACAGCTTGCACAGGTAAAATGTGCACACAAGTTCTCATAATAGCAGGCCATAAATTTCCATCAATAAGAACAGGTTTTCGTTGGAGCTCGCATCCCCTTGTTGATTCTTCATTTTCGGAAGGTGTATAAATTATATGTTGACCAGTTAGTTCCAGCCAAATGCATTAAATAAGCTGAATCCGTTGGATAAGGAACTCTATATCTTAAAGAACGTTGCTGGTTTAATCCAACGAATTTGACATGTGGTGTACATGGATACATTATTTGATTATTAAGTGCTAAGGCCAAAAACAGAAGGCTACCCACCAACGAATTTGACTTGTGGTGTACATGGATACATTATTTGATTATTAAGCGCTAAGGCCAAAAACAGAAGGCTACCCACCTATGCACAACAAACATTAGCCCTTACTAACCTTTTCTAAAAAATAATAATGGTTGAATATAAATAGCATATAGCCGTTAAATGTTGGACAACAAATTATAGCTATTGAAAGTTTTACAGCTCTGAATTTAGGGAAAAAAACAAAGCAACTCTAAATTAATATGACAAGTTTGTCAATAGGCAGAATGAAAGTCTCCCAATCGTTGATAACCTAGGCTCAAATTTTGAAATCAAATTGTCCCACGCACCCAAAAAACTCCACTTAATAGATAAAAAAGGACAACTCTAAGATATATCAGAACATTAAATTAGTAGCAAAGAAGAACTTTCCTTGAACTAGAAATCCAATACTTAAAGCAAATCCATCGATCATAAAATCCAAGAAGTTTGTTAGCGGATTAAGAAATGGATCGTACACTACAGTAGTATTACACAACTAATTTTGAAAAAAAAAAATACTAATGGTAAAAGGAAAATATATTAACAGCGTTTATTTTTTTTGGTAATTGGTTGAAGCCAACCTACTATATCATGATACATATTTGAGTATATTTCAATTGTGATGGCATCCATTCCTATCGTTTTGAGATTTCCATGTTGAAATCTGACAAACTGTTACACAAATAAAACTCAGTTACCAGCTAATTATCTAGATGATTAAGCACCTTAAAGCGAGGGGGGGGGGGGGGGGATAGTGTATTTATTTTGATAATAATTTAATAGTAAAAGGTTTAAATATATGCAGGTTTTATTTCACTACCTAATTATCATGTTTTGTTCTTTACATTGAGCAGATTTTCCTTTTCAACTGCTACAAAACCCTTTAGAAATCTTATGCTGCCCTATAATGCAGCCTTAAAACTTACTCTCAAGTCTCAACACAATTATGATTTTTCAGAACTTCACTTTGGAAGTATCAAAAGCAAAAATCAGCATATATTAATAAAAAGAGGAGCATAACCTCCATTAATAGTGAGCAAATTACATTCAACTGAACAAAATTACATCAGAAGGTCTGGCGACTGCTCTAGCAACAACAACAGTGACATTAAACTGACCAAATAAAGAATGTAATCCAGCCTAAATGGAAACTTCAACGGGGCAACAAACTACAAAGTCATTGTCGGCAATCAGATCGCCTCTCCTTCCTTTGCAATTGAACACCAGTCCCCTTCCCTACCCTCCAATTAATCCTATTACCCTCCTGTTACTTCATTCTATATTCTAACGAAACTTGGCCGAATTTTCTGTTGAATAATACTCCAATTGAGAGCACTAGATTAACAATGTAAAGTCTTTTGATGGCAACCCATTATTTTAAGCACATCCAAGATACTTCCATAGAAGCTATAAAAAATAAGCCCACAAGCCAATCTCTTATTTCAATTCGAACTTGCCTTATTTTAGCAATTTTCTTTCAAATCTATTATTGTGAAATTCATTTACTTTACAATTTTAAAAAACATTGGATATATCATTTGTTTGGTAAATTTAGGTTTTGGATATATCATTTGTCTGGTAAATTTAGGTAAACATTAGAAAGCCCCTGTAGGTTATAACTCGGCATTCATTTGTCTGTTTGCTTCACATCTACCTAGTGATTAAATAACTAGTAGGCCGCTAAGTACTATATGTATATCAATTTTACATAGTATAGTTTTTCCTTTTTTGAGATAGAAATTTCACACCTTATTCGAATAAAATGTCTTTGAATCCCACATGTGTCCATCCGACATAAACTACAACATTTGTTAGTTTCTTAATCATACACTCATTGTTTTAAAGAAACTGGATTGGTTGATTTAAAAAAGCAGTTCATCATAGTTCAAAGTTGTTCACCTGTGCATTCAACATGAAAATACTACACAGCTACATCATAGGTTCTCAGACCACATTGCCCTGCCATATAGAACCCTTTCTGTCGGTGGATCACAAATTGACCAGCGACCAAATATCTGGACCATATTCCACATATGTTGTTGTATGAGTCCACATTTCTATTTGTCACTACGTATGGACCAGATATGCAGCCTCCTTTCTATACATCTACTCAAATGTAATGTCAAACTAGTTAAGGAACCCGTGCTACGCAACGGGTTCTTTTATTATTTTTATAAATATTTAATAAATAATAAATTTTACTTAATTAAATAAGAGAATTGTATAGATATTTTTCGTCATAAAATAATGCGCATATACTATATATTTTTGATGGCGCTGTAGTTATTACAACTGACCCCGCTCTCCGGGAGGTTCACCGATTGCTTCGGCGACGACGTGGAAGTGACTCGAGTAAACCTAGCCCGTTCGGCTCCAAATTCGAATAATATTTCAGGTATCCATACCCATCGACATCCCTACTTCTGAAATTCTAAATTCATAATTTTGTGTTTTAATTATAATTACTATAAAACTGGTAAAAATATATTTATTTATGTCTAACTATAATTCAATGACAACCCATCAAAATTTAAATTTAAATTTAAATTTTAAATTTTAAATTTATTTTTTGTATGTGACCAATAACACTCTAAAATAAAATAAGAATGGTTAGAAAAGAAAAAAAAACAAAAAAGAGAGAGATAGGAGTGGGTCCCACATCAAAAAAGCAAAAAAAAAAAAAAAAAAAGCCCGCGCGGGCTTCGATCGCGCCGGCTCACGCACGCACCGGCTCGCCCGCCCGCGCCCGCTCGCGGCCCCCTCGCCCACACGCCCATCCCCGCACCCGCCCGCTCGCGCCCGCCCCCTCGCGCCCCTCACAGCAGCCCACCACGTGGCGGGCCAGGGAACTTCCGGTTCCCAATTCATAAGTATATAAAAAGGAAACTAGCCTATGATAGTGAGCCTAAGTTAAGGAGACGCTCAGGCACCCAAAAGCGGTTGACAATGGGTGGCAAATGCTTCATGCGTAGCCATAATTTATATGTATGCATAGCCATAAGTTATATCAATCATAAAGGTTCTCAGGACCTCAAAGTGATAGACTACGTTCAAGATGAATGATAACCAAGTCTTTCACTCTCTATTCAACTACTCATCCAAAGTTTATGGGTTTGATGTAAGGGCCAATATACATTTAAAATTGTAATGCACAACTGCCTTCAAGATCAAATGACAAGTAAGCATCCAAACTCACCAGCATATTGTAATGATCAGTCATCATTGCTATCAGTCCAGCTGCAGTAGCTGTTCCTTCTGGAAGTGATAGATATGCCTGAAATTTCACAGAGAAATTAGGAAGAGCCACTTATGCAAAGAAAAGCATTCCCTTCCAATTTTTTATTTCTCTAAACCACATTTGGAGAACCACTTCATATAAGAAAGAGAACAAAATGCGATTCAACAGAAAAGAAACTGAAATGATTAGATGACTCACAAGAAAATGTACCAATGTTTATTAGAATTAAAGCCAAACAGAAACTTAATCAAATCACACCTATTTGAATAACAATTCATTAACAAAGCAGCAAAACAAAACTTCAAAACTAGTCTTCAAATAAACTTCAATCCATAGTTTTTTTTAATTAGATAAGTTCAGGTCTGTTGAGTGGAGGATGAGGATTTAGGTCAATCGAGGGGCTTCAAAGTGGATTTAGATAGGCTAAAATGGAGCTGTAGAGCTTTGGGGTGGGTTCTTACTTGTTTCCGGAAAGATATCACAGATAATACCTCAGCCCGAGACCATGAGAAGCATCAAAGTTCCTTTCGGTTGCAAGTAACTCCATTTTCTCCCGTTCTGGGCTGGTTTTCAGCAGCAAATCTGATAATGATCGTCCTTCCCACTTAACAAAGAATAGTCGAGTCACTCCTCGACATGTAGCAGTTTCACACACGTCAACAATGTCCTCAATCTGGTCTTCAGTACTTTCACTTGTGTTTTGAAAAGGCAATGCATTTGCTTTAGTATCTATTTGTTGGTCTCCATGCAATTCGTATAATTTGGCTACATTGAACACTGGCGAAGTAGGCATGTCAATTGGAGATTTGAGAACAAAGGCATTACGCCCCGATCTTTTGATGATGCGGTAAGGACCAAATTTCCCCTTGCTTAGTTTGCTACGCGCACCAACTGGGAATCTTTCTTCTTGGAAGTAGACCATAACAAGATCCCATTCTTTGAACACTTTCTCCTTTGATGTCGATTGGCAGCTTCTTTATATTTATTAGAAGAAATCTCCAGCTTATTAAGGAAAATTTGATGCATTTCATGAATTTTTTGCACATTAGCATCGGCATCAGCACTGATTCTTCCGGAAAAACGCATAGCTATCCAGGAGTTAAGGAATAGGTCGGCCATACAAGGCTTCAAAAGGGGATTTTCAGTTATTACGTCAATAGAGCTGTTATAGGTGAATTCAACTTGTGGTAAAACTAACTCCCATTGGAATGGCTTGTCCCTGCCAAACACCATACTAAGTTTCCTAGTGATCGGTTGACCACTTTAGTTTGTCCACATATTGATGATGGTACACACTACTGAATTGTAATTTTGTCCCAAATTTAGACCAAAGAGTTCCCCAAAAATGGCTTAAAACTTAGTATCTCTATCTAATGTGAAAGATTTAGGAATCCCATGAAGACATACAACTTTGAAGAACAAGTTTGCTATGTGTGATGCATCTGATCCTTTTTGACATGGTATGGAATGTGCCATCTTTGTGAATCGCCCAACAACATGTCAACAACAAAAAATGAATCTACTTTTCTAGCAGGCAAACCTAGTACAAAGTCCATGTATATCTTCCCAAGGAGCAGTTGGTGTTGGTAAATGTGTATATGAGCCTATGTTTTGTTTGTGGCCCTTAGGGGCATTTGAATCACGTTATTTAAGATTCCTAAGTATTGAAAGATCAAGGATTTGGTCCACAAAGTTTTCAGTGCTCCCAATTTCTATTATCAATTTACACAATCGTCCACTAGATGCACAAGTTGTTCGGAAAAGACTACACCTATGAGGCTATGACATTTGTTATCGTTTGGGAACTTAGGACTAAACATCATCTTATGCATGATATGTGCTTGTCCTTCAGTTTCATTATAGGCATCAATTTGCTTTTAGATCGGGGTACTCCGTTTCAAATTGTCGCCCTCTGATTGTTCGTCCTCAATTTCACTAATATTTTCATTCTTATATTCTATCAAGTTTACATGGGATTTGAATTTTCTTAATGGGCATTCTGAAGTTTTATGCCGTCTTTCTACACTTGTAGCAAATCACTCCTGGAGGTTTAGGACCTAAGACTACGCTTTTCTTATCTTATGCTTCTCGAGTAGGCTTAGCTTATGCACTATTGTTTATCTTATTGGGTCCTTTCACTAGCTTGAGTCTTCCCAACTATCGTATTTCCAAACCCACGAGTAATCTGTCTTCTAAGTTTATTCTCAATTCTCAAGGCTCGACTGTAGTTTGTATTTCTCTTTGAGAAGTCATAGAGACACAGTTCATCTTGAATTTGGAGTTGAAAACCTGCTATATAGCGAGCTGCTGTTTGTTCTTTCGTTTCACTAATGTCATTTCGTGCAAATAGTGAATAAAATTCTTCAGTGCACTCATGTACAGTTCCAGTTCCTTGCCTTAGGTTGTGAAGCTTTCGGAAAAGAATTTTATTAAAGTCAACTGGAAAAAAAAATTTCTTTTCAGTTTTCTCTTCATGTTGCCCTATGAATTAATTTTTTCCCACTCCATCCCCTAACCTATCAAATTGGACGTGTTTCCACAAAACTAGTGCACATCCTTTCAATTTCAAGCTAGCAAATTTGACCCTTTTATCATCCAATACTTCTTTTCGCTCAAAGAATTGCTCAACTTTATCTAAACAATATAGGAATTCCTCCGCATTTAATCCCTCAAACTCACATACGTCAATTTTAACTCTCTGATCCCACCTGTCATTAATCTTATGGTTTCTTCAATGTTGTATTCATATTGGACATTTGTGAAATGTTCTGGGTCAACTAATTCCTCTATCGGGTCTTGTGCAATAAAGCTCATCTAGCTTGCCTATCACCCCTGGGTGGATGTCTAACTAAAATAAACTTCAATCCGTAACTTTTCTAATTAGATAAGTTCAGGTTTGTTGTGTAATACCTCATATTTTTATTATGTCTTCGAACTATTTTGCATAACTATTGAACTTTAGGGGTTTATATGCATAAATGCATTAATTAGCGTATATGAGAACCCCTTTCTCTCATGCATGACTACACCCACCCGGCCCGCATCGCTCTCTCACCCGCATGCGCATCCGATTCTTCTTCTTTTGCTCTCTTGTGTTCTCTCTCTCGGTGTGCGCAATGGCTCCTCGATTCTCCTTGTTGTCCGATGTCGTTGTCGTCATTCTTGGCCGTTGCCACGCTCCTCAATCGTTGTCAGCAGTGTTGGTCTATCGGTCCGCTAATCATCTTCTTACTTGTTCCCAGAAAGATATCACAGCTAAATGGCTAATACCTCAGCCCAATACCATGAAAAGCATCAAAGTTTCTTTCAGCTGCAAGTCGGTCCATTTTTCTCCTGTTCTGGACTAGTTTTCAGCAGCAAGTCAACACCGAACTGCTTCAGCATGTAATTCGCTGCTCTATACAGTAGAGACAGCAAATAGGAAGACCAATGCAAGCTTCTAAAGAGGTCGTGGAAGTCTAGGTTTCATTTGTAAACATCGAATGGGACATCCAGCAATAATGGCAGCAATCATGAGAGGAAGGAAAGGCAAATCCAAGCTAGGTTTCTTCCTTCTGAAACCAGCACCCTCCCCCCGATTTTATAGCCATCTAATTCAGTTTTCAACAGCAGAATTTTCTCCTTCAAATCCCAACAAACTTCTTGTTTGAATTTGAACTTCAAACTTTTGGTTTGAATTTAAACTTCAAACCTCTGGTTTGAGTTTGAAGTTCAAACTTCTAGTTATTGCTACAGTGTCTCTCTCCAGTTTGTTGCCTATTTCTCTCCCATTTGAATTTCCAAATTCAAGTTCAAAAAGAACTCTGTCTAGCTGAATTCCTATCCAGATTTCAGTCCAGGTTTAAGAAGGGCTTAGTTTAGGTGTGTTTTAGGTTGGGTTAACCTCAACTTGTCATATCATAATTATCATTCATGCATCACAGTAACAACACTGCTATTGATGTGCATGCTGTCTGCTACTGATGTGCATGCTGTCCAAACTAAAAGAATCGGTCAGCCCAGGTATAAATGTCCCCTCAACTTTCTATTAAGCAGATTATTAAATAATTAGGTTGTTCTCCAAATCATAAAGCAACATTTGGCTTGAGGATTTCTATCCCAGGAAAAGAGAAAAACAACACACAAGTTCTAGGTGACATCACCAATGTGTTTTGGCTGAATAATAGTGGGCATTACTTGCAATAAAAGCCTACCCACAAGAACAATTAATACCATCCCCATTTTATCTCCAACGAAATACTAACTAGCGGTACCATCCCCATTTTATCTCCAACGAAATACTAACTAGCGGTTATTGGTTCTGCTCATAAGTAGTGCATGCTTCACCTTGCGGAATATGAGACATAATCACATAGTAGTGTTTTTTTTTGTGGCAGGGTTGGGGGAATTCGGGGCAAGGTTTTAAGTGCCCGTCGGCACGGGCCGTATCCACCGTGCCGTACCGTGCCAATAAGATTCCGGCACACATGGACCCCGTGCCGATGGCACGGCTCAAAATCCTCTATTTTTTAAATTAGCAAGTAATTTCCTCAATAAAGTTCAAAAGATGTAATAAAAAGACATAATAAATAGTTAGAATATTTTATTTCATAAGAAAATAAATATTTCATGCTATTATGTGTCGGCACACAAGAATTTTTTTGATCGGCACGCATCGGCACGGCTCGGCACGCACCGTGCCGTACCGTACCAGTAAGTTTCCGGCACGACCCCGTGCCACGGCAGTTAAATCCTTGATTCGGAGGTTGTGTTGCTGGTAGTTTGACTGTAGACTTATTACAATTTCTACACTAAGATTGTAGACTTATTACAATTTCTACACTAAGATTGTAGACTTATTACAATTTCTATACTAACTATGTGTCGCAACCGTACGACAATACCCCTCACTCAAATGAACATACAAGAATTATTCTATCAGCCTGAAGATAATAACACTATTTACTTTCCATTAGGAAAAAGACATAGAAGAAAAATGCTCAGAGATTTTGTTAAAAGTTATAGGAAATAATCAAGATGTAATCTTCCCCTATTCATGTTGAAAGGAGTACTCCAAAACTTGTTTCCACTTTCCACTATTGAAGTTGAATGTAGCATCAATAACTAATTATTCTCTTCTAAAATAAATAAACTAGAGTTATTGTAGCCCCCATGATAAACAACATCACTAACTGCATCATATAAATGAACACAATGAAAAAAGTGCAGAAAGATATTTTCTAAAGAGCTCTATATCAAGAATCAAGGTACTATACCTTATTCATGTTAAAAAGAGCCTCCACCATTTCAGAAGTTCTATTTCGTATGGTTGCAGCAACCTAGAAGTAGAAATGAAGTTTCAGCAAACAAGGAAAAAAATGAATTGTAACACCGCAATGAAAATCGAGCAAATCAATTTCCTAATGGACTTGAAGTCCATAACTCACTGCATCAATCTTTTTAACTTCTGTTGTGATATAAGTTTCAAACTTTAGAAACACAAAACAACAAAATCTTCTAAAATAAAAGCAATATTATAAAGAATAATAACAGACCTTTCTCCAATCCTTCCCACATTTACGATATGATTCATAGAAACGCTCAAGCTCTTCTTTGCTCCATTCAGAACCAAGCATGTCTGATATCTTTCTCTTCTGTAAAGAGTATTTATCAAAAACTTAACGGCATCAAGTAACACAGCAGGTCTTTTAAGTCTTTATCAAAAACTGAGTAATGACATCAAGTCACACAGCAGGTCTTTTAAGTCATCTGCCAGGTTCTTAGTTGCAAATAAACATTTTTCTCAAAAAGTCTGTAACATAAATATTTGTCCATCAGTTCTTCAAACTTTTGAGGCATTGAATAATTCCAAATTTTCAAAAACAAGCTACATAGCATTGTTAACAATTTGTATAATCCCAATAAAATAAATCAACCTCAACTCAAAGCATAATTAGTAACAAATAACAAGAATTTATGACAAAAGATCAAGGTTATAAATGCATTGCAAAAAGAAAGGCACTACATACAAAGTAGGTTGGAGTAAACCAAGCAGAAACCTCAGTAGAACGTTCGAGCGGATGTGATAAATTATATTGTGAATAATGTTAGGGAACAAGATAAATGTCTGAAAGCTGCAGTATACGTAAAACACAAAAAAGCCATGAACTACTTAGTCGTCCATATTACGGTGCTTTAACTGTTCAACACATTACAACAATCAGAAACGGAAATATAAGCTCTTAGGAAAAGGATAAAAGCTTACTCGATTCCTATTTTTGTTCAGAGGCATTGCATCCTTCTCAGCCCACTCTTCATTAACTTTGGCAAAACGCTTATTTGCATTTCTCGATTTTCTTGTAGAAGCCATCGAAAATTCTATAAACTTCTAATTAAAAAGATGAAATTGAGATCCTTCGAAGAATTCTAGAGCTCAATCCAAGAAAAAGCGGGCACACCGGATTGGAATAGGGAATTTCCTGAAAGTTTTATTCCCTGAATAAATGCACCATATAAAATCTTTCAGAGACATGCACAATTGAAAACAATAAACTAGGGAGCATCAACCTCTTCCCATCATCAACCCTCCTCTATGTAAGGGAAGCAAACGGGACGGACCTATGGGTGGGAGCCCCGCCCCGCCTACCGCAACCCCTCCCCAACTACCGCCTTGAAGCTATGATGGATCAAAAGAACGTATCTCATAATCCACGCCGCCTCCTCCCGCCGATGCCCCGAATCTGCCCGCCAAATAATTCCTTTTTTACAAGTTATAATACTGTCAGCATTTTGTAAATTTATGTAAACAAATTTTCTAATAGTAGTGAATAATATTATCTGCAAATATATAAATTATATATAATTAACAATGCCAACTACAAATGTGAAAAATATCAATCACAATTCACAGTAAAATTCAGAAGTTTAAAATACATATACATTCACAGAAAAAAGTAAACTATCAAAAATTTACAAGAACTACAACAAGAATACAACGTTAAAAATTATACTATACCATTCATGAAAAAGAAAGCAAATTGCCTGAATAATAAAAAAACTAAAAAATTTCTCTAGCCTCTTACTTAAAGGTGATTTGGGACTTCTGTTTGTTCTCACTGCTTCTTCGTTTTTAGGGTCTTGATTTCTTCCGCGACTTCTCCTGCCGTTATACACAAGTTTAGGCGATGGAACTATAACCACTAGTAACTCATAGTACTCTGTAGCTTAACATTATTTACTAAGAAACAAATCTTGTTCATCCAATCCTCAAAAGTCAGAGCCCTAACAAAATCACCACTGATGTTTCAGTTCATCCAGCTCTTAACAGAGATCAAATCAAGCATAAAGAACTCAAAAGATGAGAAGATTTACACAAACTAAATTAGATATCCCGGCAAACCCAAAGCGCCAAATTCTCCACAAACCTAACTACATCAAACGATTATGCGCGTCGTCTAACTAGGGGTTCTGAGATCCTAAACTCCCCATTCCAAACCATTCCCTCGAATCCGAAGCGATAATTCTACAAGTTGATAAATCTACGACATACTAAGATAGATAGATCGATCGATCGATCGCCGGATTGCGAAGCTCGATCGAAACGAGAACGAAGAAAGAAAAAAGGATCGACGATCGAAGGGGAGGTTGGGATTAGGGATTCGAGGCGCTCTTACCAGGAGAGGAAGGGGAGCGGAGGAGCAAGTGCGAGGGTGGGATTTGGCGGATGGAGGAGCCGGAGAGGAGGGGATGTTTCAGTTTTACGCTCTTTCTTTTTCTTTTTCTCTTTTTTTTTTTCTTGCTTTTTATTTGAATATATGAATATGATCCGTAGGTGGGGGCTGGAACTGGGCCGGTTTCGGGTCGGGTCATACCGTGCTCAAGTCCGACCCAAAAATCTTTGGCCCCCGTTTGGTTCAGGGTTAAGGAAAAAACTAGTTATTCCAGCGATAGGGTTAAGTTTGGGGTTAAGATGGGGTTAGAATATTTTTGTGTTTGATTGGAAATTTGAGTTAGTCCGGGATAGTAAAAAATAGTGTTTGGATGGAGTAGGTGAGATAGGAAGAATAGTGGGTTATTATGAATAGAAAATAGTGTTTGGTTGGAGTTTGGTGGGGTTAGGCGGGATTAGCTAAGCCGGGATAACCCATTTGAGCTGGGGTTAACTAACCCCATCCATTTTTTAGGGTGTTTGGGAATAAAATAGGGGTTAAGGGGTTATTCCACCCCTTAACCCCTAACCAGACGGGGGTTGGGGTTTTGGGCCGGGCTTCTATCTAATTTTCCATTGTGCTTTTTTTTTTTTTGCATTTGGCTCCCTCAAAATAAAATTTTTTTACAAATAGTCCCATTAAATTTATAATTACAAATTTGGCGCTATCCCCGTTACGCATGCGCTACATCAGCACCACCCAAGCTGGAGGGACGTTAAGTTGAACACGGTGAATGGTTCCCCGTATTCCATACTTATATTATTGTGTTTGAACACGGTGAATGGTTCACCGTATTTCGTACTTATATTTTTCCTATTCCCCATTTTCAATACTTATATTTTTTTCGCAATACATATATATGTATTTTTTTCAAACATGGTGAATCATTCACCATGTTTAAATACGGTGAATGGATTACTGTGTTTAACTTATTCCAGCACCTCTCCTTGCTTGCATGGCGCGTACGTGGCATCTGCATGGCAGAGATAGAGCCAAAATTATAATTATAAATTTGATGGGATTATTTATAAAAATAAATTTTCTGAGGGTGCTAAATGCCACCAAAGAACGCAAAAACATATCCCTATATGTTTTTACCCGAACTCTATTTTATCTAATAGCATTAGATGAGCCTCAATACTAAACTAAGCCTGAGTCTGCATTTAGTTTGGATATAAGTAAGAACGGCTTATTCTGGGAATAGGTAAAAATTTAAATATAAACAGAAATTGGATCAATTTTGTGTTTGGATGAAAATTGGGTTGTTCTTAAAAATAATGGTAAATAAATAATGTTTGAATAGTTAGATTGAAACAAATGGAATAAAAGTTATAATTTTAAAATAACACTATTTTATCTAATTAATTAACATCAAAATTTTACTTAAAAATAATTTAATAACTTAATAAATTTATTAGCTATGAATATTGTATAAGATAATAAAAATATATTAATTAATTAATTAATTATAAAAAATAATTTAACTTTGTAATTAGCTAGTAAATTTAAATTATTTAGCTAGATAACTAGTGAAAAATATTAATTAGATTAATAGAAATATTAATTAATCAATATAAATATTGATTTATGGATAAACATATTAAATTATTAATAATTAATTATAAATAATAAATAAATTAATTATTTTATTATTTAAATAATAAATAATAATTTAAATATATTAATTAGATTAATTAATTATTTAATACCATAATTAAAAATTAAATATAGACTTTAGTTAACCTTGTTCCTATCTGGAAATAAGCTTGTTATAGGAAAAATGGTGGAACAACGGTTCGAACATTATACCAACTTATTAAAAAAATTCGAGAACTATTATTCTCGAATATCAAACTCAGCATTTGGGAACAAAAGGGGGAACAAGGGCTTATTCTTTCCGTCCTCCCTCCTTTTGTTCCCAAAACAAAACACTGCCTAAGGACTTTTCTTGTTTGTTAGTTCAAGTTAGCACTTTTTTATTTTATTATACTTTTTTATAATAGTTTACCTGTAATATTTTATTCACTTGAGTTGTTTGGGTTGTAGGCTTCCCTTCACCATACACTCCTCTCATCTCTTTGAAAATAAATGTACACCCTTTCGCCTCCCTTCACATCCTCTTATCTTTTTCTAAAATGTACACTCCTTCACCTTCCTTCATACTCTTCTAAAATATACACTCTCTCATCTCCCATCCTTCATACTTTTTTAAAACGTACATCGTTTCATCTCTCAACCCTTCAGATTTTTTTAAAACGTTCACCCTCTCTTCTTCCCACCCTTCATACGATTACCCTCATTTCTTTCCAAAATCTTAATTATTTGTTGGTGATCGTGTAATTTTTTATGAACGTAGTATAGTTTGCTAGAGCATTCATTGCTATGCCAAGAAGCTTCGCTACGACCCCTACGTTACCCCTCACCATGGCCTCCTCTATGTGGGTTGTGATTGCAGATCTTACTTCCCTACCTCCTCTCAAACCTCCTCCTCTATTGCCTTTGACGTCCAAGTCAACTCCTTCGTCATCGACATTCTAAAATTCTCTCTTTATCTTCTTATGATTTTTTTTTTCTTTTTAATCAAATCCTTCTAGTATAATATTCGTTTCTTTGGATTTAGAAAGAAGTCTGTAATGCTATCATTTGTTTGGATATTGTGAGATCGTAATTGTTTACCGGTTCGATACATTATCTTTGAATATTAAAATAGCATTTATAGGTTCTAAATCATTATTATAATTTTCATTTGATTTAATGTAGAGAAGAAGATGAATCGAAGAGCTGCGAATTCACAGATTTTATGTTTCAATGAATTTAAAATTTATTTTTTTCCTCTATTTTTTTCTCTACTAATTTTATTCTACTTTAATTGTTATCTTCTTTTTTTTTGAAATTTGGTTTTGATGTATAAAAGAAGAAACCGAAACATGTTATAATTCGTTAAATAACAAAACTAACCCCAACGAAATCACCTTACGATTTTTTTCTTTATCTTTTATTCTTATATTAAATTATTTGAATAAGAGAGAGAGAAATTTATGACCAATTTATATGCCCTCCACTACATTTACAACTTAATCCCTCTCAAATATGAAATTTTCACTCAACCCATACTTTTTGCATTTTTAGGGTCCGGACCCGACGATAGGGTTCAAACCCTAAAATCTGGGTCCTAAAGTTAGGATTTGGAACTCAAGAGCAAAAACACATTTTTTTTATTTTCTCACAGCCAGGTTCGGACCCTACTTCAGGGTGCGGAACCTGAGAGCAAAAATGCCCCATTTGACTTAAAATTTTTCAATTTGCTCTCCCGTTTTTTAAACACTCTTCCAAATTGCTCCGGAGTATTCGAAATATTATGTGGACCTCTCCAAATCATCTCTCACCGCACTTCGGCCAATTTGACCAAGATTTGGTACAACGCATTTGGAAATTCGGTATATTATACCGGAAATGCTGTATTTTTTTACATCTGAAATGATAAGTTTATTACCAACTAACTACAATTAGATTGGAAGGTTATTAAAAAATAAAAACGTATATGTTCTTGTTAATGGACTAATTGTGATTCTCACCTAAGCACAAAAATCACGAAATCTTCTAACCCATGATATCTTCTATTATAATATTATTTACTGAGTTGGAAATTTATAACTATCTATATCTATCTATATCTATATCTCTATATCTCTATATCTATACATTATTTCTCCTAAACTTTTGCCACACGACGAATCATCCTTCACCCTTGCCTTCCATCTTCCCATGCACTCTCATTTCTATCCGATACTTTATCTTTTAAACCTCCATCTCTCAATTAATGTGTTTATGTAGTCTTATTTCCATCCGTTACTTTATCTTTTGAACCTGCATCTCTCAATTAATGTGTTTATGTAGTCTCATTTCCACCCAATGCTTTATCTTTCTAATCCCTAGCCCTCATTTAATGTGTTTATATGGTTTCATCTCCACTCAATGTTCCATCTTCCTAATCCCCACCTCAATTAATGTGTTTACATGGTCAATCATCTAAATAAATTAATTTCACAAGAATAAATAAGTAAAATAAGATTTTTTTATACTTTTTTTTTCTCATATTATTATTTTTTTTTTTCTCGGCGCACAAGAAGGGTTCATGTTTTTTTTCTTTTTTAAGTTGTGTGTGGATTGAAATTAAGGTTCTGGAGTTCGCGGTGGGGTGCGGCAGGAGGAAGCAATGATGGATTTGGAGTCAGTGAGGGAAAAGAAGGCGAGTGTAGGAGGATCTATACGGGATAGACATGATTGTGACTAAAAAGGAACTCGACACTAGCGACGAAGGCGAAGTAAAAATCGGAATTCGCCTTCCAGATGTACGTAAAAATCGGAATTCGCCTTCCAGATGTCGACAACACGATCAAGGTGTGTATGGAATAGAAACTCTTTTGTTGCTTCTTTCATTATTGTTATATGTAATTTATTTACTAAAATTATAAATTTTGCTACACCTATACCTATATCTGTTTTATATCTTCAATTTGTATTTATTAAAGTCTCATATAAGTCAAAAATTTTAAAATTTTTATTTTATTTATATTTTGTCTTCTATAGCATCATTCCACCGTAATGCACGGGTAACTTCACTAGTATACTATGATTTCATAACTTCATCAGCACCTCTTGATTTGTACGGTGTCAATTTGAATATTTTAAAATATTATAAATTGAACAATAAACAACTTGTGAGATTTTGTTTCTTACCATTTGTTGAAAGGTCACACGAGTTCGATTCTCGCATGCTCTAAATTTGTAGAGGTGCTGAGAAGGGGGATCGTTGGCGTTAACAATTAATCTCAAAACTCGAGTTGTTAGAAATATATAATCAATTCATTTTAAGCATATATACAGAACACGACGCTCATGATTTTGGATTATGAATCGGCTTTATCAGTCTCACACTATTTCGAACATGACTTGATTTAGCTCGATCTCTCGTCATTTCGAACGTGACTGAACCCAATTTGCTCTTCTATTATAAAATAGAATGCTGGCTATTTTAAGCCAGTAATCTTCACATCCAAGGATTGTTGTAGTAAAATTATAACTCAAGTCGGCCGCTCTTCGGCATATTTTCTTTTGCCGAGATTCCTTTCGGCGCCTTGTTGCATCCATAGTTAGTAAATTCGCGAATAATTCGCGAATTATTCGCGAATTTTTGATTTTCCGAATTAAACGGCACCAAACGAATTTTTTCCGGAAGTCCAAAAAAAAACGCGATTTTTTCAAAAAAAATAATCATCCGCGAATTATTCGCGATTCGCGAATAATTCGCCCAAAAAATCGGCCGCGAGTTTGCGACGCTCGTCGTCGTCATCCTCCTCTGCTGCCGTCCTGGCCGGCACCGGGAGCAAGAAGGCCGCGGCTACGGTTCCCGCCTCGCCCGACGCCGTCCGTTTTCGCCCAAAAAAAATGGCTCGCGAGTCGGTGACGCTCGTCTCCGTCCTCCTCCTCCGCCGCCTCCCTTGCCGGCGCCGGGAGCAAGAGGGCCGCGGCTACGGTTCCCATCTCGCCCGAGTCCCCGACGCCGTCTGCAACTTTGCGAGCCGTCGGCGAAAAAAAAAAACAACATTAAACCCTAAAACAAAACATCGCGGCGTTGGGACGCGGCTCGGTAGGAAATTAAAGTGATGCGCGGTCCACGAGGCCACGTCGGCCTCGTGGACCGGATGACCTCCCTCTCATTATATATATATATATATATATATATATATATATATATATATATATATATATATATATATATATATATATATATAATTTTATTTATAAATTTTTTAAATGATATTATTAATATATATTTATTATAATTTTAAATATATTTAATTTATATATATAAATTATAATAATAATATATATAGTATATTAATTATTATATATTATATAGTCGAATTTTTTATTAATAAACGTATAATATCCGCATAAATTACTCCGAATAATTATCGAATCGTTTTTTAATCATATTTTTTAACAAATTTAAAAATTAGAAGGCAATTTTATCCGAATTATACGTCGAATTTTTGCCGAATCCGAATTAACTAACTATGGTTGCATCAGCACTTATTTTCGGTGTCAACAGAGCTCATACTCCCTAAATTAGCAATTTACATTCAAAAAATCGCGTTAGTTAATTCGAATTCGGTAAAAATTCGATACGGATATAATATACATAAAATTCGTTTTCTAATATTTAAACTCGTTGAAAATTTTGGTTTAAAAAATAAATTTGATATAAAATATAAAATATAAGATATAAAATATTTAAATATAAAAATTATAAATTCTTTATTCAGATTTTTAATAATTCGAATAATTTACGAATTATTCGGCTGGATCAAAAATTCATGAATAATTTATTTTTTTTTTCGGGAAAAAATTCGTAAAAGATAGTTTAATTTAAATTTTTATAATTCGCGAATAATTCACGAATTAACTAACAAATGTCTGCAGCAGCAAACGAGGGAATTGAAATCGTGTCTGCAGTAGCTAATGCGGGAATTGAACTCTAAAAAGTAACATGCTAACAAATTACTGCGCCAATTCGAGCGAACTAATAAATTACGCACTCACCGACCGTCCCTAGAGCAAGTGGCAAAGACTTGATGGTTGGTATCAAACCCAAATTAACCCTAGTTGATTTACATTTCTAGTTAAATTTATTTCTAAATAAAATAAACGAAACGAAATAGTATGCTATCTATCTCTCAAAATAAATAAATAAATAAATAAATTACATACTCAATCACCATGTAAAAAAAAAAAAACAGGGGACCTTTTGTGCGGTGGTGGGGAAAATTAGAATGCAACGGGTATATTGATAACGTGGCGTAATAAATCAATCAAATATCTCTTTTTTTGGGTATATGTTCCATTATGATTGTAAAAAAATATTTTTATTTAAAAAAAAAATATGATTGATTTGTTATTGATGACGTGGTGTAATTACGATAGTATAGAATTCCTCCGGTGGTGGGTGGTTACGAGTCTATAGCGACCGAATTCCAAGAATGTAACCACCCTCCACAAGGCAAGGCAACCATGGAAACAGAAACCAAGCAAACCATCGATTCCCACTTTCTTTAGCGACAAACCACACACACCAATCAATTCGAAACCCCACCCCCCAGAGTAATTAAAAGTTTCTTCCAGAACCTTCAATGATGTAACCGCAAAAAGAGATCCCCAAAAAATAAAAATAATAAATAAAAAAGGACGACTACATGCGGAAGGAGGAGACCTGAAAACATGCGGATCCGAAAGCGGCGCCGGCGGCAACCGCCGCCACCGCCGGCAGCGCCGATGCCGGGGGCGGAGGCGGTTGGGTGCGGGCAGGCGGCTGCGGAGTGCGCGGCGGGGGCGTGCCTGCTGTGCGCGTGCTGCCCGCTGGCCCTCGTCCTCTGCCTCGTCAGCCTGCCGCTCCGCCTCGCCCGCCGATGCTGCCGTCGCCTTCGGGCCTCCCGCCGGCGCCGTCGCCTCCTCTCGGCCGCCGGATCCTCCTCCTTTTCGGACATCGATTTCGACTCCGCGGCAGAAGTTCCGCAAAACCCGAGCCCAAAAATGAAGAGGACGACGACGAGAAGACGAAGGTACGTGCGTAGGAAACAAAAATTTTACGAGACCAGTCATTATAGTTGGATTTCACTCTGACTGACGTACTTTAGTACAATTTAACGAGGAGGTGAAGTGTGACGTGACGTGCCTGAAAAGATGCTGGCATAGAGGTCTTTTTCGGCGATTCTTCTTCTGTCGCGGCCTGTCTGCCGCTGCCGCTGGATCATCCTCGGTGTCAGGGCCTTTCTGCCGCCGCCACCGCCGCCGCGGGATCATTCTCGTTCTTCAACACCGATTTCAATGCCGGAAGAAGACCCCTCCGGAGGGGCGGCGGCCGCGTATGCCGGCGGCGACTTGATAAAAAGTCCGAGCCGACCGACGGCCGGCCGGCCGGACGGAGTCGATCACGAGGAACACGAAAAAGACCGAAAGAAAAAAAAACATCCTTTCGAGACGCGCCTGTTCCCGACCTTTGAGTTTTACCATGCGACACTTTAAAATTCGCAGATAATGTTTGTCATATATATATATATATATATATATCAGCATATGAACTTAAGAAGGGAGAAAAAGAAAATAAAAAGATGATCTTCGATACCACTCGCTGCTGCATAGCCTGACTCCGGCCGCCGCGCGGCGACACGAAGCCTTTAAATTTGAGCGAGATCTTAAAAATTCGAGCACGGGGTGTTTCGGATAGTTCATCGCGCGCGCGCACACACACTCTCTCCCTCTCTCTCTCTCTCTCTCTCTCTTGATGAGATTTCACTTGAGAAGCTTTTCTATTTTACTTTAATATTAAAGTAAAATAGAAATGGTGGTTTCACCCAATCAGCGCACAAATCCTTCGAACAAAATATGGTGTTTTATTGCTAAATAAATTAGAGCTCTAAATTCTAAAAGGGTGGCGCCAGTCCATGTACATGTTTTAGTTGAAGTTGACATTTTGTTTGATTTTGGTTACTTTTTATGAATTTAGCTGTAATATTTTTAATGGCACCTATATATAAGCAGTGCATATTATAGACTTTTTAATTAGTAAATTTGTATTGTGTTATAATCAAACAGTATATTTTAGACATTTATATCCCATTAGAAGTATTGTAATTTAAGCCAATTTTTTTTTATTGTAGCTTTTCATTTATAATCTGTATAGTTTTTTTTTTTTTTTGATTCGTGCATGATGTTTTCGCTGCAAGAAACGAATTTTTATATTTCTTTAGTTCGAAGTTCGTAAGCAGGGCAAGGAATATTCTTATCTTAATTATTATTATTTGTTAAGTAAATTGCCTCCCCTTATCCCTCCTTTTATAACCAAACGCTAATTTTTTATTTAAAAAATAAGTTGGTATGATTATTCCCACCAACACCTTCATTTTTTATATAAAACTATCCACTACTTTTCTTATTCTATATTATCTATCCAAACGCTATTTTTTTTATTCCGTAAAACAACCTAATTTTTATCCAAACGTTTTTTTTTTTTATCGAGTTATGAAGAAATTACGTCATGTGTGGTATGGTAAAACAAAATATATGATGAAAAAATATATATTATTTGGTAGAACATTCATATATCATAATTATCCATTTGGCCAAAATTTTGAAACAATAATTTCTCCATAATTTATTTTGGTTTGAAATTAATTTTGTTAAAAGCTGTAAAGCATATTTGGCTAAGTTTAGATAAAAATTAATTTTTCTGAAGAGATTTTATTAAGTTGATTGGTAAAATATTTTGATGCTTATAAATAATAATTTTTTTTTACTGAATGTTACTTTAAAATAGTTTAAAATTCGAATTTGAAATTGAAATTTGAATTTAAAATTTCAATTTGCATAAAATTAAAAATTTGATATTTAAATTTAAAATATGAAATTGAAATTTTAAGTTTAAAATTTGAAATTTAAATCTAAATTAAAATTTTTAATTTCAAATTTAAATCTAAATTTGAAAATTAAATTTCAAATTTTAAAACTTTAATATTTAACATTAAGAACTTAAAATTTCAAAATTAAAATATAAAAAGTTTTTAAAAATTATAAACAAAATTTAAATTTTATGTTAAATTAAAAATTTGAAATTAAAAATCTTGATTTTTGAAACTTAAAATTTGATTTGCAATTTAAATTCTAAAATTTAATAGCTAGTTTAAAATTTTAAAATTTAAAATTTTAAAATTTTTAATTTGAATATAGAATATGTAATTAGAAATTAAAATTTGAATTTAAAATTTAAAATTGTTTTTAAAATAAAATTTTAAATAAATTTGAGTTTGAAATGAGAATTAGATCTTAGAAAATAGGTTTTAACAATTTCTGATTTTGGACCTTGAAAATCAGAAAACTTATTCTAAAAGTTAAAATTAGATTTTGAAAACGAGATTGCTATATGCTCTATTGAGCCGAAAATTACTCTGGACTCAAAATTATTTTTCTAAAGTTAGGCTAAATAATATTTTCAATAGTTAATTTCATATAGATCCCTGCAAATATATCTTTATAAAGTTCAACTTTCATATTGTTCTTGCAAAAATTCTAGTAGTTTCAAATATATCCCTACTATTAGAAAAATTTAGTTAATCATAGATTAAATGCTTAACTCTTATTAATTTATGAAATAACTTGATAATTTTACTCTACTTCTATTATACTGTTGTATCTTTTGAAAGGACATATTTGTAATAGGAAAATTGACATTTCACTTAAAATAAAATATAAACAATAACGGTAACAAATAAGAAAAACATATTTAAAAATATTAGAATTTTTCTATGAATAAAAAAAAAGCAAAACTGTGTAGAAACATATTTATAATTTATTATGTTTGCAAGGACATGAATGTATTTAACCGTATTTTCGAATATGTCTCTACTATTAGAATTTGTTCGAAAAATAGATTAAATATTTTATCCTGATTAGTTAATGAGGTAACTTGACATATTTATCCCTATTATATTATACATTTTCTCTCAATCAAAACTCTAGAAATTGAACTATTCTTCTTCTTTCTTTTCCTCTTCCTCTTTCTCCATTTCTTCTTGTTGGAACAAATTCCGCACATAAATCTGATTATGATTAAAATCTAACTAAATCTTGTTATAACAATAAACAAATCAAATCGGAAGAATACGCCTTAGATTGTTTATTGTTATAACAAGATTTAGTTAGATTTTAATCATAATCAGATTTATGTGCGGAATTTGTTCCAACACTTCTTGCTAGTTTTTAATCCATAATTAAAATTTCTCCATCTCCATTCATCTACAACGTCTGTCGCTTCACCCATATCAAACGCGTGTTGCCTTTTCATTTAATTTTCTCTATGATTATTTCTCTTCTTCTTTTTTTCTTTTGCTTAAAAGAAAAAATTTAGAAATAATATTGAGAAAGGAAGTTGCAACAATGATGGAATGAATTGAATTTTAGAAAGAAAGAAGATGAGGAAACCTTACATGTATGTATCTTTCATTATAGAACTTCCTCCAGTCAACAACACTATTTACCTGAAAAAAGGAAAATGGAGAAGAACATGTAATTATATCCTGAAAAGGTCAGTGAAATTAAAGTGATCATGTTAATCCATCACCTTGCAGGGGGAGAGAAAAAATCAATAAACATCAAACTACTGTAATACGAAATACGCAACTAGTTACAGAAAATGAACAACATAGCACTGTAGTATACATAAATTCCTATAAAAGATCACCTGCTCTGTTACCCATTTAACAATCGTAAAATCAGTATCGAGTACGGAGTATGAGGCGAATAGGAAAAATAAAATATCCTCAAACCAAGATGGAAACCAAAGTTGGAGCTTAAAGTCATTATCAGTCATCAATAACATAGAATGGAAATTTTAACACCATGAAAGATCAAAGTTAGTACTTAGAGAGAGAGAGAGAGAGAGATGATATTATTCAATTATAAAGTTCTATTCTCAAGAACTTCCGAGCATTAAATGGTGCTATCCTGCATAAAATTCAGTTGTTACTAGAACTGAAGTTACAAGTTCAAAATACTACCGAACAACAATCATAAGTTAAAAAATAACTATGAAGCAATATAATGAAGCTACCCATTTAACAATCGTAAAATTAGTATCGAGTACGGAGTATGAGGCGAATAGGAAAAATAAAATATCCTCAAACCAAGATGGAAACCAAAGTTGGAGCTTAAAGTCATTATCAGTCATCAATAACATAGAATGGAAATTTTAACACCATGAAAGATCAAAGTTAGTACTTAGAGAGAGAGAGAGATGATATTATTCAATTATAAAGTTCTATTCTCAAGAACTTCCGAGTATTAAATGGTGCTATCCTGCATAAAATTCTCTAGAACTGAAGTAACAAGTTCAAAATCCTACCGAACAACAATCATAAGTCAAAAAATAACTACGAAGCAATATAATGAAGCTTATAAATCAGGTCAATATTGTGCTTCATATATATCGCAAGGATTTAAATGTCGTAGCACGGGATCGTGCCGGAAACTTGCTGGCACGGTACGGCACGGTGCGTGCCGAACCGTACGGATGCGTGCCGGTCAAAAAAAATTTTATGTGCCGACACATAATAGCATGAAATATTTATTTTTTTTAGCAACAAAATTTTCTAACTGTTTATTTTATCTTTTTATCACATATTTTGAACTTTATTGAGAAAATTACTTACTAATTAAAAAAATAAAGGGTTTTGAGCTGTGCCATCGGCATAGGGTCTGTATCATATCGGTATCTTATTGGCACAGTACGCCACGGTAGATACGGCCCGTGCCGACGGGTACTTAAAACCTTGATATATCGGGATACAGATTCAATTCACTAGATAAGGAACAACTGAAAACTGAACAATTTCTCACTAAAGAGGTAACAAAAATAAGAATAAAACAGAGAACAGGCCCAATTGTTTTCAGGATTCAGAAAGCAACTCGATTGAGCGTATAGTTCCTAAAAGTTGAAACTTTAACATGGGTTACTTGATTAATTCTTTCTAGATCACAAAAATACGCTTTTGCCGATCTAAATCATGAAATTACCAATCAAAAAGCTAAAAAGTTGTGAGAAATTCGAGTAAAAAAGGTGGAAAAAGCCCTACCTTGCAGAAAATTCGTGACATCAAACACTGATCTGTAAAATCGATAATTAGTATCAAATGATTCGAATCAAATAGACGCTAAATTAAAATTAGGAATTAGATTACCCCAGAATCCCTAAAAAGAATCGGTAACCCCTCTTCCGTCCCATTAAGCAAAGCCAACTCTTCAACAGTCCAAAGCCTCTGATAACAGCATCAAAATAAGCACCATAAAGGATAAAAAAAAAAAAAAAAAAAAAACCTAGAATGAGGAGCGGAGAGGCTTCTTCAGGGAGAATTGGAAGAGGATCGCGGCGGCCGCGACGAGGAGCCCTAACCCTAGAATGAGGAGCGGAGGCGAAGGACCGCTACGCGGGACCGATCCCATTTCTAGGGTTTCACTCCTCGTCGTCTTCGTCGCTCTCTCCTCGGCTTCTTCTCCCTCCTCTCGAAGCTCACTCGGAACGGGCTCCAAATTTTTTTTTTTTTTCTTTTATTTTTAATCCTTTTTCGCCATTTTCTCCTTATTAATAAGTTAATCCGAACCGGACCGCCCGGTTCAAACGAACCGGTCCGCCTGGTTCAAACGAACCGGTGATCCAATGTACAGTAATACCACCCGTGCTTTCGCATTTTATTAAGGGTAAATTGTTTTTTTCTTTCTCGAAGCTTTTGGCGGAGTTTCACTTTACCCCCCAAGCTCTTAAAACGGTCATTTATCCCCTTATACTTTAATATTGCATCTTGTCGCCCCTTCCGTCAGTTAAAGTTAACGGAGCTGAACGGGAGTTGACGGAAGGGTTAGGTTTTGACGGTTTTTGGGATGCAAAAACTATGAGAAGAAGAGTTGGAGGGCATAGAAATAGAGAAAAAGAGTTTTTAAGGAATAAAAGTGAGTTGGTTGGAATAATGGACAGTTTAGGCGGTAAATTTTCCGCCAAAACATAACCCTTCCGTTAACTCCCGTTCAGCGCCGTTAACTTTAACTGACAGAAGGGGCAACAAGATACAATATTAAAGTATAGGGGGGTAATGCCCGTTTTAAGAGTTTGGGGGTAAAGTAAAACTCCGTCAAAAGTTCGGGGCAACAAGTGCAATTTACCCTTTTATTAAATACCGTTTGGTTCGGAAATAAGAAAACGTGACTATTTCAAGAATATGTATAAATTGAGGTTTGGATGAAAATTGAGTTATTAGAATAAAAAAAATAACGTTGGGTTATGTAAGAAGGAATAAAAAAGATAGTAAATTTTTATAAATAAAAAATAATGCTATTATTTTTTTAATATATTTAAAATGAAATTTTTAAAATTTTAAATTTTAAATTTTAAATTTAAAATTTTAAATTTTTAAATTTAAAATCTTAAAATTTAAATTTAAATTTTAAATTTCAAACTTTAAATTTAATATCAAATTTAAATTTTAAGATTTTAAATTAATAACCTGAAAATTTCAGAATTTCTCAATGAACTTTGGTATTAATAAAGAATTTTCTTTTAGGAAAAAACAATATGCGAAAATTTAATTAGTTTCCATAATAAATTTGGCAAAATTGATAATCTCAGTAATACCAAATTAAGTATTTCCAAATTTCCTAAATATATATAGCAATTAATATTTTCTTTTTCCTAAGAACACATACAGAAAAAAGATGCTATAATTAAATTGCAGTATAAATATATTATTATTAATTGAACTTGATCACTGTTAATTAATGTCTCAGGCTTTACCAAATTTAATGTATCCGGAATAAGAAAAAAAAAAAAACTACTGTTTAATAATTTAGTATAAATACATCAACTCAGAATACATATATACATATATACATATATACATATATACATATATATGTACTTACCTTTCCAAATATATACCATATTAATTAATGCATAATAACACTAATTATATATATACCATATTAGGTTCTACTGCAACCTATATATAGTTGTTCATCGCCCACCAATTTTTCTCACAGCAATTTAATTAATAATATAAGTTTGTCCTTTTAGCTTCTTTTGAAACAAAATCGAGCAATGTCTCACCTCATGCACATTGCAGCAGTCCTCGCGACAGTGGTATTTACGACCGTGTACGCGGGCACGCACACCGACTGCGGCATTGCGCAGACCTCGTTCGGCGACTGCGTCACGTACATCGTCGACCTCGAGTCTAGCGTCGACCCGCGGTGCTGCAGCGGGCTGCGCGACATCGTCAGCAGCCTCCCCCCGACCGCCGACGCGCGCCGCTCGACCTGCACCTGCCTCCGGCAGATGATGGCCACTGTCGGGAAGCCGATCGATGCCGGGAGGGCGGCCGGCCTCGGCGGAAGCTGCGGGGTCAACACTGACATTGTCCCCACCAGCTTAAACTTCGACTGCTCCAGGTAAGAAGAGAAAAAATAACTAACCGTTCCTAGAGCAAGTGACAAAGGATTTGATAGTTGGTATCCGAAATCTAAGTTCGAATCCTAATTGATTTACATTTTAAACTAAATTTATTTCTTTCTAAATGAAATAAACGAAGCGGATAGAGTCTACCTATCTTTAAAAAATAAATAAATAAATAAATAAATTTCTTTCCTATATTTAAATTTAAATTTTTTGTTTGTATTTTTCTTTTTATTAAAATATGTAATGTTGGTGCATGAGCCCGAGTTGTTTACTGCAATGATTTCGATGTAAACGATAGTTTTTGGTCATATGAATTTTTTTTTTATTACTGTTTACATATATATTCTTCTTCTTTTTAAAATTTTTTTTTATTTAGTTATTTAATTAATTACATATATTTTTTTTGTTTGATTATTTGCAGGATCGCATGAGTATTTCAACGGAAGCAAAACAGATCTAGAGGCAATGAAGCATCAAGCAATTTAGAGTTTAGGATTTATTAGTCTCCAATAAATTTTGATTTTTGTATTCAGTTCAAATTTTAGTTTTTGAATTTTTTATATTTTCCTGTCGAAATAGAAGGGTTTTTTTTTTTTTGGGTTAAAATAGGAGTTTTTTTCTCTCTAATACTGATGCTTGTCATTAATTATTTTTGAATAAATAATTGATTATTATTAAACTCTATTCCCAAAAAATTCATACAGATATATCTTTAGCAGTTTTTTTTTTTCTACAAAAAAAAAAAATACTAAAATAAAACTTTTTTTTTAAACAGTTATGATCTTACAGTTGTTTTTCGGCGTAAGTTTAAATGATCTATAAATATTGTATGTTACTTGAGGATCTTGTTCTACATATTTAAAGTTAATCTTATTATAGATTACTTGAGAACATTATATATTCTTTTGACTTGAATAAATAAAAACAAAACACACCAACCTCAATCAATTTGAGGCAAAGGATTGCGTCCAAATGCGTGATTTGTTCTGATACCAATTGTTGAAATCCTATTTACGCGATACCGATTATATAACCCAAGATTTAAAATAAAACAAAATAATATAAAAAAGGATATATTGGATGAAGAAGATAACTAAACTACTAAGCAATTAATTATATTTTGGACAACACCTATGCAGCCATGTCTACTATGACATATTCATCTAATTAACCCATACCTAACTATATATATACCTATAACCATCCTATATATATACCTATAACCATCAAATCATAACAGATGATAAATTCAACTTTTACTTTGGATAACTACAAATCTTAACCATAATCAAATAAAAGATTTAGACTTATCTATAACTATATTTTAATTAAGTTTGGATTATTATTTTCAACACCAACCAACCTAATTAATCTCCCCTACCCCATTAAATTGTTCTTATGATGTGTCATTTTCTCTCCTTTTTTTAATTTATTTAAAATTAATTAATTAATTAATTTTTACTAATCACATAACCAAATCGGCACATAATTTATTTATATTTATTTATTTTTACAATATATTTTTTATTGTCTTACAGAAAAATTATAAAAAAATATTTTAATGTGCTTTTTCTCGATATTTTTTTGAGGGAAAAAAAAATCGAAAAAAAGCATATAGAATTATTTTATTTTGGCTTCTAGCATTAGATGGTCTGAATGCCAAACAGGTCTGGAGTGGAGCTTTATTTTGTTCTTTAAAATTTGGATTAATTGCATACAGTTTTCTGCGAAAATACTGAATTATAAATATATTCCTATGAAGTTCAACTTTCATATGTTGTTCCTACAAAAGTCCTAATATTTTCAAGAGTTAACTTCATACAGGTCCCTGAAAATATACTGAATTGCAAATATATCCTTACAAAGTTCAACCTTTATATTGTTCTTGCAAAAATTCTTGTATTTTCAGATACATCCCTACTATTAGAAAAGTTTAATTAATCATTTAACTCTGGTTAATTTATGAGATAACTTGATAATTTTACCCTCCTTATATTATACGGTTGTATCTTTTGGAAGGACATATTTGTGATAGCAAAATTGACATTTCATTTAAAATATAAAAAGTTCTATAAGGGTAACAAATCAGAGGGACATATTTGAAATATTAGAACTTTTGCATGAACAACATAAAAAAATTAAACTTTGTAAAAATATATTTATAATTCACTATGTCTAAGAACATGATTGCATTTAACCATATTTTCAAATATGTTTCTATTGTTAGCATCGGTTAGAAAAATAGGTTAAATACTTTATCTTTGTTAGTCAATGAGGTAACTTAACATATTTATCTCTATTATATTATATTTTTTCTCCCAATCAAAACTCTAGAAATAGAACTCTTCTTTTTCTTCCTTTTCTCTTTCTCTTTATTCTTCCTGCTAGTTTTGAATCCATAACTAGAATTTCTCCATCCCCATTCATCTACAATGCTTGTTATTTCATCCATATCAAACGCGTGTTGCCTTTTTATTTAATTTTCTCTATTATTATTATTATTATTTTGCTTAAAAGAAAAAATTTAGAAAGAAGATTGAGAAAATAGGTTGCAATAATAGAATGAATTGAATTTTAGAAAGAAAAAAGATGAGGAAGAAAATGATAATTGAAAATTTTGTGGGGGATATGGGATATTTCTGCACGAGAATACTTGAATACATGCGGAACCGGCGCCGGAGGCATGCAATCGATCCGTTCTCCGCCGCCGCCGCCACCGCCGCCGACAACGTTTCTGCCGGGGACGGTGTTGCGGTGCGGGCAGGAGGCTGCGGAGTGCGCGGCGGGGGTGTGTGTGATGTGCGTGAGTAATTGTAGTGTCGCCGAGCCTTGTTGGCTAGTCATCCGCGTCGTTTCGGAGGGTTCGGAAACGACGGGTGAGCGACGGTGGGTTCCGATGTCGAAATCGACACTTTCGGGAACCCGAATCGGAACGATTATCCGACGATAATCGTTTGGCAGCGAGATAGTGTTTTTGCTACCAAGTCACACTAAAATAAGTGCTTAGTGGCATTGGGTGACTCGTAGTACGAGTCGGTATTTTTCGGGACGGTTCGTAGATCCCGGCGAAATCCCGGTGCGGTTTTCGGGACTTCCGATGAGTTCGGCAATCGGTTTGGGAAACTAATTCCCGTAGATATAATTGTGGGGTTATATGTTAGTGTTTTATATTTGTGGATTAGATACTAACTCGGTGGACCCTCCTTAGGTCCGGTTGACGTTCTTTCGCAGTCAGAAAACAGACACGACAGTCGTACAGATGGGTACTTCGATCCGAAGTCGGTACAGTGGTGCACACTCGGTGATATCATTCTATCCTTGTTCTCCTATTATTACTATTGCGTAGTATAGCATATTGAGCCTTGCACCCCTATTGTTTACATTTTACTCTACTCTACGTTTGCATGATTAGTATTCTGACTAGGAGTAGAGTAGTTCTATCTACTTGTGATATCTGTTGGGACCAACGAGTTATTGTTGCTAGCGGTTCGGGTCGTTACACACTGTTTATGCCAAAAATTGCTTAACCAACAAGATAGAAATTCAGATTATTGTTAACTGAATAACTAACATTCAGCTGTTATCTGTTCCCAGAGTGCAGGTAATTTGCAAAATCTAAAGCTTACTAGAGAGTTTGGCAAAAAAGAGAGTTTGGCAAAAAAGAGTAGTGGAATGCAGTAATGTGAACACCCTAAAGTTTAGTGTTGGGAAGTGCAATAAAAGGGCTCAAATTGCACCCGAAATGCCGTTTCCGTCGACAGGAGAAATTAATCACTCAAAAAAGAATGGATGATACTATGTTTTTCTGAAAGGGAGAGGAACAACTGTACAGGCAGAGGGAGAACACAGGGAGGATTATCTGAGTTTCCACCAGCATTACAGTAGCAGCAGTCTGCCCGCTTCTTTTTAGGTCTTGGAGACAGCAGCCTTGCAGACAGGACAGGCATTCTTCTGAGAAAGCCACTGCTTAATGCAGTACACATGAAAGCTGTGGCCACAACCCAGCCTCCCCATCTCATCCTCCTCTTCATATTCCTCCTACAAACATACAATAAAAGATACTATCCTCTTTAATTATATCACATGAAAAAATGAAAAGAAAACGAAAAAGGAAAGAAGGCGATTCCAGGGTGCGAGGACAAGTGGGATAACTCCATACTTGGCAAATGCTACATTTCCGCTCCGTCCCAGATGAGAACGGCAGTGGCGGAGTGTCGAAAGCTGAGGGCTTGACTTTCCTAAGGCTGCGGACGATCTCATCCTCCCTCAGCCCGGTGCTAACGTATCCGATCCTATCTTCGAGCTCGAGCAGCTCCTGTAGAAAGAATGGACAAGCAGAGTCAGGATGATTTTGGATAACACAGGATGGCTGGGAGAGAGAGAGAGGGAGATCAAGAAGAAGAGATCGAGTTACCTCGTACGTCATATTATCGACATCGAGACGCCAATCTTGGTACCGATCATAAACATCCATGCCTCCCAACAACACTCTAGTCTGGAACATCATGATCTGCAAATCACACAGTTCACTTAGCATATCCACACTCTTACAGTGATTCTCTTAACTATCACAGAAGAAGTAATGCCTAAAACCAAAAAAAGAAAGAAAAAAAAAGAAAAAAAGAGACCGTATTTGACGTCACAATGTCATCTAGAACCATTTTAAAAGTAAAAAGACCAAAATTGTGTAATCATATGTCATTTATGGATGGTCTAACTAGTTGCTCCCATCTAATAGGTCCTCTCAGAATGCAATTGAAGTTGCACCATAAGTGATGTTCACAGTGTTTAATGCACCAGAAAAAACTTGGAAAAGTTTGGACCACCAAGATGAATAGGCCTTTCTCAGAAGAGAGAGAGAGAGAGAGAGAGATTCTCGCTAAGCACAGCAGAGCCTGCACAATCTGCCTCTGCAGGCTGCCACCCTGGAAAGACACCTAGCCATAGAACAGAACAAAGAATGCATTGGGTGACCTGGGCAGTGGTGATGGCGGTCATGATTATCTAATCCGATGCGATTGGAAATAATAAAGCATGCTTGTTTTGTTTGTTATGTGAAATATCAGCTTTATGAGATCAGGGGAATATTATAGAATAGATTATTTTCAAGCCCATAGATTTGACAAATATTTATACAATTGATTATTTTTTAGCCCATCAGCCCATAAATTCAACAAACACCAAAAATTTCTCCATCACACAACCATTCTAGAAAATTCGGTGCAGACTTCTCCGCCAAACTCAAATGCAACACCTATAACTTACTCCTTTACCCCTCAATTAGGTGATAACTAATAACCGAGATATATCACCTGCTTTATGCAATTTATTTTCTCCTACCATCTTAAGATAGTGACTGATACTACTGAATTTCAGAACCAGTTAGCCTCTTACGTCGTTCTTAATCTTTCTTACCCCACTTATTAACATATAATAGAGTACGACTCAAAATTTGTTAATACGGACCATTTATACATAACCATTATCCTTTCCCAAAACTATGTAACTAAGTTGTTTCTAGCTGAAATCCTTTATCTCATCTTGCTTAAGAAACTTAAGAGAAAGCCATGATGCACAATCTAAATTCAGGTTAAATCCACAGTTTTGGCGCTCATCCAACCTGATATCTCACTAAGTACGTCCCCTACAAATGCCTCAATCCAATCTATTGGGTTAGGTTTTTGGGTGATTGAAACATATTTAAAGATTATCAGCCATGACTACGGAATCAAAACAGCATAAAATTCGGCTCCCTGCTATGCCGGCTTTCCATAAAGAAGCACACGATCTCACTAAAAGCTTTCTATAAAATAAGTGTGTCACCGGAACATGTGAGATTCCAAATTGACCTAGACAAAATAACTAAATATGCTTATCTATTTTCACTCCACTTAGCTATTTATTTCCGAATCAATTGTTCTTTCATCACTACACAAACTGTATTATCAACGCCGATTTTGATTTACAATCGATTACCGTGAAGCTACAAAGGTGCAGTAACACTATTTGGATCCTCTTTGAGTCATCCTAATCTCCACAGCAGAGTGAGATTTTATCACGAACCTTGCAAATGAACACATAGCCACAGAGAGCCAGATAGCTACTACCCCCAGGAACCCCTCTTATCGAACTACTTAGACCTTGTTTAGGAATGCATTATTCAAATGCACCCGCTTTAACACTCTAGAGCTCCAAACAACCAAAAAACACGCCAGAGCTCGACTCTTTACATGCTACGAAACTTGTGGCGAAAACACTGCCGAATGCTTCTCCGTTGCAGATTCCCACCGCCACTCCGTACACCAAATTGGTGAAGTTAACGAGCTTTCCAGTTTTTTCAGATCTCTGAAGCATGAAAGCGGGTGCATTCCAATTATAATCTACTTTTGATCTATAATTTCAAACTCCCAGAACCAGTTTCATCCAATGGAATGCGTTGAAACAGAAAAAAGCAAAGAGAGATTTTAAGAAACATGCCTCTTCAATCCCTCCCGGAGAACGGCGATACCCTCGCAAATTACGGATCCTTCCGCTGGACGGAAGGAGCTCAGATCCGAGGAAAGGCTCCTCGAGATCCGACGGCGAATCCATCAACGACGAGATCTCTTCCTGAATTGTTGTCGCCACCCTTCTCGAAGCATAAGCCCGCTGCAATGACGAAGCAACACAATTATTAGAGAATCAAAGAAATGGAGAAGAATGGGGGATGAGAATGGGGGAACCTCTCGGCGAGGCCGATCGGGGGGCTCCGGCCTGCGGCGCGCGGCGGAAGCGGTAGGGTGGTGAGAGTCGACGACGCAGTCGACGGAGGCCTCGGCGGCGAAGGGCATGACTGGGGCGCACCAAACGTCGCCGGCCCCGGCGACGGCGGCGGCGGCGGCGGCGGCGGCGGCGGCGGCGGAGGAGGAGGAGGAGGAGCTCCGGTCCTTGCGCTTGTGGTGGTGGGGCGGGGGCTTCGGGCGGCGGCGGCGGGGGCGCTTCTGGTGCCAGTCGGCGGAGGATCGGACGACGGCGGCGGCGGCGGAGGGGGAGAAGGCTTGGGAGGAGGAGGAGGAGGAGCAGCCGAGGCCACGGAGGACGACGCTGGGCTTCTTGATCCGCGGCGGAAGGGGAGGGGGAGGGATGAGGGGCCGGAGATCGGGGGGTTGGGATGAGCGGCGGAGGAAGGGGAGGCCCCGCCGGTGGAGGTCCCGGTGCTCCGGCGCCGGCACGGCGCCGCCGGGGGAGGGCATTCGGATCGAGGAGAGAGAGAGAGAGAGAGAGGTAATGGGAATGGGATGAGGAGAAGAATAAAAGAGGGGGGTGGGGTTTGTAGTTTAGTAAGGAGAAGGGAGTGAGGAGTACAAGAAAGGGAGGACAAAGAGGGAAAATGAATGGGTGAATATGGAAGAGAGAGAGAGAGAGAGAGAGAGAGAGAGAGAGAGGGAGATGAAGAGTCAGAGAGAGTCAAGAATGGTAAGTAGGGGAGTAAATGGGTCGGCCGTTTGACAAAAGCAAGAAAAATGCCAGATTTAAGGCTTACATCCTACAGTCCTCCTAACAAAGGACACGGGTGTCAACAAGCCCGAACACGGAACACGATCTGGGCCCGCCTTAAAATATCTAGCCGAAACCGACCGTCCCTAAGCTTGGCCAAGTCATGACGACGATGTCACGAGAATTAGAATTAGATTACATTTTTGAAGCCTATTTACAAATGAAATAAGCGAAGCTGGATAGCGTCTACCTATCTCTCAAAAAAAAAAAAAAAAAAAAAACCTAGCCGAAAAATTTAGCACGAATTGACTCATAAATAACAAGTTAAAAGAATTTAGTTCACGGGTGTCAACAAGTCTAAACCCTAAATCCTAAACACTAAATCCTAAAACAAAGGATACAGGTGTCAACCAGCCTGAACACGGAACACGGGACTGGGCCCTTTGAAAAATTTAGTTCGTGTTCCCAACGCGAACATGCACATAAATAACAAGTTAAAAAAATGATAAATGATATGTATAGAAAGAGTCCGGCTACTATACTATTATGAGTACGATCGCCCTCGTACTCATAAGTTGTTTTCGATGATAGAGCTTCCGAATCGACGATCCACACCGTTAAACGTTATCTAGAGCATTTAAAATTTCTAGAAATTAAATTTTATAATTTTTCGACATCATTTACCTTACGATCAAGAGATCACAAAATTGACAATTTTTAACGGCCGGTATGGAATACTTACTAGTTTAACGGTACAAAAGAATCGGAATAGGTTGAATTTTTGATAGAAAATTCTATTCACTACCTAAATAAAGATCAATAACTCCGATCTTAAATTAAAAGATCCGATCATCCATTTTTAGGATGTCGATCGATTTTGACCGCTTCATTTTATGCCCATTTGATGGACTTTATTATGATTTTGAAAAATTACGAAATTTATTTTCTAAAAGTTTTAAATACTCTAGATCATATTTAACGGTGTGGATCGTCGATTCGAGAACTCCAACATCGAAAACAACTTATGAGTAGTAAGGGCTCTATACTCATAATAGTATACAGAGAATAAATTTATAAAATTTATCCGTTTGATTTTGATTTAATAGTTGAAGCTTTACATATAAATGATATTTTTATAATTAGGTTGGATTTTTATATTTAGGTTAAGCTAAAAATTAATTATTTTTATATATAAAAATATAAAATATATGTATTCGAATCCGTTATAATCGAACATTATCGAATCGACTCGGTTCGTGATCGGCTCGTTTATTAAACGAGCCGAAAGCTTCAATTCGTGTTCGTCTTGTTTCTTGAACAAGCGATTCGATTTTGAAGTGGTTTCTAGCCGAATACGAGCTTGCTCACGAATAAGCGAGCTGAATTGGAAAAAAAAATTACTACTAATTAAAAACAAAATAATGTGACAAGAAAATAAATCCTAACCTTTCAAAAATTAGAATGTAAAATTTATATCTGTTTGGTTCCTCCAAAGAGCGTGAAAAAATATTTTTAAGAAAAAAAAAATTTCTATGAAAATTTATTTTTTCAATTTCTTTTGCTTAGATATAAAGAAAACAAGCTTGTATATAAATTTATTTTAAAAATTTTATGGAAATCTAGTATTTTTATTTTTCTCCAGAAATTAAAAAAATAAAAATACTAGTTTTCTTGAAATATGGATTTTTTTTTTAAAAAAAAATCCTTATTTTTCATTGAGCCAAACATGCGAAAATTTGAAAAAAAAAAGATTTTTTCCTGAATTTTTTTTGCAGGCCCTATATGCTAGGTATATGGATAGCGACCCTATTATAAGATGAGTGGGACGTAAAATGTGCATTCCTTTTTGGCTTTACAAGTAGTATTTATCTTGATAAAATGTCAATATCTAAATAAAATGCGTTACACTTTTTTTTCAAAAGAAAAAAACTTGATCAGCATAAGACACTCTAACATATTGTTACTGTTACATAAAAGGCCCACATCTAAGAAAAATTCTAGAATGCAACGGGTATATATGTGACGTGGCGTAACAAGTCAATCAAAATATTCTTTTTAAGAATATATGTCACATCATGATTGTAAAAAAATATTTTTACTGTACTTTTGTTTGAAAAGAAGGAATGTGATCATATCGATGATGTGGCTGTAAGTGTGATAAAGATAATAACTCCACATCTAGACCCGGATCGAAAGTTTTTTCATATTGATATATGATTTAATCATAATTGATGATCGAAGTGCTCTGTTTAAGACTAAAAGAGGTGTAAATTTGAGTAACTAATAATCGTAATTGATACCGACGACAATGCGACAAAATAGAGAAAGATATCATGTAGAATCTGAACTCTATTAAAAAGAGTAAAAGTATAGTGTCAAAAATTGAAAATTACTTCTGCAGCTCAATGCAGTAAAGAATAATATCTAAGGTTAAGTCCAGCATTGGATTCTTCTGGGACTGAACCAAGCCCTTCAATCAACTACAACTCCTTTTCAGAAAAAAAAAAAGAAAAAAAGAAAAAGAAAAAGAAAAAAAGAAAAAGAAAAGACAAAAAATATGTAGTACATGGAATATTTTGTATACATCCTTCATGTCAATTGATTTTGACTCTCCCCTTTGAATAGGAATCTACAATAAATTATGTGATTTATAGATATTGGTACTTTAATTTTTTTCTAGTGTTTTTTTTTTTAAAAAAAAAAATTCTTTTTTAATACATATAGTCTGCGTTTGATTGGAGAACTAAATTTTGGAGAATAATTTTTATTAATTTTTAGAACAGAAGATATTCCGGTACAAGATAGAACAATTATAAATTTATGTTTGGATGCATTTGGGAATATTGTAGAGGATATCCTTAATAGCGTTTGGATAAAAAGTATAGAATAATGTCTAAATATATATTTAAAAATAAAATAATTAATTTATATTAGTATATTTTGTATACAAATTATTTATAAAAAAATTATTTCTTATAGTAATTTATAATATAATACTTTATATAACAATTTAATTTAAAATAGCATATTTATTTTACTATATATAATAAACTTATTTTATATAATTTATTCATAATATATATAACGATATCCTTATAATTTTAATTAATAATATTATAAATTTCAATACAAATTTTAAAAAATATATAATGCATGAAATATATATAATACTTAATATAAAATAAAATAATTAAATATTAATATATAAATAATATTTATATTAATATATTTATTTATATGTCTATTTATCTAATAAAATAAAGAGGAGAACAAAGTTATTCTCAATTTTCCTAGGAACAATTTTTAACGGGTTGCTCTAAAACAACCCTAAACAACCCGCTTTGAGGGGAATAATCCGTTCCCCTCTGTTCCTCTACCGTTTGATTACAACTTCGGGATATCCTGTGCTGTCTCGGAATATTCAGATATCAAACGCAGCCATAATGATAGGATTAGCAATGCATCTTTGCTTACTAAGGAATTCGCCTACCAATCATGATATTATTATGGGAACTAATTAATTAAAAAAAAACTTCAAATACCATCCATATAGTTTTATACTTTCTCCCTTTAGTATCTTGTGGCTTAAAGTATGTTAATTTAATGTCTTGTGGTTTTTTTTTATTTTTTTATTATCGATTTCACTAAATTTTTTCGTTAAATTATTTACAAATTTAAAACTAATGAATACGAAAATGAATATTCGATAAACTTAGATAGGGATATGAAGTTTTTTGTACATTATTTAACGAAATATTAACGAAAAAGTTCGACTTAAAAGATAAAAACAAAATTATAGAACACTAACTTGATACACTTTAAACCACATGGCACTAAAGTAAGAAAGTGTGAAGCCAAGGGGTGGCATTTGAAGTTTACTAAAATGGGAGAGAGAGAGACCCCAACAATATTGTATTTGCCAAGTAGAGAGAGAGAGAGAGAGAGAGAGAGAGAGTAAAGAATATAATTAAGTATATGCCAAGTAGTGATCCTAACAATGTATACCTATCTATACTTCTATACTTACATATTATTCCTTATAGCTTTGCCACATGACAATTTCTCATTCATCATTGTCTTCTCCCCTCTTTTTCACTCCATGGCACTTCGTTTTTCTATCTCCCATCTCCGCTTAATGTTTCGTCTTCTCACTTACTCATTTTCTAATTAATACATTCATATACTAATTGTCATCTGAACAAATTATTTTCATAAAAAAAAAAGTAAAATAAAATCTATTCATACTTTTTTTTCATACAATTTATATTTATTTATATCTCATTGCAACTCAAAAATTTTAAAATTGTTACTTTATCAATCTTTTGTATATTTTTTATAATATTAGCTCGCCGTAATGCTTGGGTAACTCCACTATAACTCCACTATATACACAGAGAGAGAGAGAGAGAGAGAGAGAGAGAGAGAGAGAGAGAGAGAGAGAGAGAGAGAGAGAGAGAGATTTGGCTCTGGCTCTCTTGAATATAAGCCAATAATTGAAAAATACAACAATTTGTTGGTTAAAAAAGGAAACATACAACTAAGTGGTGGTCCTTTTTAGATGCTTTATGCTTCTTTGGTGCACCTCACAGTGGAGATAATAGTCTAGGCCTCCTTACACAAATATTAAAAAGTAAATATATCTATGCAAAACTTAAATTATCAAATTTATTTCTCTAAAAATTCTCTCCTTCTCTAATTTTTGTAGAGAAAAATTTATAAGAGCAAAATAATTATTTTATAGTCCAATCGTTAAAAAACTAATATTGAATGGAACAGTAGGAACATATATAAGAGATCGAATGAGAAATTTTGAAGAGATATATATGTAAACTAGCATTTCACCCGTGCGATGCACGGATAATATAATAATATAAAATAACAAAAGTTATTATATAATGATTAAAAAAAATATTCTAATTAATATTATATTTTATTAATAAATAAAAAAATATAATATCAATCTTAATTATAGTACATATTAACGTACAAAAGCTAGAGAAAAAAATTTATGAACCAAATTAAATACTCAAGTAAAAATCAAAATTCAACTCTATTCTATTATCTATAAATTGATGTGAAAAACAATTTACAATTATATATTGATGTGCAAAATAAAATGATAACTAAAATTGATATCAAAAATTACAAATTGGTATAATTTGACTTAATTTGATTTAATACTGTTGCCTAATAAAATTGTTATTCTATATTTGAGTATAATTATAATAATAATAATAGTGTTTATGTCACGCCCCGGGTCATTTTAGAGTATAAAAACAGCGGAAATTTTTTTTTTTTTTAATAAACCTTGACCCCCGGGGACATGACAGACACTGCCACAACACAGTGAGGCCACCGTACACACTTACGCAGTCTCCCGTATTTGCACCCGCATCGCATAAGTACGTAGTATATACAATCATCCAGTAACACAACCACAACAGATGAACAATAAGTAATAATCAAATACACGAGTTCATTCACCATTCACCACATTCACCACTTTTACTTATTCAACAACCACCAGAAAACCTTTTTACAACCATTTACTTTTAGAAGCTACCACGAGGTAGAAACGGTTTATTTCACAAAATATAAGTCCTTTATCACATTCCCAAAAACATTATAAGTTTCAAACCACCACGTAAGTATTTCCAAAGTATAATCGAACCGAATATACACTAAGTAAATAAAACAGGTAAAGTAGAGAAGTAACCGATACGGGTAGGAGCTACACGCGCACTAGACTCGCTCCTCACCAGCTGTCCCACTAAGACCTGCAACGTCACCTGAAAAGAAGGCGAGGGGTGAGAACATGTAAACATGTCTCCCCCTCCCAGTGGACACCTCGCGGAGATAAACACAAGTGGAGATAATAGTGGTAGTACGAGCTATGATAAACAAGTAAATGGAGAGAGATATATAGATATGAAACAACAACATCGTAAGTATGCATCGAAAAGTCGATAAAGTAAAATACCCAACTGGAATCGTCGCTCCGTTGGTCCTCGACCTCAAGCCCGCCCGTGCCCCCGTATCTCAAAACCCGCATTCTACCCATATCAACCAATGGTCGCCATGGGCTCACGGGTTGGCTCGTCCAACCACCTTTCCTAAAAGAACACATCACGGTACGGTGGATCGACCGCCCGTGTTCGTGAACTCGCGCTCAAATCCCGGGCAATCGATGTTATGCTCAAACCATACGTCAAAGAATCGGTCGACAATCCCGTCCCTAAAGGGACATCGATCCTTTTGGGTCATTAAGTAAACTCGCCGACCACTTAGGTCACAGAATCACTGAAACAAACCGACCAAACACACATCGTAAATCGAAACAAGCCGACCGAATAGGTCATCAAATCGAAGCAAATCGACCGAACAGTCACAGAGAAATCGAAACAAGCTCGACCGAATAGGTCACCGAAAAATCGTAAGAAAGTACGTAACCGACCAATCGGGTCAACTAGGATGGAACCACTCATCATCCTCTCAACCGTAGGCGAGTACTACTCAAGGAAACAAGAACTCGACCACTGTGTCAACTAGGATGGAACAACTCAACATCCTCTCAACCGTATGCAAGTACTCATCAAGGAAACACGAGAAGTGACCACTCAGGTCACTGATGTCATAGGCTGACAAGAAGCAAACTACTCTACTCCTACACATGGTACTAAGCATGGAAACACTGAGTAGAGTAAAACTGTAAGAAACAGGTGCAAGATATATCAAGGATAAACGATAAGCAGTAAGGGTGGAAGGAACGTCACCAGCGTGCACCACTGAACGGACAACGAGTCGAAGTACCCATCTGTAAGACTGTAGAAGAATCTGTCAACTGTGGAAGTAAAGCGACTGGACCTACGAGATGGGCCACCGGGTTAGTATCTAACCCACTAACACAAAACACTAATAGCACAACTCACAGCTAATCCCACGGAGATTGGTTTTCCGAACCAAATACCGTAACTCACCGGAAGTCCCGTAAACCACACCGGGACTCCGCCGGGACCCACGAACCGTCCCGAAAAGCACCGACTCGTGTCACGAGTCACCCGCTGCCATAAAACACTCCTATTAGGATGTTTTGGCAAAGAAACACAAGATAACACTATAATACAATTATCGTCGGATAATTGTACAAATACGGGTTCCCGAAAGTGTCTATTTCGACACCGGAACCAACCGTCGCTCACCCGTCATTTCTAAGCCCTCGAAATGACACGGGTGACCAGCCAACAAGGCTCAGCGACACAGTAAATAACCACTAAGAGTTGTCGGAAGAAATCCGAACCGTAAACACGTTTTCGTCGGCGAATTTTGCCGAAAAACGCCCGAAAATCACTTCTGATTTTTCGTAAATATTTAGGACCTTGGACGATCAGTCCAGAGGTTACCCGCAACATTCCTACGCTGTCTACAGTGACACAAAATTCTAAATTGCATAAAAGTCCCTCACGTTACACGAAATCGCATTATTTCATGCGATTTAGGGCTAATATGGGTCGTGCACGCAAACCAGTGCACCATAAATTCCGAAATCGCACTCTCTGTAAGTCTTCGACATGCTGAAGACCGTGCTCGCCTTTTGGAGCACTTTCGGTCACTGTAGAACTCGCACGAGCGACGCGAAGTTCTGTAAACAGCGCGCACAGCGCGAAAGGTACACTTTTCCCGCTAATCGAGGCATCAAATGCCTAAGCGGAGGTGAGCATCGCGTTCAGCACGAAATTCCGATGATCGTGCTCACCTCACATGGTCAAAAAGACCCACTGTAGCCTCGGGAATTGTGCACAAACCCTAGACTAGCATGCTGTCAAGAAAACTCAAGCCCTTACCTAGCCGAGAGCTAGGTCAAGTCGCCGGCGGCACAGCGGTGGGCGGCCCGGCCGGTGGTGGGTGCGGCCGGCGGAGAGGTCGAGGCGCCACCGGCGGCGGCGCAAGGTGGCCGGAGGCGCGGCGGAGGAGATCAACTCCTCCTTGCTCTCGGGTTGGGTGGCCTCCGGCGGCGCGGCGGCGGTCGGGGGACGGCCGGACGGCAAGTAATCGGCGCCGGAGGTTGAGGGGTCACCGTGCTCCCCGCCTCGGGCGGCGGAGACGCTTGGAAACCGAGGGCCACCACCCCGGTCTGCACCAAAACCGAGCGGCGGCGGGGTTGCTCCGCGGCGGCCGGCGATGTACGGGAAGGCCGGGAAGGCGCGCGGAGACGTCTCGTGGCGGGAAGGAGGATGCAAGCCTCAAATCCAGACGGAGGTGCGCGGTTTTCACTCTTCCCGAGCTCGCCGTATCCGCACCAAGTTGGCCGCAGCCTCTTCCCGCGCTCCGGCGGCGCTCGGCGACGGCGAGGATGGCCGAGATGAGAGCCTCGGGTTGGATCCGGTCCAGTGGGATGCCGGATCCGGCTTCAACAAGCCTTCCAAAGCTTTCTAGATCAAGTTGGTGGTGGTGCGGCCTAGGGGAAGGAAGAAGATGAAGAGGAAGCTTTTCGGCGATGGCGGCAGTGCACGGGAGGCTGCGGGGTGCGTGAGAGGAGCGAGGGAGATTGCCGGATCTGTTAGGGTGGTCGAGGAGGTGGAAAGACACTAGGGTTAGCGTTTAGGAGATGAAACCCTAGAAATCCATTATGTATATAATAGCCACTTTGCAATTTAACCCTCCACAATCCTCAATTTAGGTTCTAGTCCCTGCCATTAGTTGAATCATGCGCGTAAGTCCCTCCATGTTCAAAACCTCGCATTTCGGCGCATAAAATACTAGGACTTTTCGCATTTTGCCGTTTTGCGATTTTTGCCTCTTCGCGTTCTCTTCGCGATTCCCGGAGATCCGTCCGTCAGATTCATGATCGGATCGCGCCAGCGCGTTCAGCGCGTCGAGGACATCGAATCTAGCCTTTTACTTCGTTTGATTTGGTCTCGGATTCGCGAAGTATCCATTCTCTTCTTTTCCCTCCAATATCTCCAATTTGCTAAATCTTTAAGTAAAATCGTTCGAACCCCTTTTCCTCGACAATCGTGATTCAGAATCGAATTCCGTCAGTGGCATTGGTTCCAGAATAGTCGAGCCATTCGAAACGAGCTATTGAAGTCATATTATCGGAGTTCTGTACACACCTGAACCCATCCTCTATTCCCGCTCATCAGGAAAACTAGAGTTACTATTCACTTAAGTCGTTTTTCCGGGTCGCGTAACTTTTCCGTTTTAGCTCGGTTTTGCATGAAATTTGACGTGTGCTCTTATAATACAATTACGCACACATTCACCGTCTCCAAATATTTTATTTCTTATTATGGAAAAATGCCAGTTATTACATCATTCCCTCCTTATAGGAAGTTTCGTCCCCGAAACTAAGTCAAGGATCCCCCATAAACAAATGTGGATAACGCTCCCTCATAGAGGTCTCAAGCTCCCAAGTCGCTTCGCGCTCATCGTTGTTCTCCCACTGTACCCTCACGTACGTAATGCTACTATTTCGCAACTGCTTCACTTCACGTGCCAAAACCCACAACGGAGCCTCATCATAGCTCAGATCCTTCCGTAACTGTATAGACGTCAGTCTGATGACGTGGGACGAATCTGGAATATACTTCCGAAGCATGGACACGTGAAAGACATTGTGCACCCGGGCGAGACTCGGAGGTAGAGCCAACCTGTACGCCACCGGACCAACACGTTCCAGGATCTCAAACGGTCCCACTAAACGCGGACTAAGCTTGTTCTGCAAACCGAACCGCTTGATCCCCCTAGATGGCGACACTTTGAGCAGCACGTGCTCACCGACCATAAACTCTAGGTCACGCCTCCGCTGGTCCGCGTAGCCCCTATGTCGAATCGTGCGATCTCGAATAACGCGCTCCGATCGTCGCTCGTCGCGCGGATAGAACGCTTTATCGAAGTTCGCCGTACCCATAGCCCGCCGCAGCTCCTTCAAAAACGGGAAACGGCGGTGTCCCGATCAGATGCGATCGACACTGGCACACCGTAAAGCCGGACGATCTCGTCGATATATAACTGTGCCAGTCGATCACGGAACCACGTCGTGTGCATCGGCAGGAAGTGAGCCGATTTTGTCAGCCGATCCACTACAACCTAGATCGTATCATGGCCTCACTGTGATCGAGGCAACCCAATGACGAAATCCAAAGAAATCTGCTCCCACTTCCATACGGGTATCGGAAGTGGTTGCAGCTTCCCTGCCGGTCGCTGATGCTCGGCTTTCACCTGCTGACAAGTCAAGCATCGAGCCACATGCTGAGCCACATCCTGTTTCATTCCAGGCCACCAGAAGTTTTGTTTCAGATCGCGGTACATCTTGGTCCCGCCTGGATGAACAGTGTAAGGGAATCGGTGTGCCTCGGGTAGGATATCGCTCCTCAACTCCGAGTCACTGGGTACGCACTATCTGCCTCTGAAACGCAAGGACCCATCAGTGTATATGGTAAAGTCCCCGAAACTTGACCAGGTACTCACCATAATCAAATTTGAATACTGCTCCGCCAATGCGGCATCACCTTTGAGTACTGGTCAATCAAACTTCCTTGAGTTTGGACAGAATCAATATTCCGAATAGGGAAAGGATAAGACTTCGGTCTCACCTGGACAAACGAGGGTAAACATTCCAACCCAAATCTATGGATCAAGATTCACTGGAATCGTATTCATCTTACAACCCGCGGACAAAGACAGTCCCGCGTCCAGAATTATCCGATCCCATCTTGCAAATTCTCGAGATAATAATTCATCCCTCAGAATTACTAGGTCCACTCAACTTTGGTCCGCATAGCCGTAACCGATTCGACTACATTGATAGTCACGTAGAAAAGTCACAAAACGGCTCCACAAGTCCGAGTAAAATCTCAAAGGCCGAAAGGCACACTCCGACTAGCCAACAACGTCAACCTGCTCACTACGAGCACATACGAAACGTCGTTCAAAAACTTGAGTCAAAACACTCACCTCGGAGACCACAGTCTCACTTTAGTTACTACACAAACTGTCGAAATCAAAACCTCGTCAACTGAAAGTCACTTTTGGCATTCGACAGTCCTAGGTCCAAGACCTCACTTTCCACCTGACCCAAAAGGTCCAACTGACAATACCAATTGAGCTCGACAATTTATTCGCTCAATAACCTCGATTAACCAACGCAGGTTCCATGCAAGTCCATCACTTGATGCACAGGATTGCCAATCGCACTATGCGATACCAACCATCGGTGATGCTCAACATCCGTCTCTACGAGACCCTGTCGCTGCTGTCCTACCAGGGACCCTAGCGATCAATATTCCGAGCAACACCAAATACTTGTCTCATTGAGACCCAGGCGCACCTGTCACCACTTTGACTGGACAAACATACCATTCCTAGGTTTGCACGATTAATTTGAGAAGCAAACCCAACATCATCACATATAGTGATTATCAAAGCCGAACCAGGCTTAGGTCACCCAACAACTGTGATTTCGAACCTCTCGCCAAACAAACTCGAACTAGGTCAAAACCATCTGCAGTGATGATGAATCAACTGCACAAATTTGCCAGGGAATAACCCAAGGCTCGCTACGTGGTCAGAGATGACCAACACTCAAAAGTTTCCAAGACAATCTAGGGAAAATATCGACCCAATCCATAAGTCCCAAACAGGGAAAGGGGATATTTCGTCTCACTTTCGACAGTATATTGTCTGCAGCCAATATACTTATCAAAAGAAAAGTGAAATACCCAAGATCCACTACCAACATCGAGTTGGAAGCGTGACACCTCGAAGTATCAAGCCATTTGAAACTTCTTCGCTGAACCAAATCCGTCGAAACATCGGATTTGCAAGCCGACATTTGAAAACAGATCGACTCCGAACCTACTCACTAGGAGTCACATAGCTTTCAACATCTGAAAGCTACTTGCGACACTAAACCGCAAACCGTACCAACTAGGCTTAGGAAATGATTTTCGTAACCGATTTCCGCACCACAACGAGCTATACCCAAAGCTCCGAGGACTCAGACGATACCTTAGAGTAACTCGAGTCAAGACGGGTCCTAACAAACCATCCACTATCCTATGACACACCAATTTAGGTGTTAAAATACCCGTACACGATGTAGGCCTCAACGGAAACCTGACACCACAACTGTGTCAGTCCGACTCTAGTACGCGTCAATTTGACGTATGAACCCGTTAAAGGTCAAAAGACTTGAACTGCTGATTCCATCAGCAACAAGGAGTAGGCGTCACAACACTACCCAAAGAACTGCGAAAGCAACACCAATGTTGCAGTCGACTAAACCCTGGGCTACACCCAAGTAACCCCACATAAGTCGCGACCGTAACAGGTCTAAGTACCGTCTCCGTAGAGACACTCGCAGTAGCTCCCGTGTCTAAAGTAGGAAAAGTGGCCCGGCGTCGGCAGTCAAGATACTCACCTAGGCCCGAAAATCACTGGCCCTTCAAGGCCCTAACTGACATCAGGGGAACCTCGCCCCACCACTCAATGTCCAAAAAGAAACACCGCCACTACTTCCAATTTAGACACCAGCCTGTGCGAATACTGTAACACATACGAAAATAACCGTGCACTTCGAGTTTACCTTACTCGAATGCAACACAAGACACAAATCCAAACCCGCACTCTCACGTGCCTATAAACCGTAGGTCTTCCTAGGGTCAACCTAACCAATGGTTCAGTTCTTTTCATTTTATTTTATTTTATTTTTCAAAACAACCTGCGAATGGTGTTGTGGTTGTAACTTTCGCTCTGATACCATTTTAATCTGTCACGCCCCGGGTCATTTTAGAGTATAAAAACAGCGGAAATTTTTTTTTTTTTAACTTTGAACCTTGACCCCCGAGGACATGCCACATACAACAGGAGGCCACCGTACACACGGACAGAGTCTCCCCGTATTTGCACCCGCATCGCACAAGTACAGTAGTATATACAATCATCCAGAACACAACCACAACAGATGAACAATAAGTAATAATCAAATACACGAGTTCATTCACCATTCACCACATTCACCACTTTTACTTATTCAAAAACCAGTAAAACCTTTTAAAACCATTTCCTTTGAGAAGCTACCACGAGGGGTAGAAAACAGTTTATTTCACAAAATATAAGTCCTTTATCACATTCCCAAAAACATTATAAGTTTCAAACCACCACAGTAAGTATTTCCAAAGTATAATCAGAACTGAACCAGAATATACACTAAGTAAATAAAACAGGTAAAGTAGAGAAGTAACCGATACGGGTAGGAGCTACACGCGCACTAGACTCGCTCCTCACCAGCTGTCCCACTAAGACCTGCAACGTCACCTGAAAAGAAGGCGAGGGGTGAGAACATGTAAACATGTCTCCCCCTCCCAGTGGATACCTCGCGGAGATAGACACAAGAGGAGATAATAGTGGTAGTACAGTAGCTATGATAAACAAGTAAATGGCGAGAGATATATAGATATGAAACAACAAACATCGTAAGTATGCATCGAAAAGGCGATAAAGTAAAATACCCAACTGGAATCTGTTGCTCGTTGGTCCTCGGACCTCAAGCCCGCTGTGCCCCCGTATCTCAAAACCCGCATTCTACCCATATCAACCAATGGTCGCCATGGGCTCACGGGTTGGCTCGTCCAACCACCTTTCCTAAAAGAACACATCATGGTACGGTGGATCGACCGCCCGTGTTCGTGAAGCGCTCAAATCCCGGGCAATCGATGCCGTTATGCTCAAACCATACGTCGAATCGGTCGACAATCCCGTCCCTAAAGGGACATCGACCCCTTGGGGTCATTAAGTAAACTCGCCGACCACGTAGGTCACAGAAGCACTAAAACAAACCGACCAAACAGGTCACTGTAAAACTGAAACAAGCCGACCGAATAGGTCACTGAAACTGAAGCAAACTGACCGAACAGGTCACAGAGAAACTGAAACAAGCCGACCGAATAGGTCACTGAAAAACTGTAAGAAAGTACCAGAACCGACCAATCAGGTCAACTAGGATGGAACCACTCATCATCCTCTCAACTGTAGGCGAGTACTACTCAAGGAAACAAGAACTGACCACTCAGGTCAACTAGGATGGAACAACTCAACATCCTCTCAACTGTATGCAAGTACTACTGAAGGAAACACGAGAACTGACCACTCAGGTCACTGATGTCATAGGCTGACAAGAAGCAAACTACTCTACTCCTACACATGGTACTAAGCATGGAAACACTGAGTAGAGTAAAACTGTAAGAAACAGGTGCAAGATATATCAAGGATAAACGATAAGCAGTAAGGGTGGAAGGAACGTCACCAGCGTGCACCACTGAACGGACAACGAGTCGAAGTACCCACCTGTACAAATGTAGAAGAATCTGTCGATCGTGGAAGTAAAGCGACTGGACCTACGAGTGGGTCCACCGGGTTAGTATCTAACCCACTAACACAAAACACTAATAGCACAACTCACAACTAATCCCACGGAGATTGGTTTTCCGAACCAAATACCGTAACTCACCGGAAGTCCCGTAAACCACACCGGGACTCCGCCGGGACCCACGAACCGTCCCGAAAAGCACCGACTCGTGTCACGAGTCACCCGCTGCCATAAAACACTCCTATTAGGATGTTTTGGCAAAGAAACACAAGATAACACTATAATACAATTATCGTCGGATAATTGTACAAATACGGTTCCCGAAAGTGTCTATTTCGACACTGGACCCTACCGTCGCTCACCCGTCATTTCTAAGCCCTCGAAATGGCGCGGGTGGTCAGCCAACAAGGCTCGACACAAGAAATAACCACTAAGAGTTGTCGGAAGAAATCCGAACCGTAGAACACGTTTGCGTCGGCGAATTTTGCCGAAAAACGCCCGAAAATCACTTCTGATTTTTCGTAAATATTTAGGACCTTGGACGATCAGTCCAGAGGTTACCCGCAACATTCCTACGCTGTCTACAGTGACACAAAATTCTAAATTGCATAAAAGTCCCTCACGTTACACGAAATCGCATTATTTCATGCGATTTAGGGCTAATATGGGTCGTGCACGCAAACCAGTGCACCATAAATTCTGAAATCGCACTCTCTGTAAGTCTTCGACATGCTGAAGACCGTGCTCGCCTTTTGGAGCACTTACGGTCACTGTAGAACTCGCACGAGCGACGCGGTTCTCAGAAACAGCGCGCACGCCGCGAAAGGTACACTTTTCCCGCTAATCGAGGCATCAAATGCCTAAGCGGAGGTGAGCATCGCGTTCAAAGACGAAATTCGATGATCGTGCTCACCTCACATGGTCAAAAGACCCACCGTAGCCTCGGAATTGTGCACAAATCCTAGACTAGCATGCTGTCAAGAAAACTCAAGCCCTTACCTGACCCGAGAGCTAGGTCAAGTCGCCGGCGGCACAGCGGTGGGCGGCCCGGCCGGTGGTGGGTGCGGCCGGTCGGGGAGGTCGAGGGCGCCACCCGGCGGCGGCGCAAGGTGGCCGGGAGGCGCGGCGGAGGAGATCAACTCCTCTCCTTGCTCTCGGGTTGGGTGGCCTCCGGCGGCGCGGCGGCGGTCGGGGACGGCCGGACGGCAAGTAATCGGCGCCGGAGGTTGAGGGTCACCGTGCTCCCCACCTCGGGCGGCGGAGACGCTTGGAAACCGAGGGCCACCACCCTGGCCCGCACCAAAACCGAGCGGCGGGGTTGCTCCGCGGCGGCCGGCGATGTACGGAAGGCGGGAAGGCGCGCCGAGACGTCTCGTGGCGGGGAAGGAGGATGCAAGCCTCAAATCCAGACGGAGGTGCGCGGTTTTCACTCTTCCCCGAGCTCGGCCGAGATACCGCACCAAGTTGGCCGCAGCCTCTTCCCGCGGCTCCGGCGGCGCTCGGCGACGGCGAGGATGGCGGAGATGAGAGTTTCGGGTTGGATCCGGTCCAGGGATGCCGTGATCCGGCTTCAACAAGCCTTCCAAAGCTTTCTAGATCAAGTTGGTGGTGGTGCGGCCTAGGGGAAGGGAAGAAGATGAAGAGGAAGCTTTTCCGGCGATGGCGGCAGTGCCGTGACTGGGAATGCAGGAGTGCGCGAGAGGGAGCGGGGAGATTGCGGATGCATTGGGGTGGCTGAGGGAGGTGGAAAGACACTAGGGTTAGCGTTTAGGAGATGAAACCCTAGAAATCCATTATGTATATAATAGCCACTTTGCAATTTAACCCTCCACAATCCTCAATTTAGGTTCTAGTCCCTGCCATTAGTTGAATCATGCGCGTAAGTCCCTCCATGTTCAAAACCTCGCATTTCGGCGCATAAAATACTAGGACTTTTCGCATTTTGCCGTTTTGCGATTTTTGCCTCTTCGCGTTCTCTTCGCGATTCCCGGAGATCCGTCCGTCAGATTCATGATCGGATCGCGCCAGCGCGTTCAGCGCGTCGAGGACATCGAATCTAGCCTTTTACTTCGTTTGATTTGGTCTCGGATTCGCGAAGTATCCATTCTCTTCTTTTCCCTCCAATATCTCCAATTTGCTAAGTCTTTAATTAAAATCGTTCGAACCCCTTTTCCTCGACAACCGTGATTCAGAATCGAATTCCGTCAGTGGCATTGGTTCCAGAATAGTCGAGCCGTTCGAAACGAGCTATTGAAGTCATATTATCGGAGTTACGTACACACGAACCCATCCTCTATTCCCGGCTCATCCGGAAAACTAGAGTTACTATTCACTTAAGTCGTTTTTCCGGGTCGCGTAACTTTTCCGTTTTAGCTCGATTTCGCCTGAAATTTGACGTGTGCTCTTATAATACAATTACGCACACATTCACCGTCTCCAAATATTTTATTTCTTATTCTGAAAAAATGCCAGTTATTACAGTTTAATAGTATTTCCTTACTATATTCTAAATAATTGTTTAATAGTGTTCAATATAATGTGACTTAATTTAATTTAATACTTTTAGGAAGTCATCCGTTAGAGAAATAGTAGATTGAGTTGAAATTTCATTAAGCACCATAGAATGACTCAATTCTTTGCTTAAAATCCTAAATATATATAAACATATATAAGGTAGTAAAAAAATTTCATTTAAATAAACATAAAGCCCAAAACAAAAAGCAATAAAACATAACATGCGTATTAAAAAAACAAAAAAATGTAATAAAAAGAATAAATTCAAAATACATGACACCCAAAGAAAAAGAAAAAATCGCAATCCCGAAACACCTATATTGAAAAAAGAAAAAAACAAACAATAAAAAAATTTACTTTAAATAAATATAAATTTCAAAACAAAAAGAAGTAAAATATAACATGGGTATTAAAAAGAAAACAAAAAATAAAATAAAATAAAAAAAATAAATTCAAAAAACATAACATCCAAAGAAAAAGAAAAAAAAATCGCAATCCCGAAAACACCTATATTGAAAAAAAAAAAAATCAGACCATAAAAAATACCCTCTCCCGAAAGTAATAAATGAAATTCAATTAATTAATACTAAAATTAAAATAACAAAAGAACCCAAATCACACTAAAAAAAACCACAAAAAAGATAGTAATCCAAAAACAACTAAAATGAAAATTAAAACAACAAAAAATCCAAATCAAACTATTGCACGGATGCCCCCTAATAATCCATAATAAAAACAACCAAAAACCCAAATCAAAGTACAAAAAGTGCCCCTAAAAGAACCCATTGATTTGGGTTTTTCTTTTTCTTTGGTGTTATGTTTTTTAAATATAATTAAACACTATTATTTATTCAAATTTGTAAAATCTATTACTACCATACGTGCATAGGTAAGTATGAACTTTGTTTATTGAATAAATCAATTGTCTCATATACACCCTTCCTCGTTCATCAATAAGAGATGACATCAAGGGAAAAAAATTCAAAAAAATCGAAATCAAATGATCAAACTATAAATAAAGGGAAAAAAAATTAAAAAAAACATAACACCAAAATAAAAAAAAATCTACAATCCCGAAAACAAAATATGAGACATATAGAAAGCATTTTATTTCCTAATTATTTTTTTTCTTAAAAAATATAATTTGACTCAATTTGAATTAATGGTCCTTTTTAGATGCTTTATGCTTCTTTGGTGCACCTTACAGTGGAGATATTAGTATAGGGCTCCTTACAAAAATATTAAAAAGTAAATATATCTATGCAATTCTTAAATTATCAAAATTATTTTAATTATAATTCTATCATTCTCTAATTTATTTAGAGAAAAATTTATAAGAGCAAAATAATTATTTTATAGACCAATCGTTAAAAAACTAATATTGAATGGAACAGTAGGAACATATATAAGAGAATGAGAAATTTTGAAGAGATATATATGTAAATTAGAGAATTTTCAATGGGGTAAATTTGATAGCTTAAATTTTGTAAAGATATATTTGCTGTTTTATACCCTTAGGCCCCGTTTGGTTGGGGTGATAAGCGGGGATAACTAAAGTTATCCCCGCTATTCTCGCCAAACGGGCAAAATTTAGGATATTTTATCCCAAAGCTTGTTATTCCCGATTATTCCGGAATAGCAAGTTTTTCTTATTCCACCATTTTGGTGGAATAGCGCTATTCCAATGCTTAATTTCAAACTTAATTAAAATTATAAATTAAATTAAAATTAAATTATATAAATATAATATGTTACATATTATAATAAATTATTTTTATTATAAAATTTTTAATTGTACTATATTAATACATATTATTTCTATTTAAATATTATAATAAATTATATTTAAATATTATAATAAATTCTTTTTATTAAATTTAAGTTTGAGTAGAATTTTTAAAAATTTATTTTAATTAATTGTTCCCTCTATTCTTATTTTGAAAATTTAAAAATTTAAAATTTAAAATTTTAAAAATTTAAATTTATAATTTCAAAATTAAATTTTATAATTATAAATTATAAATTTTAATTTTAAAATTTAATATTTTTAAATTTTTTAAATTTAAAAATTTGATATTTTATTATTTTCAAATTTAAATTTGAGCCGAATTTGAGCTCGACTCGAAATTAAATGAGCCGAGCTTGAACAAAAAATTAGGCTCGAAATTCATTTCAAGCCGAGCTTGAGTATTACTCGGCTCGTTCGAATTAGGCTCGAAAAGCTAAGCTCGAATATATATATATATATATATATATATATATATATAGTAGAGCTATTGCTTTCGATTTTTTGATTTTTAGATCCACCTCTTTAATCATTTCTTATCTTTACATTAATACTATTATTATTTTATTGGAACCACTCAATTCTAGGGGCATTATTTAATCTTAGAGGGGACCGCAATCATCCCAACCATACAATTCTTTAATCAAAAGGTCAAAAATTCGGAAACATCCCGAGTTTAGTTAAAATTGGGCCAATATTGTTGGCCCATAAAAACAAACCTAATTGACAAATAAAATAGTAAAATTTTACTAAATTTATACATTTTTCTTTTCTTTCTTTCTTTCTTTTTTCTGTCTCTCACCCTAACTTGCCAAGTCGAAGCCCTCCAAATTACCAAGTAACAGATATGCCCGTTGCCTACCTTGCTATTAATTGTATGCTTGAGAAAATATACATAATATTTTTATAAGTAAAAAATTATTATTTATATATAATTTTAATTTTAGTTTATATGATTGAATAGTTTAATTCAATATTTTTTTATATAATTTATTTATTTTTAACCGCATAAATAAAAATGAATAATATGGAGATTGAAGGCGGAAGAGAAGACATGTGAGGCTGAAAAAAATTTGATATTTAATTCATAAATTATTTTTCTTTATTTTATAATACTATATCTCATATAATTAATTTGTATTTTAAACTATTAGATATATTTTTGTATCAAATTATAGATAATATTCTATACAAATTAAACTATTGATCGTATGATGTTGAGAATTTCAAGCGGCTCGTTTAGGACTCGAGCTCGCTCGACTCGAAATTAGGCTCGCTCGAGCTCGGCTCGAATTAATTTCAATCCAGGCTTGAGCTTAAATTTAGGCTCGAAATTAATTTCAAGTTCCGAATTTGAGCCGAGATAAGCTCGCTCGAGCTCGGCTCGTTTCCACCCCTACTCTCTGCACGTTCAAAAAAAAAAGAGAAGAGAAAAGAAGAAAAAATGGGATTGATAAATACCCACCTGAAATCAAAGCCCTGGGGACTTTTTTTTTTTTAATGCTAAAAACCCATCATTAGCAAAAAATAAAGGATCCCATTCCCTCTGTTCAAAAAAAAAAGAGCTCGGGAGGGGAGCCCGAGCTCTCAGCCCCACGGCCGAAGCCGCTCGACATCGCCATCATCACCACCGTTGCACGCTTCGGCCTCGACGGCGCCATCTGAAACGAAGAGTTCCTCTTCGTCGCCACCGAGCCCGTCGACGAGCCGCTCGTCGAGGACCGCAGCTCTCTCGTTACCGTCGCCTCCGACGCGGAGCAGCAGTGCGGTGCGGCGCGCGGCGACGCAGAGCAGCGCTGCGGCAGGCGGCGAGCCTGCGCGATGACGCGAAACAGCGAGCCCGAGAAGCGGCGTGCGACGCGGAGCAGCGGCTCACGGCTTAGAGCAGCGGCGCGGTGTACAGAGCAGCAGCGCGGTGCGGAGCAGCGGCGCGCGCGGTACAGAGCAGCGGCGCGCGGGTGCAGAGCAGCGGCGCGCGCGCACAGAGCAGCGGCGCGCGGGTGCAGAGCAGTGGCGCGGTGTGCAGAGCAGCGACGCGCGGCGCGCGGCGTGTAGCAGCGGCGCGCGGGTGCGGAGCAGCGGCGCGCGCGGTACGCAGAGCAGCGGCTCAGTGCGCAGAGCGGCGCGCGCGGTGCGGAGCAGCGGCGCGGTGCGCAGAGCAGCGGCGCTGTACGCAGAGATGCGGCGCGTGGCGAGCCTGCGCGATGACGCGGAGCAGCGGCGCGCTGCGCGGCGACGCGGAGCAGCGGTGCGCGGAGCAGCGGCACGCTGCGCGGCGACGCGGAGCAGCGGTGCGCGGAGCAGCGGCGCGCTGCGCGGCCTTCCACCGTCGAGCTCCTCTGTCACGGAGCTCCTCCGTCGCGAGCTTTTCATCCTCAGCCTGCACTTCGTCGCGAAGCTCCAGCGTGCGAAACTCCAGCCCGCGAAGACTTCCGACGAGCCGCGAAGTCCTAGGGTGCAGCCTCCGTCGTCACGAAGCCCCACTGTTGCAGATTTTTTTTAGCCTGCGGCCTCGTCGTCGCAAAGCTTCATCGACGCGGCCTTCACCGTCTATCTCCTCCTTCGTGAGGCTTTGTAAACAGCGACGACCGTCGCGGTCTCCACCGTCGCCAAGCTCGCCGTTGCGAAGCCCTTGCTGACGCCCTCCACATGTTCGACGGAATGCCCCAAACAGCGGCCGTCGTCGACGATGCTCCGACAGGGGCGTGGTGCTCTGCCACCCGCCCCCGGCCATCTCCCTCGTCGATGCCGCGCGCCGCCGTCGCCTTCGGCCCTGCTCCGACAGGGGCGTGGTGCTCTGCCACCCGCCCCCGGTCTTCTCCGACGAACCGTGCCCGCGCGCCGCCGTCGCCTTCGGCTCTGCTCCGACAGAGGCGTGGTGCTTCGCCACCCGCCTCGGCTTCGATCCGACAGCGATGCGTGGTGCTCTGCCACCCGCCTCGACTTCGCTCCGACAAAGAGGAAGTGTGCCCGCCACCTGTTCGAGAAAAAATGCCGACTCCGTCTGACGCTCCGCCGTCGACGAAAATTGAAGCCGACGACTCGTCTGACGCTCCGCCGTCGACGAAAATTGAAGCCGACGACTCGTCTGACGCTCCGCCGTCGACGAAAATTGAAGCTGACGACTCCGCTTGACGCTCCGCCGTCGACGAAAATTGAAGCCGACGACTCCGTCTGACGCTCCGCCGTCGACAAAAATTGAAGCCGACGACTCCGTCTGACTCTCCGCTGTCGACGAAAATTGAAGCCGACGACTCGTCTGACGCTCCGCCGTCGACGAAAATTGAAGCCGACGACTCGTTCCGCCGTCGACGAAAATGAAAATCAAACCGCTCGACGGAATGCTAAACAAACCACTGGACGGAATGCTCCAACCATTCGACGGAATGACCCGAACAATTGTCGATGACGGAATCAAAAAGAGAGATGAGAGAGGGAGCTTCGCTCGATCAAATTTAAATCAAATTAAAATCTCATGATATTAAGTGCTAAATCTTTGATTCTGAATTTAAAATTTTGAGTCCTAATTAAACCCGAATATCCAATATTCAATTAAACCAAATACCCAATACCCAATACCCATTAACCTATACCCATTTAACCCAAAATCTATTTAATCCAAAATTCATTTACCCAAAGAGGCCCAATACCAAAGCCCACTTCGAAATTAAACCCATTAAACTAAACCTGTACACCAGGTCCATGAACCATGAACCATAAATCTGTACACCAGGTCCATGAACCATGAACCATAAACCTGTACACCCGGTCCATGAACCATGAACCGTAAACCTGTACACCGGGTCCATGAACCATGAACCATAAACCTGTACACCAGCTCCATGAACCATGAACCATGAACCATAAACCTGTACACCCGGTCCATGAACCATGAACCGTAAACCTGTACACCAGGTCCACAAACTATGAACCAAAACTATGGACCAATCCATACACCGAGTCCACAAACTATGGACCAATCCATACACCGAGTCTACAACCTCAAACCCGACCGCCATGTCATTAAACTGAGCACTAAACCCAAACCCGACCGCCATGTCATTAAACTGAGCATCAAAATCAAACCCGACCGCCATGTCACTAAACTGAGCATCAAAATTAAAACCCGACCGCCTTTCGACCGCCATGTCGTTAAACTGAGTAATTTGATCCCTATCGACCATCAAGTCGCTAAACTGACTATCCTACTTTTATAAAATTCATGTACAGTGGGGGTATGCCCCTGCTTAAGCCATGTAAACGGCAAATCATATTAATAAAATTTTATTTGTCCGTTTTGTCTCTTTAAATATCAGCACTTATATTTGGTCTCTTAATCGAGGGTACCCTAACATTTTATAGGGGTAATTAACAATAGACGCTTGCGTTTATTGGAAGCCATGGATCCACAGTACCTGATAACCATACATATTTAAATATTAATCTGAATCATGAATACTACCTCACGGGAATCCAAGATAAATTTCACCGTGCGAGGTACGTTACCCTAATATTTTATAGGGGTAATTAACAATAGACGCTTGCGTTTATTGGAAGCCATGGATCCACAATACCTGATAACCATACATATATAAATATTAATCTGAATCATGAATACTACCCCACGGGAAATTCAAGATAAATTTCACCGTGCGAGGTACGTCATTCGTGGTGGCAGACATACCTGTAATTAAATCATAGCTACAACTGGAAGTATAGAGCTGTTAACACACAAACACACACACACACACACACACACACACAAACACACACACACACACACACACATATATATATATAACCATAAAATGGTCCACTGTACATACAAAAGCTATCAACCACGTCGCTCCAGCGAGTACCACTAATATAAAAGTATGTGCATAAAAACACCCCAAACTACTACTGTAAGGTACTTCGCTACCACAACGACAAGACTGGTAGGGATAAAGTTCGCAGCTCCCTTACCACAGTTAGAATCAGCAACAAGAACAGCAGTAGCCGCAGACGAAGGCTCTGCAAAAGGTGTCAACAACTGGGTGTGAGAACTACTGCAAAACTGAGTAGTCTTTAGTGGGTATCGTCACCGACCTCAACGGCCTACCCATTAAGTCTACAGAAATATGTGCAAAGGATAGTAAGGAAAGCTGGAAAGAACTCTACAGCTACATGCCACTATACTATCGCTAACCAATACAAACTATCTGTAGATATAAACATGCATCACTAGCTACCACTGACCCAATCTCACACTGGCTGCCCAAATAGACCCACTTTGCCTGCAACAAAGCTACACCGTATACCATCCACAGGGGTGGCCGGCTCAAGAACTGTCCAAAAAGAAACGGGGCGACCTCATCGCACTAAAAAACCTCACTCCGAAGTGGCATTCAACCGAGCATACAAATGTGTCTCTGTCGAGTTCAATCAGGCTCTTACAGACTATAGTCACTGCAAATAAGTCAAACTGATCTAACCACCAAAATTTACGTGCCCTTGGCCCAATCTGATGCAAGATACAAAAATCTGGATTATCGTCAACCATGACGGTGTCGGATCGTTGGCGCTAACCATTAATCCCAAAAGCTCGAGCTGTTAGAAATACTAAACTAATTCACTTAAAGCGTATAGATACAGGACCGACGGGTCTTGATTGTGATTCGGCCCTCCCAACCTCACGCCACTACGAACATGACTCGGCTCAACTCAGCCTCACGTCATTTCGAACATGACTTGGACATGGCCTCCCGCCACAGGGCTGGATGCTGGCCTATTTAAGCCAACAATCCCCCCTCCAGTACCTGCACACATTTATAGCATGCGAGAATCGAATCGTTGGCGCTAACCATTAATCCCAAAAGCTCGAGCTGTTAGAAATATGCAACCAATTCACTTAAAGCGTACAGATACAGCGCCAACGGATCTCGATTGTGACTCGGCCCACCGAACCTCACGCCACTTCGAACATGACTCGGCCAAACTCAGCCTCACGCCATTTCGAATATGACTCGGCCCACATGGTCTCCCGTCACAGGATAGGATGCTGTCCCATTTAAACCAACAAACGACACCTGACAGTACGAAACAGTCTATACTCTCTCATAAAACGAGCTTGGCCCCTCAAAGACGAGCGTAAACTCGCCCTACGCTAGTCTAAGTATCCGATGGACTAACAACGAGGATACAAAAGTATAACAACTCTTGAAGCTAAATCCGATAACTTTTTAGAAAATGACGATAGGCTTAACGAGTTTTCTCCTAAGCCAAAATCTAGATCAACATGTATAATTTCATCTAAAATCACTAAACTATACTCCAAAATTAGATTTCATAAAATATGCAAATTGATGAATTCGAGCTACTAAACATGATAAACAAAGCCAAGAATACATGCCGATAATTCTATAACTTAGAAAGAAATCCGATATAGGAAAAACTCTATCCGTTCGGCGGCCTGTCAGCGTATCCGAACCCGACCAAATAGACGGGCCGCAGGGCGTGACATAAATGCTGATTCTGAAAATCCGAGAACAAAAATAAAATTTCCGTGAAAGTTTAGAAATTTATATGCAATTATTTACCCATGTGTAACTTATTATTAAATAATTTACTTACATAAAAGTAAAATTACTAATCTAATGATTTTGGTCTTTTCGTAATCTTGATATTTTATTAAGAGATTAAAAATGTCACCCCTCGGATTCCAACACTATTCAGATTCGCCAATAGATCTACCACTGTATATACAAATAACTCTTGTACACGAAGCGATAAAAATACCAAGGATTTGCACAAAAAAAAAAAAAAAAAAAAAAAAAAACACTATTAAAAGATAATGGAGTCATTAAAACATAAGTAATTACTAATTACCTATCGGTATATAGGTGTAATATTCAGAACACTACAAAAATGTCAATCGGCTAATTGTGAAAGAACCGTTATACTCTAAAAGCTTAAGCTTAAACATTTTTATATTTAAAACTCTCCCTCACGTCTGGAGACGAGACTTCTTGGTCGGCCCATGACGTAGGCTTTAATTAAATGGGAGAAAATTAATATGCTAGAAGCCTGACGTGACTCAAACTCAGGACCTCCTGCTCTGATACCATATGAAACAGTAGTTATACTACAAAGCTTAAGCTGTTAGAGAACCGATGTTTAAATATTTTTATATTTTAAACAAATTAACACATGTGAAAAATTTAAAATATATTTTTACTTCAGAAAAGTAAAGTGAAAAATATAACAGAAAAAAAAAAAAGCACTAAAAAGCTCATGGCTCGAAGTTTGGCTCCATCTCCTTTCACTTTTTACCTTTTTGACTTGCTTCCAACTTCTTGTATTTTAGGTAAATAAATGGCCTCATGGCTAGTATTCGAGATTATCGTTGATCCGTTTTTTAATTAGTTTAAAATGATTTAAAATAAATAAATATGTAAATATTTATATAAGTATATATAATAAGATTATATATGCAAGAAATAATTAAAATCGGACTTGTTTAGAATGAGGCATGCACGAAGCAGTATTGTCCTAGATACGAAATTGCCCCTGCACACGCGGAGGTTCACTCTAACTATACAACTCCTTCGAAATTCCTGAATCTCCACTTCGTCTCAATTTCTATGTTTGGTTTAGTGCAGTTCAATTTAACAGTTGCAATTGCAGCTGCACAAGAAAGCCCAAATGTTATAGTTGGAACTATAAGAAGAAAATGAGGAATAAAGCAGAATGCATATTCATTAGTTGTACAACTGTTTATATATATACATGAGTTCAAAATAAGTAGTTATTTCTATAACAACATTTCAAAGTTGAAACCAACTAGATGTTTTTATTTTTTTTTTCTTCTTTTGAGAGATAGGTAGCACGCTACCTACTTAACGAAATAAACGAAGCTAGAAATGTGAATCAACTAGGATTCGAACTCGGGTCTCGGGTACCAACCATCAAGCCCTTTGCCACTTGCTCTAGGGACGGTCGGTAACCAACTAGATGTTAAGTTGAATGAAATAGTGGATATAAGTGGCAGTATTGTCAATCCTAAAAATAAAACTGTATTTTTTTTATGTATAACCGTTGAAGGTCAATTTGCATAAAAAAATCTACTTATTTTGGGCTTTTGCAAAATCGGACCACATTTTTCGTTTTTACAGATTCGGTCCGCTTTTTCATCAAATTTCAGTTAACTCAATTAATCCAAAGAACTTAAATGCTATAAGATTGAAATTTTGAGTTAGAAATTATAACACATTAAAATTAAAAGTTGAAGACCAACGAATCACAACTTATAGTTAGAGGACCAAAACTCCTAAAATACTTAAATTCAGTTATTATTATTAGTGTTCATAATCTTTTATATACACAATTGCAATCCCAATTTATCAGATGTGGGACTATTTTGGTGTCACAAACTTTCCCTATTTAGATCCTAAAGTCCTTGTTAGCCTAATTACACACATAGCCCAAAATTGTTAGGCTATGTGAGACTTGTCTCGCAGGCATTATTATTCCGATCGTGACTTACCCTGTAATTCCAACCCAGGCTTAGTCGAGACGCATCTCATATTTTCGGCTGGTGATTGGCTCTGATACCAAATATAACGATCTAATCCACTAGTAATAATAATTTATTACACCCAAACCACCCGCCCAAAATGTTTAAACTCAATTATTATTATGTGTTCATGGTCTTTCGTATACTTAAACACAACCCCATTTTTATCCACAGAGTCTCCTCTGTATTTACGGCAAGTATGTTCCATCCCCTGGGCAAAGTTATATTTCAAAAAATAATTGAATATTTCAAAAAATAATCGCGTGTGGAAACATACACAACTGTAATAACCAAACGACAAACCAAATACTTTAGAAATCGCGTGTACTAAGAATAGGGGTGTAATGTGGGCCGAGCCGGCACTATTCAGTTGGGCCGAAACTGGCCGGAGGCCAACCCGGCACGACTCGGCGTCAAAGTCCAGTCGTGCCGTGCCGGGCAGAATTAAAATTATATGTTTTAATTTATTTAAAATAGATAATTTTTTAAAAAAAATTAAAAATTAAAAAAATATTTTTAAAACAACTATATATTAGTGAATATGTTTCAATTTTTTTTAAAAAATTATATTTATAAAATAATAAATTTCTAAATTTTTTAAATATTTTTAAATTTTTTGGACCAAAATACCCTCTCTAACCGTCAAATCTTTTACTATTGAGGAGGGTATCTTTGTCCAAAGAGGACCAAAAAACCCAACTCCCATGGAAGGCGGGCCAGTCCTGTGGGCTGGTTTGCAGACCTTGCACCCAGATTCCAAGGGCCGGGGCAGGCGGCACTTGGGAGTACAAACATAAAGCTGGAATGAGAATTTTGTACGAAGAAACACAGACTTGCCATTCCAAAAATTTTATTTTGCCTTTTCTTGTTTGGAATCGTGGCGATTGCGTTACGTGGGGTGGAAATGTACGATGAAAAAATATTCTATTTATTTTCGTACGTAATATTACATTTCGCATAACGCGATAAGTCGATTACGATGTATTTTCTGCGGTTTAGTATATCCTTATATGGTTTTACCCTAAATTTATTTTTACTCTCTCTCCCTCTCCGAATTCTTTTTTTTTTTTTTTTTTTTTTTTTTTTTTTTTTTTGGAATATACCCTTATGCTATTGTTATTTTTTTTTTGTTTATCCTTAAGTTGGAGACAAAATAGATATTTTGTTTATAAAAATTTAATCCGAAGAGTTGAAATTAATAGATATTAACAGCAGAATTATTTTTGAATAATAAAAAAAAATACAAGTGGTATATTTGAAACAAAAAAAAGATAAATACATAAATATTTATCATCCCTAAAATTTTCTTTAAATATCCCTATTTCCCCCAAGGATATTACTTTATTATGGATTGGATTTTTGAATTGGTATTTTAGTAATTTCAAAACAAATTTGAAATTTTTGAATAGTAGTGAGGATAAATATGCAAAACCCCTTGAAATTATACAGTAACTAAGTGTAAATTGAAATTTTTCCTAAAATTTATTATTTTTGTCAAATCAAATCAAACTTTAATTAGCATTAATTTAAAGCTAATCACTCACCAACCGATTCCCTGTTCAAAAGTCGCCAACGCACGTGGCACCTTTTGAATGGATAAAAATTATTATTAATATACACAGTACGATAAAACCAATCAATTTAACTGGGTCAGAAATGTATGGAGATCCCCTCAATACAAGTTATTTCGAAATAGGTCCTTAAAAGTATTTAAACTTAATTTATTTCTTTCCACTTCATTTAATTTAATAATTCAGAGTAATTTAACTCACATTGAAGTTAAAACTTTAGTTAAATCAACGAAACCGTGATTCCGTAGAATTCAACTGCTCTAACTTATTTGTGATTGGGAAAGGTGTAGATTTCATTAATTAATCCATTTGTAAAAAAAATCCCATTTCAATTGTGCAAAATAATTCACACACATTAAAATAACTAAAAACCTACATAATATCTCAATATTTGTATGATTTGTCACCTTACGTGCTACCATAATAGTTTCATATTGGATGAAAATAAGATTGTGATTGGATGTATAAGAAACTATGAACTCTAATAATAATAAATATATATACGTCTTAACTATTTTGGGCCAGTGGTTTAGACTCAACGAGTTATTATTGCTAGCCGATAGAATCGGCATGCTTTGTATCAGAATCGGTTCACTAGCCGAAAGTACGACGCATGCTTCATATTACCTAAAGATCTTAGACTGGCGAAGACATCAGTGGAGATAATAACAGTTATACGCTCTCATGAGTGCTGGTTGGTATGATGCTGTTGCTTCTTCTTGAAAGAAAAGTCTAAACAGAACTCTCTCTCTCTCTCTCTCTCTCTCTCTCTCTCTCTCTCTCTCTTTCTTTCCCTTTCTCCCCCTCTCCGAATTCTTTTTTTTTTTTTGAGAGAGATAGGCAGCACGTTATCCGTTTTGTTTATTTTATTTAGAAATAAATTTAGCTGAAAATGTGAATCAACTAGGATTCGAATTTGGGTATCGGATACCAACTATCAAGCCCTTTGCCACTTTCTCTAGGGACTGTCGGTCTCTCTCTCCGAATTCAATCTCCTTTATTAATTCAAGTAGGGCTTCTTGATCATGCATGTTGATGCATCTTCACGTAATAAGCAACAATTTTAAACTATTCACTATTAAAGTATCTTGATTATTAAACATATGCACTATGTATTCTAGCTCTTTTATATATATATATATATATATATATATATATATATATATATATATATATATATATATGTTATTTATGCTGCTATCAATGACGGAGGTCTCCGTGCTTCCAAGTTTTTCACCATTAGATCCACCCCTTTGATGATTTTCACCCGTTAGATTATACTATTCAACCAACCACCCACTTAACCCTAGGGGGCCCACATCATCCTAACCACACATCTCTCAATCCAACGGCCGAAAACTTGGTAGCACCAATGACTTGGTGCTATTAATAGCATAGTAGTCTATATATATATACTCTTTAAAGGTACCGTTTGGTTCGGGTATAATCAAGAACTAATTATTACGGGGATAGGTACAAGTATGATGATAAGAAAAATAGCGTTTTGATGAAAATTGAGTTGTTCCGAGAATAAGAAAAATATTAGATAGTTTTATATAGAAAATGAAGGCGTTGGCGGGGATAACCGAGAACTACTATTTTCGGATGAAAAATTAACGTTTGGGTATAAAGGGGGATAAGGGTCTATTCCTATCCCTATCCCCTAACTAAACACTGCCTAAGAATATAATATAATATATGATGGAGTAACATGTTAATTATTACTAAAACAATATTTTAAGATGTTAATTAATTAATTAATTAATTAGGAATATCGAATAAGATATTAAGATGGTGAATAGTCATTTTTCATCTCGTTTGGTAAAATAATCTAGGGGAATAAATTTTTTTATTTTATGTTTATCCCCCAACCAAACAGTACCTAAGTAGCCAAACTCGTAGCGGGCGAAGTTAGATGAGTATGATATATAATATTTTTCTATTATTTTTTTTTAAGGTACGGATACAATATATCAATTATTTAGATAAGGCCCGACCAACAGATACCTTTAGATAAATGTAGCAAAAGATTAAAAACCTAATACACAACAACTATAAGATTAAGGACTTAATTGGAATTAAAAAAAACAAAAAAAATCTAACTGCAATAATCGGAATGTGACTCATTCAATTGAAGCGAGTAATTTGCCCTTTTTCCTCTTCTGCATCTTACCATTCCCGTGTCATTCCGTTCGGGGGTTGGTATTTTTGTGCGGCTGTCTGCCCCGCCCGCCCGCCGAAGGAGAAGAGACAGAAGACAAACGAGGAGAGATTCGGCAGCAGTTGCAGACGGCAGTCGAGGCGTCCGTCCAAACTCCACCAACCGCAATAACAGACTGGCAAAAAAAAGCAACATCTTCAACTTTTGATGCCTCTGTTTGTCTCATTCCCCCTTTCTCTCAAACAATTATAATACCCTATTATAAAAGGAGTAGTCTCCTCTCTCTCTCTCTCTCTCTCTCTCTCTCTCCTTTTCTTGACCTATCTGTCTGTCTGCTCTTCTGGAACTCCAGAATTCCTGCTCCAGGATTTCTGCTCTGTCAGTATTCCATCTTGTCTCCATTCTACCATCCCCTTTTTCTAACGTTGGCTTACTTTTTTTTTTTGTTCTTTTCAAATTTGCAGTGGAGGAGGAGGAGGAGGAGAAGAAAGATCTGTGTTCTGAAGCCATTGAACCTCTCAGGTGGAATGAATTTCCCTTTTTTTTTTTTTTTTTTTTTTTTTTTTTCCTTCTAGTTAGAGGATTCTTTTCTTGATGCTGCATAATTTGCTAAACCTTTTTGTTTAATTTGATCCACAATTTTTGTTTGGTCTCTGGATTAGGACATCTACCAGTAGTTGTATCTATACCAATATCAAAATATTATTTGGTTTTTCTGCAACAGTCAGGGAACATGGAATATTACCTGAGAAAGGGAGAATTCTGTTTCTCTGTCAAATGTAGAACTTAGAGTAGTCAATCTTAAAGGGTGCAGATTGACACTTTCGAGCTTGTCGAATCGAGCCGTGAAATTGCAAACTTGGAAAGTTTTGTTCAATTGCCAACCCTAGAGACCTAGATGGAGATTGTTGGGATCTCGATCACTTCGGCTTCGTTTGGGATTGCGGGGAGATTGCGGGAGATTGCTTTACGTGCGGTGAGGAACGACGATGGGAAAATACTTTGCTTGTTTCCGTACATAATATTACGTTCCGCATATTGCGGTTAGCCGGTTACGATATATTTTCTGCGATCCTATCGAAGAACGCAGAAGCATATCCCTATACGCTTTTTCTCAACTCTATTCTATCTATAGCGTTAGATTGAGATCTCAATACCAAACTAAGCCTTCATTGCGTAGTCAAAAGGGGATTTCCTGTATGGAAAAATTCTAATTTGTGTCGGACTTGGAGAGCCGATCCCTGAGGTATTCATAAGTAAGGTAGTCTCTTGTTTGGCCTCTTTGTAGGCCAGCAGGGGTTATTGTTGGCTTAAAGAGGGCATCCTGCCCCTGATGCGGGAGGGCAGGTTGGGTCGAGTCACATTCGAAATGACGGAAGATCGGATTGGGCCGAGTCATGTTCGAAGCGGCCGGAGACTGCAAAATCGAGACCCATGAGTGTTGTCTGTATGCTTTAAATGAATTGGTTGAATCTTTCTAACAACTCCAGTTTTTGGAATTAATGGTTAGTGCCAATGATCGAACAGTTATAACGATAGATGACCTCTCGGAGAAGAGACTTTGGTGAGTGTTTTGTGATGGAGAGACAGTTAAGGATAGATAGAATAGGTTTAGTTAGGATCTTTCAACAGTTGAATACTTACCAAAGTCAATTTGTTTTCCTCGTGTATTCTTATATTTTTCAGATTTATCTAGCACGTACAATCGTGCATCTTTGTCTGTTAAGTTTGGTTCGGTCAATAGGAGGGGTTAAAATACATGATATTTTTTACTTATATGATGTCATATCTTATATTATAATTGCATGTTTGTTGCTATTTTATCATCAGTTCTTTTAATGCTTTTGCTCTTTTTTTCCCTCAGCAACTGTTCTTAATTTTCGCTAATAGTAGAAGTTTATGTAACAACTATTGTCCTCCTAGTTGGTTCTAATTTGTTTTGTCTTTTGAACTTTTTCAACCTTCTAGTAAGAGACAATGCCGGATATGCACTTGGGTAGTCTCACGATAAAATCACATGGAGCCAGAGTCGCCAGACTCCACATGTATGACTGGATCATACTTGTACTTCTTGCTGTAACAGATGGACTATTAAATACAATAGAGCCTTTTCACCGTTTTGTCGGAAAAGACATGATGACCGACCTGAGATACCCGATGAAGAGCAATACAGTGCCATTTTGGGCTGTTCCGGTGTGTGCTTTCACTCCTCTTTCATGTAATCTGCTAATGAGACAAGAAGTTTCTTTTTCAGTTCGTGCTTGTTTTGTGTACTTTGACTTCAATATGTTTGTGTTTCTGCAGATCATTGGAATTGTGTTACCCATTGTTATTATTGTTGCAATTTACTTCAAGAAGAGGAATGTATATGATTTGCATCATGCTATACTCGGTATTTTGCATATGCTTCTTCTTTTTATGGGCGTTTTTTCTTTTCTAAATTTTTGAAAGATGTGTGTTAGTTGATGATTAGCTCTTATATGTGAACCAGGCCTTCTGTTTTCTGTTCTTATAACTGCGGTCATCACAGACGCAATCAAGGATGGTGTTGGTCGTCCACGACCAGATTTCTTTTGGCGATGTTTCCCTGACGGGAAGGATGTGAGCACTCCCTTCTGTGTACTTGGATCATTATTAATTTCCTCTATTCATTAATTCTTTTCAATGAATTAAAATTTGGCGATTTACGTTCAGGAGTACGACAATGTCACTACCAATGTTATATGTCATGGAGAGAAGAGTGTTATCAGGGAAGGTCACAAGAGTTTTCCCAGTGGACATTCTTCATGTACGCAACAAAATACCCGTCCGCTTAGTATCAAATTTGACCTGCTAGTGTTTCATGCATTTTTGTTCCTACAAATTGTTAAGAAATTACCTCAGTATAGCATGCGCTACTAACCACTTGTTCCTAAATATCCTTGCGTTGTATCAAATCATTCATTTTTTTCCGTGTACTTATAGCATCTTGTGGTTTGAAGATTCTCCAAATGCTAAATGTGGATTTATTATGTACTAGTTGCTATGTATTTCTGGCTCTACTACATTGGCAGCATAATTTATGTGCTAAATATATACAAGATTCTAGCATACGCCTAAAATCCCTGCTTATCTGTTAACCCACACAAAATGCATCTATTTTGGGGAGCAAAGAACCACCTGTTGTAAAGGCAAAGTTGAAAAGTTCTCTGGTGCAAAAACTTTTGTGCTTTGCAATGATGCAGAGTTGATACAAAAGCCAACCTGGTCGAAAATTATCATCTTCTTTATTTTCTCTATGCACATTCATGTTCACAGCCGAGTCTTGAGAACATGCTATAGGGATGGGATGCTTCTTGAAGCCTTTATTAGCACCGCATGCTATATTTTGTTATTGTGACACCACAAATATGTAATTTGCTTTTCGCTTGCTGCCTGTTGCAGGGTCTTTTGCTGGTCTAGGCTTCCTTTCATGGTACCTAGCTGGGAAAATCATGGCCTTTGATCGAAAAGGGCACGTCGCAAAACTCTGTATTGTGTTTCTACCTCTACTTGCTGCATCTCTTGTCGCCGTTTCTCGAGTGGACGACTACTGGCACCATTGGCAGGATGTATTTACTGGAGGTCTTCTAGGTTTGTTCTTAAGATTGATCTTATCGATGTTATCATATTTTTATCTCTTTTTTATTTGCTAATTCTTTAATTTTTGAAAATTTGTTGTAAGCCTTTATTTCTTTGTTGTTGCAGGGCTTGTAGTTGCTTCATTCTGTTATCTGCAGTTCTTCGCATCTCCTTTTGTTGTTGACAGTACGTTAATAACTTCAGATACTTTCTCGTGTTTAATTTGACTTCAAACAAACCATTTACTTTCATGGCGAAATTGTGTGATCTGAAATATTCTTCAGAAGCGTAATAAGCTGAATCTAGCTTCCACAGTATTTAAGCTCATTAATCTCGTCTTAATAAACTACCCTTAGCCCTTCTTTCTGTTACTGCTGTTCGATAATCGACATGCTAAATTTGCGGACAATAACTTCAACAGTTTTCAGCTTGATTATATGATTTTGAGAGAACATAGTGAAGATATTCCAATAATGCATGATACTGTGTAAACATCAGATGGTCGGTCGAAGGTGTTAGGAGAGGCATTAAAACAATACAAGATGTTACGATAGATACCATTGTCTAGTTTACGTGCTATGGGCGAACTAACAGATCAGAAAGGATAGGATGAAGTTTTAGGGATGAAGATATAATATACAGGGAAAACTCGAAAGCAATGCATCGAGTAAAAGGTTGTTTGCAGCTTTTGCTCAAATTCTGAAAATGTACAGTAATTCTTATAATAGAACTTTTCGAAGCTGTTGTCGTAAAGATAATCTTTCTTCGATCACCATTTGTTCTTTACGTGGACAATGTGTGTTACATGAGTATTTATTAAGCGAATTTCTCAATCTCATTGCTCTTATGAAGAGCCTAACAAAGGAAAGATGCTGCATTCTTGCAGGTTTCTGGCCTCATGCCTATCTTCAGCAGCTTGCAGAGACTCGTAACGACAGCGAGCTCTCCGCTATCACAAACCACAACAATAGGAGGCCTTCACAGTCCGAAGTCGCTTACGATTCACCTGAACCTCACATCGGGATTGCCATGAGAGACACGAGCCTGATTCTAGACGCTAGCGAAGCCGGCAGGAGGCAATGACTACATTCTGCAAACGAAGTCTACACTTGTTAACAAACCCAAGCTTCCCGGATACGAACACCGACTTTGTGCTTCTCGGTTATCGTACTCAATCCGCGTGGTTTCTTGCTATGTAATTTTTGTTAGTTTCATTTGTAATATTTTTTGTGGTAGTGGTTGGTTTGCGATATCTGGGGCCTTCGATAGTTAGGACGACAATTGTTGTTGTTGCTGTAGTTGGTGAGATTGTGAAGCAGATAAAGATTGTGGATATTTGTTGTGTTCATAGTAAAAGGTTTGGGTTTTTTTTGTGTGTGTGTGTGTGTGTGTGTGTGTGTGTGTGTGGTTATGTTGAATATGCTGCATCTGGTTGTGCTTTATTTGATTAAGAAATAACCTTTTTTTTTCTTTTTTTTTAGAGAGAGGTAGTAGACGTTATCCGCTTCGTTTATTTTATTTAGAAATAAACTTAGCTGAAAGTGTGAATCAAGTAGGATTCGAACTTGGATCTTGGGTCTTTTGCCACTTGTTTTAGGGACGGTCGGTGATTAAGAAATAACATGTTATATTGATTTTGAGGTTTGGTTCCTGGAGATTGACTAAGTTAATGCTGCATGATTTTGAATTCGAAGCAGATTTGGCAGAAAATTTGATGGAAAATTTTGTTCCAATTTGATTTGTTTCGAACTTCCTTAGAAATCATGGTGCATTTGCGACTCCAACTGTTTTTTCAGCTTTTGTTTGGTTCGGAAGTATTTTTTCAGCTTTTGTTTGGTTCGGAAGTAAGTAAAAATTACTTATTCCAAAAATATATATGAGTCTAGATATAAGTAAGAATTAGATCAATTTTATACAGAAATAAAAAAAAAAACGTTTGGATAGATAAGATGGAATAAGAAGAATAATGGATAGTTATAAAAAAAAGATAATAATATTAACCCTCTAATTATATTTGAATTTGAATTAATTTATATTTTAAAATTCAAAAATTTAACTTTTAAATCTTAAATTCCTGAAAATAAATTTAAAATTTGAAATCTCAAATTTTAATTTTCAAATTTTAAATTTAAGATCAAATTTAAATTTGAAAAATACAAAAATATCAAATTTAAATTATAAACTTTAATTTTGAAATTATAAATTATAAATTATAAATATTATAAATATTTATTTTTTAAATGAAAATAGTCCTCCTGTAGGAACTAGCTATTACAGAGATAGGTATAAGCATGGAAATAAGAAAAATAACGTTTGGATGAAAATTGGGTTGTTTTCGGAAATAAGACAAATATTAGGTAGTTTTATATAGAAAATGAAAGTGTTGGTGAGAATAACCAAAAATTACTATTATTAAATAAAGAATTAATATTTGAGTATAAAGGGGGTTTTTTTATAAAGTAACCCTCCAAAATTTTAAAATTAGAGAAATAACCCTGTTAAAATTTTATTTGGGAAAATAACCCTTCTTTCGCCATGTAGGCACCACGTGGAATTTTTGCTATGAAGGCGGTGAATGATTTACCGTCTCTAGATATATATAATGAAGGCGGTGAATGATTTACCGTCTCTAGATATATATAATGAAGGCGGTGAATGATTTACCGTCTCTAGATATATATAATGAAGGCGGTGAATCATTCACCGCCTTCATTATATATATATCTAGAGACGGTAAATCATCTACCGTCTTTAGTGCAAAATATTCTAAGTCCTGAAGATAGATACAGATAAGACGGTGATTCACCGTCTTTACATATATATTATAAAAGCAGTGAATCATTCACCGCCTTCATTATATATATCTAAAGGCGGTGAATCGTTCACCGCCTTTATAGGAAAAATCCAACGAAAAAGAGGTTAGTTTTCCAAATAAAATTTTGATAGGGTTATTTTACCAATTTTACCAATTCTATCGCTATCTCTATCCCGTAACCAAACTGTGCAAATTTTGCGTTTGGGGAACAAGGGGATATATAACACCCCTTATCCCCGGCCGTTATCCCCCTCGACTCCAACCAACCGGGGTCTGAAGGAATTCACGCAACTTCTGGCTGCAGCAGGAATGGCTTCTGCAGTAGCAGTAGCAGTAATAGCAGCAGCTTCTCCGCTCCCCATCCCTCCCAACCCCCACTCCAAACCCACCACAATTACCTCCTCTTCCCACTCCTTGCGATCTCCTTCTCCTCCTCCTCTTAATCTATCCAACAATCAGATCCAGATGCAGATGAAACCCAAAAAACAGATGCAGATGCAACCCAAAAAGCAGATGCAGATGCAGAAGCAGAAACCCAAGCAGATGCAGATGCAGAAGCAGAAACCCTCAATTGCGGAGATCGAAAGGGCTATCGGCGTCGGCACTGACCCGACCTCGTCTTCCTCATTGTCGTCGTCGTCGTCTTTTATGGAGTTCTTGGCGTCGACGCCGATCGGGCAGGCCGAGAGCCCCGCGGAGCGGAAGCTCCGCGAGGCCGCCGAGTGGCTCGTCGACCGCACCGAGGCGCACGCTAGCAATGGTATGTAACTTCTTCTTCTTCTTCTTCTTCCTCTTCTTCTTTTAACTTTTTAATATGGGTGAGGAATCATGGATTTAAGGGAAAGGGAAAGATTCTATTTGTAAAGGCGAATTTTAGGTTAAATAGACTTTCCAGTAAACTGGAGTTCAAGTAGAAATTTACGTTTCTTCTTCTGCTGTTTGTTTTCTTTGTATAGCTGTAGAACTGAAGTTTTTTCAGTTTTGCTGTTTGTATGGTAGGAAGTAAATTACGTAAAATTTGGAGGCGTGGAAAATGGATTAATATATTAATATTTTTTTCTCTTGCTGTTTCTTTTTTTTTTTTTTTTTTTCGTAATTGACTTCGGTCTGCGCCGGCTGAAGTCAATTACACTATTTGTGGAGTTTGAGTTTCGACCGAAAGGTGAAGTTACGGTGAATCGAACAATGAAAAATGAGCATTTACAATCCAAAATTGTTGGCTTAAATGGGCCAGCATCATGCCCCGTGGCGGGAGGCCATGTGGGCCGAGTCATGTTCAAAATGGCGGGAGGCTGAGTTGGGCCGAGTTATGTTCGAAGCAGCGTGAGGTCAGGTGGGCCGAGTCATAATCGAGACTCGTAGGCGCTGTTTCTGTACGCTTTAAGTGAATTGGTTACATATTTGTAACAGCTCGAGCTTTTGGGATTAATGGTTAGCGCCAACGATCCGACAAAAATTACTTTGCGCAAACACACTAGTGTATTTTCACTTTGCAATTTCACACAACAGCAGAGATGCTAATCAGATATATCCAACTTGTTCACCACTAAAAAACTAGACATAGGAGGAGGTCAGGGCGTTGTAATAAAGGCGGTAGCCCAATATTTGGCCGTCCGATATGATCTGTTAGGATTCTGCTTGGGAAGAAATGCACTTTTCGATTATTTTCGGAGATTCAGATGAAATTGTCGCGACTCTGTTTTCGAATTCCATTCGCGCTTACCAGGAAAGTCGGATTAAGATAGACTCAAACTACTAAGGCTATAAATATTGTGCAGAAAAACATAGAAAGGAGACCTTGTTTTCTTCAACATTCAGCTGAGAATAGGGTAGCAGTAGTTTTCTAATTTCAGTCGAACGTAGCAGTAGTCGAAGCCTTAGTTTTGGCACCTTCCTGTCGTTTTGGCTGTAGACTTCACCCTAAGACTATGGCTGAATTTTCGGGTCTCTGTAGTTTCTTCCCTTCGAGCCGAACGTCAACTGAGCCCCTCTGACCAAGTTCAGCCCGAGACAAGTGACCGAATGTAACGTGCTTTATTGAGAGGTCAACTCACAACGGAGAATCCAAACCGAATTTCTTGAGGCTCCACCCATTGAAATTTTCTTTTGAACAATAACAAGCCTTCTTTGTGTTCTTCTTGGCAAACAAAAGGAATATAAAATAAATAATTCTCTTAGCCATTTTACTGCTAAAACAATTGTGTCTAAACCAATCACTTCAGATTCCATTGCATTCATAGCTACTATGATTTGTTTAGTAGATATCCAAGACTCAGCAACTCCTAGAAAAAAGACAAAGTTGGCTTTGCAAATGTTAATAGTGACTTCAGGTGTGACATCCCAAAACATGGGAAAGTGCGAGGGGCTTATATGTGATGAGCATACTGACTGATAACTGGGCTTAAGCATTCTATACCAGCGGTTTAGGGCCCAACAGGTTATTAGTGCTAGCAGGCCGGAGTCGTTACAATTGGTATCAGAGTCAAATAGCTAGTCGGAAGTGTGAGATAGATCTCATATTGCCTAGTAAATCCTGAGCTATATGTGTGATTGGGTGAGGCTTACGAGAACGTTAGGGCCAAAGAGGGGCCACATCGTATAATATGGGAAAGTGAAGGGTTTTTATGTGACAGATATACTAGAGTTAATAACTGAGCTTAAGCATTTTGAATGATGGTTTAGGTCCCAACAAGTTATTTGTGCAAGCAGTTTGTGTTGTTACATCAGGAGAGTCATATATGATTGCCAATAGATGACTAGACCAAGTTGGCGAAAAGTGAAATGTCTGTTTAAAGCTATGAGCACTTGGTTGATTACTTTTGCAATGCTTTCATCACAATCTTGAGCCCGCTTATCTGCAGGAACACCAGAAGTTCCTTGGTAATCATACATCTTATATGTGGGTTATGAAACTCAAATCTGGCAGGAAAATTGAAACCAATTCGTGGATAACATAAAATAACTTTTCCATTTGAAATGTTTAACTCTTCCCACTCTTTCACTTTTTTGGGCTACAAATGCACTTACTTGATTACAACTAAATTTCATGATGGTCTAACATTAATAAGCTTGGTTACTTTGGTTTCGGTTGCTAATGATTGTTTTACAGTACGATGATGTGCAAAATGTTCCGTAACATCAATTCTACAACCACTTCTATTATTCACTGACAACTATAAGTCCGGGCATAACTAAAAGAAAAAAGAAAAAAAAAAGAAGGAACACCTATGATTGACAACATCGTCCAGTTCATCTAAAATGCAATATTTTAGTTCTGTATTCTGTGTACTAATGCTTATTGTTAGTTATTTTCTTGTCTTCTTTTTTTGCCCCTCATGTTCTCCCACTGTACCATAGAGAATCTTGCTATCTAATAATCTCTATTAATCCCTGTATTAGTCTTTTCACGTGTCATGTTATTCTTAATCTATCCTTAATTTTTGTACACAGGGGCCCGTCGTGGGTCCCACCTATAGTTGTTTCAAGTTGAATCCATCTGGTGCTTTCTATTCCTCTGACCGGTGGGTCCCACCTATAGTTGTTTCATGTTGAACCCATCTGGTGCTTTCTATTCTTTTGACCGGTTCTTCATGTGAAACCCCAGATAGTTCTATATATAAGATATAATATGGCTAAAATTTTTAAGCATTTTGGGTGGTGACTAGACCCAAAAGGTTAAGAGAATTAAGCGTGTTAAGACGGTAGTAGTCCTAGGATAGGTGACCACCTAGGAAGTTGGGGCTTCACATTAAAGAGCCCAACTGTGCAATGATAATTAGCCCATCTATCATCTTCATCACTGTTTTAAAATGCATGTTTTCGTCATGTTAATTTAAAGTTTCTTCCTACAAATATGTTGGCCATTCCTTAAGTTTTACTATGAAATGAACCTCTTGTTTTTTTTCACTTTTTTGCATACATCGCCTATTGATCTGTGATCTCCTCTAGAAGACGTTCGGCTATAAAATATTAGAGGAAGGATGAGAGAAGAGACATTGGCCAAAATTAAACATTTCCTTTTAATTTTATTAATTCTTCTTAACAAAAAAAAATTCGAGGGTCGTATTTATATAATTCCAAAATCCTACTGCGTCTGGGATGGAAAAGAATCCAAAATCCTACTCTGAATAAGAGTGGTACTTTTCAGGATCCGTACTTTCTTTTTTGGAAAGTTAAGTCCAACAATATCGTACCTGGAAAGAGCATATCAAGAATATCAAATTTGACTATCAGGTGAAATCCTAGTTCTCTATGGATAAAAAAATATTCATGGTCAAGTCAAATTATGGCCACAATTTTGGGGGCCTAAATGACCTCAAAACACCCTGAAACACATATGGAACTTGTAGTATCGTGTACTAAGTTCCATTGCCGGAGCCTAGAATAAAAGATCGTCTTGATCGGAGCCCGTATGTGGAAAATATGCCTTTCGAACAATGTTGATGTCTCAACCGAAATCAAACTCAACCACTTAGATCCTCCTGGATCACCCATTGTAGTTGATTTTGGCTCCACTTATTGTCCTTTTTTTTTTCCTTTCTATTGAAAAGAAAACTTATTGTTCTTTTTCTATGGTATATATATTGTCGATCAATATATTCACTTTAGTACTAGACAAAGATACGAGCAATTTGGTGCTTTGCTTAAAAGAAATTTAAATCTTAGTAGCACTTTGCAAGAAGTATTTCTAAGTAATATTTGTTGTTCATGCTTATAACAGAAATTTTTTTTTTTTTTTCCTTACTCCGAATCAGCTAGCTTCTTCACTTGCCTGTTTCATTACAGCATGTTACAGTTCAAGGTCACAGAGAACGCTGCAATCGGTAGATACAATTTAATGTAGTTTTCATTTGAAAAAATCGATCCTAACTGAATTCCTTAAGCTTCTAAGACTAGCAGGCACGGTTGCCTTAGTTTACATTTCTACTCTTGAAGCTCATTTAAGGGGAGGGTAACAATTGCTTTACAGTGTAAATGATGCGCAGAATGTTCCGTAACATCAATGCTGCGACCTTTCTGAGTCTCAATCTGACCACCATAGAGTCTCAACTTACGAAGAACAAGAATGTTTGTTATTGACATCATTATCTGGTTCATCTGACCTACGTCCAATTGTACATACGATCATGTAGCGCATCTATCCTCTTCACTCTGTTTACTCCAGATCAGCAAATGTGCAATCGATCTGGTGCTCTGCTTAGAATTGAAATCAATTTAAATTTCCACAGCACTTGACAAGGAGATTATGTTTCTTCAATTTATTTTTGCAAGTTTAAGCTGTAAAAGCGAAAGTTTGTTTTCCTCATGCATCACCCAGCTTGCTGTTACTGTTTCAGTACTATATTACAGTTCGAGGTCATGTTGAACAAAGTTAACATTTTGAGAATCAGAATAAGACTTGGAAACTAGGGGTGGCAATCTAGCTCGCTGTTCGCGAGTCAGCTCGTGTTCGGCTCGAAATGAGCTCGAGATCGGCTCGCTCGTTTAGTAAACGAGCCGAACACGAGCTGAATTTTTCAACTCGTTTAATAAACGAGCCGAACACGAGCCGGGGTCAGCTCGCTCGTATTCGGCTCAATAACACCTCGAATACATATATTTTATATTTATATAATTTATTTAATTTATATTTTTATATATAAATAAATAATTATATATAATATATATTTTTATTATTTAATTTTTAGCAAAATAAAAATATAAATGCGAGCTTAATTATAAAAAGACTTATTTGTATATAAAGTTTTAACTATTAGATCAAAGTCTAATGGATAAGATTTTATAAATTTATTTTTTAATATATTTAATCTTTTTTTTTATTATTGTTCGTTGGCCAGCTCGTGAGCATTAAACGAGCCGAACACGAGCCAAATTTTTCAGCTCGATACTTTAATGAGTCAGCTCGTGTTCGGCTCGTTTAATAACAACGAGCCGAACATGAGCCGACCCCAGCTCGTGTTCGGCTCGTTTACACCCTACAAGTCACCACCCTCAATAATCCCTCCAAAAAGTTGAGTAAATGGGTAAGTTAAAAAAAAGAAGAAGGATAAGAAGAACTAATATCAACTTTATTCGCCTTTCATCAAGGCCCATGTGAGTAGGCTTAAGCTTTTTTTTTTACCTTACTTATGGTTGAGTGATGTTTAAATCGAACAAAACTTAGTACTTCATCTCAATCTATTACTACTTTTTGGGTGCATTTATTCAAGGATTCACATCTTCTTGGTTATTAGTTACTGAGATACTAAATACAAAGTTATCTAAGGTATTTCTTTTTCCCTAAATTCTTTGTACAGGGCAGCGAATTCTCATGGTGGTTTGTCTGAAGATCTTACCTGTGTGGATCCTGCTCCTCGCAGTTGCATCTGGGGTTGTAAGGCTCCCATTCCACATCCCATTCGTCGATGACCTGCTCTCTTGAACAATCATCATTAAGAGTTAATTTTCCCTTTTCATGCTGAGTTTTTGAATAATTGTAACTTGTACATACTACATAGTCATCTGGAAATTAAAGTAGATGTTCTCGGAACTGCCAAATTTACTTCTTTCACACTTATGTATTACAAATGGCTGTGAGGAGGAAGTTTTCCACAATATTAATTTGGTGGCCATTTTTGTAAGTTAATCTCTTTACATTTACACTTTGTTGTGGTTGTATGTTTGTAAGAACACTCTCTGTACTTGTGCGATGCCGTGCAAATACAGGGGAGACTCTGTCCGTGTGTACAGTGGTCTCTCTGTATTTGTGGCAGTTCTGACATGTCCTTGGGGGTCAGGGTTTTAAAAAAAAAAAAAATTTCCGCTGTTTTTATACTCACCTCCTGGGAAGTTGGGGCGTCACAGATGGTATCAGAGACAGGTTACCAGCCGGAAGTGTGAGATGAGTCTCGGCTGAGCCAGGGTCTGGATGACGGGCTAGCGAGACGAGTCTCACATCGCACAGTACTTGTGAGTCGAGCGACGAGGACGTCGGGGCTTAAAGGAGGGGAGACTGTGAGACCCCAGATAGTCCTATATATGAGATATAATAGGGCTAAACTCTTAACCCGACTTAAGCATTTTGGGTGGTGGCAAGACCCAAGAGGTTAAGAGAGTTAAGCGTGCTAGGATGAGAGTAGTCCTAGGATGGGTGACCCCCTGGGAAGTTGGGGCGTCACAATTTTAGAGTTTTTTTCTTTTGAATGTGCCCCACTTTAGTTTGGGGTTTCCGGACTATTGGACCTACAAAAATTTTTTAATTATGAAAATGTGAAATAACCGTTATACTCTAAAAGCTTAAGCTGTTAGAGAATGATATTTATGTACACGTTTGGGCTCAAGACTCTTTGCAAGGCCGATGACGCGGATTTGAAATAAATGGAAAAAAATTAATGGTAGAAGCCTGGTGTGACTCAAACTCAGAATCTCTTGCTTTGCTACCATATGATAACCATTATACTTTAAAAGCTTATAAGAGGTTAGAAAACGGTCTTTATACACTTTTATATTTAACAAAAAAATAGGCATCCATAACTTTTATTTGTAAAAGTAGGCCAATAAGCGGTGAATAACTTACGGCTTTCTAAATACGGTAAATTATTTACTATTTTTAACTAACTAATATATTTTCTGCATCTAAACTTCGGAAAATGTATAGTATTAAACATTAAAAATAATTTTAATGCTTTGAAAAAAGCGGTGAAGGATTTATCGCATTTAGAAAGCAAAAATTTATTCATCGTATAAGCCTAGTTTTGCACATAAATCTTTTAGAGAGCTATTTATAAAATTATAATATTTTTTAACCCTATTAATAAAAAAATTCCTTTAGTTCTCCATGCTTCTAGAGATAGAATATTCATACTTATTTCTTGTTCAAATATTCAAATTGTCGAGGGTGTTTTCTTACTAGAAATTGTATATGCTTTAAAAAGAGGAAAAAATGTATAAAACTTACCTCAACAACTATTATTTGTTTTGATCCGACTACCTAATCATTAAAAATTTTGATTTTTGCTATTTAACCCTCTTAATTTAGTTAATTTGAATAAGTTCATGACTTTTAACTTTAAAATTCGAATACATCATTTATCTTTATGAGTTTAATTAATATAATTTATATACTTCATTTAACTAGAAATTTATTAAAGTAAGGAATAAGCTTAAATTTTGTATAAGAAGAGTCATTAAATGATTTAAATTAAACAAATAGAATGGCATATCTCTTTATCTTCTTAATTATTCTTTTAATATTTTTTTATTCATGATCCGGTAATAATATAAAAACAGTTGAAATCCGGTAATACTATAAAAACAGTTGAAATGGCCTCTACAAACTTTAATCTATAGAGCTTATTTGAATTACCTCTAAAAATATTAATACTTAGAGATGGTTTGAACCATATCTACAAATATTATTATGTGAAAACAATAGATATCGGTGGTTCAACCGCTACTATCTTAAAAATGTAGTAAAAAATATTTTAATATTTATTTTGATCTGTATTTATGAGCAGAAATTTATAAATTTATTGACAATCATATTATCTTAAATATAAACACAAATCAAATATTTTATTTCTCACCAAAAAAATAAAACAATAAAGATAATTTACCATTTAATCAAAAAGATATACTAAGAGCACAAGAAATAAAACAATTTTCAAGCAGAAGCAAACCAATTTTTTAACATGTCATCCAAAACACAATCTCATTCATTATAATCTATTCAACTATAGCAACATATTAAATAAAAGAACGTTTAAAAAATTTTAAACATAGCCAATAGTTGAGTTTTCAATAGTTTATAAAAATTTGATCAGTACAGTGATTTCCTTCACTTGTAGACTCATGACTTCCATTCGATGATTGATGTTTTGAAGAAAATACATCAATTAGATTAATATCACTACCTACAAAAATTATTAATTATACTAAAGTACAAAACTATTCAAATATATTATTAGTAATAACTTGCTATTAAGTTGGTATATTATATGGAACCAAAATAACTGGCCATACGCTATAAGATGTGCTCATATTTCCAAAAGGATTGAAACCGTCACTTGCTAACCCCATTCTTACGCTACGTGGATCCGTAGCAAACGATGGGTGCAAATCATCAAAAGATTTCCAAGCTATCGAATTAGCCGGATGCCTCAATATCCCATCACAGTAACGTTGCTCCTTATGCCATCGCATTTGAGAAGTAGTTTTAGATGACATGTACAATCTTTGCAACCTTGGCGTTAATGGAAAGTAACGCAAAATCTTTGGGGGAATTTTTTTTTCAATCCCTGATTCTAGAACATCATTGTCTTTTCCCTTCGTGTCACTATATTTCCATCTAGAAGTATTGCAATTTGGACAATTTTCATAATTTTCATATTCTTTCCAAAACAGAATATAATCATTCTTACATGCATCAATATTAATATAGTCCAAACCGAGATCACGAGTATATTTTTTTGCTTCATAATAATTCTTAGGAAGTGATTCACCGATTGGAAGAGCTCTTTTTAGTAAATGAAGCAATGCCGTAAATGATTTGTCACTCCATCCATTAAGGCATTTAAGTTGTAATAAATTTACAATAAACTCTAATTTAGAGAACTCTTTGCATCCTGGATATAGTTCTTGCTCAGCATCCAACAATAAATGGTAAAATTTCTTTGCTGCCTCATTTGGTTCCTCCTGATTGTGATCAATAAAATCCATATTTGCATCTTCCATTCTACCTAAATCATACAAAAGTTCATGCATGTTATCATGGTTATTTTCTTCTTCTTCCGGTTCATTATCATCGTCTGCACTTTCATTGTTTTGATCTATATATTCATCCCCATGGCAGAACCACCATTTATAATCCCTTAGCATCCCGTATAGAATAAGGTGAGAGTACACAATATTGTGAGTTTGGAAAGTGGCATTGCAACATTTGTAACAAGGGCATCGAATTTTGTCTGCTCTTGAAGCATGTGCAAATGCAAATTGGAGAAAATTATTGACCCCATTCACATACTCTGAACATCGTCTATTCTCTATATCAATCCAGGTCTTATCCATTATTCAAAGTACTGCATTCCATATAATAATAAGAGAACAACATCAAATAATGCCAACTTAATAATTGAACAAGCTATCTAAGAAGTGAGTAGCTTTTGTATAACATGAAAAAATTGATAGTAGGATTGCTAGAAACTTAAGTTACAACTAAAAATTAATCATAGTGAACCCAAACAATCAATGAAAGTGGCCTTAAATTTGTCTTAATAAAATAGATGTTCTACAAAAATTCAGTGACAAGAAAGTGTGAATATGCGTTATATAATTGTAAAAGAAAAAATCTCGTTCGACTATAGGAAAACAAATTTGCCAAATACACCCAATAGTATCTAGCATTTCGATACAATAATTGTGCCGTAATCTATAATCAAGTTAGTATAAGCTAAATAACACAAAGAGCAATTTAGCAAAATATAAAATAGGGCCATCTCTTTTAATTCAAGATTAAACCATACACGTCATATTGCTTACTAATCAAGAAAATGGATAATACTAATATAAGACCAACAATTTATAAACAAGCAAACACTAAAATATCAGAAATATAAGAATAAATTAAAAAAGAAAAGTAATACCCGGAGAAAAGTACAAGGCTAGAGAGAAGGCAGTAATTTATCCTTTTTGCCACGACAAAATAACAACCCTTTGTCGTTCTCGCTCACTGCCTTTCCTTTAGCGCTAGCAATAAACATCAACAGATTCTCTTCCTGTTATCTTCCCACCAATATTTTCAGCCCTATTCCCACAAAAAAGAAAGGATAGTTGGATAAATGTCTAATATTGCTTAATTCAGATATCCGGTTGGTGTAAGTTAAATTTCAATTTTTAGGTGTTATGAGCTGAAATTGAAAGGATTCATGGAATTTCGTTAAGTTTCTTAATTCCAGACTTTAGTTCAGCGAATCCATGATTGGAGTGGTATATCTCACTTTCTTCTCTACTTGAATTGAAGTTGAGAAGCTTGAATAACACCCCGCTCAACTGACAGTAAGATAATATGAGCTAAATTCTAGTGAATTTCAGAATTGTTATGCAAATTCCAGCAAGGATCCACTTTGATTGTTTGATTAGTGTAGCTTCTTCCTTGCTAATTTGCAGAACTTCCTTGACTAATTCCAGCTGGAATTTGGATTGAAAAGAGGTGCGCTTGGGCCGAGTCCCTACCGTGGTTGGAATAGCCTCTGTATAATGTGCTAATGACAGCGGCATGATTAATTTAAGGGTTAAATGCATACAGGTCCCTACAAACATTGCCAATTGCGGAAATATCCCTTCAAAACGGAAACTTCGTAAGTTGTCCCTGCAAAAGTTCAACGTTATGCAGATATGTCCCTCCCGTTAAAGACCGTTAGAAAATTTTTATTAACCATGATTAAAATACTTAACCATGGTTAATTATAACGAAAAATTATGGTTTTACCCCCCTTCTTCTTCATCCTCTTCTTCTTTCCTCTTCTTCGTCGCCGGCGACGACGGCGAGGGCGGTGGCAGCGAGGGCGGCGGCGGCGAGCAAACCCTCTCCCTTTTCTTCTTCCTCTTCTCTCTTCCTTTTCCCCTTTTTTCTTCCTCTCCCTCTTCCGTTTCCCTCTTCTTCGTTGCCGGCGAGGAAGAAGATGCGGCGAACCCATCTTCCTCTCCCTCTTCCTCTCCCCTTTTCTTCTTCCTCTCATTCTTTCTCTTCCTTCTTCTTCGTCGACGGCGTACCCGACCCCGCGCCGCCGCCGCCAACGTCCTCTCCGGCAGCCCAAAGAGGAAGAGAAATGAATTGGAGGGATATATTCGCGAGGGCAAAATAGTCATTTCACAAGAAACTGTTAAAAAATAAACAGTTCTTAACGGATGTTGACCAGAGGGACATATCTGCATAATTTAGAACTTTTGCAGGACAACTTACGGAGTTTCCGTTTTGGAGGGATATTTCCGCAATTGGCAATGTTTGTAGGGACCTGTATGCATTTAACCCTTAATTTAATTGGTGATGTGCCTTTCTTCTTTCTTTTTTATAGACTAGTAGTGACTAACAAATCAATTAGAATAAATTGAAAATGAGCCATGCTGTCATGTTGGATGTTGAATATCTACTTTTTGAGTGCCAAAACTGTGATTTGTCACGTCCTCGTAAATGTTTGACAAAAACAAACTAAATTAATGGCACAAATGATTACAGGTTTACCATTCTAGTGGTTTTATAATTTTTTGTCATGCTACATATTTCCCTTTGTTTAATATATTTTTTGTCATGTATATATCTTGTTAGTTCTGATGTAATTGTTATCACAAATTGGAGATAATCTGTTTGACCTTTGGTTCTGCTTACTCATCTTATGAGTGGTACTCTTAGAATGGTTGTGATGATACCAAAGAAACAATATACCATACAGATGCAAGAATTCTATGTGATTGATTGAATTGTGTACTTCTTTTATTATATTTAATTAGTCGTTTGATATTTGAGAGTTTTCAAAACATACTTTTATTTCTGTAGTTCTAATTGAATTGAATGATTTGTATGGAATATTGACTTAAGCTATATGTTCAGGGTGGTTACTAAATGATTAAGGAAAATTTGCTTCTAAATGCAGTTGCATGGAGGGATGTGCAAACAACTCAGTGGAGTTGTTTATAAATTTTTGGGCATCTTTCCCATCTTGAAAGCTACAAAACCTGCAAGCAAGTCTGGCATTCAGGCATTGTGTTCGTTGCACATAGCTCTTGAGAAGGCAAAACATTTGCTCCAACATTGCTCAGAATGCAGCAAGATTTACTTGCTAAGGTTCCTAGTCTATTAATTTGTGACACCCCAATAGTCCCACATCGGATGGGAATGGGTTTGTCATTGGGTTTATATGAGACTTGGACACTAGTAATAATAACTGGGCTTAAGCATTTTGGGCCGGTGGTTCGGCCCAACGAGTTATTATTGCTAGTGGGCTGGGTCGTTATATAATTGGTATCGAGCCGGTTCACCAAATTTGGACATGTGTGGCGAGTCTCTACTGAGCTGGGAGTCTGGATGATGCTAGTGAGACGAGTCTCACATAGCCTGGTGATCTTGGGCGTGTGTGTGATTGGACTGACGAGGACGGGGGGAGTTTGTGACACCCCAATAGTCCAACATCGGATGGGAATGGGTTTGTCATTGGGTTTATATGAGACTTGGACACTAGTAATAATAAAGCGTTTTGGGCGGTGGTTCGACGAGTTATTATTCTTATTGGTGATAAGAAATTGGTAAAATTTACTTGGTAAAATCAATTATTTATAAAGGAAAAACTTAGCAATCTAGAAACTATTTTTAGTATATTACTTTTTTTTTCTAAATAAAACTTATGCTCTATAGAAAATAATACTTAGAATTTTAAAAAGTCTTAGGGATTCAAGTTTATATAAAAAATTAATAATGAGACTAATAATGTATAAAAAAACTATCTAAATTATTAATCAACCCTGGCAATAATTTTTTTTTTTTTGTGAGTAAAACAGGGATATACCCCATTTGGGATGAAATCAAACAAAACAAAACAAAACAAAATGACAACCCCTTTGGCAGATCTTGGTCCCCTACTCATAAGGACGAGAAGCAAACTAAGGGAAATAAAACGAAACGTCAACACCTTATGCAGATCATGATCCCCTACACAATGAGCTCGGCAAAACTGCAGCTCAAACCCAAAGCACTAATAATGAGACAAAACCTAGCACTAAAAATTATTAATCAACATCTTGAACAACCAAACATCTTGAACAGGAATAAAAAAGAACACTGGAAGGGAAAGACTCAAAATTAGCACTAAAAATTATTAATCAACATCTTGAACATTAATAATGAAAATAATGAGACAAAACCAAACATCTTTAACAGAGCACTAAAAATTATTAATCAATAAAGAACATAAAAAAAAACAAACAAAAGTGAACCTCGTGCAAAAAAACATCTTGAACATTATGAACTTTGTGAATAAAGTTAATAATGTGATTCTATATTTTCATGAGATTTTTTTCAACAAAAATTTTAAAAAAAAGCAAAAAAATTTAATTAAAGGAGTGGGAGGAGACCTTGAGCAAACAAAGCTTGGTTGCGCGTGAAAAACGAGCAAGGGATCATACATGACGCAATGCGCGCAATGGGGTAGTCGACAGCCTCGTGGATCCACGCGGCGCGCGCAACGGGGGTGGAGACGGGCCTTGCTCTGCCTAAGTTACAGGCAAAGGGCTGCGATTAGAAAGGGGCGCGCACAACGGGGGTGGAGAAGGGCGCCCTTGCTCTGCTGGAGTTATAGCAAAAGGGCTGCGATTAGGAAGGGGAAGGAAAGAGATGAAGGATCCATAGAGCAAATGAGAGAGAAGGAGAGAGAGAAAGAGGGGTAGGTGGGGAGGTCTAATCAAGTTCAGGGTTTATTTTTTAAAAGTATATTATATTTTCTGTAAAAACGTTTCGTTGGCGCGCACTAAAAAAAATTGGCGGTAATTTTTTTTGTGGCCATATATTGTAAATGACCACAAAATAGTATAGAATTTCTGGCGCCACAATTTTCTCTTCACTTTTTGTGACCAAATATTATAGGTGGCCACAAAAGTCTAGCAAATTTGTGGCGAAAATGAAAAAATCCCTGCAATCTGTATTTTAAAATTTATGTGAAGATCAGTAGTGAAAAAAATTAAAATTTCCCACAAAAAGTAAGTATATTGTGGGATAATCAAATTGGCCACAAAAAATTCTCCACAGAAGCTTATATTTCTTGTAGTGAGTGTCCATAGGACCACCGCCCTCTGCATCCAAATCATCCAGGTCTCTGAAAAAAATTCCGAAAATCACCTTAAAAAAATACTACACATCAACATCTACATCTACGTAACTAAGCCTTGATCGTAATAAAATCCTATCGATTCCATCCTAAAATTTGCTTCTTTCAAATTGTTCAACAATGCACACAAATTAGACAAAAACAGATGAAACAATTTTTTTGTAAAAAAAGAAAAGAAACAGATCGAGATCGTACTCTCCACGGGGACGACGTCCTTGGGGCCATCATGTGTCTTCTCCTCCTTCGCCTCCTCCACCTCCGACTTTTTCGATAACTCCTTTCCCATTTCCGATCGCTTAATCTCCTACTCCTCCCCCTAAATCCACCGACGAAGCACTAATTTCAATGGAGAACTCCGAATTTTTCCACTATTTATGAGTGGCAGTCGCGGGATCTTGCGGATTGTAAGGAGCAGGATCTCCAGCGATATTTGTCGCCGATTTTGCAGGATTTGAAGGCACGAACATCAGCACTGCCCGATTTTGTGGGATTTGATGGCACGGAGAGGGCAGAGGTCCAAAACCATAGAGAGGAGAGGAGAGGAGAGGAGAGGAGAGGAAAGAGAGAGAGAGAGAGAGAGAGAGAGAGAGAGAGAGAGAGGGGGAGGGGAAGGGGGTCTACGGCGGATTGGTTCGTATAGTGCTTACTCGAGGCGGAGGTAGAGGCGGAGGCGGCGCGTAGGCAACGGAGGCATACGGGAGAGAAGGAGAGGGAGAGAGAGAGAGAGAAGAGGAGAAAATGAGCACGGTCCGAAAATGCGGAGAGGGGTTGAGGCTTCGCCCTTTAATGTAACTGGAGAGGATTTTTTTTTTTTTGGAAGGAGAGATATCTTGGGAAAAGAAAGAATTTTTTTGAAAAGAAGCTGGTCCACCCTTGGGAAGGAGCCTATTTTGGAAAAAGAGAGAATTTTTTGGAAAGAAGCTGGTTCACCTTGGGAATGCCTTAATTATCATATTAAGAGAGACCTAGGGCACAGGACCTAAAGAGAGAGAGAGAGAGAGATGAGGGATACGGAGAAACAAAGCAAAAAAAAAGTGCATGACGTGGAAGCATAAGAAAGTGCCACATATACCTTTAGAGACTGTCAAATTATGTATTTGTTAAGGATACTTGTGTGTATATATATACTTATAGGTAACGGTGAGAGTAGTGTTGAATTGTTTGTAATTCTGCGTACTGCTTTTAGATGTATTTGAAATTGAGCACATTGATTTGAATCTCCACCGTTGGATGCTATTAAATTCAAAATTGATGGTATTGGTATTCACAACATGAAAAACGCTATTCTAGTCTGAATCGGTTGTAATATTTAAAATTACTTGCATATATATTATAAATTTAAATATACATCAAACATTCATATATATAGTTTAGGGTTAATTGCATACTCGTCCCTATAAACATGGTGAATTATAGATATATCCCTGTAAAGCTCAATTTTCATAAGTTATCATTGCAAAAGTCATAATGTATTCAGATATGTCCCTATCGTTAACCTCCGTTAGAGAAATTTCATTAATCACAGTTAAAATATTTAATCATGATTAATTAATAATGTGAATTGATAATTTTGCCCTTCTTCTTCTTCTTTTTCCTCTTCCACTTCCACTTCCTCTTCCTCTCTTGCTTCTTCTTCCTCTTCTTCTTCATATCCTCCTTTTCTCCTTCTTTTTATTCTTCTTCTTCTTCGTCGTCGTCGTCGATGATCCGATCATCATCGCCGTCGTGGTGCTCGCGTGGGCTGTCGTCACGGGCGCCTCCGACGGCATCAGTCACACCTTCGCCTTCCGTCTCTTCCTCGTCCTCGTTGGCCACAACCCCGATAAGCTCCGTAAGGTCGTTGTCATCGCCGCCGCCGTCGCCGTCCGCTCCCACAACCTAAAGAGGAAGAGTGCAAGGGCAAAATTGTCATTTCACAACTCTATTATTTAAAAATTAACAGCTTTCTAACGAATCCTAACCAGAGGGCCCTAAACCCTAAACCCTAAATCCTAAATCCTAAACATATCTGAATACATTAGAACATTTGCAAGAATAATTTATAACAGTTGAGCTTTGCAGGAATATATCTGTAATTCACCACATTTGTAGAGACGTGTATGTAATTAACCTTATAGTTTATAATGTAAAATTAATTTAGATTCGAATCAGGATCAAATTCGATACATATAAAATTCAAATTTATAACCAGATTTTAAAAAAAAAAAAGCACCTTGCGGTTGCTCGCCCCCAAATATGTTGGCCTACCGGCAAGTATAAAAAAAAATACCGATTACTCAAAAATTTACAAATAAATATTAGGAAAAACTTCAAATACCCCCTTGTGGTTTCACTCTTTCTCATTTTAGTATCCCGTGGTTTAAAGTGTATCAAGTTAGTACCCTACGGTTTTACACTTTCTCACTTTAGTACCTTGTGGTTTAAAGTGTATCAAGTTAGTACCCTATAGTTTCACACTTTCTTACTTTAGTACCCTGTGGTTTAATATTTCATTAAGAGAAAAATAAAACCACAGGGTACTAACTTGATACAAAAATAAAACGACATGGTACTAACTTGATACACTTTAAACCACAGTCCACAGGGTACTAAAGTGAGAAAGTGTGAAACCACAAGGTACTAACTTGATACACTACACTTTAAACCACAGGGTACTAAACTGAAAAAGTGAGAAATCACAGGGGGTTGTTTGAAGTTTTCCCTTCCAAATAACTCAGGGGTAGGGTGATCCGCCCGGCAATCGGCCAACCCGGTACGGCTGGGGAATCCCTTCCGAGCGCTGCGAGTATTCCACGAGCCCCACCCACCGCCACAAAACAGAAAAGGGGGAGAAAACTGAAAAAGCGAAAGTGATGCTGCCGGCGGCAATCTCCGCTGCTCTCTCGTCCGCCGGCGCCCTCTCGCGCCTCCCTTTCTCCTTCCCCTCGCTGGCCGGAAGAAACCCTAAACCAAGAACGATGCCGTCCGCCCGCCGCGCCGCCCTCGCCTCCGCCTCTTACTCCGCCGCCGGCAGCGATGACGGGTCCCAGCCGAAGCCCTGGCTGTTCGTCGGCCTCGGCAACCCCGGCAAGTTGTACCACGGCACCCGCCACAACGTAAAATCCTTTTCTTTTTTTTTTTAAAAAAAAAATTAAAAATTTTGATTTTTGTATCTAATTTTTTAATTTGTTTGATTTGAGTCCGTCAAGGTTACTCCCACTTCAAAATTTAAGCTGATTACTTACTTTAATGAATTTACTTACAGTTGCGTGAATTGCATGAAGTATACTAACTAAATTTGTAAAGATAAATGACACATTTAAATATTGCTGATTCAAATCAAATAAATTGAAAGGCTGGGTAGTAAAATCAAAATGGTCCGTAGTTCAGATAAGTTCGGTACGTTTTTACCAAAAAGTAATAAAAGTTTAAATAATAAATATATATATCAGTGGGCCTAAACCTAATAGTCTTAAGTGATGAGTTTCATTAGATATAGAGCTTCCTAACATTCTTCATCCTCTTCTCAATTCTTGCTGTGTTTAGGTGGATTTGGCGTAAAAGTTGATGCAGCAATGTAGGAAAAATTGTGAATTTGCATGCGAATTTGTGTTTCTAGGCTCGGCTGTAGTAATTTGATAAACGGAAATGTGGGTAGATGGAAGGGAAGTGGGTTTTAGCTAGTTTGTGAAGTTTGGAGAGAGGGAAAGAGGGATTTACAAAAAGGTCGGTGTAAGGAAGCAGTTAAGAACTTTCATTTTCTTTTTCCCCCGAGCTAAGAGGGAAGTGCGTATTAGGTATGCTGTGAATTTGGTTTGAGCACAAGCACTAGTGAGAGTAAGAGTGAGTGAGCGAGAGAGGGAACTTTAAGTGCATATTAGGTAGTCTGTGAATTTGGTTAGAGCACAAACGAGAGTGTGAGCACGCGCACCTATGAGAGAGAGAGAGAGAGAGAGAGAGAGAGAGAGAGAGAGAGAAGGAGAGAGAAAGAGAGAGAACAAGAAAGAGAGAGCGAAAGTGAGAACAAGAAAAAGAGAAAGAGTACGCGCAAGAGAGAGAGGGGGAGAGAGAGAGCAAACAAGAAAGAGAGTGAGCCTGCGCGCGTGCGAGAGAGAGTGAGAGAGGGGGGGAGAGAGAGTAGCTGGTCCAATTCGAGCGAAAGAGTTATTTGACCTTTTTAAAGAGTATCAGACCTCTTCATTTCTAGAGATGAAATTTGGCTATTATTTCGGTTGCATCTGGATGGCCCTGTCCCTTGGAGTCCATTAGGACAAATTTTAGGTTTATTAGGTAGGCCAAAGTATTTTAGGGACTACACCAACCTCACAAGTGCCAGTGCCTACGCCAATATAGTTGTTGCAACCTTCCTGGTCACTAAAATGGGAGCTTGACGACTAAGGATTATTAAGTGTTACAGCTTTGAAGAGACAGAAAAGAGTCAGTGGTACAGACACTGATGATCAAAAGATTGAAGAATCAAATTCCAGTGAAGACCAACAAAAGGAGGACGCCTTTCCTATAATGCTTAGCATCACTCGGGACATATAATAGATCAATCGCAAAAGGGCATGTCAGATTGGTTAGATCAGATTAAGGGCGTTTGTAATTTTTTAAAAGATGTTAAAAGAAAAATATTGTTGGTGAGTTTTTGCTTGGACTACGATCTAGCTTATGTGTTCTATGGCTTCCAATGAAGACATCGTCCAAGTGAAGGGCTAAAATGTGTAAGAGAATCAACCTTCAATGTGATCATGCTATCTGAAATGTTTGATCATGGTGTGATATTTAAAATATGCAACCACTCATGACATATTCTTCTGTACGTCTACGCCTTCTGATTCTATCTATGGACTAAGAATCTAAGATATATAATATAAGGAGCGGTACCATTTGTTTCTTTATAAAAATTGTTTCGAAATATCTCTTTCTTTATGGAAGCCTGTGAATAGTTTTTGTTGAAATTTCCTGACAGGTTGGGTTTGAGATGATTGATGTTATAGCAGAAGCTGAAGGGATATCTTTGAGTAGCATACAGTTCAAGGCAATGCTTGGAAAAGGTACTTTCTTTTTTCATATGATTAAACCTACTTAACTTTGTAGATAGTTAGGCCAGAACATGTCTATTCAATATTACCATAAAAGGAGATATGGGTAATTTTATCTTTGGTGATACAATTACGATTTAGTCATTGCATGTCGTTGGTGATTTTGTATAAATATCATTTTCTTGCATCCTATCCTCCAATGGTGTAAAAAACAGTTAGCATCAAGCAGTTATGCTCAAGGTTTTAAGTGCCCGTCGGCACGGGCCGTATCCACCGTGCCGTACCGTGCCAACAAAATACCGGTACGATACAGACCCGTGCCGATGGCACCTCAAAACCCTTTATTTTTTAAATTAGTAAGTAATTTTCTCAATAAAGTTCAAAAGATGTGATAAAAAGACATAATAAATAGTTAGAATATTTTGTTGCTAAAGAAAATAAGTATTTCATGCTATTATGTATCGGCACACAAGAATTTTTCTCACCAGCACGCATCGGCACGGCTCGGCACGCACCGTGCCGTACCGTGCCAGCAAGTTTCCGGCACGACCCCGTGCCACGGCACTTAAATCCTTACTTATGCTATAAAACTCAATCTTTTGCCTTCTTTCCTGCCACTTCTTGCTCTTCATTTTTATGTCTACGTTGCTTCTCTTAGAGCTATTATGCTAATTTGGACTATTCCTAATTGCAAAAGTGATTTTCCAGTACTAGTGCTACATAGGCTATATATGATATTATGATGTCATGACCACAACGAGTAGCTTGGAATGAACTTGTATATTGAGGCTTAAGTTGGCACAGTAAGCTTTTGCTTTCTTAACTTTCTGATTTTATTCAGCTCATCAACTATTTTAGTTGCTATTTATCCCCCAGGTTATTTCACCTACATTTCTTGATGCAGTAAAGATGCAACCGCTTTCATCCATAAGGAATAAATTTGTAATTTTATTGGAGTATCTTCATGCTAATATGCTCCTTTCTTTTTTCTTCTAATATTTGAGGAACAAAACACCAGATCATCTGGCTTTCTGAATTCATTTTACCATTGATTTGTTCTTGACCAAATAGAGAACATCAATATGTATTGGCTACTTAATTTATATGTAGATTAGAGTCATTTTTTGTTTTATTATTTCATGTTGGATCCTGATAACATGACTTGTGTACGAAAGGATTTGCCGACTAGCTTGGCCATTAAAAAAAAAAGTCTCTTTGACTTCCTCTTGGTTTGTTAGTTAGTTCGTCTTGGTTACCTATATATATTATTTGTATTGTAATTTTTGTGTCCATGTATTCACGAATCTATACATATACATCAACATTGTTCTTTGAATGAGCCAAATGACTGATTCTTTTATCTGTAGGAATGTGTTTCGGACTTTTGTAGTATATTAGTCATTTGCCACCTGAGCCATCTTTTACTTCTAACTTATGATATAACCAATTATCTACTTAACTCGTAGGTGTAGGCTATTATCCACAAACAAATATGCAAGTTTGTCTTTGTTTGTTTAATTATTGGTGCTCATTTTATGCTAGAAACTGTAATTCCTATTGGTAACTTAATTTAGAGTATATATATATACTTGGATTTAGATATATTTTAATTGGTTTATATTCAGGCCGTATTGGTGATTCCCCTGTCATTCTTGCCAAACCTCAAACTTTTATGAATGCAAGTGGTGAGTCTGTAAGTAGATGCTTCTAACCCATCTAAATTAAGCACAACTATCTGAAGCAATTCTTATTATAGTCCTATTCTAGTTTTATGATACAAATTAAGGCTTCTTCATGTAGGTTGGTTCGCTGGTTTCATATTACAAGATACCACTGAATCAAATACTTCTGGTATATATATCATATTGCCTTATGCAACTATTGATGTTTAGTTCTTACTATTATGTTTTGATGGGTTTTTAGTTTTGTTACCTTGCAGATGTATGATGACTTGGATTTACCTTTTGCAAAATTGCGTCTACTACCAAAAGGTGGACACGGAGGTCATAATGGGTAATTATTTTTCTCTAATGCAATTTTTGTCAGAACTGGCGATAGCATGATTAAACTATTAACGTAGCTGACTCCTTTAGTACAAGCAAATTTAAGTGAGTGTAAGCTTATTTTGTCGCCTTGCTTTAATCAAGTATCACCCAGTTCGCATCCCTTGGCATTAAGTTTGTCTCAGGAATAATTTTTTATCCATAATCCTGATAATTGCAGCAATACTTGCTAACACTCATGTGTCTCTTTATCCATTGAATCTCAGGAATAATTTTTCATCCATAATCCTGATAATTGTAGCAATAGTTGCTAACACTCACGCTATCTCGTCATCCATTGAATTTGTTCATCCTCCTTGTTGGTTAGTGAAAAAGATGAGAGTTCTCATATTCCTAATCGATTGTCTTGTGATCATTTCAGTGTTTGTATCTTGTTTAATAAACTTTACCAATAAGGCTGGCATCTTCCTTGGAACTCTATATGACCTTTGAATTCTGAACTTTTTTTCTTGTGAAAACTTCAGATGCCGTCTGTGCATTAGCCAAATTCCACTTTTCAAACCCCATGATTCAGGTTATAATACTTTAAAACCTCGAGGTTCGTGTTCTAGATGCCGTCTCTCCTTTACCCAAATGTTTACAGTCACAAGATTATTGCAAATGATATGAATAAGTTGCTTCGCATCATTTGCCCTCCTTATAATGAGCTACTTGCTTGTCACATGTTCAATTTTGAAGGTATTTTACTGCAAGCAACTGTAACAGCTACTTCAGGCCAATATTCCTTTTAGTGCATGTTTGGTTTGAAAGATTTGAGGCTTAGAATGGGAATCAGAATTTTCCATTCCATTCCTATTATTACTGTTTGGTTTGGGTGATTGACATTTCGATTCCCATTTCGGGAGGAATCGTATCCCCTCAAAATGATCCCCACCACAAGTGGGAATCAACTTTGATTCTTGAAGAGATTGAAAAAAGAACTCTTTTTTTTCACTAACAATTATTTAAATTCAAATATTAATGTATATTTAATTTTAGAATAAATCATAATTTTAAATTTGAATCTGATTATGAATTTGGATAGTAAATTTTAATTTTAATTAAATTTTTAATTTTTTTGAATTTCAATTTGAACATGATTCCGGTTCGGAATCCTCTTATGAACCAAACAAATTAAGAGTTTTCATCATTCCGTTTTCGTTTCCGGTCCCTTCCCATTTCTTTATTCCGATTTTGATTCCTATTTGAATCCAACACGCCCTTACAGTCTGAACCAGATGGTTTTAAATTGAATATAGGCTAATACTAAATGGTACTGTAAAATTTTTCCGATCAATTTTCTCTTGTTCATCCTTAAAATTGACAATCAACATCTCTTGATTAATCAATATTCCCAGTTAAATCCCACTGATTTATTTATAGATAACTCTTTTCCTTGATCTAATCAACGTTAGAAGTAAGGTGTAAATTAAAATGAATGCTTCCAGATTTACTTAAACCTTGGATTATTTACTTCCCTATTTACTTCATCTTTTCTACTCCGCTTTACTTGCTCAGTCTACTTTTGCCTTCTCTTTGCTTTTGCTTTTTCCCATCATTAAATTGAGGATGAGAAGCTGCTTAGACAATATTTTTGGTTTATATCAGTATTTCTAGTTGTTCCTATACCCTGTTTAATTAGTTTTGATGATGAGAATAAATTAGGAATGAGAGCTTCCCATTTTTCTTAGGCCTTTTTAATTTATTTGTAGGATGCGAAGCGTGATCAGCCACTTAAAAGGAAGCCGTGATTTTCCACGTCTAAGAATAGGTAATGAATTTCTTAACTTTACCTTATTACCTTCTTTTCTTCTTTTGGTGATTATTAATGTATATTATTATCCCGTGAATATTCGCAAAGGCATTGGGCCGCCAGGAAAGATGGATTCGGCCAACTTTGTTCTTCGACCTTTTAACAAGAAAGAGCGCGAGGAGGTTTTTCCCCCAATCTTGATGCTTTAACATTTTCGTGGTGATGTGGTGATATTAACCTAGTGGGAGCTGGTATTAACATTTATTAGAATATCAGGAACATTGAACTTGTTCCCGTCTATCGTATATACACTTATCATGTTTAATGCACCTACTCGGAAAATAGTAATTCGAGCTCTATTATTCGCAAGATCGGTCAGAAGCAAGGATTGTCGTGCTGGTTGGTACAGTCTGGCATAGCCAGCACATGCTGCTTGTGTGTTGGCCGTGCTGCTCGTGCCTATAAGCTCATGCCGACCATGCCGACATATAAAAATTGAATATGTGCTAAGATGTGCCAGCATGCTATGCCGATGGCACACCAGCATGCCCCGTGCCAGTGGCACAACAATCTTTTATATATATATATATATATATATATATATATATATACAGTCCGGCTACTATCCTATTAATAGGATAGGAGCACTTGTCTTATCAATTTCTTAGCCTTTGGATCAACTCTTTTATCATTTCTAACTATTGGATTAAATACTATAACCTGGGGGGACCACTCAACCCTAGGGGGACCATTCAACTCTATCCGACTAATATCATCCTAACCCTACAATTTCTCATCCAAGGGTTAAAAACTTGATAGAACAAGTGCTCCTATCCTATTAATAGGATAGTAGCCCTAGCCTATATATATATATGTGTGTGTGTGTGTGTGTGTGTGTGTGTGTGTGTGTGTGTGTGTGTGTGTGTGTGTGTGAGGCTACTATGCTATCGGAGCCTTCCGTGCTTCCACGTCGTTTTCGATGATGCGGCTTTCGAATCGTCGATCGGTTCCGTTAAATTTGATCTAGAGTATTTAAAGTGCCTAGAAACTAAATTTTATGATTTTTCGATATCATTTGCCTAGTGATCGAAAGGGCTCAAGATCTATAATTTTAAAGGCCGTAGTTAGCCGTTTGCAAGTTTAATGGTGTAGAAATATCCAAATCACGTGAAATTTTGAGAGAAAATTCTTTATACTATATAAAACAAGATCAATATCTTTGATCTAAAATTTTAATGTCATATTATCGCGTTTTGTAAGATTTTTATTTTCAGCCGTTGTTTTTGAGCCCCTTCGTTCACTAGCCAAATGATATCGAAAAATCGCAAAATTTATTTTCTAGGTATTTCAAATACTCTAGATCAAGTTTAACGGAGCCGATCGACAATTCGAAAGCCGTAACATCAAAAACGACATGGAAGCACGGAAGGCTCCGTGCTTCCAGAAGCATAGTAGCCTTACTCTATATATATATATATATATATATGGTCTAGATCATGTTCAACGGTATCGATTATCTATTTGGAAGCTCTATAATCGAAAACAAATCGGTAGTAAAGCGAGCCATTTAATACCGATAGTAGCCCGATCAAGCTCTCTCTCTCTCTCTCTCTCTCTATATATATATATATATATATATATATATATATATATATATATATATAGATAGATATTGAGTTGAGCTCCTATGCTCAACGTGTTTGTGGTTTTTAGCCATTGGATTGCCTCAAAATTTGTATAGCACTAGTAAAGAAGACTTAATAGGACACACCGTTAATAGTGCTGCATAGATCTTGAGGCGATCCAACGGCTAAAAAGTTGCAAACACAAATGCTCCTGTGCTTTTAAAAGCACATGTGCTCAACTCTCTCTCTCTCTCTCTATATATATATGACCTATTTGTTTGTCCTTCTTTTGGATGCAGCTGGATTTTACCTTTCATCGGGGATTGGAAGCAGTGAGGATTCTAGTGCTCGAGGGATTCAACAAGAGTGCGACATTCGTAAACAGTTCGCAGTCGCCAGAACTCTTGAACAAATGAAGCCGATCGTCATCTCAATTCGCCAGTGATATCGACATGGAAACCGAGGCGAGTTAAATTATTTGCTGCGTCTTCCAATCCAGCGGCCGTAAAAACATACCGCGTTTTCATCGGAAGGGAGCCTGAACAAGCGCGGCAATACTCAACACCATCATGTGCTATTCTTTTTTGTATTTGATTCTGAAACTCACTAGGTGTTTCTTTGTTTGGTGATATTTTTTGTAAACAATATATCAATTTTTTTCAGTGAAAATGGAAGTTTTATAAAGTGTTGAAGGAAAAATTATGACCTGAGCTGGGTGTCCTGAAACATCTCTGCATAACATGTTCATTTATTCTTGGAAAAACTTCAAAAACCCCCCTTGTGGTTTCATGCATTCTCACTTTAGTACCTCGTAGTTTAAAGCATATCAATTTGTCCCCATGCGGTTTCGTTTTTATCTTTTTGGAAACTTTTACGTTAATATTTCGTTAAATTATATATAAAAAACTTCAAATATCTATCTATGTTTATTGAATATTTACTTCAGTATTTTTTAATTCTAACTTTGTCACTGATTTAAGAAAAAAAAAATAATAAAATTGATAACAAAAAGAGAAAAACGAAACCACGGGGGAGCAAATTGATACGTTTTAAACCATAGGGTACTAAAATGAGAATACATGAAACCACAGGGTTTTTTTTTTAAAGTTTTCCCTTTATTCTTTATCTCATCTTATATTTTAATAGTTAAAATACAGAAATTTTTTTTGTAAATATTAGTTTTTTCACTTTGCCAACATGATTTTCAAAAATTTATATTTTACCTCTTTAAAATTTTCAGTTGATGCATTTAGTTCTCTTCCACCGGTTCCGTTGCTATTTTATTTATTTCTTACAAGTTATATAGAAAACGCCTTAAAATAATATAACTATATTAAAAATTATTTTTTTCTTGTAAAATAAGTAAGGATAATTTTGGTCATTTTATTCTCTTTGAAAGTCAAGTAGAAAAAGTAAAAAAAAACATGTATTTACAAAAAAAAATTATATAATTTAACCTATTTTAATCTATCTCATGCATTGTGTTGCAACTTTTTTTGTCTTTAAATGTAAAATATTGAATTGAAAGTACTATATGAATGAATGAAAAAAATGAAGGACTTGTAGTATCAAATGTAAGAAGAAACTAGGATTTCTAAGCACTTGCACAAAGTTAAAAGTCCAAATTCCCAAATTTAAAAAGCTTGGTCTCATAACAAGTTTAAGTTTTTCTCTGAAAAGACCATCTTTTGCTCCAAAAAGTTTGAAATCATTTTTGTGAGCAATCTCAAAATGTGGTTTTCTAGTTAGGTTTTCTTATCATTTGTAGAGACCTGGAAGATTGCACCTGAGGCTTGACGACGGCTCTGGAGAGTGTCGGGACCAGCCTGGGTCGCGTTAGCGCCAAATAGACGCTAAACGGGCCCCGTGGGAACGCGAGAGCAGCATGTGTCACGCAAACCGCAAATAGCGAGGTTTTTACGTGAGAAATTTGTCTAGGTACAAAGCGGTTGCTATCTGGGGTATAGCAACGGTTGCTATCTATAGCCACCGGGACTATACCGTATAGCCCTGCGCAGTTAGGCTCTCGGGTTGCCTGTTTGTCCCGGTACAGGTGGGACTTTGTACCGGTACAAAGAGGAGGTATGGTGCAGTTTGACTTTTTTCCCACTTGTCACATCACCCCTCACCTCTCCTACTTATCAGCAGAGAAGAGCGTGAAGGGTGCCTCTCCTTCATCTTCTTCCCTTCCATTCTTTCTTCTTCTTCCCCAAGCTCAAGAGAGCCCGAACTCCGCCGACGACGCGCCGCGGAGCCGATCGAGCGAGTTTTCGACGAGGTGACGCTGTGAGGAGGCCGTGCGACAGCCGATTCTTGCTATCCTCGACCTGGCGCTACTCGCAGGGAGGGTTTCGAGGTGAGTGACCCCTCGAGTTCGCTTTACGGCTTTAAACTCTTATGATTTTCGGACTGCACTGCTGCTGCTGCTGACTGCGGAGTCGACCCGCGGTGTTCTGGCTTGTTCTCTGTGTAGGAGAGTCGAAATCCGGCGAAACTTGAGGCGTTGGATCCGTGACTTCCAGACGATTCCAACGACACCTTACTTGCTGGATTTGGATCAGGTTTGCTCTGTCGAACCCATCTTTACCGAGCATTTGTTTTGCGAGCAATTACCGAGGTGCATTTGTCGTTTTCCAGCGTCGACCGTCGGCTCTTTGGCCAGTTCTCCGCGCAGGGAAGTCGGATCGCGTCGAAACTTGCGGCGTTAGATTCTAGACTGCGAGACGAAGATTTCGAGGCCTGAATCGCTGAATCTGGATAAGGTTAGCTTGGTTAGCTTTAAGCTTTTCTCACCCTGTTTTCCTACAGATTCTGAAACGGTGTAACGTTGGGTTACTTCTTCGCAGCAGGAGACTTCGGACCTCGTCGGATCAGCGAAGGATCACTTTGGCGCGGGCCACCTTCCTTCGCTGCTAGGAGATTGCTATCGAGGTGGGTTTACATCGGAATACTCCTAAGTATAATAGTCAACATGTGTAAACTTCTGTTTCGACCAGTACGTGATAGCTTGAATGCATGATTATCGTAGAGTAATCTGAAATTGAATCATGCTTAGCGAATATTTAATATTATACATGTTGGACTTGGATTTGACTTAGGAGAAAACCACGTTTTGGATCGTCATTAGCCTACACTACGGATTTAGCTCTAGGAGCCGTTTTGTGCCGTATCATCGCCGGAGTGCGATGAATACGAGTAGTAGTGTAGTTTGCTTTTACGCTCGTCTTTGAGGATGCCGAGCTCACCTTTCACAGAGTCCTGGTCGTGCCGGGTTGCTCGGGCACCGTCTGGGTTTGACGGGGGACCCAGCAGTCTTGTGTGGTTACGCTTTGTGCCAAGGGGCACGTGGTGTGTTAGTTCTTGGACCTTGTTTACTTGACTATGCTGTGAGAGCCGATTGAGCTCTACGGAGATACGCTTGCATACTTGATTGGTTCGCGCCCACGAGTGCCGCTCCGAGTCCGGCTTAGTGCTTTTGCGTTGGTGTTGTCGCGCCTCGTTGTGGGTTGCTCTCCGCTAGCTACCCCGGGGTAGTTGTAGTGTTGCTTCGACAGCGGGACGGGTGCTTTCACACCTCGTAAGATTGGGTCACTTTTACTAGTTCTACGAGAGTGGTTTAGAGCAGATAGTATAGGGATTGTTAGCCGTCGAGTGTTTCCACTTCTTTTACTTTCTTGCTTACCCTAGACTTAGTGGGTGGACCGATGTGTTTAGGGCGGTACCCACTGAGGACTACTTCTTTTTATAGTAGTTCTCACGCCCTCTTTCTTCCACCGTCGCGGGGCCTTCGTTTCGCCGTCGCTCCTCCTTCGAGACGGACCGCGGGAAGGGCGTGGCGAGCTGAGCCTACCCTCCGAGTTCGATCTTTGAGTTAGAGGATCCTCCCCGCAGTAGTGATAGTTTTTGGGTTTGACGCTTTTGTACATACAGTTGAACTCGCTGGAGCGGGTAGTGTTACTTTGTATCTGTGATTGTATGTATATAAAGTGGTTGTTTTTCCTACCTGTTTGTTTATAGTTTATTCAGCTCTATGCTACTGTTTGTAGCATTGTATGTTTATACAGGTACAGCTACGCTTCGTATACAGAAGAAATTCTTTTGTATACGGCGGATTTGTCGGCGTGCCCGGTGAATATGCAACCCGGGGCGTGACAGATTAAGTTGGTATCAGAGCTTAGTATTAGGTCGTTGGGACCTAGGAAACCTAAGCTGGTAAACCTTAGGAGGGCTTGTCGCGAGAGGCGTGATTTAACGCGAAAGTCATTGATTAATTGTTCTAACTCATCCTTGAGTGGAGTGAGTGACTGAAGGAGTGTCTGTTTCGGTCCGGAGAAATTATGTTGGCTGCAGACGACATAATTTTGAGGAGAAACAGGGACCGCCTTCGAGACTTTCGATAATTGGGTCGAGTGTGTTTGTATCTGACCTCGTTTCTATGTGTGCAGCTATGCATCCCCAGAGGACGGCGCCGCTACGGGTCGCGCCCCACTACCACCACCGCCACCCCAGATACCAGAGCAGATGGATCAGGGCACCCGACCTGAGACGGGTGTACCTCCTATAGTGGAGCCGAGCACTCGACCTGAGACGAGTGCCCAGTCTGAGTTGAGCGCACAGATAGCCGCGCTGACAGAGGCGACGAGGCAGCAGGGTCTGTTCTTACAGTAGATGTGCGAGAGGCTAGTGGCATCATCGAGTACATCATCGGGGGCATGTGACGCCCCAACTTCCCAGGGGGTCACCCATCCTAGGACTACTCCCGTCCTAGCACGCTTAACTCTCTTAACCTCTTGGGCCTTGCCACCACCCAAAATGCTTAAGCCGGGTTAAGAGTTTAGCCCTATTATATCTCATATATAGGACTATCTGGGGTCTCACAATCTCCCCACCTTTTGCCACGACGTCCTCGTCGGCTCGGACTCACAAGTACCTGGGCGATGTGAGACTCGTCTCGCCCGTCATCAAGACACGACTCGGTAGAGACTCATCTCACACTTACGGTAATTGGCTCGATACCATCCGTGACGCCCAACTTCCCAGGGGGTCACCCATCCTAGGACTACTCCCGTCCTAGCACGCTTAACTCTCTTAACCTCTTGGCGCCACCACCCAAAATCTTGGCGGGTTAAGAGTTTAGCCCTATTATATCTCATATATAGACTATCCTGGGTCTCACACACTCAGCAATTAATATTGAGAATTAGTGCCGACAGCTAGAGTCCACGTGCCTCAAATTAAGCCTAACTTGCCATGTGGACTTAAGTTTAGGAGATTAATATCAGTTAATAGATTAATAGATGGACTTAAGTTTAGAGGATTAATATAAGTTAATAGATAGATAGATGGTTCTTATTATCCAAATTCTTGGGCTCGCTAAAATAAAAAATAAATAAATTAAAGGGTAAAAAATATTTTAAAGTGCACAGATTCCTTAAGTTATGATAATACAAAAAGATACATTGTAATGAATTTATTTTAATTTTAAAAAATAAAAAGTAATGAAAATTTTAAATATTAATATTGAGAAAATTGTTTTCTTTTAAACATTTTACAAAACATATCTTTTCTTTTTACTGTAAAGTAATTACTTTAATTTAAAATTGATTACGTAATCCATATAAAATAAATTTATCTTAAAATAAATTATTAATAACTATTAAATCTAAGTTTGTAAAATAATTTGAAATATAAAAAAAATAATAATTAACTACCATACAAGTACATCAAAATACAAAACTCAAATAAAACGTAACATGTAAAACATGAAAAGATAAATACAATTATTTTTTTACAATAATAAATGCTCCAATGACCTTTTTTTTCTTTTAAAAAAAGATCGGAGGTTATAACATCTATCTCTAATTTTCTCTTTTTTACTTTTATCTTTTATTTTAATCTTTTTACTTATATCCTTTTATTTAAAAATTTACAAATAAATAAATAAAAATTAATGGCCAATCCGAATTCAAGTTCAAATACGCTGAACACACTATGTTAGGATTCAAATATTTTTTTATTAGATAGTTTGATTATGAGTAGAATTAATATAATATGACATCATCACCTTATAATATAATTCGATATCATTATCATATAATGTAAATAGCATTTTAATTTATCTCTTTCTCTTTATTATCTCATTTTCTACTTAATTTTTTTTTTATTTTTATTACTTAGATTTTTTTTTCATTTCTCTCTCTCATTCTCTCTTTATTATCTCATGCGATTTTTTAGTTTTTAGTTTTGTATCGTACTGGCTTTAGTTTTTATTTTGGGGGTGTGTGTTTTTGTGGAATTCATAATCTATAGTTTGGAAAAAAAAAAACTCAATGATAACTACTATTGTTGCTTCAATAATAAGTTCGCTAAATTCTATGACCGTCGTACTGCCGTCGAGGAATGGTGGAGTGTATGAACACTTCTCGTCCGGCGCTACCACCATCGTTGCTATGACCAATTTACAACGTTATCCAAAGCAATGCATGGGGTCACAATAGTGGGGGCAACGACGAATTCGGAAATCAGTTTTTATACCGTCAAATACTGCTGTCGTCGCTACACCAGCATCAAATGTTTATGGAATATACGCACTGGGGTTCTACTATAATTCCATTTAATCCACTGTTAAATCAGTACCACACCAACTTACACATTCCAGATAAGAGCAAAAATTTTGTAATTACTTATTTTATTACTCGATTGTGGACTCTTTTTTTTCTATTTTTTTTTGTTCTGATGTGACATTTTTTTTAGCCTCCATCTAAACAAAATATTAATTATTTTGTTTTTCAAATTTAGTATACTATTTTTTAGTTTACATTATAAGAAAAAAGAAAAATAATCAATATTCTATGTTGATTTATTTTTTTTTATTTCTTGATTTTTTTCCCGTCCTAATACAATAATATTAATTAGGACTTTTGATAGATTCTTTCTCCTTTTTTTTTATAAATTATTTTTATTTTCTAGTTTCAAACCGATTGATATTTTCTTTTTGTTGTTTTTAAATAATTTGTAGGTCCAAATTGGCCATTATACTCTTATGCTTCTTCCTAGTTTCCCTTCAATCCACCAACAATGATGATGAACTAGTTAAGCACCTGCGCTTCGCGGCGGGCAGTAAGATTTGCACCAAAATATAGTAGTAAATGATTGCGGAGAATTAACTTGAAAATATTAGATTATTAAAAATCGGGGGAAAAAAAAACAGAGAAGAAGCTCAATAAAGAAAAGAAGAATTATCTTCAAAATATTAGATCATTGAAAACCAAGAAAAAAAAATCAGAGAAGAAGCTCAATAAAAAAATACCATGAGCAAATTAGATAATTTCTGTTAAAAAAAAAACAGAGAAGCTCAATAAAAAAATGTCTCTTAGGAAAAGCCAAGCCAAGACAACTACAGTCAGAGCATAGTTTCCCATGTGCAAAACCACAGCCCACCATTGAAGCACCCAAGCATCAACAAATTCAAAGAATACACATTGAGAATATCAAAATAGGAGCAGACAAGAAAACTTCCAGAGAACCGGACCTATTCTCTGTTGGCAGAACCACTCTAAACAAAACAATATAGCCTGACCAGTAAGACTTGTAAGGTGTAAAAAAAAAAAATTTTCGTTGGGCAGCAAACCTTACCGGGCAAGGGTATATATACATACCAGCACCCGAACAAACCAAAAGAAAAGCGAAGAGAAAAGGGGGAGTGCGCCGGCTCCGAGCGGCAGACCACTCTGAGATGACATCGGAACGGCGCAACAGTGAAGGTATAGTGCAGATCAGCACAATCCCCAGCCTGGAGAGAGCGAGGGATCTCCGGAGCAGCGGGGGGGATCCGACGGGGCATTTAATGCCCAGATCTACAGTATATACAAATCATTTCCGGTGAAGCGACAGCTTAGTGGGATGAAGCATTCAATGCACCGATCTTTGGTAGATTCAGGCAACGGCGGCATTAATACACACGTACGGCAAAGGGAGGAACCCATCTCCGGCCGAGCGGCGGGTTTACGGGGGAGGGCATTTAATGAGCCGATTTTCAGTAGATTCAGGCAACGACGAGATAGCGGCGACATTAAATGCGGCGGATCCGCGGAGAGCCTAACCCTAGGCGCACATAGGGTTGGTGAGAGAGAGAAGGGTTTTGGTGGTAGAGGGTGAGAGGGGAAAGAGGAAGATGAACAATGTAAAAAAAATGGCGAGGACCCGCGGCGAAACGCGGAGATGTGAGCGGCGAAGATGTACGAAGCTTTCGATTGTAACGCTAAAAAAAAATAGGAAAGTGCCTACAATCGAAAAGGCGGAGAGGCAGAAAAGCGGAAAGGGAGAGGCGGAGGTGTACGAAGGCGGAGAAGAAGCAAAATTTTTTTTTTTTTTTTTTTTTGGGAGGGCGGCGCGTAGGAGGCAGAGGTTTACGGGTGTACGAATGAAAGATGGGGATAGAGAAAGAGAGAGGCAAAGGGAGTAAAAAAAATAAAATTTTGGAAGACTCACACCGAAATCACGATGAGAGGGGAGACTTACACCGAAATCACGGGGAGAGCAAGGGTGAGGTTTCACCTTTAATGTATTTGTATTGATATTGATGATCCCCAAATAAACGCCATCATACAACGTCAAGTTCTTTTCCACAAGTTTCGTTATCAAATCGATTATTATTTATGGTAAATTTTTATAAAATAGCTATTTAAAATGTTTAACTTAAAATATTTTTTTAGTTAAAAACAAAGTGTATAACTTATTTGAATCATGGATCAATTTTAACGCACTGAGTCAATCATCAGCAATTTAACTTCAAAATTTGAATCTGACACTTATTTTTACAATCTTACTTTATTCTAGTCATACAATTCTCGCAATAACAAATTCAGTAAATTATCTTAAATTTTGAAATAAAAATATCAATAACAGATTAAAATCAAACAAGTTGAAAAATTAGGTAGCCAATTCAAAATGGCACATAGTTTAGGAACTAGGCTACTATGCTATTAATAGCACCAAGTCATTGGTGCTACCAAGTTTTTAGCCATTGGATTGAGAGAAGTGTGGTTCGCATGATGTGGGCCCTCTAGGATTAAGTGAGTGGTTGGTTGAATAGTATGATCTAACGGATGAAAATCATCAAAGGGGTGGATCTAACGGCGGAAAACTTGGTAGCACCGAATGCTTCGTACTATTGATAGCATAGCAGCCGGACTCCATAGTTTAGATAAGTTTTGTACATTTAACCTAATTTGTTGCATATTTTATAGGTTAAAAATATAAATTTTTTAATTTTCTCCAAAGAAATTTCAAACAGCACCAATCTCCCTGGGTACAGCTGCTGAAACATTAAAAAGAATAGAATATTTTAATTTTTTTAAAAATTGGATGTTTTAAGAAATCGTAAACAAGTCCTCAACCTTTATTTCTCCTTCCATTAAGTTCAAACCATCAAAAGTATCGATAACTTAATTTTTGGTTGCGATAAAACCAAAAAGGGTTGGGGACCAAATTTGAAAACCAAGTAAAAGTCAGGGACCAATTTGATATATATTCAAGTGGATAAATCACATTTTGCTTCTAAATTTTTAACTAAATTGAAATTTGTGCAGAATAATAAATCAACAAGGGCAGAAAATGAATGCCAGAATGCTATATTAGTAAGTGGTAGAGAAAATATGAAATTGCTTACATCATCTGCAATTTGCAACGCGCCATTTTTGTCCTGCAAAAATACATATTAAAAAAAAAATCAAATTGCTTTGAAGTTCTGATATTAAAGAGGCACTACCTTCATGGCAACAAAAAGAAGTGGATCTGATGCCGTATAAATCATATAGTGTGTCCCATCCTGTAAGGTAAATCTCCACCACCCTCGCTGGAGTTTTCTCCCCCCTCTCGCCGGTGTGTTTTTCGTTCTCGAAGTACTTTCTCTTTGTCGCTTGTGGTGGTGATGGGCTGCAGAGGCGGTGGAGGAGGATTGGGGAAAAAAAGAAGAAGTCGCGGTGCGGCCTCGGCGGGGTCGGAGGCGAGGAGAGCGAGGGGTGTGCAGGCGACGACGAGGGCGGGCAGAGGTGAGGCACGTCGTTTCGGCAGAGGCAAAAAGAATAAGAGGAAAAAAAAAAGAGAGAAAAAATAATAATAGTATTTTGGCGAGTTTACTAAAAATTCAGACCGAATATGTAAAATCGAAAAAAGTGACCCAGTTTTACAAAAGCCCAAAATTAGTGAATTTTTTATGCAAAACAGGCCATTTGAAAATTATAGAAAATTTAGCAGGCGGTAAAGATAAATCGTTAATCGTCTTTCTGAAGATGGTAGTGATCAATTTATACCGTCTTGTATAGCATCATCCACTTTGGAGTTAAGTTGACTATTTTTTTAATTTTTTTTTATAAAATAAAAAGAAAAACGTAAAGTTGTCCAAAATATCCGATATCCATACCCGATCCGGACCCTACCGGACCCGATAAAAAATGAATAGTATATGGATTAAAAAAATTATCCATTAAAGTTTCGGGTATGGGTCCGGATATTTTATACCCATACCCGATTTGGACCCGACCGAAACCAACTTTTAAATGGGTAGGGTCCGGAATAGTTTTCAAATCCGGACCCGGACCCGGACCCGAACCCGGTGAAATATCCGATAGTAAATAAAAATAAAAATAAAAAACTTTTGAAGTTGAATGATCAATAATATGACTTATAGATGATAAGTCATTATGTATTTTCATCCTAATGAAACCCTAGCCGTCTTTTTTACTTATTACTTTTTCTACTCATGAAAATTTAAAAATATTGAAACTTATTTTGTCACTTTAATGTTTCATGTATGCATTTAACTATGTAATAGTAGATGCATATATTTTGGACCAATGTATTCGGATATTTTATTTTATTTTCTTTTGAATGAATTTTATTGGACGGTATAATTTATTAGAATGTGAGTTTTTTTTATGGTGGGCTTTATAGTTTATCTATAGACTATTTAATAAAGTTTATAAACAAAATATATTTATACGGATATCCGTATCCGATCTAGACCTGATCCATATCCGGTCTTGAACGGATAGTATACGGGTAGTCACTATCCAGACCCGCTCAAATAGACCCGATGAGTATATTAGTAACTTTAGACCAGATCAGGATCCGACCCCAAGTTAAATGGGTAGGGTATATTTTTTTCTAACAAATTTTTTTAAGGTACGAATACAGTATATTAATTATCCGGATCCGACCCGGCCGACGGACACCTAATTAGAGAAACGTGAGAGATTACAATTCTCAAACAGGAGGGTACTACTCCTATATATCAAAACCACCCCCTCCCCGTTTGACCATCTCGCTTGCCCCCCCAGCCGCATCCACATCCACATCCACTTGCCCGCTTAGGCTACTATCCGCAACACGCGGCGGTTATGCCTCCGCCGCCTCCGCCTCTCTGCGCCCACAAACTTCATCTCCCTCCTCCCTCCACCGCCTCCGCCGCGGTCTCTCTCCTCTCCGCCCCCTCCTCCTCCTCCTCCTCCCCCTTCGCCCTCCTCCTCTCCGACTCCTCCGCCCTCCTCTTCCCCTCCTCCTCCTCCTCCTCCTCCTCCATCTCCGTCCCCTCCATCGCCGCCGCATGCTTCGTCCGCATCCTCTCCTCGCCCTCCTCCCCCGCCCATGTCCTCTTCCTCGCCGCCTCGCCCTCCCCCTCCGCCTCCGTCCTCCTCCGCGCCTGGTCCCTCCCCTCCCGCGCAGCCGCCTTCGCCCCCGCCGCGCTCGCCCTCAACCCCCGCGGCCCCGCCGCCCCCGCGGCGAGGGGCCTCGCCGTCGACGCCCTCCCCTTCGGCCTCGGCGTCCGCCTCGCCGGATCCGTCAACGCCGTCGCCCTCCACTCCCTCGCCGCCGCCCAGATCTGGATCCTCGCCGCGCGGACCTCAGAGGCCGCGGCCGTCGTCGAGCTGAGCAAGTGCGCGGTGATCGAATTATCGACCCCGATCTACGCGATGGCGGCGGCGATGGGGTGCTTGGTCCTCGGTGAGGTCGGCGGGGTTAGGGCTTTCCCACTGAGGCCGCTGATCAAGGGTCGGGCGGCGAAGAAGGACGGGGGTTTGTCGTCGGGGCGGGGAAATGGAGATTCATGCGAGAAAGAGGGCGTCTTGAATGGGGTGGTGGTGGTGGTTCCAACGAGCCGCAGGAAGAGGGGCGAAGCACGGTCTTTTGTAGCTGGGAAAGGTTCGGAATTGCGGGATGGATGCAGATGCAATGGTGAAGTAGAAGGTCGTGTTGAGCGAGAGCTTACTCCTAGTAAGTTTTTTTTTTTTTTGGGTTTTGCTTTCTGTCCTTATTCCGTTTAAGTTATCATCGAATTAAGGATTACACACATTGGTATGAGAATTCGATATTGATTTTCGCTACGAAGAGGCCTGATTGAATGATTAATAACATGTACTACAACGATACAAATGCGAAGACTAATCCCTACTGTTGAACTTCTGCGTGTATATATTGTTCTTTTTTGTGGATTCATGTGCCAGTAGATGCCACAATACCAAAATGAACTTGAGGTGTACAAGAAATTTCGTGCCACTGTTGGCATAAATTCTTTAATTTTTTGGTATATGCCAATCTCCAAGGGGACTGTTTGTTTCTATTAATGATAGCTACTTGCTTTGGCTTGACGACTTCAACTTTTGTGGGAGGGAGAACAGGATGCAGGAAATATTTTCATATCTGGTTTACAAAGTTAACTTTAAGACAGTTATAGTTATGCTTTGGATGTTGTGATGGATAAGAAACATTTGAGTGACTCAATTTGCTGCTTCTGTCGCTAACGAGTTTACATAGGTCACTATTCTCAAAGGTGTAAGTCCAACTTTGTTATGACCATTAGCCCAAACATGATTTAGCATCAGAGTTATCGTGGGGTTAAGAGAGACGTTCAAATTAGGATGAGTCAATGTGAATTATTTTAAACATGTTTTGTAATTTTGCCTTAAATAATCCTAGGAAGGAAGGTGAACTCTAAACTTGGGAACTTGAGGTATTGAATGGTTATGATATATGTCTCTACTATATATTGGATAAATTACACTTTTGGTGCTCAAACTATGAGGCGCGTGACACTTTGGTCCTTAAACTTTAATTTGTTGCAATTTTTTGCTCAAACTTTGAGTTGTTGCAATCAAGTCTCAAACCCAATTTAGTTAGCTAAATTTTGAAAAATTGTTGATGCAAAAGAACTATAGTATCTTAATTATTGTTGTATCATCAATCATAATACTTCTACATAACTTCTACATCAATAATTTGTCAACATTTAGCTAACTAAATTGGATTGTGGGACTTGATTATAACAATTTAAGAAGTTCGAGTCAGAAATTGCAACTTATTAAAGTTTGAGGACCAAAAGTGTCATACTTCTTATAGTTTGAGAACCAAAAGTGTAATTTACCCTATATATTTTATCTTATTAACTATTAAAATACATTAAGGGCATGTTTGGTCTAAATAGGAATCAAGGTTGGGATAGGAATGGGAATGGACTGAAAGTGAAAACAGAATGATGAAAGCTCCTAATTTGTTTGGTATATAAGAGGAATTGATTTCAGATCATGTTCAAATTGAAATTCAAAAAGTTTAAAATTTTAATCAAATTCTAAATGTACTGTCCAAATTAAGTAATCAAAATTTGAATTCAAATTTGAACTCATGATTTGAACTTAAATTTTAAAATTATATTTTAAATTCAACTTCAACATCAAAATTTAAATTTACACAAATATCAAACTTACATTAGATTTAAATTTCAACTTAAGAAGTTAAAAAGTGGATTTGAATTCATAATTCAAATTCAAATTAAAAATTATAACTAATTTTATTCTAGATTAAATATAAGATTAATATTTGAATTGAAATAATTGTTAGTGGAAAAAAGGGAATTCTTTTCTCACTTCCTTCCGAAATCAAAGTTGATTCCCACCTCCATGGTGGGTATCATTGTAGAGGGATTTGCTTCCACCGTGAATAGGAATAGGAATGCCAATTCTTCAAACCTAACACGAACAATAGGAATGGATCATTCCAATTTCCATTCCACGCCTCAAATCCTTCAAACCAAACGTGCCCTAAATGAAGTATGGATTTTGACAATATCGAAATTTGATTAACTAAACAGAGCATGTTTGAGTAGCTGAAATTTCAAGCCCCGGTATCTTATGTTCTAAATTCTGGGTTTATGGGTGCGATATTTGTTAACTTGCTAACTATGCAATCCATCTAGAAGTGGTTTATTCTAAAGATGATTCCTTTTTATTTTAAAGATGATTCCTTTTTGGCTAGATTGTTTATAATCACCTCTACAATTCTGGCTTGCCTTTACTTCTCTTCACATTACTGTTGGGATGTTTCACTCTAGTCTTGGTGATAGGGATAGTTACAGTATGCCTAATGACATCTCCTTGTTCTCAATTGAAATAACTGCTCTTTTAGAGCGATTATAGTACTTTCTAATCCTATCTTTCTTGTCTAACAAATTAACTATCATAACTTTCTTGCCTCTGAGAGGCTTAGTTTATTCTCAGTTTAATGTGCATTTTGCTTCATATTGGCTCATCATTTCATCTGATAAAGCATTGTGGAGTGGACACTCTATATTCTATCTTTAGTTTTAACTTTTGAAAGTACTTGTTCACCTACATCACCCTTTCAAATTATCCATCTGGCTTTATTCTATTCTGCTTCTTTCTTTTTATCCTTATTGTGCAGATAAATGATCTGAGATATCGATAATGCTCACTTATGAGTGTGCATTGTCCTTCAATCTTCAATTTGTCTTCCTTACTTCTCTTAGTCCTATCAATCGTAAACGTAGGAGTTAGGACATGTTTGGTTTGCAATCAAAATCGGAATTGGAATGAATTGTAAGTAGAGTGGGAATTATCAATACCTTCACAGTCTATTAGGTTTACAATTGGAGTAGGAACTGGAATGAATTACTCTTATTCCACCTTGGAATGGGGCTTCATTCCTGTCTTATAGGAAGGACTTAAATTATGGTTGCAGAAGGAATTTTATCTGACTAAACCATTGGAATGGGAGCGATAGTTCTGGTTTCCATCGATGCCTAAAATTCCCAAGTCAAATGTGCCCTAAATGTATTCTTTTCTAGTGCATGTTTAGTTTCTTGTCCTTTTACATGTAGTCACCTCTAGTAGAGCATTTGGTGAATAGGGAGGTCTAGATCTTCTTTTATAGTGAGGATTTGAAATGAGACTTTTAGGCTCAAAAGCAGAAATTCTAATTCAAGTCTTTTGATTCTCTTGCAAAAAGAATCTTCTCGGGAATTTTAATATGGTGCTTAGCACTACGTAAAAATCACTTCATCGCACTACACACTATAAGAGGGAGTTTAAAATCAAAATTTTATTTGCATTGCTCGAACTTCATATTCTCATGATCTTGTTTCATCTTTCAAGAGAAGATCATTGGCAAAGAGTAATTACATTGAGATACCTCTTGTCGGAAGGTGATAGAGGGCGAAAATACTGTAGCAATTACTGTGGCTATGGTACTGTAGTAGCAGGTGAAAGAGGGAAGAAATGAAGAATAAATAGAAGAAGAAAGGGAAAGAAGAAGAGGGACACCACACAAGCTAGAATAAGGCCACACAAGTGATAAGAACAACACAAATCTAAATAAAATTTTCATTACCCAAAAACTCTTCCTCTCCAATAGGCCTTTGAATTTATATATAATAAAAAAACCTAATTCTAATCCTAATCAAATCCCTTAATTTTAGAAAATTTTCTAATACAACATATCTAATTTTAATTCAAAACCTTCAAATCCATATATCTAATTTTTAAGGATTTGTTCCACATGAAAAATCTTAAAAATCTAAAAAATTTCTCTAAAATAGGTTGAGAAAAATAATAATTTTGAAAATTAAAAATATATTTTTAAATAGTAGTTGATTTTTTGACTGCATCAGATGGGTATAGTGGGCTTATCCAAAATCAAAACATAAAAGATAAGGGCTCAAAACAAAGTCTTGATTGCCAAATACTGTGATTAGGTTTTTGCTTGGTATTTCTACTAGTATAAAACAGTGTTATGATAATACCAGTATGATTTGTACTTCCAAATTGTCGTTGTCTCTTACTATTGACATACTGGTTGCAAATGTACTGACTAGTAAAAACATTTTTGTTAGTTCTTTTTTCTAGGATAATTTGGATGTTAAAACAGTGTTAGATTGGACCAAGGTCCTTTGATACTTCATTAAGCTGCATGTAATTCTGTTTTTAGTGTTAAGCTGATTTATGCTTCACTTATTGATTATCTATCTTTGGAATGGCAAAATGATTGGAAAATGAAATATTTGAATTCCACAGTTCTTAATTGAAAGACATTTTATGCGAGATGCATATAATGTTGGAAGCGATGTTCTTAAAAGTGATATGTCATATGTGGTATGTAGGCAGCTGTGCTACCACATAACACATGTGTTGTGCAGTATGCTGGAGCATATGCAGATGTATATGTGGTTTAGCTTTTGAAGTATTAAGCTTACCGTATGCAATTGCAAATATAAAAGTAGTGAAATAGGCCTGAAAAAAGGTTAAGCTATTACTTCATGTGGAGTAACATATTTGGAATCCCATATGAAGTATTAACATATGTTATACAAAAAGCTATGAAGTATTACCCATAAAGATAATAAATAATTGAAGTTTTTATGTCATGCTAAATTCATTTTTAATAGTGTAACTATGGAGGGGAAGAGTTTCACTCCTATAGTGTCATAGTTAATTGCAATTCGTTGCTCTTTTACTCATTCAGTAAACCCAAAAATTCACTAAAGTTTTTGAACCCAACCAAAATAACAAAAGGGATCACAGATTCTATACCATCCACTTATGTGGCCTCATGAGAATGCATATTGGCTGCAGAAAGATGCATATGCAGCCAAACCACATATTGAGCCGCATATGACTTCTGCGGTGCACCGCATAGAGTGCTTTTTAGAAGAATAGCTGGAAGGTGTTTGTAGCTATCATCTTCTCAAAAGATTATATGCTAATTTTCTCATGTGGTATTCCAATCAACTCCAAATATGAAGGTAGTGAAATAGGCCTGAAAACAGGCTTTGGAAAATCGACAAAAATAGAATAGGGTCTCTTGAAAAAAATTAATTGAAGTTGAGAGGAAGAATTAGATGAACAGGATTATTTTGTGGATAAGGGGAGAAGAAAAGAGAAAGAAAAAGGTTTCTATAAAGAGAAAAAGAAGAATATTTTGGAAACTCAAAATCGGTCTTTCTTTTTCTGATTTTTCTCTAGACTCATCAAAAGAGGATTATTGCAGGGCTGTATGGCAATCTGTTACTTTCCAAATAGGATTACAGAAAAGGCGGGGGGCGGTCCTACTAGGGGTGTTACCATAGTTAATTCGGATTCGGCAAAAATTCGGTACGGGTATAATTCGGATAAAATTCGTCTTCTAATTTTTAAATTCGTTGAAAAATACGGCTAAAAAACGGATTCATCAACTATTCGGATACGTGATTTATACGGATATTATATGTTTACCAATTAAAAATTCGGAATAAAAAATTCGGCTATTAAATTAAATTTTTTTTCTTTCAAGATTTATGCTATTAGCATAAATATTCATATTTTAAAAAAATATAAGAATAAATAGCTATAAAATTAAGCTAATTTAGTAAAAATTGGGAAAGAATTTTTTTTTTTTTTTTTGGTTTCAGGGGGGGGTTTGGGAAGGGTTTTTTTGTTTTTTTTTTTTGTATTTTACTGTTTTGGGCCATCCGGGCCAAAAGCCCATGCGGGAAGGTGTGGGAGGCCGGACCCCCGGGCAGCGGCTGGCGGCCATGCGGGTTTTGACGGGTTTTTTGGGCCGAATAATTCGCGAATACGAATTTTTATTCAAAAAATTCCGTTTTTTTCCGAATTTTTTTAAAAAATACGAATTCGGCCGTTTAATTCGTTTTTTCAAAAATTCGCGAATAATTCGCGAATTAACTAACTATGGGTGTTACAGAAAGGAAAGTAGGAGTCTGATGCATATCGACATGGAGCTAACATTGGTGACTGGAGCTAATTGAGGAAAAGTGAAAATGTATATATGCTATCTGAATTTTTGGTCATGTGCAAATAGGCACCTGAGTTTCAAAAGATTGTATTTCAGTTCCTTACCTTTCTTACATTATCATTGCGGTACCTCTCGAAGTCACCAACAAATCCAAAATTTTGGCTTGCACCCAGTCCATCTGTACATCATACACCACTATGTTATCTGCCTTCTTTTCATCTCAAACTTCAGTCTCTTCTGCCAACCTCATTGCAAATGTTCTTTTTTAAAATCTAGATCATTTGATTTGAAGTATGAGATGGGATGAAGGGCAGTTGGCATTCTGGTGTAGCGATGTGCTAATACACCAAATGTATATCTGCAACTTTTTGTAGTAGTATGTAGTGGCTAAAAGAAGAAATTTAGAAAGGTTAGGTATTGAAGTGCAAACTTTTAAAGTTCACATGTCTGCCAATGACCTGAAGTTCAGGTAACTTGCATACAATTCTACCTCAAGGAAATAAAGAGCTATTGCAATAGAATGAAATAAAACCAGTGCAGATGTATGTGAAAATGTGGCGTCTGCAACAGATTTAAATGGCAAATAGTTGATAAAGGCTCTAAATGCATGTCGTCATTAGATTAGGATGGTATTTAAAGCTAGTGAATCAAAGAGCAGTAAATCAAGTCTTTCTCAGTAGCTCAGGAAAACAGTAGGATAAACGAAATAAAGTGAGAATAGCATCGAATAATCAGAAACATAGAATAGATATATTTGGAACCACTTTGAAACTTCAAATTGAGCCCCAAATAGTTTAAAATAACGATTTAGATATCAAACACATTAAAAAATCAATTTGGAATCGATCCAAAGCAATAAAAGATCCCACAGATAGAAGATCCCCTCATCGTCGAAGTTGACACGTCATGCAATGAAGCAAAAAACATTACCTCATTACACATTAAATGATCTAACACGTACTAACAAAAACCCAACTAAGAAACAGGGGAAAATGTTCTCTAAAGAGAATTCTAATAAAACTTTTGCTGCATTCACGGTTTCTATTGATCAGCCTTTGTAGCCTAGTTCTCGGAAAACAACATACAAATAAATAGCTTGATTACCTTTTCTCAGATTAACTTTTATATATATATATAGAGTTGAACTAGAATACTATCGGTAGTAAACGAGCCGTTTTACTACCGATTTGTTTTCAATGATAGCGCTTCCAAATTGACGATCGGCTCCGTTAAATATGATCTAAACCATTTAAACTACCTAGAAATCAAATTTCGCGCACTTTCGATATTGTTCTTTTATCAATCAAGTGAACAGAAAAATGAATGGCTGAAAATGAATACTCTTTAAAAAATGATGATAGGAGTCTTGTAATCAAGATCAAGAGTATAGATCTTGTTTTAAATAGTTTAAAGAATTTTCTAACAAAAATTTAATTGATTTGGATATCTTTACGCCGTTAAACGAGAAAACGCCTCTTATCGACCATTAAAATTACAAATTTTGAAACCCTTTGATCATTAGGCAAATGATGTCAAAAAGATTTGAAATTTGATTTCTAAATACTTCAAATGGTATAGATCATGTTCAACGGTGACGATCGTCAATTTGGAAGCTCTATCTCGAAAACAAATCGGTAGTAAAACGGCTCGTTTACTACCGATAGTATTCTAGCAAAACTCTCTCTCTCTCTCTCTCTCTCTATATATATATATATATATATATATATATAGAGAGAGAGAGAGAGAGAATATATATATATATATATATACAGAAAGAGAGAGAGAGAGAGAGAGAGAGAGAGAGAGAGAGAGAGAGAGAGAGCTAGGCTAATTTGGTATACTACGGTAGCACGGAGCAAGGTTTAAAGTGCGAGTGGTACGGGCGTGGCGTTATGTCCCTGGCACGGTACGGCACAGGCACATTTGTGTGTCGATAGATACGCATGACCTTCTACTGACATGCTTTGACACGGACTTATTTCAATATTTTTGATTCCAATAAACTCTTATAATATTATTTTGAAAGATTTAAACAAAATAATTATGAATATTTACTATGTATACCTTACTACACATCAATTAACATGCATGAAAACTTTTTGTAAGTACAGCTATACCTGATGTAGAATAGAAATTAAAATATAATAATAAAATTTACAAATACAATAATTATTTAAATTTATATCTTTACATAGAGATGACTGCTTAATTTCGCATAAATCGTCGCGCTTGATCATATGGCATATTGTTATCTGCAGATACAAGATTTATTTGACAATGTTGATATAAGTATTGCCGGTATTGTGAGAAATTTATATGTTCCCAATATTATATCTATATTTTTTGTTCTTTTATTCCTTTTAAAAATATCGATCAAAATTTGTTTAGGAAATCGATTTTTGTTCCTTTGATTCATTGAAAGTTTTGTGGTGTGACAAATTTTGACAAAATATTTTGTGAAGAAAAAATGAATGTCTGTGATGCAAGGATTTAAGTGCCGTGGAACGGGGTCATCTAAACTTGCAACGGTACGACACGGTGCGTCTTGAGCCGTGCCGATGCGTGCCTTAGGTCAAAAAAATTCTTGTGTCTTGACACATGATAGCATGAAATATTTATTTTCTTTAGCAACAAAATATTCTAACTATTTATTATGTCTTTTCATTAGATCTTTTGAACTTTATTGAGGAAATTACTTACTAATTTAAGGAATAGAGAGTTTTGAGCTGTGCCATCGGCACGAGGTCTATATCGTGCTGGTATCTGGCTTGCGCGGTATGACACGGTGGATACGCCCCGTGCCGACGGGCACTTAAAACCTTGCTGTGATGGAAGCAGAGGGCTCGGGCCTCAGGCCGATAGGCCCGAGCCTGCAGTCCAGTATCGGCCCGAGGCTGTAGTCCACCATTGACATCCGAGTGGGGTGCAGGGGGCAAAGCCCCCGCAGTATGGATTGAATATGTCAATTAAAAATTTTCTCCTATATTGATAAATAAGAAGTTAAAAAAAGGTATCAGCCAAAAAGCAAAAAAAAAAGTTAAAGAAAAAGACAATAAAGGGAAAAAAAAAAAGACAATATAGGTGGTCCGAGGGGAGGGGGGGATCGAAACCCCAGAGGACAAAGAAAAAGAAAAACTAAAAAAAAAGCCAAAAAAGAAAAAAAAAAAAATTTGGCGGCACGCACTGCGTGCCGCTTGTCTCAGCGGCACACGGGTGCGTGCGCGAGACGAAGGGGGTCCGAGACCCTCCCTGTACTTGTAAGTTCCAACACTATAAACAATGTCTAACGGAACCGATCATTGAATCGGATGTCCTATCATCGAAAATAATTTACAAGCATGGAGGCCTCCGTACTTGCGAAATTACAAGCGACTCTCTCTCTCTCTCTCTCTCTCTCTCTCTCTCTCTCTCTATATATATATATATATATATATATATATATAAATATATTTCACTGCTGCAGGTAAGCTTTTTAGAAACGTTGGCACAAACTTGATATTTATGAAACTATAGCTCTTGGTCTTCATTTTCATCCTGCAGTTAAGCTCAAGACATTGCGAATCAAACAGAATTCAGAAAATTCATGCTCATTCCTCGTGGCAATGAATTGCACTAGTGTCCAAAAGCAAAAAAATGGTACGGGAGTTCTGGCATCTGCAAAAGCAGTTTCTGTCCATGCACTATCAAAGAACAAATTTTTGATACTGGATTCTGTTGGAGATTTGCACGTTCTAAGTCTGCGCAATAATGCTGTGCCATCAGGCATCACAGATCAGTGCTCCCTAACTTCCAAAGAAGCTCATACATATCGTTTGGATCATCCCATGAAAATTCAACTATTGGCTGTTCTTCCCAATACCTCTACAAGTATGCTCTAGTTTGTTGGGTAAAAATGTACAAAGACCCTCTCAATTATAATAGACCATTTTGATATAGATACCCCTGTTTTTGATAGAAACCCCCTCAGTTTATGATTTTTAATTCGAGTTACACCCTAAAATTGAATCAGGGATTCTGTTAATGTTAAAACAATTTTGTGAAATTTAACGGCTCTGACTGCTTTACACAATGAAATTATGGTTTTTTGTTAACTGATGGTGGCTGAAAGCTATTGGAGCTGTTATTCTAACTGTTGAATATAAAATTATATAAACACTGTTTTCTAACCGCTTAAGTTTTTAGAGTACAGCGGTTGTTTCATATGGTATCAGAACAGGAGGTCCTGAGTTCAAGTCACGCCAGGCTCCTGACATTATTAATTTCCTCCCATTTAATTTAAGTCCACGTCATGAGCCTTGCAAAATGTCTCGAGCCCAGACGTGCGAGGGGGAGTGTTGAATATAAAATTATATAAACATTGTTTTCTAACAGTTTAAGTTTTTAGAGTACAACGGTTGTTTCACACTAACAAAATCCCCAATTCAGCTACCAAAAATATTTTAAATGAAAATAAGAAATTGAGGACCTTCTACTGAAAAATAATCCGATAAATCTGGGGGTTTTGTTTCATGGCGGTCTACTGTTGAAGCTCTTCGTACATTTTTACCCATCATTGTCTACAATTTTATTATTATCTGTTTAATACTTCATTATAGATGTTCTTACTGTGCTTCTTCAGGGACCCAAGTGGTTTGGGTATCAGATGGTGGGCATACAGTGCATATGATGTCATTATCTGATATTGAATATTCTGTTGGTGGAAATGTAGAAGAAGAAAGAAAGTCGACAATGATTCAGATCTCAGGTCTTTGCTATGTTCAGCGAGCATTTCTATTTGTTAAAATTGTTATAGGCTAAATAATATGAAAGTATTTTGTATGCTCCCTTAATTATTTGTTAAACATCACTCTACACCGGACTCTCCCAACATGTCATATGAAGTTTCTTAACCTGCTAGATATTTCAAAGGATTAGCTTATGTGTTGTGTTTTTTTTTTTTTTTTTTTTTTTTTTCGAATTTACTGCTATAGTACACACACATAACTTGCTTGTGCATGAATCATGATTAATCTACTGCATATAATGGATATTGTTTTTGCTCTCATGTAGCTGTAAATTTCTTTTTAAGTCTATTCATTCAAACTATTTTTTTCTTCTCATTTAGCTATTGAAGCAATCTTTGTGAGCGAAAAGGTGCGGGACATTGTTCCTATATCATCAAATGCAGTTCTAGTTCTTGGTCAAGGTAATACAAGATATTGTTCTTAATTGCAACTTTTCAAAAAAGTGATTTTTTTACTGCTCTTCCTTTTTCTTTTGTATTATTATGCTAAGTTGCATAATTCAGTTTCTTCATATCATATGCCTTAACATGAGCTTGCTATTTTCTAGGAAATATATTTGTGTATGGTACTGCTTGAAGCTAATGATCTTCGTAATGTTATGTGATGGTAAGTTTCTTTCCTGGTGACGGATTTTATTTCTTTTAAAATGCACTTCATGTCTTTCTTATTAAGCAATACATTTCGAGTCTCGACGTCATTTTCTTTTTCTGTAGCAATTATGTGATGGCTAATCAGCGTTCATTGATCTTTGGTTAGGATACCTGTATATTATATATAGATTTAATTTGTTTCATTTATTACTGTAGGAGAAAATATTGCATGCCTTTGTGTTGAGCTACTGTATATTATCTATGTAGAAATGTGTCAGGATGTCATAATGCGCCTCTCTCAGGATCTAAACTCTAGATATAAGAATTCTCATGTATATCTTCTGCTCTATATTCGTAGATAAAAACAAATTGTAAATTGATCACAGGGAATATCTTCCTTGTTATTTTGTAATATCACTTAATTATGCTTTACTAAACTACTTCAGGAGTGTCTTCTCTTTCTACACTGTAATGTAATTTCTGCAGTGATTAATAGATGATAGAATTTTAATCGAAACTGAGTTTGTTCGCCGAATACAGCATTGATTTGTATCTTGAAACTTATATAAGATGTGATGTGACAGCTAATTGATCCTAAATTTTCGCAATTGGGAAAATTTGAAGAGAAGCAACAATGTGGAGTAAAACTAGGGAATTGGAAATTACATGTTTCTCTGTGAATAAACTTTCCTGTGGGCATTGTAGTAAAAAGATTGAGTGTTGATAGACTCGAATCCAAAAGATTTCTAACTTAGATAAAGGGTTTTTCTATTTGTTTCTACCTAGTGACGACTGGAATAGAAGATATTTGTTGGTTAAGAGGAGGATTAGTAGCCTAACGCGAGAGAATTTTAAATTGCTGTTAACCATACTTGATGTCAGCTATTGTTTGTTATCATCAACGGAGAAATGGCTATGAAATGTGAAGTTAAATGGAGTTTTTGGCAAAAAGTACAGTGTAGAAAGTGAAAACATTTGTAAAGTTTATGTAGGTAATCCTTAACCATACCTCTAGAAAATGTTGACTGGCTTTTCTATTTCTGCCTTTTTCATGTTGCAATGCTGTCTAATTCCATAAGCTTCTTTCTTCTATTCATGCCTGTTTTAGCTGGGGCTATGAAATTTGACATTTTGTGTTTGTTCTTAAAAAAAACAACAAGAGTGTAGGGTCAGCCATTGGCAGATGCTGAGTTCTCTCGCCATTTTTAGGGGCTTATACCCTTTTCTTCCTGCTTGGGTAGTCAGCAAATTATCTTTCATGCATTCGAAGAGAAAATGAGTTTTTCCTGTGATAATTTTGTTTTATGTGCTCAAACCAACTGTTGTACTGCATTTTCTTTGTAATGCTTCTTAATATATGGGTTTATCTGTATTTTGAAGGGATTCCAAGTGAGACCAGCTTAGAACTCGATGGTGTTGTATACATTCATGAGTTGAAGTTTTGGACTGGTTTCTGATGAGAAGGGGTAAGCATATATGTTATTTCAGTGCATCTGCAAGCGTGGCAATTGTTATATGTACCACTTCTTAGAGCTAACTTCTTTGTACGGATTTCTGTTGGCAGTTTTGCAGTGTTAATGAAGATTATTTTTACTAACCTGTCCTTGAAGTCATGAGCTGCATTAGTCTTTTCAGTTTCAGTGGCCGCCAAAGCTTTTATGACTTCAGAGGCACTCAGAAAGAGCTGAAAGGTACATAGTTTCTTCCCTCATCTTTATATTTTAAGCGAATACTATATTGTAACATCACGAATTCTTGAGCAGATGCACACAAGTACCCTTTTTCTGATAAGAACACAGGCTTCTTCCTTGCGATGTCTGATATTCAGAGCATTTGCCAGTAATTATTGCATTAGGAATGTATGGCATTTAAGTCTGTCACCATCATCCATAGCAGTAAGCCCTAATCACTAGAAAGGAACTCTTATCTCTAGTCGAACCTTTTCAAAGTCCTTATGTGTTAGGTTGCTGTGAAATTAAATCTTGCCAGGCTTCTTAGGTACTCCATTGCAGATTTCTCTGCACATATTGAGGCCAATCAGTATAAATACCAAACACTCCTTATAACCTCTTCGGCCTACTTCCAGTGTAGAGAAATTCCTGCAATAGTTTCTGGATACAGCAAAAGCAGAAGCTTAAATAGGAGCTTCTCGTGACAGCCAAAGCTCTTGAAGCTTGTCTGCCAAACGGTACCGTTACCTTTCGGAATAGGGAAGCTATTCTAGAAGCCACGCCAAATATGCATCAAGAGTTTCTCCGGATGTTGATAAGCTAAAAGGGTTGTTTGGATGTTCTGGACACATTTATGAGGTTCCCTTCTCTTTTCCTTCAGAAATATGGTATTTCGAAGCTAACTAACGATGATAACAAGAGTCGAGAAGTATGTTCAGATGCTCACGCGACGCATTTAATTGTTTAGAATTTGAGTTTAGTGAAACAAAAAATACAAGTGATGAAATTCTGTAATTGCATAGTTAGTAGAAATGCTTCCTCACATGGGCTGACTTGTATTTGTGTATTTACGAAACCTCTTCTTCCGACTAGGTGGAGGCCAAGTAAACATGCGAGGACTATGAGAAGACATTTTCGAGCCGACTTACTGTTTCAATGCCGACGCGGTTGTCGGTCGCTCGGAGAAGCTTACTACCGCATTCATTCGAGGAGCTTGCCCAAGTTGCGGTTGCTATCAAGTTAATTCGGTCCGAAAATAGAAATCTCTCTTGGTGTTTGGTATGACCTATAATCCATCCAATTACGCGGTTATCGCCGCCCTCTTTAAGAGCTCAGTGAGTCTTACTGCTTCACATAGTTTTATGCTCAAGAGACTTCTATTATGACAAAGTGTCACCTTACCCTATGCTTTCTTCCCGTGGTGCTTTGAATTCGGACATTACGTTTTAAATGATCATGTGATGTTGATAGTCTTTTTGCGTTAATCCTCTTAATGTTTTTAAAAGTTTAGATGATTGAAATGCCATATACTCTTTTCTCTTTTTTTTTGTTATTTTCTGGGGCTTGTTTTTTTTTCACAATATACTTGGTACTCTGTGAAATTATTTTATACGCATGGTAATAAAAAAAAAAGTGAATTATTTATTTATTTTTTAAAGTGCTTTAGGTTTTCAAATTTCGAACATGCATCTTACGCAGCCATCAAATTTTGAATAGCTAAATTACTTATTATATGTCATGTGTACAAAATCGACCCTTAGGGCATGTCTGGTTCGTACATTTTGAATCCGGAATGGAAATCGGTTTGATCAAATCCGACTAATTTTGTTTGGTTCTTAGGAATTAGTTTGGAATTTTCATTTCAAATCGGAATGGGACATTAACTTGCAAATTGATTCCGGTCTTCAAGTCCGAATTGAAGTTTCAATTCTAATTCCATCTCTTTTTTTAGGCCCAGCTCAATATTTTTCTATCTTATATATCTTGTTTCTTCTCTTTTCTCTTTTTTTAGCATTAAAAAAAATGTGATATACTATTTTTATTATAATTTTATTCAAAAAAATTATGCATTTTTTTGTTATTTTTTACATAAAAATTTTAAAATAAAATAAATTTTTTATTTTTTTGCATAGCTCTAACTTGATAGTAGTATTAATTTTTTTTTATATATAAATTTTACGTAGTTTTATAAAACTATATTTGAAAATAAAATTTGTATTATGTTTTTCTATTATTTTTTATTGTGTATCAATCAAAGAGTTAAATAGGAATAATTTATTTCGATTTTCAATTCAAAAATAAACCAAACGTTTCGTGAGTGGGACAATCCGATTATCATTCCAATTCATTCTTATTTCATTATCCATTCTAATTTCACTCTTGAACCAAATAAGCTCTTAAAGCTATTGAGTTGCATTGTGAGTTATACTAAACATCTCTCTCTCTTAAGTTATTTTTACATAATTAAATTGTTGTTTTTATGTAATAATATTATAATAATGGAATCTCCTAGGCAATTTTGGAGGAATGAAATGTGCACGTACGATACTATAAGTCTACAATTCTTATTTTAATTTTTTTTTTTTTTTTAAGTGTTGAAACAAAGCTCTTTGTTCATTAAAGAGTTACGGTAGTTTCAAATCACTTCTTCCTGATCTTCAACATACAATTTTCGGTTTGCATGACAGAAGCATATATAATTATTCTTCTGGACCAAGCGTTTACGATCAGCGAATGGAAGTAGTAGTAGCTGTCAACCATTGGATAGACAGACATAGAAGCAAGAATTTCAGGCCTTCAAGAATTGTGCCAGCTATTCCAGTGGTTTTAAATGATTAATTTATATGTAAAAATCTCATACCAAACTAAGCAGCAGCTGTTTGAAAGCGGGAGGTCAGCAAGTGAGAAACTTAACGAGTTTCGTGAATTCAACCTAACCTCCCACCACGACAAGTCGGAAGGCCGATCTCTACAATTGTGAGTGGACGTACGAGTAATCTTGCGACTTAGTGTTGAAACAAATGCCGATATCTATAACTTTCTTGAAGTCACAAGTTCAACCTCGGATCCACAAAAACAAACAGGCCCTAAGTCACTCCACTCGATGTTTGACAGTTTGTTTCTGTAAAATATTATAGTACTAGTGATAAGCCCGCGCTTTGCTGCGGAAAAGTAGTTTGATAAACATACAGTAGCGTAATTAAAATAGAGTAGTAAAAAACATAGCGTTAATAATTTGATATACATAAACAGCAGAACATAACAAATAAAAATATAGAACAAAGTCTAATGTAACCGTAGCAATAAACAATAGCTGCGTATAATTAGTGCGGTAAACATACAGTAGCGTAATCAAAATAGAGTAGTCAAAATATAGCGTTAATAATGTGATAAGCATAAACAGTAGAAGATAAATTCTAAATATTGAAATAACAGAGTTCTACTTATGAAAATGTAATAAAGCCACAGAACAATAAAACATAAATCCTAAATCTTCATAATTGGTCTTCATATGTGGAAGGACCTTCATCGAAGCTGCAAATAAGAATAGAGAGCAAAGTTTAACGTAACTGTAGCTATAAACAGTACATATTTGAGAGAAGAAATGAAGTTAATTCTAACTATACTATTTGACACCTCCTGCAAATACCACGTGGCATGCCTCCCTATTCTCCATTCCACGTGGCGACCAGCCCTTTCCCCCCCACCTCTACAGAGCCTCTCTCTCCTCACCTCACATCTAGCTGGCATTCTCTCTCTTCCCTCTACAAATAATCTCACTTTCTCTTCCTCTTTCTCTCTCTCTCTCTCTTCCTCTCTTAAGATGGGCCCCTCTCTTTCCATGACACTGCTCTTTCTCTTTCTCCTCCTCTCTCTCTCTCTCTCTCTCTCTCTCTCTCTCTCTCTCTCCCCTCATTTCCTCTCTATATTAACTAATATGTTGTCAAATTATAAATTTATCAAGTTATTTGTAATTACTTATTTTATTACTTTAAGATTATTCAAAGGTAAATAATTAACTCATAATTAATTAATTAACATTTAAGTAACATATAATTATTTATTTATTACCTTATTATTTAATTTAATCTGTTGATATTAATTAATTAAGAGGGAAAGAGACGGGTAGAGAGAGAGGGTGGGTTCAGGAGGGTAGAGAGAGGAGATTTGGGGGGGGGAGAGAGTGGAGACGGGTAGAGAGAGAGAGGGTCAGCTCAGGAGAGTAGAGAGAGGAGGTTTGGGGGGAGAGAGAGTGGAAACACCCTCGTAACGCCACGTGGAATAGGGCCATCCTCTAAACGCCACGTGTATTGACTGTTGTCAATTTATAAACGGGGAGTAAGTAAGATCTAACAGAAATTAAACACCTAAACTGGAAGCCAAGTAGCAGGTAGGTAGCATACAAAACAACCAGTAAACAAAGAGAAGTTGCATACACATTGAGAACCCCATGAGAACCCCATGAAAACATAACATAGGAAGGTAAAAAAATGAGGAGGAAACACCAAGATAAAATAGGTAGGAGCAAATAACAAATTTAAGAAGAAGACTAAAAAATAAAAGAAAAAAGGAAAAAAAAAAAAAAAAAGAGGAATAATTGAAGTAGGAAGTGTTAAAGTGAGGCTCAGGTCAAACAGGCAAACGCCTGTAATCTCTAATTTTTTTTTTTTTTTTACTCGGCCATAAGTCCAAGTAAGTAGAGAGAAACCACATGAAGAATTCAAGCAAGAAGAGTGAAGACCACATGGAGAAGCCGCACAGAAAAAACTGGAAGTGTAACAACATGTCCATAAATTACAGGAAGGGAATACACAGCAAAGTAATTTTATTATCCAATAACAAACCAAAACGCCATGCACAGAATATCTTCGCTGTGAACAAAAGCATGGTCAAACTAAGCGAGAGAAGCAACTAAAGATTCTGGTTGAATGTGGGTTGAGAGGGATCGGGCACTGGAGGTGCGGCACAGACGGGGAGCGGATCGGCGGCAACACGGTTAACCACAGCATAGCACTCCCCTATGGCATTTCGGAGTATAATTCGCTCATTTATATATTCATTCTTTTGAGCGACTGTAGTAACATAACACTCCTTAATGAAATTATACTCCCTAGAAAGATTAGAGTACTGAGCAGATATAACGGAACAATTTGTTGTCTGATGGTCATACAAATTCTTGTATAAGAGAGAGTCGTCGTAATTAAGATTCTTGTACTGCAAATCACATTCCTCCTTAAGCCTCTTCATAGCTAGCCTGGCAGTTTCCTGTTCAGCCGCAGCAGCAGTAGGAAACTGGGAGCTGGAACAACGGACGGTTTGAGTGACAGTTGGGCTGCGCGGAACCTGTACATCTATACAGCCAACGAACGTGCCTTTGCTATCGGGAGTAACAACAATATAGGGAACAGGTAGGCCGAGCTGCTCGTAAACCTCGCCGAGCATTCTAATGTAAGAAAAGTGGATAGTCGTCATCGCTCGGACTGCAAGGAAAGTAGGTCAATAGTTCGTTTTTTCTTTTGCAAAGAACTGCAGGAAAGGAAGCTGTAATAGAATAAAGGCGCAGAGCTAAATAAGGTGCTGGTAAGAAGCAAGGTGACGGGGGTAAAGATGAGAAAAAAAACAAAAAAAATAAAGGGAACAAAAAAACTGACAACAAAAAAACAGGGAAGGATCCTAAGTAAAGAGAAGAAGTAAACACAAAGTTCAAGTAGAGCAAAGAGTAAAGCAGAGGTAAAAAGACGAACATGCAAAATTATGGGAAAGAAAGTCAAGCACGGAAGTAGCCTAGAAAGGAATGAAAAAGTTAGAAAATAATGAGGCTCAGGTTTAATAGGTAGGCATGTAAGCTCCACAACAGCTGGCAGTAGTTAACAAAGCCGTTGAGCCTACAGTAGTAAGCAGCAGTTGAAGATTCATCAGAAGGTGGTTGCATTCAATCAGTTGAAGGCCCTCCAACCAAGTATGAATAATCTATTCACATCCAGCTGTAGAAAGGGCTACAAATGAAAGCAAGTAAAGAAGCATTGCGCATGTAAAAGCCGTACTGTTTAGTGCAAACAGTTGCCTTCTAATGCGCCATCCGCAACAGCATGCTTTTGTAAAGAAAGCATTACATTTGTAAAAGGGGAAAAGTATTAGAGATTTAGATAAGCACAAGATGTAAATAGGCTGCAGGAGAAAAAGTATTAGAGATTTAGATAGCCACAAGATGTAAATAGGCCGCAATAATCAGATGTCATCATCGCCTCGAAAAAAACTGCAAAAAATAATTGAAAAGAGAGAAAAGAAATAAAATTAAAGGAAAATAAATAAAGAAGAAGGGTAAAGAAAACAAAGTAATAAAGCAAAGAGAAGAGAACAAAGAAGCCAGAAACCCAGATTCAAAAAAGAAGAATAAAGAATACGTAATCAAGGCAGTCAGTAGGTTAGTAAAGCAAGTAAAGCAAAACACATATAACCAAACGAATAAAACAGATAGGCTCAGGTGAAGTGCGAGAAATGGAGCCAAGTAGAAGCACTTCCTTCATCACTTGTGTCAACAAATCTTAGCCGAACTTCATTCGGGAGAGAAGACGGGGGTTAGGAAAAGCATGGAAGAGAAAACCCAATAGAGCTAAATCAGTAAACAGACAGTAATAGATGGCTTCCCTTGAGTAGGCCGTCCAATCTTTGCTAGATTGTTGCCCTCCCATAGAATACCAAGGCCACGCTTCCCCCGAAGGAGGGTAACAAATCTGTACAACACATAGAAGTGTCAAAAATAATCTTCTCTCCAACATAACGGGGCAATCCCAGTGGGAAGAAAGTTCGAGTTTTTTTTTCTTATCCATTTCTTTGGTACACACTTGTCATCATTGCCTCCAACTGAAGAAAGGAATTAGATGGTCCAAAGGAACTCGAAATGAAAATAGAAAAAAAACCATTAGAAACACTTAGTTAGAACTACATAGAAAACCCCCAATATATATAGAACTGTGAGGCAATAGGTGGTGGGTTCCCATTGGAAGGCCATCCAATCTACAGTAGATGGTTGCCTTTTGAGTGGAACACCCAAAGCCACCTCCCCAATCCAATAGTTATTTTACAATGCATATACGAGTTAGCAAACAACAATAAGTGTAGAGGTGATCCAACATTCCTGACATGGAATCGCCTTTATAGAGGGGTTATGGTCACATAAATCCGAACGTGCAGAACAGAAATCAAAGTGGTAAAAAGGAGAAGGCGCCATGAACCAGGGAAGTGAAAACAGCACGGCAGAGTAAGAGGTCAATGCAGCCAATAAGAATGCCTCACCTTACACTGCACAGAGAGATAGGCTAGTACTATTCTTTTAGCCAAAAGTACATGCTATTTATAGGCTCAGGAAGACAGTAAACCATATACATCTTATTGCTTTATATTCGATAAATAAAAAATAGCCATAATGATGTGCAGATCCAAGGATATCTCTAATTCTTTTTTTTGAAATCAAGTATTTTTATTTTTTTTCTAGGTTCAATACGACAGTAAACCATATACATCTTACTGCTTTATATTCGATAAATAAAAAAATAGACATAATGATGTGCAGATCTAAGGATATCTCTAATTCTTTTTTTTGAAATCAAGTATTTTTATTTTTTTTTCTGAAGTAACAGAGGGCAAGAAGATAGCTAGTAAAATCTCAAGATGTCTTGACATTATCCTGTGTAGATATAGGTTTAGGGCCGATGGGCAGTGTAACACACCATCACAGCCGTCGAAGGCCCAATGGACGGGACAGGATCGACAGAGGCAAGCACAGAGCAGTGTACAGAAAGGCAAGAAGGAAGTTTACCTATAGAGGCCAAAGGTAGATGTGACACCCCAATAGTCCCACATCGGATGGGAGTGCCTTAACGGGGGAAGTCTGTGACACCCCAATAGTCCCACATTGGATGGGAATGGGGTTGTCATTGGGTTTATATGAGACTTAGACACTAGTAATAATAACTGGGCTTAAGCATTTTGGGCCGGTGGTTGGGCCCAACGAGTTATTATTGCTAGTGGGTTGGGTCGTTGCATTTGGTATCAGAGCCGGTTCACCAGCTGGACATGTGTGGCGAGTCTCGGCTGAGCCGGCGTCTGGATGACGGGCTAGCGAGACGAGTCTCACATAGCCTGGTGATCTTGGGCTGTGTGTGTGATTGGACTAACGAGGACGTCAGTGCCTTAACGGGGGGAGTCTGTGACACCCCAATAGTCCCACATCGAATGGGAGTGCCTTAACGGGGCGAGTCTGTGACACCCCAATAGTCCCACATCGGATGGGAATGGGATTGTCATTGGGTTTATATGAGACTTAGACACTAATAATAATAACTGGGCTTAAGCATTTTGGACCGGTGGTTGGGCCCAACGAGTTGTTATTGCTAGTGGGCTGGGTCGTTACAGTAGAGGGATAGGGGTCACCTGTAGACTCCATAGGAGGCATAGATGCAGAGGGCCTGGTGAGATAGGACCTGCAACCTTCTCTCTAGGATCGATGAGAGAGAAAGCCGCTGCCGACAGTCAGAGAGTAGCAATCGGTTGAGTGTGAGAAGGGAACAGAGATAATAGAGAGAGAGAGAGCAACGAGACGGCGCGATAGAGAGAGAATGGGCACACGATGAGAGAGGGCGAGCGGCTCGGTGTGAGAGAGGAGAGAGAGAGTGGGGGCGGAGGGGAGAAAGAGGCGCTAGGAGAGAGAGAGAGAGAGAGAGAGGCGGAGGAGAAAGAGGCGGGTGATCGATGCGGGGAGCGCGATTGGTGCACGCGAGAGAAGAAAATAGAGGGTTTGTGGAGAGAGGGATTCGGTATAGGAGGGTAGAGAGCGGTAGAGAGGAGGAGAGAGAAAGGGAGATGCGGCCGGTCCAGGGAGTAAGTTTGGGGCGGTTTCGGGTTAAGCCCCTGAACGCCACGTGGAGAAGAACCCCTCCCTGAATGCCACGTGGATTGAAGGTTCTCTCAATTTAAGTAGTGTAAGATAACGCACACATTCAGTGAAGCAATATCCATCAATCATATAACTCTAGCAAAACAGATGCACAACTTGAACGATCGTTTGAACATGATTAATCCAGTGTCTGAAAACTTTTATCATGCAGCCTAATCTTGCACCTTGCGTCACAAAATTATCATGCAGGTGTTGCATCTTTATCTCTCTATATATACTCTTCTCACATTTGATAATTCATTCTACACCGTCTGATAAGTTGCAGTATAGTTGGATCATGATCTTGTGATGCACAGATGGAGGCACGGCGGACTGCTACATAAATCCAGTGCTGGAGGCCATAATTTGTCTGGGGGGCTTTTTTTGCAATTGGACTCATGAAAAAAATTAATTTTCAAAATAGTCCCAGTAAATTTATATTTGTAAAAATGGTTCTAGTGCTGCCATGCAAGGACCACGTCGCACCATACGAGCGGGGTAGGGACCAGATAGTTAAGTTGGTATGGTGAACTATTCACCGTGTCTAAACACGTTGAATGGTTCTCGTGTCTAAATACGTTGAATGGTTCCCGTGTCCATACACTGAATTGTTCACCGTGTATAGACACGGTGAATGGTTCACCGTGTTTATTGTGTGACTTGGTGGATATACGAAGGGCGCGGACTTTGTGAATATACGAAGGGCGCGGACTTTGTGAATATACGAAAGGCGCGGGTAATACATTAAACACGAGAAATCGTTCACCGTGTCTAGACACAGGGGACCGTTCACCATGTCTAGACACGGTAAATGATTCACTGTGTTCAAGCGAGAGATAAAACAGACTTACAATTAGTTTTGCACAATAAACAACTGAAATACAACAACAAATTCAATACAACAATACAAGAAAATCAACATCAACGATGCAACAACAAATCCAACAGAACATCAATAAACACGAATACCATATCATCACAACAGAATATAAAAAAATTAAAGCAAGTTTTTCAATAATATAGAAAGCTTTGTGTAATTTAAAATTTACAAAAGTATAATGTATGTTCTCCTCCTATGTGAGAAACCAAAACTTTCTTAAGACAAAGATATATCATGATATTCACTGCTCATTTCAACCACAGAGTACCATACCCATGGCACCAAGATAGTTGTATACACTAACAGGGTGTTCAAGAAGTACTTTGTGCATAATGGAACCTAAATCCATTCTTAGCACCTAAGCATTTGCCTGCTATACATATACAATGATGCATAAATACTTCATTTTACCTGCCGTATCGTGTTTCGGATACATATCAGATACGTGCCGGATATTTCATAAGAGTATTTGGCATTTTTATAAAAATTATCGGATACTTGACAAATACTTGATGGATACACTAAGAATACTTGCGAGATAGGGGGTAGAGTTATTTTGTAGTGGGCAGACACTTGCACCATGAATTTGTGGTTGATAAAAACTAAAGATTAAATATTTGCCGTGTCACCCTATCTGTGTCATGTAGTATCCATATCTTGTATCCGTATCTGTGCACCATATTATGTATGGAAACCTCCCCCTTCTTAAGATTCTAAGATGCATCATGATATTTACTACTCATTTCAACCGCAAAGTACCATACCGATGATACCTAGATAGTTATATACGCTGACAGTGTATTCATTCCTAATAAATTGGTACCTAAAGCACTTGCTTAATGTATGAATAGAAACCAAACCCTTACTTTTTAAGATACAAAGATATATAATGATATTTAATGCTCATTTCAATCTAGATAGTTATATACTAAGAGGGTGTTCAAGGACTAATGCATAATGGCACCTAAAACCTCTTCCTCCTCATTCCTAAATGTATTGGCACCTAAGCACTTGCTTCCTATATGTATAGACACCCAACCCTTACTTTTTAAGATACAAAGATATGGACAGGATTTTGTAACATAGATACATAAATATGTACATGTGTAGACACACAGAAACACTAAAATATCCAGTGTAGTCCCTTACATGTTGCAAAATAAGAAAAGATGAAATGCAGGCAAGATTGATGCAATTTTGAAACTTCTTAGTTAGGTTTTTTTATCATGCCATCAAGATGAATGCACCTAACATCAAGCATTGTTTATAATTTATTAAAAGAAAAAAATTTTAAGTTGATTTAGATTGTATAGGCTAGATTGTATAGGCTACAAATATAACGAAACGACTCAAGCCACCAAGTGAACTTATAAAATTCACGGCAAGTCCCCCTCTTCACTTTCATCTGTTAGTAGTTCAAACAATATCTAGATGATTGATCCAATCACTGTGAAGCACCATGAACAAACACTGTTCCTAATTGGTCTTACTTAAAAAGAAATTTATCAAATGTTAACAAAACATGAAAATAATAGTTGCTGCATAAAGTGCAAATGTAGGCTATCCAGCCATCAGAACATAAATATCTTGATGTGTACTGCTCATTTTCGCCTACACTGCTCTGTGCCCAAGAATCCTGGAAACTATAATACCACTAATACAGCATTCTATAAGCACTTGTTTCATGAGGTGGTTTGACACTCTGCAGTGCATATTACAATAAAAACTTTTGCTTTCTATGCTTATCGATACCTAACCTACCTCCATAAAGTGGAGAGATAGAGTGAATTTTTGTTCTCCATTAACAAAAACAAGGACATGCTTGTATAGTTTATTCCATTCTTTGGAAAAGAAGAAACTACTCGCCAACAAATCTAGACAACATACATATGATTTCCAATCTTTGTTCCAACATCTTATTTATGCCATCAAGCTGAATACATCTCAACATCAAGCATAATTTCTTCTTCATTTTAAAACAACCTTTCAGAGAATCGATCTTGTTTTGCATAAAGCTTTAACAGCAAATGCAAACTTGAAAATTTGTCCACAAGCAAGCTAATAAAACTCATGATAAATCCTTCCTTTTACTTTCTTTATTTAGGAGTTCAAATCAATAATAACTACATGATTGATCTGAAAGAGGTAGCAAGTTGAAATAGTTTATTTGTTCTTCAACGGAGTCTTCTCCAGTCTCAACTGTCGTTGGTGCTGATATCTTTAGGAAACACTTGGATAATGACAAATAAATAATAATATTTTAGATGTGGCCACAAACTGCTCTTTTCTTGTTTTCTCGAGGCACGACACTTGATACTACTCATTCATGAGTTTCATCAAGTTTTATCGTTCTCTAAAAAGTTGTTTTAAAACCTTTAAAAAGTTGTTTCCAAACAAGGATATTTACAATTAGTATGCAACCATGTCATATATAAATTATGGAGAAAGCCAAAAGAAAATTTTGGATACAACCATATTAGCGAAAAATATAAATACTCCGAGAGAGCATCTTTCAAACAGCCTAGCGATCACAACGAGCTCTAACGATCACCATCAATAACGAAGACACAGCAATGCATATTGCCAAAGTCAAGATTAAACAACATTTGTCGCCGAATCATACTAATAAGAACACAACTTAAAATTTGTTGAAAGAAGCAAAGGAGAAATAGAACAATAACCAGTCAGACAATAAGCACAAGAAACAGCTCTCTTCGTCGCTAAAACCTACAAGCAACCATCCGAAAAAAAAAAACGAAAAAAAAAAAAAAAGATGTTCACTTGCTTCGATCTCTCCTAAAAAGCAAAGTTAGTGATGAATAAGGAGACCGATTGATTGATTGATTGATTGATACCGAGTGCTAATGCTAATAATGCGGATGCGTAATTGGAGGATTGGAGGAGGAGGAGGAAGGTTAATTAGCTTACTTAGAGCTTGCCGTGGAGCTTAGTGCGGAGGACGTCCATGACGGCGCCGAAGGAGGCCTTGACGGTGACGGGGGGGTTGGCGAAGCGGGAGGCCATGTCGGGGATGGAGGAGGCGTGGTAGTCGATCTTGGACTGGGTGAACTTGAGGCCGTGGGCGGTGCTGACGACGACGGTGCGGTCGTTGACGCCGATGACGCGGCTGTTGCGGAGCTTGAAGAGGGCGGCGAGGGCGACGCCGGTGTGGGGGCAGGCGAACATGCCGGTGCGGTCGGCGAGGGACATGGCGTCCATGAGCTCCTCCTCGGTGGCCTCCTCGACGATGCCGTCGGTGGCGCGGAGGGCGAAGACGGCGCGGTCGACGGAGACGGGGTCGCCGATCTGGATGGCGGAGGCGAAGGTGGGGGCGGCGGTGAGGGGCTGGAAGTCGGCCCAGCCGGACTTGTAGTAGCGGTAGAGCGGGTTGGCGTTGGCGGCCTGCGCGCAGACGAGGCGGGGCAGGCGGTCGACGAGGCCGAGCGCGCGGCACATCTCGAAGCCCTTGTAGAAGGCGTAGATGTTGCCGAGGTTGCCGCCGGGGACGACAACCCAGTCGGGCACCTCCCAGTCGAACTGCTGCAGGATCTCCACGGCCGCCGTCTTCTGCCCCTCGAGCCGCAGCGAGTTCAGCGAGTTGGCCAGGTAGATGGGCAGCTCGGCGGTGACCTCGCGGATCAGGCGCATGCAGCCGTCGAAGTCGGTGTCGAGCGAGAGCACGGTGGCGCCGTTCGAGATGGGCTGCACGAGCTGCGCGAGGGAGATGCGGTCGGCGGGGAGGAAGACGATGGCGGGGATGCCGGCGGCCGCGCAGTAGGCGGAGAGGGCGGCGGAGGTGTCGCCGGTGGAGGCGCATCCGACGCCGGCGATGGGGCGGGAGAGCGGGGCGCGGCGGAGGCGGTTGACCTGGCTGACGAGCACGGTCATGCCGAGGTCCTTGAAGGAGCCGGTGTGGGAGATGCCGCAGTGCTTCACCCAGAGGTCGGGCATCCCGCCCAGGTGGTCGCGGCCCAGCCGCTCCGCCCAGAAGAGGTTGGAATTGCCCTCGAACAGCGACACGATGTGCTCGTCGTCGATCCCGGGGAGCACCCACTCCTTCTTCGACCACACGCCCGACCCGTACGGCCACGTCGTGCGACCCACGCGCGAGTCGAACAGCTCCCGCCAGTACGACCCCGGGAACCGCGCCAGCGCGCACATGTCGTGCCGCACGTCCAGCAGCCCGCCGGACCGGCTGCGGTACACGATCTCGTCCAGCGAGTACCGCTCCCCCGAATCATCGTCGCCGCCGGCTCCGAAGGGGGCGTACCAGGCGGAGAAGTGCCGGCAGTCGCCCCCGCCGTGCAGCCCCTCCTCCGCCGCGCGCCGCCGGGCGGCCTCCTCGCGGATGTTCTCGTCCGCCGGCCGCCGGTTCTTCGACACGGCCGGCGCAGACGTCGGATTCGGATCCGTGCCAGCGCCCGCGCCCGCGGAGGAGGAGGAGGAGGAAGCGGCGACGATGGAGATGCGTCGGCGCGTTGTTTTCGATCCTACGCTTATTGTTATCGGGCGTGGTGAAGAGGAGAAGGAGGAGGAGGAGGAGGGGTTGCGGCGATGGGAGATGAGGGAGGAGGAGAGAGAGCGGGTGGTGGCGTAGGCCATGGCGGCGGAGCAGGAGGAGGGGGTGTGGTACGGACGGAAGAGTGTTTTTGGGGGTTGCAGCAGTTCGATCGAATAAGATTCTAAAGGGGCTTTTTTTTTTTTTTTTTTTTTTTTTTTGAGAAAAAATAGCAAACTATCGTTTCATTCAATTAGGAAGATGAACTTAGCTATAAATTGAGGCATCATGGGTCTCGGAAAAAAAAGAAAAAAAAAAACAACAAAAGTTTTTTGATTTTTCATATCAATTTTCAAAATTAGCTCTGGGAATAAGATTCATTGAATGTAGTCGGATTCAACCAGAAATGATAATTAAATTGAATGCATTTTTTTTGTTAATAGTGATACACAAATCATTACAAAAATATCTCAAACTATAATTTATTCTTTCTAAAGGCTAGAATTTTGCATGACAAAATCTATTACTATTGCAATGGAATGGCTTGAATCTAGTCATACTAAAATAGATTGTAATTTAGAAAAATTCTATACATTTCTGCCTATGTGTTGTTTGGTTCCTAATAATAAAGACACACAAAAAAAAGTTTTATTTATGAGAAACTCAGTTTTTAGTTTTTCCTTCATTTTTCTCATATTTTATGGAAAACTAGTCTTTTAATTTTGCATAAAAAATTTGAAAAACAAAAGAAAAAAAATTCCATAAAATCAAGGCAAAAGTTTCCAAAAACACTAATTTTCATGCCTTTCTTAAGAATTAAGTGAGACAAACAGAAGAAATTGGTAGATGACCATGAGAACACTATTTCCATGGTTTTCATTTTCCAAATAAAATTATTTAAAAACAAAAAGAAGGTTTTCTGATAAATTTTGAAAAAAATAAAATTAAAGAAACTATTTCCTCTTGGAATCAAACAGATGAAAAATATTTTTCTAACCAAGAAAGACTATTTATGACTTTTTTTTTTTTTTTTTGGTGAAACAGACCCCTTTTTAGCTTCATAAGTCATTGTATATTGCATATTCAAATCTTATTTGTTGATGTGTCCGGTATTGAAGATGTACAGAACATCTATCTATTATCTATCTATTATCTATTATCTATTACTTCTATTACTATATATTAAAGTCCGTGGAGTTATAGTTTTATGCCGCCACGTGTCCGTGAGCTAATTTTGGTGCACCTGGTGCACCATAGACCAAAGGGCTATTTTATCTATTATCTATTACTATATACTAAAGTTGGTGGAGTTATAGTTTTATGCCGCCACGTGTCCGTGAGCAAAATTTTGGTGCACCTGGCGCACCATAGACCAAAGGGCTATTTTAGGTGCACGTGGTGCACTATAGATCAAAATTCTTAGAGTTATGCTATTGTGTTGCCACGTGTCCACAAGCCGTCTTCGATGCACCTGGTATATCATAGGCCGTTGATTATGGACATATATATGGTCCATGGGGGAATCTTAGATCCATTTGGGGTAAATTGCACTGTTGCCCCCTGAACTTTTGGCGGAGTTTCACTTTACCCCCAAACTCTTAAAACGGTCATTTACCCCCCTATCCTTTAATATCAGATTCGTCGTTTCCCCTTCCGCGCTAAAGTTAACTGGAAACTGGGAATCTTACTGACACAAAGCTACGCTTTTTGGTGAAAAATTTACCGCCAAAACTGTCCCTTGTTCCAACCAACTCACTTTTATTGCTTAAAAATTCTTTTTTCTCCATTTCTATGCCCTCTAACTCTTCTTCTCATAGTTTTTGCATCCCAGATTTAACCCTTCCGTCAACTCCCTTGAGTTCGCTTTCATTTTACCATTGATTTGTTCTTGACCAAATAGAGAACATCAATATGTATTGGCTACTTAATTTAAATGTAGATAAGAGTCATTTTTTGTTTTATTATTTCATGTTGGATCCTGATAACATGACTTGTGTACGAAAGGATTTGCCGACTAGCTTGGCCATTAAAAAAAAAAGTCTCTTTGTGTTAGTTAGTTCGTCTTGGTTACCTATATATATTATTTGTATTGTAATTTTTGTGTCCATATATTCATGAATCTGTACATATACATCAACATTGTTCTTTGAATGAGCCAAATGACTGATTCTTTTATCTGTAGGAGTGTGTTTCGAACTTTTATAGTATATTAGTCATTTGCCACCTGAGCCATCTTTTACTTCTAACTTATGATAACAAATTATCTACTTAACTCGTAGGTGTAGGCTATTATTCACAAACAAATATGCAAGTTTGTCTTTGTTTGTTTAATTATTTTTGCTCATTTTATGCTGTAAGCTGCAATTCCTGTTGGTAACTTAATATAGGCTGCGTTTGGATGTAAGGATATCCCAGAACTATATGGGATATTCTCTGTTGTTCAGCCAAACAACAGCAAAAACCTAAAAACCAAGTAGTTCTAGGCTTAACGGGTTATTCGAGAATAACCCGTTAAGCCTAGTTCCGGCCATTAAGCAGAACAAGGGGGGACAAGCACTTTATCATCCGAAAATTACCCATCTGCCCTCGCCCCTAATCGTGCAAACTAAAAAAAAAAAATTAAATGCCATCTTCTTCCAGTAGGTAATGGCATTGAAGGCTGCTTTCAATGTAAATAACCCTACATACACTTTGTTGAAGATGAAGCAAAACCCTACATACACTTTGTTGAAGATGAAGCCGATCGTGGAGGAGATCGCACCAAGGGCATCACGTTGAGGCTCCACGCCTAGAGCTGCCTTCTCCACCTTCGCAACCAACTCGCCGACCACTAAAACCCCCTCCGTGTAGGGTATGTTGAAGACGAAGAGAGTCATGAAGGAGATCGCTCCAACGGCACCATATTGAGGCTCCACCTCAACAAGATCTGCCTTCTTTGCCTACTCAAGCAAGTCACCAACCACTCCTAAATGGAGATCTCTCTATTCTTCATTTTCTTCTTCATCTTCTTCTTCTTCTTTAACTTATGATCTTGATTACTTTTAATTTCTGCGGAGGAGAACAACAAGAAGTCTCTGTTAGTGCATTAGCAACATGTGATCTTCAAACCCTTGCTTTATTTCTTCTTCTTCTGCGGTCCTATGTGAGAAATTGTTTGATTTGAGTCACATACCATTTTACAATTTCAATTAATTGATATTGCCTTGCCATTCGAAGTCGACTTGGTGGCTACCAACTGATATTTTGTTGATAAAATCTGTATGCAATGTTTAATTAAATGTGTTTATTAGGGTGCTCTGTTCTTTTTTAGATTTCATCTACTCTCTTGATTTAGATTTCAATTTAAAGAATATTATTATACTATTTGAAGAATGTGCTTTGGTTCAGATAAAGGTTCTTCACATTTTTACAAAAAGAGAAGAGCCAAGTCCTGATTAGTTAAAGGTGGACAAATGAAAAACTATTTATATAAATACATATTATATATATATATATATATATATATATATATATATATATATATATATATATATATATATATATATATATATATATATATATATATATATATATAGTTGTTGGAGTCATTAATCAGGAATATAGGTATTTGTGGTGGTGTTATGTGGATTTCGAGTTGCTTTACCCTACTTGTATGTGTCAAAAGTTTGATAGCTTCTTATTCTGTTTTATTTCAAAGATGATAATTAGACTCTGATGATTGTACAAATATGCACGAAAGTGCTCTTTATTTATATCATGTTTTTAAGTTTTGTTGTTTGCTTTGACATAATGACTGAATTTAAAACTATTTTTATTTCTGATAGAGATAGACAGATTGATTCACTGTGCTTTTGCTGTGAAAACTATGCGAAGTAATTGTCACTGACTTAGTGATTCGCTACATGCTAAATTTTTTATTGGTTCTATTTGAACGAGTGTTTATTTTCTTCAAAATTATTCCTTCAGATGGCTCCCCCAAACAGAGGTTAATATATTCTCAAAACCATCACAGATAGAAATGAGTGAAAGTAACAATCATGAATCCCGCCCGTGCGAGGGAAACAACAATTATCGAAGGACCTCGAACTGGACTGATAGCTTAGATTCTATTATGTTAACTCAAATGACCGAGGAGCATGCATTGGGAAATTTTGTGAATGGAGCTTTCACAACACTTGCTTGGACTAGGATTGTGAATGCTTTTAACCAAAAAGCAAAACTTGGCTTCAAAAAGAATCAGTTGCAGAACCGGCTAAAAGTTTTAAAGCGCATATTTGGTACTTATCAGTACCTTGCAAATAAAAGTGGATGGGGGTGGGATTATATGCTTAACATTCCTACTGCAGGTGATCCTACTGATTGGGATGCTGTTATTCGGGTTAGTATAAATAGTCATATTGCTACTTTTCAATTCTTACAACCGTTTAACATGAGAGTTAACCATTAATTATTGGATTTAACAAATTTCAGGAGAACCCTGCATATGCCAAGTGTAGAGAAAAACCATTTCCTGCTTACAAGGACATCGAATTTCTAACAGGAAAGACCACCGCTACTGGGAGGCATGGTTTTACTTCACAAATGCCCGTTGGTCATGAACCGGTAGATAGCTCATCGTCGTCCTCTCCTGGCTATGATGATGTTTTAGAAGCCATACGAAATTCAATGATCAATGATTCAGATCAAGGGCAAAGCTCACGAGCACATATGAATGTAGACATGATAAATGAACCAACTTCACTATCTCCTAGTCCGGATCCCGTTAACCCTTCGACTCCACATACTGAAAGTGCATCTGGCCATAGCTCTGCCGGAAAAAGAGCTCGTTTGTCGCCTTCGCCAACTCGTAGACATAAACAACAGACTCGAGGTGGACGTAACAAAAATACTACTATCTCAAATGATAGGCTTGGTGAGTTGGCAGATATTGGGAGGCAAAAACTGGACATAGCTAAGGTCATTCTGAACCGGGAGCTTATTGCACGGCCGATAGTTCACTCTATTGAGGAATGTATGGATCGGCTAAAAATGATTAATGGCGTCACGCCTGAGCGCTGCCTCACAGCAGTAGAAGCATTCAAAGATGACAGAAATAGGACTATCTTCCTAGCGTTGGCTGATGATATCGCACTTGCATGGATTGATCGACAAGCTGTTTTGCAGGGTTTTGCTGGACCACAAAATCCAAACTAACTTGGACATCTTTTTATCTATTATGTTAGAATAGTTTTGCTTTGCCAGCTGTGTGATAACACTATGCACTCTAGATGGTGTCCTATATTGTATAAACTTTCTTGTTAGTTTTCATGACCATGAACTAACAAGTTTTGGTATTGTATGAACTTTATATCAGTATTGTGTTGTTTTAACTTTATTAGTATTGTATGAACTAACAAGCTTTGTGTTGGGAATGTTTACTACTATATGAACTTTATAGATAGCTTGTATGCATTTTTATAATTAGTATTGGAATGTTTATTGTTTGCTTAACTTTATGAATAGTATATATGTACTTATTTCTACATTATGATATATTTTCTGATGACATATATGAATTTGTTTTACTATAAATGCAGACTATCAGAATGATTTTTTTTTTTTTTTTTTTGCAGTTATGGACAATTCGATTAATCATTCTGTCTTCACATCCTCAGCATTAGCCGATGTCATGACAATGATGGATGATGATGATGATTTTTGGGATGAAGTCCTCCTAGTTCTGCTTGAAGAGGAATATGAAGAATTCAATAGTAGCTTATATAAAAGAGCATGTCGTACAAGGCCATTCAGTGGACACCAACTTGTTCAAGACATATTACTTGGCCATCCTGATAGAGGTTATCAACACTTTCGAATGACTAATATTATGTTTGCAGCACTCCGGGATGATCTTGTTAGACGGGGTCTAATACAAAGCACTAAAAATATCAACATTGATGAGCAATTGGCAATATTTTTGCACGGGATAGGCCATGGGGTGACTAATAGAATTTTAGCAGAAACATTTCAACATTCGGGAGAGACTATCAGCAGACATTTTAATACTGTGCTTAGGGCAATCATGCATCTAAAAGATGAGTACTTGTGTACTCCATCAAATAATGTTGGAGTACACCCTCGAATTAGAGACAGCTCAAATTTTCACCCATTTAAGGTAAACATATTTATAAATTAATATAAGATATTTTATACTTGATATTCATTACCTTACTAATTATGTTGTTTATTAACTTAATTGCAGAATGCTATTGGTGCAGTAGATGGGACACACTTACCCGTGGTTGTTAGAAAAAATAAACAACCGCGATATCGCAACCGAAAAGGGTTCACGTCTCAGAATATGATGGCTGCTTGTAGTTTTGACCATCAATTTTTGTTTGTATGTACTGGATGGGAAGGATCTGCTGCTGACATGAGGATTTTGAGATGGTGTCTTCAAAGTGGGGGCTTTACGGTTCCTGATGGTTAGATGTTCGAACTTAATATACTTATTATAATTATTTTTTTTTAATTACTAATTTTTTTTCCCTCGTAGGTAAATTCTATTTAGTTGACTCTGGATATGCAAATATCGACAAATTTCTAGCACCATACAGAGGAGAGCGTTATCACTTGAGCCAATTTGATAGTACTACAAATGCTCGTACACATCGAAGTCCTCGAGATCTTTATAATCATCGACACGCACATTTAAGAAATGCTGTTGAGAAGGCGTTTGGTATTTTAAAAAAAGATTCAAGGTCCTTCGACAAGCTACTCCATACCCTTATAAAGTGCAGTGCCGCATCGCAATGGCGTGTTGTATAATACATAATTTTATTAGAAGACATGAAGGAAACGATAAATATTTCAATATGCGAATGGAGCAATTTTCAGTTGATGATGATGGAATTGATGATGATGGAATTGATCTGACGCATGTAGTCGGTCCTGATGAATCGCGACGAGGTGATACCCTTCGATCAGCAATTACCGAGCAATTATGGAACAATCGATAGATATCGGTCTACTAACTGTAAAAATTTTGCATAGTATCTATGTAATTTATTAGTTGTGATGTAATATCATATTCTAAAATGATGGTTGTCAAGAGAATTGTGTCGCTATTTTTGTATTTCTAAATATGATGGCTATTATATTATAATTATTTCAGAGGTTTGTAATTCAACAAGTTTATTTTATATATCTTATGATTGTGTTGTATTATTGTGCTAATTTTATTTGAATTTATACCTTATTATGTTGCTATTTGATTAAAAGAGAGAAATCACAATATTCTATATCTTATAATTGATGTATATTTTGTTAATATTTATACTCTATTTTAATCAATTTTAAATAAATTCAAACAAATGCTAAAATAGGATGCTACTAAGTTAATTTTTCAAAGGTGATTTTTTTATATAATAAATATTTGAAGTAATCAACTTTTCTATATTTAAAATTATATAATTATATATAATTTTAATTATTTGTTATATTATATAATTGAAATTATATTTTTATATCTATATTTATAAGTATATCTTTATATATTAATTTTATCACTATTATTAAACATTGAAATATTTATTAAATATTCCATAAAATATTTGAGGGCAAAATTGTCATTTTACGTAAATTTTATTAATCCAATACCTTATTCCAACATAAACATCCAAACACTATCAGGAATATCCTCCGGGAACAAACAATTAACATCCAAACGCAAACTTATAGTTGTTCTAGCTTATACCGGAATCTCCCTTTCTCGAACAACAAAGGATATCCCTCGAATTTAGTTCTCAAACCAAACGCGAGTATATATATATATATACTTGGATTTAGATAAATTTAAAATTGAAAGCGAACTCAAAATAAAATTTGAATTCAAAATTACATTCAAAATTTAAATCTAATTTAAATTTTCGATAACAAAATCTGAATTTGAATCCAAAATTTAAATTTAAATTTAATTAATCCAAAAATCAAATTTTAGATCTTGAATTTTGAATTTAAAATCAAAATTAAAAGTTTAATTGAATTCAAAATGTGCATTTAAGATTATAATTTAAATTTAAAAAATTAATATAAATGTAAATTTATGATTCAAATTAAAATCAAGGATAATTTAAAAATTTTAAAAATATTTTTGGATTTGGCACATTCAGAAATAGTGTCCAATGGCTTCGGGAAGGGGATGCTAACACGAAGTTCTTTCATCTCCAGGCTAGCTGCCGCAGAAGCGCTAACACCATCTCTCAGATTTCTGACGGTACCCACCCCTATCCTCTCCTGACGCCATTGCTGCTCATCTGCGATCCTTCTTCCTCAATCTGATAGGTTCCGAGCCCGCCCCCTCGGCCTCTGTCGACTTCTCTGTTATCTTCGACGGAGCAGGTTTCGACCTATCCTCCCTTGATGCCCCTTTCTCGGTGGAAGAAGTGAAGACTGCGATCTTTGCTTGTGCGCCGGACAGGGCCCCTGGACCGGACGGTTTCCCCCCTGCTTTTCTAACAACGCTTTTGGTCTATCTTGAAGGACGACATCATGGAAGTGTTCCACCACATCCACTCCGGCTCATCGAATCTCCAAGAAATCTGTTCTAGCTGGATTTGCCCAATCCCGAAGAAACCGACGGTGTTGACGGCAAAAGATCTTCGCCCTATTAGTTTGGTTCACAGCTTGGCGAAAATCTTGTCTAAAGTTTTGACTTCTCGGCTCCAACCATTCATGAACCAGCTCGCCAATCCTTATCAAGCAGCATTCATCAAGGGCCGGTTCATCTTAGACAACTTTTATTGTGCGCACATTTTAACTCATCACCTCCACTCTTCTAGACAACAAGCGGCATTCTTAAAGATCGATTTTGAACGAGCTTTTGACCATATTAACTGGGGCTTTCTCTTCGACCTCCTCAACGCGAGGGGCTTTAGTGTCAAGTGGATTGGTTGGATCAAAGCTCTCCTAAGCTCGAGCACTTCGGCTGTGCTCCTTAATGGTGATCCGGGCAGGCCGTTCTCCTGCAAACGTGGACTCAGACAGGGGGACCCTCTCTCTCCTCTTCTTTTCATACTTTGCATCGATGTGCTCTTTAGACTGATTGAGAAAACTGTCCGCGCTGAATTCCTCCCTGCAGTCGGGATTGGCGAGATTAAAATCCACACTCTGCAATTCGCAGACGACGTCCTCCTCTTCTTCGACGGTTCTATCCGATCCGCGGACATTCTCAGGGTCCTATTAGAAGCCTTCTCCGCTTGTTCTGGGCTCTGCATTAATTTCTGCATTAATTTTGGTAAAAGCTCCCTGTCTTCAATCAATCTCCCTCTGAACCAGGTTGCTGATATCTCCAGTATTCTCGGATGCCCTCTATTGAACTTCCCTCTATATTATCTTGGTTTACCACTCTCTCCCAGGTCTCCTCGACGCGTCGATTATCTGCCGGTCATCGAAAAAATAGACAATCGACTATCCGGTTGGAGATGCTCCACTCTTTCTAGAGGCGGGCGCCTAACATTGCTGAACTCGGTCCTTTCCGCTTTGCCAGTTTATTTTTGTTCCGCTTTTGCTCTTCCAGTCTGGGTGAGGCGCGCAATTGACAAAATTCGTCGTGGGTTCTTCTGGAAAGGTAAATCATCTACCACCGGCTTCCACTGTCTCGTTAACTGGGAACATGTGTGTCGCCCCAAAAGAGCTGGGGGGATCGGGATCATAAAGCTTAAAGTCATGAACTCGGCTATGTTGATGAAGGGGCTGTGGAAGTTCCATAACTGCGGCTCATTACCTTGGGTGCGGCTTCTGAAGCAGAAACATTACAGACGGAGACCGGTCGCTACAAGCAACTCCATTCCTCACGGATGCTGCCCAATCTGGAAAAACATGCTCAAGCTTTACACCCCTTTTCTAATCTCTGTGGATTTCATCATCGGAAACGGCAATGACACGCCCTTCTGGACAGCGAGGTGGTGCGGAGATACTGTCCTTAGAAACCGCTTTCCTCTCCTCTTTGCAGCTTCAGCCGACGACACAATGACGGTCAATACCTGGAGTAACTCCTTCGCAAATCAGCCGTATCTGGGGTTCGATCCCTCTAGCAGCCCACATGAGCTTTCTGAACTCCACGAGCTAATGGCTGTGTCCAATAGTCTAGTCCTCTCCTATAACAGAAACGACGAGCTAACTTGGAGATGGAACAGCGCAGGAAAATTCTCGGTTCGCAGTGCGGCAGAATTCCTAACGTTTGACGACATCAACAACTGCAAACTCCCTTTCCTTTGGAAACTAAAAATCCCTCTCAGAGTAAAGCTTTTCCTCTGGCTTGCTGTTGGGAACAAACTTCTGACAGCTGACAATCTCATCAAACGCGGATGGTATGGCCCGACAATCTGTTTCCTCTGCTATTCGGAAGCGGAGTCCGTCGATCACATACTGCATCACTGCTCCTATTCTGGTTCTGCGTGGAATTGGTTAGTGAGCAGCCTCAACCTCAACCTAGCAGGAATGAACAACTCATATGAAGGACTGGCGACGCGATGGTGTTGTTTGCGGCAGACGGTCTCGGGCGAAAATCGCACCACACTCGACCTCGGTATGGCAGCCTTCTACTGGGAGATCTGGAAGGAGCGCAGCAGGAGATTATTCGACAACCGCCAAGCTCGATTCGATACCTTGGGTGCAAACATTCTACAAATTGCATCTTGCTGGAAACTCCTGCCCTCTACCACGGCCAACTGGGCGCACTAGTCGTGCTACTGCTATTGCGATGGTCATTGTTTGTGTTCGTGCTTCAGCGCTATGTTATTTTCTTCGCCCCTGAGAGGTTTGGGTTGAAGCCATTGTCTCTAGGTGCGCTTATACCGCTTGTGCTATTATGTTTGTCGGAGCCCGAGCCTTGGAGCCTGTGCTTTTGTATTTTGTTTTGAGTTTGTCATGTTCTGTTGTTTTATTTTGTTAGTTTGGGGTTGTCCTCGAGAGTTGCTCTCTCCGGGTTGCACCCAGTGGATGAGATGAGGATCTTACTGCTGTTAGTGTAAGGGGAGCGATACCTACTCGACTATTTACTGCTGTAAAATAGGGTTCAACCCTGTTTAATCAAAAAAAAGAAATAGGAGATATCCACCCGGTCACATTAATAAAGTTATCTCTTTTGGGGAGAATTCTATTCTCTTCTTCAGTGTGAAAACTTGCCTGTACTAAATTACTGATTAATGTTGCTAAAACACAGTAATTTGTAATAGATTTCCAATAATTTATTATGATAGTATGAACCCAATGCCCCTTAACAATGTTATATGGGTTATCAACACGTCAACAATATATAAAGATAATACTGTAGAAGACTGATAGTAATACTCATCGCAAAAACCCTTTTTTATATTTTAGTTGTCTTAATTATCTTCTCTATCTATATAATTGCTCTAATATTTTTTCTACACTTTACCATTGCATTATAAAATTTAAAATTTTGAAATAATTGTTAAAATTTTGTTTTTAATTTCAGTAATATCTTATGGAATATTTACTATTAAAAATAATAAAATTTAGACTAAAATACATAAAATTTTTCTGTCAAAATTAGATTTTTCACTTTTTTCCTGTCATTTAAAAATTTACACTTTGCCCCTTTGTAAAATAAAAAATATTCACAGGAGGGTACGGTGTGTACTGTGATGATAAAATGACCATTTTGCCTCTTACCATTTTCGTATCCTCCTTCATCTTCCTCAACCGCAGCCTCAATCGGCCGCGGTTCATGCTTTGATCGGTCACAGTTTCTCTCAATTTTCTTCTCCACTTGCTTCCCTTCTCCTCTTACACCCTCGCCGCCACTCGATTTCGGCGACAGTAGAGAGGAAATCGAGGTGGGCGTGAATGGAGAGGTGGGCAAGGGCAACGAGGGCGAAGATGAGGTGGCAGAGAAGGTCAATGATCTAATACTAAGCTCTGATACCAACTTAATCTGTCACGCCTCGGATTACTAGGTTCCCTGGGTACGCCAACAAACCTGCCTTCTCATGTATATAAAGCGATAGCTGTACCTGTAATCACACAAAACTACAATCAGTAGTATAGAGCTGCTAAACAGAAAATATGTATATAAAATCTCGAGGGGTTCCGGTACATACAAAGTGTCTACAACAACATCTCACTCCAGCGAGTACCCGACAAGATCACGGTATGTACAAGAAAACAAACCCCAAAACTACATGTGGAAGGTACTCCTCTAGCACTATAGTCAGGGAAGGGATTTAATTCACGACTTTTTTTTTCTCGATCCGAATCAGCAACAGCAGCAGCCGAGGAAGAAGGCTTTGCCAAAAGGAGTCTACAACTGGGTGTGAGAACTACTGCCGAAAGAAGTAGTCCTTAGTGGGTACTGCTACCGACCTCAACGGCTCACCTACTAAGTTTACAGAAAATATGCACAAGGATAGTAAAGGAAGCTGAAAAACTCTACAGCTACATGCCACTATACTATCGCTAACTACTATTCTATAGCTATTGCAATGCACTCTCTGAGCCAATATCACTAGTGACTGTGAACGCACTCGTCCCGCTTGTCTAAGCTACACCAACCGCCACCACGCTGGGTTGTTGGTGGAGAGTGAGTCCAACTAGGACACTGCGATATCAACGCAAAAGCACTAAGCCTGACTCTGGAGGGGCACTCGTGGTCGCTACCCAACCGAGTGTGCAAGCGTGTCTCTGCCGAGCTCAATCAGGTTCTCACAGGCTAATATCAAAGCAACTGGGCCTAACTGGTCCTACAACCAAAACTCACGTGCCCTTGGCACAATCCGATGCAAAAACAGCAAATCTAGGTCCACCGTCAAACGCAATAGAACCCAACAGTCTAAAACAGTCTACATACTACTGTAAAAATAAATTCGGCATCTCAGCACGAATGTAAATTTATTCTACACTAATCTAAGTACCCATCGCATACAAATTGCATAGATACAAACAAATCACAGCTCCTAAAGCTAAATCTGGTAGTTTTCAGAAAGTGACAGTGTAGAATCTAATAATTTTCTCCTAAGTCAATTCAAAGTCCAGCATATACAACAAAACTAGCGTTCAAAACTCCAATTCATATTTTATTTAAAGGAATGCAAATCGGTGAATCGAGCTACTAACATGATACTGCATATGAAGTTACATGCTGACAACATCTAGGCTTAGGAGGAAATCCGAGTCGGTAAACTTCAACTGTCTCAAAAAGCTCGTCCAACTACGGCGAGAAGTCGAAAGAAGCGAAAATCCTGCGCTCGCCCGGCCTCCAACGGCGCTACTACGACGCACGTACGCTCGAACGACTCCCCGGCGCAACGTCAACGTCGATATGAACTCCAACCGAGGTCTCCACCATACACACGGTTCCAGCCTAGAGAGAGAGAGGAAAAAGCAAACAACAGCTCACTCTTTATCTCTCTATCCTATATAAAGGGGTGGAGGAAGAATGAAAATTAACGATGCATCAAATGACCAAAATGCCTCTCACCAACTCCAACCTCCAGCTGGAGTACCGGTATCATCGCGATGGAGTACCGGTACCATCGCGATGCAGTACCGGTGCTCAGCATCAAATTGGCGCAACTCGAGAGCAGTCTGTTTGAAAAAACACTGGGGTACCGGTACTCCCCTAGGCGGTAACCGGTACTCAGCATTGAAAATCTGCACTTTGCAGACTCCAATGTCAAAACTCTGTTCTCGCGTCGCACTGAGTTCGTTTTGCGCCCATTTCACGTTAAAATGACTCCGACTTGTTCCGACACTCTCCAGATGTGTCGACAAGCCTCCGATGCTGAAATCTAAGGGCAACCCCACAAACCAGGGATACTACATCCTCCCTCACTACAAAATGTTTCGTACTCAAAACTTAACGCATATCTCAATCCTGAGTCTCGAACAAGTAGGGATAGGACTCCTGCATCATCGTCTCCGATTCCCAGGTCGCCTCACGCTCCTCGTGATTGCTCTACTGCACTTTTACATATGGGATGACCCGGTTGCGCGATTCCTTTCTCCTGAGTCAGAATTCGCACGGGTCGCTTCTCATATCTCAAATCTTCACCAAGCTCTAATGGAGTGAAGTCAATCACGTGTGAGGGATCGGACGCATATCTCCTCAATGCCGAGACGTGAAAAACATCATGAATGCCGGCCAGTCGTGGGGGTAGAGTAATCCTGTCGGTCCCTATATCGTAGTTACTCCCGAACTGTCCACTGAAAAGGCCTTCGCTCGTCCTTTCTCTAACTTCTCTCGAATCCTCAATAAATGAGAGTCTCTACTCTATTTCTCCCTGATCCTGTCCAAGAGAGTGGGCTACAAGACCATAGACATCTGTTTCGCAGTAGACCCAGGGGACACTATTTCGAGCCTCAACCGCTGCAACTCCTTATGTAACGGCCTCTACTGAGTAAGCTTCATGCTCAAACTTTGCTCGGGTTGGGTTTGAGTTTGGGTTTGGGTCGGATACAGTCAAAATCCATATCCGTCGGATTTTTATTTTTCATATCCATATTCGAATCCATATTCGTTTAGCATTAGATATATTCACTCCATTCTGGTTTGGATTTGGATAAAATTTTGGGCATTCGTCCTCATTAACATCCCCAATCTTATGCATAAGGACTAAAATTACACTCTCATTAGGGTCTCTAATGTCAAAATTAGAAGTTCAAGAACCAAGATGAAACATAGCTGAAAGTTTGGGGTACTGGTGGCATAATTTACGGTAAATGCTCATAACTTTTCGACTGCAAATCGTTAATTATTTGTTGATTTTTTTGGTAAGAAGCCACCATATTCAATTTCAATAAACAAATGGTATTAGTGTGTTTTGGTTATGAGGAAATACACTAGGCATTCCTAAACAGGGTTTCCGTACAGTGCTTTTAAAAATACTAAATACTCGGTGCTTATAAATTTTTTATCATTAGGTTTATCTTTTTGACTAAGGCCCTGTTTGGATACTCTCGAAAACGTAGCGTAGTTAAACTATGCTACGACGGTAGGAAAAAAATTCTATGAAGCGTTTGGGTTTAAAAAGAAAGTAACGTAATTTTTGGAGTAAAGTTAAACTATACTCCAAAAAATGGAGTAAAAGTATAATCCACTCTAACCAAAGGAAAAAAATTTCACCATTTTTGAGCTCCTTTATTCAAAAAATGCATTAAGTTCTAACTTTTAAATTTCAACATAGATTTTAAATTTTAAATTTTATAATTTAATTTATATTAAAATTTTAAATTCAAATATCAAATTTTAAACTTCAAATTTAAAATTTAAAATTTCAAACTTCAAATTTTAAATTCTAAATTTTAAATTTCAAATCTCATATCTCATAGTTCAAATTTCAAATTTTATACTCTAAATTTAAAATTTATTTATAATTTTAAAATATAAAATTTAAAATTTAAAATTTAAAATTTAAAATTTTAAAATTTAAATTTTAAATTACAAATTTTAAATTTTAAATATCAAAATTTAAACATCAAATTTAAAATTTTAAAATTCAAACTTCAAATTTTAAAATTTAAAATTTTAATTTTAATTTTAAATTTCAAATTTCAAATCTCATAGTTCAAATTTCAAATTTCAAATTTTAAACTTTAAATTTTAAATTTATTTATAATTTTAAAATTTTAAATTTCAAAATTCAAATTTTAAATTACAAATTTTATATTTCAAATATCAAATTTTAAACATCAAATTTAAAATTTATAATTTCAAACTTCAAATTTAAAATTTAAAATTTTAAGTTTCAAATTTCAAATCTCATAGTTCAAATTTCAAAATTTAAACTTTAAATGTTAAATTTATTTATAATTTTAAATTTTAAATTCTAAATTTTAATTTTCAAATATTAAAGTTTATTAAAAATTTTTAAATTTAAAAATTTAAAAATTAAATTTAGATTTTTAGATTTTTAATTTATAATTTTTAAATTTCAAATTTTAAATTTGAAAATTTCAAATTTCAAATTCAAAATTTCACATTTCACATATCAAATTTTAAATTTTAACTTTTAACTTTTAATTTTTAAGTTTAGAAAAATTCCATGAAATTGTATAATGCATCCAAACAGTTTAAAAATTGAATCCATGGAAGTTTTTAGAGTTGCGGGATTCTCTATTTCATCTAGACCAAAACCACAGTTTATAAATTTCATGGTGATTTTTTTTCTGTGCTTCCAAACAGGCCCTAACTCTAGCCCTTAGATTATGTTATTTTACCAACCACCTATTCAATTTTTGGGAGTTATCATTGTCCTAATCTTACAATTTTTTATCTAAATTCGAAAATCTGTGAGTACCGAAGGTATCTTTAAAATTATAGAAACTCAATTCTATAAATACACTTATTATTTACTTAGTTCGACTTAGGTTTTCTTTATGTTTTGTTGGTTCCTAGTATCTTATAATTGTTATCAAAATACTACTAAATATTTTGCTCACATAATTAGACTCCAAGATTAGATGAAATCATGTAAGATGTGGATTTTACTCATCTAAATAGCTCACATTCTTTTACTCATCTGATTAGGACTGCTTTTTTAGTACTTGAAAAAGCCAAAGTATTTTATAATCCCTCGGACGGAAGAGGTGTTTAGTACAAATTACAGTTATAGTGTAATTTGCAGGCAACCGGTTGCGGTTCTCGACTATAAAATAAGGGTTAAATGCATACAGGTCCCTGCAAACATAGTCAATTGTGAAAATATCTCTGAGGTAAGGTGTTCCTGCAAAAGTCCAAAATTATACAGATATGTCCCTGTCGTGAGTCGTCATCAACTTTGCCTTTTGCAGGGACATATCTGTAGGGACATATCTGCATTGCAGGGACATATCTGCATAATTTTGGACTTTTGCAGGGACACCTTATCTAGTTTCGCTTTTGTAGGGATATTTCCGCAATTTACTATGTTTGCAGGGAACTGTATGCAAATAATCCATAAAATGATTCTCCCACTTTAACCCGTTCAGAGTTCCGACCCGACCCGACCCGATCTGACCCATTATCTCCTCTCCCGTTGGCAGGGACGAAGCTAGAATTCAATCACGAGGGGGGCCAAAATATGTACAAAAAAATTTTAGTCGATAAATAAAATTTTAAGTACTCAAATTTTTAATAAAAAAATTTAGTGATTAAATAATTAATATTAAATTTATTAAATTTATTTCTTTAATTTACACTCACTTAATTTCTAATTATTTTATTTACATTATTCTATTTAGAATTTTACTAAATATAATAATAATTTAATTAGAATTTTATTTATTTAATTTTTGTTAATAAAATAATAACAATAAATAACTAATATCTAGAAGAAACTATTAAATTTAGCATACTATTTTATTTCGTTAAAAAAATTAGCTCATAAAAAATAATTAGAAAGTTAAAAATATATAAATAAAATATTTAACGTTGAAATGATTTATTTTAAAATGCACTATAACTAAGTAAGAGATTCTTAAAATATTTTCACCTATAAAACACATCAGAAAAGAGAGAACTCTTTAAAAAGATAAATTCATATATTTTAAAAAGTAATTAAGAATTTATATACTATCAAAGGACTATATAGTAAATATTGAAAAGTTGATGGGGGCATGCTCCCCTTATTAGTCTCTTATTAATGGCTTCGTCCCTGCCCGTTGGTGCATATAAACCGAGCCGCGGGGGAGAGCCGCGTCTTGAGCCGGCGGAACCCGAGGGCGAGCGGGATGGATCGGACGTGCTGGTCGTGCGGCGAGGGGCGGGTGATCAGCGATCCGGAGACGGGCGCGCGCGTCTGCAACGCCTGCGGGCGCGAGCACGAGGCCGCCGCGCTCTTCGTCCATCAGCCGGACTTCACCCCCGGCGGCCGGCCCGACCCCTCCGCCTCCTCCCTCGTCCACTCTGTCGGCGACTTCGGCTACCGCGAGCGCAAGATCCACGGCGCCACCCTACTCTTCTCCTCCGTCTGCTCCCGCCTCGGCCTCTCCCCCGCCCGCTCCGACGACGCCCTCCGCCTCGCACTCTCCGCCACCTCCGGCTCCCTCGCCACCCCCTCCTCCGCCTTCCTCCCCGCCCTCGCCGCCGCCTCCGCCCTCATCGTCGCCCGCCGCCACCGCCTCCCCCTCTCCCTCGCCGACGCCGCCGCCGCCGCCCTCTGCCCCCCGCTCCCTCGCCGACCTCGCCGCCCGCCTCGCCCGCCACCTCTCCCTCCCCCTCTCCCCCCCTTCGACGCCGACCGCGCCCTCGACCGCGCCGTCCGCTCCTCCCTCGCCCTCCCCCCCGGCAAGGCCGACGCCGTCATCTCCCACGCCCGCTTCCTCCTCCGCTGCGCCAACAAGTGGGCCCTCACCACCGGCCGCCACCCCCTCCCCCTCCTCGCCGCCGTCATCGCCCTCGCCGCCCGGTTCAACGGCGTCTCCTCCGTCTCCGTCGACGACGTCGCCGGCGAAATCTCCGCGGGCGTCTCCACCAGCAGGGTCCGCCTCAAGGAGCTCGTCGCCGCCCTCGTCCGCCGCGCGCGCGCTGCTCCCCTGGGGCGACGACGTCACCCCCCGCAACCTCTCCCACAACGCGCCCCTGCTGCTCCGCTTGATGGAGATGCGGTCCAAGGCCAAGCCCCTGGGGGCCGAATTCCTCGACGAGTTCTCCTTCGACCCGTCCGAGCTCGCGATCGCCTACCCCAGCAACGCTGCCGACGACGACGACGAGGCCAAGTACTTCCTCCTCAACCCGGCCGAAGAGAATCAAAACTCTGACGTTAACAACAAGTACGCGAATCTCAAGCTGTCGGGAGAGCGCCTGTTGGATGCTCACAAGAATGCCGCAGAGAAGGCCGCAAGCCTCGACAATGCCGGAGAGCTCGCAAAGGAGGCGGGGAAGAAGAGGAGGAGAAGCGGGGGCGTCGACGCAGAATTTTGGCTGGAATCTTGGGAGGGGGGATGGGACTCTGACAAGAAGTTAACCCTTGAGCAGATATTGGAGAGGGATGTCGGGTATGATGCCCCGCCCCCGTCTTTCGTTGCCGGGGAGGAGTCGCGGAGATTGAGGAGGATGAAGATTAAAGCTGCAAAACGCCGAATTAATGAGATCATGAAGGGCCAATCTTCCTGCGGTGATTTGGTTGTCGAGAAGGATGATGCTCCGGCGGAGCGGACCGTTGGTAGGAAGCGGAGGAGGAAGAGTGGGGGCAGTAAAAATGGCATTGATTGGGAGGATTGCACTATAGAGCTCTTACTTCTGCATGGTGTGGCCGAGGAGGAAATAGAGCAAGGACAGTACAATAGATTGCTTGACTTGCATGTTTTCAGTCCGGCAAGTACTTGAAAGATGGAAGAGGGCCAAGAAGTTTTGCTATATCAGTATTATATGTCGGTTCTGCCATTCCTACTGATATGATTTTTGGCGATTTCTCTGGCCTCAGCAATAGGGTATATCGGTATAGAGCATTGCTTGCCTATATAATTCTTTTTTTTTTTTGTTTAACACATGATTAATGATTATGATTACAGGAACAAAAGGAGTAAAGATTTGTCATATTTTAAATTCTCTTGCTGCTGCCGAGGCCTTTTTGAGTTACTGGCCTTGTAACTACAATTTTTGTTCCTCTTTTTGGTTCTTCTAATAGAATTGAGCTTTTATTTTGTTCTACCATGAACTATTGTTGCATGAAGTTATTGTTTTGGCATATATAAATCACGAGGATCAAGTTGTCTTGAATTGAAAATGTTGATAGAATAGAATAATGCAAATATTTTAGCGATTGAGCTGTGATAATCATCACACAAGCCTTCTTCTCTATGATTTTTTTTTTTACTCCGGCAGAAAACGAAAAAGAAATTTTACTCTAAAAACAGATTGCGGACTCCCAGTGAAACAATCTAAGGTGGAGCTTTTATTCTTGCAACTTGTATATATTATCCCTGCTTCTAGTTATAGAACTTTTACCAGTAATTGTCATAGAAATTTGCCTCTTTCACTATGCATCATTTTTTACGTTTTTATTGTGAATTTTACTTGGAAATGAAAGAGCGAAGAAAATTCAATCTTGCGGATAAGTTATGTTCTGTTTTAACCCTCTCTATCCTGCTATTGTAAATAAATCTCTTCGATTATCTCTTCTGGTCAGTATGGGCTGTGCTATAACTCTCATTCCTTTTTTCTTAATTTGGTTGATCTTCTACTTCTTGCTTTTGCTTACTACAAGCTGCTTGGATTTCCTTCTAGTGGATTGTTCTTTCCGTGGATATTATAGTTGGATTTTAGCATACATAGACTGTCGTAGTAGACTAAAAAGCCACTGTTTGTAAAGTTGACAGCAACTCTTGATTTGTCAGTAATAACAGCTCTATAAAGAACATGCATTGCTGCTGTAAGTTCTATCTTAAGGCTCTCTTGTTTAGGCACCGACGGAGGCACGGGATCGCGGCAACTGGAGACATTTCATATTGTATATTCAACTCATAATAAAAAGATCTCCAAATTAAATTATACGAACTCATAGGTAGAATAACCTTTTTGCCTCATAATATATGATGTCTTTTTTTTTTTCAAGTGGTATGTCTTTTTCAACCATAAAATGTAAAGTGGATGCATCTACATACGGAGTTTCCACTTTCCAATCCAATATTTTGTTTTTCCTTGTAGTTCTCTCCATATGGTCAAATTGTAAACTGCTTGTTCCTAGAATCTCTACTGGCAATTATCTCTATTTAGCCAACTAACCCTAATGAAAAATGCTAATATTAATTCTTGGAGATAGGGAAAGGATGTGAGGAAGTGTTGCAGTTGGGTTGTAATCTTCCGCGGTCTCCAGAGAAGCCATTTGGGCCATGGGTAGTTTCAATATGTCCGGCCTATTGTGACACAACTAGAGCAATGTGTTTTTGTGGGCAAGGAACGAAGTATCCAAACCGTCCTGTAGCAGAGGCTTGCGGATTCAAAATAATGTAAACCTGGTTTATATTAACTTGTTTTATTTATTTTTCAGCGATTAACTTTTTTGTTTGCTACTAATTTTCTCTAATTTATCTGCTTCAGCCCACCCTCTGAACCTGGTGGCCCTAAACTAACTGATTGGAAAAAAGCTGATTTTGAAAATATTTTCACAACCAATGGTAGTTTGCCTGGTTGGTGCAATGTAGATCCCCAGGATGCATATTCTGCCAAAGTGAAATTTAAAGATGAATGTGATTGTAAGTATGATGGTTTATGGGGGCAGTTTTGTGAGATACCCTCAGTATGCAGCTGTCTTAACCAGTGTTCTGGGAACGGACATTGCCGTGGTGGGTTTTGTCAGGTATGTGGCAGGTGCTTCCTTTTTGCATTTTATGTCAAATGAGAAGCCAAGAATCAAAGAGAGTTGCTTATGCTGTGTATCCTTCTCATCAGATAACAGTACAGGTGTCACAATCAAGTCGGAAGGCATTTCTGACTGTTATGTCTCATCATCATTCATTTCACTCTCTATGTTTGCAGTTTGAAGTTCGATGTGCCATATTTGTTCCGGCAATTTTGTCTTATGTGTAGTGTTCTAGTAAATGGTACATAGATTTGTATGTATGAGCTCTTTTATTGAGGTGCTCACTTCACTGCACCAAATTAACTGATTCTATAGGGCCTAGGCTTCATATTGTGACTGTTTTGACAACCATGCTTTGTATAGTCATGCATATGTCAATAGATATAAGTGGAAAGTATGTATGAATGTATTCAGTTCTTGGGCATCAAATTCTATACATAGAAGTATAGGTTTTTGGTTACTAGCAGTTTCATAGTTAAATTATAGTGTTTATCGGATTGGAAACTTAGGTGTTATACTGTTATGTTAGTTTATGCTACTTAATTGCAGTACAATAAACTTGGGTGGTTCTTAGCTCTTCATTGTTCTCTATAGATATTTTTTCCTTGTTGATTCTTCAATTTGTTTTTTTTTTAGCTAAACTACATAAATCCGCCCTGCACTTTCGGCCATGGCTCAATCACTCCCCTGCATTGAAAATTGTGTCAATTTCCAGCTTGGACTTTGCCACTGTCTCAAATAAGTCCAACAATTTGGGATGATTGTTGAATTCAGCTGTAACAAATTATGGAAATAAGTTTACAAATGAAGTTAGTTATAATGGAGTAAAATCACATAAATGGGGTACAATTGTTCGATAAACTATCAATTTTGATAGTTTTAGCAAAGTAGGTGATCTCTTTTTTCTAATTTTTGATCTGTTAAGTTTCAAATTAGGTAGAAGTAGAGACATTGATACGCCAACTCATTTCGTGAAGTTTTGCAATGGAATTCTACAATTATCCCAGCTTTTGGACCTAGATAGTGGCGAAGTGCAGGGTGGAAATTGACAATTTGAGACGGCATATAGTGTAAGGAGTTCTTTTAATTCTTATTTTTAACAGTCTTTTTTTTTTTTATTTCTTACATATACTTAAATTGATTATTTCCAAAATATTTTAATCAAATCTTACCTTGACCACAAATACTGCCTTCCAAATGGGCACTATGTGATATTTTAGTTGTTTGTGTAATTGCTAGAACGATACTAACTATTGTAACGTGTAAGTTTGCCATTAGTGTTTTATATTTATTGAAAATTCTCCAGCCTAGTTATGGTTGTTTCCTCAAATATCAAGTAATCAGGCTATTTTTCTAGTATATTGCTTTGTGTGAGATGTAAATTTGTTTTAGCTCATGTCATTACATACTAATTGAAGTATCTTTATTTCTTTCTAGTGTAATAGTGGGTATTATGGGATAGACTGCAGTATTCCATCAGCAGCATCACCCATACAAGAATGGCCTGCATGGCTTCGACCATCAAAAGTTGATATACTGGATATAACAAGTTCGGCTGGTGGGTTTATGAATATGAAAGCTGTTGTTAAAAAGAGAAGACCACTCATCTATGTTTATGATCTACCACCAGAATTCAACAGTCACCTTCTAGAAGTAAGATTTTGGGCATGGGTTCTTTTATTTGTTGGAGGCATATTGGCACAGATTATGACATTTCAATGGCTTTGCTTTTGTAGGGCCGACATTTCAAGTTCCAATGTGTAAACAGAATATACACTGAAAACAACAGAACCTTTTGGACTGATCAGTTATATGGGGCACAGGTGCTACTGGTTTGAGCAGAGTAAATGCTATTTAACTTTAGGAAATTGTCAATTTCATCTTGTTCTCTATTTTGTAGATGGCACTCTATGAGAGCATTTTGGCTAGTCCTCACCGAACATTAAATGGTGAGGAAGCTGATTTTTTTTATGTACCTGTACTTGATTCATGCATAATAACAAGAGCAGACGACGCACCACACCTTTCCATGCGGGTATATGATTAATTCCTACAATATGCTTCCTTTTATAAGTTTTTTCTTACATACAACTGCATCCTTTCTGGTTCTTTAAATGTTGAGTTGAATTAATGGTGTGAAAATGAAAAAAATTCTATGTCACTAAGACTCAGGAACACATGGCTCTGAGGAGCTTTTTCACTCTAAATTTCTACAAGAAGGTTTATGATCATATAGTTGAGCAGTATTCGTACTGGAACCGTTCTTCTGGAAGAGACCATATATGGGTGGGTATTGTACAGATGTTATGTATATAGAGCGAATACAGTTTTATTTCTACAAATAGATGTTCTAATAATCATTCTTTAATTTTAAGTCAGTTCTTTTCATGGGATGAAGGTGCCTGCTATGCTCCTAAAGAAATTTGGAACAGCACGATGCTAGTTCATTGGGGAAACACAAACACAAAACATAAGCACTCAACAACAGCTTATTGGGCTGATATCTGGGATCAGATTCCTTCAGATAAAAGAGGCGATCATCCTTGCTTTGACCCTGAGAAGGATATCGTGCTTCCAGCGTGGAAAAGGCCTAATCCAGGTGCCATATGGTTAAAACTGTGGACAAGGTACTGTAGAAAGGATTTTCTGTCTAGCTGTGTGAGACCCCAAGTAGTCCTATATATAAGATATAATAGGGCTAGAACTCTTAATCCGGCTTAAGCATTTTGGGTGGTGGCAAGACCCAAGAGGTTAAGAGAGTTAAGTGTGCTAGGACGGGAGTAGTCCTAGGATGGGTGACCCTCTGGGAAGATGGGGCGTCACAGATGGTATCAGAGCCAATTACCAGCCGGAAGTGTGAGATGAGTCTCGGCGGAGCGAGGGTCTGGATGACGGGCTAGCGAGACGAGTCTCACATCGCCTGGTACTTGTGAGTCTGAGCCTGACGAGGACGTCAGGGCTTAAAGGAGGGGAGATTGTGAGACCCCAGGTAGTCCTATATATAAGATATAATAGGGCTAAAACTCTTAATCCGGCTTAAGCATTTTGGGTGGTGGCAAGACCCAAGAGGTTAAGAGAGTTAAGCGTGCTAGGACGGGAGTAGTCCTAGGATGGGTGACCCCCCTGGGAAGATGGGGCGTCACAAGCTGTCTTTTAGAAATATTTACATATATACCATTGCAAAATTTTGTACTTACACCTATATTCCTGCAGAATGTAAATTCTTGTATGTTCCCTCCAAAAGTTCTTACTAAAAAGGATGTTTGATCCTGCTAGTTGAAGTTCTGGTGTTTTTTGTGGCTCATTAGTTTGTAAGTTTTATAAGCAAGAATAAAATGACGGAAAATACCTGATGATTAATATGCCTAAAAGTAACTACTAATGGCATGAAATTTTCTTTGTTCTTTCAGGACATTGATTGCATGCCATTAAATCCGTTGGAGAATATTCCTGAGGCTCTTATAAGGCAGAATATGGTTGCTAGCAAATACTGCAACAGCTTCTTAGATCTGAAGTTTGAAGATCCATCTAAGGACTGGAATGTCGGCAGTGTACCGAAATTTGCTTTAAGCAAGAGCTATGAAAGCATAGATGGAACCTCTCATGTTGCTTCTTCTGCTCATCCCATGAGTATTCTAATGAAGCAAGCAGAGGTTATATCATTGTTTCATCCTTCATCCATTTTATCTTTCATAATTCTGGTTTATCATAAATAATTTACCTAGGAATTTCTGCAACAGGGTAACAATATCGATTCAATTGTTCAGGCTAAACTTGCCGTGAGTGAAGTTACTGTCGCTGCACAACAGGCGATGTACAGTCAACCTTGTACATTGTCACAGATACAAGAAAGGGAAGCTGATATTAGAGCACTTGCTGAACTGTCACGTGCTCTTGATAAAAAGGTAATAATTTGATAGATGCTGCAATTTGTTATTCTCGTATCGTTTGGTTCGGGGATAAGTAAAACATGGCTATTCGAGGGATAGGCATAAATTGAGGTATAAGCGGGGATTAGATTAATTTTGCGTTTGGATGAAAATTGGGTTATTTAAATATTAAATTTGACATTATATATTTGAAAATTTTAAAATGTTTAATTTGTAATCTTAAAATTAATATTAAAAGTTTTAAAATTTAAATTTTAAATTTAGAATTTAAAATCTTTAAATTATTTAAATTTTAAATTAAATATTTTATATTTGAAATTTTAAAAATTTATAATTTGTAATCTTAAAATATATATTTATATTTTTAATTTTTAAATTTTGATTAATTATTTATATTTTATATTTGTTAGATTTGATTTAAATTTTAAAACTTTAAATTTTTAAATTTGAGATTTAAAAATAAATTCTAATTTTGAATTTTTTAATTTTAAAAGTTATCTATTTAAATTTGAAAATTTAAATATAAAATAAAAAATTTAAGTTCAAATATAAAAATTGGGGTAAAATTATTATTTTCTATTTATAACAACCCACTATCTTCCTTATTCCATCTACTTCAACTAAACACTATTTTCCTTATACCTGGACTAAACCCAATTTTCAACCAAACACAAATTTACTCTAACGCCACCTTAACCCTAAACTTTACCCTATCCCTGGAAAAACTAGTTCTTACTTAACCCCGAAACAAACGAAGCCTTAGGATGTGGTGGTTGATGCGTGGTGGCAAAAGGTTGTGTAGTGACAGGTTGGCAAGAGTGATGGTCGGTGGTAGAGGTAGTGGTTCTGGTGAAGGTAGTTTCTGGTAACTAAATGTGTTCATGTCTTGATAGTGTTAGGAGAAGGTGCTGGTGGTGTCAACAGAGAGAAATCTGAGGCAATGGTAACAATAGAAGTTGTAGCGATGGTTGCCTGGCAATGCAATGTGGTATTGCTAGCGGCAGCAGCTGCAGCTGCAGAAGTGGTTTCAACAGTGTTGGTAGCTGTAATAATAGATGATAACAGAGTTAGGTGATGGTTAGATATTACTCCAGTAGTGGTGGCAGTAGCAATGGGTGCTGCAGCAAAAGGAGGGCGGTAGGGGTGTTGTATTACATTCTTTTAGTTTAATTTAGGATACTTCTGTTTATTAGATTTAATCAAATATCATTGTGGTTAATGGATTTGCAATCTACACTCTTTAAGTGTTTGTCATTTCATAATAACTTATGTATCAAAAACAAGTTGTAAAAGACACCATCGACCGTCTATGAATTTTTCATGAAATGAATAAGCTCATGAAATTTTTATCCTCTTCAGGAAGCTTTGCTAATAGAGTTGAGGCACATGAATGAAGAAGTTTCAGGAAAGCAAAAGGATGGTGATACTATTAAAGACTCGGACCATTTCAAAAAGCAGTATGCAATGGTACTCGTACAGCTTAGAGATGCAAACGATCAAGTATGCTTATCTATGAAGTTTCATCCATCCATTGGTTTTTATTCTTTTTTGTGCTTGATTTTGTTATTCGAAACCATTTATTCAAGTGGTAACACAAGTCTTTTCTTTTGGGTTGTTTCATATATATATAGGTTTCTTCCGCGTTGCTCTCTTTAAGGCAACGTAACACGTACCATGGTAGTTCATCACATCCATGGACTAGGCCTGTGGAAAATTCAGGAGCGTTTGCTGGACCCCCAGATTCTTATAATCCTAGTTATTTTCTTAATCAAGACTCGGGATCTCAAGTAATGGAGATTGTTGATACTTCCAGACAGAGCAAAAATGATGGTTGATGTTGCTCTGCAGGTAAAACTGATCATTTTCACAGGTTTGGTGTTGTGAAATCTGTAGATTTCAAATTTTGTTTTAAATTTCTAGTCTTACAATCTTACAGTCAGTTATATTTAATATTCTTATATGTATCATAAATAGCAATAGAAAAAGTCCAAATCTCTATTTTAATTATTTTCTTGATATATATATTTTTTTCTTATGTCCGATTGTATAGTGACTTATCTTTTGATACCTATCGTCAGGCAATGTGCTCATTGAAAGAAGGAGAAGATGCTTATAATAAGATTGGAGAGGCTTTGAGTTTTCTGAACATTAATAATTCAGGATCCTTCTCGACAATTCCAGGAATTAGACGCATTCCTGTTGATTCAGGGCATGCCAATTCAGGGTACCAGGATAACATGTTTGATGCAGTAGCAGCTCGTGCTCAAAGTCCCAAATCTCATCGTGGTCTTGATGCTGAAGCGCCGATTCCTTCGGAACTAATTTCCTCGTGTGTAGCTATAATGCTAATGATTCAGGTAAATTTTTATCGATATCATTTGTTTGATAATGTGTCCTTTCATCCAATGGAAGAAAAAACCTAACATTTGTGTAGTCTGATGTTATAATTTTGTGATTCATGTTTAGAAACACTAGTAAGCAGAACTCATTAGTGCCATTTTCTGCATGGGAACACCAACATTTTGTCTTTGTGTTTTTTTGTTTTAAACTTGAAAAGTCATTCTATCTCGATCCTCGCTTGAGATTAGAAATAGATAGTGGAGAAACCACTGTTTGACAAAAAAGATAAATTAGCTCTTCAAATCATCTACCTAAAGCCAGTGAATGTGAAACCAAGGGTGCATTTTTTTGCACTTTAATGTAGTAGCAGAGACCTATAATTATACTTTGCCTCAGTTGATGCAAAACTCACTGGTTTCTGCTAAATACTTGTTATTTGGATACTCAAATAGGAATCTATATAATCCATGTATAAGTTTGAAACACTATGTAATTCGTATGGTCTGATTATGTCAACTCAGTGGATGTTAATCCCGCTCTAAGTATGTTGAACCGTTCGAGTTATCCATATCCATTTCGCCACCGCCTAGTTGGCCAGCACCATTTCTTAAACCTCTTAATCAAAGATCTGAAGCATTTTGTGCTGCAAACATTCGTTAGTTTTCTGTTCTCTAATCTCTGTCAAAACTACCATTCTTGGATTTCTTGGAGTCGCTACGTAATGTGAAGATATCTTCGACATGCTCATCATGTATCATTCCTGCATTTGACGCTTGAATTTAGTCGGATAACTTGTGACTTCCTCGCCGGTGTCTGACAGGCTTGCACCGAGAGACTATCCGCCTGCTGAGGTGGCCCAAATTCTCGACTCCGCTGTCGCCAGTCTGCAACCATGCTGCCCTGCGAATCTTCCGATTTTCAGGGAGATTGAGACGTTCATGGGCGTCATCAAGAATCAAATGCTTGCCTTGATACCTACTCCAGCCACCGCCGCCCCTGGTTCTGAGGCCTCCATTCTGAAATCTTGAATCATATTTTGTTTTTGTTGTTGTTGTTTTTCTTCTTCTTCTTTTTCTTTTTTCCCAGTCCCCCTTTTTCTGCTTATCTTCCCTGTCTCCTTTTTTTTTCTTTTTTTTTTTTTTTAAATGAGAGTAGAACATGCATGTGCACAGCAAGGACATGCTATTCGATGAAAAGATGTATATAATAATACTTCCAGAATCAATTTAAGTCCTTATTGAAGAATGAAGGAAATTAGATGCAACCATGTATGTGGCTGCTAATTGTTCATCGATCGGAGGCAAAGTCGAAAATATCATCCAAGTTCTCTTCCATCAATGTAAGATCTGAAAACAAAGGTTTCTGAACCCTACAACAGGTAGCAACAGTTAGTTGGTTCTTCTTAATCAACATCACTCTGTTAGCATTATTGTGTGGTTCTTTTCTTGATTGCGGACTTAGCCAGTTCTCATAAAAGTTCTCTTCGAAGGTCTTTTTGGCATGTTCTCTTATGGGCAAGTTTAGCAGTGTGCTACGTTCTGTGGCGCGTAATACGTCGAGTAATGCCGAACACTGCAGTAGTAGCTTTTAGGATGCTTTGTGCTGGAAACTAAACTACGTCTTTTTTTTCGTCCTCTCCAATCTCGTTTAGTCTTTTTTAGATGTGTTCAGGCTCCTATTTGAGATGTGCATAATATAACATGCCAAGTCCATGAAACCAATGTCAGGGAGGCTCTCAAGTTAAAGCGAAAGCAGCTAATGTGATGACTGGTGCAGTTTTTAGAAATAAGCTTGTTTTTAAGGAGGGAGTACATCAAGCTCACATGCTATATCCGCTTGTTTTTAAGTGACTTTAGAAAGAAAAGCCCCAAAATTCTACTCCAATGTTCTAAAGTTTTGTTTGGTATTGAGATTTATAAGTAGATAAAATGAAATTAGGATAAAAGAATGTAGGGATATGTCTCTACATTTTTTGATAGGATCACAGAAAATATACTGTAACTGACTTATTGCGCTATTATGTACCAAAACAATGGTTGTAATGTAACCGACTCATCACAATATTATATAATATCTGTTTGTTTTTAAGTAACTTTAGAAAGAGAAGCCCAAAGTCTACTCCAATGTTTCTAAAGCTTTGTTTGGTATTGAGGTCTATATAACGCTATTAAATAAAATGGAGTTAGGGTAAAAGGTTATAGGGATATACTTTTACATTTCTCGGTAGGACTACAGAAAATACATTGTAACTGACTCATCGTAATATGCGGAACGTAACATTATGTACGAAAACAAACAGAAAATTTTTCTTGTCGTACTTTCTCACTGCACGTAACACAATCTCCCTACAAATCCCAAATGAAATCTAAGTAACTTCAAAAAATGAGAAGCCCAAAATCAACTCCACTTTCTAGACTATTAAGTAATAAGCTCAAAATCTCCTCCGCTTTCTAGACCCTTATAGGAGGCATTTGATTCACTTTTTCTTGCTGGAAATATGAGAATGCAAAATTTCCGCATTTGTTTGAAATATTTTTAATGATTAATCTGACTATCTAGATGGTGTGGGTATCTTATATTACTGATCTATGAGTAATCTTGTTTACTCTCAAAATTACTATGTTACCCCATGTACCCTTTCCTATGTAAAATTTTATGTTTTCTACAAATTTAATTCAAATTTAAAAATTTAAAAATAAACAAATCAAAATTTTGATATAAAAATTCATAATTCAAAACTTAACTTTGTAAATTATAAATAAAAATTTAAGTATTAAAATTTAATTGATAAGTTTACAACACAATTATATTCATGATTAGAATTTAATCAGAACATAAAAAATAAACTTTTAATGCAACTTTAAAATTCCAACCTAAGTCAAACATAGATTGAAAAGACAACTTGAATTTAAGTTTTAAATAAAAATTCAAATTACATTCAATTTGAAACAAAAAAGCACAAATTATAACCCAAAAGTTGAATTTTTATAAAATGTAAAATTAATCCAAACATCAAATGTAAGTTATGATTAAAATTTGAACTTGAACTTGAATTTGAATTCACAATTAAATTCATAATTTACGTTAAAATTCAAATTTAATTTTTTTTATTATGTATTTTATTGAATTTAATCTGATTAGTAGCTTTAAAATTGCTTGTATGATGGGAAGGATTACGGAAATATAATTACCGAATCAAAGTATCAAACACATTAATTTAATATTTTTAATAAAGTTTTGATATACTATAACTGAGTGGGTTGCTTAATTAGTTGCTAACTTTAAAATATGAATGGATTGCTTATCTTTATAGATTCAGTTAGCATATTATATTTTATGCATTTCATGTAACTATATATTTATTAAAATAAGCAATTAACTTAAATTTTGCATCACAAAATCCATCAAATGACTTAATAAAACAAGCTAAAAAATTGGATGCTAATATCGAAATTTTAAAAAATTGGATAGTCAAATCAAAATGGTCTATAATTCACGCAAGTTTCATGCATTCTTACTAACTCGGTAACAATAGATCGATTCAGTGTACCTGAGTGATATTGGATGCAAAAATAATTAATAAAACAAACTAAAAAATTGGACGCTATTATTAAAATTTTAAAAAGTTGAATAGTCAGATCAAAATGGTCTATAATTTACGCAAGTTTTATGCATTCTTACTAACTAGATAGCAATAGATTCAGTGTATGTGAGTGACAATGGATGCAATGCAATGTTGCATACTGATGCACAAGTTCTGTACTGCATTGCACTTGTTTGCACAATTTCTGAATTGTATGGCACCCCCAAAAGAAAATGGAACAGCACCCAAAACAGGACTTCAAAACTAAAACTGATTTGCACAAAAACATCCAAACATCTTAAACATACATCTAATTAAATAGCTTGAAACAGTTACATGAGCAAAGAAACAATACCATAAAGACACCTCAATGGGGTTCTAACCTGGAGCTTAATCCTCTCGACGAAACTTTAAAACTTTAGCTGCATTCGTGTGCAAGTCTCTAAGCATTATCTATACAATCACTTCGCACTAGATTTTAATTTCTGTGATGTACATGAACTGGTGCTACGATAGTTTTTACATATACACAGCGAGAATCTGAATCTCGGAAAGCAAAATATACAGAGTTTTCCCATAAAAAACACGAGGGAGCAATGATCATCAGAGATCAGATTTTTACCATATGCTGCGCCAACTCAAACACTACACATAACAAAACAATTACCTACAATTATCGATCCAAAAACTCTACTAGCAATTAAGGTTTTCTTCAACAACTGTAATCTTCTGCAAGTGTGGAGTGTGGCTTCTCCTGCAGCCATACTCACTCTGTCGACTTCTTGATTTCGTCGAGTTGGTACGAAATTTCCTTCAAGATCTGCAGGCGAAGTGTCTCCTTCTCCGTTCGGTCTAACGGGAAGCGCAGCCTCTCTCTTCCTTGTTGTATGGCCTCCAGCCTTCTCCTCAATTGCGCGACTTCTCTCTCGAGCACCAATCTCTCCGCATCGCCGGCCGATACCGAGCTCGAAATATCATATGATTGTTCGGCCGTCGCCGCCGCTTCAGACGGTCCGGATCCCGTACGCGACGGTTTCAGATGCTCGGCATTCTGATCATCATCGACGACATGCACGTCGTAAACGCGCCCATCAGTTGCAGCAACCTTATCTGTCCCACAGTGGCGGTCTTGATCGATTGGATCCATGTTTATATCACCACCGCCGGTGTCATTGTTGTTATTGAGCAGCAGCAGCAGATACATCTGCTGCTGACAGTCTTCGAGCTGCGTCTCGAGAACGAGCTTCTCCCTCTCGCGGCGGACGATGATCTCCTGCAGCGTCTGCATCTCCTCGGCGTCGTAGGCGGACTTCTCCTCGACCACCCGCCGGTACTGCCGGGCCTCGATCTCGGCGGCCGCCTTCTCCTCCCGGAGGCGCAGCATCATCGCCATCGCCTCGTCCGCCGCGCTGGCCGCCGCGCTGCGCTCCTTCTCCAGCTCGCGGCTCAGCGCCGCGCCGCCCTCTCTTTTTCGATCGCCCGCTTCAATTCCTCGATCGCCCAATCACCGACTTCTCGTCCATCTATAAAAAAAAAAGGAAAGTATTCTTACCAACTGTGTAACGTAATATATAATAATAATTATTATTATTATTATATATATATATATATATATATATATATATATATATATATATATATATATATATATATATATATATATATATATACTAACCGAGTTCGACAAATGAAAGGGGGACAGAAATGGATTCGTCTCTCCTCCAGCCCAGCCGAAGCGAGGGCGGCGGAGCGGGCGACTCCGACTCCGACTCCAATTCCGACTCCGACTCCGACGCTGACGCCGTATTATTATTATTATTAGTATAATTATTATTGTGAAGAATTAAGAGGGGTGTATGGGGAGGAGGGCAGCAGGACGGGGGTGGGGAGGGAGAGGGGCGGAGGGGAAGGGAGGGGAGTGCAGGCAGGAGAGGTCGACGCCGAAGAAGAAGGAGAAGAATTTGGCGGCGGCGAAGGCGGCGGCGGCGGCGCAGAGGAAGATGTAGGCGATGGCCAGGTCCAGAAAGGCGGCCACCAGCGATCGCAGCGTCCACCGCTCTATGATCCTGTAGCCGTCGGCCATTCCCTCCTCCGATTACCTCATCCGTTCATTTAACTCGATTTCTCCAATTCTTTTTATTAAGCGTCTCCACACAAAAAAAAACAATTTTATTAACTCAACTATAATAATAATTAGATTATTATTATAACCAAGGTGACGTGGAGATAAAACTTTACAGGTGGACTCATATCTGTTCTCCCTTGTTAGTTTTATCTTTATTTAATATCTTTTATATAGTATCAGGAGTACACTCGTATTATTTTTTAATTATTAGATCAAAAATTGTAAATTTTAGAAGAATAGTAATTTTCTAAAATTTAGTGGTTCTTCTAGAAAAATAACATGAGTGGTGCTCGCGAAAGCACCATAACAATTTGTTTTTAATAATAACATTGAAAAAATTTTTTAAAAAAAATTATATTTTTTGAATAGAGATAAAGAGGCTATTTACCAAACTGTCGTAGAGCAACTTGTCACTGAATTGTCAAATCGGGGACACGTTAGTTGGTCTTTTATGCTCATTTATTTTTAATTTTAAACTAGGTGAGCGCGTGTTTGTTTCGTCTATTTTTTACCGAAATCATAATGGACTAATCTGTTTGTTCATATTTAGTATGCGAGAATTATTATTCCGATTCGATTTTTAGGTGAATGAAAATTTGTCACGCCCCGGGTCATTTTAGAGTATAAAAACAGCGGAAATTTTTTTTTTTTTAAACCTTGACCTCCAAAGGCATGTCAGACCTGCCACAAATACAGATAGACCACTGTTCACACGGACAGCGTCTCCCCTGTATTTGCACGGCATCGCACAAGTACAAAGAGTATTTTTACATTCACACAACCACAACCACGTGTATAGATAGTAAATACAATCAACATACACATCCAAACACCATTCACCACAGGTTATCCACAATTCTTCATTCATAATTCCACATCTATCAGTTGAAAGGTTTCCTACTCGGAAACTGGTTTTGAAATACTAAGTTACCACAATCCACGATAAAACCTTTTAAAACTGTTTCCCACAAGGAAACCCTTTCTTTTTAAAACGCTACCACGAGGGGTAGAAAACCGTTTTGTAACATAAATCCAAAACCATTATGAAAACCCAATATTACTTGATATCCCAAAGTATAAGTAGAGAACATGAACCATAAATATGTCTAAGTCATAATCAAAGTAGACAGGAAGGGTAAAGGAATAACCGACAAAGGGACGGAGCTATGTCGCGAACTAGACTCGCTTCTCACCAGCTGTCCCACTAATCCCTGCAATGTTACCTGAAAAAGAAGGCGAGGGGTGAGAACATGTAAACATGTCTCCCCCTCCCAGTGGATACCTCGCAGAGATAGACACAAGAGGAGATAATAGTAGTACAGTAGCTATGATAAACAAGTAAATGGAGAGATATATATAGATATGAAACAACAGCTACTGTAAGTATGCGTCAACAGGTATAAAAGCTCAAAAGTACCCAATCTGAACCAATGCTCTCTTGGTCAGCACCGCAGACCTCAAGCCAGCTCTCTTGGTCGGCACCGCGGACCTCAAGCCAATGCCCCTACTACTCTCCCAAGCATATAACCACATTTAAGGCTCACGGGTCGATCCGCTGTCGAACCACTTTTCCGGAAAAGAACACCCTCACTTGCGGTGGATCAGACCGCTGGTGTTCGTGAAATGCGATGAGTACGTAGGGCGATCAATGTAGATATGTTCAATTATTAACCATCGGCAACTAGCCGACAATCCCGCCCCGGGCCCATCGACCACGTGGGTCGTCAAGTAACCAAGAACCAACCAAGCGAGTGTGACCAAATAGGTCCCAAAGTATGCAAAGTAACCGACCAACCGAGTCTGAGTAGAGAAAGAAACCGACCAACCAGTCCCCAACTATGCAAAGTAATCGACCAACCAGTCCCGAGTAGAGAAAGCGACCAACCAGGTCCCCAACTATGCAAAGTAATCGACCAACTAGGTCCCTGAGTAGAGAAAGAAAGAAACCGACCAACCGGGTCAACTAGGATGGAACAACTCAACATCCTCTCAACCGTATGCAAGCACTACCGAAGGAAACACGAGAACCGACCACTCAGTCAACTAGGATGGAACAACTCAACATCCTCTCAACCGTATGCAAGTACTGAAACACGAGAACTGACCAACCGAACAACAAGGTCACTGAGTACACTGAAGTAAACTGACCGAACAGGTCATAGATGTCATAGGCTGACAAGAAGTAATCTACTCTACTCCTACACATGATACTAAGCATGAAAACACTGAGTAGAGTAATACTGTAACAAACAGGTGCAAGATATATCTAGGATAAATGATATAAACGATGAGGTGGAAGGAACGTCACGGCGTGTACCTTTGTACGGACGTCGGATCGAAGTACCCACCGTACAAACACGGCGTACGACTCTCGTCTGAGGAAGAAGTATCAATCGAACCTAAGGAGATCCACCATGTTAGTGTCTAATCCACTAACACAAAACACCGAACACATAACTCCATAATTAAACCCACGGGAATCGGTTTCCCAAAACCAATTGCCGTACTGAGCCGGAAGTCCCGTAAACCTCACCGGGACTCCGTCGGGACCCACGAACTGTCCCGGAACGCAACGACTAATACCAAGAGTCACCCGCTGCCCCAAACACCCTTATTCGGATGTTTTGGCAGCAAACATAAAGTAACACTTTAATACAATTATCGTCGGATAATTGTACGACTACGGGTTCCCGGAAGTGTCTACTTCGACACCGGAACCCACCGTCGCTCACCCGTCATTTCCGAACCATCGAAATGACGCGAGTGACCAGCCAACAAGGCTCAGCGACCACACAATAGTTTACGAAGCACCGTCGGAATAATTCCGAACCGAACCCGCGTTCCGTCGGCGGATTTCGCCGAGAAACGCATCGAAATCGACTTTTCGATTTTCGCTAAAGCCTTCGCATCATGGACAATCAGTCCAGAGATCAAGCGTACCCAAACACACTACCCACAGTGGCCCCATGGTGCACAATTGCACATAAACCCCTCCAATTACATAAAATCCCAACATTTTATATAATAAAAGGGATCAAACGACTTGTTCACGTAATCCGAGAGCTTAGGACCTTGGACGATCACCCACAGTCATCCCTAACTTACACATGCTGCCCACGAGCCTCGAAGAGTACAATTGCACAAAAGCCCTCCGAATTACCCGAAATCGCACTATTTCATGTGATTTCGGGGCTTTTATGGCCCGGCTACGCAAACCGGAGGTCAATCAGACCAACCGAGACACCTGCTGATAGGTTTCGACGTGCCGGAGACCGTGCTCACCCTTCGGAGCAGTTCTGGACACTGTGTGGTGCGCGGGAGCAACCCGAAGTTCAGCAAACTACGCGCACTGTTCGGAAAACATGCTTTTTCTCACAAACCAGGGACTTTTTGACCCTAACTAAGGTGAGCGCTGTGATCGTCACTGACAGACGATCACCGTGCTCCCCTCCAGAGGCATCGGAACAGCCTCGGGTCTCCGGATTAGACCGCGCAAACCGAAACAGCAGCCAAAAAGGCCCAAAAAGGACCGACAATGCCGAAACAGTGGATCGGGGTCCCCTCGACCAAATCTAAGGTGAGCATGATGATCAGCGATGCGTCTAGATCATCGTGCTCCCTTTCGTTGGGATCCGAGAGGCCCGGAAAGCATAGAACATTAACCCGACAAAAAGACAGCCCTATTCTATGCTTACCGGAGCTAGGATGGGGCACGGCGGCCGGCGGCGGCGGACGGCACGCCGCGCAGAGGGGTGCGGGAGGTCGAGGAGGCCGGGGCTTACGTCGGCAGGCGGCGGGAGGCGGCGACGACGGCGACGATGCCCTAGCAATCAACCCGAGAGGAGTTTGGGTTAAACTCCGGCCAACAGGAGCTCCGGCGGCGGGTCCGCCGGCGGCCGACGGCGCGGCCGCCATGCGGAGCGGTGCTCACGCCGGCCGGCGGCGGAGGCGGCGGCGGTAGTCTGGCGAGGCTCGGCCCGCACAGACCCTGTGCGGCCGCCGGAAGTGGGAGCGGCGGCCGGCGGCCACGGCGGCGCCGGTCTCCACGGACGACGGCGACGGTTCACACGAGGTCGGAGGAGGAGGAGGAAGCGGCGGGCCGTGCGTGGGGAGGCCGAGAGCCCACTTCGGTTTGGGCTCGGGCTGCGGCCGAGATGGCTTTAGCGCGGCGCGGCGGCGCTCCGGGCGGCGACGGTCGACGGCGGCGGCGATGGCGACTCCGGCCGGACGCGGAGGGTGTCGCCGGAGGGTAGGCCTCGGCCAGAGCATGAGATCTAACCCAATGGTTGGCTAGGTGGTGAGAGGGAGGAGAAGAAGTAGAAGGTGGTGGTGGAGATGGACTGTTACGGCGGCCGGGGCACCTGCCGGCGGCCGGTGTACGCGCATGGTGAGGCGGGGACCATCGAGGCGGGCGGGGTTTCGTTGAGGAATATCGGAGGACCTAGGGTTAGGGTTTCAAGTGGAAAGCCTAATGCAACCATATATACATGGTGCGAGTGCAAATAAGTCCACCAACACTAAGAATTTCAACTGGGTCCTCAACAGCATGAGTAAAATGCATGAATAACCCTCCACGTGCGATCCCGCGCGATTCGGTACATAAAATATAGGGGCTTTTGCAAAAATACCGATTCTCCAATATCGGCCCCTCCTCGATCAACTCGTAATTCTTGCTGATCCGTCCGTCCGATTTGCGAACGGATCGCACCAGTGTGATCAGCACGTCGAAGACATCAAACCCACGATTTTAGTTCGTCTCGATCGGTCACGGATTCACGAAGAAATCCATCCCTCTCAACAATCCGATTATTACACATCGACCCCTTTGCGATCATCTTATAATATCCGACGATCCGTCTGCGGATCTCCGATCGGATCAGAAATTGTTTCAGACATCGAATCTAGCATTTTATTTCATTCGATTTGGTCTCCGATTTGCGACGAAGCCTATCTCTCCATCAATTCTCGTAATAAACCAACTTATTAACATATATACTTTATATATGTAAAATCGTTCGGGACCCTTTTTCTCGACAACCGTGCATCGAAATTCGATTCCGTCAGTGCCAACGGTTCCAGTATATCTGAGCCGTTCGAAACGAGCTATGGGAAGCCTATATTTGGAATCCAACAGGTACCCGGACCCAACTTCTATTCCCGGCTCATCCGGAAATGAAGTTACTATTCACTTTAAGTCAAACTTCATAATCGCGTATCTTCTCCGTTTTAGCTCATTTTCTCCTGAAACTTGACGAGTGCTTATGTAATTAAATTACACACATAAACATCGTTAACAGAGAGTCAAATGACGCAGTCAAAATTTCGGTCTTCACAAAATTTCACCAATTATCTTTTTTTTCAATCCGACCTAGAAGGTCGGATTGAAAATATATTGAATCCGGACGAAATAAATTTATTCGGATTGAATTTACTTTTTTAAACTCATTTTTTAATTAAAAATACAAGTTTAAGTTTAAAAATTATATTTATAAATTTTAATTTCAATTTGAACTTAAATTATAATTAAAATTAAATCAAGCATTTAGAATTTAATTTATAAATTTGAATGTAGATTTAATTTAAAATCTAAATTTTATTCAAATGTTATTTAAAATTTAAATTAAATTTACTGATTCAAATTGAAATTTAAATTACAATTTTAAGTTTGAATTTGAATAAATCAAAATTTAGTTTTATATTTTTAATTATCCATTCAACTTCAAATTTTAATTTTTAAAAAAATATATTTAAAAATTTGACATCATTTTAAAATTTTAACGTAAATTTTTAATATTTAATTTTCAGTTTGAATTTAAACTAATATATTATAAAGATAAATTGACATATTAATTTGCCTACATTTCTCATATATATCTATCAAAATTAAATATCGAAAATGAGAATGATTTATTCCGATTCCAATGCAGATGGCGAACCAAACAGAAAGAGGTAATTAATGAATCATTCTGATTCCATTTCTAGCTTAATCTCATTCCGATTTTCGATTTACGACTTCTAACCAAACACACCCTCAGTGTACATACAAATGCACATAACAATTAATTTGATTCATTTTAAATTAATATTTTTACATTATAGTTATACAAAACTTTACAATAAAAAGTATATTTTATATATTTATATGTTATATTTTATTAAAAAATATCTGCAATATACTTTATTATTTTTTCAATATATATATTGAATATTTTTATATATTTTTTAAATTCTGATAAATTTAAAATTAAAGATATTGTTTAAATTAAAAGCATCAAAATTTAATTCACATTTAATTTGAAATTTAAAGTTTAATTTTGATTCACCGTAATTATATATTTTAAATATTAATTCAAATTTGATATTCAAAATTTATAAATTTAAAAAATTAATAACAGCCATTCATAAGATTTGATATATTGTTAGATAAGAATTCTATTTTTTAATATACTAGTGAAGGCCCGCGCACGTGGAAAAATTTATATAAATTGTACAATATTTGGAACAAATTTATTTAATTATTTTAATTTTCAAATCTAATGTTACATTTTAAGCTTCAAAAAAGTTGAAGAAAGAGAGAAATTAACAACATTTTAAAAGTTGAAGCGCGATTTATAATTATTATTAATAAATTAATTAATTATATATGATATAACATTATTAATAAATTTAATTAATTATTTTTTTATAGGGATTAGAGATTACATATTGTAAATGTTGAAGTTTAAAATTAAAATAAATATTATTCGTTATCAATTTCTACCGCTCAAAGTCAACTACGTCGTTGGATTCTCCTATTCATGTATAAAATTCGTATTAACTCAATTCCATAATTGTTATTTTTAATTATCAAATTAATTTTGCATTGAATTTGTCCTTTCTTCGAAAATCAAAAAAAGAGGCCAAGTCCATCTCAATCTCCGTCCTCTCGAGATTTACTCACGAATTAACTCCTCATTAATTAAAGATTTAAAATTTTCCGTCTAATATATACTCCATTAATTTTAATTTACTTATTTAATAATTTTCAATTTAATGTGTCTACGGTTAGAAATCGAAAATCGGATTCACCACTACTGCTTTCTCCTTTTGCTTGATTTACTTTGAGCTTTTGATTCCAAGCCACCGCCATACCGTAACACAAACAAAGAATAATAAACAACATGAAATAATAAATAAATAAACAAAAGTGATACAAATTTAAACCACATGATACTAAAATGAAAAAGTGTGAAGGCACGGAGGGCTTAAGTTTATACTTACACAAAAACAAAATCCCTCTTGACTCTAATAAATATCTCGTTTTAAAAATTAAATTTCTATTTTTAAATACTAAAATTTTAAATTTAAAATATTAATAATTAGGGTACTAATTTGATACACTGAAACCACATGGTTCTAAAGTGAGAAAGTGAGAAAGAGAATGAGAGAGAGAGGGTTTTTATTGCAATAGACTCCTCCAAAACTTTTATTTTAAAAATAAACCTATTAAATTTTTATTTATAAATATAGTCCTATAAAAGCGGTGAATGATTCACCGCTTTTAAAAACGGTGAATCATTCACCGCTTTCTTTATTTTTCTTATTTATTTTTATATTTTTATATTGATAAAAGCGGTGAATGGTTCACCGCTTTTATTTTTCTACTACTTATAAGTAGTTATGAATGCGGTGAATCATTCACCGCATTTAGAAGTCTATTTTTATAATTATTTTTTTTTTAAGATTATTTTTATAATTATAAAAATGGATAAGATTATTTATAAAAAAATTCGGGAGGGAGAGAGAGTAAATAGTAAATTATATAATAATATATATATATATATATATATATATATATATATATATATATATATATATATATATATATATATATAGAGAGAGAGAGAGAGAGAGAGAGAGAGAGAGAGAGAGAGAGAGAATGAGATGGAGGGCGAGGGAGCCCCTCGAGCCGCGCCCGTGCCCCGAGTCCAGCCGCGCCCCGCCCGCTTCCCACGGCGCCGCGCTGGAGCCGGCCCGCGTCGGCGCCGCGCCGCCTAGCACCGCGCGCCGGCTACGAGCCGTGCCGCGCTTTGTGGTGGGGGTGGGGGGGGAGGGGGTGTCGGGAAGAGGGAGAGAGAGATGGAGAGAGCCGGATTGGTGGTGGTGGGGGGGGGGGGAGTTAAATAGGGGAGGAGAGAGAGCCGTGGGGGACTTTTCTCTCTCTCTCTCTGGATAACTAAGCAAGGGAAGAGAGAGCCGTGTGGAACTCTCTCTCTCTCCTCTCTCTCTCTCTCTCCCCCACTCTCACTCACTCTCTCTCTCTCTCTGTGGATAATCGAGCGGGGAGAGAGACGTGGGTGACTCTCTCTCGTGAATCGAGCAGGAGAGGATTCTTGTGAGACGCCATGTCGACAGTTTAGAGTTCCACTTTTATTATATGTATAGATTGATCATAGTCATTTGTTTTTATTTAAGATATGTTTTTAACAAATTAATTGTAACCGTTAGTATGAAATATTTTTTAATTTTTTTTAATTCTGTTTTTCATTATAAAAATCTATAAGAATTAGTTAAGATGGAATATAGATACTATATATATAGATTACGGTTATTAGGAGATAAAAAAGTTATAGATACTTAATTCATCAATCAAATAATTAAAAATTAATAAATTTTATAATAATTTAAAAATAAAGTAAAAATTATATAGCAGTGATTTTTATATCCATAAGGGCGTGTTTGGTTCGAGTTATCCTGGCAGGATTACAGGCAATCCTGCCAAAATTGCTGTGTTTGGTTTATCCGCTATGTAATCTACTCGTTAATGTAGCATTACAAACTGAGCAGGATTACACCGAAAATATTAACGGGAGGGGGGTCGTGTATCTTGTATTACTTAAATCCTAATACTACTTATTATGTAAAATGACAATTTTACCCTCCAACAACCCGAAACCCGATTAACAGTATTATTGTGACACCCCAATAGTCCCCACATCGGATGGGAATGGGGTTGTCATTAGGTTTATAAGGAGACTTAGACACTAGTAATAATAACTGGGCTTAAGCATTTTGGGCCGGTGGTTGGGCCCAACGAGTTATTGTTGCTAGTGGGCTGGGTCGTTATATTTGGTATCAGAGCCAGTTCACCAGCTAGACATGTGTGGCGAGTCTCACGAGCGTCACGGATGATGGGCTAGCGAGACAAGTCTCACATAGCCTGGTGATCATGGGCTGTGTGTGTGATTGGACTGACGAGGACGTCAGGGTCTTAACGGGGGGAGTTTGTGACACCCCAATAGTCCCCACATCGGATGGGAATGGGGTTGTCATTAGGTTTATAAGGAGACTTAGACACTAGTAATAATAACTGGGCTTAAGCATTTTGGGCCGGTGGTTGGGCCCAACGAGTTATTGTTGCTAGTGGGCTGGGTCGTTACAATTATTTTCATATATCTCTCTCTCCTTCTCCCTTCTCTCCAGCACGCCTCTTTCTCTCGGTCTCTCTCTTGCATGCCTCTTTCTCTTTCTATCTCTTTCTCTCACGCACGAACATATCATCTTCTATTGCATCGTGATCCCAAATAATCATCACGATCTCCTTCCCTCTATTCGTCATTTTCGCATACATATTTAATCACGTTTTCTCTCTCGCTACCAACACATTATTTTAGAACTGAAGTTAGATCTGATTTTGAGGTTTTTTTCTTTTTTTTGTCGATTTAAAGAGTGTTCATGGAAACTTCGTCAAATAATATTTAAATGACTACAACAAGGGCAATTTTGGAAAAACAACATTTTTATGTCAGGATTACTAAATTTTATAAACTGAACCAAACATAATAATGATATAAACACTGCAATCCAAACATTATATTACAAAGATTAAACCAAACGCGCTAATGTAGCATCGTAGTAATTTCACGTCGAAATCCAAGATACTTGGATATGTCGAGATATGCTGTAATTTTACATAACTCGAACCAAACGCGCCCTAAAAGTTGAATGAATTATATCGTTAGTACGTAATTGGAATTATATTAATAAGAAGTGGTGGCATTTTGGAAAAGAAATTTTTTTTAAAACACTCTTTTTTATAAGTATTATAGATATAGATAACTACTTAACTGTAGTTGCCAAAAAATTATTATTTTGTTCCTTTTTCTTGTGACGTATATTGGACTCTTTTCGAAAATGATCCTATAGAATTTCGTAATTGGCAAAATAATTCTCCAAAAAATTTATTTGTAAAACTAACCCTCCTTTTCTTTATGATTTTATGGAGAAGGCAGTAAATGGTTCACCATCTTTAGAAGAAGATGAATGGTTCACCGCCTTTAGTGCAAAATCCGTCTGCTTTCTTTTTTAACGTCTTATTTCCATCTTTTTTTTCATTTTTTTTTTCTGTGTCCTTATTCACCGCCTCTATTAAGACGGTAAACGAGTCATCGTCTTCTCTAGGGACTTTCGAAAATAGCTCAAAAGACGGTGAATGGTTATTTTCCGCCTTGAGAAGGCGGTGAACGATTCACCGCCTTCAAGAGGACCCAAAAAACGGTTAACAAATTAACGTCTTTTTGAGAAACGCTGATGTGGCGCTGAGGTGACGAAAGGAGGATTAGTTTTACAAATAAATTTTTTAGAGGGTTATTTTGTCAATTATAAAATTCTACGGGATCATTTACGAAAAAAGTCTTGTATATCTTTCAACGAAAAAGATGACATTTAAGAAAAAGGGAAACAATAAAAGAAGGTTCAACGTCTGTCGGTGGAGTGAGGAGAAAATTGACGATTGGAGTCCACTGGAAGCAAACAAAAAAATTTAATGAGAAAGATTACATGACGAGGCAGTCTTATTCAGCGTCCATTATGCTTTCAATTTTCGATAGTCTGACTGTCTCATTTTGAAAACATGGCTTTTATAAAATTTTTGTCCAAATGAGCAGCTGTCCAAGAAAATCTACAATAGAGTTATGTTCTTTGATAGGACTGTCGACGGGCCGAACAAGAGCGAGTTGAGGACTAGCTCGTATTCGAACCTCTAATAAACGAGTCGAATACGAAGCTTGTTAATATATCGAAATTTGAAAAATTTAACTTGAGTTCAAGAAGTTAGATTGTCATGCATACTATTTTTTGAGAAGTAGAAAAAATAAAAAATTTAGAATCTTAATTAAATAATTGAAATTCACAATATATATATATATATATATATATATATATATATATATATATATATATATATATATATATATATATATATATATATATAGTCATTGGTGCTACAGTTTTTAGTCGTTGGATTGAGAGATGTGTGGTTAGGATGATGTGGGCCCCCTAGGGTTAAGTGAGTGGTAGGTTGCATAGTATGATCTAACCGGTGAAAATCATCAAAGGGGTGGATCTAACGGTGGAAAACTTAGTAGCACCGAATGCTTCGTGCTATTGATAGCATATGCTACCAAGTTTTTAGTCATTGGATTGAGAGATGTGTGGTTAGGATGATGTGGGCCCTCTAGGGTTAAGTGGGTGGTAGGTTGCATAGTATGATCTAACGGGTGAAAATCATCAAATGGGTGGATCTAACGGTGGAAAACTTAGTAGTACCGAATGCTTCGTCTTATTGATAGCATAGCAGACTATATATATATATATATATATATATATATATATATATATATATATATATATGGATAAAAGAACAATATCGAAAGTGCGTGAAATTTGATTTCTAGGTAGTTTAAATGGTTTAGATCATATTTAACAGCGATCGTCAATTTGGAAGCTCTATCATCGAAAATAACTCGATAGTAAAATGGGCTCAGATTCTTAAGAGTATTCCACCTAACTCTATATATATATATATATATATATATATATATATATATATATATATATATATATATATATATATATATATATATATATATATATATAGGCCATGGCTACTATATCTATTATGAGTATTGGAGCCCTCGTACTCATAACTTTTTGGCCGTTGAGATGAAAAAATGTGAGGCTTGGATAAGAGTGATTACGGTTAGGTTGATAGTGGGCCCCCAGGGTTGAGTGGGTGGTTGGTTGAATAGTATAATCTAACGGATAAAAATGATTAAAGAGTGGATCAAACGGCCAACAATTTATGAGTACAAGAGCCTCTATACTCATAAAAGTATAGTAATTATATATATATATATATATATATATATATATATATATATATATATATATATATATATATATATATATATATATATATATATATAGAGAGAGAACTAGGTGGAATACTATTAATAGCACCAATTACTTGGTGCTAGTAAATTTTCTACCTTTGGATTAAAAGATATGCGGCTAGGATGATGTGGGCCCCTAGGGTTTAGTGGATGGTTGGTTGAATAGTATAATCTAACGGGTAAAATTAATCAAAGGGGTTAATCCAAGGATAGAAAACTTACTAGCACCAAGTTCGTGCTATTAATAGCATACCGGACTCATATATATATATATATATATATATATAAAGAGAGAGAGAGAGAGAGAGAGAGAGAGAGAGAGAGAGAGAGAGAGAGAGAGAGAGAGAGAGTCGGCTATGGTGCTTGTAAAAGCAGAGTATAGTGCTTGTGATTTTTTTACGTTAGATCTACATCTTTGATCATTTTCATCCGTTAGATTATACTATTCAACCAACCACCCACTTAACCCAAAGGGGCCCACATCATTCTAACCACATATTTATTAATCCAAGGGCTAAAAACTTACAAGAACCAATGACTTGGTACTTTTAAAAACATAGAGCTCAATTATATATATATATATGGGGTTTTAAGATTTTATATTATAAAATTTTAAATTTTGAATATCAAAATTTTAAATTTTATAATTTATAATGTTTATTATCAAATTTTCAACTTCAAAAATTAAAATTCTAAATCCCTATTGTGCTATCTCTCTTACTTAATTTTTATTTAATTTATTGGTTATACCTTTTTCTTTCTCACCGAGAGATGTGCATGCGGCTTTCAATCATCTCTTCTTAGTTTAAATTTTAATTTAATACTCTCTTTTTCTCTTTCTCCAAACAAAAAATATGAATTTTTAAAATAATTTTAAACTTGAATTTAATAATTATATATTTTAAAAATCTTTAATTTTTATTTTTTTATATTATGAGTAAAATATACTATATTTGAAAGTTTGAAAGTGCTCTCTCTCTCACTTTAATTTTTATTTAATGTTCTCTTCTCTCTCTCAAAATAAGAGATAAATATAAAAATTAACATTTTTATTTGACTTTATTAAGTGACTTTACATAACGTGTGATATAATAATAATTGTGAACTTAAATATCGCACCTGTTGCAAAGCGCGGGTATATTGCTCGTATATGAATTATGGTCATTTTGAATCAGATACACAATCTTTTCAAAATTTTAATTTTTTTGTCTAATCTTTCAATTTGTTTAATTTAAGTCGGTCGACGAAATCTTGATTTCAAATTTTAAGTCTGTTACTGACTGTCCCTAGTACAAGTGATAAAGGACTTAGTGGTCTAAGTTCGAATCCTACTTGATTCATATTTTTACTTTTTAAAAAATAAACGAATCGGATAGCATGCTATCTTTCTCTCTAAAAAAAAAAGAGTCTATTACATACTAAAGTAAATTTATAATTATGAGAATTATATAAAGTATATTAACTAGTTCGTAAGGATACACAATACATTCAATTTTTAAAATCAAAGTATCGTTGCTTGACTCAAATAAATTAAAAAGGCTACATCACAAAAAAAAAAAAATCTTACGATACTTTTTTACTTTTTAACTTTCAAAAACCTACAATTTATTCTTTCAACATTTCAAGTTATTACATTTAAACCCCCTCGGTCAAAATTCTATTATTGTTCTATCTATTTCTTATAATTTATACTAAAAATGACCTTCAAAATAACATAAGTACATTAAAAAAAATTTTAATAAAAAACTAAAAATAATTTGGTAATTTTGCCCTCTACATTAATGTCGTATCTCCTAAAAAGATATTTCTGGAAGTTTAAAGGGAGAAAATATAGATTTTTGAAAATTAGAGAAGAAAAGTGAAAAATGGATATTTACAAAAGAGATTTTTGTATTTTAGCCAATTAAAAAATTGCGTGCTAAAATCAAACTTCTAAAATGGTCCATAACACGGATAAGTTTTGCATATTATTTTTACTTGGAAATCTAGTGAAAGTTGTAACATTGACTTCACTTTCAACCATCAATAGATATATTAAGACTTAGAGTTTCCAGAGAGATTACGTGTTGCGTACTATGTTTTTCCCCATCTGTTTGCCAGCGATCCGTTCACCCGTAATCCGTTCCCCCCTCTCTATCGTTGAGTGGGCTTAAATGTCGCCCGCCTTGCCACCTTCCCCTTCTAGATTGCTTCAGATCAGCCAAGTGTTGTGGCATATATCCTATCGCACACCCAACTCCTGCAGATCCCGCGGGGTGTGGAGGATTGTCGCACTCTACCATGGTGCTCTTTCCCCTCCGTACGTACGTTACGACGGTGTGTTAGCGGGCCCCGAGGTACGGTGGTAGTCGTCATACCGCTTCCTTCTGTTTGTACTAATGATGTCACGCCCCGGGTTGCATATTCACCGGGCACGCCGACAAATCCGCCGTATACAAAAGAATTTCTTCTGTATACGAAGCGTAGCTGTACCTGTATAAACATACAATGCTACAAACAGTAGTATAGAGTCGAAATAAACTATAAACAAACAGGTCGGAAAAACAACCACTTTATATACATACAATCACAGATACAAAGTAACACTACCCGCTCCAGCGAGTTCAACTGTATGTACAAAAGCGTCAAACCCAAAAACTATCACTACCTGCAGGAGGATCCTCTAACTCAGCACTGAACTCGGAGGGTAGGCTCTAGCTCGCCACGCCCTTCCCGCGGTCCGTCTCAGAAGGAGGAGCGACGGCGAAAGAAGGCCACACGCGACGGTGGAAGAAAGAGGCGTGAGAACTACTATAAAAATAAATAGTCCTCAGTGGGTACCGCCCTAAACACATCGGTCCACCCACTAAGTCTACAGGGTAAGCAAGAAAGTAAAAGAAGCTGGAAACACTCGACAGCTAACAATCCCTATACTATCCTGCTCTAAACCACTCTCTGTAGAACTAGTAAAAGCTGACCTAATCTTACGAGAGACTGTGAAAGCACCCGTCTCGCCTGTCGAAGCAACACTACAACTACCCCAGGGGTAGCTAGCGGAGAGCAACCCACAACGAGGGCGCAGCGACACCAACGCAAAAGCACTAAGCCAGACTCCGGAGCGGCACTCGTGGGCGCGAACCAACCGAGTATGCAAGCGTATCTCTGTCGAGCTCAATCGCTCTCACAGCATAGTCAAGTAAACAGGTCCAAGAACTAACACACCACGTGCCCCTTTGTACAACCGTAACCACACAAGACACTGGTCCCCCGTCAAACCCCGACGGTGCCCGACAACCGCACGACCGCATCGAAAGGTGAGCTCGGCATCCCCAGCACGAGCGTAAAAGCAAACTACACTACCCTGATATTCATCGCACTCCCCGGCGATGATACGGCACAAAACGGCTTCTAGAGCTAAATCCGGTAGTGTAGGCTAATGACGATCCAAAACGTGGTTTTCTCCTAAGTCAAATCCAAGTCCAACATGTATAATATTAAATATTCGCTAAGCATGATTCAATTTCAGATTACTCTACGATAATCATGCATTCAAGTTATCACGTCATCGGTCGAAACAGAAGTTTACACATGTTGACTATTATACTTAGGAGTATTCCGATGTAAACCGACCTCGATAGCAATCTCACGGCGAAGGAAGGTGGCCGCGCCAAAGTGATCCTTCGCCGATCCGACGAGGTCCGAAGTCTCCTCGCGAAGAAGTAACCCAACGTTACAATCCGTTTCCTGCGAATCTGGGACTTATTGAGAAAAGCTTAAAGCTAACCAAGCTAACCTTATCCAAATTCAGCGATTCAGGCCTCGAAATCTTCGTCTCGCAGTCTAGAATCCAACGCCGCAAGTTTCGACGTGATCCGACTTCCCTGCGCGGAGAACTGGCCAAAGAGCCGACGGTCGACGCTGGAAAACAGCAAATCTGCACCTCAGTAATTGCTCGCAAAACAGCGGCTTGGTAAAGATGGGTTCCGACAGAGCAAACCTGATCCAAATCCAGCAAGTAAGGTGTCGTTGGAATCGTCTGGAAGTCACGGATCCAACGCCTCAAGTTTCGCCGGATTTCGACTCTCCTACACAGAGAACAAGCCAGAACACCGTGGGTCGACGCCGCAGTCAGCAGCAGCAGCAGGGCAGTCCGAAAATCACAAGAGTTTAAAGCCGTAAAAGCGAACTCGAGGGGTCACTCACCTCGAAAACCCTCCCTGCGAGTAGCGCCAGGTCGAGGATGGCAATAATCGGCTGTCGCACGGCCTCCTCACAGCGTCACCTCGTCGAAAACTCGCTCGATCGGCTCCGCGGCGCGTCGTCGGCGGAGTTCGGGCTCCTCTTGAGCTTGGGGAAGAAGCAGCGACAAGAAGATGAAGGAGAGGCCCCCTTCACTCTCTTCTCTGCTGCTAAGTAGGGGAGGTGAGGGGTGATGTGACAAGTGGGAAAAAGTCAAACTGCACCATACCTCCTCTTTGTACCGGTACAAAGTCCCACTTGTACCGGTACAAACAGGCAACCCGAGAGCCTAACTGCGCAGGGCTATACCGGTATAGTCCTGGTGGCTATACCGGTATAGCAACCGTTGCTATACCGGTATAGCAACCAGTTTGTACCGGTACAGCTCACAGAAAAACCTGCTATTTGCAGATTTGCGTGACACACGCTACTCTCGCGTTCCCACGGGGCCCGTTTAGCGTCTATTTGGCGCTAACGCGACCCAGGCTGGTCCCGACACTCTCCAGAGCCGTCGTCAAGCCTCAGGTGCAATCTTCCAGGTCTCTACATCCTCCCCCACTACAAAAAGTTTCGTCAGCGAAACTCAAACGTACCTCAGCTCTGCTCGTCGAACAGGTAGGGATAGGCCTCCCTCATCGCCGTCTCGGGCTCCCAAGTCGCCTCCCGCTCCTCGTGATTACTCCACTGCACTTTGACATACGGTATGACCCGATTCCGCAATTCTTTCGCCTCGCGAGCAAGAATCCGCAACGGTCGCTCCTCGTATCGAAGGTCCTCGCCAAGTTCAAGCGGAGTGAAGTCAATCACGTGAGAGGGATCGAACACATATTTCCTCAATGCGAGACGTGGAAAACGTCGTGGGTGCCGACTAGTCGCGGGGGTAGAGCAATCCTGTAAGCGACTGGCCCAACTCGCTCCAATACCTCAAAAGGGCCGATGTAGCGTGGACTGAGCTTTCCACGCACTCCAAATCTGCGTATCCCTTTGGAGGGCGAGACTTTAAGAAATACATGATATCCAATCTGAAACTCCAAGTCTCGTCTCCTGGTGTCTGCATAGCTCCTCTGGCGGCTCTGGGCTGTCAAAAGGTGTCGTCGAACAACTCTCACCTTTTCCTCAGCCTCTAGCAGTAACTCAGGCCCCAGCGTCTTCCTTTCACCCACATCACTCCAAAACAAAGGGGATCGGCATCTGCGTCCATACAACGCCTCAAACGGAGCCATCTGGGTGCTCGCTTGATAGCTGTTGTTGTACGCAAACTCAACTAATCTCAAATGCTGATGCCATCCTCCTCCAAAATTCATGACGCATGCCCTCAGCATGTCCTCTAGCGTCTGAATGGTCCTCTCCGACTGACCATCTGTCTGTGGGTGAAACGCTGTGCTGAAGTGTAGCCGCGTACCCAAGGTCGTCTCGTAAGCTCCTCCGTAAGTGTGACACAAACCTCGGGTCCCCCGTCTCGATACTATCGACACCGGCACGCCATGCACCGACGATCTCATCCGGTATAGCCGCGCGAGTCTCTCCCCGGACCGTGGTCCGAATCGGTAGAAAGTGGGCGTACTTGGTCAATCGTCCACTATCACCCAAATGGCATCGAAACCACCCTGAGCTCTAGGTAATCCCACGACAAAGTCCATCGTGATCTGCTCCCATTTCCACTCGGGCACTGGCAGACTCTGAAGCTTGCCAGCAGGCACCTGATGCTCGGCCTTCACCTGTTGGCAAGTCAAACACTGAGCCACATATCTGCCAATGTTTCTTTTCATTCCATTCCACCAGAACTGTGCTTTCAAGTCCTTATACATTTTGGTTCCACCAGGATGTACTGTATAAGGAGAACAGCGAGCCTTTCTCAAGATGTCTCGGATCTCTCGAATTCACGGGTACACACGGTCGGTCCTCGTACCTCGCACTCGAACCGTCCATCCGTGAAACCCTCTGCCTGTCCCCTCTCCAACTGCTCTCTAATCCTCATCAAGTGTGGATCCCCACTCTGTTTCTCTCGGATCCTCTCCAACAGAGTGGGCTGCAAAACCATAGACATTAATATTGCAGTAGACCCAGGGGACACGACCTCTAAACTCAACCGCTGTAGCTCCTCAAGTAACGGCCTCTGCTGCGTGATCATCAAGCACGAGCCCTACACTGCCTTCCTGCTCAACGCATCTGTCACCACATTCGCCTTGCCGGGATGATACTGAATACTAATATCATAGTCCTTCAGTAGCTCCAACCACCGGCGCTGTCTGAGATTCAACTCCTTTTGGGTGAACAGATACTTGAGATTTTTATGATCAGTAAAAATCTCACAGTGCTCGCCATACAAGTAGTGCCGCCACAGCTTCAACGCAAAAACCACTGCGGCGAGCTCCAAATAATGCGTAGGGTAATTCTTCTCGTAATCCTTTAATTGTCGCGAAGCATAAGCAATTACCCTACCATGCTGCATCAACACACACCCTAGTCCACTGTGTGATGCGTCACTGTAGATCACATATCCTTCCCCCATAACTGGAAGGGCAAGGATAGGAGCTGACATCAACCGCTGTCGCAACTCATCGAAGCTCCTCTGACAGTCCTCACTCCAGGTGAACTTAATTCCTTTACGAGTCAATCGAGTGAGGGGTGTGGAAAGCTTCGCAAAGCCTTCCACAAACCGACGGTAGTATCCAGCTAATCCAATGAAGCTCCGCACCTCAGTCGCCGTCGTCGGCCTAGGCCAATCCCGAATAGCCTCAATTTTCCTCGGGTCTACTGCCACTCCATCTGCAGAAATCACGTGGCCCAAGAAAGTAACCTCCCGTAACCAGAACTCGCACTTCTTTAACTTGGCATACAACTCCTTCTCTCGCAGGAGCTGTAGCACTATCCTCAAGTGCTCCTCGTGCTCGGCGTCGCTACGGGAGTATATCAGGATATCGTCGATGAAGATTACTACAAACCTGTCCAAGTACGGCTTAAACACCCTGTTCATCAGATCCATGAACGCGGCAGGGGCATTCGTCAATCCAAAAGGCATCACTGTAAACTCATAATGCCCGTACCGAGTCCTAAAAGCCGTCTTAGAAACGTCCTCGGCCCTCACCCTCAACTGGTGGTAACCTGACTGGAGATCGATCTTCGAGAAGACACAAGATCCTTGCAGCTGATCAAACAAATCATCAATGCGCGGCAAAGGATACTTGTTCTTGATGGTCACTTTATTCAGCTCCCGGTAATCCACACATAACCTAAGTGAACCATCCTTCTTCTTTACAAATAACACCGGCGCTCCCCAAGGCAATACACTGGGTCTCACGTACCCTTTATCCATCAAATCCTGAAGCTGCGCCTTTAGCTCTCTCTGCAGTGCCATCCCGTGTACCTTCGAGATTGGTGCGGTTCCAGAACTACATCAATCACAAACTTGATCTCCCTCTCCGGCGGCATAGTCGTCGTCTAAGGGGGGAACACATCCGGAAACTCGCGAACCACAGGGATGTCCTCGAGCCTCGGTGCCGCCGTAGGTACCTCTGTAACCGTCGCCAGAAAAGCAGTGCACCCTCTACTCATCAGCTGTCGGGCTCTCGCTGAAGAAATCCACGCGGCGAACAACGTGCTCCTGCAGCCTCTGAAAGTGAACTCCTCCTGGCCTGGCTCGCGGAGCGTCACCGTCCTCTCTCCGCAGTCGATCGTCGCGTAGTACCGCGTCAGCCAATCCATGCCAAGCACTATGTCGAAGTCGTGCAACTGCCCCAACACTAACAAGTCTGCGGGCAAAATCCACAAGTCTAGCTGCACTGGACACGACCTACAACACTCTACAACCCGGACTACATGGTCGGGAACCTGAATCTCCCGGGTCTGAGGCAACAACCCTAACTCTAGACCATGTAATAAAGCGAATGCTCGGCTAATAAAAGAATGCGATGAGCTGGTATCAAATAAAGTACGAGCTCTAGTACCAGAAAGTAAAGTGATACCTGCCACCACACGGTCGGCTGCTGTAGAGTCCTCCACCTGGGCTGCATATACTCTGCCGCTGGGAGCCTGCTGCCGCTGCTCGCTCTGTCGCGGCACAGACGCCCTATCCTCTCGACGGTGGCTCGACGGTGTCCCGTACGACTGCTGGGATCCGGTCTGGGCTGATGCTGTCGATGGTGCCGACGATGCTGATCTCGGGCAAGCTACCCTAAAGTGTCCTAGCTGTCCGCATCCGAAACACCGGCCCTCTCGCTGCTCACACAGTCGCGCCGCGTGCGGTCCTCCGCAGATCACGCACTGCTGTGTCCTCTGTGCCGCCGGCCGACGGGTATCCACAGTACGCCGGGCGCCGAGGACCCACGACCACGAAACGTGATCGTGGAGGTCTCGGCGGACGCCTCGCTCGATCGTCCCCGTCATCGGGGAGCGGGCGTTTCGTCCCGACTCGGTCCCGCCCGTGTCCGCTCTCGGAGAGTCGCCTCGGTCCTCTCCTCAAATAGTGCCTGCTCGATGGACGCATCCAGGATCCTCGACCTCCGCGCCCTAACGAACCTGTAGAGATCCGGCCTCAAGCCCTGCTCAAATAAGTACACCCTATGTGCCTCATCTCTCGCTACAAACGGTACACAGTTCAGGAGTCGCGTGAATTCCCGAACATACTCCTGAACTGTGCAATCCCCCTGCTGTATACTCTTCAAGTCTTCCTCCATCTTCTGCTTTACACTATCAGAGAAATACGTGTGGTACAGCATCCCGCAGAACTCCTCCCAGCTCGTCTGCGAAGCCACTACGCCCTGATCTCGCCTCATCCTCTTCCACCACTCCCGGGCGTCCCCAATGAGGCAATGGACCCCCAAGTGAACCTGGTCCTTCTCCTGAACATACATATCCTCAAATATCCTCTCCATCGCCCTAACCCAGCTCTCCACTACCCAGGGCTCAGCGCAAAGCCCGTCGAACATCGGTGGGTCAAGGCGGCGAAAGCGAAACAACAACTCGGTCATCCGCTCCTGCTCTGCCGCAGTCGGCTGATCCAGTACTCTAGCCGGCACAACTGGTGCCGGAGGTATCTCTGCTGGTGGGGGTACGGCGGTAACTGGTGCAGTAGGTGGAGTAGGGGATGGCGGAGTAGGCTGAGCCGGTGCCCTGTGACACCCCAATAGTCCCACATCGGATGGGAAAGGAATTGTCATTGGGTTTATAAGAGACTTAGACACTAGTAATAATAACTGGGCTTAAACATTTTGGGCCGGTGTTGGGCCCAACGAGTTATTGTTGCTAGTGGGCTGGGTCGTTACATTTGGTATCAGAGCCGGTTCACCAGCTGGACATGTGTGGCGAGTCTCGGCTGAGCCAGGGTCTGGATGACAAGGCTAGCGAGACGAGTCTCACATTGCCTGGTGTTCTTGGGCTGTGTGTGTGATTGGACTGACGAGGACGTCAGGGCCTTAACTGGGGGAGTCTGTGACACCCCAATAGTCCCACATCGGATGGGAAAGGAATTGTCATTGGGTTTATAAGAGACTTAGACACTAGTAATAATAACTGGGCTTAAACATTTTGGGCCGGTGTTGGGCCCAACGAGTTATTGTTGCTAGTGGGCTGGGTCGTTACAGAGTGGCACAATTTTCTTTGTTGAGATTCTTTTTTGAAAATTGGACGAGACTCTTCCCAAACCCGTCGCCTCCGCTTCCAATTAAGGCATTGAGACGACGCTCTTCCCAAACCTGTTCGTTCACGGCAGTAATAGGAACAGTCGGGCTTCTCTCTTTACATCAAATAGGAACGGCCTATCTCCTTTCCCGCCTTCCTCATACCCCCGCTTCACTGTCTTTTCCTCTCCCCTCACTCTTCCCATACCTCCTCCTGGCCTCATCCCTCGCCCTCTCTGTCACCTGCCACTGTCTCCGCCCACAACTCTGTGTCGATTCACGAACTTAGAGATTTCTATTTGATAGGTGATAAAATCAAACAACAATGATGCTGTGGTGACGCCGGCAGCAACTTGCGGCAGCACGACAGAGGATGTGACGGCAGCGGTAGTTGTGGGATGTGGTGGCGGCGCCAGAGTAGAAGACAGAGGCGGGGACAACGATGGTGGGATGTAGCGGTAGAGTAGGAGGAGACGGTGGCATCCATATGAGAGTGATCACGGCAACTATGTGGGGATTTAACATGATTGTATTTTTTTCTATGTCACTATCTCTTGCCCCAAAAATGAATGATTTAGAAATACAGAGTATGAGTCTCTGCTATTGGAGATCTTCTTTATGTTAATTGAACTAATACATAAAAAATTGCTTAACTAAGTTATTTGAGGATAGTGGTAGTTCAAATTTATTGTTAGATTTCTATGAATATTATAGCATGCTAACTTTTGGTAAATTTGTTTGTTCTGTTCTTTCGTTGTACTATGTGCTTAATTATTTTGAATTTGTGTGTGTCATGTGGTTGGTTATTATCGATTTTCTAAGGGCTGTAGTTTTTTGTGTTTCGCTCTCTAGCGAGCAACGGCGGCAGCAACCCCCCAGTGGCCTCTTATGCATCCTTAATAAGGATGGCGCTAGCTCTATCACTACTCATCTCCCCTTCCTTGATGCCTTTAACTTCTTCAATCTTCCTCAAGTCCCTAATGATGAAGAAGAAATCAATGAATATAATGTATGCCAAATTCTTACTACTATATTAGCGAAGTCTACAAAATATTAAAGAAAAAAAATAGTTATTTATAAATATTTTTTTTTAATCATTGCTTAAGCAGGCTAAACAGTTGCACAACCATATGGAGTAGGGTTATGATATTAGGCAAATTTTTTGCTTGGATAATTAATCATATATTTAGTATCATTCTTTTTTTAAAAAAATTATTTATAGTAATCTGAATCATATATTTTTATTTGCTTGAATATTCACATATGCCTAGAAAAAAATTAGACACAAATTGGTTCCACACTATTATTCATATTGCAGATTTTGGATGCAGATTTAGGATATTATACTGATTTGCTAGAATTCTAATTTACTGGTAAACTATAAGAGGCAAGATCATTCCACATGTTGTTTCATGGTTCACGAGAGAGATCGTTCAAGCGCAAAAATTCTATAGCATAGAAGTGGGTGATGAAGATATTAGATATTATTTTTGGCCTATGAATACATTTAGTAATAGTGTATTTACTAATTTTTATTATTAACTAAATATTTAGTATAACCATATGCACTATTTAACTAATTATTATTTTTATTTTTATTTGTTTGTTAAAAATAAATGAAGATATTGCTTGTACACTAATTAACTCATATATAATCATGTGACACTCTTAGTAGACAATCAGGTAAGAAGAGTAAAGTAGGTTGCACTCATTTGTTTGAGATTTTGCTATTATGAAATTATTGTTTTGAATCATTCTAACGTATGTTAGAATAAATGGCATTTTACCTTTTGTTAGAAAGGATGCCACAAAATGATTGATTAGTCATATTAAATTCTTGAATTGTGTTGTTTTAGGATCGATTACCAAAGCATTCTTTGTTCTAAAAAGAAAAGGAATATGTTTAGTCAATACATTCATATTTATTTAAATACAGTCAAGAATTATTTTTGCATCACTTTGGATTTTATTGAAGTTAAACTATGTGGCAGTAGAGCAAGAATTCTACAACCCTTGCAAGGAGTGTAAAGGGAATGATGCGGCAATAAAGTAATTGTTATTGCTACTTATGCCGCAAATATAACCGACTCTAAGATGTTATAACTTTTTTTATTCTTCACTTAATTCTACGAACATAGGATTTAAAGAGAAAAAACATGATAATCTCCAAATTGTAGAATGACATGATATTTCTAGAACAGAAGATAAATGCTGCTTAATTCTAAAAATTTAGAATGTGGGCCTTATAAGTTTGTATTTATTTTTTCTTATAGTCTTATCACCTTTTTGATTAAATAATTGAGTTTAATCGCATAGATTGTAGGATGGAAAGATCTTCTTTAGAAGTTTTTTTATCAACTTTTGTAGACTATTTAAACAAATGATTCTCATTGGATAGCTATAGTACTGCATTTTATGATAAATTACATATTTCAGGTTTATTTTTTAGACTTTATGATAAACGATAGTAGAATAAAAATTTACTTTGATAATACCTATCCATTGCAACACGCGGATAACTACACTAGTAATATAATTGTAACAACAATTCGGACAACTAATTAGTTTTTTTATTTTTTTTATAAATATCTCTTATAGTTTAAATTATTTAAATCTCTTTCATTGATCTAAGATATAATTTTAGACTTATCTATATTAAAGTTGTTGCTTATGAGAAGCTATCGTTATGTTTTACACAAAAATAAAAATCCCTCAAGGAGAGATTATTGCAATTCAATAAGATAACACCTATTTAATTAGATAAAACTGATAAATAGGAGCTGAAAAATAGAAGCCGACTCATAATTAGATAAAACTGAGGGGCTTAATAGAAATAAACACATTGTTATCATTTATCAAGATCTGTTTAGCCGTATATATATAGAGAGAGAGAACTAGGCTACTATGCTATTAATAGCACCAAGTCACTGGTGCTATCAAGTTTTTGGTCATTGGATTAAGAGATGTGCGGTTAGGACGATGCGGGCCCATTAGGATTGAGTGGGTGGTTGGTTGAATAGTATGATCTAATGGCTGAAAATGATTAAAGGGGTGGATCTAACGGCAGAAAAACTTAGTAGCACCGAATACTTCGTTCTATTGATAGCATAGCAGCTGGACTCATATATAGAGTCCGACTGGGATACTATTGATAGCATCAAGGATATTGTGCTATCAAGTTTTCCACCGTTAGATTTAACCCTTTAATTATTTTTACCCGTTAGATCATACTATTCAACCAACCACCCACTCAATCCTAGAGAGCCCACATCATCCTAACCACACATTTCTCAATTCAAGGGCTAAAAAACTAATAGCACTAATCGCTTGGTGCTATTGATAGTAATATTATAGCCTAGTTCTATAGAGTTCGACTTCAAGGATGACGTTAAAGTCACATTAGGTCCTTACAAATCTGAGCATTTATCCAAACTTTCTATATAAGAGGATAAAAGCTTATGCTCGAAATCACTATTTCTTAAGGAGTTGTCAGGATCAGGATCCAATGAGGCTATACTTTACTCGTAATGGAAAATAAAATGGAGAATGAAATACCTCATATTATTGAAACTATTACAAATTATTATAACTTTGTTTCTTTCTTTTCTACACCCATAGTTAGGCCGACTTGGGAATCGCTATCTTTGGTCTCGTGGTAGAGCGCTATCTACCGAGCTACGCACTTTCTCGCGCCGCGCGCTTGCGTATGGACTCGAAAAAGCCCGAACAACGTGGGGGTGAGAACTATATAAATATAGTTCCCAGTGGATACGGTCACCCAAGGGAAGAGCTCGACCCACTAGGTCCAAAGAAGGCACTGCAAACATATTAATCTAACAGATATCCACAGATAATTTATTCAAGTATAAAATATATGTGTATGCCTCACAACATGCAATATGTGAATTATGCAACAATATAAGTAGATCTACTAATTCTACTTTCTATCTCACTATTCATAGCTCGTCCAATTAGCTTCTAAGGCTTCCTCTAGCTTAGCATTCTATATCATTGGTCATACTCTATCACTTGCCATTTTCACCTAAGGTTATCTTTAGCTTAGCCAACTATGCCATTCGACTCGGTTTTGAGTCAATCACATGCGGAATACCGCGCTTAGTCAGGCTCGAGGTGAAGGACGTCTCACATGCACCCCAACCTTAAATCCTCTCGACTATAGGTCTACTACAAGGTGAGGATATACCATCGAACCCCAGACCACAAGTCGCTCAACGGACCAATAGGTGAGGAGAACCAATATACCTGTGTCCCCAATCTCATGACATACCGCAGGAGAACCAACATATCCGTTGAATCACTATTGGGCGAGGAGAACCAACATTCCCGTAGTTATGATTTCTTTTGCTATTCCACTTGCCGACTCACTTGCCGGGCAAGAGAGAACTAACATACCCGTTGAATCACTGTCGGGCGAGGAGAACCAACATACCCGTAGTTTTGATCCACTGGAGAGAGAGAGAAAAATATATGTTTTAAATTAGAATTTTAAAATTTAAAATTAAAATTTAAAATTTAAAATTTAAAATTTAAAATTTTAATTTTAATTTTGATGTTTTAAATTTTAAATTTGATATTTTATATACTTCAAATTTAAATTTGGTCTTAAATTTAAAGTTTAAATTTTTAAAATTAAAAATTTAAAAATTTAAATTTAAAAATTTAAATTTAAAAATTTAAAAGTTAAAAATTTAAATTTAAAATTATTAATGCAAAATTTAAAAATTTAAAATTTAAATATAATGAGATGAGTAATATCGTTATTTTTAATTTATAACTACCAACTATTCTTTTTATTTTGTCTTATCTATCCAAACGCTATTTTTTTTATTCCCGGAAACAACCAAATTTTCATCCAAACACAAAATTGATCTAATTCTCGTTTATATCTAAACTTGTACCTATTCCTGTATAAACTAGTTTTTACTTATATCCTAACCAAACGAAAGGCATAATGTAAACTTTATAGATAGATAAATTCTATACCCATCAGATTTTCACTACAATTCTACTATTCATAACTTGTTGGGCCTAAAAGAAGCCCACAAAATTCTAGAGTTACAAGTATATATAGAAAACAAAATGGCCGGGCCTCCCACGCCCACAGCTTCTTTTTATATATCGTAAGATTGCTGAAATCAATCGAGTCCGCCTTCTCTCCCTCCCTCGCCCGCCCGCCCGCCTGCTCGCCCTCTCTCTCTCTCTCTCTCTCTCTCTCTCTCTCTCTCTCCTTCCCCGTTCTCTCTCCCCTTCTCCTTCTTTCAACCTCTCTCCTTTTCTCCTCTTCCCACGCACATCCCCCTTACGGGCTCCTCGTCGACCCTCTTCTCCCGAAACCCTAGATAGGTACCCGCTCTAGCTCCCAAAACCCTAGGGCTAGGGCTAGTGTTAGGGTTGGGAGGCGTCACCCTAATTCAGGGCGCCGCTTTCGCGGTAATGGAGCTCGACGACCGCCGCCGGAGCGGCGCGGCAGCGGCGGCGGCGCCGCCTCCGCCCGAGCACGCCGTTCGGGCTTCTCGCGCCGATTCTTCTCGTGTCCTCGAGTATGATCCCCGCTCCCTTTTCCTCTTGATATTTGTGTGTTAATTCTGTTTGTGTAGTTTTGTTTTCGAGAAATTAAGATAGGCTGCAAATTTTTTCGTGGCGTGTTCGCTTAATTTGTTCGGTGGGAGGAGTAAGCAATTGGCGCGGGGGATTTGTTTAGGGTTTTGTACTGCAATAGTTGGGAATCACTATATTTTCCGGAAGATTTGTGTTTTTTTTTTTTTTTTTTGTTTTGTTTCTCGAGAAGTAGTTGTGAACTTTTGTGATTCTATTTTGTTTTTCTGTTTTCAGAATTAGGTTTAGTTATAATAATTAGTTCTGACATTTCAAGAATTCGATCCTATTTCCCTTTGATGAGTAGAGATCGAATGACTTAATTTTGTAGTTTTCATGTACACAGGAGTTATTATTGCGCCTTTTCTTTGTAACTTCTTTTTTTTTTTTTTTCCGGTGTAAGAGTCTGTTAGATAATTAATTCTGATAATTTTGCAATCAATTTATTGTCTTTTTTATGACTAACGATTCTTGTAGGTAGCTGTGGAAAGTTTATTGTTTTATTTTCTTGCAAGAATTACAAACTGTGCCTGGTATTTTCTTTTGTCGGATAATTAGGTTTTCAGTGTTTACCACACAAAATTAAGGTTTCGGTGTTTATGCAAATTAGGGTTTCAGTGTTTGTCTGATATTTATTTGTATGAAAAGCGAGAAAGATTATTATTTGGCTTATATAATTAACTAGTTATTTGGTGGGTCATGAAAAGATCTATTGTAAGCGTTTTTGGCAAGATGAATTGATTTCGTGGCCTCGATGTTTTGATTATTGCTATTTATTTTTGCTATTATTTTTAAGCTCAATTCTTGATGCTTCCCTTCCAGGTAGAAGGAACATATTAATTGCTTGTTTTTCCTCGCTTCTGAAACAGTTTTGCTAGTTAAATTAGCAGCTTTTGTGTTTGACCATTAAAAATTTGAAGTTTTTTCTACGGTAGGAAGCTCCTAGGAAGGTCAGGTCGGAAGATAGCAGGCTCTGACTAAAAGATTTTGCTTATGCTGCAGCGGAACAGTGTTGGAACACATTAATGAAAAAGCTGTACTTTGTTTTTTGAGCAGATTGACTCAAACAATCCAGCTGGGTCAAACATGCTCTCATTTAAGAAAAGCAAAACTGCAAAAGAAACCTTCTACTGTTACTTCGGTGTTTTCATACGGCTTATTTTTTTTTGCATTGATTGATCTTAGGAACTAATCTATTTGATATTTTTCTTCTTTATATATTGAATCCTTACGATTTTGTTTTCTCTGAGCAGGTTTTTGAAAGAGGTCGGCAGGGAGATAAGTGAAGATTTGGTTGTATTGATGCCAAACTTATTATCCCTTTTGAAACATGACGACCCTGCTGTTGTTAGGCAATCAATTGCTAGTGGGACAATTTTATTTGGCGCTGTCTTGGAAGAGATGGCACTCCAGGTGCTTTTTTGTAAAACGGATGCTATATTAAATGGATGAATACAATTCCTCATTCGTGTAAAGATAACTTTGTGGTGCTGCTGTGGTTTCTTGATGAGTTTTTGTTTTTATTGTTTCTGTTGCTATATGTTTGCCCAAACAGCTAACGAGAGTGATGAATTGATGTTAGAGAAGCATTTCACTGCAACAGAAGCCTTTCCTCGAAACATAATCAATACTTAAATTTTCTGCCTCCAATTTAATAATAGTGTGTTTAAATTCAATGTGCATCCCACTAATGAAAACAAAATTCGAGGCTCTGCTCTTATTGCTATTAAGGACATAAATGAGGCAGAAATTATGGAACCTTGGTTATGGTTTTGGATCCCTTTACTCTGTAAACCACTTAATTCTGATGCAACACTGAAAGGATACTGGATTTTCTGTTCTTGTGATCCTTGAGAACGTACAAAAGAGAGAGAGAGAGAGAGAGAGATGAATGTGAGAAGATTGCACATTGCAATGAAGTGAATTACTCATTTGCTGTGATTAAGTTTGATGATTCCCCATGGCTTTTGAGTTCTCCCAACCATTCTATGTGTAATATATAAAGATTACCTGCAGAAGCAGAAAAGATTCTTATGTTGTCCTCTTTTAAGATGCTTATGAAAGAACTTGGTACTACTTTTCCATTTTGGTCCCAATTTATTCCTTTGACCTTTAGTGCTGCTATTATTCACTTGATTTTTGACAGCTTTTGATCATGCATTACTGCATAGTGGGAACCCTAGTTAAGATAGGGGGCAAGAATAAAACGGAGCGACGGTGTGATTATTATACATATTGCACTGGTATCTTGTACAAGAACAAGAAGCCACAATTCGTGTTGGTGTTATGAATAGCAAATTTGTAGGTGGACAGGGTATTGAATTGTGCCTATTCAGTAGGTTAGTGCATGTGCGGTTTAAATAAGATAAAGAAAATTATAATGAAAATAATAAAAAGAAAGAATATGTAATTAATAAAAAGAAAGTTAGAAGAATAAAAGAGTAAGAATATTACAGAACATATAATTAGCTACTTAAATGTTGTAGGACATTGTGACATTATATGTGTTGAAGATTCTTGTAAAGTAGAAAAAATAATCATAGTACGAAATAATGAGTAAGAAAAATAGAAACAAAGTTTATCTATCATTCTGAATATATCATTCTTATCTTACTCTCACTAGGATAATCTCAATTGTTAAAAAGTTAGAAATCCCTTGAATCGATTGGCAAGTTGAGTTGTACATTATGGTTTTAAATTTGCATGGAAGTAACACAAGAACCATATATTGTTCTATTTTCAGTGTTTGCTGAAAACTGACTTTTGCATAGCGAGTAGGCGTCATATATCATAACCATAAAGCAACTTGTCTGTTGTCATGCACTTAAATACATGTTGATTAAGCATGCAGATGATCAGCTACATAAATATTAGGGCATTAATATTATTGTGTAGGTTTTATACATTTTATCCTTGTATTGATTAATTTGGATTTCTGTTTTTTCTTGCATTAGCTCATTACATTTTCGCACATTTTTTATTTGGTTATAATTCTTTTAGTAAATATTTTTTTGAAAAGTTCTGATATGTTATACATTGTTTTTAGTATCCATGTTATTTTTAGTTATGCTTTGCATAAATTGCGTTGTTACCAGAATATTATATAGACACCAGGAGGTACCTTCCTTTCGGAAATCAGAATGTTAGCAACTAGCTGTGCTATATGTTCAGTATATTGGATGATCACAAGGTATTTACAAACAGGGTGCAAATTTGATGAAAATACCAATTGGTGATATGATTCAAGAAATCATCTAAGATGATTGTTCATGTCAGAATTTAAGGATTCAGATCAAATGGAAAGGTATTGCAGATGGAAATTACTGAAAATTCTTGTTAAAGAAAGATACAGTGGTCACTTAGGATGATTGTGCATGCTGCATCAAGTTTTAGTTTTTGTGTAGAAGCCATAATGTTATTTGAGTAATACCTAGTTTTGGGCCCTTTCTGTTACTGTTTGAAGTTGTCAGACCTTGATTGATATTTTTGTATGTGAACTCCTATTAAGTTAATTGTTTCAAAGTTTAAGATGTCGATTAGGAATAGTTTAAGTTGGTCTTTTGAGATCTCAGTTTTGGTGGATCAGTTTGTACAATTTTGACCTTCAATTTTGAGATTTGGGAGACAAAATATCTGAAATGACTGGCAATTGAAAAACCCTAGAAATTTAAGCTGTTCCACTACCACGATGTATTAAGATGATGCTGTCTGTTGTTTCAGAAATACTACTGCTTTGAACATTATCCTTCAGTAGGATTCCAGATAGAAAATATATAGTACGGTAATGAGAGCAGAGCATGTTACCTTTTTGATTTGACACTACACATGCAAAATTCTTAGTAGAGGGATCCCAAATGTATATTTTGCTGTCAAGGTTGTCTAATGGTCACTAGGAAGAGTGAGACCCCTAACTGCCTAAGTGTCACTTGGGGTGTTCGGGGCAATCTATGGGCTTATTTAAAATGTCTGCTAAGCATATTTGGAGAGCAACTTGGAAAAGCTTTGGAAAATTGTCTCATTTACCTAATCAGATTGTCTCATATATTGATCATAAGAAACTAGAATCTAGGATATTCCCAATATGAATGTGCTGCCACTGGACTCATTGTATGAATTCAGTAGCACATTTTCCAAAATACCATAAACACAGGAAAAAGAGTGCAAACCAAATAATAAGGTACATATTTTTGTTAATCGTACTTCCTCATCCTCCTCATTCTATGTTCTCTATCTAAAAAAGATAAATAAATAAACAGTATATGTACCAATATTATGGTTTCCTTTAGCTAAAGTTAGTATTCACAAGTTAATAGTCACCTAGGTGGCTGACATGGCTAGGCTAAGGTGGGCGCTAGGTAGTTATCTAATTTTTAATGCATCCAGTCTGTTGAAAGCTATCTAATTAACTTGTGCCTAACTGCTCGAAGCTTATAAAACTCCTTGATGGATAACTTAGATTCCTGTGCAGCTTTTTGACAAAAACCTTATAAGAAATAAATTTTTTACTTCAAAAGGCATTACAGTGACAATTTGCATGAAATTCATGAAGACCCTCATTGTGGATTTCATAGTGCAATTTATTTCCTTGATATTGAGTGGACTTGTTGGAACCAAAGGGATAATTGAACAGCTATACCTAGGCTGCAATTTTGACAACTTATTTAGTGCTAATTTTTCCTTCAAAGAGGGTAAGCCTCAACAGAGCTAAAATCATTCCTCCACCCTTTTTGATATTGAACAAATAAGAAGCAAGCTAACATGTTTTTACATTTATTTTCATGATCCTTTTCGCAATTCCTTTCTTGTTTGTTTTTGTCTGTGGCCTTTAATATGAGCTATCATTTACATTGTGTAGTAATAATGTTTGTTTGTTTGTTTTTTTTTAAGTACAGCTAAATTCATCTGGTAGAGTTGATGGTTGGCTTGAAGAAATGTGGTCTTGGATGCTTCAGTTTAAGGACAGAGTTCAGGATATCGTGGTGGAGGTGTGCTCCAACTTCCTAAGCCAATGATAAATATTATTGCAAATTTCCTAATTGTTTACATTGCTATATTGTGTAGTGTTATATGATGTCAAACGCATTTTGAAAATACTATGCAGTTACAGTAAATTTTTGGCACGAAACTAGTTTGCTTTATAGTTATTATATAGTTGTTCTCCTCCCTTTTGTGTTTCTGTTTGCCTTTAGTATCCAGTAAAGTGCCCAGGGATTTAAGTATTGTGGCACCAATACCTGGTTGGTGCCGTCGGGTTAGGAAAATAAAATGGAAAAGAAAAAGCCAGAGCGGCTTGGACATTGCTCTGGAGCGGCATAAAATTATACTAGGTTATTGTGGCATCACCCCTATACATACTAGGTTATTTTGGCACCACCCCTATACATGTTACGTTGTGCAACTGGCAAGATTTGCACAAACTTCTTACTTGTGCATTTTTATCCCCATTTATCATAGTGCTTCCACTGTTAGATAAGATTTTGATACGGGCCTAGGGCTGTCTTGCTAGCTATTCTATCCACCTAAAGAGAATTACATTAATTTTTATTTTAGAAATCTCATGATGCTTCTTTGCATAGAAAATGCTGTAACATTCTTTAATAGATTACTTGCTTATATTGTTTTTTCCATTGAAATTGTTCCAGCCTGGTTCTATTGCTACGAAGTTGCTTGCTCTGAAGTTCCTTGAAACTTGTGTTATCTATTTCACGCCTCAAGCCAATGATGAGGAATTAACTTTAACAGAAGGTACTATTCACTTTTTCTGTACTTAGTGTGAGTTGATTTACAGTGGAAAGACTCTATAAGAAAACATGAAAATACAAAGGGATAAAACCATATATTAGCCTTCAAAAATTAGTTTTACGTTTATATACCTGCTTCTCTTTCTTAATGTGATATGATTCACGACAGAAAGGCTGTTCAAGAAAATATGAATAGATGAAAACATATATTACCCTGCAAAATTAGTGTTACATTTATATCCCTGCTAAATGGACCAAGTAGCAGCACAACTTTGTGGAAACCATTCATATTTTTTACTCTCTTGAATATGTACTTGGCATTTGATCACGACTCTGATCATTTGGAAGAGAGCTTATTTCTTCCTTTCATCTTATCTGGCTAACTGTCCCTCACTCTTGCGCTTGGTCTATTGGTTGACCTTTTCAGCCGCTGACTTGCTTTTACTGCCCTCCTATAGCATAAGCTCACTCTTGTAAAAATTGCCTTTCTTTGAGGACTTCTAACGCAAAACCAACCTACGTGTATTGGATGACTTCCCTGTTCATGAGGGTATTTTTATGAGGTTATGAGAGTTTTCTCTTCAACGATATAATGAAAACCAGATATGACAGAGTTGTATATTGAATAGATGATTTTGCAGGGACATTTGTAAAAGTCTTAATAAAAATTATTTAAACCTGTAATTAGCATCTATTTATGCAAGAAGCTTAGTGTGTATCATCTTGTAAATTGTTCAATCAGGAAATGGACGGAGATTCACTATTTCCCAATTAACTCGCAGTCATCCTAACTTCAATGTAGCCATCCTGGAAACTGATGCAAATATAATTGTTGGTTTCCTGCTGGATATGTTGCGGTCAGCGAATAATTTTCGTGGTTCCTTTACAGTTTCTGTTATTACTTGGTGAGTTTTGAGATCCCTATTATCTCTTATTTTACTTGCTAACATGCAAAGCAAAGAAAGAATTCCTTAGTCTCGAAATTGTGTTAATCTTATACTGCAAATTTATGGTGGTAAAGTGTTCGCTCTCCCTGTTTCCTCTGTGCATTTTTGTTATGCTGGGAGTAATGATGATGAGGAAGTTTCTCTATGTTCAACTAACTAGAAAGTAAAGTAAGGATTTTTAGAGCTGTCTGAAGATAACATTTATGACAGTCAGCAATGAATATATGATTGACGCCCGGCAGAACACTATTTTTGTCTTTCCTTTCAGTGTGAAATTTTATTGCGTCAGAATTACACAATAAAACTATATCTGTTTTGAGTTTTAGTTATGCATTTCTTATATGTCTGGTTTCTCTGTGCATCTAAACTCGGTGGGATGGATTGGGAGTGGGGGTTGGTTGTCCTTATCCTGTTTGTAGAAGTCAATTTTACTACTGTATTTCCCATGGTTTATGGTAACTGGCCTGTGGCCTCTCATATTTATGAGAAAGACTTTGAGCCAAACCATATGCATTGTCAAATTTTAGGTTCCATATTTCCCTATTTTCAGTATCTACTCTAGCAAAAATTTACTTGCCTTTTATTTGCCTTCCATTTTATGTTTTGCTTGCTGTTTTAGTACTAAAACCTTTTCAAGACTTTTTTTTCTCTCCCGTTAAGTAACATATTTTCTACCTATCTAAAAATGCTGGATCACTATTGCAACCTTTTGCAAATCTTTTCTTGACCAATTAAAATTGTTTTCTTGATTGTCAGTCTTGCAGCCATTGCAAAGAATAGGGTTCTTCACTATGATCGCATTCTCTCTTCGTTGCTTGGTTTTGATCCTTATGTTGAAACTGAGAGAGCTCATTCTGCAAGCATTCGATATTCACTGAGGACAGCTTTTTTGGGATTCTTGAGGTGTAGTCATCCATATATTGTTGAGGTGAGCATCCTATTTTGTTCATTGAGCTGTTAAATTGCATTTTATTTCTTTGTCGTAACCAAAGAAGTAGCTCCACTTCATTGTGAATATGCTCAAAACATACATACATATATATATGAGAGAGAGAGAGAGAAAGAGTCTCCGGCTTGTATACTTATTAATAGCACGGAGGCCTTCGTGCTATCAAATTTTTTTCTATGATGGGACATCCGAATAGACAATCGGCCTCATTAGACATGATCTATTATATTGAAGTATCTAGAAACCAAATTTTATATTTTTTGATATCATTTGACTAGTGATCAAAAGGTCCCAACGTTGACAATTTTAATGGCAGATATGATGCTCTTGTAAGTTTAACAGTGTAGAACAATCCAGATATAATGAAATTTTGATAGAAATTTTTTTGTCTCTATTTAGATTTTAGAGCAAGATTAGTACCTCTGATCTGAAATTTAAGTCTTTAATCATTGCTTTTTAATGTGATTTTTATTTCAACCGGTCATTTTGAGATTATTTGTCCCATAAATGCAATCGACAATTCGGACGTCCCATAATTGAAAACAATTTGGCATATATATATAATTAATGAGATAAATTAAACTATCATAGCCTTTTCTTTTCTTTTATGAATCCGATATGCAAGGCAATGGAGAATGCTTCAACTCATGTTGAAAGGCCGTGATCTGTAGGTATAGTTTCAATCAACATGAAAGGCATAGTGTACAGATTTAAATATTTTAGAGTCAGTCACGATCTAAGCTTTTAAGGCCCGTGTATTTTAGGGTCAGTCACGATCTAAGCTTTTAAGGCCCGTGCAATTTGGAATGGCTTGGATTTCTTTTTGACTGCTCTAAGGGGAATAGGGGATTCTTCTACTCCTTTGATTCTTGCTCGAGCCAGATGATGAAAGACTATCATGTCTGGTTCCTTTGGAGGATGGATCCATAAGAATTCACCTATCCCAATAACTCCAACCAGATGACTTCTTGCAATTTGATGAAAGCATCCAACTATTAACCGAACTCGTTCTCACCTTCTTCTCTGAATATGTTAACCGAACGCTTTCTGTTAATTATTTTCGCTAATCAAATCATCCAACTTTTTGTTGTGATGAAAGCATCCAACTATTAACCGAACGCTTTCTGTTAATTATTTTCGCTAAAGAATATTGTATAATTATAGAATGATTTGATTGGTCCTCGAAGTGTGAGTTTGTTATTCCTATAGTCCTATGTGAGATCTTGGATAATTTTAATCTCAATACCGGTCCTGATTATTTTTGCTCCTTGTTACTAGGTTGTCTTCATGAGAAGATTTAGGTTTTTTTTTCATATTTATGAAGATTTTCAGATGTAATTTCCCCAAAGACTAACTTATTTTGTTTATTCAAGTGTCATCTGCTGATTTCTAGTTGTAACTTTCTAGTTTTTTCTTTTGGTTGTGGTGGTGGTGGAGGATGAGGAGTTGGAGGGAGGTTTTAGGGTTGGTGGTGGTTTGTGGCTGTTGGTGTTTGACTCTCTAATTTAAATGACTTTAAAAGTTGAGACAACATTTTTAATCAAACTTGATATCTTCGTCTGTTATTTAGACAACATTGTTTTGATCTTCAGCGTATTTCTTACTTCTTATATCTTATCAAGAACTGAATTGCTCATTCTATGATTAATTCTTTTTTTTCTCATAGTTATAAATTGGCCTGATGTCTAAGATATTGCTGTAGAATCTTTCTTGCTGCTTCTTTCTGGCTTTCTTATGGTGAACCTAACATTTGTACTCATTTTTTATAGTCTAGGGACAAGCTGCTGAGGGCATTACGAGCCTTGTATCCCGGGGAAGCAACAGAACAATTAATTAGGCAAGTTGAGAAGATGTCAAGGAATTCAGAGCGCGGTTCTCGTGATATCCGGGTTAACAAGGTCAGGGCCTGTTTGTCCTGACTAGAGCTTTCACACAAGTCTTAATTTATTAGAGCTGTTTGAACTAGCACCGCTACTTTTTCATCAAAGTCACATAAACAGCTTGCTCTGCAGCCTCTGCTTCAGCAGAAGCAGCACTCAAAATTGGAGCTTCTGTTTTTGGGGACAAAAAGACCATTTCAGCATCTGATCATAGCATAATATCCATTTGTTTTTTTATTAGCAAAAGGCTTAAGCTTTTGTTTCTGGAGTAGAAAAGTTGCTCTCTAGAAGTTGGGCCAAAAGTGTCACCAAGATTTCTTCGGAAGTTTTACGGCCTTTATTATCATTTATCAATGAGTAGTCTGTATGGTATCATAAGGAATTATGAGGTTTCTGATGCAAGGTTTTAAGTGCCCATCGGTAGGGGCCGTGTCTACTGTGTCGTACCGTGCGAACAAGATATTGGCACGATATGACCTCCGTGCTGATGGCATGAATCAACATTGTCTTTTTATTGAAATTAGCAAGTAGTTATCTCAATAAAGTACAAACTACAAAAGACTTGATAGAGATATATAATAAGCAGTTATACAATATTGTTGCCAATGAAAATAAATATTTCATGTCATACTATGTCGGTACATAGGTATTTTTGTGACTGACGAACATTGGCACGACACAGTACGCATTGTGTAGTACGCCCGTACAGTGCCAGCAACTTTTCAGCACAATCTCATGCCATGGTACTTATCCTTGTTCTTATGCAATTTTGATTTCATGATAACAGGATGATTCGGTGCCTGCTGAAGTGTCTGCTTCAGGTGATCTGATTTGGAAGAGGACTGCATTGAATTCTAGTGACATTTCCGCTACATTTAATGAGTCTCCTGCTAAGAAAGCACGATTTGATTTACAGGATGAGGATGACCTCATCACGGATAATTCTTCCAATGGAAATTTAATGAATAGCACTTTGACTCCTGCTGAGAAAATGATTGCAATGATCGGTGCTCTAATTGCAGAAGGGGAAAGAGGAGCTCAATCCCTTGAACTTCTTGTCAACAATATACATGCAGACTTATTGGCTGATATTGTGATTGAAACTATGAAACATTTACCAGAAAATCCTTTCTCTTTGTCTGCAATTAAGCAAGAAAACCTGCCTCCTACAGATTCCTATACGTCTTTTGGTGTCCAATCAGATATTGTATCAACTGCTGCAGAGAATAACGGAATCAGCATGTCGACATCTCATGTGCCTGTTCTCTCTAGTACTGGTGATGTTAAACGCGACCCGAGAAGAGTATGTTTTCAGTTTGACTTATTCAAATAATCGTTAAACAGTTATTTACCTGATATCCTAGCCCTGCAATATTTGAATTCTTATATTTGTCCCTCAAGGACTTTGTTTCTTGCATACATACCCTTTTACTTGCAAACATGCTGCTCCTTGAAGAAAAAGAGAACTTTCTCTGCGACAAAACCAACTTTCCCCTCCAATTGGATGACTACTCATCATAAGGGGATCTATAAGGAACCACCTTTTCAGGGGTCATTTATGCAAAATCTTATAGAGCAATGCTACTTGTGCTTGCACCCACCCATCCAACTGTTTACCCACCACCTTTTGAGTTTTTGATATGTTTTAGGAAAAAAGAGAGGCAGGACTAGTATGTAAAAAGCCGCCTTGGATGGGAGGATGTAAGATTTACACCCACTTTTTGGATGTATAGCTTGCTCTAGTGGTTAAATATGTAAACCGATGATTTTGCCCGGAAACGTATGTGTTAGAATATAATATAATTGATGTTCATATGCATAAATCTTTGAATTTTGTGTGCACAGGTATGTTGGATGTTTCTTTTCATCTGATTTATTTACTGTTATTATACTGAGGCAATTTAATTATAGGATCCTCGTCGCCTTGATCCTCGTCGGGTGGTGGTACCTGTTGATCTAAGTTCTGGAGCGCAGAATGTGGAGAGCTCCTCTGTTATGCAACCTGGACCTTATTATTCATCTAATAATAAATCTAGTTCTTTTCCTGAGACAATCAAGGTTGAAAATACACCAGAACCATTACCTTCCAAAAATGATATGGACTCCCTTGAGAATTCAGCTGATCATGCAGTTGGCCAGCTAGTTTCCAAAGAGAACTTACAGCTTTCTGATGAAGCAAGAGAAGAGAAGCCATCTGTGGAAATTGATACACCACCCATTGTAGTACTTCCATCTGTTGTTAAAGTTGAGCATGAGCCGGCAGTATCTGCATCATCAGATTTTACTGTAAATGATCAAGTAGATAATTACATGCTTGAATCTGACTATTCTTCACAGACAACAAGAACATCTACCGTTGAAGATAATAGTAGTCGTAATTTGCCAATGCTTCCGCCTTATGTGGATTTAAGTGAAGAGGAGAGAAGGTCGTTGCACCAATTAGTAGTCAAGAGGATAATTGATGACTTTGAGCGGAATCTTGTTAATGCACGACTTCCTTTGCTTGCACGTTTGGTTTCTCAGGTATTCATTACTTTTCGTCATCTCTTACATTTATCTACTTCAATGTTTTCTTTCTACACATTAGGCGATTCTTTATCTGTTTAAGGTCTTAGTTGCATTACTGGTTATTTTTAAAATGCCACCATATGTTATGACCTACTGCCATAAATACTGTTCATGCCCTACTTCCACTCCATGACTTTGGTTTATGCTGATTATTGGATGGCATTGCAAGATGCCGAGCCTACATGTTGACACCCAGTGCGTGCCACTTATGCAATAAACCTGTGCTCGCTCTATTGATGGTACTTCTAGTTGATTTCAAAGAAGTTTTCTATAGACAATAAAAGGTTCCATTTGATCAAGGACTACAATTTAGTGGAAACCAAATTATCCCAATTAAAATCTTTAATTCAAATTCATGCATGATCTTTAATCAATTATTATAATATTATTTCAATTTTTGCGAAAAGGGTAAAAAATTTAGGAAATCAAAGTTTTCTCCAAGTTGACCCTTTTCATGATTTCATCAGATTAAGATCATTGAAATGCACGAATAGTTTGACAACAGGGTTTGAGAACTAATTTGTACTATTTTGGTTGAAAATTTTGAGGGACTGAGGGTTTTGAGCTGTACCATTAGCTTTGGGAGTTTCAAAGTGCTGACACCTTTTTGTCACATTACAGCATGGTCAGCATGCCCTGTGGTGACCTGCACTTAAATCCTAAATCCTTGCTTCCAGTTATTTTGGTCCATGCAATCTAACTTAAAGAAATCAGCATTTATGTCACACTAACTTAAAAGAAATTGAAATATATACAATTATGCTAGTGTACAATTTGTGCTGGGGGCATAAATTCCATTTTTATGGTACAGTATATTATGCATACTATAGTAGCAAAAAGCTGGCACAAACACTATATATCGTATTGCTTTTCCTGATTGGATCAACGGAAGAGAATCGGATACCGGTGGAATCGTGACAACACAACCATGTATATTGATAGATTTAAGAAATTTGAAAACTTGTTCCATAGAAATATGTTGGCAAGGCTTAATTAGGTATAGGGGAAATATTGTAGGAAAAATCATGTACGGTGTTTACCTTTTTTGCTGTTGTCCACTTAATTATTTTCGAAGTGTCTAGCTTGTTTTACCAACTTGACTAATTGAGTCGAATAATAAGAAAGAAGTTGCAGACTGAAGTTACATAACTTTTTCAATTCACAAGATTACGTAGAATAAAACAGGTAACTCTTTCTGAAACTAGTGTAATTTTATATGTATTCTCCAATTTTGTCCCAACATTGTTCTTTGTTTATTCATTGCATATAATTGTTTGCTGGTTGTTTCCTTAAGTTGATTGTGTCAGCATCTATTGCAGTTTCTTCTGATATCTGATATTCATTGCCCCTTACAAAATTGATCTTTTGCTTAAATCTCCATTCCTGAATTTATTCTTTTGCCTTTTTATATTCTTCCCTTCAGCTTAAACTTTTCATTTTGACAGAATGACGGCGATGATGACATATTTGAGTTATTACAAAAGCATATCATTTTGGATTACAACCGTCATAAGGTACTTATTTTGCATACTCACTTTGTTGTCTCTCTGTTCTTTATTTTGTTCTTATTTTGAACTTTTCATCATCTGATATGGCACACTTGCCGTAATGTCAGGGTATTGTGAATAGTCTGTGGTTTATATTCATAAATTTGTATTTGAGTATTAAACAGGAGTGTCTTACCGGAGATGAATGACGTTATAGACAAGGTTTTAAGTGCCCGTCGGCACGGGCCGTATCTACCAAGGTTTAAAGTGCCGTGGCACGCACGCTCGGCACGGTACGGCACGGGCACGCTTGCGTGCCGACGATACGCACGACCTCCCTCGGCACGCTTCGGCACGTATTTATTTCAGTTTTTTTTATTCCAATAAACTCTAATAATGTTATTTTGATAGATTTAAATAAATAATTATGAATATTTGCTATATATAACTTACTATACTCATAAATTAACATGTATGCAAGTTTTTTGTAAGTAAAATACAACTATACCTGATGTAGAATAAAAATTAAATTGCAATAAAATGATTCACAAATATAATAATTATTGAAATTTAGATCTTTACATAGAGATGATTGCTTAATTCCAAAAAAAACTAAAACGCAAAAGCATCGGGAGAGGGGGGGGGGGGTGTACGGTCAAATGCAAAAAGGCACCTATCAAATGCAAAAAGACAAAAAAAAAGAAAAAAAAAAAAGAAGAGAATGCAAAGTATAGGGGGGGGGGGATGCAAAATATTAGAAAGGGGGAGAGGGGGACACAAAAAAATCAAAAAGCAAAAAAAAAAAAAAAAAAAAGAATGTGCGGCACGGCACGGTGCCGGCACCCTGCGCGTGCCGCTCGTCTCGAGCGGCACGCGAGGGTGCCGCGGCACCCGGGGGTCCGAGAACCCCTGCACCGTGCCCCTATCTCGAGGCACGGTCGGCACTTTAAACCTTGGTATCTACCGTGCCGTACCGTGCCAACAAGTTACCGGCAGCACGATACAGATCCCGTGCCAATGGCACAGTTCAAAACCCTCTAGGCCTCTATTCTTTAAATTAGTGAATAATTTCCTGAATAAAGTTCAAAAGATGTGATAAAAAGACATAATAAATAGTTAGAATATTTTGTTGCTAAAAAAAATAAATATTTCACGATATTATGTGTCGGCACACAAGAATTTTTTTGACCGGCACGCATTGGTACGGCTTGGCACTCACCGTGCCGTACCGTGCCGGCAAGTTTCCGGCACGACCCCGTGCCACAGCACTTAAATCCTTGGTTATAAATGGCCTTACCTACATGTTAAATAGACTAAGGTATAATTCCTCAGAAGATTCACTATTATTCTGGGAAACATGGACACATAAAAAATGTTCTCATGTCTGTGTTGGATATGTTCTAGATGGACGCTTCACAGGCGTGTGTCTATTGTGAGTCCATTGTACAGTCGCATCGTACTCACTCGCTACACGTCCATCACATGTCCATTGCTTGTCCTTAATGATCCTACATACACAGTGTACATCCATACTCCATAGGGTGTTAAACTGTTGATTGCATATCCAATAGAAGAAAATAAATGTTTAGAGAATATCAGAAGTTTTTCCCTATTCAGTTGTGGTCTTGTAGATAGTGTATTAAGTGACCATTGAACAAGTATGCTTCCTCATTATATTGCAAAGAAGGCTTTTAATTGAAAATATGCTTTAAGTTCTACTTTGATATTGTTATAGTTTTGTTTATATACAAAGCGATTTAGGATAAATCAATTTCTAAAATATATTATATTCATTGGCCTTGTTGTTGTGTCGATAACGAATAGTTGTGTTTTGAGTCATGTTGTGTGCTGTGTTCTTGTTCATGTAACCTATGGTTCAAATAACTCAGGTTTGAATAGAGAAAGTCTATTTGAGACTAGTTATAGACTTAAAGAGTATTGAGCCACTGATAGTGTAAAAACAAAAGCAGAGTTGAAAAGGTGAACCCGATACTAAAGACATGCGATGCTAGTATTCCAAATTTATTGTTGTTGTTAGCATTTTTCTGCAGTTTTTTGACTCAATTGCTTTTTCAGGGTCATGAATTGGCAATGCATGTCCTCTACCACCTGCAAACTGTCAGGATTGCTGATTTTGGTGGGCATTCTTCTTCCTCTGCTGTCAGCCTTTATGAGAAGTTTCTTCTATCTCTTGTAAGTAGATTTTAGCTTCATAATATTTTATTTTGATTGTGCTACTATATTTACTTCGTATTGTGCGGAAGTGCTCAAATATGTGTCTTTGTTTGTAGGCAAAGGCCTTGGTTGATTCCTTTCCTGCTTCAGATAAGTCGTTCAATCGGCTTCTGGGTGAAGCTCCTTTCTTGCCCGATTCTGTATTGAAATTGCTAGAGGATCTTTGTGTGAATATGCATAGCCGTGAGCACCATGCAAAAGACAGTGATGGTGATCGTATAACTCAAGGTCTTGGAGCTGTATGGAGCCTAATTTTGGGACGGCCTCTTAGTAGACAAGCTTGCTTGAACATCGCTTTGAAGGTGTAAATTTCTTGTACATGTAGAAGAAGATTCAACATTCACTGACCTTGGAAGTAAATAAGTAATAAATAGTGTGTCATGTCAAAGCTCTGTCTTCTGTTGATTTGAGGTTGTAGACGTACTTAAATTTGTATACACGCGCATATGCACACCAACACAATTTGTTTTAGATGCACTTCACAACCTTATATCACACCCTTACTCATGAAAATGTCTCTCTTTGAGAAGAAATCTATGTTTTTAATACAAAACTGACATTTTTCCTCATAATTAGATGACTACCCAACTTAAGATAATGGTGTTTTTGTAAGAAACTATACCTTATAGTTATAATATGAAATTGCAGGAGATATATGTAAATGTCTCTTACAGTTAATTCGAACATCTGAATTATTAAGATGAAATGGCTATTCTATACACGTTATGCAAATGGCTAATGTACCATGAATTATGCCTTCTAGAGATCGAATCATTTAGTGGGGATGTATGACAGTAGTTTTCTATCAGGTTTGTCTAATAAAAATGTATAAATGATAACAAATTTGATGGCTATTATATGAATCTCAACAGTCGCAGAAAAGAGAGTGACAATTGGAATAAGCACTAGCACAATAAAGTTTGAGATCTCTCCTTACTGAAGAGTTTCTTTTTATTATAACTTTATGACATATTTTAGTATCCAACTCACTAGTTATGTTTCGATTTAAGGTTTATTTTGGTGATAATTTGTCAATGTAGAGCTCTTGAATATGAGCATTGTATTTTTTTTTTCCCTAGCAGATACTGAAGTGGCAGTTCCAAATAGGAATGTGTAAGAGCATTGGTAAAGAATTTGAAACAATTGTTTATCTCCAATAGTTTAAGCTATCAAAGAATGATGTTTTTAATAATCATATTCGACACCTCCCCCCACATTTGGACTCAAGACTTTTTGATATGCATAAGACATGGACTTTAATTAAAATGGAAGGAAATTAAATGATACTAGGGGCTAGGTGAGATTCAAACTCAGGTCCTCTTGCTCTGATACTATGTTAAAGAATGTGAAACAATTGTTTATCTTCAATAGCTAAGCTATCAGAGAATAGTATTTTAATATATATATTCAACAAGCATTATTATCTTTTATTAGTGTGTTTTTCTTTTCCTATAAACTTATAGCTCAACTTGTAATCGCAGTGTGCCGTTCATTCTCAAGATGAAGTTAGGACAAAATCTATTCGATTGGTATGCATACTCGAAACTTCTTATTGTTCATTTTTTTTTTCGTTCTAATCATTATTATTTCAGTGTATTCTGTTTCTATCCTTTAGGATGCTAAATTTTTCGTTTTGCCTTGTCATACATTTATGATCAGGTTGCCAACAAACTCTATCCTCTTCATTATGCATCAGAACACATTGAGCAGTTCGCAACAAATATGCTTTTGTCAGTTGTTGATCAGCGAGTTTCAGAGACAGATGATACATCTGTGTCCTCTAGAGAACCAAAAACAGAAGTAATTGAACCTTTTGATCTCTAAACTACCAACAATGTTACATTTTTTGCTTGAACTGGAAATGTGATCAGTTTCCTGCATTTTTCCTCTTTTATTTACTTGGAAGTTGGAAGAAGCAAGCAGATTTATTCTCTTAAAAGGATTATAATGACTATGACGTACTTTGATTATTGATTACTTCTTTTCACTCTCTTTTGTCATCATCTTTTTTTTTTCTCTATTAATTTTGTTAATATTACCAACAAGAATCTATGTGTATGGACTGTCAGGTGGGAGGTAGTCAAGAGACTTCAATTAGCGGTTCGCAGAATTCTGAGCCTATTCCTTTTGAAAGCGATTCTATGAAGTCTACTCTTGTTTCTCCATCTGTATCTGTATCTCAGGCTCAGTGTCAAACTTCGTTGTTCTTTGCTCTTTGCTCAAAGGTAAAAATTCCCATAATCATCTTTATCTTACCGATAAAATTTTCCTTCGAAAGTCAGAATTCAGATTTTTTCCTTGGGGCATTTAATAGGACATTAGGTTTAGCAGCATAATTCAGTTTCTTTTGTGTTTTTGGGGTCTTTTCAGCTGCTTATACAACTTATATTTTCTGCAGAAACCTAGTCTTCTTCAACTCGTCTTTGATATTTATGGAAGGTCTCCAAAGGCTGTCAAACAGGTGCTGCTCTATCTTCTCTTGCGTATCTTTATACTAGAGATACATATATAACCATGCAAATGTATCTATTATATACCGTTGTGAAATCTGAATTTTCATGTATGCTCTTTTAAAATAATATAACATATATACATATATTAAATTTCTCCTCTTTAAATGACTTATGATACAAAATCAACCGCCCCCTATAAATTTGATGACTCAAATTAAGATAAGGATATTTTTGCAAGAAACTATACTTTCAAGGGGTAAGCCTGGAAGATTCAGACTTTAGGGGTATATATGTAAGATGATGATGTACACAGTTGCGGCGATGTGTATTTGGTAAAGGCCGCTGTATATCAAATCTGTTTAATGTATAACAGTTCTGAGCATGCAGTGCATCCATCGGCACATCCCTATCCTAGTGAGGAGTCTAGGAGCATCCAACACAGAATTACTGAATATTATTTCTGATCTACCTGACGGCGGTGAAAACCTCATCATTCTGGTATATCTTACTCTTTCATATACAAACATTTTCTTTTCCCTTGCCAATGCATGCCACAGTTTGCTAATATGATTTTTCTTTTTTTTTGACTTTATAGACATTAGAAACACTGACTGAAGACTCAACTCCTTCGAAGGATCTTATTGCAACCGTTAAGTGTTTATATGAGACCAAGTTGAAGGTCGTAAAATTCTGTTTCATCTTTATCTATGTTCTTAGTTAGTTGTTAACATTCTAATCTTTGTAAGAATATTTTTGAATATTTTAAGCTTATCTTTTCACCTTGTGTACTTTGTTCTGACTGGTATATTATTTTTCCTTCAGGATGCTGCTATTCTCATTCCACTCCTATCTTCACTTTCGAAGGAAGAGGTCTTGTCTGACTACGCAACTCTTTTATGCTTATGATATATGTTTTTTGCCCTTGTGAATTAACATGTTAATTATTGTCATAGAACTATTGTCATATAAGATATCTCCTCTCTCTTACGTAAGCCTAATGGTTTGTTAAATAGTTTTGAACATGTACATGATAAAAATTCTGTGGAACATCTGTATTAGTTATGCTTCATATGTCTATCTGATGTAAATTATTCTTCGACAGCATGAAAAAAATTTCGCTGTTAATATTAGCTGGATATTTTATCGATTGTGCTAACCTGCACTTCTGTTTTTTACCTGCTGCAGGTGTTGCCTATATTCCCTCGCCTTGTTGATCTTCCATTGGATAAGTTCCAAGCAGCACTTGCTAGGATATTACAGGTAATCTGGTATATCATTTGAATATGTCACAAGTTCTACCTGCATTAATTTGTAGGGTGAAAATCTCAAAACAACGGATGCTTATCAGGTATTTAGATTTCAGATGAATATATGATCAAATGATTATTTGAAAACCTAGGTTCTATGTTGCATTCACTGTTTCAGAAGAACAGGGCTCACCTTTCCAATTTTACTCGGTTTAAAGCATCCAGTGATTTTATTATACTTTCTTATGCCACATTTCATGCAGAAAGAGCCAAATTGCTTTCAGATATTGTCTTATGGATTTGTAATAACTCTTCTATTGTGCCAATCTTCTATCTTTTCCTTGGGAACATGAGATCTCATGGAAGGAGGCTTGTTTGATCACTAAACTCTACAAATTTTGTACCTTAATTTGTTACTTTTATTTTTCACAACGGTGATGAACATTTATTGACAAGAAATACAGAATCCAGCTCTTGGCTAGTAACAGGCCCTAGAGTTGGCATTGATAAATCTAGGGTATGTCACCCCATATATAGAGGAATTTTGCTGATGGATCTTTCTTCTTCTCCAGAAAGGATTGTCAAAGTGGCTGGGTAGTCTCTAAGTGGAGGGAATTCTTGAAAAGACTAGGTGTCTAGGTGGACTGCATTGAAACTTTGGCAGTTAACTAGACAATCTTTTTAATGCCAAATTGCAGAAAATCCCCTTGTGCACAATTGTCTTTTGCACTTAACCACCCTCAATATTTAAAATATGCAGAAATCCTCCTCAATTTTGTGTTGTCATCTGTTATTCTCCTTACATAATTTTGTCATCCTTCAAATTTATAAGAGACTAAAATGTAGTTCGAAATGCCAACTATATGCATTGTATGGAAAGAAAGTGATACCCAGACGTCCTTTCATTTTCTCAGGTTTTTATTTGAATACCTGGTTGAGAAACACTCTTCATTTTCTCAAGTTTCCATTTTTCAAATGAATCTTGTTATCAGAAATTCTGTCGCTTGGCCATATTAATTGCGGAGTTTCATCTTGTCCAGGAATAGAAATGGAATAAAAGTCGGGAATAAGTTTATCTCTACAAAATAACCTAATCAGTAGCTGAGAGTGATTGTCCTTCGTAATTTATTTTTTTGCTGAATCCATCACTTGGTTTCAGTTTATCTCTGGATTGCCTGGCTCGTGTCTTAATATTTACTATGACGACTTGCTTAGCTACTGATCTCCTGCTAGCTCTTACCTTATTTCTTGCAACCTTCGGTCAGTAAGGAGCAAGAAATGTTTACTACAATAGTAACTTTGGTCCGGCTAGAAACAGAGGGGTTGAAATTGCGGAAGTAAATAACTAAAGAAACGAATAGACCCCTTTTATTCTCATGATCTTTAATCTCATGATCTAATCAGATTTTAGTTGACAATGGAAGAGAAGTAAAGGTCAGCCCTTGGATTTTTCTTTTGATGGCTGAAAGTTCCAATGTAGTCAAGAGGTTACCTATTGGCTATTGCTTCTCTCTTGATTTCCTTATGAATAAGAGAAGTCTTATTTATCATCATAATCCTCTATCCACTTTTGTCTAGTTACTTTTGATGGCTCAAAGTTCCGGAGGTTGCCTATTGCCTATTGCTTCTTTTATCATATATGAACTGGTCAATTCAAGTTAGTTTCCTTGGATAAAGTCCTTGCCATGTATAAACTGATCAAATCAAGTTTCTTGCCTTGTAGTTGGTAGTGATGCTTCATGTGTAAAAATTAAAAAAACCAAATTTACCAAAATTTAATCAACTTATCTAGTTTCTTTTTTACGTGACAATATAATTTATCTTCATCTGGCCAAGTGCATTATATATATTTTTTTCTCTTTTCTTGTGTTGTTCTTGTACATTTCTGCTTATTTGCCTTTTGAGCAGCTTTTGTTTTTTCTTAAATATAATATATATTTTGTGGGACTGCTATATCTTTAACATTCATATCATATTTTGATGGAATGTCACTTCTCGGGCTATATGCCCAGCAATTACTTATTCTAAAATGTAAATGATTTTCCTTCTCTTTTGTCAGGGTTCAGCTCATACTGGTCCAGCATTAACGCCTGCTGAAGTTTTGATTGCGATTCATGATATTAATCCTGAGAAAGATAGGGTTGCTCTTAAAAAGGTATGATCTCATACACGAAAAATATTCTCAATGCATGGACATGCAGTTACCCAAATATTTTTGCATACGTAGAGGATGTTTATAATATTATTGCTCACATGCATAAATACATATATGACAGTCTTGTGTAGTTTGTATCTTCCTACATAAAATAAGAATCTGATAAATTGTAATGAAAATATATTCAGATAACAGACGCCTGCACGGCTTGTTTCGAGCAACGCACAGTTTTTACACAACAAGTATTGGCCAGTTCCTTGAACCAACTGGTATGTTCAATCATCCAAAGATGTCCTTGACTTTTAGTTTATGGTAACCTTCTTACTACCTTGGTTCCCTTACAGGTTGAGAAAGTACCTCTTCCTCTCCTTTTTATGAGAACAGTAATTCAAGCAGTGGATGCTTTCCCAACTCTGGTACCTTTGAATGTCTCTTTGTTTCGACTTTGCATCTATAATAAGACACGCTTATGCAGACAACAATCCTCCCAGCTATCCATTTATCCATCCACACACACGCACACGCTCAAACACGTTTGTACACATGCATGTTAACAGTAGACCTATAGTTATGAGATTCTGAAGTATTGGGTCTATATATTTAACAAACTTTAAGGACAAAATGTCACTCAAAATATATTACAAGTGGCAGATTATTCACTTTGTTTTAAGCTAAATTGATAAATTGTTTTGCAATTTTATTTTGCAGGTCGATTTTGTTATGGGGATTCTGTCCAAGCTTGTGAGTAAGCAGGTAAGATCTATACATTGCTACATATTATTATTCTCGTATTTTTAAATGTTCTTCTCTATCTTCAGTATTTACTTTTAAGCATGCGGTTAAACTAGGATATTGTTGTTGCATTTCAATAAGAACTGTTAAAATTACTTTTTTGTGTCTATTGGTGACATTCAGCTGATTGAGAGGTCTATTAGAAGAGGAAAATTATAGTATGCTGACCTTACCTCTTGTTAGTCATGAGTATTCTTCAAATAGTACCATGTGCTTTATGACATATTGAGAAGTGATGGCCACATGTAGGGGTGTAATCTGGGCCGTATCGGGCTGGCATGACCCAGATTTTTTGGGCCGAAATGGGCCACAAGGTGGTCCGTCCTTGTCCAGATTCATTCGAGCCGGGCCACCTTTCTTTGGACTGGCCCAGCACGGCCCACGGCCCTAACCGGGCCAAGGCGCGCCGGGCCATTTTGTTATATATATATATTTTTAATTTTTCTATATTTTAATTTTATTTTAAAAAAATTTTCAATTGATTTTATAAAATATATAGTTTTTAATTAAATACATAAGTTTTAGATGGCTTTTAAAAAAATTTATTTAAAATTTGAATTTTTTAAATTAATATTTGAAAGAATAAAAAAACTAAAAAGAATATTTGAAGAAAGGAAAAAAAAATATAAACAAACGGGTTAGGCCTGGTATTTAAGCCTAAACTTAAATAGCCTGGGTTGGACTGGGTTGCACCCGGCCTTGTGGCTTGATACGGTTGGCATCGCATTTGGATGCGGGCCGGTGCATGCGCTGTGGCATAGAGCTGGGCCGGGCTGCAGGCCGGCTGGGTATGGCCTAGCACAGCCCGCAACCGTGCCAGGCTGAGCTGGCCCAGTGGCCGCTTGGCTCGTTTGACACCACTAGCCACATGTGTCAAGGAGAATACTGCAAACAGTTTTAAGAGGACTATTTTAGTTTACTTTTCAGGTTCTCTCTTCTCATAGATTAGGAGAAACAGAACAAGCACTTAATTACATAGCCATACAGCCACCGTTTTTCTAAGCTGTACCTAATGAGATTGGTTTCTTTTTCCTTTCTTTTTCTTGCATTCAATTCAATCCCTCCACAACTTTTTGAGTTATTATATAGTCTGCTTATCGCTCTTCCTAGGAATTATTTTGATTCATTCTCAAAAGGGTTTGGTGGTGGTTATACAGATTTGACTTGCAATTTTGATGGCTGTGTTTAATATGACATATATTGATGCAAACTTATGGACATGCTAGCAGCTTTAGCTGTGGTTCACCTTCGAGGAGAGAAGCTTGTGGCCTCATTTGGCCAAGCTGGAGCTTGCTGGAGAAGTGCTGTTTAGCTTGAGCTGTTAGAAGAAGCACCAAAAACTACATTAAAATCTCCACAATAACTTTCCACTGTAGCAACTAGCAAGGCAGAAGCTTTGAATTGGAGTTTTAGCTTATGGGTCTAAAAAGCTCATTTCAGCTTTGTTGTGACAACAAAAATTTTGGACTTTTTTGTTTGTCAAAAAAAAGGCATTAGTTTATGGGAACTTTTTTGTTTTTTTTTATTTTTAGTGAGGTTTCTTCAGAAGCCAGGCTTGTATAGGACTCCTACCATCCTACATAACGCTACATATATTGAACATAATAATAGATTTTATATTGCCATTACATCTACGTTTCTATGTTATCTCTCATCAAACCGTAGGAAACCACTCTCAACGTAATTTTAACTTCCTTCTCCGGACCAATGATACACATTCTACTTACTGAAGTGCTTTATGCTGTTATCTTAATACACTGACACTCGGGTTTCTATTGCAGATTTGGAGAATGCCGAAATTGTGGGTGGGTTTTCTAAAATGTGCTTATCAGACACAGCCACACTCTTTTAATACCCTATTGCAGGTAGTTATTTGTTTCTTATTTAACCTGTCATAACTTGAAACTTTTACTTTCTTGGTTTACTGAACACAGTTCAACTACTGCAGTTACCATCGCCACAGCTTGAAAATGCTTTGATTAAATATCCGAACCTACGGGTTCCTCTTGCTTCTCATGTCAGCCAGCAGAACATGAGGAACACATTGCCGAGGTATGTTGTCAGTTTGATTAGACTTGTCAGCCAATTGCATTTAATCATTCATCAGTACATCAACACTGTGAAGCTGGCATTTGCTTAGCCAAATTTTAAAGAGATTTGATTTTATACCCCTGCAGTTAAATTCATCTGCTTATGTATAATATGTATTTCGTACGTGCCCTTCAAAAGAGTTGATTTCTTGCGTAAATATCCTTGTGCTTCCAAGTATCTCTTTGAAACCCTTTTCTTTCGACGTACTCTCATGACTTGGGTGAGTTCTAAGGTCAGGGTTTCTTTCTTTCTTTTCTTTTTTTTTTTCTCCTTTTCTTTTAATAATAACCTAAGAAGATGCACTTCTAATGAGCGTGTGTATATATATATATATATAAATGTCAAAAATTTAGATTCTACAAGGGGTATGTTATTAAGTAGATGATTTTGTAGGGTTTATATACTCGTCTTTTGGTTAACCTTTGTATGTTGCGTAGAGAGAGATTATATAATGGCTAGATCAATGCCATACTTGGTAGGATAAGTGAAACTTCTTTCTCGATTGGTCTTTTAGAGACCCTTCTGAATGATTTATTCCTTGGAATTGCTATTTGGATGTAGTTGTTGACATCGAATTTGAAATATTGAAGGGGCTTTCTAGTCCAAATTGAATCCAGGAATACAATGATAATAGCATATCATCATTACTATTTACTGATGTTCAAGTTTGTTTTGTTCCATTATTTAATAATGGGCTTCTGTGGCCGATGATTATGACTGCAGACAAACCCTGAAGTTACTAGGGCTCACAAGTGATCCGCAATAGCAGACGCCGCCATCGTCATTTTATGCTTCCCACAGTGTGCATGCGTCAGACTCGAGCTCATCTGTCAACCCTTACATGAATCGAAAAAGTTTGAACCTTTTTGCGGGCTTGATCGGTCTCCTAAGTACACAACTTTCCAATCAAAAGATTCGGGAATAATGTATTTTGGTCTGTCTCCTGCAACAGTAAGCGCCAAAGCGCGCATTATGCGTGCAAAGGCCGACCACATTTTCTCTCACTAAAGCGTATTGCTGCACACACATCTATCGGCGGGCGTGCATTCGTACGAGCTCTCGCATTCACATCAAATTTCTGTGGACGAGGTGTATGATCGATCAGCAGAATATATATAACTAATTGAAAGCGCCCTCCTTGACTGTATAATAGCTGTTCTTTTACTAGCGAATAAGAAATTCAAGTTCTTATATGCATTGGAGTTACATCTGCCGAGGGAACGAAGGACGAACGCTTAGGGCTTCAGAGTTGGTGTCGTCGCAGCTCACTTGTTTGATCCATTATTGTATTCTATTTTTGTTCTGTAATTGCTTTTACCCCCTTATTTCGTCATCGTAATTTATGTTCGATGATCCAATTTAAAGCAACCAAATATTGCTTGCTTGTGTGGTAACCATTGGCTTTGTACTCTGTTATGTTGTTGAATCTGTGTTGCGGAAATTTTGATTGTTAGGAAGAGAGAAGGTTATCAATTTAAATTTAATCTAGTGTCATTAAGATAATTAATTAATCTATATATAGCATAATAGCATGTTAATTTAAATGGTTTGATTTCTCCGTTTGTGTTTTGATTTGTTGAGTTGGTTATGAATAAGAAATAAACATGGCTATTGAATGAAAATTAGGAGGATCTAAATTTACATTAAATTTTCCTATTTAGGTTATCAAAAAATTTGTGTACATGCCCAATCAAGAATAAGGCCACCTCACGGATCAAATACATATATACTCACAAGAGTCTGATAGAACCTCTAATGAAGAGCTTGCTAAAGAAAATTACCGTTGCATCCCATTGCGGGGTGATTGCGTTATGTGCGGTGAAAAAGTACGTTGGAACCTGTACGTAATATTGTGTTTCGCATATCGCGATGATGAGTTGGTTACGATATATTTTCTACGGTCCCATTGGAGAATGCAGAAGCATATCCCTATATGTTTTTTTCACAACTCCATTTTATCTAATAGCGATAGATAGGCCACAATACCAAACTAAGCTTAAGTACTGTGTCGAACTGCTGTTCTTTCTAGCACTTTTTTATGCATTCCATGACATTATAAATGGTAACCCTAAAAGCACTTTTTGGTGTAGTGTGGCGGACTTTTTTTGAAAATAACCCTGTGAAATCTCATATTTGTCGAAATAACTCTCCAAAAATTTTATTTGTGAAACTAACCCTACTCGCGCCAGCTCGGCGGCCACGTCAGAATTTTCTATGAAGACGGTGAATCATTCACCGTCTTCTGGAAGACGGTGAATGATTCACCGTCTTCTCAGCTCGCCTTACGCCAAAATCCCGCACGGACACCCCTGCTTGGTGCCCTAGAGAAGGCGGTAAACGAATTACCGCCTTCTCAATGTATTGAGAGAAGGCGGTGAACGATTCACCGCCTTCTCTCAATACATTGAGAAGGCGGTAATTCGTTTACCGCCTTCTCTAGGGCACCAAGCAGGGATGTCCGCGCGGTTTTTGAAGCGGAGAGGGGAGCGCGAGAAGACGGTGAATCATTCACCGTCTTCATAAGCGCCCGAAGACGGTGAATCGTTCACCGTCTTCATAGAAAATTCTGACGTGGCCGCCGAGCTGGCGCGAGGAGGGTTAGTTTCACAAATAAAATTTTTAGAGGGTTATTTCGGCAAATATGAGATTTCACAGGGTAATTTTCAAAAAAAGTCCTAGTGTGGCCTGTCTCAAATTTTATTGTTGTTATAGAATTATTACTCTAAATATTTACTCTTCAATGATCTAATTAAATCTAAAGTAAAAAATATAAAAAACTTATCTGAACTATAGACCATATTGATATGGCTGCCCAACCTTCAAAAATTTGAATTTATTGGATAAAACTTCAATAGTGAGAATGCCTCGTTGGAGAGCTAGGAACCTTTTAATTTATTTGATTTGAGCGAGTGAACGTTAACTTTTAAATTTGAATATGTTGTTTGTCTTTGTAGGTTTATATATTTCAAACAATTCTCGTGACTACGAATTCAAATTCACTGAAGTAATTAACTTAAATTTTGAAGTCAATGTATCGTTGACTGAATCAAATCAAACAAATTGAAAAAGTTGGATAGTAAAATTGAAATTTTACGAGATTGAACAAAATGGTTCATAGTTTAAATAAATTTCATACGTTATACAGAAAAGTAAGTTTTGTGCGTTTTTACCTAAATTTAATTCATTTCTCCGTATATAATATGGGTCGTGCCGAGCTGAAATGGGCCACAAAGTGGGCCGGCCCTGTTCGGATTAAAATCCACGCCGGGTCGGGCCGGCATAAGTTGGACGGTAGCCCAGCTCAGCCCGCTGCCCTTGGATGAAAAAATATACGGTTAGGATGATGTGGGCTCCCTAGGATTAAGTGAGTTATTGATTTAATAGTATAATAATCTAACGGGTAAAAATCGTTAGGGTTAAATCTAATGGCGGAAAATTTGATAGCACCAAACGCTTTGTGCTATCGATAGTATCCCAGCTAGACTCTTTTTTTATTCTAATTTTATTTGTTTTAAATTTTTTCAATTGAATGTATAAAATATATATAGTTTTTTAATTAAATAAATAAGTTTTAAGCGACTTTTTTTAAAACATTGTTCAAAATTTAAATAGTTTTAAGTTATTTTTTAAAGAACGGCACATGCCAGGCCGTACCTACGCATGCCGGTCACAAAAAATACATGTACGCCGACACATAATGGTATAAAATATTTAATTTTTTTAGCAACAAAATATTTTTAACTGTTTTTTTTTTGTATTTTTATCAAATATTTTGAACTTTATTGAAAAAAATACTTATGGATTTAAAAAACAGAGAGCTTTGAGCTGTGTTATGGTACGAGATTGTATTGTGTCAATATCTTGTTGGTACGATACAGTACAATGGACACGGTCCGTTCCGATGGACATTTAAATCCTTGCTGGTAGCACTATTGATAAGAATAAAATACGTTAATGAATTTAGCTCAACTATAATCTACTTTATTGCAGAATTAGTTTCCTAACTATTAATAACATTAATTAATTTGGTATTAGCAAACTCTTCAGTGGAATCAACTCTCATAGAAAAACAATTAAAGCATTTCTGATTTTTGCAAAGACCATCTCGGTTGTTTATATCGGCCATTTTCTCTTGCTATTCTAAGTACGATGAGTTATATAAACTCAATAAAATGTTCCGAATTAAATAAGCATAAAATCTATAGCAATAGATATATATATATATAGAGTAGAGCTACTATGTTATGGAAAGCATAGAAGATCTGGTGTTTTCGATTTTTTGGCTGTTAGATCAGCCTCTTTAATCATTTTTAACATTTATTCATACTATTATTCTTTGAGGACTACTCAACTTTAGGAGTATTACTCAACTCTGGAGAGACCGCAATCATCCGAACCGTATGATTTTTATTCCAAGGGTCAAAATATTGGAAGCATCAAATACTCTATACTTTCGATAGTATATTAGCTCTACACACATATATATAGAACTAGGCTGGAATACTATCGATCGATCAATAGCACAAAGTTATTGATACTATTAGGTTTTTAGTCATTGGATGAAAAAATATATGGTTTATGATCATGTGGGCCCCCTAGGGTTGAGTGAGTTACTGATTGAATAGTATAATTTAACGGATAAAAATAGTTAAAGAGTTAAAACTAATGGTGAAAAACTTGATAACACCGAACATTTGGTGCTTTCGATAGTATTCAGTCGAGACTCTTTATATATATATATATATATATAGAGAGAGAGAGAGAGAGAGAGAGAGAGAGAGAACATATATAAGTGGATATATTGTTTTTTGCAGGCACTCTATTATCAAGTTTGCATACATTAAGTACACATGTTGCTATAATTAATTCACTAGGATTTCATTCTTTTTTTCAAAAAGATAATTTAATTTATAAAAACTTATAATTGGCCAAATGATTTTTTTCAGAATTTTATTAGGCTAATTAGCTCTCTTTTGTCGACTCAGTGCCATATCAGGTAAAAGTACGAAAAATAATAAATTGTTCACCATTATTTTGAAAAGCGGTGAATCATGAAGGAACCGACCGAAGGGTTATCGAGTACATTTCAAACCCACATAACATACGAGCGCAATGAAAACAGAATCTTTCGTAAATGAAAATAGACGAGAATGATCGTAAAAAATAAGTACGAAAATAACAAAACAATAAAATGAATAATAGAATACGAAATCACAGAATTTACGTGGAAAACATGTTCCCTATTATATTAATAGCTAAACTTAATACATAATCCTTTGAGAAGCCCCTTTAGTTATATGAGAAAGTAAAAACTTTTAATATGTAATTCATGCTAAGTCAAACTGGTATTGAATTAATGTTTTTTATGTACATATATGTTTTATCAATTACTTGTAGGAAGTCAAAATGGATACCACTAATGTTTGCATCAAGGTACAAAAAAATAAGATCATTCATATTGTCAACTCTTTGGCAATTAGGTATGTAAGCAAAGTTGGTTTTGATAGAAAACTATTGCATTTTAAGAGCTATATAGCTTTGTCAAAGATTAATATTAAGCAAGGAGTTGTCATGTCGCGACGTAGAACCTCAACTGAGCGCGTGAACAAACCCGCCACATGTACAATAACAAGATTCCTTCTATATGGGCATGACATCAAAGGATAAAGTAACTGGAAATACTGTTTAAGAAGACCAAAATCTAGGAATCCAATTTAAAATAAAAAAGATTAATTAATATTCATAAAACTTGTTGAGGTTCCCTAAATACAATAAGGGCCTGTTTGTTTCGCCGGAAGTGGGGTAGAAGTGGGACGGGAAAAGTGATTTTCGATGAAAATTGATCACTTTCGTTGTTTGATTAACCGTAACTTTATTACGCCCGAAAATTCAGTTCACCTAAATTAATGAACTTGACTTCGTCCTTTCATGGGGCGAAGTCAATTACGGTAAAGTGCAAAAAAATAAGAATGGACTAATATATTAGGGTTATCTCTTCTAAAATATGATCAAATTTGATTAGGTAAGTTTTAATATATTTTTTGTTTAATTTGTATATTTAGAAAATGATGAAAAATGGATTTATTAAATTTTAATAATTTTTTTAATTTTAGAATTTTATTTGTTGCATTATTATAATTTATATGCAAACAAATAATATAATTTTTTTAAATTTTATTTTATATATATATATATATATATATATATAAGTATATACATATATAATTATATTAATTTTTATTTATTATAATTTATTAATCACTATAAGTTACAAAATAGACAGTAATATTACTTTGGAGGTAAGTATACCTGGATGGAGAGCTACATTTTTTACGTCATCTACTTCCTACCAAACAAACAACAGAACTTGCAGAACTGCACTTCCACAATTAGAAACAAACAGTAAAAGTGAACTAATTTTCACCCCAACTCCATTTCAACCCAAAGTCCACTTTCACCCCAAATCTACTTACGTTGAAACAAACATGCCCTAAAAGAGACTATAAGATTTAATGACAAATTTTTTTTTCCGAAAAAAACGAGTGCATAGTCCTACTCCGCGCCATGCACCATTCTATCTAACGTACCTAAAAAATAGTCCCGCATAGGGCGAGAAACCATGAAGTGTCGGAGAAAATACACAATAGTAAAATTTAGGCTATAAAAAATGAAAATTGTTGATGAGTCGATCGATCAAAACAAGGCATGAAAATATAGCTCTCTAAGAATATTTAATTCATGTGAGTTGGAAAAGCCTTTTATTTACATGAGAAGATAAATTAAACCTTTTAGTAAATTCAAGCTAACTCAAACTTGTATTGTATATTTATACACTACAACAAAATATATTTTAGACGACACTTTTTTCTAGCGTCTTTAATATTTAGCATTTACCGACACTATGATTAATTAAGCGTCGCCAATAAATATATTTTTATCAAATATTTATAAATATTTTCTGACGCTATATTAAAACGTCGGTATAATATTTATTCCGACATGTTTATTTAACGACTCTTTGCTCGACGCTTTTACAAGCGTCGGGATTATTTTTGCCGACGCTTTAAAACGTCGCTAATTATTGTTTAAAGTGTCCTTAAGTTGAAGATTTTTTGTAGTAGTATGTCATTAATTGTTCTAGGAAGTCAAAAATGCATGGACACCACTAATGAATGGTTGCATCAAGATCCAAAAATATAATACCATTCATTTTGTCAAAACTTTGGTGTTTTGACATAAAACTATTGCATTTTTAGAGCTTAGCTTAATTAATTTGTCAACGCTTACAAACGATAGAAATTTAATTAAGGGGTTGACTTTTAGAGCTTTGTCAAATATTCCCTGTAGAGTACTCAACAGTATTGCTCTCTCATTACAAAATTTGTATTTAAGGAAAGAGTTGACTTTTATTATATTATGCTATATATATATCAAATGCACAAGTTGAGGAACTTTTTTTACACTACAATTAATTAGGTTAATTAACTTGCAAATTCATCTTCTTAAAACAAACAATAAAAAAGAAGTTTTTTTTTAAAAAAAGGATAATATATATATATACCAAGTTTTATTTGTAGAGCTACATGCTTTGGAGACAAATAAATTAAACCTCTTTGTTTTATCTTCTTATTTTGTTGGAAGCTTCAAATTAAATTCTATTTGCCAAATACTCGATTACTATACATTCGCAAAAAAACTACAACTATATATATATATATTCCAGTGTCTAGGCCAAATACATGTCCTATTAATCCACTAAAATAAAAAAAAAAAATGCAGGAGAATATAAAGGGTAAGATAAATATCCCATTATATATCCACACACTTCAATATATAAAATTTTAGTGCTTGAGAAAATAAATAAAATGATGGAAATATATAATAACAAATAATTAAGACCTAACTAATGCGTGGTCATCCAATGATCAACTTGCATAGCCGTACTTAATTCCGTGTAGCTAACACTAGGGGTGTAAACAAGCAGCTGGGGTCGGGCTCATTAAAGTATCGTAAAAAATTTGGCTCGTGTTCGCTCGTTTAATAAACGAGTCGAATACGAGAGAAATCCAACGAACCATAAAAAAAAAAATTAAATATATTAAAAAATAAATTTATAAAATTTTATCCATCAGACTTTGATCTAATAGTTAAAACTTTATATACAAATAAGTCTTTTTATAATTAAGCTCACATTTATATTTTTATTTTGCTCAAAATTAAATAATAAAAATATATATTATATATAATTATTTATTTATATATAAAAATATATATTAAATAAATTATATAAATATAAAATATATGTATTCGAGCTGTTATTGAGCCTAACACGAGCGAGCCGACCCGGTGTTCGGCTAGCTCGTTTATTAAACGAATTTGAAAAATTCGGCTCGTGTTCTCGTTTACTAAACGAGCGAGCCGATCTCGAGCTCATTTCGAGCCGAACACGAGGCTTGCGAACAATGAAATGGATTGCTACCCCTAGCTAACACACGTAAAGATATAAACAACTCTCCACATTCATCAATCCAAGGGTTAAAAACCTAATAACATCAATTAATAGTATTCCAGCGTAGTTCTATATATATACATAAAGTTGAGCTAGGATACTTTTAGAAGCATCATCCACTGGGTGCTTCTAAGTTTCTAGCCCTTGGATCTACATCCCAATTACTAATACCCCTTGGATCAAACATTATTCCACCTACCACCACCTACCACCATCATCTCAACCTCACATCTCTCCATCCAAAGGCTAAAAACACTAAAACACCACCCACTTAGTGCTTTTAGATGTATTCTAGCTCCACTATATATATATATATATATATATATATATATATGTATACATATTTATATATATAAATATATATATAGAGTTGAGCTAGAATACTCTCATAAGCTCAATGAAGGTGGTGCTTTTGAGTTTTTAGCCATTACATGGAGAGATGTGAGGTTGAGATGATTGTGATAGGTGGTGGTAGGTGTGTAGGTGGAATAGTGTTTGATCCAAGGGCTCTTAATAATCAAGGAGTAGATCCAAGGGTTAAAAACTTGGAAGCACCAACCCTTGGTGCTTCCAAAAGTATTCTAGCTCCACTCTATATATATATATATATATATATAGAGTTGAACTAGAATACTATCGGTAGTAAAGCAGTCGTTTTACTACCGATTTGTTTTCGATGATAGAGCTTCCAAATTGACGATCGACTCGTTGAACATGATCTATATCATTTGAAGTGTTTAGAAATCAAATTTCAAATCTTTTCGACTTCATTTGCCTAATGGTCAAACGGTTTCAAAATTTATAATTTTAATGGTCGATAAGAGGCGTTTTCTCGTTTAACGGCGTAAAGATATCCAAATCAATTGAATTTTTGTTAGAAAATTCTTTAAACTATTTAAAACAAGATCTATACTCTTGATCGGATTACAAGACTCCTATTATCATTTTTTAAAGAGTATTCATTTTCACCGTTCATTTTTATGTCCACTTGATGGATAAAAGAACAATATCGAAAGTGCGTGAAATTTGATTTCTATGTAGTTTAAATAGTTTAGATCATATTTAACGAGCCGATCATCAATTTGGAAGCTCTATCATCGAAAATAAATCGGTAGTAAAACGACCGTTTTACTACCGATAGTATTCTAGTTCAACTCTATATATATATATATATATATATATATATATATATATATATATATATATATATATATATATATATATAGTAAGGCTATTATGCTTCGGAAGCACGGAGGGCTCCGTGCTTCCACGCCGTTTTGGATGTTGTGGCTTTCGAATCGTCGATCGGCTCCGTTAAACTTGATCTAGAGTATTTGAAGTACCAAGAAAATAAATTTTGCGATTTTTCGATATTATTTGCCTAGTGAACGAAGGGCTAAAAATCAACTCTGAAAATAAAAATCTTAAAAACGCGATAATATGGCATTAAAAATTTAGATCAAAGATATTGATCTTATTTTATATAGTATAAAAAATTTTCTATCAAAATTTCACGTAATTTGGATATTTCTACACCGTTAAACTTTCAAACGGCTCACTATGGCCATTAAAATTATTTGATTTTGTGCTCCTTCGATCACTAGGCAAATGATATCGAAAAATCATAAAATTTATTTTCTAGATACTTCAAATACTCTAGATCAAGTTTAACGGAGCCGATCGATGATTCGAAAGTCGCAACATCAAAAACGACCTAGAAGCACGGAAGGCTCCGTGCTTCCGATAGCATAGTAGCCTCACACACACACACACACACATATATATATATATATATATATATATATATATATATATATATATATATATATATATAGGCCATGGCTACTATACTATTATGAGTATTGGAGCCCTACTACTCATAAGTTGTTTTCGATGATGGAACTTCTGAATCGACGATCCACTCCGTTAAATATGATCTAGACTCTCGCCACATTGAATATGATTCGACTCAATCCCCGCAAGCATGCATCAGCAAAAATTCACAACATATGAGAATCGAACCATGACCTTTCGCTCGACTTTGATACCATTTGTCAGATTGTTAGCGCTAACCATAATCTCAATATCCCAAACTGTTAAAAAGCTGCAATCAATTTACTTAAAACGTGCAAACACAATGCCTACGAGTCTCGATTGTGACTTGTTCAACCGATCTCACTACTTTGAATATGACTCGGCTTAACCTTACCTCTCAATTTCAAATGTGATTCGGCCTAATCTGGCCTCTCGCTATAGAAAAGAATATTAGCTCCTTTAAGCCAACACAAATTAAATAAACCCTATATCTAGAGATGTGGAAATTTTTTCTGCGAGGAACCAGTACTGCAGCCAATTGACTCCACTTCAACCAATTTAATTAGATCCGTCAATGACTCCTTAACTCGTGAAATTAATCCAGCTGAAAATTTACAATGATTCTACTATTTCACTAACATCTTTTACAACTATCTAATTTGATTTGAATGATTGTCCAAAGTATGAAAGATTACTAAAATACTACAAACTACGAACCAAACGAACCCTAATAATTTAATAATTAGTTAACCCTTGGTTAGTTAAAAAAAATAATTGAGGGACCTAACTGTACGTCTCTACAGGGTTGGAAGGGTTACAAGGATTTAATATATATATATATATATATATATATATATATATATATGTAACTGAAAATACTACGCTATTAATAGCACCTCAAGTCATCAAAGCGCCACGTTAATCATTGATCGGTAGATGTATACAGATGACGCGTTCCCTATGCTAAGTACGCTATTGTTTATCAGATGACCTGAATTGAGAAAATCATCAAAGCGATTGACTAACGCGAAACTTCCAGAAGACCGAAAATGCCGCGCTTATTAATAAGATAAAGAGCCGGACTCTATATATATATATATATATATATATATATATATACAGTCATTTGATTAATTAGCCAATGAGCTTAATTATGGCTCACCAGCTAAGCTGTTTTATAGGGAGCTGTGATCGATTAAAATAAAAAGCTTGTTTCACAAGTACTAGATCTGTACAGATTCCGAAACAGTTAGAGCTGTAACTGAGCAATGATCAGAAGAGCTTCAAGCTTATTAGCAAACTCTTAGCTGTGTTTAATTGCTTAGGTTTTGGTTAAGATTTTTGGTCTTGATTAAGATTTCGATGCAAGTGGCCCATGTTACCATGCGTACGTAGTTAACATATATATGTGAGCTGGGCACGAGTTATCGGACCTAGGATATGGCGCCAATCTTGCAGTGTGCTATTTGTACTAACACTCTACAAGAAAGTCCAAAAAGAATTACCTGTAAAAAAATCATTCATTAGTCGAATTTAGATTTTAATGCCGCTTGTACTCTGTTGGTGAATCTTTTGACGGCATTTTAACATATCGCAATTGATGATAAGTAGAGGTAATTATTTCAACATGTGTGTATATAGAATTTTCTATTAAAATTTTATCTAATTTGAATACTTATACACCGTTAAATTTGCAAACGGTATATATCAATCATTAAAAATTATTGATTTTGAACTTTTTGGATCGCTAGGAAAATGATACGAAAAAATTACAAAAATTATTTTCTAGATAGTTTAAATACGCTAGATAAAGTCTAACGAAACTGATCATCGATTCAGAAGCTTTATCATCGAAAACGGCTTAGGAGCACGGAAGCCTCCGTGCTTCTAATAGCACACAAGACCTACTATATATATATAGAGAGAGAGAGAATTATGCTGAAATACTATTAATAGCAAAACACTCTTTTTTCTATCAAGTTTTTAACCCTTTGATGAGAAATTGTATGGTTAGGATGATATTAGTCAGTTAAAGTTGAGTGGTCCCCCTAGGGTTGAGTGTTCCCTACTGATTTATAGTATTTAATCCAATGATTAGAAATGATGAAAAGAGTTGATCCAAAGGCTAAAAACTTGATAGCAAAAATGACGTTTTGCTATCAATAGTATTCTAGCCCAACTCTCTCTCTCTCTCTCTCTCTCTCTCTCTCTCTCTATATATATATATATAGAATTGAGCTAGAATACTTTTGGAAGTATTCCTCCCATTGTGCTATTAGGTTTTTAGCCATTGGATCTACTCCTTTATTATTAATAGCCCTTGGATCAAATTGAGCTCCTATGTTTTTAAAAGTACCAAGTCATTGGTGCTTGTAAGTTTTTAGCCCTTGCATAGATGTGCTATTAGGATAACATGAACTCCCTTGGGTTGAGTAGGTGGTTGGTTGAATAGTATAATCTAACGGTGAAAATAATCGAAGGCGTAGATCTAATGGTAAAAACATGACAACCACCAAGGGTTTGGTGTTTGTACAAACACCATAGCCGGACTATATATATATATATATATATATATATATATATGAAGAGTTGAGCTAGAATACTATCAATAGCATCATTGGGGTGGTGCTATTGAGTTTTTAGCCATTGGATGGAGAGATGTGAGGTTGAGATGACGGTGGTAAGTGGTGGTAGGTGGTGGTAGATAGAATAGTGTTTAATCCAAGGGCTATTAATAATCAAGGAGTAGATCCAATGGCTAAAAACCTAATAGCACCATGAGGCTAATACTTAAAAGTATTCTAGCTCAACTATATATATATATATATATATATATATATATATATATATATATATATATATATATATATAGTTGAGCGAGAATACTCTCAAAAGCACCAAGGAGGTGGTGCATTTGAGTTTTTAACCATTGGATGGAAAGATGTAGGATTGAGATGATGGTGGTAGGTGGTGGTAGGTGTAATAGTGTTTGATCCAAGGGGTATTAGTTATTGGGGAATAGATCGAAGGGCTAGAAACTTAGAAGCACCAATGGGTTGGTGCTTCTAAAAGTATTCTAGCTCAACTATATATATATATATATATATATATATATATATATATATATATATATATATATATATATATATATATATATATATATATATAGGCTACTATGCTATTAATAGCACCAAGTCATTGGTGCAACTAAGTTTTTGGCCATTGGATTGAGAGATGTGTGGTTAGGATAATGTGGGCCCCTAGGGTTAAGTGGGTGGTTGGTTGAATAGTATGATCTAACGGGTGAAAATCATCAAAGGGGTGGATCTAACGGCGGAAAACTTGGTACCGAATGCTTCGTGCTATCGATAGCATAGCGGACTTTATATATATATATATATATATATATATATATATATATATATATATATATATATATATATATATATATATATATATATATATATATATATATATATATATAATTGAGCTAGAATACTCGATAGTAAACGGAGTATTTTACTATCGAGTTGTTTTCGATGATAGAACTTCCAAATTGACGATCGGCTCCGTTAAATATGATCTAAACCATTTAAACTACCTAGAAATCAAATTTCACTCACTTTCGATATTGTTCTTTTATCCATCTAGTGAACAGAAAATAAATGGTTGAAAATGAATATTCTTTAAAAAATGATGATATGTGTCTTGTAATCAAGATCAAGAGTATAGATCTTGTTTTAAATAGTTTAAAGAATTTTCTAACAAAAATTCAATTGATTTGGATATATTTACACCGTTAGACGAGAAAACGTCTCTTATCCACCATTAAAATTACAAATTTTGAAACCCTTTGATCATTAGGCACATGATGTCGAAAATATTTGAAATTTGATTTCTAAACACTTTAAGTGGTATAGATCATGTTCAATCTGAGCCGATCGTCAATTTCGAAGCTCTATCATCGAAAACAACTCGATAGTAAAATGCTCCGTTTACTATCGAGAGTATTTTAGCTCAACTCATATATATATATATATATATATATTCTACTATATTTTTATGAGTATTGATTCCCTTATATTCATAAGTTTTCGGCCCTTAAATTTATTCCATTGATTATTTCTATCCGTTAGATCATACTATTCAACCAACTACCCACTCAATCCTAGGGACCGCTTATCATTTTAAGTGGGACCACCATCATCCTAACCACACATCCCATATATATATATATATATATATATATATATATATCAATCAAATCAACTAAAAATTTAGATAAGATGCTACATCTATACTCATAAGCACACAGATATATATATATATATATATATATATATATATATATATATATATATATATATATATATATATATATATATATATATATATATATATATATATATATAGAATTGAGCTAGAATACTTTTGGAAGCACCAAGTTTTGGTGCTTCTAAGTTTCTAGCCATTGGATTTACTTTTGACTACTAATAGTCTTTGGATCTAACACTATTCTACCTACCACCACCTATCCCATTAATCACCACCTACCACTATCATCTCAACCTTACATCTCCCCATCCAATGGTTAAAAACTCAAAAGCACCACCTCAATGGTGCTTTTGAAAGTATTGTAGCTCAACTCTATATATATATATATATATATAAAGAGAGAGAGAGATAGAGAGTGGAGCTAGAATACTTTCAGAAGCACCAAGCCCTCGGTGCTTCTAAGTTTTTACCCCTTGGATCTACTTCTTGATTATTAATAGCCATTGGATCAAACACTATTCCACATACTATCACCTACTACCCACCTACCACCATCATCCCAACCCTATATCTCTCCACACAAAGGCTAGAAACTCAAAAGCACCACTCCCATGATACTTTTAGGAGTATTTTAGCTCAACTCTCTCTCTTTCTTTCTCTCTCTCTCTCTCTCTAGATCTCAAATATAAAAATTGTATCATCACTTTTTAAAGGATATTCATTTTTAGCCATTCATTTTCTGTTCACCTGATGGACAAGAGAACAATATCGAAAATGTGTGAAATTTGATTTCTAGATAGTTTAAATAGTTTAGATTATGTTTAATAGTGCCGATCATTAATTTGGAAGCTCTATTATCGAAAACAAATCGGTAGTTAATCGAGCCGTTTATATATATATATATATATATATATATATATATATATAGAGTCGGACTGGGCTACTATTGGTAGTAAAATCCCATTGTTGCTATCAGTCTTTTAACCCTTGGATCAGCTCTTATTATTATTTCTAGCCATTGGATTAAATACTATAACCCATTGGGGACCACTCAACCCTAGGGGTACCGCTCAACGCTAACTACCTAATATCATCCCGACCCTATAAATTTTCATCAGGGTTAAAAGCTTGGTAATAAAAAGGCGTTTTACTACTAATAGTATTAATTAATTCTATATATATATATATATATATATATATATATATATATATATATATATATATATATATATATATATATATATATATATATATATATATATATAGAACTAGGGTACTATACTATAAATAGCACCAAGTCATTGGTGCTACCAAGTTTTTAGCTATTGGATTGAGAGATGTGCGGTTAGGATGATGTGGGCCCCCTAAAGTTAAGTGGGTGGTTGGTTGAATAGTATGATCTAACGAAAATCATCAAAGGGGTGGATCTAATTGGAAAACTTGGTAGCACCGAGTGCTTCGTGCTATTGATAGCATAGGACTCATATATATATATATATATATATATATATATATATATATATATATATATATATATATATATATATATATATATATATATATATATATATATAGAGTCCTATTACTATACTATTATGAGTACGATCGCCTCGTACTCATAAGTTATTTTCGATGATAGAGCTTCCGAATCAACGATCCACACCGTTAAACGTTATCTAGAGCATTTAAAACTTCTAGAAATTAAATTTTATAATTTTTCGACATCATTTACCTTACGATCAAGAGATCACAAAATTGACAATTTTTAACTAGGTATGGGATGCTTACTAGTTTAACGGTGTAAAAGAATCGGAATAGGTTGAATTTTTGATAGAAAATTCGATTCACTACCTAAATAAAGATCAATAACTCCGATCTTAAATTAAAAGATCCGATCATCCATTTTTAGGATGTCGATCGATTTTGACCGTTCATTTTATACCCGCTTGATGGACTTTATAATGATTTCGAAAAATTACGAAATTTATTTTCTAGAAGTTTCAAATACTCTAGATCATGTTTAACGGTGTGGATCGTCGATTCGAAAACCCCAACATCGAAAACAACTTATGAGTAGTAAGGGCTCTATACTCATAATAGTATAGTAGTCTACTATATATATATATATATATATATATATATATATATATATATATATATATATATATATATATATATATATATATATATATATATATATATATATATATATATATTTGCCAATTTGCATAAAAAATCTACTTATTTTGGGCATTTGCAAAATCGGGCCACCTTTTTCGTTTTTGCGTATTCGGTCTGTTTTTCAAAGAAACTAACCAAAATACCCTTATACATTTCTCACTCTCCTTTTTTTTTCGTTCTCTTTTTCTTTCTCTTTCCAAAGAGCGGCGAAGACATAAGCGAGGCCTCGCCGCGCACCCCCACATTCCTCGCTTCCGACCCCCGCCGAGAGGCGCGCGACTCTTTTCTTTTTTTTTGTCCTCTCCGACTCTCCTCCACCGTCTCTCTCTCGTCCTTTCCCGTCCTTCTCGTCCTTTCCTCTCCCTCCTCCTCTGTCTCCTCCGACGACAACGCCGACGCCGACACCGTGGAGGTCACTACGCTGCGGCCTCGAACGGGGAGTTCTTAACGCGTTGTCACGGCGCAAAGAGGTGAGACAAAAAAAAAAAAAAATAAAAAAAAAAAAAAAAGAAAAAAAAAAGAAAAAAAAAAAGAAAAAGAATGATGAAGATCAAGTTGAATCTTTAACTACAAAAAAAATTATAAGTTGCACTACTTAAGATGTAAACTGCAGGTTTAAGATAAAAATTATACTATTTGAAAAATATTTACACTATTTTTTCTCATATTGCACTCTTTCAGATGTAAAGAGCATTCATTAAGATGAAAATTATACTTTTTAAACAAAAGTTGCACTATTTGAGAGATATTTATACTGTTTTTTTTTTTCTTCTTGCACTCTTTGAGATGTAAATTGTGTTAGGATTTTCATATATTGTGGCCCAATTAATTATATTCAAATTTGGATTTACTATAAATAAAGGTCAATCCTAACAGATATAAAATTACTTGATATGGTATATTTTTATCCCTTTCCCATCTAATTAATTTAAAATAGAATCATAATCAGACTTTGATGGGAAGTCGATCTGGACTCTATATAAAGGGGTATTGGTCCTGCCACCTTCTCATACGCATTCTGGTGAGAATTACCATCGGTTCCACACCATACGGTAGAGTGCATGAGATAGGAGGAGAAACCAAATCACCCGGTTCGGTTCGTGACTTCCAGATTATCGCCGACTTTACGCTTTGCAGATTGATCAAAGGATTTCTTCTCTACGGCACTCTGTGAGTTATTTATTTGATCCTGGATTTAGGTATGTATTTAATTTACTATTTATTTTACATACCTTGAAATTCCATCAATTGGTATCAGAGCCAATACGATAAGTTGATATTGTATGCATTAAATAGTTGGATCGAATTATGATGAATTTTTGATTAATTAAATACAAGATTTTTGGATCTTTGATTTTTAAAATCTACTTATATTTATTTTTCTCGCGGCATGTCATATGTTTTTAACGCGTCATATGCCTTTTATAATTTAGTCCAGCCGTACATTAGTGCGACTAATTTTTCCCAGTGATGTGTCTGGATTAAAGCCGACTAATTCAGAAGAAAATAATTGTGGAGGCCAAATTAATTAGCATCGGGTTCGGGCTAATTAATCAAGATGTGGTACCGATGCTAATTAATTAAGACCGATGGCCCCGCCTTGTGTATGGCAGCAGCAAGGGGGTGTTGAGAGGCTTAATTAATTAGCACCCATGCCATATGGACCGTACGGTTCTAGGGGTATAGAGGCAAATTAATTAGCATCCGGCATAGCTAATTAATTAACGTGTTCCGTCCGTACGGTTAGAGAAGAAGCGCCGCGCTTTTGCATGCCACATCAGATTGGAGTCGGCAGCAATTGAGCGGAGGTTCTCGACCAATTGTCCGAGCGTTTCGGATTATTCGAAGCAACGGCGTAAAGGAATTTGGTTAGAGTTTTTATACTTTTCTAATTTTGATCTTCTCAATTTTACGAAAGTTTTTTCAACTTAAAATTTTTATTCATCGTAATTCGATATGTTAAAGTCTTTATTTTTAATAATGTATCGTGAACATTGAGAATCCGTTCACATAATGTTTAATTTTGCATACAATATTAATTTATCATAAATTTATTTATATTATATTTATGGTCAAATTAGAATATATAAAGTTTAAATTTGATTGTGATGTTATGTTTTAAATTATCGCATCTATATTCTTATTTTGACCGGATAAACATGAAAAATTAAATAATCATAATTGTTTTTCGATTATTTAATGTTTGGCGCAAAGTTAAATTAATTTTATTTCGATTGGTTAGGTGCAAGCCAAAGCGGCCCTAATTAAAAGAAATAATAATTTAATTTACTTTAAAGTAGCGCTTCCGGATAATTTTCATGTTAATCATGCAGCACTAAGTCAGATTAATATATTGTTTCAACTGTTCGTGCAAGCCAAAGCGGCCCGGATAAATTAATTGCTTTAAAGAAGTGCATGTGAAAATTGCACCCTAATATTATGTTTAGTCCTGCTCCCAAAGGAGGTCTAGACATGAAGGTAAATGGGTGGTGTAGGATGGTAATTCTCTTATAACTCGTTTGGAGAAATTTGCACAGGACAATTTCTTCATATGAAAAATTTGAAATTATCACGACCTACAGAAAGTTTAAATTAGCCTCTGATAAAGAGATTGTATATTTATGCTCACAACTCTGCTCCCAAAGGAGGGGTTGTGATGTCATATAAAGTATATGCATAAGGAACGATTGCATATTTATGCTCATAACTCTGCTCCCAAAGGAGGGGTTGTGATGTCATATAAAGCATATGCATAAAGAACGAAAATACTTATGTTCATAACTCTGCTCCCAAAGGAGGGGTTGTGATGTCATATAAAGTGTATTTTTAATTTTGGTGTGGTAATTTTGATGTGGTATTTTATTGATAAAACATGCATTTTATTTTTCCAGCGATGAATTCATTTTCTATTACTATTGGTGAATCTGTTCCTATACTTAATGGTTCTAATTATTCGGAGTGGAAAGAACAGATCATGTTTATTTTGGGCTATATGGATTTAGATTTGGCTCTGCGCGATGAGAAACCGCATGAAGTAGTGGGTCCAATGACTCCACAGCAGGAATCCGCGCAGAAAAAGTGAGAGCGATCCAATCGCTTAAGTTTGATGCTTATAAAGTCAAAAGTATCAAAAAAGATAAGGGGATCAATTCCAAAATGTGATAAAGCCAAAGATTATCTAAAAGCCATTGAGGAGCAATTTGTCTGCTCCGATAAAGCCTGCGTGATCACCTTAATGAACACACTGTCTTCCATGAAGTACTCCGGAAATGGCTCGATACGCGAGCATATTATGAAAATGCGATATATTGCAGCGCAACTCACTGCACTTGAAGTAACCATCTCTGATTCATTCTTAGTGCATTTTATTCTGAACTCTTTGCCATCTGAATACGGACCATTTCAGATCTCTTATGACACACATAAAGATAAATGGTCAATTAATGAATTGCTGACCATGTGTGTGCAAGAGGAAGGCAGATTAATAGAAGAGAAACAAAATGGAGTTAACTTTGTTTCTTAAAAGAGACAAATAAAACGTGCTAAGAATGGTAAGGGCAAGAATGACTCAAAAGAATGAATAAGGAAGTTCCATTTGGTTCATAAGGCCAATCAAGTAATTGGACTCCCAAGTTCTTCTTTTATAAGAAAAGGGTCATATAAAGTAGAATTGCCAAAAGTATCAGAAGTGGCTCCAAAAGAAGGATAAATTTTTAATTTTGATGCATGAGTTGCATTTAGTTTATATTCCATCTAATATTTAGTGGATTGACTATGGGTTCCACATGCCACGTGGCGAATTTCGTGCAACGATTTCAGAATCGTAGAAAAACCCAGTAAAAATGAAGCGACTATCTATACAGTTGAAGGAAATCCAACTAAAGTAAAATTTGTAAGAACATTTAGATTAGTTCTTTCTACTAATCACATTTTGGATTTAGCCGATATATTTTATGTTCCAAATTTTTCTAAGAATTTAATTTCTATTTCGAAACTTGTTGGATTGTGATATAGTTTTAATTTTGATAATAAATTTTTTTCATTATCCTATGAATCTCAGATAGTTGGCTCTGGTGTTTTAGAAAATAATCTATATAAAGTATTTTTAGATGATTCATTTAGTGAAATCCTTCTCACCATGCACAAAAATGTTGGTTCAAAACGTGGCATTAATAATGAAAGGTCATCCATGTTATGGCATAAGAGGTTAGGATACATCTCGAAACAGAGAATTCAAAGATTAATCAGATAAGACATTTTAGATGATTTGGACTTCTCTGACTTTGAAATGTGTGTGGACTGCATAAAGGGAAAGCAGACCAAAACCTCTTCTAAAGGTGCTAAAAGATCTGATGGAACATTAGAGTTGATTCATACCGATATATGTGGACCTCTTCCTTTATCATTTACTGGCCATAAATATTTTATCACATTTACTGATGACTACTCTCGATATGGCTATCTCTACTTGCTTAAAGAAAAATCTGAAGCATTAGATGCCTTTAAGGCATATAAGGCTGAAGTAGAGAATCAACTCGAGAAAATGATAAAAGTAGTCAGATCAGATAGAGGTGGTGAATATTTTGGTAGACAACCAGATAAGGGCCAAATTCCTGGGCCTTTGCTAAGTTTCTGGAGCAGTGCGGAATTGTTCCACAGACACCATGCCGGGGACACACGATCGGAATGGTGTTCTTTGAAAAGAAGGAACCACATTAATTGATATGCTCAGGAGTATGATCAGTAATTCTACCCTTCCGATATCATTGTGGAGCGAGGCACTCAAAACTGCTTTGTATATTCTTAATCGGGTCCCTACTAAGGCTGTCACTAAGACTCCTTTTGAGCTTTGGACAGGTAGGAAACCCAGTTTAAGACATTTTCATACATGGGGTTGTCAAGCTGAGGCCAAATTGTATGATCCACAAATAAAGAAATTGGATCCTCGAACCATATCAGGATATTTTATTGGTTATTCAGAAAGGTACAAAGGGTATAAATTTTACTGTCCATCACTTCCTATAAAGATTGCAGAAACTAAAACAGCACGGTTTATTGAGGATGGTGCAATTAGTGGGAGCTCTGAACCTCGGTTCATTGAATTTGAGAAAATTCAAGAGCATTCGGATTCCGTACATGACAGGCCCACTATTGTTACTCACAATTTAGTGGTTCCTGCTCCAGTAGAACAACAAGTCGTTTTGGAACCACAAAGTGATTGTGAACCTATCATTGATAATTCACATCAAGATGTACAAGTGGATAATTCACATCAAGATGTACAAGTGAATAATCCACATGAAGATGTGCGTGTGGATAATCAGATAGATTTAAGAAGATCCTCAAGACAGAGAAGACCGGCTATATCTAGTGATTATATTGTCTATCTTTCGATGATCCTCTGAGTTTTTCCGAAGCCATAAATAGTAGTAATTCTACGGAATGGTACAATGCCATGAAGGATGAGATTGAATCCATGAACCACAATAAGGTATGGGATCTTGTTGAGTTACCTATTGGAGTTAAACCGGTAGGATGCAAATGGGTTTATAAAATCAAATGGGACTCCAAAGGTAACATAGAGAGATACAAGGCCCGTCTTGTGGCAAAAGGATTTACTCAGAAAGAAGGCATTGACTATAAAGAGACTTTCTCTCCAGTATCAAGAAAGGAATCTTTCCGTATTATTATGGCTCTGGTTGCTCATTTTGATCTCGAGCTACATCAGATGGATGTTAAAACTGTTTTTTTAAATGGGGATCTCTATGAAGAGGTGTATATGAATCAACCTGAAGGATTCTCGCAAAAGGAAAATGAGCACTTGGTATGCAAATTAAAGAAATCAATATATGGACTAAAGCAGGCCTCCCGACAATGTTTTTTAAAAATTTAAACAAACTATTTTGACTTTTGTTTTTAAAGAAAATATTGTTGATCAATATATTTATCTAACGGTTAGTGGGAGTAAAATATTTTTCTTAGTCCTTTATATTGATGATATTTTGTTTTCCAGTAATGATCTTGGGTTATTGCATAACACTAAAGAATTTTTTTTCCAAAATTTTGAAATTAAAGGGATAGACATAAAGGTTTACTCGGTCTATCTCAAAAGGCCTACATAAAGAATGTTTTGGAAAATTTTGAAATGAATAATTGTAAGCCCAGTGTTGCTCTTGTCCAGAAAGGGGATAAGCTTAATACTTTTCAGTGTCCTATGAACCAATCGGAAATTGAACAGATGAAAGACATATCCTTTGCCTCTGCAGTTTGTAGTCTTATGTATGCACAGACGTGCACACGTCCGGATATTGCTTTGCGGTTGGATTACTTCGCAGGTATTAAAGTAATCCAAGCATTGAGCATTGGAAGGCTACTAAAAGGGTTATGAGGTATTTGAAAGGAATTTTGGATAATATTGCATGTTATGAGACCACATTACAGACTATTTGGCTTAGAAATTTTATCACAGACTTAAGAATTGTGGACTCCGGTGTTCGTCCAATAAAGATTTTACGTGATAGTTCAATTTTATTTTCTTTGCCAATAACAACAAGATTACGTGGGTGTAAACACTTGGACACAAAATATCTTGTTGTGAGAGAGAAGATAGATGAAGGTTATGTTACAAATTGAATACATCAGTACCAAGTGTATGATTGCAAACCCAATGACCAAGGGGCCGGCGCCTGGGTCATATACAGATCGTGTTAAAATTATGGGTTTGATTAGTTCTTTTGATGTATAAGGTTGTAACATCTATCTTTTCAATAAAGTTAAAGTTTAATGCAGCTGTGTTGGACCATTTAATAGGCATAAAGTTTTGCCTATTAACGAATGAATATACAGTTTAAGTTCATTCATAAAGTTGTGCCATATAAAGTACTCGGCTAGAAGATGAAAGTGATACGGTAATTATGGAAGGAAAATTTCGTTATGAAGAGGTGGACCGCCATAGTTCCTATCATTGTAGTCTTTTAGTTTGAGCTAAAGATCAAGTGAGTTCTAAGGTATTTGACCATAAAGTTTCCAATAATGCGCAATAAAGTTTGGAGTATAGAAAATCCATTAATGGAATATAATTAATATGAGCCAAGTGAGTATTTGACCATAAAGTTTCCAATAATGCGCAATAAAGTTTGGAGTATAGAAAATCCATTAATGGAATATAATTAATATGAGCCAAGTGGGAGATTGTTAGGATTTCCATATATTGTGGCCCAATTAATTATATTCAAATTTGGATTTACTATAAATAAAGGTCAATCCTAACAGATATAGAATTACTTGATATGGTATATTTTTATCCCTTTCCCATCTAATTAATTTAAAATAGAATCCTAATCAGACTTTGATGGGAAGTCGATCTGGACTCTATATAAAGGGGTATTGGTCCTGCCACCTTCTCATACGCATTCTGGTGAGAATTACCATCGGTTCCACACCATACGGTAGAGTGCATGAGATAGGAGAAGAAACCAAATCACCCGGGTTCGGTTCGTGACTTCCAGCTTATCGCCGGACTTCAAGCTTCCACAGATTGATCTAAGGATTTCTTCTCTACGGCACTCTGTGAGTTATTTATTTGATCCTGGATTTAGGTATGTATTTAATTTACTATTTATTTTACATACCTTGAAATTCCATCAAATTGTACTCTTTTAAGAGGTATTTATACTGTTTCTCCTCTTGTTGCACTATTTCTTCTCTTGTTACACTATTTTTATCTTAAACTGCATCATTTAAGAGGAGAAACAGTACAACAAGAGTAGAAATAGTGCAACAATAGCAGAAATAGTATAATAAGAGAAGAAACAGTATAAATAACTTTTAAAAGGGTGCAGTTTACATCTCAAAGAGTGCAATAAGAGGAGAAAGAGTGTAATTTTCGTTTAAAAAGTATAATTTTCATCTTAAAGCTACAGTTTACATATTAAGTAATACAACTTATAATTTTTTTTGCAGTTAACGATGCAATTTCATCTTCATCATTCTTTTTCTATAATTTTTTATTTTTATATTTTTTTCTTCGTTTCTTCTTTTTTTTTTTTTTTACCTCTCGCCAACCCGCGCTGCGACGCCGCCGCTAAGGACCTCTGCTCGAGCTGCGGTCGCGATGACCTCCAGCGTGTCGGCGTCGGCGAAGATGCGTCGTCGTCGGAGACGGCGAGAGGAGGAGGAAGAGGAAGAGGACGAGAAGGGCGGGGAAGGGCGAGAGACGTCGTCGTCGGAGACGGTGGAGGAGAGTCGGAGAGGAAAAAAAAAAAAAAATCCTCCCTTGGCCATTCTTCGACGAAAGAGTGTCATCGTCGGAGGCGGCGGAAGATGTGAAGGATGAGAGAGATGGACAGGATGAGAGAGGTGAGAGAGGGTGAGATAGTCGTCGTCGTTGGAGGCGGTGGAGGAGGGTCAGAGAGGGGGAAAAAAAATCGCAACGTGATCTCGGCGATGTCGAGAGACAAGGAAGGCCGGGGTCTGCGAGTGTAAGGATGCGCCGACAAAATCAAAGCAAGCCGCCTTCGCCTCTACCTCCGCTTCCGCTTTTATCTTCGCCGCTCTTTGGGAAGAGAGAAAAAAAAAGGAGAGAGAAAAATGTTTAAGGATATTTTGATCGGTTCTTTGAAAAAATAAAAGATACGTAAAAATAAAAATGATGGTCCGATTTTACAAAAGTTCAAAATAAGTGAATTTTTTATGCGCCATATATGTATATATATATATCTCACGTGAAAGCCAACTCCAACAAAGCTGCTGCTGCTCCACCCCGGCCCACATGGTCAAAGGGACAATTACAGACGCAATAATTAAATAAGCCAGCTCCAAAAGTTAAAGCGCCTTGTCCCCCGATCGAGCAGTAGTGCCCCGCATCAAAATTCAAAAACCCTCCCTGGTTTCGTACTTTTTTTAATTTAGTATTATATGATTTAAAGTGTATCAACTAATTAGTTCTCTGTAATTTTATTTTTGTATTAAGTTAGTATTCTATAATTTTATTTTTGTATCAAGTTAGTACTATGTAATTTTTAAACCACAGGGTACTAATTTAATACACTTTAAACTATATAATACTAAAGTGAGAAAGTGCAAAACTACAAGATACTAACTGAATACACTTTAAACCATAAGGTACTAAAGTGAGAAAGAGTTAAACCACAAGGGGTATTTTTTTTTTTTTTTTTTTTTTTTGCGCGCTCTCTATATATATATATATATAATTAAGCAGCACAAATCCCCTTCAAAGTTCAAACCAACCAAGCCAACATAGCTTAGCTACAAGAGCCAAAAAAAGAAAGAAAGAAAGAAAGAGTTTCATTTGTTTGCTTCTGATCTCTAATTAATTTGTGTCATCAAATTAATTAAGCAATTAATTTGTTTCAATTATGAAGCTGATGATGATGAGGAGCCATGGGAATAAGCTGCAGAGAGGAGGAGGGCTGAGCAGATCCCTCAGAGAGCGCAGGTCGAGGCTCTACATCATCCGACGATGCGTCGTCATGCTCCTCTGCTACCACGACTGATCATCGATCGCGATCCGAAACTACATTGATCGGCTCGATCGAGCATGCATCATCAGTTCGATCGACCGTCGACGCGGATTAAGAACCGTTAAAAGATACAGGATTGCTCAGGTGGTACGAATTTGGATGATCCACATATATGCATATATATATATACACCTATCCATCCGAATAATACTCTTCTTTTTTTCTTTTTTTCTATCTTTTTTTTAATTCTTTTTCCGTCGATATGATGGTGTTTTTGTACCATGTATATACTAGTTTCTTCTTTTCTTTTTTCTTTTTTAAACTCTTGCCCTTAGGCATAGGCAAGTGAGTACGGAATTTGTGATCGAATCGGGATCATTTTTCTCTTGTATAAGCTTCAAAAGGAATTAATATATTATCTTTTCTCACACTTAGGACATGTTTGTTTCAACATAAGTAGATTTGGGGTGGAAGTGAATTTTGGGTTGAAGTGGAGTTTGTGTGAAAATTAGTTCAGTTTTGCTATTTGTTTCTAACTGTGAAAGTACAGTTCTGCGAGTTCTGCTGTTTGTTTGGTAGAAAATAGATGACGTAAAACATGTAGCTCCCCACCTCCGGCATACTTACCTCCAAAGTAATATCATTGTCTATTTTGTAACTTATAGTGATTAATAAATTATAATAAATAAAAATAACTATAATTATATATATGTATAATTATAAAATAAAATTTTAAAAAATTATATTATTTGTTTGCATATAAATTATAATAATGCAACAAATAAAATTCTAAAGTTAAAAAATTATTAAAGTTTAAGAAAATCATTTTTTATCATTTTATAAATATATAAATTAAACAAAAAATATATTAAAGCTTGCCTAATCAAATTTTATCATATTTTAGAAGAGGTAACCCTAACACATTAATTCATTCTTGCCTTTTTTTTTCACTTCACCGGAATTGGCTTCGCCCCATGGGAGGACGAAGTCAAATTCATTATTTTGGGTGAACTGAACTTTCGGGCGTAAAAAATTTACGATGAACCAAACAACGGAAGTGATTAGTTTTCGCCGAAAGTCACTTTTCCCGTCCCACTTCCACCCCACTTCCGTCGAAACAAACAGGTCCTAATTAATATTTGCGTTGATTTTTCTCACTAGATCTTTGCACTTCTTAATTCCTCCATTGGAATACGTAGAAGTGATTAATTAATTAATTAAGTAATTAGTCACCAAATCATTTTTTTGACACCCTTGATCCTGAATAATAATTTATTAATGTTTCGGTCTCAGAAGGCACATGATTGGCCAAACCATTTACAGCTCACCATCATTGTAGTAGTGGAAGTGCTTCCCCAAAAATCTGTTGTATTAAAATTAGGAAAAACTTCAAGTACACCCCTGTGGTTTCACACTATTTTCACTTTAGTACCCGGCGGTTTAAAGTGTATCAATTTAGTATCTTGTGATTTCACACCTTCTTAATTTAGTATCTTGTGGTTTAAAGTGCATCAATTTAGTACCATGTAGTTTCATTTTTCTCTTTTTCGTTGGCTCATCTGTTAATATTTCGTTAAATCACATACAAAAAACTTCAGATACCCTATCTAAGATTATCAAATATTTACTTTCGTACCATTTGGCACCGTTTGGTTTGGGTATAAGCAAGAACTAGCTATTACAGGGATATGTATAAGTATGGGGATAAAAAAAATAACGTTTGGATGAAAATTGGGTTGTTCTCGGAGATCAGCAAAATAGTGGGGATAGTTATACCAACTTATTTTAGGTACCTTATAATTGCTATTCTCGAATAAAAAATTAGCGTTTCGGTATAAAAGGGAGGATAAGGGGTTATTCCACCCCTTATCCCCAACCAAACGGTGCCTTTAGTTTTAACTTAATTTGTCATTGATTTTTTTCCTCCGTTAATATTTTGTTAAATTATACAAAAAACTTCAGATACCGTAACTAGCTAGATTTATTGAATATTCACTTTAGTACCCTTTAATTTTAATTTTGCCACTGATTTAACGAAAAAAATTAGTGAAATAGATAATAAAAGAGAAAAATAAAACCACGGAGTACTATAGTGAGAAAATGCGAAACCATAGGGGCTAACTAGACTGTTAGGTTTTCACAAGAACTTTCAATTAGAAAGCACTTTTGTTGGTCGGAAGAAAATTTTCTGTTTGTTTGATTTTAGGAAAAACTTCAAATATCACTCATATGGTTTCATACTTTTTATTTTACTGCCTGTAGTTTAAAATGTATCAATTTAGTACTTCATTGTTTTTTTGTTTTTTTTTAAATCCCCTCTATTATTTTTTTTTCGTTAAATCCGTGAGAAAGTTAAAATTAAAAGGTGCTAAAGTAAATATTTGATAAATCTAGGTGGGGGATTTGAAATTTTTTATATATAATTTAATGAAATGTTAACGGAGGAGCAGTCGAAAAGAGAAAAATGAAACCATATGATGCTAAATTAATACACTTTAAATTATAAAGAACTAAAGTGATAAATTGCGAAACATATATGGGTGGTATTTGAACTTTACCCTTGATTTTAAAGAAAATAGTTTTCTAGAAAAACTTTTTCTGGATAACATGAGAAAGTTACCTATTTTTTTCTATACTTTTTATGCAAAAATAAAAACAGTAGAAAGAGCGTTTTCTATTTTTATCAAAAAAATATTTTTTCATAATTTTTTTTCTTTTTGAGAGAGATAGGTAGACGCTACCCGCTTCGTTTATTTCGTTAAGAAATAGAGTAATGCTTCAATACATCATAAGTATTAAAATTAAATTCAATGTAAATCTTAACCATTTATTTTTTTGAATAGATAGTTAAGATGTAATATGATTTTAGAAACAACTTACCATTTAGGCATAGGTACCATTCACTAGTTACCTATTTAAAGGGTATTTTGGTCATAGAAAAATATTTTGCTTTACAAAACCAGTTTTATCCAACTAAAAAATACTATAACCTTCTCAAATACCTACAATAATAGTTGGAATTCAAATTACAACTAAATTATAAATTTAAATGCAAAACAACAAAACAAACTTAATTATAAATCAAATTCAATTTTTAAATATAAGACACAAATTTAAATAAAACTTTCAGTTCAAATTTAAAATATTAATTTAAATCAAAAATTAAAATTTGATTTTCAGATTAAAAGTACAATGTAGATTCAAAATTTTAAAATTTAATATAAATTTTGAAATTAAAATTTTATATTACAATACCAACTTCAAAACTTAAATTTAAATTCAATATTTTTTTTAGTTTGATACCTAACAAATTGGGTATTATATAATTTGATAAGTAACAAAACTAAATAAAAGATGCTAACAAATTTAGTATATATTACTAATTTTTTTCCAATATTGTCATATGAATTAACTCAAATTGGTAATAGGTTACTTTATATAAAATCCAATTATATCCTTTACTAATTAAGAGTTTAATTTTAATACTTATGGTGCATTGAAGTATTGCTCTAAGAAATAAACTTAGCTAGAAATATGAATCAACTAGGATTCGAATTCGGGTCTCGGGTACGTACCAACCATGCATCAAGCTCTTTGCCACTTGCTACTCGGTTATTTTTCATAATTTTTCAAGGAACCAAACACACCTCCTATAGTATCTCGTGAGCTGCAACAAAATGTTCGTTGAAGCTTAAATTATTTAGTGTTAAAACGGCTACTAATAGAGATGAAAAATGTAAAACACCAACCGTCCCTAGAGCAAGTGGCAAAGGGCTTGGTGGTTGGTACCCGAGACCCTGGTTCGAATCCTAGTTGATTCACATTTCTAGCTAAGTTTATTTCTAAATGAAATAAGCGAAGCTATCTCAAAAAAAAAAAAAAAGAAAAAAAAAGAAAAATGTAAAACCATATCTTATCCATATTTTTCTTCAAATTCAGCTTACCTTGTCCGTCACGAAGTTGAGTACCGGTATTCAAATTGAAGTGCTGGTATTGGAACACTCCTAGAATACAAAAAGCAATGTTTCACAACTTCGGATATATTCTGAGGTACTTCTCAATACGTACGTACCGGTACTGAAATTTCAAGTTTTGGCACTTGTACAATCCAAAAATCTCAAATTTTTGACTTTTTTTACCATGAGATATCGAGACTCGAAACACGACTACATATATATATATATATATATATAATCCAACATTATTTATAGTTCTCGATTTAAAAAGAAATGAAAAGAAAGTAAAATTTTCCTTTAGTAGAAAATAAAAGACACCTACGAATCATGTGTTATTAAATATTGGACTAGCCATGCTTCACGCATTGATTTTCCCCTAAAGCCAACTAATTTGTTTTATCCAATTGGACACAATGTTGTTTGGCCACATATATATAGGCCCCTTGCTATAGTAATATAATAAAGATTTCATTTGTACTACATGACTCTACTGGATTAGAAGGGTCACAAGGAGATTAGATTAAGATCTGATTACAAAAAATATATTTATATATATTTTTTAATGGAATGAGCGAGCTTATTGATTATTTAAATTGCCCGTTAACTAGGCTAACTGGACGCCCAATCACACGTCGGTGCGCCGCGGTTGCCTCAGTATATATGTTTTCAAGTTCACTTGTAAATGAAGCTAAATGCTTTGAAAAGTTAGTGTCGTTTATTTTAACTAGAAGATATGTGTAATTTGAAGCATCATGGATAGAAGTTATATAGTGTTGGAAAGCATAGTTTATATATGTGTAAGCAAATGAATTAGATGATCAATTAATGAATGACATTTTGAGACGCAGGAGAATAGAAGATGCATGATTTTAGGGTTTTGTTTTGCTGCGCAAATGAGCCCCAACTCAACCAAACTTGCCCTTTCGCATGGTCAAAAGGGTACAAGAGAAATAAATAAGCACCAAAAGTTGAGAGCCTTGTCCCCTGGACTCTCACCAAACACTATGCAGGAAGAGGTGCAATGTGGTGTAGGTACTATTGCATGCCCACTCCCATGTTGGATTATTATTATTTTAACCTTCTTTGCTTTGTATATTAAACATGCACCATCAATATATATATTTCTCCAAACCAACCTAACTAGCTAGCAAATTAAGGAGAGCCAAAAATTCTCTCTCTCTCTCTCTTCTTCTTCCTCTCTAGCTCCTCCTAATCACAACTATGAAGCTCAAAAGCCATGGGAATAAGCAGAGAGGAGGAGTAAGCATGGCCCTCAGAGAGCACAAGGCTAGGCTTTACATCATTCGGCGATGCATCGTCATGCTCCTTTGTTACCATGATTAATTGATCATTCTCTTCCTCCGCCTTTTCTAGTTGTTGTGGGCCTGAGCGTCGTGAATTTTAGATGCAGTGGATGAATCAGCTCCATTGTGCGTCGTGAATTTTAAATGCAGTGGATGAATCAGCTCCATTGTGCACAACCTTTTTCCTTTTATCTCTTTTTTCCGCCAATATGGTGGTTTATTTCTTGTACATATGGAATTAATATATAGTCTCGAAGGAGAATTTTTGTTTTTGTTCCCCTTGCTTTTCGCATATATATTTATATATGAAAGGGTGCATTAATCTCTAAATTCTAGTTATTTTGGGCTCAATTTTCTTCATGTTTCAACACCATAATTATAAGAGGCATTTTTTTTTGGTATGGAAGTGATTAAACACAATAATCCAGTTTGATGACACTTTTGATCCTTGGAACTGATCCTTATGTAAATTTGCCCTTCATTTGTTTATGAAATTGCTCCATCTCTCATCTAACTTATTATTAATTGCTAAGTTGACTATATATGTTAAATGGAATCCTTTAACCTATCGATCGCAACGGCCACATGCATTATTAGTCATAATGCAGATAATTGTCAACTAATTGCATCTTTGATGAGGAGCAAGTTGACCAAGAAACCAAAATTAGGAATCAGATGCATCAAACAAAATGTTGTGAGCAGACTGACTATATAGAAGCGTCGCTGCAAATTAAAGAATCAGACAGATTGAAGTGAGAGATCCCGTGAAATCGGTTCTAACATGTCATCAAACCAACAAGATGATGAGACACAGAAGAACAGTACTATATTGATCTTTATTGGCTATATATTATTGGCTAAAATATGTTCAACTTTCTGTTCCGTAACAATAAGCTCAAAAAATTAATAAATTGAGTCTCGGGTGAGTTCAATAAGTTGAGTGGGACTACGGTCTATAATTAGACCTCACGACAAAAGACTCAATAATAGACCTAACATTCAAGTAGATTGAGTCAAGTCGAAAGCCTATAAAGTACTATGACTGACCCCTTAAATACTATAGATGTGCCATTTATATGATCACATGCTTTTGGAATAGTTCGCTAGTACTAAAAATCTACAATTCTCCCAATGAAAAGGTATTCAGAGAGAACAAGTGACGCATGGAAGTTACTCACGCACTAGTGAAGTACACTAGTGAAGTTACTCACGCACTGCAGCGGGCTAGTACTATAGAAGAAAGAAGATTAACGAAGTTAAAATTTTAAAAATTTTCATTTGTAATGATGTCACACTCTGGATTACCACATTTTTTCGGGTACGCCAACAGACCTACCGTATACATAGAAATTTTTTGTGTATACGAAGCGATAGATGTACCTACAAACAAGTAGGAACTATAACCAAAGTACAGAGCTATTAAAACTAAAACATGTATATAAAACATAAAAAGGTCCACTGTACATACAAAAGCTATAAAACCATCTCGCTCCAGCGAGTACCACTAGCATAACAGTATGTACATAAAAACACCCCAAATTAAACTACCTCTGCAGGGTACTCCTCTAGCACGGCGACAAAGGATGGTAGGGATCTAGCTCGCGACTCCCTTACCCCGGTCGACAATCAACAACGCGACGATCGCATGAAAGCTACGCAAAAAGTGGCAACAACTGGGTGTGAGAACTACTGCAAAACTGAATGGTCCTCAATGGGTACCATTACCGACCTCGATGGTCCACCCACTTAGGCTTTGTTTGGGATTGTGGGAAGATTGCGTTACGTGCGGTGAGAAAGTCCGTTGGAAAAATACTATGTTTGTTTCTGTACGTAATATTGCGTTCCGCATATTGCGATAAGTCGGTTACGATATATTTTCTTTGATCCCACCGGAGAACGCAGAAGCATATCCGAACAGAGAAGAGAAGATATATGGTAATTGATTTTTCTTTCTTTTTTTTCTTTTATATTTGTAATCGGGTCAAATGGACTGGGTGTGGTGGGTTGAGTAGAGTAATCTTTTATTTTTAGTTGGATCGGGCTTTATATTTAGGTATTAGTAGATGTTTTTTTAAGTTTTAGCATAAATTGGACACTTACTCAAAAGTGTCCCAAACATATGTCCCTATAATCTAATTAATTCTGCTGTATATCCAAACAGGGTGTTAAAGTACAGCGATTGTTTCATATGTTTCACAAGGCCTGTGTCACCTTATATATCTAGTTTGAAGTGCAGGCAGCTCATGTCTCTCACATTACTTGCTACAAATAATGTGCTTTAGCTTTTTATAAATTAAATCTGGTACAGACACTTTGCTTGAAATAATGTTGGACAAACATATATATATTTTTATTTGTCGTTATATATATATATATATATATATATATATAACTAGGCTGGAATTCTATTAATAGCACAAATGACTTGGTCTAGTAAGTTTTCTACCCTTGGATTAAAAGATGTGCGGCTAGGATGATGTGGGCCCCGTAGGGTTTAGTGGGTGGTTGGTTGAATAGTATAATCTAACGGGTAAAATTAATCAAAGGGGTTAATCCAATGGTAGAAAACTTACTAGCACCAAATTCGTCGTGCTATTAATAGCATACCAGCCGGACTCTATATATATATATAGAGTATATATATATATATATATAGAGTAAGTCTCCCGTACTTTTGAAAGTATGGGGGCCTCCGTGCTTGTAAGTTATTTTCGATGATAGTACATCCGATTCGACGATCGGCTCCGTTAGGAATAATCTACCATATTGGAACTATCTAGAAACCAAATTTCATAATTTTTTGACATCATTTACCAAGCGATCACGCGTCTTAAAAATGACTATTTTAACGGCCGATGTAGCACGTTTTTAAGTTCAACGGTGTAGAAGTATCCAAATTACATGAAAGTTTAATAGAAAGTTCTACTTACCATTAATAGCGATATCAATACTTCCGTTTTGAAATGTGAGTCCTTTGTCCCTGGTTTTTATGAGATTTTTATTTTCGGCCGTTCATTTTGAGGCTACTCGTTCACTAGACAAACGAATGCAAAAAATTATGAAATTTGGTTTCTAGATAGTTCCAATAGCATAGATCAAGTTTAACGGAACCGATCGCCGAACCAGATGTCCCATCATCGAAAACAACTTACAAGCATAGGAGCCTAGCTCTATATATATATATATATATATATATAGAGAGAGAAAGAGAGAGAGAGAGAGAGAGAGAGAGAGAGAGAGAGAGAGAGAGAGTAGAGTTACTATACTCTTATGAGTATAGAGTCCTTTGTACTCATAAGTTGTTTTCAATAATAGTTCGAATCGATAATCCACACTATTAAATATGATCTAGAAATTTTTAGAAAAAAAAAATTTAGAAAAATTTTTTTGTTAATTTTTGAAATTATAATAAAGTCCATTAAGCGGGTATAAAATGAACGGTCAAATTAAATTGAACGACATCTTAAATATGAATGATTAGATTCTTTAATTTAAGATCACAGTTATTGATCTAATATGAATGATTGGATTATTTAATTTAAGATCACAATTATTGATCTTTATCTAAATAGTGAAAGATCGAAGTTTTTATGGCGTGAGGCCAGGTGGGCCGAGTCACAGTCGAGACCCGTGGATGCTGTTTCTATACGCTTTAAGTGAATTGGTTGCATATTTCTAACAGCTCGAGCTTTTGGAAATAATGATTAGCGCCAACAATCCGAAGTGGTATCGAGCCGGAGGTCACGGGTTCGATTCCGCGTGCACAAAATGTGTGCGGAGTCTTTGGAGGATTGTTGGCTTAAATGGGCCAAAGCTGTGGCGGGAGGCCATGGGCGAGTTATGTTCGAAGTGGCGGGAGGTGGGTTGGGCAGTCGTGTTGAAAGTGGCGTAGTCACAATCGAGACCGTACGCTTTGAGTGAATTGGTTGCGTATTTCTAACAGCTCGAGCTTTTGGGATTAATGTTTAGCGCCAACGATCCGACAAGATCAAAAATTCAATCAATTCCGATTCTTTTACACCGTTACACTAGCAAGTATTCCATATCGGCCATTGAAAATTGTCAATTTTGATATCTTTTGATTCTAAGGTAAATAATGCCAAAAAATTATCAAACTTGGTTTCTAGAAGTTTGAAATGCTATAAATCATGTTGAACGGCATGGATCATTAATTCGAAAGTTCTATTATCAAAAACGACTTATAAGTATGATAGCGATCGTACTCATAAAACTATAATAGCCAGACTCTCTCTCTCTCTCTCTCTCTCTCTCTCTCTCTCTCTTTCTCTCTCTCTTTCTATATATATATATATATATATATATATATATATATATATATATATATATATATAGTGTAGTTACTATACTATTGGAAGTATAAAGGGTTTTATACTTGACTTTTGACCCTTGAATCAAGAATTGTACGGTTGGGATGATTGCGGTCCCCTAGGGTTGAGTTGTCTCCAAAAGGTAATAGTATTAATTCAAAGATTAGAAATGATCAAAGGGGTTGATCTAAGGGCCAAAAAGTTGAAAACACCAAATTCTCTATGCTTCCAGATCGATAGCACATTAGCTTTACTCTCTCTCTCTCTCTCTCTCTCTCTCTCTCTCTCTATATATATATAGAGAGAGAGAGAGAGAAGAAGAGAGAAAGTCCGACTATCTTGCTTCAGAAACACTTATTTGGTGTTTCCAAGTTTTTAACCTATGGATTAATCCTTTGATTATTTTTAGCTCTTGAATTAATACTATTATTCTTGGAGGATCACTAAACCTGAAAACACTATCATTCTAATCCTACAATATTTAATATAAGGGCCAAAGAATAGGAAGCAGCCCTTTTATACTTCCAATAGTATAGTAACTCAACGCAAAATATATATAGAGAGAGATAGACACAATATATATATATATATATATATATATATATATATATATATATATATATATATATATATATATATATATATATATATATATATATATATATATATATATATATAGAGTCCTACTATACTTTTATGAGTATAGAGGCTCTTGTACTCATAACTTTTTGGCCATTTGATCCACCCTTTAATCATTTTTACCCGTTAGATTATACTATTCAACCAACCACCTACTCAACCCTAGAGGGCCCACTATCAATCTAACCGTAATCACTCTCATCCTAGCCTCACATTTTTTCATCTCAACGGCCAAAAAGTTATGAGTACGATGACTCCAATACTCATAATAGTATACTAGCCGTGGCCTATATATATATATATCAAGAGAGAGAGAGAGAGAGAGAGAGAGAGAGAGAGAGAGAGAGAGAGAGAGAGAGAGAGAGAGAGAGTTGAGCTCATAAATTTTTGACCGTTTGATCTATCCTTTAATCATTTACACCCGTTAGATTATACTATTCAACTAACCAACTACTCAACCCTGGCCCATTATCAACCTATCTGTAACCACTCTTATCCTAACCACACATTTTTTTATCCGAAGCAGTAGAAAAGTTATGGGTAGAAAGAGTTCTATACTAATATGAGTATAGTAGCTCCTATATATATATATAGAGAGAGAGAGAGTTGAGCTAGAATACTCTCAAAAGCACCAAAGGCTTGGTCTTTTGAGTTTGGTTGGAGAGATGTAGGGTTGAGATGATGGTGGTAGGTGGTAGTGGATGGTGGTAGGTGGTGGTAGGTGGAATAGTGTTCAATCCAAAGGTTATGAGTAATCAAGAATTAGATCCAAGGGCTATAAACTCAAAAGCACCAAGGGTTGGTGCTTTTAAGAGTATTCTAGCTATATATATATATATATATATATATATATATATATATATATATATATATATATATATATATATATATATATATATATATATATATATATATATATATATATATATATATATATAGAGAGAGAGAGAGAGAGAGAGAGAGAGAGAGAGAGAGAGAGAGAGTGTGTGTGTGTGTGTGTGACACCCCAATAGTCCCACATCGGATGGGAATGGGGTTGTCATTGGGTTTATATGAGACTTGGACACTAGTAATAATAACTGGGCTTAAGCATTTTGGGCTGGTGGTTGGGCCCAACGAGTTATTGTTGCTAGTGGGCTGGGTCGTTACATTTGGTATCGAGGTTCACCACGGACATATGTGGCGAGTCTCGGCTGAGCCAAGGTTTGGATGACGGGCTAGCGAGGCGAGTCTCACATAGCCTGGTGATCTTGGGCTGTGTGTGTGTGATTGATTGTGAGGACGTCGGGACCTTAACGAGTCGCGACAATAGTCCCACATCGGATGGGAATGGGGTTGTCATTGGGTTTATATGAGACTTGGACACTAGTAATAATAAGCATTTTGGGCTTGGATTTTTTTACCAGTTATTTTATTTATTTTATTTAAAGAGAGAGAGAGAGAGAGAGAGAGCAAAGGGGAAACACTAACTAGACCATAATAAGTATAGGAAATTGTATTGTGCTAAGTGGTCTCCAACTAATTTTAAATAAAGCTATAAAATGGCTGAAAACAAGAAAACAATAGTAGGAATATTGTTGGACTTATTGTTGGTACACACTCTAAACTATGTTGCCTAATTACTCATTAACAAATTGAAACATATCCATCATGTTCCCCTACAATATTGGTTTTGTGTGACAAAACAAAACCGAAAGCTTCAATATAGAGAATTTTATGAGTGAAACATATCCATCATCTTTATCTATGTAGTGAATAGAATTTTCTATCAAAAATTCAACAAATCTCGATTCTTTTACACCGTTAAACTAGCAAGTATCCCATACCGGCCGTTAAAAATTGTCAAATTTGTGACCTCTTGATCGTAAGGTAAATGATATCGAAAAATTATAAAATTTTATTTCTAGAAGTTTTAAATGCTCTAGATAACGTTTAACGGTGTGGATCGTCGATTCGGAAGCTCTATCATCAAAAACAACTTATGAGTACGAGGGCGATCGTACTCATAATAGTATAGTAGCCGGACTCTATATATATATATATACACACACACATTAATGTACAACTTAGAGCCTCTTAATAGCCTCATTCCAAAGTCACCATAAGCCAAAGAGGATACATACATCCAAAGAGCAAATTAAAACACGGAACGTAAAAAATAAAACTCACAATGCCAAGCTTCTTAGTTGAGCTTGAGAAAGAAAGAGAAGAAAATTTCTACTTCCAAATGTTGGTGTTAAGATCTTTCTTCTTTTTTTTTAAGTACCGAAGCATTACTCGTGTATATATCAACAATTAAATATATATATGAGATAGAGTATAGAGAGAGAGAGAGAGAGAGAGAGAGAGAGAGAGAGAGAGAGGAGAGAAAGGGAAACACTAAAGGAAACATAACCAGACCATAATAAGATCGATGTAGGGCTTCACCAACTTTGCATAAGTAAACGAGTCCAAATCTTCACCAAGAATAACACATTTGCTTGGCCTCTCTCAAGTACGGTGGAATATAAAAACAGAAGAAATATATAGCATGCAAATTATTTTTTGGTGTACATGTGATGAAAAATGAACAAGCTCACTTTTTGTATGCTTCACATGCTTATAGTTTACAATAACAAATCAAAGTCATAGGTTTTATCTTATTTACTCTCAAACTCAAATACTATAAGTTATAGGAATAAAGAGATGAGTTTAACAGTGAATGTACGAAGAGAGAGAGAGAGAGAGAGAGAGAGAGAAAGAGAGCTTTAACCAGACCATAATATGTAAGTATAGGAAATTGTATTAAGTGGTCTCCAACTAATTTTAAATAAAGCTATAAAATGGCTGAAAACAAGGAAACAATAGTAGGAATATTGTTGGACTTATTGTTGGCTACACTCTAAACTATGTTGCCTAATTACTCATTAACAAATTGAAACATATCCATCATGTTCCCCTACAATATTGGTTTTGTGTGACAAAACAAAACCCAAAAGCTTCAATATATATATATATATATATATATATATATATATATATATATATATATATATACACACACACATTAATTAATGTACCAAACTTAGAGCCTCTTAATAGCCTCATTTCCAAAGTCACCATGCATAAGCCAAAATTTAGGCATTAGTAGATTTTTTTTAAAATTTTAGTATAAATGAAATACTTACTCAAAAGTGTCACAAACATGTGTCCCTATAATCTAATTCTGTTGTAATGATTATAGAAAATTCACATTAATGAATGCAAGAGTAAAAAAAATTAAAACAACCGTTATGAGGTATAAATAAAATTCATTAATTTTATTTTAATAATAAAATGTTACAACACCAAATAAATAATATCTTGAACTAATTGTAGCTATAACGTTTACAATTTAATAAATGGTGTTAACACAAGGTCTTTGTTTAAGTCATCAAGAGTCAAAGAGGATATATAAAAGTCCAATGATTGAATCAAAATTAAATGAAAAGGAAAAAATCACTCACATACAATGTCAAACTTCATAATGCTGATTAAAGAGAATAAATAAAATTAGTTATAAACAATTTCTACAACTTGTAGATATACAATAGTTAAAATTTACTAATTATATATTGTTGACACAAATTTTTTACTTAATTGACCAATAATAATAATAATAATAATAATAATAATAATAATAATAACCACTCACAATGTCAAACTTTAAAAAAAGTTAGAGAAGCAAAATAAATAAATAAAACTCTACACTTAACACTAGATATTTTGCAACTTGCAGATAAAAAGATTGAAAATAGTAAATAAAATTAGTTATATTCTACTTAGAAACTATTTCTACAATTAATTAACTTGTAGATACATTATTTAAAATTTACTAATCATTGTTGACACAAATTTTTTACTTAATTGATAGAAAGTCAAAGAAGATACATTCAATAAACAAAGTAAGATGCACAAAAGAATAATCATTCACAATGTCAAACTTCAAATAAAAGTTAAAGAAGATAAATAAATAATTAAAACTCTAACACTTAACACTGGATATTTTGCAACTTGCAGATACAAATTAAGATTAAAAATAGCAAAGGGTTTAGTTATAGTCCTTGATTTGAAGTAATTAAGTAAAGTTGTTCTTTAATTATATAGTAGGGGATAAACGACGCTCCTATGAAATTAGACTTTGAGCTGAAATAAAGTTCGGAAACGACCGTTAAGATTCGTGGAAAGATGAATTTTAAATTTATGAAGTTGGAGTAGGCATGCTTCATGGCTTATAAATCTTTTGCAAAATCTATTGTTTTATTTTATTTAAATTTTAGTGCATGTAGTTTGTATCAAAAATTTAAGTGCAGTGACATGAAATCGTGCCAACAATTTGCCAGCACGGTATGGCACGACACATGCCAGATCATGTCGATACGTTCGTCACAAAAAATACATATATGCGACATATATATAATAGCGTGAAATATTTATTTTCTTTATTAATAAAATGTTCTAATCGCTTATTTTGTATCTTAATTAAACTTTTAAATTTTATTGAAAAAAATTACTTACTAATCTAAAGAAAAGAGAGTTTTAAACTTTGTCATCAGTGTGGGGATTATATCGTGCCGATATTTTGTTGGTATGATAGAAACGGCATGTGCCAGAGGACACCTGAATCCTTGGTTTCACTACAAAAAATTAACATTTAAGGACACTTATTTTTATATTTAAAGATGCTTAAAAGTGTCCCAATATAGTCTAACGTCACATTTGAATGTGTCGGTTAAAGCGTTGATAAACGAAGAGTCGCCACGTATATATCAATTAATGCTTCTACCAACCGTTGTTAAAATATATTTTGATGCTTTAAAACACTAGAATTTTTTAGAATCCTAACATTTTAAAGTATTAAAAAAATTAAAAATAATAGTAAATTTATTATTTCATAAATTGGTTTAACATAATAGATGATTCATATGACAACACTTTTGAATCATATTTACTATATTGTAGAGACGCTTCAACCGAGCGTTGTCTAAAAAGAATCTATACATTGAGATTCTTTTCTAGTGTTTGCACTCTTATATATGCAACAAATTAAGCAATAAGCATGACTCTTTGGCTTAAATAAAGAAGAGGCTAATTATTGATTAGTTGGTAGTTGCTGCATGGCTCTTCCTGTGTTGGAAGGGTTACAAGGAGATTAATTAGATGAAAACTATGACTCAAAAAGATTGCTTTTTGTTTGAATTAGCTTATAGCTTAATTGCTGGAGTTGTTATTAAAATAAAAGTTAATTACAAGATCTAACTTAGTCTTATTAGTCCTTAATCTCAAATAGGGTATACCCCGTTTTACTCGAAAAAAAAAAAAAAAAAAGCTTAGTCTTATTAGAGAACCCTTATATATATATAGTGATCGACACAGGTCTAAAACGCTTTGAGAGGGAAGAAGAAGAATACAGACGAAAAGAGAAGTTACATGAAGAATCAATTCATCAACAAAAACGGAATATATATTAGTAATAATCAACTCTAAAACCCCTGATTACATTAGCTGAACGCCACGTACGCATATATATAGAGGCGATACCTAAATCCTACTAGATAAGAAATCTTAATATATATATATATATAGCTACTTATCATTAATAGTGTGATCGTTGGTGCTACCAAGTTGGATTGAGAGATGTGCGGTTAGGATGATGTGGGCCCCTAAGGATTAAGTGGGTGGTTGGTTGAATAGTATGATCTAACGGGTGAAAATCATCAAAGGGGTGGATCTAACGGTGGAAAACTTGGTAGACCGAGTCTTCGTCTTATTGATAGCATAATGGACTCTATATATATATATATATATATATATATATAGAGAGAGAGAGAGAGAGAGAGAGAGAGAGAGAGAGAGAGTTGGGTTAGAATACTATTGATAGCAAAACGTTATTTTTGCTTGGATCAACTCTTTTCATGTTTCTAATCATTAGATTAAATATTATAAACCAGTGGGGACCACTCAACCCTGACCATTCAACTCTAACTAACTAATATTATCCTAACCCTACAATTTCTCATCCAAAGGTTAAAAACTCGATAGCAAAAAAGAACGTTTCTTATCAATAAGATTCCAAATTTAATTATATATATATATATATATATATATATAATCCAACTAAAAAAATAGAAATTTTCGAAAATAACATAAAAATGTAAAAATGGAGGACCGGAATGGCTTGGCTATTTAAAAGTTATGGTCGTTCAAAGATTGTTTAATTTGCACCAATTGTAAAAATTAGGAAAAAATTCAAAAATCACCCTTATAGTTTCACACTTTTTCATTTTAGTATCTTGTGGTTTAAAGTGTATCAATTTAGTACCCTTTGGTTTCTCACTTTATCACTTTATTAGTACCATGTGATTTAAAGTGTATCAAGTTAGTACTCTGTGGTTTTGCACTTTATCACTTTAGTACCCTGTGGTTTTAATTTTATATCAAATTAGTACCCTGTGATTTTTAAACCACAGGGTACTAAAGTGATAAAGTATGAAACCACAAGCTACAAAAGTGATGAAGTGCAAAACCACAGGCCACTAATTAACTTGATACATTTTAAACCACATAGTACTAAAGTGATAAAGTGAGAAACCACGTGATACCAACTTAATACATTTTAAACCACAGGATACTAAAGTAAAAAAAAATATGAAACCACAACTCCACAAGGGAGATTTTTGAAGTTTTTCCTAAAAATTATACGAACTCAGCCTCAACTTAATTGGTTGAGTCGCGTTTTTCTAAAAACTCTAAAATTGATTAATTAATTTGCACGGTGTCCCTGCTTATTATAGTTCTTGGGGCAAGTGTCCCTTTGCTTGCAGATAAAAACATATACTGCAAATATACAAGGTAAGTGTGACCGATCGCTCGTTCCGATGGACACTTTAATTGTTTAATGTGCACGGTACGTGCACCAAGGTTGTCCCAATATGCTTTTAATTTAAGTTGCAAAGTGACGCATAGGGGTGTAAACAAGCCGAACACGAGCGAGCGTAGCCTGGCCGCACGAGCTCGCTCATTAAAGATTTGAACCGTAATATCTGCCCGTGTTCAAACTCGTTGAATAAACGAGAGCCAAACACGCGCGAGCTGGCTCACGAGCTGGCAAACGAACAATAAATTAGAAAAAATTAGATTAAATATATTTAAAAAATAAATTTATAAAATCTTATTTATTAGATTTTGATCTAATAGTTAAAACTTTATATACAAATGAGTGTTTTTATAATTAAGCTCGCATTTATATTTTTATTTTGCTAAAAATTAAATAATAAAAATATATATTATATATAATTATTTATTTATACATAAAAATATAAATTAAATAAATTATATAAATATAAAATATATGTATTCGAGTATTATCGAAAGCCGAACACGAGCGACGACGGTTGTGTTAGCTCGTTTATTAAACAATTTGAAAAATTCGTTGCTCGTTTTACTAAACGAGCGGCGTCTCGAGCTCGTTTAAACACGAACCGCGAGCACACTAACCGTGAATTGCCACCCCCCTGGTGGCCAAAATCGTGTTAGGAGGGAAGAAACATAAGGGCATAAAAAGAGAGAACTATACGTATGTACGTACATTAAGAATCAATTCTTGGGCAAAGATCAAAATATTATTAATCAACTCTAAAAACTCCGATTACATTAACCGATCGAACGCTATGTTTTTAATATATTCTAATATATCTCTAAACCTAATCAGATTAGAGGTAATCAAATCATCGAAGTAAAAATAGAAAAAATACAAGAGTTTCCGGAAATAATAATCTAAAAATATAAAAAAACGGAGGCTGAATTAACAATTGAATTTGGATCCCAAACTTGGCCAGAATAGCTTTACTGTTTGACACGTAGATCTCGAAAAGTGTTTTTCGAAATGGGTTACACGCTAATTAACTGTACAAGTTACTGAACTCAACGAAATTTTTAGCTTAGATTGATTGAGTAGCATTTTTTTCTGAAACTCTAACACTAAATTGTGTGCATCATAGAGTCAAATGGTTTGGAAAGTTAGTGTGTTTTTTTTTTTTTTTTTTTTTTTTTTTTTTTTTTTTGAGAGAGAGATAGGTAGCACGCTACCCGCTTCGTTTATTTCGTTAAGAAATAAACTTAGCTAGAAATGTGAATCAACTAGGATTCGAACTTGGATCTCGATCGGATACCAACCACCAAGCCCTTTTCCACTTACTCTACAGACGGTCGGTTGGAAAGTTAGTGTTGCTTCTGGATCTAATTACAAGATATGTATAATTTGAAGTACATGGATAAATTTACTGTTGGAAATTAAGAACAATAGTGATTCATGAAAGCTGTTAAAATGAAAGCGAAAAAATCTAGTTTGTCGAGTGTGAAAATACTATAAAAAAAATCGAGAAAAAAGAAAAAATAAATAAAACACACAATATTTGATTTGACCACTAACCTATATTTATGGGCGAAGACGAAGATCTTTATTGTAATCAAAATGATGTACAAAATATGCATCTCTCATTTTTTTTTTTTTTTTTTTTTTTTTTTTTTTTTTTTTTTTTTTTTTTTTTTTTTTTTTTTTGAGAGAGATAGGTAGCACGCTCTATGCCGCTTCTCTTCATCTACTGTAACAAATTGATGAAATAAAATGTATATTTATAATAGTTGCTAAATCCTAATACATTTAGGAATACAAACCCACTAAAACTAAGAATGAGCTCAATTAGATTATGTATAATTCAAATTTAACTTAATGAAATAAATAAAACGGAATAGGATTAGAAAACCTTGTGGCTCCAGAATTTGAGACATCTAACAAAAACAATACTCTTGGATAACATATATACTAAACGTAAGATAGCTTTTGTGCGAGAGCGTACGTATTTACGTACGTGTAGTACGCATTTAATAACTAAGCTTATTTTAGGGTTTTGATGCATGCTCATATGAGCACAACTATCGCGCTTCGGCACAGAAGCCCAATCAAATGTGCAATAGATCCACCGCATGGATAGAGTCTTTCATGTCCGCATGAAGTATGTATATGTGCATTTAGTTTACCACAAGAAACATAAGTATGAGATGAAAAACAGCTAATAAATATAAGAAGATATATATATCCACTTAATTATCTTCAGTACATCTTTTTACATTGAAATAGAACATCTACTACAACATATATACTCATAACTTTTGCGCTGGTGAAGTGAGTAGTATGCTATATATCCAGCGCCTTGTGACGCTCTTTCCAAATAATATATTATATATAGTATTTAATTTACTTAGTTATATTTTTTTTCAATTTGATCAAAATTCAATATTATGCTATACTGAAATTCAGTATATATATATACTGCAACAACTCAAGCTAAGCTACATATATATATATTGCCCTTCCACATGGTCAAAGAGACAAGAGGAATAAATAAGCACCAAAAGTTGAGAGCCTTGTCTCCTGGACCCTCATCAAACATTGTGTAGGGTTAAGTGTGCATGTGGGTGAGGAGTGGCATTGCATGCCCACTCCCAATTTATTTGGACTATTATTATACATGCCATCCTTCTTAATTTGCTCTCTACCTATATAAACACCTCCAATTCCTCTAAACCAAACCAAACCAAACCAAACCAAACCAACAAAGAAGAAGAGCCAAGATATATTAAGGCCTTAATTAATATTTGCTTCATCGATCAGCTCCCTAGATCTCTTTTATCTTCTCATCCTCTTGGTTTCATCTATAATCAATCGAAGCTCCGAGTATGAAGCTGATGAGGAGCCAAGGAAAGCAAAGGGGGCTCAGCAGAACCCTCAGGGAGCACAAGGCCAGGCTTTACATCATCCGTCGATGCGTCGTCATGCTTCTCTGCTATCACGACTGATCGATCGCGATCAGCTAGCATTCGCCGCCGACTTTTCCAGCTTCTTGTTGTGGCCTATATTTGCATTATGAGTTCCGAATGCAGTGGATAAGTCAGCTTCATTGTAAGCTGATCAAGATGCAACGGACGACTAGGCCTCCCTTTTTTTTGTGTGTTTTCCACTGATATGGTGGTTTTTTTTGTATGTAAAGAAAATTAGTAATCCATATATATATATATATATATATATATATATATATATATATATATATATATATATATATATATATATATATATATATATATATATATATATATATATATATATATATATAATATACTATTATATAGCATATATAGTTTTTAGGTTTTTTTTTCTTTTTTTTTTATGTCTACCCTTTAGGCATAGGCAAGGGGGATCAACCAAGCTTAATTGTACTTGGATCAATTTTTCCTCTTGTTTTAACAAGGAATATTACAAGAGGGGATCAGTAATATATGAAATTAATTAGCTTATGATGAGTACTTCAAATTAATTAATCAAGTTTTTTTTTAATATATATAATGCTCCTTTTCTCATCACTCTTAATGTATGCATATGGAACTCATCATTCATTACCTACCAATTTTTTTTTTTTTTTTGAGAGAGATAGGTAGCATACTATCCGCTTCGTTTATTTCATTTAGAAATTACTTAGCTAGAAATGTGAATCAACTAGAATTCGAACTTGGGTCTCGGGTACCAACCACCACTACAACAAAATATATTTTAGACGACGCTTTTTTAAACGACGTACGTTTTTTTCCAACGTCTTTAATATTTAAGCGTTTTAAAATCTTATGATTAATCGTCGCCAATAAACATATTTTTATTAAATATTTATATAAATTTTCCGACGCTATATTAAAACGTTAGTATATTTATCCCGACGTATTTATTTAACGACTCTTTACACGACGCTTTTACAAGCGTTGGGATTATTTTCTTACGCTTTAAAGCGTCATTAAATATCATTTAAAGTGTCATTCTTAAACGTAAAGATTTTTGTAGTGCAAAGTCCTTAATTTATCACTTACTCTAGGGATGGTCGGTATTACCTACCAATAATTGGTTGTAACTATTGCATACTATTCTTTCCTGATTATTATTCAAATGTTTCCAAGGAGACAAAGGCACATGGAATTTAAAGTACATTGCAAATGAAAATATGGCACATCAGCTTTGTCACTATTTTGCTGGCTTTTGCATTTTGCCCTCTTAAATTATGTTTATTATTATTTTTTTTACAAATTAACCTAACAAATTTATATTTGTATAAATAGTTATATTCTTACCACGATATTAGAGCACTTATATGTTGTTTTTACGACGAACATGATAATTGAATCACCTTAATTAAATATGGTGATTAAATCACCATGTTCTTTTTTATATTATTTTTATCGCCCATAAATTAAAAAGGAGGGAATAGATCGTACGGATATAATTAAACACGATGATTGAATTACCGTGTTCCACTTAAAAATACCAATTACACATTGCTTGCGTAGTAAAAAAAAATAGTCATATATATAAATATAAATTTGCTAGGAATATTTGTAATAAGAAAATAATTTTGTGGGGACTTAATAAAAAAAAAAACCTATTTTGCTTATTATTAAGAAGCCATGTGATTGGTCAAATCACAACTGGCAACCATGAAGTAGTGAAACAATCTTTGGACAGAACACTTGAATGCCTGCTATTGGTTTACCACCAACTAGTGTTATTATGTTATGTACAATAAATTTTGGGCTAAATTGTACCCATAGTTTTTTTTTACATGGTAACTCTCTGATTGAGGAATGAATTTTCTCATAGTAACTTCTTTGGCTCTTTATTATTAACTAAAATAGGTCTAATTTTTTATTCTGTGATAGTAAATTCAGAAAATTAATAAGGTAAATTGGATAAGCCTAATAAGTTTAGTGAGACTGGAATTCACAATAGATCTAACTGGCAAGAGGTCATACAATAAACCTAACATTCAGATATATTGAGTCACGTCGAAGTCCGTGAGCACTGTAATTGGGCTCTTAAGTGCGATAGTGCGTCGTTTCTATCATCAGCATATATTTTTTGAATAGTTGGTTAGCACTTGCGATCCACAATTTGATCATTTGAATTTCAACACTCATTACTAGTTAACTATATATAAACAAATCAAATAAATTCTATTGAGTTTGTTATACTTGTATCTATACACACTTGTTGGAAATATATACAATAGATGAAGAAAAATAATTCTATAGTAAAATTAATCTTACTTGTCTACTCACCTATTAAATAAATAAATAATAATAATATAGTATACTTCCCCGAATTAGGATAATTTCATCATCCCACACATAATGTAATAAGATCTAGGAAATAAATAATAATAATAATATAGTATACTTCCCCCAATTAGGATAATCTCATCATCCCACACATAATGTAATAAGAACTAGATTAAAATACTATTGGTACTATTAGGTTTGGCTAAATTACATAAAATCCTCCTGTCAAAACTCGATTTTTTATTTTTCTCTCCTGTCATTTAAAAATCTATACTTTGTCCCCTTATAAAATAAAAAATGTTCACTTCGCCCCTTGCGGTTAGTAATCTGTTTTAGGATTTCGTTTATAAAATATTATTATATTTTTTTATGCCAAAAATGTCCCTTCTCTCCTGTGTACATGGTGAGAGGCAAAATGGTGAGGGACAAAATGGTCATTTTATCATCACGATTCACACCATACCTCCGTGAACATTTTTTATTTTACAAGGGGGCGAAGTATAGGTTTTTAAATGACAAGAGGAGAAAGTAAAAAATCGAATTTTGACAGAGGGATTTTTTTGTAATTTAGCCGATTTTCAGCCCTTAGATGAAAAATATACGATTAGGATGATGTGAGTCCCTCAGTGCTGAGTGAGTTATTGGTTGAATAGTATAATCTAACGGTTGAAAACTCGATAACACCAAAACGCTTGGTGCTATCAATCGTATTCCTGCCAGACTCGTGTAATAAAATTCACTTAATCTATTTTTAGAAGTTGTCATCTGTCACCTGGTCATGATAAAAGGGAGAAAGTGGTTTGGATAAAGTCCGATTGAATCCAATACTGGATTGGATAGGATGTGAATATAGATATCAAAATTTAATATTTGACACATATCCGCAGCCAAATTCGTATTTGAAAAGAAAAAGAAAAAGAAATATCAATGCGAATATGGTTTTCTAAAAATCTGACCGTATTCGACTATTTTCATCCCAAAGAGATAAAAGGATGTTAATATATATTGTAGGGATATAAAGTAATTTTTTTATCGTGTTTTTTGTATACCTTACTATAAATTTTATATTGAAATATTGAAATTATATTTATATTTGTTAAAATATTAAATTTTATTAAATAAAATATAGATATGTGAAGTCTGAATACGAATGTAAATTTAATCGTATGGCTCAGTCGAGACTCGCCACACATTTTCAGCTGGTGAACTCGCTCTAATACAAAATATAACGATCCAGCCCACTAATAATAATAACTCGTTGGACCCAACCAGCAACCTAAAATACTTAAGTTATTATTTCTACAGTGTCAAGTCTTTATATACCTAATTACATTTTCATTCATATCCAATGTGAAATTATTAGGATGTGACATATGTCTTATTCGCGTTAATTTTAGATCATATTTATATATGCATATTAGTATATTTTATTATCTGAATAATATTTGAGTACGAATCGTGCTTATATCTTAATCTAAATCAAATTTTAGCGAATATAGCAACAAAAATTTAGCGTCCGATATTTAACCGGTAACAGCTCAACTTTTACTTATTTCAATAAAGCTAACATTTCCGTTAGAAAAGCCGTTAATTAGCGGTTAAATGTTTGGAGAGAGGAGAGCTCTTAACTGAACTTAAAAAAAAAAAAAAAAAAAAAAAAAAGGTGACTTCTAAAAATTTTGTAATTTGCTAAATAATCCTGTTAAAATTTTAATTGGGAAACTAATTTTTTTCTATCCATGCAACTCAGCGCAAGAAGTGAAAAACGGTGAATCATTGGCCGTTTCAATAAGACCTTAAAAACAGTGAATTATTTTACCATATCTTTAAAAAAGATTACATTATTACTGTCATTTGTGGAATTTTTATATGAGTTGTTAAAATTTTTATAGAATTGTTAGAATTGTAGCGTGAGTTATTGAAATTTTATTTACTTTGTATAATTGTTTGGTAGAGATTGTTAGAATTTGTATGAGTTTTATTAAAATTATATATTGTTTATTAGGATATATTATATAAGAAAATATAAAAAAGCAATGGTGAATCGTTCATCATTTTTTTCTTCTAAAGAGAAAAATGATAAACGATTTACCATTTTTTTATATTTTATTAAAAATGATGAATCGTTCACTATCTATCAGTTTTTGCTCCAATTTACCGCCGAGTTGGTAAAATAGAGTTATTTGGCCATTTCAAAATGATATATTGTTTGGGTCAAACAATATATCATTTTGATCAGAGATTGATTCGATCATCAGAAGAAGAATTAGGCCGAAAATTAAAATACATTACGAAGAAATGAAACTTTCATTAAAAAGAGAAGCAAATGAAACGCTTTTATAAGAATTCATGTAGAAGCGAGAATGAAGTTTTCATTCTGTAGATACCAGATCATGAATTAGTAACTGCATCCTATCTCCAAAAAAGTCTCAATGGTTCCGAACTTTCTATTTTTGGAATTGATATAGAATCAAAAGAACCCTGCCACCTCCTAATTTTGTGTTATGTACCCCAATTTGCTGGTTGTGTAAAAGTAAAACTCAAATGTTACAATCAAATGAATGCAATCAAAAATAGGGAAAGGGGTGTTTAGTTGTACGTAAAATTATAGAAAATATTTTTTTATAAAAAGAATTTCAGTTAAAAAAATTTTATATTTTGTAGTGTTTGATTTGTAAGAAGAAAAAAAGTTTTTCATCAAACAAATAAAGAAAAAAAATAAAATAAAATAAAAAAAAAATTTGCACAGCTTGAGTTTTCGTTTTCGTTTTCCGATAAAAAACGGTGAAAAACAAGAAACACTTCATTTTCCTCAAATATATGAATCAATGAAATCTAAAAGAAAAACAATGCAGTAACTCCGAGCATCCGGAGAGTGCTTCAGAAATTAAAAAAAAAAAAAAAAAACACTACTCTTAGCAGAATACATGAATTTTTCACGCATGCTTACTTTTTCGCGCATCCTTCATAAAGGACCTAATAAAAGATCAAGAATAATTGGTTACGCGATGACAAAAATAATTCTCCCCTCGTTGGGACGTTGGTAAGAAACTATGTCCTCAAGGATGTGTATAAACTCATATTTCACAAAGAGGGTGTGTGTGTGTGCGTAGACTAGGGTGGCAATCAGCAGCCTCGCTATTCGGCGGTGCGACCGGCTCGTATTCATTCGAAACGGTACTCTCGAGATCGGCTCGGCTCGTTTAGTAGTGGCCAGGCCGAGCAATGAAGTGAATTTTGTTTCGTTAATAACGAGCCGAACATGAGCTAGGTAAGCTCGCTCGTGTTAGAACTCGATAATTTCGATAACACACGCATGTGATTTTATATTTATATAATTTATTTAATTTATATTTTTATATATAAATAAATAATTATATATAATATATACTTTTATTATTTAATTTTTAGCAAAATAAAAATATAAATGCGAGCTTAATTATAAAAAAAACTCATTTGTATATAAAGTTTTAACTATTAAATCAAAATCTAATGGATAAAATTTTATAAATTTATTTTTTTAATATAATTAATTTATTTATTATTCGTTGGCCAGCTCGTGTTCGGGTCGTTTATAAACGAGCCGAACACGAGCCGAATTTTTCGGCTCGATACTTTAATGAGCCAGCTCGTGTTCGGCTCGTTTAATAACAAGCCGAACACGAGCCGACCCTAGCCCGCTCGTGTTCGGCTCGTTTACACCCCTAGCGTAGACGGATTATTTTGGAGGGATGTATAAGTAAAGATAAATGCTAAGGGTACATCCCTTATAGGGCGTAAATCTGACAACCGTAAATCCAAGAGTTGATAAGAATTCTTTTGAATTTTAGGAAAAAGGATGAAAGCTTTGAGATTAAGTGTGTAAAATTTACGCCTAAGAGAAAGGTGCATAGGTATTATTGCTCATACGTAAAAGGCGCTGTGAGATTAAAAAAGAAGAATACAAGGAAGCAAGCTAACCATTCATTCTTCTGGAAAATCACGAAGTACGGATCAGACGGGTTGACGAGCCGACACTGCCTGCAGGATCGTGAAGAGGGGCCGAAGATTCAGATTGCACTTGTGAGCTTGCGTCGTGGTTCATCGGAACGTCAGGATTAGCCAGTGCGGGGAGTGGCAACTGTGCTCTCCTCTGAGACAAAGAAACAACCAATAAATACTTCAAGAAAAGGACGCAAACTTTTGAATCTCGGCTTCTCTATACTTTTTCCAAATTCGCAGCAAACTCACAATAAGCCGAGGCAAAGCTGATGCCCTCCTGGCTTTTTGATATTGGAAACTCGTCCAGTCAAAGTAGTTATCAGACATATAACCTGCTAAAGCTTTGGGATCACAAAGGTCTATGGTTGCAAAGAGGGAAAAAAATAACGCGGGATAAATGTAGGAGGCATTTCGATCTTGCGAACAGCAGCAATCTACAATCTATTATTAATAATTGTCGTGTCGTTACCTTCAGAACAGTATCGGTCGTAGAAGAGTTGCTTCAAGAAATCATAATTGGGCTTCTCCTCAAATTTCAGACCATTGCAGTAGTCTAAGTAATAATCTAACTCAGTTGGAATTGGCCCAATAGCCTGAAAAGTCAATTTGGCCAAATAACTGGAGAAGTTTGTATGATGTAATAAGTTAGCAAATGAGCACGAGGACTATAATTTACAAATCCTAACCTCCAGAAATGCATACTTCATAGGGATGGTTATGGCATTCTTCTGGTTCTTTGTGGGACCTCTTACACCCTGCCAAGGAAGTCTGCATGCAGTAGTAGCATAGTAAATCAATTAGGTCAGTCACTACAATTACCAAAGTTGATGGTGAGGAAAAGCAATCAACTTGCACATATAAGAATACAACAAATGATTATATATTTGAATATACTTGTTTAGGAGTATTGTTCATGAAATGTTGACAAACAGAATCCAATTACCTTCCTGTAAGGAGATATACAAGAACATAACCCAAAGATTCCAAATCATCTCTACGGCTTAGCTCTGACAAGAAAAGCAAGAGAAAGAAAAATCTAGTAAGAATGTCAACTATGGCTCCTAATACAGTAAGAGCAATGACTGACCGCTAAAGCACTGAGCATTCCAACTTGCAAAGTGAGGAGTACCGATGAAATATTTCACGGCCCTACATTATAAGAAGGTATCATAACCCAGTTACAAATTACAGCAATGACCACTAAAGTTGACAACTAGCAGCAAACTTGGACATCTCAAAAAAACTTTTAGAAGTAGCTCCATGGGTTCTTGATGATGTACGACTGTTTAAAAAAAACGAAAAAAAAGCAGATAAGAATGTAAGAACATTATGGCATAAATAAGTGAACTCAAGGAACTGGCATTCCACTTCTTTCTGGTCTTGCTGGCAGCGGGAGAGGAGATGGCAACAGTGATCTCAACACAAGGATTGGCATGCCGCTTCCTTCTGGTATGGCTGGCAGAGGAAGTAGAGATGGAAATAGTGATCTCCCTCCCTCCCTCCCTCCCCCCCTTACAACCACCCACTGACAACACCTCTCTCTCTCTCTCTCTCTGTGTGTGTGTGTGTGTGTGTGTGTTTGTGTGTATAAATACTTGTTTGAAGGTAAGAGGAAATACATTCAACTAAGTCAATTAGGACGAAGAATATTACCTTTAATACTATCTAATCGGTGTCAATCCTTACCTGCGTGGAATATGGCGATCGGTAGCAGGATTTAGATATGATTTGGCGAACCCAAAGTCAATGATGTATACCTAGACAACAAAATCAGCAACTATATTACCAGCAGGCTTGTATGGGTACTGCTTACAGCCTTACACCATCCCAACCAATTAAACAAATCTAAACCTACCTGGTTTCTTTGCTTACCAACACCCATAACAAAATTCTCAGGTTTGATGTCCCTATGCAAAAAGCCTTTGGAATGCACGTACTCTATTCTTCCAATCTGCAAGTCATGTATCGAGAGCTTGCCGTGTTTAATTACCCTTTCAACATGGACCAGAAATTAGAGGACCATACTGTAAAACACTGAAAAATAGTGACAAGGGAAATATTAGATATCTTTTTACTTCCATTTCACAAGCAATATAACAAAATGATATGTTCACATCATCTTGAAAATGCACAAGGATAAAAAGAAAAATTTTCAGGTGTGAAAGAATATCACAGCATGACAGTATTTTCAAAAGCATCGGCGCAAACAGCTGTTACCAAACAAAACTTAATGTCTGTAGAACAAACTTAAAAATTTTCAGCTAATAAAAAGCGATACAGGCTCTGTAATCATAACATATAGTGAACGCAGAGAATAATGCACAGTTATCAAGTTTTGAAGCTTTTATTCAAGAGAATCTTTCCTCATGCTAGTCTACGCCATTGTAATAAAATGTTAATGTTTTCACAAACTAACTACCGTATGCAATTATATTAGCAAAGCAGCAACACTTCTATTACCATCTGGATTGCCAGCAATAGGATTGTCCTGAACGTGAACTTTCCACCACATTTCTCCAACAAAGATTGAAGGTTCGGACCGAGCAATTCAAGAACGATAATCTTGTCATCTCCATCCGTGCCCGACCACAATATCTTTGGAATACCGCCTGTGGTTCAACTGTATCTGTATCGGACAAGTGTCGGAAGAAAATGTTTCTTTAATGTAGTAACATACTTTTTCCTTGAAGAATAGTGTATATCCTAGCCTCCTCCATTAGAAAGGAATTTCTGATATTGCCCTTCTCCTGAGGAACATGCATATATAAAATAAGAAGCCGTTCTTTCACATACTTAAATGAAAAGGATGCCCTATGTTCTATATTTCAAATTCTGAGGAAGAAGGGTACACATTGTTGCAATTAGTACTACCAATCTGTAGCAATTATATAACCATGAAGGCATGAACTACTATTCAAGAAGAAAGTATTTAACTGTTCAATTTAATCTGTCAAAGAGCTCGAGCCCAAGCGAAAAGTTTAAGCAAATGAGGGAGAAGTCCTTCGCATTATACACAAACCAAATTCTGATTCCTACTGGGCTAATATTCCTAAAGTAGATCAAAAATCATGACTATGAACACGAGAAAATAGAAAAGTGGCAACACAAACCATGAACATAAATATTTACAAGTCATATGTTAGTTTCTTGATCAACAATTAAAACCAAATGTCACTACCTAATAGCGAGAACTAGATTATCTTTTCAGCACCATGAATCGGAAATCAAACACATCGAGTGAAGATCCAAACAAGGAAACCCCACTCTTCTATTAGAATCCAAACTTGATCAGAATTAAAGAGTTCGATATCAATAAATTTCTCAAATCCCTTGCGGTTATTGGTATCAAAAGCCCGGAATCAAACACAAATCCGGTAAGAAGGGTCGGCGTGATCTCACAATCTTAACCGCGACGCGTTCCAACGTATCGACCTGGGTGGCTGCGACGGATCGAAAAATTGAGAAAGATGAATATCAGAACGGTTTGAATCATCGATCGAGTGGGATCAAATCGAAGCAGGGGAGGAGGCGGAGAAGAAGAAGGGCAGGGGGGGACTCACCCTCATAGACCTCGCTGTAGCTTCCGCTCCCGATCTTCCGCCCGAGCTTGTACTTGCCCCCGACGATCCGATCCATTCCCTAAATTGATCGATCGCCTCACTAGGGTTTCGAAAGGACGAGGAGGAAGAAGAAGAAGAAGAAGGAGAGAGAGAGAGAGAGAGAGAGAGAGAGAGAGTGATTGTGTTTGAGTTTTCAAAAAAAAAAAATGTTGCCTATTTTAAACAGAGTCCTATCAAAATTAAAATTATAAAAATGGCCATGTCCTTGCCGTATGTCAAGTTAAAGACGGTGAATGATTCGCCATGTTTAATACGTATATATTTTATATATTAAAAATAAATAAGGAGTAGGATGTAAATAGGTATGGATATTCTAAATATTATCCTAATCTAAATCCGAATAAATTATATATATAATTAATTTATTTTTATTTATTTATATAATATTTAAAATATTTAATAATTTTTATTTTTTAGATTTTCATCCAATAATATAGATTTTTAAAATCCACTCGGTTAGATAAAGATAAATAAAAATAAATTATATATATATATATATATAATTTATTCGGTTTAACTTTAGATTCGGATAATATTTCGGATATTCATACCTATTTACATCCCTACTCTTTATTCCTCTTTTTAATATATAAAATAAAATATATGTATTAAACACGGTGAACCGTTCACCGTGTTTGAACACAGTGAATGATTCACCGTGTTCAACTTGACATACACAACCGTTCAGCCATATGCATATTGACAAGCATGATGCAAGTGTGAGATGTGGCCATTTTTGTAATTTTAATTTTGATAGAGCTATTTTTAAAATAAAACTATTTGCAAAAAAAGCCTGAAGCATAATTGTGCGCTCATCTGCGGTCAAATTTGAGACTATAGATCATCTGTTCATAAGTTGTGCTTGTTCTCAAATGCCTGTTCTTACATCTACTATTAATTAACCCTTAATCCTAATGCAACACTAAACAACAAGTTGATAAGAACCGACCGTCACCAGAGCAAGTGGCAGAGGGCCCGGTACATTTTCAGCTAAGTTTATTTCTAAATAAAATAAATAAAACGAATTGTGTGCTACCTATCTCTTAAAAAAAAAAATTCATATGTTGTCCCTACAAAAATTCTAATATTTTCAAATATGTCTCTCTGGTTTGTTCTGGTCATAGAACTGATTTATATTTTAAGTAAAATGTCATTTTGCTCAAACAAATATGTCCCTCCAAACGATACAACACTATACTATAAGAGAGGCAAAAATATCAAGTTATCTCATAAACTAACTAGGATTAAGCATTTAACATGTGGTTAACTAAAGTTTTATAACAAATTCTAACGACAAGGATATATTTGAAATATTAAGACTTTTGCAGGGATAGCATATAAAAATTGAACTTTGTAGTGATATATTTGTAACTAACTATGTTTGCAGAGACCTGTATAAAATTAATCTATTTTTTATTGTCCCTAAGTTAAAAAAAAAAAAAAAAAAAAAAAAAAGAGGTGTGTGTTCAACTTAAAATTGCCAACGTGACACTGTGTGGCAAGGAAAGGATCATACCCCTAGTTCGAATCCTAGTTAATTCACATTTCTAGCTAAGTTTATTTCTTAACAAAAAAATAACGGGTTTAAAGCTACCTATCTCTCAAAAAAAAAAACATTAAAAAATAAAAATGGAAAGGGTCATACATATAAATATAAACTAGTGTAATGACCCACGCTTGTGACGGGGGAGGTCTTAAGAGCTAATAATATGACTTTTGTTATATTTATTTATCACTAAACATATAGATATATATAACATTCACATTATGTAAGATAACTAAATATATAATATAGATTATCTAATACGATATAATGTCTTTGATAATACAAATATAATTGATAAAATAATTTTTAGATCATTATGGTCTATCAGTTCCACTTGATTTCTTGCCGTGTTAACTTTGCTTGGTCCTTCTTCAGTCTTCAAACCGCATACGTATGGACAATATGATGGAATAAGAAATACAAAAAATATTTTAAAAATATTAATACCTACAAACATGATTTTTTCGCTAGATGTTTCAATAGGCAAATCACTGTGTTGCTACCTATCTCTCTCAAATATATATATATATATATATATATATATAGTAGGGCTACTATACTTATTATGAGTAGTAGAGCCCTACTACTCATAAGTTGTTTTCGATGAAAGAATTTCCGAATACACGATCCACTCCGTTAAACATGAACTAGAGTATTGGAAACTTCTAGAAAATAAATTTCGTAATTTTTCAAAATCATAATAAAGTCCATCAAATGGGCATAAAATGAACGGCCGAAATCGAACGACGTCCTAAAAATAGATGATCGAATCCTTCAATTTAAGATCGGAGTTATTGATCTTTATCTAGGTAGTGAATAGAATTTTCTATCAAAAATTCAACTTATTTCAATTTTTTTACACCGTTAAACTAGCAAGTATCCCATATCGGTCGTTAAAAATTGTCAATTTTGTGAGCTTTTGATCGTAAGGTAAATGATTTCGACAACTTACGAAATTTATTTTATCGAAGTTTTCAATACTCTAGATCATATTTAATCTGAGTGGATCGTCGATTCGGAAGCTCTATCATCGAAAACAACTTATGAGTAGTATGGCTACTACTCATAATAGTATAGTAGCCCTACTCTATATATATATATAGAGTCCTACTTATACTATCTATAGTACGAGCTCTCGTACTATAGTGTTGTTTTTGATCTTCTGCGTTCAAATCAACGATCCACACCGTTAAAACTGATCTAGGGTATTTAAAGGATTTAGAAAGAAAATTTTATATTTTTTCGACATAGTTTACTTTATGATCAAAACATTTCAAAATTGTCAATTTTCAATGGCTATTATGACGAGTTTGGAGTTTAACGGTGTAGAAGAATCTAAATTTCTTCAAATTTTGATAGAAAATACTTTAAACTATATAGATTAAAGTATACATTCTTGATCTTGAATTTAAAAGTCCTATGCTCAAATTTTAAAGAGTATTCAATTCCCACCGTCCATTTTGACATAATTTATTTGCTAAGTAAACGATATCGAAAAGAACTAAAATTTTATTTCTAAGAACTTCATATACCCTAGATCATATTTAACGGTGTGGATCGTTGATTTGAACGCCCTAAGATCGAAAACAACGCTAGAGCTCCCGTACTATAGATAGTATAGTAGCCTAGTTTATATATATATATATATATATATATATATATATATATATATATATATATATATATATAGAGTTGTGCTGGTATGCTTTTATAAGCACGGGGTGCTTCCACTTTGTTTTCGATGTTCGGACTTTCAAAACGTCAATCGGCTCCGTTAGAGTTGATCTAGAGTATTTGAAGTACCTAGAAAATAAATTTTGCGATTTTTCGATATCATTTGCCCAGTGATCGAAGAGGCTCAAAATCACTAATTTTAACGGCCGTGGTGAGCCGGTTGCAAGTTTAACGGTGTAGAAATCTCCAAATCACATGAAATTTTGATAGAAAATTCTTTATACCATATAAAACAAGATCAATAACTTTGATCTAAAATTTTAATGTCATATCATCATATTTTGTAAGATTTTTATTTTCAGCCGTTGATTTTGAGCCACTTCGATCACTAGGCAAATGATATCGAAAAATCGCGAAATTTATTTTCTAGATACTTCAAATACTCTAGATCAAGTCTAACGGTGCCGATCGTCGATTCGAAAGTCCGAACATCGAAAACAAAGTGGAAGCACGGAGACCTCCGTGCTTCCATAAGCACCCCAGCCGCACTCTATATATATATATATATATATATATCCCCTTTTGCTTCCACACTTCCACATTTTCCCTGTTTGAGTTTAATTTCAAGCAATTGAAGTCCATGTAGCATGTAGTTATATGCTATATGTTACATAACTAAACTTCCAAAAGAACATGACCCTTTTCAAGCAACTCTCCAGAAAATTCCACTACCAGAATTCTTCTCAATCAAGGGGAAAAAAAAAAAGTATCTTCCTTCAAGATCCTTCAGTAATTAATCTTCAGAGAGAATATGTATGTATACATTAATCTTTGTCGACGAGTGATTACGCAGTACTCGAAGGGAAGTTGCTTAATACATTCAACTACTACTGCACAAAATTTACAGAATAAGAAGTATAGATGCTATTTACTTAATTTTACTCCTCCCTCGGAATCCACCTGCTCCACCATAGGCTTTTCTGCTGCCTATTTAGCTCGTCCATGCTCTCGTCGAGAGTCCGAATGATCTTCCTCTGCAGACGAAGCGCCGACGCGAGCACATTGCGCTGCGCGCTGCCCTTCTTTGGCTCTATTTCCTGTTTGAGGGAATTGAATACGTCTCAGTACTACTGTTTCAGAGTGTTTTGTATTCTGCAATCATATGATTATCAAACAAAAATAGTAGCTCCAAAACCAAAATCGTGAATTGCGAAAATAGTAACTTATCCAGGATTATCTCCTCATTTTACGCTCAAAGATCGTTTGTTAGTCGACCATGTAGTGGAGAGGCAAGTATAGATATCTTAGAGTAATAACTAACATTTCCAATCTTTACCTAGAGTTGAGCTTCTGTTCTGTACTTTTAAAAGCACTGCAGCATTTGTGCTTGTGACTTTTTAGCCATCAGATCGCCTCAAGATCCGTGCAGCACTATTAACGGTGTGTCCCATTAAGTCCTCCTTATTAGTACTGCACGGATCTTGAGGCGATCCGACGGCTAAAAAATCATAAGCATGTTGAGCTCCTGTGCTTTTAGCTCAACTCCTTTACCTATATGGTAGGTCACCTAAGTATTCTTTTTCTTCTTCTTTTTTTTGAATAATGCATGTAGGATCCACAATTCCGAAATACCCCAAACCCCATGGATGCACCGATCCCCTGCGGGTGCTCAAATTAGCGACCTCCCGTAGAGGGTAGCGCACTCCAACCACCTGCACTCAGGTGGGGTTGCTGGTAAGTCGCCTTAGTTGAAATGCACAATCTTAAAACGTCATTGTTAGAAGTTGAATTCTTATGTCATAACTACCCCCAAAAAGTCCATAGATGTTGTTAAATGTGTCGCGAATTCTGAGTTCACACACCCTTTTCTAACAAGTTTTCAATATGAGGAAAGCATTTGGTATATTTGGTGCTAGGGTTTTTTTAGAGATTGGCATTTTTGTAACTCGCTTTTGATTATAGTGCAACTTTGATGTTCCATATCCCATGAACTAGGGATTTTTTGGCTTTTGCCGTAACAAACGCAAGTTATCCCTGTATAACTTGTTGCAACTTTCCAAACAGGCCCAAAACTTACTCCTAGAACCGGTGAAAAATTATCGACCCCCCGTAATTCAAAAGGGATTCAAAGGGGAGGTGAGATTCGTAGCGGAAAAGTTCCTAAACAAGATATTTCTTTGGAAAAGCTTTCAATGTGCATTTTGTGTAATAATAAAACTAATATTCATACATACCCTTAGATCCTGAAGTTGGGCCTCTGTGAAGCCACCCTCTGTCGCCGTCCCCGACCTCGCCATAAGATTAATAACCCAATTAGCAGCTTCACTGTAATCCTTTTGGGTGGCACGGAACAGCTGCAGCCTCAAATTCTGCATGAAAGACAAGCCAAGAAGCCCTTCCCGCTTGAAGTAGGGATGAGCCAAAGCGGCTTTTGCACTGGTCCTTTGCCGCGCTTTATACCGCACCATCGATGTTAGAAGCTCCCATCCGATCCCTCCATCCAAATCTAATAGCTCGAAGCCCCTTCGCAGATCTGGCGGGGCCCGAGGTTCAACCGATCTACGCCAAGTGGCCAAGTCGTACCCACACCTCTTCAGTTGCCGGTTGAATTGTATAAGGCTGCTGTCGGTTCGTAATGATGGAAAAGCCTAGAGGGAACATAAATTTTTTTAAAAAAAAAGATGCTAAGAAGGTGATAGAATTACACAATATCGTTTGCTCGTAGGAGTCTTCAATGCCCATTTCGCTTCTACAGCAGCTTCCCTACACCCTAAAGTAGCACTTTCTATTTTGCAAACAAGTAAGTCCGGAGCTTTGCTGCAGGGGAAAGCTGAAATGAGTTTCTAAGTGCCAAAAGCAGAATGTCCTATTAAAATCTCCTGCTTCTGCTGCAGCAGGAAGCTTTGGGCAGAGGAATCTCAATGCAAAAACTATTAGTGCTTGTTTTCAATATCTTTAGTCAACAACCACTCCTACCACAGCTCCAGGCCAGGACAAACAGTCTCTGCGACATCTTAAACGTACATAATTTATCAAAGATCGACCCCCTCCTTTGGCAGTTTATTGAGAAGCAATAATCCTAATCTCTTTGTATAAAACCAATTAAGGAATCAGAAAGACCCACAAAAGAGTATGATCAAATGAAAGGTGTCGCGCAGCTCTCTTACCATCTGCAAGAATATCAAGCCCACACTGTATATGTCAAATCGATCAGGAAGATTCATCTGTTAATAAGCATCAATATCAAAGGAAGTTCAGCATTACATAGAAATTAAAATGAAATAATCAATCTTTTATTGAACTCTGCGATAGAAGAACAAGAAACATATGGGATCAATTGAAAGAAAAATCTAACACCTGCCATAGGACTGGAGATAAGGCAGTTGCAACTGGAGCAGAGGGAGCAGACGGTGTTTGAGTACTCATGATGTATTGCTCCGGTGCAGAATACCTGCATACATAGCACCGAAAATGTTATAATTGCAATTTGCATCTTTTCTTGAAAGATATCTGAGCTAAAAAGTAAGTGGCATGGCAAAAAAAATGTTCACAACCTTAGGCAACAGAGGCTACAAGATTTTAGAAACTAAAAAGATTTTTTTTAAAAAAAAAAGGTGTTACCGTTCAAGCTGAGATATTTCATCCTATGTTAGATTTCCTTGCCAGTGATATTATGATCAAACATAGTAGCAATAACAAGAAAGTCAGATTGAAGGAAATTCTAAATATAAGGTATTTTCGAACCGCGTTCCCTCAAAAGCTATTGATAGGCTAGCATACATAATGTAGAGAGCTTTGATTTGATCGTGCTTGTAGTCACATAGGTTTACCAACACATGGACAGCCCAAGAGCTTTTGTGGGGGGACCCAAAGGATTTCTCTTCTAAAATCTGTATTTGATGTCATTATGACAGAGATCTAAATCATGTTAGTGAGCAAAATATCCTTGCTATCCCATTTGGTGCTAAACTGTTAAACTTTTTATTTAATTACTCCCACAAAAATATCTCATTCAGTATGTTTGGTACGAAGAGTATTTTAAGCCTTCATTCCATTTATTTCTAATTATTTAATTATTCTATTACCATGCAATATCAGTTTATATGTTATAATTGTTGGCAGGCAGGCGAGCATTCTGCCTACGTGCAGGCCAAATTAGGCTATGTCACAATCAAGATCCGTGGGTTCTCTGTCTGTACGCGATAAAACTTTAAGTGCGCAACTTGCCCCCTTCCTTTCAACTCGAGGTTTCGTAGTAGTGGTTGCCATTAACGATCCAAAAACGCTTTATTAAAGGAGGTCACAAGTTCAATTCCCACATGCTCTAATGGCAAGTAGACTAGCATTATGCTTATGTGGCAAGGGCCAGGTTTGCCAAGTCACAATCAAGATTCGTGGGTGCTTTGTCTATACACTTTTAGTAAATTAGCTGCCCTCTTTCTTTCAAGCCGAGTTTTTAAAATAAGGGGAGATTGTTGACAAACAGGTTGGTATTTTCCCACGTGGTAGAGGACTGGTAAGGCCAAGTCACGATCGAAACCTGCAACCTTTATATCTAGACCCTTCAAATGAATTGGTTGCCCCTTTCTTTCAACTCAAGCTTTTAGAATAGCGGTCAGCACCAACTACAATACTCACTTTGACTCTAATGGCACCTCCTGTTGCTGCTTCCTGAAAGAGTGGATGTTCTCTAATAGGGTGTCGATCAGCTCAATAAATTTAGGTATACTCAATTTAGTGATTATGCATTTTTTTGTCTTACTATGCGGTTATGCATCTTTTGTCTTGCGGAAGGACAAGGCTAGTATTTGGTTAGATTGTAGTCAAAACCTAATTGAGATAAAGATAGAGATTCAAATTTTTATTAGAGACGGAGATAGTAGAATTTAAAGCTTAGTTGGACTAGAGTTTTAATTGATCTGTATATGTGAGTCATGCATTATACAATGGATAGGGCACAGCCAAATTAATTAGACCATATAGGTATCTCCTCGGTGCCTGTCTAATTAAAGGATCGCAGCTGTGGCTACGGTCTATGGCTCAGATACTTGGCCAAGAAGGGGCGTGTGCGGTGAACTAATGGCCCGTGGGTCATTTAGGTGTACCTTATGCATGAGTGAACAAGAAAAGAAAAAAATTTTAAGGAGATAGAAGACGAGTAGTGGCAGAGAGAGTTAGAAAGAGGACTCAAGTCGAAGCAACGCCGTGAAGAAGAGGAATTCGGCGTATTTCTTCTTTAAGTAGTGAATCTCATTTCACCTATGTTTGTATTTTTAATAATTTACTTTTCTCACTCTTGTGGTTGTGCCAGCTCTTGCTATAGAGGCTGATTTACAGTAGAAATTTAATTGGACGCTTCTGTTCTGAATCTCAACATTCAATATCAAAGTGGATATCGGATTTTCAACAATTGGTACCAGAACGGATTGTAAATTCTCAACAAACACAACTCTTTAGGATAGTAGTTAATCAGAAACTGTCTTCAACACTAATTTGACACAACTACTAGTAAAAGCCCAATGACAGATAGCAATTTCTTTAAGGATATGGCTTGCAGCAGGCTATTTTCCTGATTTAAGTTTGTCAATAGCAACAGTACCACTTGATATGCAAGCCGAAAGTAATAGATTTCATTTTTTCAAAAAAATTTCCATGTTGCAAACGGCAATAAATATCACAGCTAATGCATCCCCTGTACTCCAGCATTGACAACAGTGAATAAAAAAAATTATCCTATGTAAAATCAGAACTAGTTGAACATGCAAAGCATTATAGAAACTTCAAATGCTTAAACATTATGAGTTACACAAGTAATCACTTCTTGTCTTACATTAAAAAGCAAAAGAGAAAAAGCTTAAACATTATGGATTTTAGTAAGATAAAAGGCACCTCATTCTTTTTGCTATGCCTTCCCACTTTTCAAATAAAGATATATACACTTCAAAAATTGGTGTGAATGACAAATAACACCCAATCAGATCATCACTAGCAAAATATTAAGTGTTAAAAGAGAACAATAGTATAAGCTATTTTTATCATTTCAGAAATTGTGCCGCACTGATTTAGAAAGATTAATAGTTGAGAAATTTCTTATTTAGACATAATGGATATGTTGTCCTAAGAAATTAAGGCAATTAAAGCAAACCTTACATGAGAAATGAGCAAATGTGTAGGTCCTCAAAATGGTTTATTTACCTTGGGTCCAAAACAAACTCTTTTGGGATATAATTGATGCCCACCCGTAAATCTGTTGCTGCTCCGAGATCAATAATTTTAAAGGTGCGAGACCCTAAAGCATACACCAAAATAAGGAGCTTAATAGAGATAGATAAGTCCATTAGTTTCACTTTTGTGAACTTTTACCTTCGGAAAAGATAATGTTTTGGGGCTTAATGTCTCTATGAACAATCCCAGTCGAATGAAGTCCATCAAGAGCAAATAAGAGTTGCCTCATCACTGTTTGAATAATCCTATTTTCTCTCTCTAATCCCTTCGGCAAATCTTGCACCTCCCCAAGAATCTTTGTCTCTACCTAAATACATATCGAAAAGAAGAAAAATAGAAAAAGATGTCACGAATCAATACCATTCTAAGATAATACAGTCTCAGCCAACGATGTTGTGAACTTATCATTGCCCTCATACTAGAGCAACAATATCATCATGGTTATAGACTTGTATGTAGTCAATATTCTAAACTGCTGCGACAACACGCAGGTATTCAAGAGTTCGCTTAGCCACGTGTCACAGCTGAGAGAACACAAGCAGCCTTGGAGATGTTCATCAAACCCAAAAACCTGGATCAACTTGAAACCCTAAACCATACACGGCAAATTGCGGGTAGTACATGGGTTCGAAAGAACACCCATGGCAAATTGTGATAAGAGTTCCAAATATTTCAAAAGTTTACGCGCCCCATATTTGAGACACATGAATTTGTAATCGTTAGGTTCCAGGTAAAAGTTTCCATACTGTACATGGAGAAGTTAATATACTCGATTTCTTTCAAGTAGATACCCTCACCGTTTGGTCCAATTTATTAGTTTACCAATACAACACATACTTCTAAATTAACAACAATGTAAGGTTCGATGACGATACATCTCCATACTCATTCACTTGCAGCAATGAAGACTAATTGTTGGTATTTAGGGCTTGGGGCTTACTACTGTTTCATTGTTATACTCCTTAGGAGTTATTGTTGGAATTAGAAGTTATTTTAGTATCAAGTTTCATGATGATATATTCGTTGGTGTGCATAAAGATCAAACATAATTTGACTCCAAGCTTCCTGTTGCCATAGTCGATATGTTTTGAACGGAAAATAAACCATCGGGTTAGTGTTGATACTCACATTGTAGGGAAAATCTTTGCTTTGAATGAGACCCGCAAGCGTATCCTCGCTCGAAACGCCAGATGAGCCAATACTCACCTGCCCCTTTACCTTTCGATTTGCTCTGTATAGCAAAGTAACCAGTAATTACAGCGGATATAACTTGTGGGCAATAACTGCGTTACGTAAATAAAACCCAAATCCTAATTAATCACTGCGAATTATCAAGAACAACACCTCGCGAAAGCCGTAAACAAAATCAGCACAACTACTAGCGCAGGCCCTCCTGACTCTTTCGTTCATCCATATCTCCACCGCACCGTATTCGGTCGCCTTCTTCAACACCAGATCACCTTGCTGAGACAAATATGAAAGCAAATTAAAGAAATTTTCGGGAAGCAGTTCCTTCGTATCATAAATTAAAGGGTTAATTTCATACAGCTCCCTGTAAACATATTGAATAGCAAATAAATCCCTACAAAATTCAACTTTTCCTCTAATTTGTTACCGTTAGAGCACTATATATTTTCTAATAGAAGATAAGTGAGATGACATTTTTGCCGCCACAAATATGTCCTTCCAAAAATCCCAACTGTTAGAATTATGTAGAAATATCCTCTCAAAAATCCCCAACGGTCGACTTCTTCCTTTCTACCATCATAAATAATATAAGAGACGTAAGAAGGCCAATTTACCTCATTCACTAATTAAAGTTAAGTATTTTATCTATGATTAGCTATATTTTTCTAACGGATCCTAACAACAACATATTTGTTATTCGATATATTTACATAGAGTCGTATGCAATTAACCCTAAATTGAACCTCAAGAAGCATAACAACAAACAAGTGATAGGCAATTCTAACAACACATCATCATCAACAACCTTGGCTGCGGTCTTCTGCTTCGCCAAGGAGGCCTTATAAACGACTCCGAAAGCGCCCTCCCCGAGCTTCTTCCCGAGCACGAGATCATCCTGCGGCAAAATAATTCGACGGGTAAGACGGCACACATGATCTAGCAGTGAAATAGCTCAATTGGATAGAGCGAAGACCTTCCGGAAGGCGGGCCGGAAGAGGTGCTCGACGAATGCGAGGACGAACATGTCGAAGAACCCGGGAGCGACTCCGGGGGTGGCCCAGAGGTAGGAGACGGCGGCGAGCGCGAGGGCGACGCCGGGGGCGGTCAGAGTGAGGCCGTCGTTGCGGGGGAGGGTGCTCCGGTAGATGATGTCGCCGCATTTCATCACGGTGCAGGGCAGCCCCACGCCGACGCCGACGAAGACGGTCCGCCCGATCTCCGCCACGAGATCGGCTGCCGCCGACGCCACCACCGCCGCCGCCCTGCCGGCAGCCTGCCTCCGCTTTTCGTGCCGGCGGCGGGGGAGGAGCTTCTTCTTCTGATTGGGGTCGGGCAGGAAGGAGGTCGAAAGCCGGAGGCCGAGCCCGCCGGCGGCGGCGGCGGCGGCGGTTGCCATTTCTCTTTGTGGACTGTGTGTGGGGCAGTCTGCACTCCCTCTTTTTTTTTCTCCTCACTTCATCTCATTTTTGTGGGGTTTTGAGTTTCGGTTATTATTATCCGTTACTGGGATATTGGATTTTTGTGATTATAAAAAAGAGAAAAAGATTTATTTTGTGGTGGAGAGAGAGAAACGTGGTGAGGGAGTTTGTGTAATTTATGAACTTGGGGAGCTTGTGGCTGATATTTTTATTTGAGAGTGTGGTCTCGCCCAGTCGCCTGGTGAGATGTTTTTTTTTTTTTTTTTTTTTTTCTTTTTTTTTTTTGATGTTGTTGTTGTTGTATGTAGCCCCCTCAATTTATTTTTGTCTTACAAATGGTCCTAACAAATTTATATTTGTACAGATAGTCTTCTCCTTGCCACACGAACGTTTAGGTGTCTTTTTTAAATTGGACGCGATGATTCAATCACCGTGCTCCTTTTAATATTTTTTATGAGTTAAATGCATACAGGTGTCTGCAAACATAGTGAATTGTAAATATATTCCTATAAATTTCACTTTCATATGTTGTCACCAACTGTCCCTACCGTAAGTGGTAAAGAGTTTGGTGGTACTGCAGGTCCCAAGTTTAAATCCTAGTTGATTCATATTTATTAAGTTTATTTCTAAAAGAAATAAATGAAACGATAGCATGCTTTATCTTTTTCTCATAACAAAATTTTTTTACCATATATTGTCCCTACAAACATTATAATAAAAAATATCATTTTTGTCATCACAAATATGTCCCTTCAAAAGACACAACAGCATACTATAAAAGAGGCAAAATAAACTAACCAAAATTAAGTATTTAACAGATGGTTAACTAAAGTTTTATAACAAACAGGTGGTTAACTAAAGTTTAGTAAACGAACCAAACACGAGCCGAATTTTTTTGCTTGTTTATTAAATGAGTCTAACACGAGATGAAGTCATGTTCGGCTCAATAATAAATACATATATTTTATATTTATATAATTTATTTAATTTATATTTATATATATAAATAAATAATTATATATAATATATATATATTTATTATTTAATTTTTAGCAAAATAAAAAATAAAAGGCGAGCTTAATTATAAAAAATCTCATTTATATGTAAATTTCAACTATTAAATCAAAGTCTAATAGATAAGATTTTATAAATTTATTTTGTATATATATTCAATTTATTCCTTTTAACTTATTGTTTGTTTATAATTTCGTGAATCAAGACGTGTATTAACGAGCCGAACACGAGTTGAATTTTTGGTCGATACTTTAACGAGTCAATTAAACGAGCCGAACACGAGCCGATCCCACCAACTCGCTCGTGTTTGACTGGTTTACACCCCTAACTGCCTGGCAAGAAAAGGGTCATACATATAAATTTAAATTTGCTAGGATATTTGTTTTTTTTTTTTTTTTAGGGGGCTAAATATAAAAAGAGCCTTTTGCAGTTTGATAGAGATGATAATGGGCCTAATCTACCCCATTAGATCTAATGAGCTAGATTACAAATTTGTTGGAGCTTTTACAATTTGGGCCCATTAGATTTTCTAAGGGGTTGTTTAGTTCTAGAAAAAGAATGTATGGGAGAAAAAAAAAAATTCATGAAAAACTATTTTTTAAAATTTTTTGGATTTTTGTTTGGGAGAAAATATAAGCTTTTATGAAAAAAAAAAATTCATATTTTAAGAAAAACTTGCATTTTTGTTTTCCTAAAAAAATTCAGAAAACAATACTAATTTTTCATAAAATGTGGAAAAATATTTTTCAAAAATATTTTTTTTTCTTGAACCCAAATGGGTGAAATTTTTGAAAAAAGAGTTTTCCATGACAAAAAAAAATTTAAATTTATTTTAAAAAAACTATTGTTTATAGAACCACTAATGTTTTTTATAGATCTAAATTACGAAGGATGTATAGCATTAAACATTAGCGATAATTATCTATACGCTCTTCAAAAATTTTGAAATATTTTATATACCCCTGTATTTTTAATTTTTAATATACCTCTCGTATAATTCTCCATTATTTACAAATAGCCCCGCTGTTAATACCTCTTAAGTCATATTGGATTAAAATCGAGATAATTATCTACCAAAGTTTAACAAAAAAATCAAAATACTTCTTTTGCCTTAATTTAAAAGTAAATAAGAAATTTTTTTTGTGGTGGAAGGATATATTTGAAGGGGTAAAATATTAATTTTACAAAAATAACGGACTATTTCTAACTGTTCAGTGTTCACTGATACTTTTTGGGCAATTGCTCATAAAAAGTTTCAAACTTTGGTTTTTACTAACTTTAAAATACAAATATAAAAAAATATTTTTTTAATATTCCAAATTCTTTCTAATACCAATTGCTTATTCGTTTGGTTCGGAGATAAGCAAAAAATGGCTATTTTAGGGATATGTATAATGTCACGCCCCGAGCCCGCCAATTCGGTCGGATTCGGGCGCGCCGACAGACCGCCGAACGGACAGAGTTTCCCCTGTACGTTCAAGGCGTCGCAATCAATACAATTACAAGGAGGTTCCAAACAGGAACCGATATCACAAACAGATTGCATAAGGAAGTATCGAAAACACAAAAGCAGCTACTTGCTATTACAACCATTCGTCTCAATTTAACTCTTACATTTAACTTAAAGACTTTAAACTTTCTATTACAATCTAGATATTACAAATTTGATTACAATTTATTACAACTTGTTCTCCCTTGCTATACCCCTAAGCTCTGTCAACTGGGGCACTTCTATCTCTGGTCTCCTGGTAGGGCGCTATCTACGGAGCTACGCCCTTGCCTCGCCGCTCTCGCGCCGCTCACGTATGTACTGTACCCCCAAAATCACAACACGGGGTGAGAACTATTGTCCATAGTTCTCGTGGGTACGGTCCCCCAAGAGAAAAGCTCGACCAATAGGTCCAAGGAGGCAAGATGCTGTCCAAAAACATATATAGATATATAATTTGCAACTAACATAAAAACCTGCCTCGCAATATGCAATATGCAAATCATTACTTAGCTCTTAGCTTTTCTTTACTTTAGCTTTTCCATTCTTACTTCCTATTCATTAAGTTAGCTATTCTCTACCCTCATTAGCTACTTGTTAAGCTAGCTATTTACATTCTTACTCTTTACTCTTGGCACATATGCTATTTAGCAAATACTTCTAAGGTCCACTCTACCTTAGCACACTATGCCACCCGACTCGGTCTTGAGTCAATCTCTTGCGGATAGTCCGCGCACCGTCTCGCTCGAGGTGATGGACGTCTCGCAACACCTCAGCTTACGACAGCCTGCCGCCCTCTGTGACTCAGCCTCTTAGCGGCGAAATCGTCGCACACGCTGAACCCGGCTCGAGTCACTTGACATAGCCATTCTGGTGGCGAACACGGCGTCCTTACCCAGCGAGGACTAGAGTCAGGACCTAACCATCTGGCGGCGAACTAATCGCACCTCACCCAACAATGGTTCAAGTCGTGTCTCAGCCACCTGGCGGCGCACGTATCGTACTTACCCAGCAATGGTATTCGTCACACTCACGACGGTCTGATCCTCCACCGGCTCAACCGGTATAGAGCTCAACTGGGCTCTCTCACCCGGCGGCGAAATCGTCGCACAAACGCCACGTCGGTGGTATAGCCCTGGACGGCGAAATCGTCGCACACGCCCGGCACCCCAATGGTGCACATGTCTCGGGATTCCATGAATCTGTTCCACCTACCTTGAGGGATAGCTGGGCCCTCAAGAGACGACCCTCTAGGTCCATTGTCCTTTACATCCTAGGTCTATTTGACTCTAGGGTTCATCCTTGTCACATAACCTAGGTTAACTTAACTCTAGGTTCAACGTCATTTCATCTCGATCTATGTTTACTCACACTAGGTCCATTGTCATCGTTGTTCAATCTATGTCCTCGACACTAGGTTCAATGCCACTCACCTAGATTCATTGACTCTAGGTTACTATAACCTATATTCTCTACACTAGGTTAAGTGCCACACTCCTAGGTCCATTGACTCTAGGTTTACTATAACCTATGTTCTTTACACTAGGTTAAATGCCACTCGATCTAGGTTAGATGCCCATTTGTCCAAGCTAAGTCATTTCTAACCAACACCTTCCCCGGTGATCCAAGCCCAACACCTACCCCGATGTTTCGGAGCTCAACACCTACCCCGGTGTCTCATAGCTAAAAGCTAGTTTCACTGATAAGGTTACTAGGTCTACAACTTACATTATCTACTTGGCATCATGCTTACTTGTTCATTAGCAGCTCTATATTATGCTATTGTCACATATGTCATTCAATTACTTGCATCTACTTAGCATTTTACTTTATGTCTCTAACATGCATTTCTACTTATGCATTATTGAGCATGCATCAATAAGAGTTATATGACTCTTAGACATACATGCGACCTAGTCGCTTCGGTAAACACAACCCACCTTGGTTTTGCTCTCCGATTGCTCGTTGACACTTGCAATCGGTACGCCCATGCACTCTTCTTGCCGGTTTGGCTCGAACTCTTGCACGACCACCCGAACGGTCTCCAAATTTCAATCCGAGACTTTGTGGCGTTATCCCACGTCCTCAAGATGCCCCAGTTCCGATTTCATGAATTTTGGGCTTCTATCTTGCGTGCTGCGGACATCTGGTAAGAATATATTATTTTATTAATATCTTAGTACTCGCTCGTCGGATCACCGAACCGAGCACGCCAACGCGTTCGTTAGGCCCTCAATTAGGTTTACATAGGGTCAAATGAGATCAAACTTATCTATTTACAAAAACCCCATTTTGGAGCCCTAGGTTTGCATTTATGCAATCCCACCGTTTTGATCTCTAGAACAAGCAAAAGAGGGCTTGTTCAACATCTAGGAGCTTATCTAAGAGTACCAGAACCATCCATAGGGTGCTTAGAGCAAACCCTAGAAATCCACCATTAGAGCTCTACGAAGAAAACATGGTTTTCATGTGTTCTTCGACTACTACGTGGTTCCTACACTTGTAGAGAGATCAAAATCCTAGGTTTAGGGTTTAGAAACCCACTACTAGAAGATCTACCATGAGAGGAGGGAGAGAGAGCACAAGCTTACCTCCCCATGAAGCCCTCATGCACAAAGGAGAGGAAGAAGAGGCCCCATGGTGAGCTCCACCATCATCTTCTTCATCATCTCCATCTTCTTCTTCTTCTTCTCCTTTTCTTTCTCTCCTTGCTTTGGTCGACAGAGAAGAGAGGGAGAGAGTGATCTGAGGGGGAGAGAGAGGGAGAGAAGAGAGGGTTTTAATCCCCTTTCTATTCACTTAACCCCCTGCACAATTGCTATAAGGCCCCTCAACTATGCACCATGTGCACAGCCCAAACTGGGCATTTTCGGGCTCAGGGACCTGCCTCCCAGCCGAGACCTGGCCCGAGAGCTCGCTCCACTCTGCATGGGACCGGCCTCCCTTACAGAGACCGGTCCCCGAGAGCTTGCTCTCACGGACAGCCTTCGAGGACCTGCCTCCTTTTCGTGGACCGGTCCCCCCAGGGACCTTCAGCCCACTTCAAGGACTTAGCCAAATTTTCAGTTTTTTCGTTTCTTCTCCGTTTCAACTCACTTTTGGCCCGTTTGACCTCCGATTCGCTTGAAATCGCACCGAGACTCCCCACACATGATTTAGATCATGTCCACATCATTATCTCATCCGTGCAAGCGTCGGATTTAGCTCGTGGCCCAAGATAGCCTTTTGGGCTTCGTTCTCGCACGTAGTGCAGCTGCAAAGCTTCCAGACTTCACCGGAACCATTCTTATGGCCTTCCAAGCCAACATACCTCGTAACTTCAAGACCTCAGAAGTTCGATATGCCACATATAAATTGTGATATAAGCGGAGATTAAATTAATTTTACGTTTGGATGAAAATTGATTTATTCCTGAAATAAAAAAAAAATAGCATTTGATTAGGTAAGATGGAATAAGAAGAATAGTAGATGTTTATAAAAAAAAAAAAATAGTATTGCCCTTTTATTGTATTTGAATTTAAATTTTTAAAATTTAAAATTTATATTTTTAAATTTTAAAATTTTAAATTTTAAATTTGAAATTAAAATTTCAAACTTTAAATTTAAGATCAAATTTAAATTTTAAAAAGATAAAATATCAAATTTAAAATTTTAAAAATTTAAAATATCAAAATATAAATTTAAAATTAGAATTTAGAATTTAAAATTATAAACTTTAACTTTGAGATTACAAATTATAAATTTTAAAAATTATATTTTAAAATTTTAAAATAAGAATAGCGTAAACAATTAATAAATATAATTTAGTATAATAAATTTATAATTTTTTTTAAAATTCTACTTAAACTTTAAATTTAATAAAAAGAATTTATTATAATATTTAAATATAAATAATATTTATTAATATAGTACAATTAATAATTCATAATAAAAATAATGTATTATAATATATAACATATTATATTTATATAATTTATTTATTCAATTTATAATTTTAATTAAGTTTGAAATTAAATATTGAAATAGCATTATTCCACCAAAATGGTGGAATAACAAATCTCTTGCTATTCCGGAATAATCGGGAATAGCAAGATTTGACTAGAATAAAATCCCCCGGTAACAAATCTTTCCGTTTTGTCACGGATCTAATGACTTTTTTGTCGAAAAACCCGCACGGCGCTCGTTCATCACTAGCACAAACGAGCTGAGAGCGTCAGCAACTTGGTTACATCGTCCTAACTTATACTCCAAGACCATGTCGAACTCTGCTAGAAAATCTTGCCATCTCGCCTGCTTTGGAGTGAGCATTTTTCTGAGTCTGGAAATAACTCAGGGCGATGTTGTCTGTCTTGACCACGAATCGTGATCCAAGGAGACCACCGTACTTGTCTCTGCGACAGGCTTTTTCCGGCCCATGTCATTTCCGTCGAACCCGGTTCTCGATACCACTTGTCACGAGTCTAATGACTTTTTGTCGAAAAATCCATGCGGCGCTCATTCGTCACTTGCACAAACGAGCCGGCACCGAATCGTCCCGAAGCACAACTTTGCAAATTGGTAACGATCGAGAATTGAAAGAAAGCACGTAACGTTTGGCGGAATAAGCGGAAATAACTTTTGTTATCACCCGAACCAAATGGGGCGACTGGCGAGAGCTCTACAGAGTTGAATCCTATTAAAAAGGTGTCGAGGAGCAAATTTCGAAATTGTTATAGTTGAGGGGTTTCCCTGCATATTTGTACCAACATTGTACAGCACTACAGCCACGTGAAGTGTCCGAGTCTCCGACAGCGGAGCGAACGTTCCCCTACCACGGCCAACAATTATTTTCTGCACCAGGTGTATCCGTACACATTGTGAACCGCGCCTTTTTTTTTATTTTTTTTTATTAATGTTCGAATAATAAAATCAAAATCCAATACACAATAATAAAAAATCTCCAATATTAAACGATTAAGGGGCAATTGCTTATGTACCCCTGAAAAGTTCCCGATTTTCCGATTTACCCCTCTTAGAAGGCTAATATTGAAAATACCCCTCCTACATTCCAACCTATTTCTAATATACCCTTAGAGTTAAAATCGGTTAAGTAACTCTATTATTTTTGTAAAATTACAATTTACCCTTTTCAAATATACCCTTCTAACATCACTGTCTTTCTTATTTGCCCTTAAAATCAAGGACACAAAAGTATTTCGACTTTTGGTTTTTTTTCAATATACCTCTACCGTCACCAACCTTTCTTATTTGTCCTTAAGTTAAGGACAAAATTGGTATTTTAATTTTTTTTAACTGTGGTATATATTTAACTCACGTTTAACCCAGATTAACTTAACAGGAGATAACTGCGGGGGTATTTTGCAATAACGGTGGAACATATGAGGGGCATTTTAGAAAGAAAAAAAAAAAAGGGGTAGATCGGATATTTTCAAGGGTATATAGGCAATTATCCCAATGATTAAAGGAAAACTTTAAAAGCCCCGTAGTTTCGTAGGTTCTCATTTTTGTATCATATGGTTTAAAATATATCATTTGGCCTCCCTGTTATTCCATTTTTCTCTTTTTATTATCAATTTTATTATTTTTTTTTTCTTAAAACAGTGACAAAGTTAAAATTAAAGGATAGTAAAGTGAATATTCGATAAATCTAGCTGGATATCTGAAAATTTTTTCTATATAATTTGACGAAATATGACCGAAAAAACTACCGAAAAGAGAAAAACGAAACCACAGGAAGGCAAATGAATACATTTTAAACCACAGAGTACTAAAGTGAGAAAGGACGAAACCATAGGGTTTTTTTTTAAGTTTTCCCTTGATTAAATGAACATTAAATTGATTTATATCCAATAAAATAATTTATAAAACATTATTATATTTTCTATGCGCCTTTTTAAATATTATTATAAAATACTTGTTTGTAATTCATAGTATTTTTTTCAAGACTTTTTGTCAGGTTAAAAATTTAGAATTTTTTTATTTAATTGCCACGTAAATATATCTATGATATTTAAAATTAGTTGTTCAAAGTGTGAGATCCAAAACTCATCTCCTCTCTTATTTTATCATACTAAAATACCACTCTTAAGTTTTATATTTATATATAAAAAAGGGCAATTATTTATATACTCCTGAAAAATTTTCGGCTTTCGGATATACCCCTCTTAGAAGGCTAATATTAAAAATACCCCTCCTACGTTCCAACCTATTTCTAATATACCTCTAGAGTTAAAATTTCTTAATTAACTCTATTATTTCTGCAAAATTACTATTTTGCCCTTTCAAATATACCATTCCACCATCATTATCTTTCTTATTTGCCGTTAAAGTCAAGGGCAAAAAAAGTATTTTAACTTTTGGACTTTTTCAATATACCTCTCTACCGTCACCAACCTTTCTTATTTGCTCTTAAGTTAAGAGTAAAATTGGTTTTTTTATTTTTTTTTAACTATGGTAAATATTTAACTCAGGTTAACTTAACATGAGATAACTGCGGGGGTATTTTGCAATAACGGTGGAACATATAAGGAGTATTTTAGAAAGAAAAAAAAGAGAGGGGTAAATCAGATATTTCCAAACGTATAAGGGGTATATAGACAATTATCCCTATAAAAAAAATGGAGTTATTGATCTAATCTAATTATTCAAGGAAAGAAATGAATTACATAATCTTAGAAACCCAAAATATTCCTATGATATTAAAATTTAATACTAGAAACTTAAAAAAAAATACTAGGAAGATAATTTTTTTATATCATAATATTTTTAGGAGGCGGTTCATGACAGTTCTTATACACCTGGTGCAGGCAATATAATTTCCATAAAATCAGATGCTCCACTGACACGTGGGACCCACACATGTAGTGGCCACGTGGCACCATCACAACCGGCGCGTCGCGAGGTTGACCACTTGACCGAAGCAGCGAAGCAAAGCAAAGCAACCGAAACAAGCGAAAGCGACGTTAAACTATTGCGTAGACCCGGTCCACCATGGACCGGTTTAAAATGGTTTACAAAATATATAACATGTAAGTAATAACTAACTACACGTTACAATTTATAACTTTTGAAAAACTATTTTTGGTGCATCAAATAATAGTTTTTTTTAACATTACTAATTATTACGAGTAACTAATATTAGCCCACATAATAAAAATTTTTGAAATTTATGATAATTTATATTTATGTTTTAAATTTGCGTATTTTTGGGTTTCAAGTATCTTCATTTAATTTGGAATGAATTAAGAGGATTTTTTTTAAAAAAAAAATAGGATTTTTCTTATGTATGAAAATTATGAATCGATCGTAGCAAATGTCATATCGAATTTATTCATTATTTCCAACACATGATTTAATAAGTTTTGATGTAATTTTGAAAATCCGAGATGCGGTATAAATAAATAATTAATTCTGATGGTTTGGTTTTGATTAACTTAAAAAATATATATTATTTTAAGTAGCATATTTTACTTTTAAGTAATTTTTTTAAATAAGAAAAATTATTTCGTAAGTAAAATACACAATTCATAAATGTCTACACGTTTTAAAAAGCAAAAAAATTAAACTCTTTATTTTTAATAACACAATAAACCTTTGGCTTAATTATCCTACATTGTACTCTATTTAATTTATAGGGTTTTTTTTTTTCACTTTCTACATTACATTATTCTTTTTAAGGGCATCATATATTCAACTATTTTATTTTATATGAGAGCTTAAAAATACTCATTAAAAATGACACAGTATATATTCAACTTATTTTAACATAAAAAATAACAAAAGATATATATAAGAATAATAAAAAATTAATTAAACATAATTTCTATTGGAGATTTATTTGTATTTTTTTATTATTTAACAAGTGTTTCTTAATAAAGTTATTACATTTTTTTGTTGAAAATAATAGATTTGTTAACAGTAATATAGAGAGTAATATAGAGATTGGCTAGAAAAAAAAAAGAACTTATATTTATGAGAACAAAATAACTTAGACCAAAATTAAATATTGATTTTCTTTTATATAGTATAAAAAATTCTGTCCAAATTTTATCTGCTTTGGATGTTTTTATCGTGAAACATGCAAAGATTCATCATTACGAGTAAAATTATTGATTTTGGACTCCACGAGTATTAAATGAATGATGATGTTGAAAATCGTGAAATTCATTTTTTAGATAATTTAAATATTCTAAACTAAGTTCAATAAAATTTATAGTTGATTTAAAAATTTTAATATAAAAAATAATTTAATGTTTTTAAAAGTACATAAATATCTCAAATGAAGTCTAAAAAAAGTCATAACAAATTATGGTCCTAGTTTTTGGCTGACGGCGGGCGACGGGGTCCAGATACCAACTTCTCTCCAGAAGGTGGCTGGTGGACTGAAGAAAATTTATCAACTTAGAAAATTAATAAAATAATGAGTTTTTCTTACATTTAGGTCCCTAAAAAAAAGGTAAAATTTTAAATTCCACCCCTATAGTTTCACACATTTTTATTTTAGTACCCTGTAATTTAAAATGTATCAATTTAGTACCCGTGATTTTATTTTTCTCTTTTTGTTATTCCCTCCACTAATTTTTTTCGTTAAATTAGTGACAGAGGTAAAACTAAAAGGTACTAAAATGAATATTCGATAAATCTAAGAAATATATCTAAAATTTTTTGTATATCGAAATGTTAATAGAGGAGCCGACGAAAAGAAAAAATAAAATCACAGAAGATTATATTGAAACACTTTAAACCATGATACTAAAGTGATAAAGTGCGAAATTAGAGGAGTGGTTTTTGAAGTTTACCTAACAAAATTTATAAATAGTTCTTTTCTTGCCATGCGAGCACTTAAATAATATTTTTAAGTTGAATATGTTGGTTTAATCACTGTATTTAAATACGTTGATTGGATCACCGTATTTTCTTATATATTTATTTATCCTTAAATAAAAAATAAGAGATTAGAATGTGGATATGAATATAGTGATTCATTCATCGCTGTTCAACTTAAAATGCAAACGTACGCTAGCATGGTAAGTAGAGGACCATATGTGCAAATATAAATTATTAGGATTATTTGTAAAAATTTTTTTTGAAAGGGGCTAAATGCAAAAAAGTGTCCAAAAAATAAAAAAGTAAAAATGTATGGAGACCTCCTCTTCTATAGGCTATTTTAAAATAGATCCCTCTAGCTCTATGTTGCATTGGATTAAACTTTTTTATTAAATATATAATGACTCTCTTAGTTATCAACTATTAGTTTATCTTATTTTATTTGCTGAAATTACTTAATATAAAAAATTAGAACGTGAAGTCTTTCCAAAAAAAAAAAACAAAAGTTTAAGCTAACGTTTGGTTCAGAGTTAAGGGGGGAATAATCCCTTAACCCCGAAATTATTTCCAACCACCCAGTAACTAATCCCACCCCAAATAGACTGTCCCGAGATAGACCATTTAGGGTGGGGTTAGCTAATCTCAGGAATAGGGGTGGGATTAACTTAATCTCACCCCTATTTAATTTTTTAATATAAATATAAAATTTAATTTTAAAATTTAAAATTATAAAAATATATATATATTTAATTTTAAAATTAATAATTATTTTTTAAAATTTAAAATTTGAAATTTAAAGTTTAAAATTTAAAATCTTTATAAAATTATTATTTTCAATTATTTAAATTTTAAATTTAACATTTTATGTTTGTAACTTTAAATTTTTTAATTTGAGATTTAAAAATATAAATTTTAATTTTGAATTTTGAATTTTAAATGATTATTTTTATTTTTTTAAATTTAAATTTGATATTTTATATTTGTAACTTTAAATTTTTAAATTTGAAATTTAAAAATAAAATTTTAAATTTTAAATTTTAAAATTATTATTTTTAATTATTTAAATTTTAAATTTAAATTCAAATATAAAATTTGGGACAAAATTATTATTTTCTATTTATAATAACTCACTATTCTTCTTATCCCATCTACTCCAACCAAACACAAAATTACTCTAGCCCCACTTTAATCCTGAACTTAACTCTATATTTGGAATAACAAATTTTTACTTAACCCCGAACCAAACGGTGACTTTATATCAAAACGCTAATTTTTTACTTAACCCCGAACCAAACGGTTACCGCTTTGTTTGGTTAGGGAATAGGGATAGAAATAGGCCCTTAACCCTCCCTTTATACCCAAACACTAATTTTTTACTCGAGAATAGTAGTTCTCGGTTATCCCCACCAACACCTCTATTTTTTATATAAAACTACCTAACATTTTTCTTATCCCCGGAAACAATCCAATTTTCATCCAAACACTATTTTTCTTATCCTCATACTTGTACCTATCCCCGTAATAATGGCTTACTTATACCCGAACCAAACGGGTCCATTTCAACGCGGCCTATAGTTGAGAGATTTCTGTGAATATTTTTTTCCAAACTTATTATTTTAAATACTAAAAATTCAAAGGGTTTTTAAGGAATAATTTTTCAAAAAATCTATCTCTTCTGCAAACCAAACACAGAGAAACAATTTTTTTTTTTTGGATATATCAATAGCACTTATTTAGAACTAATTGCACCATTTGTTCCCATCGTTCACCTAATTTTCTATTTTGGTCCCATCGTTCACCAAATTTTCTATTTTGGTCCCTACTCTCTTTTTTTTTTTTTTATTATTATTTTTTATAGCAATTTTACCTATACACTTCAACTAACTAATAAAAGTTTACACTTTAGCCTTTAGATTGTTAGGAACTATTCACTAATAAACTTATATTTTTTAATTGAATTTATGGGTGTAAAATGTTTATTCTTATATACATGTAGCATTTTTTTTATTCTCTGTTAGATTTTTTTTTATATGCGCGTTCATTCTGTCAAATTCAATCTTATTATTTTTAATATTTTTCTATATTTCAATATTTTTCTATACGTACATGTCTATGATCATCTCCACTTCACTTTGCACATTAAACCTACTAACCTAAATTTTTAATACACATGCAACCTAATCAACACCAAATTTTTATTAGTACACCAAATTTTTAATACACATACAACATGATAAATATACTGTAACCCAATTCTAAACAAACCGACTCATAGGTTACATATAATAAACATGAGATAAGATGACTAAAGTATGCATCAATGTTAATATTAATAAATAAAGACAGTAATAGTACCCAATCGTAACAATCGACTTATAGGTCTAATCAATCTTGCACCTGCCTAGTGCACAGATCGTATTTCCACTGGTGCACCATTAACACACAGGTTCTCCCTCCAGCTTAATCATCCACTCCCACATGTGGGGGTCATCATCTCAAGGGCAAATATCTTTACTACAACCGATTTTAATGACACTTGAAGAGGAGTGATCCGTAACGAGTCTCATTGCATATCTCTACCGAACTCAATGTGGCTTAAAAGATCGCAAATAGCTATTCTGGTGTTCTCGACACAATCATATAGTGTTTACTAACTCATATATCAACACAATACAATCATATGTCTCACAATGTCCATAACCTATCAACTATTACTATACTAATCTCATGGCACCAATCACATTTATTGACGCTTCATTCAGCAGGACTATTTTGTTGACGCTTCGTTCGGATAGGAAAAAAACTTCGTCAGCTCGGCGGGTCTATTGACGTCTCCATGAGTTTTGTTGTGGAATCGAGACGTGACATATTAAACATTAGCAAAAATTAGAGACCTAATAAGAAAAAAAAAACCAAGTTAGGTATCAAAGTGAAAACTAGGTAATGGTTAGGGACCCAAAAAAAAGAGTTGAGATGTTTTTTTCAAGAAACAACGTAGTTCAGGGGTCTCCCTAAATATTTGCCAAAAAAATGCACAGAAAAATAAAAAAAAAAAGAAAAAAAAAATAGTGGGCAAGAGAGAGAGAGAGAGAGTGGGGAAAGAACTCCAGAAGGCGGAGAAGAAGAAGGAGAAGAGTGAGAGAGAAGGAAGAAAGAGGGAGGGAGGGAGGGAAGACAGCCATCCCTAACAACCAAAAGAGAGAAAAATGGCGACGATGCAGAGCTGGCGGAAGGCGTACGGCGCCATCAAAGACCACACCACCGTCGGCCTCGCCAACCTCAACAGCGATTTCAAGGTCCCCCCTTTTTTCTAGGGCTCCCTCCTCCTCCTCCTCCTCCTCCTCTCCCCCCATAAAAGAAACATTTTTATTTCATTTTTCTCCCTTTTTTTTTTTTTTTTAAAGAACAAAAATTTCGTGATTTGATCTGTTCTTGTCCCCTCCTCCTCCTCCTAAATCGGCGCTCCTCAACCAACAAATTTTTTCTTTTTAAAAAAAATTGTAGGAATTGGATGTGGCGATCGTGAAGGCCACGAACCACGTGGAGTGCCCGCCCAAGGAGAGGCATCTACGGAGTATGATCCAATCCCCCCCACCCCTTAATTTTAGGATCATTTTCTCATTTTTAGTTAAATTTACACACAAACATGCATACATATATATATGTATGTGTGTGTGTGTGTGTGTTTGTGGGATGAGAGGAATTTGATGGGTTGTTGATGAATGTGATCTTGATCTTGATGATGATGATGATGATGATGATGCAGAGATCTTCGCGGCGACGTCAGTCGCGCGGCCCCGTGCCGACGTCGCCTACTGCATCCACGCCCTCTCGCGGCGCCTCGCCAAGACGCGGAATTGGACGGTAACCGGAATCGAATCTCATCCCCCTCATCTTCTTATCTTTGTGTTTTTTGTGATGCTTTATAATCTCAAGTTCATTGGGGTTCTATTGCTATAATTTGATTAGGATTTAGGTGGTTAATGCAACTTTCACGGGAAAATCTCTTGCGGTATGTTTGGTGGTGTTGATAGTTACAATGATTAAATGGATTTCAATTTATTTGGACTAGTCTTAGCCTTAATGTTCATATACTGTATATCATCATTTGATAAGTTAGGGATCTTGTATAGGGTTTATTGTGCGGTATAGTTTCATAGGAAAACGACCTTAAAACAATATATTCCAATGATGAATTATTAAAAAATCGATCCAAATATGTATCACTCTGATGATGCGGAGTCTTGTTAGTTTGATTGATTTAGATTGACTCCTACTTTCGCTTGTATGAAAACAATGTAACTAGCATCAATGATCAAGCTCGACAAAATTTAGTCAATTTGTGGTTTGATTCTATCAATCCGTAATTTGTTTATGACATTGAGGTTGAGACCTTGAAGTAAATCTTATTTGCTAAATTTATGGTATCAGGCTAAGTGCTTAAAATTAGGCTGTTGATTCCACATATTTGTTAAATCAATCGAGTAAAACAGGACAAATTTAAATAGGTCATATGTGGTTGAGATGAACCAAAGGAATGCGGAATGGGTTGAATGGTTAAAATGGATGCGAAGAATATGTAGCATATGAACAGAAGTATGTTAAGAAAATCCAGAGCAAAATTACAATGGATTTCAAGGAGAATTAGAGATAGTTTCATTGAGAATCTCCATATGTCAGTTCCAATGGGTTGTCTAGTCCGCCTCATGGAAGCTTTGGCAAGTATCACACTGCTTGGCCCAAAGGTTGTAGATCTCGTTGTTGAGTTCTGAAACAACTTGTTTTGGATAAGGAAGATTGGGCGGATAACAAAGGCATTTGGAAAGTGCTTATTTCAATAAGGGCAGATTCATCTCTAACCACAATCCTTGGTTAGATTTTTAATAGTACGAGCGAGAGGAAAATAATCAAGTTTGCTATCCTCAAACTGAAAGATCGAATGTATTGGAATGGTGGAAGAATAATGCTATGCCCATTTCCAGAAGTAGATGGGAGTAGAATTTGGACAATTAGAATTGCATCGTTAGATGGTTTACACAAATAATGTGGTGGTGAGATCCACATACCATCCAAACCAATCGTTCACTTTACCCTAGATTCTACTTTCATCTACTCTTGGGAGTAGGCGTAGCATTATTCATGGTGGAAATAGTTTGCAATTTAATACACAACTAGAAAGGGCAAAGAGAACTTATCTCCTTAAGATGAAATGAAACAAAAGATAGAGGAAATTGCCTATCTAATGACTATGGATTGACTTTTTCTTGAAGCTTCAACAATTTCAGGCAAAGCCCTTAATCTGTAATGTGCTGAAGATACTTATTCTTTTATGACATGGAATGATCTAAAAGAATGTGTAATAGAAAGTAGCATGATATATTATTACCTTGCGTCTTTAGATTCAAGATGAATTAGTTCTTTATGACTTTCGTTATAGGTGGTGAGCCAAGGCAGAGAGGTTAAGTTACAAATATATGAAGCCCTAGGTTAGACATTTGCTTCAAGTTTGGTTGGGAGAGTTTGAATACTGAGAAATTCAGCGAGTGAAGAAAATATAGCACATCATAGACTCTGTCGTTCAGGTCTGCAGCCTTATTATTTCCTATGACATGTTTTAAATGCATAACCCAATCGCTGCTGTTTTAATTACCCATTAAGAATGTTTGACTCACTATTAAATTCAATTTAAATGAAGGAAAGATGAATAAGAGTTTCAAAACTAGGAGGAATATAAAGCTACTAATGACTGCCGAATCGATTCTCCCCCTCATTTTTTTGTTTTATGGGTTTGGATACTTTATGATCATATTTTAAGTGGTTGAGTAGACGATACCTGTGATTTGAAATCTAAAACTTGTTCTTTGTTATTTTATTTTCTTTTTCTGTGGTTAATTGTTATTTTAAACCGTTAATTATGCTTCTTTCTTGGAAGAAGTTACTTCTCTGTTGGTTAAATTAGCTTGTCAACATTTTCATGGTAAAGTCTCTTGCCTGATTTTGCTATCGTGGGGAAATAGGTGGGCCTTTGAAAGGCTTGCCTTTACTTAGTTTCAAAACTGCTTGATCAAATGGATTCTAATTTTTTTTATTAACCATGTAGATAATGATGACGATGGGTTTCATGCCGTCATAGTCAATACGTTCATCATGCAAGCTAAAAATCTTGTATAGGATTTATTGTGCGGTAAAGTTTTAAAAATTAAGTATTATGTTAATTTTGAAAGGCAGGTGTTGCGCATGGATATTTGCAAAATCTAGTAGAACTTAACAACCATGTAAGACTATTATATATAAATTGGAAAAAAGGATAAAATAAATCATCTCAGTTTTTCCCTGTCAAGGTTAGGTTATTCTGTGCATTATCAGATAAAGTTGTGTCAGATCCTCAGTATATAGTATATACAGCATCTTGAAATCCAGCAAAACTGATTATGCGAGAATTCTCTAACCAATGTTTTCCTATGAAAAATCAAACAATTACAACCTATCTGTGTATTACTCAGATAATGGAATCTCGTTATATTTGATTGGATTTTGAGTATTTTTAATTTCCTTCTCAGATTGATTTAGATTTAGCCCCTAAGTCATTTGTATGCAACAATTTGAAATTTTGAATTGCATCTTCTAGTTTGATTCCGTTAATCGTTGCTTTCTTTATGGCTTGGAGGCTGTGACTTATAAATAGTTTAATTTGACGAAGTGAGGAGATTAGATTAAAAAGTTTCTTTGTGGCTTATAAATCAAGGATTTAAGTGCCGTGGCACAGGGTCGTGCTGGAAACTTGTCGGCACGGTACGACGTGCGTGCCGAGCCGTGCCGATGCGTGCCGGTCAAAATTTTGCATGATTGTAAGCAAGGTTTTAAGTGCCCGTCGGCACGGGTTGTATCCACTGTGCCGTACCGTGCCAACAAAATACCGGCACGATACACACCCCGTGCCGATGGCATAGCTCAAAACCCTCTATTCTTTAAATTAGTAAGTAATTTTCTCGATAAAGTTCAAATGATGTGATAAAGAGACATAATTAATAGTTAGAATATTTTGTTGCTAAAGAAAATAAATATTTCATTCTATTATGTATCGGCACACAAGAATTTTTTTGACTGGTACGCATCGGCACGGCTCGGCACGCACCGTGCCGTACCGTGCCGTACCGTGCCGACAGGTTTCCAGCACGACCTTGTGCCACGACACTTAAATCCTTGGCTGCAAGAGATGCTTAACAATACAAGACCGAAAAGAACATAATCAAGTTTGTTAGCCTCAAACTGAGAGGTCAAATGTGCTGCTACGGCGGAAGAGTAATGCTATGCCCATTTTCGGGAGTAGATGGAAGTAGAATTTGGACTGTTGGAACCATATCGTTAGAAGATTTACACAAATCATGTAGTGGTTGGCTCCACACATTGTCTAAAGTAATCGACTTGACTCAAATTCTACTCTCATCTACTCTTGGAAGTGGGCATAGCATTATTTATGGTGGAAATAGTTTGCAATACAATATGATTGGAAAGGGCAAGGAGAATTTCTCCTCAAGATAAAATTAAACGAAAGCTTTAAGCAAAGTGCCTGCCTAATGACTATAGATTGACTCTTTTCTTTTTTTTTTTTTTTTTTTTTGAAGCTTCAATGTTTTTGTAAGTCCAAATCTGTTATGTGCCGAAGAATTTATTCTTTGACGACATGGAATGATATGAAAGAATGTGTAATAGAAAGTAGCATGATATATTTTGAGGTCGTGCCTTTAGATGTAAGATAGATTAGCCTTTTATGACTTTCTTTTAGCTGATGTAGCCTGCAGCTGAGAGGCTAAGTTACAAAGATATGGAGTCCTCTGTTAGGCATATGTTCCAAGTTTGGTTGGGAGAGCTCAAATAAGGAGGAAATCGATAAAGTAGGAAAATATGGCACCTCCTAATCAATATTGTAACCAAGATTATACTTTTGAGGGTTATTTAGATGATCTTAAGCCATGTTATTTGTTATGACATGTATTAAATATCAGCCAATTTCTGGTCTTCTGATTTTCCATTATTAATATTTCACCCCCAATCAAATTTAGTTATGTTTTGCCCACGATCAAATTTAGTTTAACTAAAGGGAAGATGAAGAAGAGCTTGGATACTAAGAGGAATAGAAAGAACCTACGGATGACGGAGAGGCTAATATCTCTTTGTATAGGCTGCATTACGTTAGTTTAGCCCCACGTGAAGCTAAATTGAACTCGGGAAGATAAAAAAGAGCTTGAAACCAAAAGGTGCTGAAAGAACATGTGGATGAGCATATATTGATCATAGAAAGGGTGCATATGGGAATGGAAATGCATCTTTTCTCTTTTCGCGGTGCCATGTGTAAGGCCGTATGATTTCGAAAGCATAAAAAAGTAGTTGGATTATGTGATTTTGTTTTTATGCTATTTGAACTATTGGAGCTTAGTTGGGCTTCATGATTAATGATTGTTAACAATTATAGCAAGGTAAACTTTCTCTCAAGAAATGATCATCACTTAAACGTAAGGAAAGTTAGGAAGGACACATACGATTATGTGGTTTAAGGGAGGTGGTGAGGTTGTTATGACTAACCAGACTAGTGAGATTTTTGAAGGTGCACCATGTAAGTCTTGTTATTTAGGTTGGCCATGGTATTTTGATTGGAAGATTTTATAGGAAGGTCATAAGAGCATGTATTATTATTTAAAAAGTAAGGTGCAAACAAGTTGCATCAACAAAAGAGATTAGATTACTAAGTCCCACACAAAAATGTTCAAGTACCCTCCAAACGAAAAGAACATTGAGAGGAAGCCTACCATTTTTAAGAGAAAACCTGTTTCATCATAGCCTGTCCAAATCACTTATGGACCTATTGTCAATGTTTACAAGAAGTTCTTAAGGCATTTTTGAGACCAAGGAAGGTCAACCATCGCTTGACGAATCTTCAGACTTAAAGCTACAAGAGTATTTCTAAGATCGATCTCAGGAGTGGATATTATCTCATAGAAAAAAAATTTCAGAGGATAAATGGAATGTCATTTTTGATATCTTTGTTTATAATTCTTGCTCTATACTTCACATAGATCATTTGTTGAGTGTTTAAACTTTGAGAGTATCCTCCTGCAAATCAATCTCCCAAAGTGTATTCTCTTTACCGACAGTTTAATTTCCCTTGTTGATTTACATTTGGTTGAAGGTATCATGGTTGATCCGACTAAGGTGGAAGCCATCTAATACTGACCTAATCTTGCTATTGTCACAAGACTAGAGGGTTTCATGGTCTTCGACTATGTCATTTTGTATTTATTTGCGGTTCCTTTTTCTTTTGGCTTCATTGCTCCTGAACTTAGTTGGCGGAAAAGGGTAGCGCTAATGACACCTAAAGCGGACAGAAGCTTGTAATTTATGAAAGCCGCAATTAATTCTTTAGTGTTGGCACTAGGGAATTATGATAGGACATGTTGATTATGATGCCTCTGATGTAGGCTGCTCTGTGATACCTTTACAAGTGAATACTTGCTGTATTGTCACATTTTCTATAAAAGCTAAATTATGTGCACTCACAAAATTGAACTTGTGGTCGAGAAATTTACTCACTTATACAGGCTTTAAGTAGGCATAACTTTGACATTGAAGCTCTGTTATTTGAACTAACAAAAAAATCTTAGTAAATGCCATGCTTAGTGGCCTTCAATTCAGAGGAGTACACTATCCACCTGCGTTTAACAATACGATTGCCCTACATACCTAGACTTTTTTAGATACAAAGTCTTTCCAGGTTGAGGTTACTAGTCAGATAGGGATTCATATAATGAAACCAACACATCAATCTAATTTTGAGTGTTGTCAGCTCTATGGAGGTAGATATTACAGCAAATTTTCTTGTTCATGATGATGATTTGTTTAGAAGAACTTGTTGCTGTATAGCTGTTGAGTCCCTTAGGGAGAATATAGTACACTATTCGCATAGTGCAATGGTGTATCTCACATAGTCACATACATCGACACATCCTATCATATTGGTAGTATGAGGTGTACCACATGAATGTACCACCAGAAGATAGTATATTTATCAGCCCACTGCTGAGGCTCTTGTCCACTTTATTTTCTGCACTAAATAGTGACAGCACATTGCAGCATACTGAGGCCACATCTGTGATCCTTCAGTTGATACAGTTTCTTCTTCTTCTTCTTCTTCTTTTTATAATGGACAGAAGGTTTGTGGAATGTGGGAATGCATGCTCCATGGACTTCACCTGACATCTTGCAAGCATCTGGAGTACTGGAACCGTGACGATATCAGTGATTGGAAGAATGCCTAGTCCATTTGAAACGCTGTAATGAAATGAAATAAATTCATAAGAGATAGAAGAAGAACTTCTATTAACAGCAAGAGAAAGTGGTAGCTAATTCACTTCTTATAATGGGCTTGTAGTTTCAGTTCTGGGTCTGGGCAAGCCCTGTAGGATAGAAGAGACAAATTTTAAAATGAGAGAGGCTTTGGATTTCTGAACTCATACGTGGTCTATCAGCAAATGTGCAAGTCAACATACAGATTGGTCAAAATTGAGGCAATGTATTATATTTGTGGATCAATTACCTGAAATCTTTCAAGTTTCCTTGTTGACGGGCAATAGTTGAGGAGCAAGATAAAGTATGACTGTAACTAGACCTTGTTAAGCCACAGTTCTTGGTAACTTCTATAAATTCAGTGAAAAATTATGATGCATTGCATATTTGCTTACTGGCCGTTGAAATCCTTGAATTTAAGTCAAATAAGCTTCTCTCACCTTGTAATATGCGTTTTGTCTAGTTTATCCTGTTCTGTCATATTTTTTTTGTTAATTGTACATTGATGCTCATTACCCATTAGTAGGAGCAAATTAATTAACGTAAGAAAAACTTAGTGATGTTGGATTACAGGTCATATTCAAATATTTTCGTAACCTGTTATCAGAATTTCATTTTTCCCATAGTCTCTTTCATTAGTTTGTGTGGGTAGTTAGGATGTAATGATAATAATTTTTATATGGCTGGTTCAGGTGGCTCTGAAGACTCTGATAGTAATCCATAGGCTTCTAAGGGAGGGTGATCCTACATTTCGTGAAGAGCTACTTAACTTCTCACAAAGGGCACGCATTCTTCAACTATCAAACTTCAAGGATGACTCGAGCCCCATCGGTTGTTCATTTCACCTGAATTTAATAAAGAAAAACTTCTGTAGTGGATCTTAGTTCTTGTTTAACTCATAGATATCTTACTTTTCGGTACTAATTACTTTGCAGCTTGGGACTGTTCTGCATGGGTTCGCACTTATGCTCTCTTCTTGGAGGAAAGACTGGAATGCTTCAGGATCCTCAAATATGACGTTGAAGCTGAGCGTTTATCAAGACCTGGTCAGGGGTCTGAAAAGGTGTAAACATTAAATGCGGCACCTTTTATAACATCTATGTTTCTGCTTTTACTGATTGTGATTTATGCTTTTTTGGCAGGGCCATAGTAGAACAAGAGAGTTGGACGCTGAGGAATTGTTGGAGCAGTTGCCTGCTCTGCAGCAGTTGTTATATCGACTTATCGGTTGTCGGGTACCTATCTGTGACACATCTTTTTTCTTGAATTGATATATTAAATGTTTAGGGACTCGTAGTATTATAAATGAATGTGCCCTCATTTGCAAGATTTTACATATAATAAATATTTTGGTATTTCATTCTTGATGCAGCCAGAAGGAGCTGCTATAAGCAATTATGTCGTACAATATGCCCTCGCACTGGTAAGCCTACTTTTTATGGATGATCTCGTTCTTTTATCGATTGATACTGATGTTGAAATGTAGTTTTCTCTGCTGTACTACTTTTTTTGGCCTTCTTCTGTGATGGTCTTGAAGTTTGCACTAATGAATTTTACAAAAATCGAGTCCACTGCATTAGCTCTAGAAATGATTGTGAGATCATTTTCAGACCGCTTAAGAAAAATTGCTTGATTAAATCCGTTCAGTAATTAGTACATTTTTGGGGTTTGATATCTAATCCTTTTCCAGGTTGACCCCTGGCTGTTGCAAGTCATATATACTAACTTCTATGGAGAGAATTTTCTTTCATTGAAAATAAACTTGCAATTTTGTGAGCCAAAATTTTTGTAGGGTAGCAATGGGCCTGGTCCAGTTGTTTTCATATAGGGTAATGCTAGAGTAATAAAATTCTCTCACATCACAGCTAGAGAATCAAACAAACTCAGGATTCTCTTCCTAAACTTGATAATATTGTGATATTTGGTTGATGAGGAGCGTGGAATGATGCCTACAGCCTCATACTTTATGCTTTCTCTGAATTTTTTTTCCAGGTATGAAAAATCTTGTCTTAGGTGAATGCATTATTCTTAGGTCAACGGATTATCCCAAAAAATCATGATTATGAAGACATTGAATTGAACTAAATCAAGCTCTATGTTGCAATTCAAGAGAGAAAATCCCTGTGCCATACAAGTTATCACTAGATAACTATTCTCCACATGCACAATGCAGTTAGTTTCAGCAAAATTTTACTTGTCTTTATTTTATGTTGTCCTTTGATATCTGCTGAAATGTAATGACTTTCAACTCTGGCCAAAGTTTTCTATATTATGATCCATCTCGAGTAAGAAATTATGTAGTTGGATTTCTGAATTTCAGTCATTTAACTTTCATGTGCAGCCAACTTAAGTAAGCTTTTACCACAACTGACCATGCCAAGGTGGGTGGGTTATATCTTGCTACTTGGTAGATGTAGGACTAAAACACATGGCTCTGAATCTCTGATAATATGATCAGCAGATTATTGTTACTTCTGCTGGTTGAATCATGGCTTTATGCTAAGGTTGATTATTTTAAGAATCCTAGAGTTGGGGTATAGCTGGAGTCTTTTGTTGGTTTTGTTGTTATTGCTGTAGCAATGCTTGCTCCTTAGATCTTACTTGGCCGAACAGAGGTGATTAAAGCTGAAAGCACATACCTTATGGTTTCTTTCTTGGTTGCTTTGGTATTATAATGTGTCAATGGAGTGATCTATATAGTGGGGGTGAAGACGTTTTGTTTAAGTCGAGTGGCTACAAGAGATTGACCACTTGTTTTTGCATTTTAATTTGCCCACCCCCACCGTTTTAGACCAGCTTAAATATCTTGGATCCTATTAAAACCTTTCCTCTCTAGATTACATGTATTGCGTCACCCTTGAAGGCAACCAGTAGAATAATTGCACCATTAAAACTAATGCAATGCAATAATATCTTCTTTTTTTTTCATTCTTATTTGTGCTTTGTTTTTGTGCTTGCACTCACTAATGCGTATCCATATCTCCCATTTATGAATTTGTTCAATTCAATTAGATACTTAGTTCAACTCAAGTTGCTGTCCCATACTGAGTTGAGTTGGTTACATGAGTCCTCATCATTAAGCAATAAAAGAAAATTGAAAAAGTGGGGGGTCCAAATATGTTCTAAAAATTTCATAAATAATAGAACGTGACCGTGGATGGGTATCATGAGCTCATCAAAATTCAAAACAAGAATTTAATACACTAGAGCAAACTCCTGATAAAACCTGTTCTAAATTGGAGTTTTACTTACCCCCTTTGTTCTTTTTAACAAATGCTTTGCATTGAGGAAGTGAAAGTGCTAGGACATAATATTGTCATGGTTTTTTTTTTCGCTCTTTAATAAATGAAAATTTCCTTTCTATTTGTGATTTTTACATGTTTTCTGTCCTCACTTGTTGATGTTGTGCATTATGAGATATAATTCTTGTTTAGTTTCAGTTTCATATTTGGGCGTCATGTGTTATGCAATGTTTTTTTTTTTCCTGATATATAAGATATTGTAGGAATGGTAGAGGGAAAAATGAAAGAAAATTTACTGTGTTTCGTAATGCAGGTTCTGAAAGAGAGCTTTAAGATATATTGTGCTATTAATGATGGAATCATCAACCTTGTGGATAAGGTAGATAACTTGTGCGGTTATTCGATCGCCAATATTTTCTGTTACTAAGTTCTCTGTCCATATTTTCTCCACAAGTATTTATGTCCGTCTTTTTTCATCTGCTTCTTATTATAGTTCTTTGAGATGCCAAGACACGAAGCAATCAAAGCTTGTGAAATATATAGGAGGGCTGGTCAACAGGTAATAATAAAGTAATGCTGGAGTTTCACATTTTAATTGTTCTCAGAATTTGATAGAGGAAGATGAAACATTGGGATATCAGGACTCAAAGCAACTTATTTCACAATTTACAGGCTGGAAGTCTTTCTGATTTCTATGAAATTTGTCGGGGATTAGAATTGGCGAGGAATTTTCAGTTTCCAAACTTGAGAGAGGTAGCAACAGCACAAATCATGGATTTGGGGGTTTCACATAATACATTTGTCCAATTTTGTGAACGAACTTATCTTTTATTTCTTGTTCTTTCCAGCCTCCACAATCATTTATTGCAACCATGGAAGAGTATATAAGGGAGGCCCCACGAATGGTTCCAGTTTCCAGAGAACCATTGGTTAGTAGTAACTCAATTTAATTGCCTTTTATTTAATATTTGACTTAGATGCACTAGCTATATGTAGTAGTAACTTTTCTGCATAGTTGCATGGAAGAAAATTGTATCTGTTGTCTTTTGTTATGCTTATATTTTGTTGTACTGTGCCACCTCTAAATGCTTATAGCTTTTCTTCATGCTTAGATTTCCTTTAGTTTTGGTATCTCCAGAAAACTAGTGCAACCTTGAGGTATAATTACTTGGTTGAACTTGTCACTTGTTTTCTTGGATCGAAATTTGAATTGTTGACTGCATGTTTCTGTGGGGTCAGAGTTAGCGGCAACTAACTGCAATGTAAGCAACTATCACAATTCGCACATAGTGATCTGGTTCTTCCATTCAATCTCATCAATGAATACACTGAAAAGAGTAAGCTTGCGGCATACCAGGGTTAAGGATCCGATTGTTGCAATTGAAACGTTGAGTACTATAGTTGTATCTTTTAGAATGGTTGGGGACCCCTGATGGCTGATGCAATTCACCTTGGACAATTCACTGATACAGTCTCTGTTCTTTCTTATTTGGTGAGAAAGAAATATGAGAGGTTGAACTTTGCATATGTGAGCCTTTGATGGTTTTTGTGAAATTCCATTCGTAACATGCTTGTGCTGAAACATCACTAGCATGGTCTGACTCACCTTGAGAGTGTAGCACCGAAGAAAACTAGTGGGCCTCGAGTTATGCTCTAGTGCAAATGGTAGCTGGATTTGAAAGGATTGTTGGCTGGGAGAATGTAGAGAACCTCTTATCCACTGTATCTCTTACCTTTCTCTCTAAACCTCATTTTTGCTTTCCCATTTTCTCTCTCTTCCTGTTGTCACTCCTGCTGTAAAGTATGGGTCTTAATCTCCTAGAAAGAAATTTCCTTATTAGTCAGTTCTTCATATCTTAGTTCTACTTAATGCTAGAATTTTTACTATGGAGTGATGTGTGGTGGAATTAGTTGGTAAACTGTTTTGTAGGGGTTCATTTTAAACTTCAACAAATCAAATTAATGCCTTGATTCTGCTGTTGTTAGTCTCCAAGTTAGACTTAATCTTAAATTTATGTTCGTCGTTCTCATTCAGTCCAGGCACATCAGTAGTCCTATGTGGCAATCTTGTCTAGTATTTTTTTTTTTGTTTGAAATATTATATTTTCTTGCTTTAATGGATTTTACACTTTTTAAAATCTGTTTTCTATTTTTGCTATAATGGACTTAGTGTGATTTTCCTTTTTGAGCTTTTGTACATATCATAGATGCTTCACATATTTTATTCTTTTGCCGTGAGGATTACTGTACTTCTGTGATATATGTTTTGCTTTTTGTGTTTTTGTTTGTGTATATAATATTGTTATCTCTATGCTTTCTTGATTTGTTTTGTGGTCTCTCCGTTTTATTGTTCTTCTCTACTTTAACTCAATGAGTAATACAGTACACACAGTTTAACTTTCCTATATATATCATCAAAATTTATATATATCTATTTGATAATAGACTATGTATTGTTCCATATCGGGCAAGGAAGACATGGAAAATTCAGAAGAAATTCAGTAAGCTCTGTGTAGCACAGAACTTTGAAAGTAGCAACTTTAGAAGAAATTTCTATAATAGTCACTTTTTTCTTCTATGCCATGTGTGTGAGCAAGACAAACGAGGTTGAAGTGAAATAATGAATTCATGTTTAGTGAGGAAGGAGGTTTGTGTGTCTACTGAAGCAAGTGCCCGCATAGTTGGTATAGAACTTTGTGCTGATCATTATTTGTCTAGTCACAGGTAGATAATGTTTTTCGCAATCTACTTTAAAGATTAGAAACAACTTTTAAGTTATATCTTGCTCTACTACTCTTCAACCCAGATTAGATACTAAAAATTTAATTTGAAATCAGGAATTTCCTGAGAGGCTTCTTCTGACATACAAACCTGAAGCAGTACCTGAACCTATCGAGGATGAGAAACCGCCCATTGAGGAACCCAACCCAATGCTGTCGAATGGTGAAATTACGCCTGTTGCTTCAGTTATGTCGCCTCCTCCCAAGGCAGAAACGGCAGAAATTGGTGACCTACTTGTAAGTAAGAATAGCATATTTTTTCACTCGTCGATTACTTTTCGGAACTTAGTTCTTCTTTTCTATCTGTTCCCTTCTCTTCACTCTGTAGGGATTAAATGATACAAATCCTGATGCATCTGCCATAGAGGAGAGTAATGCCTTGGCTCTGGCCATAGTGCCGACTGGTAATTCTTGGATCTTTCTTTGTGGCTCGTCCTGGTATAATTTTTTATAATAATTATTTAGGGTCATCTTAATATATCACTGGAAAATCATATTGTTACATATACTCCTGAAAAATCTAACTTTTCATGTGTAGCCCTGAAAAGTGCAATTTATTATAATTTATTACAAAAAAAATACTTTCAGTTGGGGAGTAATTAAATTTGTTGGGTAGTTGATTTTATGTGAAATGTCTTTTAAAGAGAGGGATTTGTGTAAGTGCAAGGGAATATCGGTATGAAGGTATATAATTTATACATACATCCATATGTAAATAAATAAGATTGCTGGGCATATGTATGTGAATACTTGTAACTTTACTGATTGCGGGTTCCCATTGACAGATGGTGCTGCTTCTACAACTGGTTCCGGTTTTCAAGATAAAGGATTTGATCCGACAGGATGGGAACTTGCCCTTGTTACTACTCCCAGTAACTCTGGCCCTTCTGCCGTGGAAAGCCAGTTGGTTGGTTCTTCTTCCCTCTCTTCTGGAATTGACTTTCTAGTTCTCGGGTAGTATTGCTGCTTACTGACTTGCAGGGCACTTGTTGTGGATGAAATACTCTATAATTCTTATTTCTAAGAGATGCAGAAATTTCTTTATACATGTTATATTTTCTGTTTGATGAATCTTCTGCTTAAAATTGCCCGTATTTTTAAGGAGAAAATACATATTAATTCACCAGGTAGCCAGTTACAGGCTAGTGAAGGAAGGTGCGTAAGATTAGTTGAAACTAGATGTTTATTTATAGGAATCAAAGATCCATGCTATTGCTGGAGTTGAAACTGAAAAGGCATGTGAAAATCAGAAAACGCTAAATTGGTGGTTGTGTGGGGTCCCAAAGTGGAGGTTGGTGACAGTTATCTAAGCTGTGGCTTAGGGGTCTTTTGTTGCATGTAATGACTGTTGAAAGGAAAAGGATATATTTCCATGTGAAAGAAATTTATGATTAGTGTTCGGTTTCGCGTATATGAAAGTAGTTTATGAGACGTGTGTTTGGTTTGAAGGAAAATAGAATAAAGGATGACCAAGGGAGTGACGTATTTTCGCTTGTCGGTTAGCTTTTCCACTGAAATATCCAGAAAATGAAAATGAATGATTTCCCTAAAATATGTGAGACATTTTTTGCAACTGAAGAGTAATTTACATTGAATCGAACACGTCTTTTCTGTCCGAAAAATGTTTTCGGGCCTATTTAACCCCCTTAATGATTGCAGTGATAACTAATGGAAATTATATGTTGTCTAATTAGAGGCAGCATGCTTGTAACTGGGTGATTTTTATCAACTCAGTAGGTTTGAGCCTTTTAGACGCTGTAGAGATCTCGCTTTGAATTCCTTATAAAGATCTATGTTTCTTGCAACTTAGAGGAACATTTCCTGCTATGCAATGGTTATACATATTGCAAATTTAGAAGATATTACAGTATTGAGTTTTCGTACTCGAGATTTAAAGAAAAGTGGGTTTTCTTTTCTTTCCAGTCATGTTATCACCCTTTCTTTTTAATATTTAACCGGCCATTTTTGCTTGTTTGTTTACCCAGGCTGGTGGATTCGATAAGTTGACACTACATAGTCTCTACGACGAGGCAGCATATAGGCAGCAGCAGCAGCAACAACAATACTACGGACCGTCGGCTCCGAACCCTTTCTTAGCGGCGGACCCCTTTGCAGTATCGACCCAAGTGGCACCGCCCCCCTCAGTCCAAATGGCGGCCATGGCTCAGCAGCAGCAGATGATGATGATGCAATCCAACCCCTTTGCGCCGCAGCCCATGATGCCGATGCCCATGCCCATGGGAGGAGCCCCTGCCGCCGCACCCAATAATCCCTTCCTCGATACCGGATTCGGGACTTTCCCCGCGAATAATAATCTGCCGCAGCACCAGAACACTCCTTTCGGAAGCACCCAATTATTGTAGGTTAGATTTTTTAAAAAAAAAAGAAAAAAAGAAGTTGATAAAGTTGATGTATTTCACCATATATTACGATTTTTTGTGTGCTCGATCGATACCATGTGAATGTCCTTGTCTCTATTGGGTTCTGCTACATCATGTGTACTAGTAGTTGTTGTTCTTCTCTTCAGAGCGTGATCGTGATCGTGATGTGTGAACTGTTTTGTATTTGGCCCTTGCAGATTCTTGGGTTGTAAAGAGATGAGTAGTAATTAATGAAAACATCAGGTATATGTTGGTAATAATGGCACAGTTCGAAGTTATTCGGCGGTTCGACTATCTCTCGTTTACGATGATATGAACAGCCGGTGTTCTTTGCTGTACATTCTTCTTCCCTTTTTTTTATAAAAAAAACACTTATTGAAATTTGGGCAAGTAAATATTTAATGTGTGACGAGTTTCGATGCTTGGAATTTTATGATCGAATGCTCGTATTGGTTTCTTTGCCACTTAGAAGGGAAAGTTCCTCTCTCGTAGTCGCTTAAATCTTGCAATTTTTTGGATTTGTATGTTTGTAATGTCTAATATCTTTTGCTGTTTGTGTGAATTGGCCCTCTAAAATTTGTGACCTGATCTTCAGTGTAGGTAATCTACTTATTGGTTTGTGGCGTGTGTTTGTGTGTTGCATTTTCGGTCCTTAAAAAGCTTGATTTGTCGCTTTAAGGAGGCTTGAACTTTCGAAATGATTTAGGCTTAGTTTGGTATTGAGTTATCTAATGTTATTAGATAAGATAAAATAGAGTTGAGAAAAAATATATAGGAATATCTTCTGCGTTCTCGGTGGGACATGAGAAAATATATAAATAGCTCGTAACGCGCTTTCTCATCGCATGTAACGCATGATAAGCGCAATCTCGAACAAAACCTTTTGTTTTGTTTGGTTAGGTTTGATTTTCGATTTAGAACGAAACTGTGAACATCCCTAATGCCACATTGGGCGGGATCAAGCAACAAAAACCAAATCTATTGCAAACTTATATAGCACACCATTACCACATACTTGGTGTACAACCATTTCACTAAAAAGTCATTTTAGGAGAAAATCTTTCAATATGAAAGTTAATTCGTGCAATGGTTGTTGCCTCACATGTTGTCTTTAAGGCTAAGAGTTGTCTCTAATCATGTACTGATACTCAACCATCTGTACCGGTACTCCATCTGAAGTTATGAAGAAGTTGAAAATTTCCTGGCTGAACTCTCTATCAAGTACAGGTATCTCAAACTTCAGTACTTGTATGTGTATAAAACCTGCCTCTTTGCAAATTTTGACTCAAAAAAAATCTATTTTCGTCTTGTTTTTGTTCTAAACTCAATTAAGCACATCTCGAACTTTACTGAAACCTCATAAATAGTAACAGATACTAGTTTATATCGGAACCTCGCTAATTTGCAAAGTTTAGTATACTATGGATTGGGTGGATGGCGCGTGTTGGATTCGGCCTTGGCTAGGGATGGCAATTTCTTCTGTAGACTTACGGATGTCAATGGGTCGGGTTTGAGCTGGGTTTTCAAAAATCCGAACCCGAATTCGAAAACCAATTAAAATCTGAACCGAGACCTGAACCTGGCGGGTTTTAAAAATCTATGCCCATATCCGTCTCCGGCCAAAAATCCGAAATCCGAATCTGGACCCGAATCTGGCGGATTTGATGAAAATCTAATAGATAAAAATTATTACATATTTTATATATTATATAAACAAATAAAAATTATATATATAAACTTTAAAATTTGACACGTGGTTGGGGGAGGGAGTCCAAGAATGGAAGATTTTTTTTCTTATCTTAGAGCGAATTGTTATTTTACTCAACTTTTTAGAGTAAAGTTTAACTACATTCTAAAACATAGGTATTTTTTTGTGTCATTCAAACACTTCAGGATAACCGACCGTCCCTAGCTTAAGTGGCAAAAGGCTTGGTGGTTGGTACTTGAGGTCCCAAGTTCGAAATCTAATTGATTCACATTTCCAGCTAAATTTATTTCTAAATTTCTAAATAAAATAAACGAAGCGGATAGCATGCTACCTATCTCTCTCTCTCTCAAAAAAAAAAAAAAACACTTCAGGATAATTTTTTCCAGATATAGCATAGTTTGATGGGTATTCAAACGGGCCGTGGCCTATTTTGAAATACGACGAAGAGAAATAATTATTTTAGATTCTTGTTCAAATTTCGGATATTTGGTCTAGTTCTGATATAAATATAGATTTTGAACTCAAAATCCATCTTATTCGAGCTCAGGTTTGGAATTCCGGATTCGGATTTTGAAAATTCACTTCTCGGAATTAGACCAAATTCCCTCCAGCTGACATCCCTCTTGGAATTTTTTTTTATTACAGACTTAGGAAATACTATAATTATAAAAATTGTTCTTTAAAAAATTTATTTACAAAATTAGGTCTAACGGTGAATAAATTACCACTTTATAAATACAGTAAATTATTCACCCCTTTCTTCATATGATTAAGTGTTTAATACCATACATCTTTTGTTTTCTAGATATAAAAAATATATAAATTAGGATGAAAGCGGTGAATCTTTTACCATTTTTAAAAAGTAGTAAACGATTCACAGATTTTATCATTCTATTTTTATAAATAAAAATTTCGAAAAGTAGAGCTACTATATTATAGGAAGTATAGAGGACCGGGTACTTGACCTTTTTATTCTTAGATCAACCTCTTTGATTATTTTTAATTTTTGGATTAATATTATTATCCTATAGGGCCCACTAAATCCTAATGGGGACCGCATTCATCCTAACCATACAATCCTTGATTTAAGAGTTGAAAAGTTGAAAATGTCGAATTCTCTATACTTTCGATAGTATAATAGCTCTAAACAATTTTGAATACTCATTTTATATTTAAAAATTTTGGGTAAAATTTAAATACCACCCATGTATTTTTGCACTTTCTCACTTTATTATTTTGTTGTTTAAAGTATATCAAAGTTTAGTGTCACGTGGTTTTATTTTTTCTTTTTTGTCACCATCTCCATTAATTTTTTATTAAATCACATAAAAAAAGCTAAATTATAAAAAACCTCCTTATCAAAACCCAATTTTTCACTTTCTCCCTGTTATTTAAAAACCTACTTTTTACCTCATTGTAAAATAAAAAATGTTCACAGGGATGCCCCTCAACATGTTTACAGGAGAAAAAGCTGAGGACATTTTTGGCATAAAAAAATATTTAATAATATTTTATAAACGAATATTAACAGCAAGAGGTAGAAGTGAATATTTTTTATTTTATAAAAGAGCAAAGTGTAGGTTTTTAAATGACGGAGAGAAAAGTGAAAAATCGAATTTTGACACCGAACGCCCCTAGAGCAAGTGGCAAAGGGTTTGGTGGTTGGTACCCGAGACCTGAGTTCGAATTTTAATTGATTCACATTTTCAGCTAAGTTTATTTTTTAACGAAATAAAACGAAGAGGGTAGCGTGCTACGTCTCTCAAAAAAAAAAAAAATCGAATTTTGACGGTGGGTTTTCTGTAATTTATTAAAAAAAAAAAACATTTCAAATATCACACTTTAGTACTTATTAGGAATTTTTTTTATAAATAGTCTTATTAATTTTTATAATTATAAAAATAATCTTTTAAAAAAAATAATTATAAAAATATGCCTCTAAATGCGGTGAATGATTCACCGCATTCATAACTACTTATAAATAGTAGAAAAAATAAATGCGGTGAACCATTCACCACTTTTATTAATATAAAAATATAAAAATAAATAAGAAAAACAAAGAAAGCGGTGAATGATTCACGCTTTTAAACGATAAATGATTAACGCTTATGGGGGTATTATTTATAAATATAAATTTAATAGGTCTATTTTTAAAATAAAAGTTTTGGAGGAGTCTATTACAATAAAAAACCGACTTATTAGACTCTGACGAGACTCAAAGACTGTGAGAGAGCGAGAGAGAGAGAGAGTGCGGGGATGTCGCGGGAGAGCGTGGTAGTGGTGCTGGACAACGGGGGGGCTGGTGAAGGCCGGGTTCGGGGGGAGAGGGATCCGGCGGCGGTGGTGCCCAACTGCCTGGGCCGGAGCTCCTCTGCTTCGTCGTCGGCGTCGGCGTCCGCGTCGTCGGCTTCGTCGTCCAAGCGGCCGTGGCTGGCGGCGGACCAGCTGCTGGCGGCCGACGCGGACGCGGCGGGCGTGTCCCTGCGTCGGCCGGCGGACCGCGGCTACCTCATCAGCCCGGAGGCGGAGCGCGACGTCTGGGACCGCGTGCTGCGCGGCCTCCTCCGCGCCGACCCCTCCCGGTCGTCCCTCCTGCTGGTCGAGCCCCTCTTCAACCCCCCCGCCCTGCAGCGCGCCGCCGACGAGCTCGTCTTCGAGGACTTCGGCTTCCGCTCCCTCTGCGTCGCCGACCCGCCCTCGCTCGTCCACCTCTACGAGGCCAGCCGCGGCGCCGGCGGCGGTGCCGGCGCGGCGCAGTGCAGCCTGGTGGTGGACTGCGGGTTCTCGTTCACGCACGCGGCGCCCGTGCTGCACAACCTCACGCTCAACTACGCCGTGCGCCGCATGGACCTCGGCGGCAAGGCGCTCACCAACTTCCTCAAGGAGCTCGTCTCCTACCGCTACCTCAACGTCATGGACGAGACCCTCCTCATCGACCACGCCAAGGAGTCCCTCTGCTTCGTCTCCCTCGACGTCCCCCGCGACCTCTCCCTCGCCAGGTCCTCCTCCTCCTCCTTCCCGCCCATTCTACAACCACTCTAACCCTCTTAATCTTTTCGATCTAGCCACCGCCGCCAAAATGCTATATATAATGCTATATCCCGATTAAGAAACTCACGACCATCATAGCATCATCAATCGGGCGATGTGATGTGAGACTCTGTCTCGTTAGCCTTAGCCGACCTTACGAGGAGCTGCCGCGCTCCACCCACAACGGTCGTCGGTTGTTTAATGCTGGCTCAGTCGAGATTCATCTCACACTTTCGGCTCGTGATCGACTATGATGCCAACTGCGGCATCCTGCTTTCCACGAGATTGCCGTTTGAGTCTATTCACCATTCAAAATGCTATAGTCGGGTTAAGAGCTTTAGCACTAGCCCTATTATGTCTTATATATTAGAATATTCCAAATCCAGGAGCACATGCCTCAAAAGTTTGGTTTTTTCATTAGCTGCCGCTTTGTAAGAAAGTCCCGAATTCAGAGAATCCAATTGTTTTCTCATTCTTTATCTTTGAGCGTACTCCGTGTTATCCAAGAAAACGGCTTGAGGGATTTCTTCAAACACGTCATTTTATACCAAGGATTTGAGTGCTCACTGGCACGGCCCGTATTCACAGTGCCGTATCTCGCCAATAAAATATCGGCACGATGCACCCTGTGTCGATGTCACGGCTTAAAACCATATTTTCTTTAAATTAGTAAGTAGTTTCCTCAATAATGTTAAGAAAATTTGACAAAGATACATAATAAACAATTAAACTGTTTTATTGCTAAAAAATAAATATTTAATGCCATTATGTGTCGGGGCACATTTATTTTTTATGATCGGCATGGTCCGTGCCAAGGCATCTGAATCCTTGTTTTATTCTTAGCTCACTCGTACTGGAGTCGAAATGTGACATCAGAAAAGTAAAAAAAAAAAAAAAACTTTTCTGTACCAGGCATATGGTTTTGACAAAGATGCTGATTGTCAAATTTGTGCTCTAATTGTCCTTTATATTTCTGAAAGGAAGCTGATGTATGCGTAGTTTCTTTTTGGAAGATTTAACCGGAAAGCTTGCCTTTTCTGCAAGCCTCTGACGGTATCTTATACTGGATATTTTATAGGAGATCTGGGAAAGACAACCCCTTCAGGTGTACCTATGTGCTGCCTGACGGCATCACTCATACAAAAGGATTTGTAAAGGACTGGGATGAAGCACGGAGGTATCTCTCTCTGGCGGATGGAGGCCTGACTGCGAATTCGGTTTTGAATAAGGTAGTTGATTCTTGCGGTGATGCAGACAACGATGAGGATCATCGGCCGAAAGTCGACTTGACTAAAAATGTAACATTTTTCTCCCCATTTCTTGTCTACAAGGATTTCATATAGTTTTTCCATCTTAGAAGCCCTTCTTTATGCAGGAATTTCAATTGACAAACGAGCGGTTCCTTGTGCCTGAGATGCTTTTTCATCCAGCTGATCTGGGTTTGTATTTCATCAAATTGTGGAACTGTTCTTATTTACATCTAAAAATAAACCTGGCACATTTTGATAATCTCACTTAACTAGGGAGGACTGAGAAGTTAGATAAAAGAGTACGATGGATAGAAGAGTTGCTGTCCTGCAATAATTAGAGTTGATACATTGTTCTCAAACTTTGATTGCCAATGTTCCTTAAAGGGTAAATTGCGCGTATGGTCCTCGAACTATGAGGCGGGTGACACTTTAGTTCTCAAACTTTAATTTGTTTGTAATTTTTGGCTCGAGCTTTTAGAATTGTTGTAATCAAGTTCCACAACCCAATTTAGTTGGCTAAATATTGATGCATTGCTGATGTAAAAGTGATATAGTATCTTAATTATTGGCGCATCGTTAATCGCATTCACAATATTGCTACATCATTGCTACGTTAGCGATACATAAATATTCGGTCAATTAAATTGGACTGCAAAGCTCGAGCCAGAAATTGTAACTAATTAAAGTTTGAGGACCCAAGTGTTACCCACCTCATAGTTTACTTCCTTAAATTTTGAGGGTCCAGATAAACTGACTTCTCCATTTACAGGATGTTACTGCTTATTTTTCCCTCTTCTCTCACACTTTCAACCCTCCACAATGAGAGATATGATATGGATTTGAGAAACCTCTGGCATCCTAATGGCTGCCAACAGTAAAGTTCCTTCAAACTCTAACTGATAACTGCTTGGGATTGAACATTTGAGTTGCAGTTTTTTTGACTACGATGTCAGGTTGAATGCTAATGAAAATATACAGATGTAGTGCCTGTATGTCCATTGCTAAATAAATTATTGTGAAATCAGTAAAATGTTTAACACATCTAAATCGAATGTTTCATTTCTGGTTATTGGATGGGAGAGATATGGCAATCTTATGCAGCTCTGTTTCTGTTCGTTTCTACCATTGCCGTCCTTCGAGATAATCTAATAAGAGTAGTTTACCTTTGTGTTGGCTGCTTGTCCAGATACTATATATTTCTTTGTTATATACTTTTGGTTGCCTGCTGCACTACAAATGCTGCATTATGTGTTAGCTAAAATTTCGAGTCGATTATCTTAAGTGCAACAGTTTTTAGAGCCATTTCAATTAGTTTTAGGAATCTTACAGGTATGAATCAAGCTGGACTGGCTGAATGTATTGTTCGGGCTGTCAATGCATGCCACCCATATCTTCATCCTGTACTTTTTGAGAGGTATCTTCATTTCTTCACTACAATTATCTGCAAAAGCTTTGGTGCCTCTCTATTGGTTGAAAAGCATTTGATCAGTTTTATTATTGTTGATTTCATGTCATAATGTGTAATATGGTTTTGAATACTTGCAGCATTATACTGACCGGCGGAAGTACTTTGTTCCCTCGATTTGCAGAAAGACTGTAAGCTTCATTAGTGCATCATATCTGTTTGACATCGAGTAGAAAGCAATCCTTTTATGTTTATCCTTCTGCATGCAGAGAAAGAGAGCTTCGACCTCTCGTGCCTGATAACTATAAAGTGAAGATAACTACTCAAGAGAAGTATTGAGCTACTTTCATTCTGAGCCGAACTTAATTTTATCCTCTTCTTTTGTTGACGCTCATGTTTAACTCTCATCCTCAGCCCCATTTTGGGAGTTTGGAGAGGCGGATCACTGTTAGCATCTAGCCCTGATTTTGAATCGATGTGTGTCACCAAGTCGGAGTATGAGGAGATGGGATCTAGCCGATGTCGCCGGCGGTTTTTTCACTGAAGTTTCTTACTTGGGATATTATAGTTGTACATATCTCCCATGGCAAATGGAAAGCTGCAAGGTGACATGGCGGAAATCTATGCAGCAGGAAGAAGCACCAAGATTTCAGGTAAGTTAATTATACTAATTCTTTTGAGGCCTTATTTCATTGCTGGTTATTGGTTGTGTAGGGTGTACTGCTTGAGAAATAGTGAAGGTAAATTAATGTGGAGGTTGGTATTGGAAGTGTGAAATTTCTGAGACATCAATTGTCTCCTCAAGGGTCTTTTTGTAGCAATAGAAAAATAAGGACAATCAACCCGTGAAGAAAACCGTCATTTGCTCAAAAGTTCTCTCAGAATTTCTTCTACATCCTGTGAAAGCTTCTTTATTGTATATGACCTTTTATATCTGTTAAACTAATAATATATCATATAAATCATGAAACAGGGAGTAGCAAGGACTGGAAAAGGTTGGCCTTGTGCCTTCTCCAGCATGTAGGAATGCTGCAAAATGGATGTTATTTTGTGACTGTATTCATCTTGTGGCTCCTTGTTTGCCTTACACGTCAGCCATCATATGTTTTCATATTAAAAAGCCATTCTAGTAGTTGCCACTCATGGGACATCATTGCGGCGGTTGAACATTATAAATCAGTTTTAGTAATTCATATGAAACTGATTGAGGCCTGTATAGTCCTCTACTTGAGAGGCAGGAGCCTGTTGCGAGTGCCAAGTTGGTCTATTTTGAGTCAATTTCAGATGTCAGCTGGTAGAATCCCCTGTTTATCGGTAGTGATCTTCTTCCAAAGATGTCAGTTTTGAGTTGGATGTTCTTATCTATTTGAGCTGATATTCGTATGCATTTAATAGACTTTTTTGTATGCGAGGCTATCAATTTTTACTACCTTATTATAAATTGAAGAAAGGGCATCTCAAATTACTGGTCCTCGTTCAGGCAATGACATCTAAATTCTATATTTGTACTCTGTGACAGCTATGCTTTGAATCTGATGGAAGTAAGGCCTAGTTTAGTAATTTGGTGGCTAAAAGCACCATTTTTATACTATGAACGGTCCAAAAAAATTCAAAAGCGCTTATAATCTTCCTTCCTCCAATGTTTTAAAATTACGGTTGCAACCGATACTAGAGAAGGATGTGGTTAGATGCTTCTCCCGTGGCGAACCACATGCTTCTCCGGGTGGCAGTTGCAACCGCAATTTTATATTATAAAATAAGAGAAGATTGAAACTGCTTTTGGAGTTTGGATCTCTTTATAGTATAAAAGTAGTGCTTTTGGCTACCACATTACCAAACTAGGCCTCAGTGCTTCTCATGTTGCTAGGAACAGAGTTCATAAACAAGAATCATGGGCGAATAGCTTGTTTTGTCCCATTGTTAGGAGCAGCAAGATCTTGTAAGGATTACCTGCATTCTGCAATAGTTAGGCAAATTGATCGGCACATTAGATTAGTGCTGGATTTTCATGCGCACCCTTCCATTTGATGAAGGAAAAACACAAAATGTACGTAGTTCTGGACTATCGTTATAATAGAGCAAGTGTTTTGTTTTAAACTCGGGCGATCAAGTTATCGCATGAGCAGTTGCACTTGTATTCTTGGGGCATTTTTCCATTTGTCTGCAGTTCACAATACTCGGAAGTCGGAAGCTCTTGTTGCTCTTGGTGTTCGCCACACAAATTGTAAGAACCACCTCTCAACAAGTTTGACTCAATGCTTTATAATATCTTGGTTCTGTCCGTTAAAGTATTTGATAATATGTTTGCATGGTCTCTTAGTGATTGTTTAGGGTACATTGTACTTTTGATGATGGATAAAGTATTATAGTTTCACTGGGTAACTAACTTGTTACTAACCTATTGACCAAGTTACATATACAGGAACATTATCGCCTTTCATATGCCATTTTCCCCCTCATAGACACTTTTTTTAGTAACAGAATTTTACTGTCTGGCATAAATAATTGTAAGATTTGTTCGTGGTAACTACTCTTTCAACTGCTCTACTAATTATGAGGTAAATTAATTTCAGTTATTTGCTTCAAAAAAGTAATATTTCTATGATTTGATTATGTGTGTGTGAAAACATTACAGTGATGCATCTTTTCACCGTATATTACAATAGTGCTAAGAGGAGAAGTGATAGGTTTCTCTACTGAACTAAATCCTTGTTATAAGCTGGATCCTATGATCTCGATGCGATTTCACTTTCCTGTTTTTTAGAGTTTTGTTTAAGACCAATTTGAAGTTTTCTTAGGTAAGGGCTCCACGGCTCCTGCAAGCTGTTTTTGCATTATAGGGATATCTCTACCGGTACCACCTTTCTAAACTTGTCTTCAACGAAAAAAAACATGTTCCACGACGGGCGGTATCCTTTTCTTTTTTTATTTAGTTTGATCAACTTAATAATTCTTGATTTTGTTTTAGTGGAAGCTTACTGCTAATGTCGCTCTGATATTGCTCTTTTCTGAGTTTGTGAACAAATCCATGTTTTTCCGTATTACTCGAACTTTATCAAATAACTTGGGAACAGTGCCGACCGTGATAGGACTGTTCTATTGGTTTTTCATCAATTGCTTCCTCCAAGCAAGTTCCGGTTGCTTCAAGGAAACTGGCTTTAATTATTGTAGCATTGGTTAGTGCCGTTCGGCCTACAAGTGCTATAACATTGCTGTATGTTGGTTGGGTTGCTGAATCTCATTAGGATGCAGTCACAATTGCAGTTCCTGTTCCTTGATGTAGTCCCGGTAGGTTAAGGTAAAACCCAGAGGCCGCAGCATAGTTGATCGCAGTTCCAATCACAATGCATAGTTGTATCTCATTTCTGATTATTGAATTTGTCTATTGACCTAGGATTACTGCATTCTGATTTGGAGTATGATCAACTGGTTCATGCATGACGCATTTTCTTCGATGTTTCCTTTATTATCATTTCTCTTTTGTTGTATTTTCTTCTATTCTTAGCAATTTTTGGTGTTAAATGGTCTACAATGCTTCTTAGATAGATGGATGTATGGGTCAACGCATTATTATGCCACTTAACTTTCTTAAATTTAATTTTCTTTCTTCTGGAAGGGACTACTATGGAACCATCAATTTCATTGGTATTTCATCCAGAAATTTTTCTCCATGATTTGGCCTTTGATTCTCTCTTTTATAGTGATTTGATTTTTTTTTTTTTGCTTTTTGTTATTTAGCAATGTATGAAAGTGGAATTTGGGAAGGTACATATTTAATGTGTGATTTGTTTGTTTGCTTAGAAATTTTATGATCGAATGCTTGTATCGCTTTCTTTACCTCTTAAAAGGGGTAGTTTCACTCTCTTGGTCACTTCAATATTGTGATGTTTCAGATATGTATATTCATGGTGCATACTATCTTTTGCTGTTTCTCCGAGTTTGCCCTCCAAAATTTGTGCTTGATCTTTAGTGTACATGTCTGCATAATAGTATGTGATTGTGTATCAATAGGCAAATTACACAATTGGTCCCTAATCTATTGCTTCGGTGTAATTCCCCAAATACTAGTCAAAGTGTGAGAGCTAGCTGCTATGCAGGACAAGATGCAACATCAATGGGTTTGGTGGGCGTCATCTCTTGAACCCGTAAAAGTTACTTTTAAAATCTCACATCGTTTGATAATTTTGATGTATATTAGTGTCTGTTCTGGTTTTGACTCGACGAGGACATCATGGTCTAAATAGGGGGAGTTTGTAATGCCTCAATAATCTCATATTGGATGGAAAAATGATTCTGATTGAAATATATGAAATCTAATACGCTAGTAATAATAATTGAATTTAAATATTTTGTGCATGTGGTTTAGGTCTAAAGACTTATTATTGTTAGCGGGCTTAGTTGTTACATTTGGTCCACAACAAAAGATTTTATTTTAAAGATGAAAGTCAGTTTGTGCAGTCGTTGTGCCCCAAGTTTTTTGGGTTAAAAAAAGTGGAAAAAAAAATGACACCATTCAAATGGAAATGAAAAGGACTTATTTACAAAATAATCTTATAAAATTTTATAATTTGTGAAATAATTTTGCCAAATTTATATTTAGCAAACTAATTCTTTCTCCGCCACGTAGAATTTTTTTTCAAAACATAGTTAATCGTTTCTTGCATTACGAAAGTCTTTCAAATTTTTTAAAGACGGTGAATCGTTCACCGCATTCATTAAGACGGTTAACAATTCATCGTATAGATAATAAGGTTGTTAGGATTATACGTGGATTATTAGAATTTTTATTTGTTTGTTAGGATTGTATGGATAGATTATTAGAATTTTCAGGTTGTTAAAATTATATATGATTTGTTGAAATTTTTATTCGATTGTTAGTATTATATATAAGATATGGAAAGAAACTGTAAATAAGTAAAAGACGGTGAATTATTTACTGCTTTTGTAGGTAATTAGGACGGTGGTGAATTATTAACTGTCTTTATGAAGGCAGTAAATCGTTTATGTCTTTAAAAAAAATTTCCAACGTACATAGAAAAAAAAAGAAGAAGGGTTAGTTTATCAAAAAAAAAAAATTATTTAGTTAATTAGAAAATTTTATAAGGTGATTTTGAAAAAAAATCCAAATGAAAACTTGTGACACCATTTATTTAAATGGAAGAACACTTTGACTTGTGAGTTGTGACTCCCACTTTTTAGATATAATAATATGCTTGGGTATAAGTTGAGGTTTAAAACAAAAGCAAGCTCATAAAAAGTCAAAAAAAAAAAAAAGAAAAAAGGAAAAGGCTAAAATACAGAACACTTCTCGATAAATAACTGTTTTTAACTTTTCTTTCCGTTTTTTGAAAACCTATATTTTAATCCCTCTAAATTTCAAGTTAATGCATTTAGGCCCCTCCATTATGGTTTCATCACTATTTCATCTAATTTTTATAATTTATATTCAAAATGTTCTTAAAAATAATATAAATTTATATATAAAAAATTTTCGTTGCGGAAGAAAAAACAATAATCTGGTTATTTCTCATTTTTCATTAATATAGTAATTCTTAAAATATATTTTTGAAATTTTAAAAAGGCAAAATATAGGTGTTTGAAAGCCAGAAAAAAATAAAAAATAAGTAAGTATTTATAGAAAATTTTTATGTATTTTAGCTTTTTTTTTTTGTTTTTACTATAATTTAATTAAATATTTTTATAAACTCTAATGCCCTGTTTGGATGCACAGTAAAAAAATTCTATATAGTTTAAATACCGTAGTTTTGGTCCAAATGAAATGGAGTATCCTGTAACTCTAAAAAAATTCCACGGGTTAACTTGTTGGGGGTGTTTGGATACACATTATAAAATTCGAATTTCGATAATATTTAAAAATTAGCCTTGAGAGTTTAAACTTAAAATTTACACTCCTTTTTAGGTTTACAAGCTGACACGTGACCATCTCAAAATGGACCAAATGTTGGATCGTGGAACTTGTCACACAATTTGCTCCGGTTTTTGTTCTTAAATTAATGCACATAAAATATTGAGATCCGAACCACCGACTTCTTTGTTAGTGACTCAGCTAATTGCAATAAAGATATCATATCATATAATAATTACCAGTGAAGTTATCCGCCCATTGTGACGGACTAATAAGATAGAAAATAAAAGCTTAATAAAATTAAAATTTTTAAAATTTTTTAACTTGTCATGAAATATTAATAAATACAAATAAAAAATAAAAAAATGGATATATACAAATGTAGCAACATTTAAAATAGTAAATAAATTATACATAATAATAATGAAAGAAGTGGTAATAGAGTTACTATTTCGTACGCACCTTGATCGCGTTGTCGAGATTGAAAAAGTGACTCCCGTCCTTCGCGTTGCCTATCTCATTGTCGGCGTCGAGCTTCTCCTTCGTCATGGCCAAGTCGTGCCGTATGGATCCTCCCTCATCGACTCCAAATCCATCGCACTTCATTTCACCGTCTTTGTCCGCTATCCTCGAAAGTCTAAATCCTAATTTCAATCTCCGAAAATTTAAAAAAATAAAAAAAGATAAAAAAAAATTTATAAAAAATAAACTCTTCTTGTGCAAAAAAAAAAAAAAAAAAAAAAAAAAGCAAACAAAAAGAAAAATTGTGACAAAAAAGAGTACGAAGAAATTTTATTTTACTCTCGTTTTTTAAAAGTGATTTGTTTAGATAAAATTGATTATGTGAATACATTAATTAGAAGTCTTCCTATCATAGAGTGAAGAGGGGGGGTGAAGGAGGAATTGCCGTGTGGCAAATTACATGAGAAATAATATAAGGGTATAGATTATTATTATTATATTTAAGATAGATTAATTTGTACAGTATATAGATCAGCACGTTAGTGGTAATAGAGAACTTCAACAATAATTTGAAAATAGAGTCGAACCACCCAGTTCGACCTGCCTGACATAGTGGTCTGGTTCAACTCTTTGAACTAGTTAAGCCGAAAAATTGCTTTGGATCGTTAGAACCGCTGAATCGATCTAATTTTCATCAAACCAGTCTTATTTTTTTTTAATCAAGTCATATTAAAATCCAACGGCTTACAATTAATTTAGCTTATTTTATTTTATTTTTTAGTTTAGATTAGTCCCGTAAAAAATAAAACTTGAATACTTTACATTTACTATAAAATAAAATTAAAAATAATAATAATTAAATATCTGTGATGTTATGCTGATGTTACATATTGAATTAGTGATGCTTATCAATATTTTTGAGTTGTTATTTGATCTGATTTTTGAAACATTAGTTTTGATGGCAAGTGGAATACGTGTCCGCTAATGTTCATTTCTTCGGTTGAAATAGGTGGAAGTCGGGGTGAGTCACATTTACATTCATCATCATATGAAGTTAGTTATAGTTTTTTTAAAAAAATAATAATAATAATACTTTTTAATAATCATAATAGAATAAATAAATTTAAATAAATATTTTTATTAGACCAACAATATGCAGGTGGCCAAAAGTGATCTGCAAAAGGCACTGAACCACATGTATGATGATTGGCCTTTGTCTTTTTTTTTTTTTTTTTTTTTTAATATTTATTTAATATTCATGAATCATCATCTAAATGCAGTGGCTAGAAAAATAATATTAATAAAGAGAAATAATTCTAATTGTTTTTATTTTTTTATTTTTACAATTTGAGAAAAGTGACAAAAGAAGATTGGCAATTTGGCGCCACTCACCCGGAAAATAAAATAAAATAATTGTTTGGTGGTTCGAATAATGTAAGTTAAGCCAATTAAAGCATTATACAATCGAAAGTTTTGGGCCTATGGAATCATATCATTGAATATAAATTAGACACTTGCACAAAAAAAAAAAAAAAAAAAAAAAAATGTATGAAGAGCTCCTCAATTATAAGACATTTTGAATTGACCATGTTGACTTTATTTTTTAATAAAACCTTCTCAACTTTTATTTTTTTTAATAGTTAAGTGATTTTTTTTTTAAGAACAACTTCAAATACACCCCTTGTGGTTTCACTCTTTGTCACTTTAGTACCCTGTGGTTTAAAGTGTATCAAGTTAGTATTCTGTGGTTTCGCACTTTCTCACTTTAGTACATTGTGTTTTACTATTTCATTAAGCGAAAAATAAAACTATATGGTACTAACTTGATAAAAAAATAAAATCACTGAATACTAACTTGATACAAAAATAAAACAACATAGTACTAACTTGATGCACTTTAAATCACAGGATATTAAAGTGAGAAACTGCGGAACCACAAGGTACTAACTTGATACAATTTAAACCACATGATACTAAAATGAAAAAGTGCGAAACCACGGGGAGATTTTTTGAAGTTTTTCTTTCTTGTTTTTTTTTATAACTCCAAGTTAGAGTATGGAGTGTTTTGCTATGAACTTAAGTGGATTCGCTTGTCTAGCTCGTGCGGCACTCATCTTTCTTCACGAAGTGAGTAAGCCTATCTCTCTACTTATTAAGTCAAAACCTACTCAGCCCTAAAACTAAGTACAAGAGAGAGAGAGTTTGAAGAATGTTGTATATTGATAGAAGTTGAGAGTACAACTGATATCCTAATGAGAGAGGATGGAGGTCACATTCTTATATAGGCAACTCGCCACCCAAGCTATAAGTGAAAAGACGACAAGTGGCTTATAACTACAAGGTAAAAGAGGGATGCTACGTGCTCTTATGAGGCTACATTTATATATTGCCTACTTGGAAACTCTAAGGGACTCTTGATCCTTCGGCATCCGCACCATAAGTCGTAAGATCCGCGTAGAAGCTTTTAGAATGTTCCAGCAAAATCTCCGATAGAATTCTTCTTCGGAGATTGGGCCGCTATCAAGGAGAAGTCAGCAGAAAATATTTTGTCAATGACAGTTTGCTGACTATTGAAGATCATCGTTGAATTGAGAAAGATTGTGAGATTATTTTTTCTGAGAATATGATCTCAGAAGCTGTAATGGTGATGGTGCAAGGGCGTTCGCTACTTAGAACTTAGATTGGTTGCTCCGCAAGTCGTGGAGTGGCTGCTTACTTATCATTTTATGCATGTTGTTTTATTTGTGTTTTTTTTTTATTTATTTTTTTAGGGAGTTGTTTGCCTCATATGAAATTTTTGTTCCATTTAGAGAGTTGTGGACTAAAAAGTTTACACTACAAACTTGATAAAGTTTTAATTTCACTAAATGTAAAAAAATTAAATTTAAAAAAAAATAGAAATTGAGATGACCTTGATAAGAAATATTGTAAACAAGTCTATTTCAAAATATCCTAAAATTTGGCAGATGGACGGATTGGACAACCTCCAGACGGGTCATTGTATTTGCGGGTTAAACAGATATAGATAAAATTCACTCGTAAATTTTTTGATAGCCAACGTTCTTATTCATACTAGCCAGCAAGTGGATGGCAGGTATGCGGGTTACCGATAAGGCACTTTTTTTTTTGTTCTTATAGTTTTCAAGCATAAATAACATGTATATTATTTTTAAAAATCAAAATATAACTTATTATTTTAAATAACACATTATACATGTACAACAAAAAATAAAGAAAAAAAAGACACTAGTAAAAATTAGTGTGAGGATTTTAAGAAAGGATAAATATGGTTATTCAAAATGCACACACTTTAATAAGCAACTTCCATTTCACCCAAAAATTTTTAGATATGTAAGAAAAATTAGTACTCATACTCATAAATTTACAAATAACCTCTATATCCATGGGTACAAATTGAGGTTGGCAAGTCTATGCCTAGGCAACCAAGTCTATGGTCTATAGATCTATGCAATGATTTTCCCAAGTGAGTGAGTATATCCAATCTCCATCCTAGTCACCCATGTCATGATATGTCATTATCATCCATCATTGTTCTTTTTTTGCCTTTCACTTTTTTTGCATAAATATTATTGAATTTATCTTAATAATAAATTTTGATGATAATAAATAAATTTTAAATTTAATTTATCACTTAATAATTTCAGACTAAATTTGAATTTAAAGTGGTTCAAATTGAATTGGAATTGATCAAAGGTAATCATTCAACCAAATTATTTAAATTGATCATGACAAGATCAAATTATAACAAATTTGATGCAAGTGCCATAATAATAATTTGGAGGACTTCTTTGCAATTTATTGGATTTGAGCCGACCAATCTGGTCAATTTGATCAATTCACTTTTTGGATTTTTTTTTTTTTTTTTTTTTTTGAGAGAAGGTAACGTCTATAGCTTACATTAAATAAAGTAGGTGACGTAGCAACAAGTGACGTCCACTTTTTGCAAAAATGACCACTTTTTGGATTTGATTTGAGATTAACGTCAAATTAGTCATTATTTTTAATGTAGTAAGAAAGGGATTTGATATGTGGTATAAATTAAAAAATAATTTTATTATGACATAATGTAACAAATATGAAATATGATATAAATGAGCTTTGTAAGACTAAACATATTGATTGAATACACTGCTTTTTTTTTTTTTTTTTATCTAACGTGGTAGAACTAAATATGGTAGAAGTATAAACGTGTTGATTTAAGATACCACTTTTTACGTGATCACTTACACAAAAAGAATGTTTCTTTAGATTTTGTTGAAACAGATCGACAATTAGTTGATATTTTTATTGTTGGTTTTTGAATCTGCTTTCGAGTGGCCAATGATGGGCAAAATCAAACCCGACCCATTAAGTGATGATTTTCTTAGTTGGTTGGGAAACCATCCTGTACGTGCAGTTACAAATCGATTGCAGAGAGAAAAAGGGAGCATGGTGAAATACTTCTCCCTCTCTCTGCCAAGAACAGAATACTCTTCATCACTCTTCGGATATAGAAATTTTACTCGCTTCTTGGAGGATTTGACATTTGGGTTGTGAAAACTAGTGCAATTTTCATCTTGTGATCTTACATTTGATCCGTTGGAGGGAGTGGTTTGATTTGATCCTGTTTTAATCACGATCTTCGAATTGAAATTGAAGTATTTCATAGATTAAATTTTACTTTCATTTACAAAATCACTTGATTTTGAAAAGTTTGATTGCCTTCGTAGAGAAATAGGAATATTAAATATTGAAACTTTGTAATTTTTCTTATACCACTTGTTTATTTTTTTTCTTTGATTTTTGACCTGTTTTTTTTTTGTATTTTTGGTGGATTTTTGTCATATGGTTTTTCTTTCATTTTGACCTCTTTTCTCTTTACTTTTTTTGTGGTATAAGAATTTTTGTGTAATTTTTTTTTTTCTTTTTCTTTTTTTTTTTTTTTTTTTTTTTGATAATACCAAAATGGACAAGAAGAAAATGTTACCTCAAATTTATTTCAAAAGTTTCTTTCACTTTAATTGGAAGATTTTTTTTCGTGTTTATTTTGAGGAACAGTTTATTTATTTTTTTATTATCTTTTCAAATTGTTTGTCATCATCAAAAAAGGAGTTAAATATAAGCCCATGAACTTGCAGGAGCCATTTCTTAAACCCATGGGAGGCGCTTCTCTTGAACTCGTAGAAGACATTTCTAAAAGATCTGCAGAGTTTAAACAGAGGATAAAAAAAGTGTTGAATATAAACTTTTGAACCCGCAGGAGCCACCTCTTCTTGAACCTGTAAGAGCCACCTCTATGCGTCAGGGTCTAAACGTGGGATGGAAAAATGATTGACTACAAGAGACCACACACACTCTATTACCCGAGCTAGACATCAGGAACTAAACGAAGACAGGAAAAAAATTAAATATAAAATACCACGCATCCTAATAATAATAATAATTAAATTTAATTATTTTTTAAATTAATAATTTAAATATAAATATAAATATAAATAAATTATTATTACTGATGGATCGGATCGTTACAGTATTAAAATTTGCTCGGAACGAATCAAACAAACACGTGGGTAGCAAGGAGGAATCAAACAAGAAAATCTTTAACTTCAAAATTTATGTACAAAAAAAGGCTTTTCTCGTGACAAAACCCACGTGTAGGCGGGCCCCACACACTCGTCTACTTTTTCCCTACTCCGCTGCAAGTGTTCAATTCCGATTACAACCCGAATACCACGGAACCGAAAAGCCCCAAAAAAAAAAAAAAAAAAAGCGTACAGAAACGTCAACACCGTGGGGGCCCACTGGATCTCTTCGGCCCAATGGCGATCTGCCACGTATCTTTTTGGCCAACGCACACAACACCCACCCCCTCCGCTCATTTTGCGACGCGTGTATACACTACTGCAAATAGGCGATTTGGTTTAGGTATTATATATATGAGTTTGTCTAATATTTCACACCACCACTGCTTTAGCTGGAATGACCATCATAGACGCGATTGTCATTTACGCCGCAGTACGGTAGGTGAAATAATGTGTTTGATCCGGGCCGATTATTAGCAATCGGGCGAGTAGATTCCGTGATAAAAACTCACAACACTAAAGTGATGATACTTCTAAAAGTATTCTAGCTCAATTCATTATATATATATATATATATATATATATATATATATATATATATATATATATATATATATATATATATATATATATATAGTAAATACTATACTATTATGAGTAGAGAGCCCTAGTACTCATAATTTGTTTTCGATGATAGAGCGTCCGAATCGACGATCCACTCCGGTAAATATGATCTAGAGTATTTAAAACTTCTAGAAAATAAATTTCGTAATTTTTCAAAATCATAATAAAGTCCATCAAATGGGCATAAAATGAAGCAGAAATCGAACGATGTCCTAAAAATAGATGATCGGATCCTTCAATTTAAGATCGGAGTTATTGATCTTTATCTAGGTAGTGAATAGAATTTTCTATCAAAAATTCAACCTATTTCAATTCTTTTACACCGTTAAACTACCAAGTATCCCATATCGGCCGTTAAAAATTGTCAATTTTGTGAGCTTTTGATCGTAAGGTAAATGATTTCGAAAAATTACGAAATTTATTTTCTAGAAGTTTTAAATACTCTAGATCATATTTAACGGAGTGGATTGTCTATTCTAAGCTCTATCATCGAAAAACAACTTATGAGTAGTAGGGCTCTACTACTCATAATAAGATATAGAAATTCTACTCTATATATATATATATATATATATATATATATATATATATATATATATATATATAAAATTAAAAAAAATAAACGGAATCGAAACAAAATAATTCTGTTATTATATTCAGAGAGGGTTTCGATCGAGTTGTTTTTTAAAGTTATTTAAATCGATTTCTTTGTATTAGATTTTATTGAGTCTTTTAAGTTTTAATTTTTAAAATTATTTATTTTATTTATTAACTTTTAGAGATTTTTTTACTTTTAGAATTTATTATGTAAAATAAAATTTAAAAAATTAGGGATATGATTTTAATTTTTTTAGATATGTTAGGATTAGAGAAGAATCTTAAAATTATGGATTTATTTTAGATTATATTTATATATAAACAGAGGGTCATTCATTGTAAAACTATTTTTACCTGCAGTGTTAAGAATTTTAACTATATTATATATTATAAATATAAATATATATTTGTTATAATGCACGTGCGATGCACGTCACATTTAATTAAATTAAATTAAATTTATATTTACATTTTAAATTTAAATTATTATTAGTGGTATATGTCTATTTATTATTTATTTATTTTTTCTAATTTTAATTTATCTTTAAATAAGTTTGATATATTTTTAATTTATTTATACTGTAAATAATTTTTATATGTATTTCGTAACATACAAATTTTTATTGAATTTGATCCTGATTTAAATTTTGAATTAATTAAATATTTTAAATTAATAAATTCATATTTAAAATTTTAAATTATTATTAGTGGTATATGTCTATTTATTATTTAATTTTTTTTCTACCTTTAGTTTATCTCTAAATAAGTTTTATATATTTTTTATTTATTTATGCTGTAAATAATTTTTATATGTATTTTGTAACATACAAATTTTTATTGAATTTGATCCTGATTTAAAATTTGAATTAAGTCAAAATTTTAAATTAATAAATTCATATTTAAATTTATGAACAAAACTCAAAATTTTAAAATTATTTTGAATTCATAATTTGAATATCAGTAGTTATGGGAGATATAGATCTCTTTATAATAAGTCTATCTTTTAAACTTCATTTATTTTCAAATTAATTAATTATTTTCTATTTAAGATAATCTGTTAATATTTCCAAAATTTAAACTTTAAAATTAATTTTAAATTTTAAACTAAATTATACATTCACAGTAAATATCCCCTTGTTAGCAAATTTTTGGATAAGCATAAATTTTTTTTTCTCCTGTTACATTATTTATATTTATATATATAGTATATAGTATAGATAGATAGGATCACGAGAGGCTCATAGTTTGTCTTGTAATTTTAGAGTTTAGTTATAATAAATATAGTTTTTGATTTTATGATTTAACTACGGTCGCGGTTTCTTCTTTCCCCTCTTTACCATATGTTTCTTCCCTCGGATTCTTGTCGTGTGCAGTGGTTAAATTCTACTTCATAAAAAAGGTACTATCCTTTTCTTTTCTTCCTCATTTTATCTCTCTCTCTCTATTTTTTATTCTTTTTCTAAATTTGTTTTTAAAATTTTTCAAAAACAATTCTATAAATCTTTTCGGCTTTATTTTAAAATTTTCTCTTAAATTCGTAATTTTCTTTTAAAAAATTATTACAAGATAGAAAAAAAATAGTTGAACCCTCCTGGCCATACTTTTTTGTCAAATATTTTAATTTTAAGAATTAATTTAAAATTAAACATGAATTGATTACAAATCAGATCACCGTATTCATATCCTGCCCTGCGCACTATCAAATCTTGCTGGTCTGCTTGTGACCTTTGTTGCTACGAGAATATAAAAAGAAGAAATTGTTATTCCACCAAAAAGGTGGAACAACAATTCTCCTAACCAGTTAAGAGGGAAATTAAATAAACGCATCCCACTTTTAGTGTTTGGATGAATTAAAGATATAAAGTGGTCTATTTCTACTTTATTCCTCAATTAAATACTGCCTAAAAATACAATCTAATTGGTTGAAAATATCACGTCAGCAATATAAGTGGTGCATTCTAGATTTTTTTTTTTTTTTTTTTTTTTTTTTTTTTTTAACTCCGACCGAACCAAACGTTTCTCACACACACACACACAACACAAACATCCCAATACCCAAACATCCGATCCCGGTACCCCAACAAGTGGTCCCCACCAACCAATATCGAATCCCGATTCGCTTTATATATATATATATTTTTTTTTATTTTTTATTTTTTTATTTTTTTGGGTTTTTGTTAGGAAAAAGTTCAAATATCCCTTGTAGTTTCACTTTTTCTCACTTTAGTACCCTATAGTTTAAAGTGCATCAAGTTAGTACCCTATATACGGTTTCACACTTTTTTTCATTTTAGTATTCTATGATTTAAAGTGTATCTAGTACCTGTGGTTTAATATTTTATTAAGAGAAAAATAAAATCATATGGTACTAATTTGATACAAAAATAAAATTACATGTACTAACTTGATATAAAAATAAAACCATAGAGTACTAACTTGATATACTTTAAACTACAGAATACTAAAGTGAAAAAGTGCGAAACCACATGGTACTAACTTGATACGGTTTAAACTACAGAGTACTAAATTGAAAAAGTGAGAAACTACAGGGGGTTTTTGAAGTTTTCCCTTTTTTAATTAATATATATATATTTTTAATTTTTTGGCCCGCCCCTTCGCCTATAAAAGAGTCGGCGACGCCCCTTCGTTCTCCTCAGACCCATTCCCCCTCCTACGATCTCTCCTCCGACATTGTCGTGGCGTTTCTAGGGTTTTTAATTAATTCAATTTTACGCATTTTTGGTTTGGGGGTGTGAGCATATATGCAGCAAAAGGGCCGGTCCTATAACCGTCGATCCCGGAGCTTCTCTCGATCTCGCGTCGCCATTGAGGGATCTTAGCATTTTCTTAGCTCTAATTACTGTGAACATCTCATACACCCAAAAAACAAGAAGAAAAAAAATTAAATTTTGAAAAAAGAAAAAAAAAACTGAAGAGAACGATGGCTTCTGCGTACGGTAAGATAGATCTCTATCCAGATCTGCACTTTTTTTTTTTTTGTATTTTTTTTTGTATTTTAAGATGAAAACATGACCAGATGATGAGTTTGATGGTGGAACATATGATCGAACATATTATGTGCCGTGTTAAAATTTTGTTATGTTTTAAGATGAAAAGAGATGGTGAGATTGTGTTGTGGAGCATATGATCGAACACATTGTGTGTGTGCCTATTTTGAGCTATTATTGTTTTTTTTTTTTTTTTTTTTTTTGGGTAATGGGGGAGCAGGGGAGGAGGAGAGGATGGCGCAGAAGAAGTACTGGTTGGAGCATTCTAAAGAGCTCACCGTCGAGGCGATGATGCTCGACTCTCACGCCTCCGATCTCGACAAAGAAGAGAGGCCTGAGGTATAATCTCCACTGCACCTTTTCTGTTTTTATTTTATTTTAATTTATTTTTTCTGATACTGTGTTGTTGTTCTTGTTATTATTATTATTATTATTATTACTTTTTTAGAGGGAAAGTTCAAAATGCCTCCTTCTATGTAGTGCAAAGTTTTTCTCTTGCTTGTTATTTCTACTTGGTGTTTATTTTTCCTGATGTAAGTTATTGCTTCATTTTTTTTTTCTTGCTTTATTTTGTTTCCTTGATGATGAATGGTATAATGTGGAGTTAGAAAAGCAGATATACTATTTGTGAAAAAAATGTAACCCTTATCTTCTGCACTGTGCTGTGAGATGCACGTGGTTGTCTGTCCTAGAAAGGAGCCTGGTGTGCCGTTGGTACTTCGTAGTACAATTATTAGGAAAGGGTGATGATATTCACAACACCGATTTTGATAGGGACAGAGCAAGTTCTAGCTTTATTGATTGCTCTATTTTTTAAACTGTTTAGTGATAGCTTGTATTTTTAACTTTTTAACTGAGAGAATTGGAAATTAGCTCTGTCTCTATCAAAATTAGATTTGTGAATGTCGGCTCCTATTAGTTAGAAAAGATAGTGAAAAAAAAGGGGGTCACGTTGGGAACAAATATGTTGTAGGTGTGCACTGAGAAAGGTTGCTGCTTTTGGTATCCTCAAAGTTGCTCTCAAAGGTTGCTGATTCGTTGGCAATTACATGTGGTTGGCGTCGATGAATCCATGCGTGCAACGCGAGTGAATGCCAGCACATCAGCAGCTTTTGGGGGCTCCATAATGGGTACCCAAAGCATTACTCAATTAAGAAGAATGTTGTGTTTTGGATAGACCATAAGGCTCTTTCGAAAGTTGCTGATGTACTAGCAGTTAGGCGTGGCGGGCATTGATTGGCTCGTGTACGCAATATGAGGCACTGCTTATGCATCAATAGCTGTTTGGAGGTTCTAAATAGTATACCTAAAGCACTCCTTACTAAAAAAGAGTTCTTCTACAAGTGCTCTAAAGGTCTCCTCAAAGGCCATTGATGCATTGACAGTTAAATATGATAGGGACTAATTAGTTTATGGTGCAACACAACGCACTGCCAGCGCATCAGTGGCACTTTGGGGGCTCCAAAAAGGGTATCCCAAGCATTATTTAAGGAGAAATAGTCTTGCCATAGGTGTGATCAAACGTTCTTAACAAATTGTCGATGTATTGAGGCATTGATTGGTTCATGCATGTGACGCGTGATTGCTAGCGCATCAGCAGCTTTTTAGGGGCTAGAGAAAGGGCACTTAGTGCATTACTCATTGAGAAATAGTGTATGCTATTGGTAACCTCAAATGTTCTCTCAAAGACCGTTGATGTGCTGGCAATCACACGTGGCGGATGCTGAATTGTTCACATGCGCAACTTGAGGTGTTGCTAGTGGATTATTGACACTTTGGTAGTTACATTAGGGGTTATCTAAAGAATTACCTAATAAGAAGATTTTTGCTGAAAGTATCCTTAAGGTTCTCTTAAAAGGCTGTTGATGTGCTGGCAATTATACGTGATTGGTGTTCGTCAGTCAATGTGTGTGATTTGAGATGCTATTCGTGCATTAGTAGAACTTTAGCGCTACATTAGTGTTACTTAAAAGGCTAAAACATAACCTAACGAGAGCCGGTGTGCTACTAATTTAAACTCACTGGTCTTTTCAAAGGCTATTGATGTTTAAGCAATAATGCACGGATGACATGCTAATTCATGCACGTGAACTAAGGTGTTGCTAGCGCATTTGTGCTCTTTGTGGACTGCATAAGAGATATTGTTAGCATTGCATAATGAGAAAGTGTATTGTTATTTATACCCTCAAAAGGACCCTTTAATGGCTAGTGACATGCTATCAATCACTTCGTATGGACGACTTGAATTGTTGTCATTACTGACAATTTTAGGAGTGCACAAAGGATCCTGAAAAATAAATAAAGAATGTTCAAAGGGTGTTGTAAAAGATCCTCTTAAAGATTGTTGATGCATTGGCAATCCTGCGTAGCGGGATTTGATTGTTTCATGCAAGCAAATCAAGCTACTGCCAGCATAACAATAGCCCTTTAGGGGTTGCAAAAGGAGGTATCCAAAGCATTACAGTGAGAAAGAGTGCTACTAATATCCTCAAAAAAGTCCTGTCAAAGGCCGCTAAGGTGCTAGCAATCCCACGTGGTGGCCAATGGTTAGTTCAGGTGCACGTATTGAGATGTTATTAGCGTATCATTTGCTTTTTGCGGGTCACACAAAGTGGTACCAAAAAAAAACTCAATGATGTTTAAAACTGAGGCAAATAAATGAAAATTAATGTCAGATATTAGTTGGTATTGCGTTGGATCAGGTTTGCCCTTTGGAGATTGGACCCAATAGGATTGAAAATTTAACCTTGTACCCTAAGCCTAATCATTTTATGTCCATGTCAGGTAGTCGAGAGCAACAATATAAATCTTTGGTTGTGTCAAGGTGCAAAACTGACATGAATGAGTAGAGCAAATCAATACAATATATGTTTTTGAAGTGTTTAGTCTAATTAAATCTTATCTTTTGTGTAAATACAAAAATAAATTGTCATCATTGTGAAAGAAATAATTATATATATCTCAAACCCAGTGAAATTTAGTAAGGAAAAACATCAAGAGAAACAACAAAATGAAGACAAAATTTATTAGAAAATAGGTCTGCAAGCATAATTTCTTTTCTTGATTTAAACCTCTTAACTAACATGTTGTTTGATTTTAGAAAAGTTTTTAAGAACTTAATGGCTTTTCTAAATAGAAATATTCAATTTCTTGGCAGCATATTCTATACCTGCTCGGAATAAAACCGCTAAGTTCTAATAAAGCATGATGAAATTTTCTAAAATCAAATAACATGTTTGTTGAGGGGTTTAAATGCAAAAAAAATAAACTTTGCACTTTTTTTAGATGATCTATATTTTGGAGTGGTTAGTAAAATTTTTCGCCAGAAGATAACATTGTAGGACTAATTGTTAGAAGATAAAAATCATAAACCGCAGTAGGTATGTACTAAACATATTCAATTATCAATAGAACTTGCCAAAACATTGAAGTTGTCTACATACTAAATTATCATTAGTAAAAAATTTTAAGTGGGTCTGTTTCTAGTTGTGGGTACATTTAATATATGCAACATATTTGAAAATTTTAGTAGGTCTCATTGTTGTGGCTCCATGCAAAAAATGGAGACCTAGGCCCTGCTTGGTTCTTGTCGGTCTATGTAAGCTTGTTTGAGTGAGAAAAATTATGATTTCATTGGATAATTGAGAATAAAGTCAACTTAATTGTTTGATTTTCATTCTATGAAATTTTCTTAGGATTGTAGGGGTGAAACAACTATATTCAGGGATAAGTGCAATATAATAGGTATAAAGTGAAGCAGGGCACAGTTCCATGATAATGGTTATTTCTATGTATTTTAGATAATCTGGTTTGGCTAGAATATCGAACCCCTTCATTTTTTGTTTCAAGGCTTTATTTGATCTAGTGTGATAAATTGCTTTTCCAAAGGCTAGGTGAGTAGCTATTTCTTGTTCATATCTTTATTTCATCCCTTCTCTTTATCCTCCTTTTCTTCAATTCCTTCGTGTCTTCTCTTTCGGTTCCCTTTATAATATACTTTTGCCAAAATGTTCAATCCCACTATAGCCCGAGACATCCTCACTAGTCAATATCAAGTATTGTCCGAGGTAACAACTTTTATTATACATAATCTATTAGCTGAGCAATGCTACTCATACATCCCAATTGGGGTGTACATCTTACATCTCACCTATTCAATGGATGGGGTGGTCTCATTAGTCACATCAAGTGATCAGTGAGTGACTCCCACCCATTGGATGGATGGGGTGTAAGATGTACACCCCGATTGGGGCGTACAAGTCGCTTCTTCCCTGTTAGATAGTATAGTAGTTTATTGAAGTTAAATAGTTCTCACAGATTACAATATTGTATTATTTACAGTCACCTTCGTAATTAGAAAGATTGGAGGGGCCTAACGCTAGAATCATTTGCATTTTGCACCTGATTCTTCAGCTTAGAGAAAGATCAGCAATTAAGTAGGCAATATTTCGTAAGGGTGGAGAAAGGAAGGTGGGGGGGGGGGGGTCATGGAGGATTCTAACTCTAGACACATAAGTTCTATCTAGTTACTAAATACGGTGGTTGTGACGGCATACTATTGCAGCAATCAGTTGGGATTAGGATAAACAATTTAGCAAGGGGTTTGAGAAAGAGAGTGGATGGTGAGGACTTTTTTTTAAAAAAAAAGATTGCAAGATTAGCCTGACTTGTCATGTTTCAGACACATTTGATTACAACAGATATCTGACACAGTTTCTAATTTAAGTTATGTGTTAAAATTCAATCTCTGTTCAATTTATGGTTATCATATATTCATATCTGAGATTGCTGAATTCCAACCTGATGTTTAACTTGTCTCGGAAAAGTTGGTGGTCTATAGATCTCAAGCTCAAGTACTGAACTGTAAGTACAGAGGGAACCTTCGGCACAACATTTTGGCTATTTTTGCATGTTATTTCTCATTAATAGAGTATCAGAGTTATTATATTTACATATAAGAGGTCCCATGCTTTGTGCTACAGGTTCTTTCTCTACTTCCACCATATAACGGGAAGTCAGTTTTGGAACTTGGCGCCGGCATTGGTCGTTTCACTGGTGATTTGGCAAAAGAAGCTGGTCATGTTCTGGCCCTGGATTTCATTGAGGATGTAATTAAGAAGGTATGACAACTTTTTCTCCAGGAGGAAATATTAGTTGATAAAGCTAGATTTAGGTTCAAGTGTTATATATATATATATATATATATATATATATATATATATATATATATATATATATATATATATATGCCACCTTACTTATGCCGTGTGATCTTCAATATGTTGCTTGTGCAGAATGAGACCATAAATGGGCATCATAAGAATGCAAGCTTCTTGTGTGCTGATGTGACATCTCCGAACTTGAAGATTAATGAAGAATCTGTGGATCTGATTTTCTCGAACTGGTTACTGATGTATCTTGCAGATGATGAGGTGATCATCTATGAACTTATAATGTTCTTCTGCACTTCAAATCTTCTCCTAGTAATAGGGTGTTGGCAAGATGAACTTTGTGCACTTCACAACTGTTTTCACCTTTGTATTAAGAAGGAACTCGGTAATATAATTGTTCGAATGTATTCATTGGGTAGATTCAACTTATGTATATGTAAGAAGGAACTTGTAATTCCTTGATATTATTAATTTATATGTTCACTGCATGCATGCATGCATGATGTTGCTTTAGTAAATGCGGGAATTAATGATGCTATAGTAAATGCGGGAATTAATGATGCTACTACAGTAAGCAAATAATTTTAGGGATATAAATTCTTTGTGTTGATTAAGTCATCCCATGATATGTTATGAACTACTTACATTATTCGTCACCTCTAGTGTGGTGAACCGCTTCTTCACAATAGTAATGCAACAATATTGCTATTTTAGGAGCTAGATATTTGGCAACATTAAGTAGTAAGTAGTCATGGTGGCAGACCTTGCATAATTGCAACCTAGTTTTTCATGCAGAAACCCACCTAGAGAGTTGATCATGACCTTTCATAACTGCATTGCCAGTTTGTCGGGTAGTTTTTGCTTCTTAGTATTTCTTAGAAACCAGTAGTTTGATTTGGAAAGAAGACGATGCAAGCTGACGCAAGTTATTGGTTTTATGGGGATTTTTTTTTTGGGTTAGGAGTTTGCACTACATTTTGATGCTCTTCAATATTTTCAGAAACTTTAATTTGTCTTTCTTGTTGTTTAGTGGATATCTTATTTTAGTTTCTAGTATTTAATCTTCCTGTTATTATTCATATAGGTGGTGAAGTTAGCAGAGAGGATTGTTAAGTGGTTACAGGTTGGTGGCTATATTTTCTTTAGAGAGTCCTGCTTCCACCAATCTGGTGACTCCAAAAGGAAAGTTAATCCAACACATTATCGAGAGCCGAGGTTTTACACTAAGGTGACATCCTTAATCCCTTCTCCATATGTTATGATATTTTGGGCATGCTAATGATTTTACTTTTTGGACTATATGACCTGATCTAACACTTTGACATGCTAGTTAATAATGCTGTTTGGAAATAAAATTTTGCTGAAGAAGTGTGAAACAACTGTTGTGCTTTAAAAACTTAAGCTGTTAGAGAATGGTGTTTAAATATTTTTATATTTAACACCCCCTCACGTCTGCGCTCGAGATTTTTTTTTTTTAGTCAGCCCATGACATGGGCTTGAATTAAATGGGAGGAAATTAATATGTTAGAAGCCCGGCGTGACTCGAATTCAGGACCTTCTGCTCTGATACCATGTGAAACAACCGTTGTACTCTAAAAGTTTAAACTGTTAGGGAACGGTGTTTAAACATTTTTATATTTAACAAGAAGTGTAGTTAGCCCTTTTCTGTTATGAGTGTCGATTAAACTCTCTATGACATTTTAAAGTTGAAGTCCTGACTAGCTGTTTCTCTCATTTCCTATTTGAAACTTTTTTTTTTGACAGGTATTTAAAGAATGCCATACCTATGATGAACATGGGAACTCCTTCGAACTGTCTCTTATTACCTGTAAGTGTATTGGAGCCTATGTCAGGAACAAGAAAAATCAAAATCAGGTAAGTCTCTCTCCTTTTGGTTTATTCCTTATATTATTTTCATCACTATTTTTTTTTCAACGTATGACAGTCTTTTAATTAAATTGCTCAAATACATTAACTGTTCACATCTTGCAGATCTGTTGGATATGGCAAAAGGTGAAGTCAAATGATGATAGAGGGTTCCAACGTTTCTTGGACAACGTACAGTATAAAAGCAATGGTATTTTACGCTATGAACGTGTCTTTGGAGATGGTTTTGTGAGCACTGGAGGAATTGGTATGTATCTGTTCTTCCTTTTTCTTTTTTCTTTTTTTCTTTCTGGAGTTCAATAGATGTGGTAGAGCATTTATTTGGTTCATTCTGTCCTTGTTGAGAAAATTTTTCTAGTAGTTATGATTAATAAAGCAAACTTTGTTGCTTTTAGCGCAATAACTAGATTCTGTGAAATTTTCTTGTTTGTACAGTAGTATACATGTGCTAAACTGCTGATTGTTTGTGAACAAGAAATGGTCATCGAAATATATTACAAATGAACTGCATCTGTTTTTCAACCTAGTATCCGCTATGTTGCTTAGTAAGTAATGAAGAGTATATGACGAAAAGAGGAGCGGTACTACTGATTATTAAAAGTTTCTATTTGTATAAACTATATAAACTTATGATATATCTGTTAGATGTGAAGAAAAGAGTGGGTTAGGGATGCATTATAATCTTTTTAGCTTATACCACTTCGAGTAATTGAAAAGGAAAAAAAGAAGAAAAAGAAAGCTTCCAAATGTTGCATGTAACTATCATTTGACATTAGCTTGCCGAAGAATATTCTATATTATTATTGTAATTTACGGACACATAGTATTCTTATTGCATGCTTCCGTCAACTTTCTCGAGTGCATTTAAGTGCAAAAGATTTTCTAACTTAAACATGAGTTCCTTTTTTTAATTTTTGGCTTGCAATCATTCTCTTGTTTTTGTTCTTCAATGTGACTTCGCTATTACGTTCCCCTTACCAGAAACTACGAAAGAGTTTGTGGCGAAGCTGGAGCTTAAGCCCGGGCAGAAGGTGCTTGATGTGGGGTGTGGAATTGGGGGAGGTGATTTTTACATGGCGGACAACTTTGATGTTCACGTGGTTGGTATCGACCTTTCCATTAATATGGTCTCTTTCGCGCTCGAACGTGCCATTGGGCGCAAGTGCTCGGTCGAGTTTGAGGTTGCCGACTGCACGAAGAAAACGTATCCGGACAATTCATTCGATGTGATATATAGTCGTGATACCATCCTTCACATACAGGTTTGTCCAGTCTTCGTCAAGCAGCTGCTAGTATTATTCTTCTACATGTTATTATCTATTTACTGGTTTAAGACTTGTGCTGTACATCTTTAGTAGTACTTTCTTCTCCCAAGTGTTATTGAGTGGGAATAGTGGTTGATATCTCCACTATTGCGCCGACATCCTTTGGAAAGATGGAATTCACGTCTAGAATTAGGTAACCCAAATATTCTTGCGGACTGCTTAGTTTGTGGAGATAGCAATTCCATGGTGAGAATGGAATACTGCTATCCTCGTCGGTGGCCAAGTATTAATCATCCGTGGAATTCCCGCTTGAACTAATTTCTTTTCATGGACTTTTTTACCTATCTTCAAACCGAACATAATTTTAAAGTACTTTGCCGATGTTTTCTACTGAGAAAATAAGGTTTCACCCTAGATATTGCATAACCATACTGATGTTTCTGTGACAAAAAGTGCCACAACCTTGCGCATGAGCATATTTCATAGTTCTTCCAAGCTTGAATACATTGGTATTATAATGTCTCTAGTAACATTGTAGTTGATGAATTCCTGGTATGCTCATTTTTGTTTTTTTAGGATAAACCCGCGTTATTCAGAAGCTTCTTTAAGTGGCTAAAGCCAGGGGGGAAGCTTCTCATTTCTGATTACTGCAAGAGTTCCGGTGCACCGTCCGAGGAGTTTGCAGAGTACATTAAGCAAAGGGGGTATGATCTGCATGATGTGAAAGCATATGGACAGGTTGTCTTCTTGAACTCGTTTTCTTTCGAAACCATTTTGTCTTAAACATACTTGCGCATACTGATATTAATTCCCGGGAAAAAAAAAGAAGGTAACTCTGATCTCTTTTATTAATGTGTCTTTCTAGATGCTCGAGGAATCCGGTTTTCACGACGTTGTTGCGGAAGATCGCACTGATCAGGTTCTCTCTCTCTCTCTCTCTCTCTCTCTCTCTCTCTCTCTCTATGTGCATGACTTCTATGACAGCATACTACTTGATTCCAGTTACAATGTTAAAACCTGTTTTGTGAACAACAATTTGAGGAGTCTCGGATATACTGTAGTGGGTTTACCATTCACATACATTCCATGAATGTAAAAACTTGTAACTATGTTTTTGTTTTGTTTTTTTTTCCCTCAGTTTCTCGAAGTTCTGCAGAAGGAACTTGATGTAGTGGAGAAAGACAAAGACGCGTTTATACATGATTTCTCTGAGGTGCTTACAATGCTAAAACCAGTGTTTTCTATATTTTGTCGATCTCGTCTCATTCTTTTTAAATTCGATGCTCAGGAAGATTATGATGACATAATTAATGGATGGAAAGCGAAGCTGAAGCGGAGCTCAGTTGGCGAGCAGAGGTGGGGACTATTTATCGCCACGAAATAATGATTGAGAGTTTGGCATTTCAATAATAATGTTTGATCATGAGATTGATCTCTTTATCCCTTTGGTTTACCATACTAGATGATGCTTGGTTTACTATTTCGACTGTTTTTGTTTGACTCGGCGAACCTTTATTAGTATCTTATTGTTGCTTAGTTCATTGTGGGACCTCTTTACCAAAATAAATAAAGTTCATTGTGGGAGTACGATGTTGTGTTCTTGTTCTACTCTGCATGTTGAGTGTTTTTGGCTCGAAATTGTCGAACATAACCTATTTTAGACCATAATGAAAGGGGGCATTACCAATTAGGCTTAGTTTGGTATTGAGGTCTATTTAACGTTATTAGATAAAATGGAGTTGTGAAAAAAGTATATAGGGATATGGTTCTGTGTTCTCCGGTGGGACCGTAGAAAATATATCGTAACCGACTCATCGCGATATTTTCCAACATACTTTCTCACCGCGCATAACGCAATATCCCTGCAATCCCAAACGAAACCTTAGCTAAAGTGCAAGAAATCCAATTCTTACTTGTGTTCCTACTTTTAAACACGAATATTTATGGTATTAACATTTTTACATACAATGACCGATCATCCCTATCGCAGGTGGTAAAGGGTTTTAATGGTTGGTCTCTGAAGTTCCAAGTTCGAAGCCTAATTGTTTCACATTTCCAGCATAATTTATTTATAAAAAAAATGAACTAAGCAGATAGCATAGTACCTTTCTATCAAAAAACATTTTTATATACAATTAGGGGCATCTGAGTCACCCAAGCTTTCACCCATTTGCAAATAGCTACCTAAACTTTAAATTTTTCGTATTTACTATCCGAACTTTCAAAATTTTGCAACTACCTACCTAAACTTTATATTTCGTCAATTTAAAGTGATTAACACTTACCCAATTGATCAAGAAACAATAAAGAATGCTTGCCAGAAATTTAAATGACCTTTCTTGATGTCAAAAATCACTTTAGCAGGTAAAAGTTATCATAATTATTATGTTTAATTTGTAAACATTCAATGCTAAAAATAAACTTCTATACTACATGACTAAATTTTGAAATAAAAGAGATGCTTCTTTATTGCCATAAATTTATGTTCAAATAGGACGATCTTTATATGCATTATGTAGCCGAAATGATTCGGAGTTAGGGCTCTTGCATTGCCTTTTGAGTACTTTGTGAATGTTTTGAATCTCCAAAAACCAAAACCAACTTATACTTCCATGTTAATATATTAGTGTAGGGGACAAGTTTAATTAGTGTTATAGAACTATTAAGCATCTTAATAGCTCAAAAAATCTGGAGCCAAATAGGAACAACACCTTCCATTCACATGGCATCATAGTTATGTACCGAAAAAATTGCTCACTACTTTAAATTAACATGGCATAACTATATGCACCTTGGTCTATATGTAAATGCATGCTTAATCCAAAAATCGTACCTCAATCTGAGAATTTGGTACCGTCACTTCCAATTTGAAGAATCCGAAGCCTATAAAATCACTGGGATTAGATTGCATTGTTAAAACATCAGTTGCAAGCGATTAGTCGCAGAAGTTTGGAAGCAGCATGACGAGATTGGCAAAACCTGCTTTCACCTTTAAAATTTGACGTGTGTTGTCCTGTAGTCATTGATCACGAATTGAATGAGTTAGAACTCTTAGCATAATTAGGAGGACATAAATCTATGTTTTATTTTAAAAAATTACAAAAAAATCAAGCTAAAAGGATAGTGCAAGTGAGAAAGAGGCTAAGATTGGGCCATGTATATGCTATTTCTTTTTCAAAGAAGTTCAAATAATTCAACAGAAGACAAAACAATTTACCTGAAGCACAAGAAATCGCTGCAAATGGTTGCCTATGGAGGAGGAGACTGTCCATTCTTGCCAAGTCATTATAAAGCACAAGAAATCGCATGTTTGTTTTTATGAATCATGGAGGTTGAACTCGTGACTTTGAAAAAGTTGACAGTGTTAGTGTTTGTTTCGGCACCGAAGTCGCGAGATCAGCCAAACTCCTACTCATAATTGTACAGAGATCAACCTTTTGACTTCGGTGGGATCAGGGGCTAAGTCGAGTTCAGAAAACTCACGAGTTCCTCGCTTCCTGACTTCTCGATTCCGTACAACCCCTAAATCATCAGAGCCTCAATAAACTGAGGGAAAAAAGAAAGACAAAAATGTATCAACCAAAAAAAGTAAAACTTCATCCAAACATCTAATTCCAGTTCCTTTGTTAGACCTTATAAAGTAAAACTTCCCCACCAACAAAAAGCAGGAATATAAGCTCATTAATATACAGCTATTCATGCCCAATCCAAACCATACAAGAGGAAGCAATTCAAGCTCATACACTATCCATACTAAATGCCATATACCAATCTAGCTATTATGGCTATGTTCTTGTGGGTGCATCTACTTTGTCACAGAATTTCACTTGTCTAAATGTGGATCTTGTATAGTCAGGATAAGAAGGGAATGCATGCATAGACTATGTAGCCCATGAGATTTCATATCATTTGTTCTTTGATGTTTCCAGTAGTAAAAAATTAATATTGTATCTCACAAATCATAGTGTATTTTGTTTCAAGAAAAGGATAAATACATCAGGATGAAAAGAATATATTGAGCAAATTAAGACTTTATCATGACCGCATATATTATTTTGAAAGGTCTAATTACTTAGTACTTACATATCCCTGTAAACTCCAAATAGGCGGAAGAAATTCACATTGGCATTTAGTCAAACAGATGAAGTGTGCTGACGAGAAACCCTTTTCCAAAAGTAGAAGAGAAACAGAAAGAGGGAAGCGCATCCCCAACCTTTTTCCACAACCATCGCCAAAATAAGATGTGCCATTGCTAAGCCCGCCGTTCCGTGTTTCCTCTCCCATGCTGCGGGCCTCTATTTTAGAACCTTTGCATACTCCGCCGCAGTTGCCACCAACACCCACGTCTTCATTACAGAGCACAGAGAGGAGGGGACTGCCACGTAGGGTGAAGCTTGGATTTGCCAGGCTCTTTGGGGGAGGGCGCTCTGGATTCGTACATTTTGTATAGATGCTCCTCTAAGTTGAGATCCGCAAATCCTGCTGGAGCTTAATTTTGCCAACATCGTACTCATTACACCTTCAAGATCATGAACCCGACAAAAGAAAAGAAAAAGAACAGTATCAGCAGCATTTATGACATGCATCTTGGTTTTTTTTTACAATGGAATAGTGCTGATATGAAGGGGATCAACCAAAATAAATACTTACGAGAAACAGAGAAATAAAAATTAACTCGCTATATGTAGGAACTGAGAAATTAACGGCTCTGAAGCAGAGTAAGATACATGTATAGAGATATGCATGATATGCATATTGCATACGCATATAAAGAATGAGGTTCTCTTTTTTATGTTTCTTAGAAAGGATATTAGTTAACAAATAAATGATCCAGACCTTGGGCTCCAATGTATATCTATATACTAAAAGAGAGAAGAAACTCCAAAACCAGCCACTCTGATAATACGGCATCATTGATTAACCGAACTATTTAATAACCCCAGCTTCCAATGAAATAACCAAATCAGTTGCTCATGGGCAGCCCTACCAACTCTTTGGGGTTTCCGGCTGAAAAATTGCCCTGCGGTGAACAGCATCAGTCAAGAGACTAACTTTTGGGCACAAAACATTGGCAGCAAAACAAAATTTTTTAATGATTAGCCATGAGATATCACCTTCTTAATATTAACTACTGATAAGTGATAACATAATTGTGCAACAGAAATTTCATATTTTTCATTACTTACTGAAAGTGCATGTTTCTCTTCCTTGTTGGCATTTTGCTTGCCTTAAATCCGAAAAGCTTAATGGAGTAGTCTTAGGAAGCTGAACAAATTTAAAGAACAGTAGTGCACTTAACAATATGATAAAAATGAGGTGAAAATATATGGAAGTATCTGGATCTTCGGTCCATTTTGAAATTGTTACCCATCCTTTAAAAGTGATGATTTTGGTAACTTACTTTTCAGTTCGTCTGAGAGCCATGGCTATTTTGTTAAAAAATTTGGGCGCACCAGTGGCTTTAATAGGAATTTAGTTGCATGAATCACATGATATGCTCTAATCAAGTTACATAAGCAGTGCACCAAGTTCTATAAAGAAAGAGCCATCAAATGTTTCAAATCAAATGAATAGAAAGATTAGGTAGCATAATTAAAACTATTAACTTCGAAATAAAACATAGTTCGGGTAAATACAAAAATACCATACAATTTTACCTATAAATGAATGTTGATGGCATTTGTAAGAAAGCTTACCTCATAATATTGTCAAGCTATTCCTTCAATTTGAACCTGCCATAGTAAAGAAGTCAATGGCATTAGATAACAAAGGTTATACATGTCTTCGACCTAATTTGCCAAAAGTAATCAGCAGAGTAAGTTACCTAGAAACGCTTAGTACGAAAGTAATGTACAAAATCCATAAATAAATAACACCTACTTCACTAATCAACATAAAAACTAGAACAGAACTAAAACCTAGTTAAAATGAAAAAGGCACACAAAACAAGGATTTTAAATAACTTTTAAGTAGTACTAGTTTGTAGAGTTGTTTACCCAACTGGGACCTAAAACTGTCAAATTTTCGCAGACTACTTAATGTAAACTATAATGACATTCCACATAATAACTACTAAATACTAACATACATTTATGAAAGGATCAAAAGTCGTTATCTTCCATTTCATATATTCTATCTTCTTTTCCATCTATATCTCAGTTATCCTTAATAACCAACACATGGTGATAGTTCCTTAACCAACATCTTTATCTTATCTACTACCCCAAAATTTTTTATCTATTGCCCTAGTTTTAATAGACAGATATCACGAAGCCCTTCCACAAATATCCTTCCTCTTACTCTTGTTCTTACTCACATTTTCACTCACATGTAAACCAATAACTTTCCCATAGTCAATTCATACTTCCCTCCTCTCTTCCAATTCTTTCCTTAATCCTCCTCCCTTGTAAAACAATAAGCCCAACAATGAAAACAACTTTGGTAATGTTTTATGACACAAACTTCAAATATACGGAGATTAGAGTGGTCGGAATACATTACCCAACTTAACCCAGGCTCCTTCCAAGAACTTGTTTCAATCTTCCTCCTCGCATTTTCTGCATCATCCCACTTTCCTGATTCAGAGTAAATGTTAGACATAAGCACCACAGTTGGGCTGTCTTCAATTTGCAATCTCATAACATGTTCCCTCGCAAATTGTGCGAGTTCTAAATCACCATGAATCTTGCAAGCAGCTAAAAATACTGCCCATACAGATGCATCAGCCTCAAATGGCATCTCACTAATTAAAATCTTAGCTCTATCCAACAACCCAGCCCTGCCAAACAAATCGACCAAGCATGCATAGTGCTCCATGCGCGGCATGATTCCATGCTTCAAGAGCATTCCATTAAACAGTTGAACTCCCTTTTCTACTAGCCCACAACGACTACATGCTGTCAGAAGAGATATGAAAGTGATAGGATTCGGATCTACATTGTAACACTCCATCTCAGCATACAGGACTAAAGCCTCATGCCCATATCCATGCCTTGCATAGCTAGTAATCATCGTGTTCCAAGAGACTATGCCTTTGTTGATTGTTTCATCGAACAATCTTCGAGCGTAGTGCAAAGCTCCACATTTGGCATACATATCAAGAAGAGAGCTACCGATGAACTCATCCATGAGGCCATGTTTTAGGCTAGCCCCATGAATGCACCTCCCTAGCTCAAGACATAATAGGTACCCGCACGAATTTAAGATGCTCGAGAAAGTAAAACTATTAGGACAAATTTCTGTAGAGCACATGGTTTTGAAGAGCTCAATAGAATCCCAATGCAGACCCCGATGGCTGAGTCCCGAAATAATTGTAGTCCATGAGACCACAGTTTTCTCTCCCATCTTGTCAAAAAATTCTAGGGCATCCTTAGTTGAGCCAGCCTTTACCAGAGCATCTAAAAGTGCATTATTAACCATAAAATCCGATCCAAAGCCGTGCTTAATTACATGGACAAAGAGGCTCCACTCATGTCCCCGGCATGAAGACAACAGAGCAACAAAGGTAGCCACATCGAGAACTAAAGATCGACGCTTCATGTCAACGTACAGCGCTACCGCCTCATCGGAATTTCCATTTTGCCCGTATCCAAAAATCAATGCATTGTACGAAACAGTGTTTCTCTCATGCATCCAATCAAACACTTTAGAACCCTCGGCAACATCACCGCACTTCATGTACATATCGATCAATGCGGTATTAACCACCAAATCCCCTCGAAACCTAGACTTCTCCACGGCCGCATGGATCATGCTCCCAATGCGAAGAGACTTCAAACCTCCGCATGCTTTAAGCACTCCGGATAAAGTGCAATCGTTCGGCTCCAAACCGACCAAAATCACTTTTCGAAAATACTCTACCGCAACATCGTTATACCCATTTCTCGAATACCCACCAATTACGGCATTATGTAAAGCAATATCAGGATTCAATACGCTGCCGAGAACAGTCTCCATGCTTTCGACGTCTCCAAAGCTCGCGTACATGTCGAGCAGAGATGTCGCAACAAAGCAACAAGCATCGAACCCGGCCTTCACAACACACCCATGAATCTGCTCTCCGACCCGTCGCTCCATCTCCGAGCAAGCCTTCGCCAGGCAACTAAAGCTAAACTCCGTGGGCTCGAAACCGAAACCCCTCGTCGCCTCCACGAAGAGCGCGAGCGCCGCCTCGCGATCCCCGAAGCCGACGAACGCCGAAACCATCGAATTAACCATGACGGCGTCCTTCGCAGGGCAGGAACGAAAGACCGCGGAAGCGGAGTCGAGCCGGCCGACCTTCGCGTAGAGATCGACAAGCGCGGTGCCAACGACGGGGTTCGATCCGTGCCCGGAGACGACCACGCGGGCGTGCAGCTGCGCGCCGGGGCGCGCCGCCCGCAGCTTCGCGCACGCGGCGACGGAGCTCGAGAGCGCGAAGGGGTTGGGGGCGGCGGCGACGGCGACGGCGACGGCGAGGGTGTGGAGCTGAGAAGTGAGGAAGGGGACGGGGCCTCGGTGGGGCATTTCGTCGAACAGGTTGAGGGCGCGGCGGAGGCGGCGGGGCTTGGAGTAGAGGAGGGAGGAGCCGAGCTTATGGAGGAGGGAGGTTTGGGACGCGGCGGGGCGTATTGCGGAGGCGACGCAGGAAACGGAGTTCATGCCTCACGCGCAGAGCTAAAAGTGGTGATGCATCATCCCCCGCCAAATTCACACGCTCTGAGCATTTTATAGGTAAGGAACTTTTTTATTTTATTTTATTTTATTTTAATTTTTAGGTTAATTTCAAATAGGTCCAACAAATACAGCGACTTGCGAATGAATTCCTATATAAAGTTCAACTTTTATACTTTGTTTCTATAAAAGGTTTAATATTCTCAAATATATCTCTCTAGTTTGTTATTGTTAAAGTACTGTTTATTTTATAAGTGAAATAATATTTTTACCATCACAAATATGTTTCTCGAAAAATTTCAACGGTTAATTGAAAAGGAGAAAAAAATATCAATTCATCTCATTAACTAACTAGGATTAAATATTTTAACTATGGTTAAGTAATTTTTTTTAACGGATGCTAACAGCTGGGACATATTTGAAAACATCATGACTTTTGTAGAGACAATATATAAAAGTCAAATTTTGTAGGATATATTTGTAATTCACTATATTCGTAGAGACACATATGAAATTAATTTTTATTTTCTTATTATTTTTTTTGGCCAGAATACATAAAATCTATATAAGTACCTGTCACTACTAGATAACTACAAAATATCGCCACCAAATGTCTATAGTGGCGACAATTTTTGTCGTCGTATGTTGCCGCAATAGATCCCACCGGCGAATGAATCGGTGGCGAAATATGTATTTTGCCACTTTAAATGTTACTTTTTGTGGCGACAAAAGTCGCCACTAAAGGAGTATCATTCGGTGGCAACAAAATGTCGCCGCAATCGCCACCAATTGCCAGGATTTAGTTGCAGCAACTTGCTGCCACCAATATTCAACTTTAGGTGGCAAATATTTGTTGCCACTAAATATAACATTTAATGACAAATATTTGTCGCCACTAAATATGTTTCATTTGGTGGCAAATATTTTTCGCCATGAAAAGTGGGCATTTGATGGCAAATACATGTCGCCACTAAACATAACATTTGGTGGCAAACATTTGTCACCACTAAATATAGTATTTGGTGGCGACAAATTATATTCAACTGCGATAGCGTTATTTTTTGCCACCAAATGTTCATATACAAATACATATTAATAAGATAACAAAAATCATAGACAAAAACGCATTCAAACAAAACTCCAACATAACAAATCACTTCAAAATAATATCATACTTTAGTTTCTCCAACAATATCAACAAAAAAAAAAAAAAAATAAAAATCCATCGAGTAGCCAACTCACAACATAAGTTCAATTTAAAGGGAAAAAAAACTAAAAATTACTACTCAGTCATGGAAGATAAAAAAGCATTCGAAGCATCAGTTGATACGAGTAGATAGAACATCTCCCTCTGATCCATCTCAAAACATCTCCCTCTGATCCATCTCAAAACATCTCACTTAGACTTGGAGCATCCGGGTGTATCATAATCTGCAAAATATAGATAATTTAGAAAACCTCGATAAAAAATTATAATCATCTCATTTTTAACTAAGTAAACTTTAAATAAGAGACAAACATTACAAGGCTAAAGCCAACAATAGCATGAGGAAAGATTTAATTTGCATAGATCCAGTAATCATTCACATTGATTGTGCACTAACTTTGATGAAAAGAAAACTAAATCCAATAAAATTAGCAGTCAAGAATAAGACCAAACCCAATATCTCTTGTACCAAACTCTCCTAAAAGTTCATAGCATGTGCATGTTTCATTGACTCACCAAACCAAAAATCAGTAGATTAATGTCGAATTTAGAAAGTAATATGAATCTGAAGAAGAATTGTAGCTTCCTCTAGCATTGCGGAGAGACGACGAAAAGTAATTTCTAGGGCTAATTTTAAATGATCTAAAATCACAAAATGCAGGAAAATATGCGATTAAGCTAATGTTTCAAAGAGAGTATGTCTTAGTATAAGGTATTTGGTTTTCGTTCCATAATTTACATTTTAGTTGTGTTGCCTAAATGGCAATCTCTTCTACTTAGATGTTCAACAAAGAAATAGCCCAAAAGATTATCTAGGATTAACAGCTAGATGATCAAACTGTACTTTAGAGCAGTATGGTATACATTAACTTTAGTTTTTACTTGGTTTTGACATAAAGATCATTCATGAATCTGTCATTCACAGTGAGTATTTTGTATGCAAGTTGTATTCCATCTGTGCATTATATGCTAGAGTTTCATTTGCACATATTGATAAATCATACAGGAAATATTATTTTATGCACGCACATCCCTGAAATTATAATTTAACTTATTAAATGTTCTTATGACATTTAAAAGGTTGGTATTCATTACGATGTGTGAATTTTGAACATCGGTTCTCATAAGTTGACCACATTTTTCAAATGTTGCAGATTACATCTGTGGAACGAATTCGTAAACACTCTACTAAGATATACTCTTTTTGAAATTGTTTAAGCCAGGAAAGATTAATGCAAAAGTTCTATTGTTTTCTAGTTGATCAACAGCAAAAATCATGCAAACATGATACAAAAGTATCCAAGATGGGTTAATTTTACTTTCATTTGATTAATGCAAAGAAAAGTATTTATACCAGTATTAGGAACATCTGATGTAGGTAGCGTAGAATCTCTATGCTGAAGTCCTGGAATGTGTGCCATAATCGCTTGAAGTTGTGCTTGAAATTCTATCCTCAAACGATGCTCTCGCTCCTCTGCCTCTACTCTAAGACGATGCTCACTCTCCTCAGCTTCTTGCCTCAAGCGTTGCTCTCGCTCCTCAGCTTCTTGCTGCTGATGCTCAAGTGCGTCCCTTAGTTCCTCAACCTGACGCTGATATACTTCTCTAAGTTCTGCACCCTTGCGCGATGTAGGCCGAGGTCCGCCTCCTAATCCTCTAATATAGCCGGAGCGTGCCCCACAATCTTCAACCATTTGCTCCTCCGGTTTTAACGGAGGTTCACCTCTTTGCGATTGTGCTAGCTCAATGTTCTCCAGTGCAATCTACATTTATTATTATAGTTCTCAAATATTAGATATTAATTATAAATATATGATTTATAATCAATCTGAAGCTATGCTTTAATTTACATGTTCTAGCATTACCATCACTTTTTTTGATCGATCATTCATCCACTGGCCGTTTGATTTTACATGAGTTGTTTTCCAATAGTCAGTCATCTTAGGCTCCGCTTGACTGATGGGATCTCTCTGTAAAATGCTTGCAATTAATCAAAACAATTGATAATAAAATAAACACTCAAAGCACTATAGAAAGGATTACAATAATCAAGACTCATACCATTCCATATCTAATTTTACCAAATGATGTTCTAATCTTAATGGTAGCTGCTCCTTGTTTGGCTCGATTTCGTTTGTTACGAGCCGATCTGCGCTGCATTAAAATATATATATTTGATTAATATAAATGTTTAAATTAATTAGCAATACTTATATAAACATTAGAATTTCATGAAGTAACCTTAAACTCTTCTGAGCCAAAATACTCAACTAAATAGGCCCAATCACTATCTGCAACAAATTCTGGAACCTTACGCAGTCTATCCTCGTCACTTTCAAAATGCAAATAATAAAGATGGAGACGATGTCGCCAATCTCGATACATCTTTTTGAGGTGATCAAATACATTCTCTTTTTGATTCCCTATGCCATTAAATTTTTCCTGTTACAAATTTAAAATCGGAACCAAAATTAGAATATTTCTAAAGAAGTTCATATAACATATAATATATATTTATTTATAGTTTACTTACGACTAAATCATCAAACATTTTATGTTTGATATGATCTGATACTTCCCTCCACCTTTTATTTGACAGCACTGCATACTGTCGAAGGACTACACCCATCTCCGTGATAAAGGGCATGACATCTCCTGCTACAGCTCTTCTCAAATTTTGATCGATGACTACCTCATTCTTTTCCCCCCGCTTACGCTTTCTTGACCACTTCAAATTTTTTGTTACCCCTCTATGCCTCTTCTCCGAAGCTATAGAATCTAGATAAAATTGACAATATAGTAAGAACTACATTATTTTGAAAAATTGAAAGAAGGTTTTAGTCTTACAAATAAAAGTTACTTTAATTTGTAAAGTAACTTTTTGCAAATATAGAATCTGTCATGACTATAAAATCTGATCTTGGCTTGGAACATAACGAGTCACAAGAGTACCAATGGCAACTTTTTTCCAAACAAAATGATATAGCAAAATCAAATTTTGAATCAAAATCTGCAGGAAATAATAATGAATCTCATAGAAACCTAATCAAAGGAATTGATTGATCAAAGACCGGAATTGATTATGGAGAAATCTGATTACATGATTCTAGCATCAATCATTGTGATTCTAGCATCAACCATTGTATAAGCTACTATAATTGTACATTCCTTCTATTTTTGTATTTATATATGTAAGAATCAAATGCTGTAAAGAGTAGAGAATTTTCTCTCTAATTCTACTTCTATTATTTTGCTTCTTTAATGAGAATGTAAACTTAGAATATTGGTTAACATGTGTGGTATCTAAACTTAGGTCAAATCCTAAGGTGAAACACAGAAATATATAAACTCTAGATTGAATGTGAACTAGAAAACAAGTTTGTGTATAATGGGCATGTGTAATAACGCTAAAAGTCATTGTGCTTAGGGTGTCATGATGTGTTATGTTGCAGCCTTCCAAAAGTGTGTTTGGGAGTACTGATCACCCCCGACTCCCTCATGTACAATGTGGGGGGGGGGGGGTACTAATCACACTCGACTCTCACTAAGCACTAGAATGTCGATCCTCTCGACTCTGCATATGGTACTTGAAGGGATAATCTTCCCGACTCCGAATGCGTACCAAATTAGAGAGTAGTACGATCTCCCTTGATTCTCCATGAGATATGTATGTCAACTAATTGGATAGTAGTGTGATTTTCCCCGGCTCTCGATAAGGTGTAGTGTGAAAGGGAACCAATCAAATAGATGGTTGGAGACATGAGGTACTGGGTAAACCTACAGCTAGTGGCATAATAGTATTTTGAATATTTGAGGCATGGTAGTTGTAAAATTCAATTATTACATTTTTAGTATAGAAATAATTGTTGTTATTATAATTACCTATCTACTTACGCCTTCTCTGGATTGAGTGGGCGTACTATCTATAGTTCTCACCTCTTGTGATTTACCATTTTTCAAATTCTAGCATTTACGGCGAGGCGCATAATTGTGGCAAGAGCGTCATGAAGCAATAGACCTAGAAAAAGCTTCAGGAGTACTCTTATATTTTTTCGGATAGTCAAAGTGTTCTGCCATTTTGGAATCAAAACTCGTAAACTCTAAAGAAATGTAATTTTTGTGAAATGTATATTTAGTTGTAGACTTTAAATTGTTAAAATGAATGTTTCAATTAGTAGTTGTACTATGATATTACTTCTATACATATCGTGTACAATTGTATATGTTGATATATGATTCCGTTTCGTTCGGATAGGAAAGGCCTTGCCCGTCTGGCAGGTTTGTGTGCGTGTCCGATCGGGCCCAACTAGCGATCTCAGAGCGTGACAATCCAAAGAATAGCAATAATTAAAGAAGTATATCTAATAATAAAAAAGTTGATAGCACCAAGTTTTTGGTGCTATTAGAAGCACCCAGCTAAACTCATATTATATATATATATATATATATATATATATATGTATAACATTTATATATACATTTATATGTGCAAAATAAAAATTTCTACTATTTGAGGTTGGGCCCAATCCAAAATTAACGAGGTCCAATTCTTTTGTAAATTTCAACCATTAGATCAAAGATCTACTAGATAGAATTGTAGGATTTTTTTTTTTTCGTATAGAAGCTTTTAAGCAAAACCCTAAATATTATAGTAAATTGTAATAATTTTTAAATTAATTAATTTGAGATTTAAATTTACACCGTAAATAATTTGATCTGTAATTAAGTTAGCATGGCTTCGAAAATAGTTAAGCTAATGAATCGAATATGGGCTGGCTTATCAAAATACGAGACTATTAAGAGTTAGACTTTTCCAACTCATCACAAGCACGAGCCAAACAAGGGTTGGTCCCTTAATACTTTCGAGCGGATCTTAAGCTGGTCTTAGCTCGCTCGCATTCAGCTCATCGACAGCTATAGACAAATAAATAGAGGTTTTTTAAAAGAGAAGAGGTAAAGTGCAAAATCAAATATTTGTCGGGAGATTTTCTATATTTTACACAAAAAAAATTATTTTGACAAAACTATGTAATTTCACTAGTCGTCAGGGACCTCTGTGCAAATGTTCCCTACCAACGTAGTAGTCGTAATAGGGTTAGATGGATCCGTGTGCGGATCTGATAAAGAGCGGATCGGGTTGCGGGTGCTACGATCGCCTCCTCCTCCGCCGCCGCCGCCGCTCGCCGGAGCTCCGCCGCTCGCCGGAGAGCGTATACCCAGGTGAGTCCCCGCCACCGCCACCACCACCACCACCGCGCACTCCGATTCCCCCCTTCTCCTCCTCCTCCTCATCCCTTTTCGAATCAAATGTTAAAACCCTAATTCGACCACTCTTTAATTCCCCTCGTTCGTGGATCTTTTGTAGTACGCATCTGTAAATTTGAGTTACGTTTACGTAAATTTCCCTAGAATTGACCCGTAATGCAGGATATTTTGCATTTTCTCTACTGGAAAATACTCACAGTTTGATTTATTATCCGTTTCTCGCCCCTTTTGATCAGCATGATATTATAACAATCCAGAGATTGGTAGTTACTTGGCCGTGTTTGGAATCTTTGGATGCATAAACATTTTGTTCGGCGCATCTCTTTTATCATTTAAGACGTTTGTATTTGGTCGACGAGGAGTATGATTGAATGTATAGAAATAATGCATACTATATTCGGTGTTCAAATAATTTTCTCGGAATAAGATAAATCGTGTTGCATGTGAAATGCGCTATCCTACCTAATCACGGATGCCGAGACTTCTAAGGAGTTAAATCAAACTCCTAGCTTGCAACTGTAATTGGATAGTTTGTTCTGACAGCCGAACAGCGGCTCTATATATTCCTTTGTCTTTCTATCTTGCATTGTTTAGGATAATGTGTTTTTCACTAAGGCCCTGTTTGGATGCATGAATATCTTGTTCAGTGTATTCTTTTGATTTACTTAAAAAATTTGTATATTTGGACGATGAAAAGTGTGATCAAATATTTAGAATGAAATATTATATTCGGCCTCATAGGTGAAATATGCTGTTCTACCAAATTATGGATAGTAAGATTTTTTTAATCAGTAAAGAATTAAATTTTCTACTTACAATCATAGTAAAAAATTCTTATACCGAATACGTTATCCTTGAATAACTTATTCCGACATCCAAACATGGCCTAATAATACCCCATGAACTTACTGCTACAGCAGAAGCCGAAGCTCCTTTTTGGGGTCTGACGCGTACATCAGCTTCTTAACCACTGTAAAAGCTTTGGGCTCTTACGTTTTCAAATGCTTTAGTGCTGGTTTTTTGGAGCAGAGAAGCTGGTTTGTAAGCTCCTTTTTGGAGTAAAGAATGGTTTCTTATTATTTTTTTTTTTCACTTCGGGAATCAGGATATCTCTTTTGGTTCATATTGCAAGCTGTTTTGGCACTTTAGTGGTGGTTTTGAATTTTTGATTTTCCTGAACTATTAGATACTTATGAACCTTTCGAGTTATCTTTCCTTTCATTTCTCAGAATGTCAGAACTGCCAATAGCAGTTGCAGACGTGGCTGCTGGCACCACTACTGCAGTGGTGCCGCCGCTGGCGGCCCACAATCCGCGAGCAAGAAAGCTGCGATCTTTGGTGTGGAACGACTTCACCAAGGAGCGCCGGGCTGATGGCAGCTTTGTTGCCATCTGCAACCACTGCAAGAAGCAACTAACCGCGAGCAGCCGCAGCGGCACTACTCACCTCAAGAACCACCTGGGCATCTGCCTCTCCACCAAGCGCACGCTCAAGCGCAAGAAGCTCGTCGTACGCCGTCTCGTCCTCAAGTCCGTTGATGCCAAATCCGATGGTGGGCCTGCCGCCGCCGACTCCCACTTTGATCAAGAAGTTAGTCGCCATGATCTTGCTCGCATGGTCGTTCAACATGGCTACCCTTTCTCCATCGTCAATGATGCCGGATTTAGAATGTTTGTTAAAAACCTCCAACCACAGTTCAAGATATTGTCCTACGATGAGGTGAAGGCCGATTGCATGAGAATATATGAAATTGCAAGAATCAGGTTGCACGAGGTGCTTAACAAAATTCCCTGCCGGGTGAGCCTCTCAATCGATACGTGGCAATCCAACAGGGGGGAAGAATTCTTGTGCCTGACATGCCATTACATTGATGATGAGTGGAAGGTTAAGAAGAAGATTCTCAACTTCCTACACATCGATGCTCCCTCTATGACGGCAGAAGAGATTGGCAGAATGGTTCTGGAGAAGTTGCTCGAGTGGGGCATCAATAAGAAGTTGGTGAGCATCGTATTGGATAACTGCAGTAATGGTGAAGCGGTTGGTAAAGAGCTTCTTGGATCTCTTCGGACAACAGGCTTCCTCCTTTTGAATGGGGATCTGTTGCAAGCCCATTTTTGCGCACATATGTTGAATCTCATGGTACAGGATAGCTTAGAAATGGCATCCGAGATAGTTAACAATGTCCGGGCGACCGTGCATTATGTGAAGTCTTCAGAAGAAACATTTGCTAAGTTTCAGAAGGCAGCGAAACAGCAGAAGCCACTGGTGCTTGACTCTCCAAATAATTGGGCTTCCATATACTTAATGCTCGACTCTGCGTGCCAATATGAGGCTGCATTCTTGCAGTTGGCAGAATGGGATGCTGAGTACCCAGGCTTTTTGGTATCGAAGGATTGGACAGATGTCAAAGCCCTAACGGAGATTCTCGATGCTCTTTACCACACTATGGAGAAATTCCCAGCAGTAGAAAAGCCGACTAGTAATCTTTATTTCAATGAGATTTGTGGTATCCATTTGCTTCTGAAAACATGGTGCACCAGTTCATCTCCTGTTGTTGCGTCGGTCGCTTCGCAGATGCTCAAGAAGTTTGAACAGTATTGGGACTCCACTGGAACGGTGATGGCATTTGCATCTATATTAGATCCTCGCTACAAGATGAAGTCGGTTGAGTACTTCTTTAAGCTTATTTATAATGAGCAATATGAAGTCAAGACAAAGATCGAGAGTGTTCATAAAAGTTTTAACAGCCTATACAATGAATATGCTGTTAGATTAACCAGCTCGTCAAAAAATCAAGCCTTCCTCTGCTATGTCGGGAACAGTAGTGGTTGCACCATGAGTTCTAATTATGAAAATGGTGGAGAATCGAAGACCGTTTCTAGCATTACTCTTTCTGATGCTCAACGTGGGCTGGATCAGTACCTTCAGGAAACGTCGTCCGGGCAACCGACGAAATCTGATTTGGATATGTATTTGGAGGAAGCCGTGTACCGCCCAAAAGAAGGCCTTCCGGATAACTTTGATATTTTGGGATGGTGGAAATCCTTTGCCGCAAAATATCCAGTCCTTTCTTTGATGGCCCGTGATATTTTGGCGATTCCTGTGTCAATTTTACCATTGGATAGTGAAGCTACAACTCTCAACGACTATTTCAGTGCCATGGACCCTGTAACCATAGAGGGCTTGGTATGTGCACAAGATTGGCTGCGAGAGGAAATTGAAGGTATGGATATGTTTTGCAATTGCTTCTATTCTTTTTGTTCAAATTTGTAGTTTTGTTGCCGATAGTACCTACCTCGTATCTAACATCGGTAACTGTTGGATTTCTACAGCTACTCACGTGGATGGTAATGCCGATCAGAGTATGGTACCTTCAAATGGAAATGAATATTCTTCATCACCAAAATAGGTAAATTACTTGTATAAAACTTCCTAGCTGTTTCAGATTGCGCTGTTACTTTGATTTTGTTGTTTCTATTGGCTCCATATGCTGCTGCATAGTCAACCACTACCTGTGCTTATTTTTTGGTTATGCTGATGGTAATTGTAGTATTTTCTATATTTTCAGCTGTTGTTAGATGCAAGCCTAACGTGTGGCGCACATATTGTATTACAATTTCTTTTCTTGTAATTGAAATGGTATATCACATAGTTGAAAAGGAGACACGAAATGTTATCAAATATTAGTGTTCGGATATATTAGTGTCCTCTGACTCGATAGTTTTTGATATGGATTCTCGTGACATTATAAAGTTCACCCTCCTTTATTATGTTGAGTTCAACTTGAGAAATATAGCAGGCATTTCCTCTCATGATGAAAATTCCTTTTCTGAAGATCATTAGACTGTTAATGCCCTACAAAACAAGCAATAGTAAGACTTGCTTTGTCAAACTGAGGAGCAAGCCTGAAAATTATTTTACCTTGACCAACATAGTATTGTACGTAATTATAATATTTCATCTAATAGCCAAATACGTACGACATATTTGATAACGTGCCAAAAGAGAGAGTCAAATACATGCTGCTACTAATTTTAAAGTCGAAAACAAGAATAGCGAAATTCTTGTGGATGAAACCCCATAATGACCTACACATGAATGTGGCTCTTGAACTCTAGGCCGAGCGACGACAGCATTGTACAAATTTGAAAGATAACGATATGTACTCATATATTATTGCAATAGTATCTGTACCTTCTTGTTAGAGCTAAGAATTATGCACAAGGGTATGAGATGTTAATTTGATTTGTTCTCCATACCTAAAGATGTCAACTCTTGATAGTGTAGGATATGGTATGGCAGCGGTTACAATCATATGATATGAGCATAATAATTTCCACTTTGGTTTGAGATTTTTCCGCTGTCAATTATCATATGTTACTACACTCTGAAGTTTATCTTTGGCATTTTGTACCTGGTTAGAGCTGGGTCCATTCAAGATGCGATAATCTGTATTGTACAGGGTCAGTTTTCCCATTGAACCAAGCTAACTTGCATTTGCACCTAAGTAGAAAATATCATTGTAATCACTATGTGCCTGTCAATTTCCTGTGCTCTTTTTGATTATAAGAGGTGTAAATAACTTCCCTAAATCATCATTATTTCGGTGAAAACATCTCTTCTCGCAACTCTTTGAGTGTCTCTATTTCGTATGCTTTCAAGTGTGTGCAACCATTTAAGGCTTGCCTTCCTCTTATAATAGGTCCTTCATAGCCAAATAATCTTTGATTTTTTCAACATTATGTAGCCTCCGATGTAGAGATTTTCAACCATTACTTGATTGAAAATGTTGTAGAAGCAATATCCTTTATCATAGCCAATTAATTGAATAAACCACTTAAAATCTATGGATATTTCCTGGTAATTCTATTGGCTTACTATCTTTACTCTAATTTCTGGCTTTTTATTTGTTCATAAATGTCTCTCACAAGTGATCACATTTTCGGGGAAAAGAAAAGAGAAAACACGGTCGTCCTGATTATATTGAAATTATTACATGAACCTTGTCGTTTATATGCAGTCCTATTAGCTCCTCATTCCGAATGTCAAGATTCTCATTCACTTTATCCAACCTCAATAAAAGTGTCATAATACCGTTTCTCGCTGTTGTTCCAGTGCAAGTCCTTCAGTCCTTGTCTCTCTATTGTGGGAGATCTATAAATAATTCAATGTTGTCTCTGACTTGCTTCTTGGTACTGTTTCTTGTCATTTATATTATGCCAGTTCAACAACATTCTTTATGTCAAATAAACTTTGCTTCAAATTTATTTCTATGTCCATTCAAATCTCTTTTTATGTTAGAAAGATGAACCAAGTTAACATTTAACATTAGCAATCACCATTTGTATGTTTTGATCATTAAGTAGCAAGCTAATAGCTTTTATTGTCTTTTGTTGCTAATTTTGCTAACTTTGCTTTCTTGTACTTCAGTTTTCTACCTATTTCTCCTTCAAACCACAGATTAGAAGATTATTCTCTAGAATTCTATACATAATAGTGCTGACTGATCTTTCTTTAGTTAACAAAAAGGAGTTGATATTAGGCGATTACCTGAAGTATGAGACTAAAATTTTGAATTTGCATCTCAAGAAATCTGGAGGTTTATTGCCATTTTCTATTCATAGACTAGGGCTGAGTCTGTAAAAACCATTCTCTGTAAAGTGAGGAATGCCTCATAATTTTCATCATTCATTCCTAAATATCCCTGACAGGGTTTCTGTATGATTTGGACTTACCTTTTTTTTTAAACCCATCATTAAGACCTAATTAAGTTTTCTTTTATTTTTTTATTGTTTTTGTCATCCATATTTTATGTGATTGATAACGTCGGTGGATGAACTTCTCTATTTTCGTCTTTGTTGGTTAGCTTGCGATGCACCCTACTTGGAGGTGGAATAGTGAATTCTTCAAAAATTAAGAAAAAGCGAGACGGAAAAGAAAGTTAATTCTAAGATGATAGTTTTGTTTAATATACAACAAGATGGTACTGATCCCAAACAAGGCCTAAGCTATTTATAAGATGACAAAATTTCGTCTTACTTCGAACCTTCCTTCCAACAAATGCCCAGGAGAAAATTATACCCTTAATCGGCTCCATACTTTCTAATCGTGTTTTTTAGTCGAAAAGCGTAACCAGATCCACCCCAAGCAGCCTTTTATAGCTACAAATAAATGCCTGATATTTTGTAATCTGATCATTTACCTCCTAATGTTACTGCATAGATGCCCCTTTTTTTTATTTGAGCAAAATGTTCCTATAAGAATGACTAAATGCATCCATTTTCTTTTTTGCAGTGATCAGCATTATGCTAATTGAAGACTTTTCAGATGGAACAAGTGTATTAATATTTTTTTACTCTCCTAGTACTCTGCCTTGTAAATTACATTTTTTTTTTCTTTTTTTTTTTTTTTTTTTTTTCTTTTCCAAGAACAAATACATATGTAAAATCATGTGTCAAGTGCAATTTGGTATTCTTCTGGAATTACCTGCTTGGACAATGTGGAATATATTGATTGAAACTGCTACATGTGGATAACAAGGGGTGTTGGGGCAACAAGAAGCTAAAATGAATATCTGAGTCTTTACATTGGAAGTTCTATTTTGTTGCTTTCACTTTTGCTGCAGATATTTGAGGAATTTTAACCCCCTTTTTTTTTTTTAAGCACTACTCTAGTAATCCTTCAGCAAACAGAATAAGCTATAATTCTAGTTGCTTAAAAATGTAGTAAACTTGTAATTTAACCGAATAATTTCGCATTCTTTGTAGGGTTTCAAATCTCTGACCTTTCAATCAGCTACTCAGAATACTAACCAAGTGTTCTAGGCAGTGGTGGCGACGATGCTATATTTTTCCACTATTGATATATATCTTCAAAATAAGTCATTCAATGAGCCCAAATGAAGGGAATTTGTTGGAAGTTGTAATCCAAACTTTCTTATCTTTAAGGAGTTTGAATTGGAGGTTACCTCTTTTGTAAGTTCAGAATATGATTTAGTTAACATCATCAAATTATCGAGTTTTAAATCATGTTGGTTAGTGAACGGGTGCATCGGATGGAATAATTTTCCATAAATTAATTTTTATCTCATTTATTTTGAGATAAATTCTTAGCTATTAAAAAGAGCATAGCGACACGAGTTTGACCATGTTTGGATGCACAAATATATTATTAGATTAGAGATGTTTATTTATTTGGTTGACGAGAAGTGTAATAGGGTGTCTAGAATGGTATTCCATATTCTAACTCCAAACCATTTTTTGGAATAAAAAAAAAAAAAAAAACTTCAAATACCACCCCTATGGTTTTACACTTTCTCACTTTAGTACCCTGTGTTTTAAAGTGTATCAATTTAGTGTCATGTGGTTTCATTTTTTATCTTTTTATTATTGATTCTATTAATTTTTTTTGTTAAATACAAAGTTAAAATTAAAGAGTACTAAAGTGAATATTCGATAAACCTAGGTGGGGTATTTGAAGTTTTTTGTATATAATTTAACAAAATATTAATGAAGAGGCTGACGTCAAGATAAAAATGAAACCACAGGACATTAATTTGATACACTTTAACCACATAGTACTAAAATGAGAAAGTTCAAAACCATATGGATGGTATTTGAAGTTTACCCTAAATAAATTATCTCACTATTGGGGTATGTTATCACGCCAACTTATCATTACTTTTAATCAAACAAAAAAATTCCTTTACCACTTTCATCCTGGTACGATACAACCGCAACCATAGATGCTGGCCTTACTTCAGAGACTAGACCAGCTTGTTCATATTTTATATTTTTTACAATTTATAAATTTTTATAAATATAACCAAATTATTTAAACTATATTAAAAATTGTAAAATATTAATTTTAAAGATTTTATAAGACTGACAAAATGCCTAACCCTTTCTCCAATAAGAAAAATTGTATATAAAAAATAAAGTTTCAATTTTGGACACTATGAATGATAAGAAAAAAATATAAATATTTGGGTATTTTATTCTGTCCATTTGTTTCTAAATTTTAAAAAATTTTAAAAATATCTAAAAAAATAAAAATATAAAATGAGCAGGCATGAGATCTGTCTGTACTTGTACTGAATTGATATTTCTTCAATATTAATTCTTCCATTTAAAAAATTTTAATTATATTTGCGATACTGTTAGAATTCATAGGCTCAAAAATAAGTTCTCATGACTGCTTTTGAAATCAAGAATATTTAGATAACTTACAATTAAAACATAAATTCTTTATAAATATATGATGTTCAATGTATCTAATATTTCTCCCACATATCGCTTCTGCATATTGTTCTGATAATAATTCGAATTAAGGATATGGCTAATTTGGGAATGATGGAATCGAACTTCCTACTTTCCTAATCCAATTTTAGCAATTCGACGATGAATCCATGCTGAGGACAAGATTAATTGGAGATAATGGTAAAGAATTAATGGAGAAAGAACAAGAAAGAGGTTGCAGGAGAAGGAGAAGAATGGAAGAGGGAACTAGGGAAGGATGGGGAAGAAGAAGAGAAGAGTTGGAGGAATCAATGTGCTTTTTATTGCTAATTACCATCTCTTCATACTGAACAAATATGCAAAATGCTAATACTTGGGAATTAAAATGCCAAAAAAGAAATATTATAGAGGACTGCTTGTGGTTCGCTATCTCTGCAGGTTGGGCTATTCAGTGGATCCAGGCCCGAACCTTGCCTCTAGTGGAAGGACCAAGATGTTCAAACCAGTGGCTCAGATTCTTGATTCTTTATACCTCCTAGTTCACTCAGTAATCTTGTGACTCGTCATTTTAAATCTTTTTCTCTTTCTCCTCAACCCTAATCTCCTTCTCCATCGCCTCTCTACTACTACTAGCATTGCTGCACATAGTCATGTTAATTCATTCTTGGGTTTGTGAGGCATTAACAATGTGCTTTTACCTATGCTTCGCCTTAATATTGATATCTCTTAGGTAGTCTGACCCAATTTTGATATATAAAATAAAATGAAATACTACTGTGATATGTTTCCTTACAATGAAAATTTGGTATTAAATGCTTCTAATTTGCTTTCCTCCAATAACTCAATACTATTTGTAACAAAAAAACATTCATAAATATTTGTTTTCTTTTTTTGTAACAAAGAAAGAAATAAAAATACTCATCTTACATGTGTGTATATATAATAAATGCACTTATGAAGCAGCATACATATAGTGTTCAAAATACAAAAACATTCATTTTATATGTTCAATTCACACTTTTCTTTTTTTTTTTTGAGAGAGAGAAAGGTAGCATGCTATTCTCTTTACCCATTTTTATTTAGAAATTAATTTAATTGGAAATGTGATTCAAATATGTAACCTATTTAATTCACACAAACAATATTTATTTTAGCTAATGTCTTAATTACTTTTCTATGGAAAAAGTGTAATAAGTTTGTTGTGTTGTTGGTGCTAACCATTAATTTTCTTCCTCTTTTTCATACTCTTATATCTTTTAGATGTGCTAGAATATTAAAACCAAATATTTTAACTAGCTTAATCAAAAGTGGTGACAACATTAAATATCGTAATTAATCAAAGATCTTTATTGCTTTAAGAAACATAATTCTTGCCTCGTGACGGGTGGTCAAGTTGAATTGAGTTATGTTTGAAATGACGGGAGACCGAGTTGAATGAGTCTTGTTCGAAGTGCAACCAAGTTGAAAAATAAAGCAGTGAGAAAGTGAGTCATACTGTGAGATTCGCACGTCCAAAGCTGAGTTGGCAAAATTATGATGATTTTGGATGGTCGAGTACAAACTAGGGACACCCAAAACTCTCGGACTGTGAGGTATCAGATGCCCGATTGTGGTTCCGGGCGCTCGAATTAAGTTCGGACTGAGGTTGATCTGTTATTTCTTTGAGAACTTTTTCACTATTATTGCAATCCTATAGATATGACAACTTTCCTGCTGTCTGTTAATTAGGGGATCTTTTGTAGTCTGCTGTTCGTCCTTTGTCCTCTGTGGTCTCAAGGGTTTTGTACCTCCCTCCTTTTTTTATGAAATAGGGTTTAACCCTGTTTAATCAAAAAAATAGATATGTGTCTGCCACCACGAATGACGTACCTCGCACGGTGAAATTTATCTTGAATTTTCCGTGGGGTAGTATTCATGATTCAGATTAATATTTGTATATATATGGTTATCAGGTATTGCGGATCCATGGCTTCCAATAAACGCAAGCGTCTATTGTTAATTACCCCCATAAATGTTAGGGTACCTTCGATTAAGAGACCTTTGAAATGCTGAAGATGAACTGGAATTGGACAAAAAGAAAATTTATAATTTATTGCTCAATTACATGGCTTTAACCAAGGGTATACCCTCAGTGTACATGAATAGAGTATAAAAGAAAATGTTTAATTTCATCTTAGTTATATGTTCTAAGATGGTCAAATTAATTTTGTTGGACTCTATATGTTTTGGAGCTCAACATGGTTCACCCTAAGATGAAAGATTGATTAAATTCCCTGTATATATACTTTGGGATTTAATCGATTTAATTAAACTCTAATTATATGTATTTAGAGTTTAATTTGGTTAATTGAACTTTAAATGTATGTGATAAAGTCCAATAAAGTTTGATTTGGCATTCAATTTAGGCTTTTATCCTAATGTATATGTTAGGATTAGCCCAAATATCTTGAATTAGACTCTAATTTTATATTTTTAGAGTCTATAATTAGGCTCTAAGTTTATGTATTAGAGCTTAATCACATTTGATTTTGATTCATCTTAAGATGAAATATTAACTAAATCCTAATTATATGTATTAGGATTAGTCAAATTTAAATTAAACTTCAAGTATATGTATTGGAATCTAATTTAACTTCGTTTGTTTGAACTCCGAGCAAATGTATTAAAGTCCAACAAGTTTAATTTGATTACATGGTTTGATCAATTCTAAGCACATAATTAGAATTTGATCGAATATGGTAGTGATTTGGCTCTAGTTTTATATGCTAGAGGATCAGATGATTTGTGAAAAATGGGTTGGGTTTAGTTTAACGACGTTTCGGTCAGTTGAGATTTGGTTTTAGTTTAACGACATTTCGGTCGGAATTGGGTTTAGTTTAACGACGTTTCGGTCGAAATTGTAATTGGATTTAGTTTAACGACATTTCGGTCGGTTGAGATTTGGGTTTAGTTTAACGACATTTCGGTCGGAATTGGGTTTAGTTTAACGACGTTTCGGTCGAAACGACATTTCAGTCGAGGTTGTAGACTTAGGATTGGATTTAGTTTAACGACATTTCGGTCAATGTTGGGATTGGATTTAGTTTAATGACATTTCGGTCAATGTTAGGATTTAGGTTTAGTTTAACGACGTTTCGGTCGAAGTTGTATTTGGGTTTAGTTTAGCGACGTTTCGGTCGAGGTTAGGATTTAGGTTTAGTTTAACGACGTTTCGGTCGAAGGTTCTTGACTTGGGTTTAGTTTAACGACGTTTCGGTCGAAGTTGGATTTGGATTTAGTTTAACGACGTTTCGGTCGAAATTGGGTTTAGTTTAACGACGTTTCGGTCGGTTGTGGGATTTGGATTAGTTTAACGACATTTCGGTCGATATCGGGTTTTAGACTTAGGATTAGTTTAACGACGTTTCGGTCGAGATTAGACTTGGTATATAAGGTTTATGATATTGGGTATGTGAGATTTGGTTCGTGAACTTGATTTAGTTCATGAATTTAGGTTCATAGGACTTGGTTCATGGACTTATGTTCATAGGTTTATGGTTCATGAACATAGGTACATTGAATTATGGTTCATGAACATAGGTTCATAAATTTATGGTTCATGAACATAGGTACATGAGTTTATGGTTCATGAACATAGGTTCGTTGGATTTGGATATGGTTTGGTTTATGGTGTATGAAGTTTGGTGTATGGTTTAGTTCATGGTTTTGGTTCATAGTTCATGTACTTGGTGTATGAATTTGTGGTTCATGATTCATAGACTTGGTGTATGGGTTTATGGTTCATGATTCATGGACCTGGTGTACAGGTTTATGGTTCATAGTTCATGGACCGGGTGTACAGATTCATGGTTCATGGTTCATAAACCTGGTGTACAGGTTTATGGTTCATGGTTCATGGACCGGGTGTACAGGTTTATTGTTTAATTTCGAAGTGGGCTTTAGTATTGGGCCTCTATTTTGGATTGGGCTTAATGGATGGGCCATTTGAAATGGGCTTTGGGCATGGGTTTCTTTAGGTAAATGAATTTTGGGTATATGGGTTTGGGTTTAATTGGGTTAAATGGTTTTGTGATATAGGTTAATGGGTATGGTATAGATAATGGATTTTGGGTTAATGGGTTAAATGGTTTTATGATATAGGTTAATGGGTATGGTATAGATAATGAATTTTGGGTTAATGGGTTAAATGGTTTTATGATATGGGTTAATGGGTATGGTATGGATAATGGGTTTTGGGTTACTGGGTTAAATGGTTTTATGATATGGGTTAATGGGTATTGGGTCAAATGAATTTTGGGTTAAATGGTTAAATGGATATATGGGTTATTGGGTTAAATGAATTTTGGGTTAAATGGGTATTGGGTTAAATGGGTTAGTGGGTTTAAGTAAATGGGTTAATGGGTTTATAGGTTTATGGGTTGATGTTAATGGGTATAGTATGGGTTAATGATATGGGTTATGGGGATTATGAAATGGGTTAAATGGGTATTGAAATCCGAAAGTGAGTTCGGGTCTAATTCAAGCCCTTGTGAGTTAATTCAAATTAGATTTTGAAATAATCGAAATTGAGAATTTTGATTCAAAACCAAGTGTATTCGATCTTATTCAATTTAACTTGCATCGAATGTAATGATACTTTAATTTGGTTTAATTTGACCGAGTCAAAAATTCAACATTCGATTTAAATGGATTATAGCCATCTCTCTCTCTTTGATTTGAGAATTCTCTCTCTTTTTGGTGATATTTTTGCAAAAAGCACCGTCGATGTTCATATCGGCATTCCGTCAAACATATGGCGGTTGAATTAGTACGTCGACGACGAAGCATTCCGTCGAATGGTTGGTGTGTAAACGAGAGCATCGCTCTCTTTACGATTCGCCGCCGAGCAATTAGCGAGCGAACTTTGTTTGAGAGAGCACCGCCTCTCTCGGATCCGCCGTCGAACACTTAGTGGGCACGCTTTATTTGACTTCATTGGAGAGGAGAGCATCGCTCTCTCTCTCAATTTCGCCGTCGAGCGGTTGGCGGGCGAATTTCATTTGAGAGGAGAGCACCGCTCTCTCTCTCAGATTCGTCGTCGAGCACTTGGCGGGCGGTCTTCGTTTGAGAGGAGAGCAACGCTCTTTCTCTCGGATCCGCCGTCGAGCACTTGGCGGGCACGCTTTATTTGACTTCATTGGAGAGGAGAGCATCGCTCTCTCTCTCAATTTCGCCGTCGAGCGGTTGGCGGGCGAATTTCATTTGAGAGAAGAGCATCGCTCTTTCTCTCTCGGATCCGTCGTCGGGCACTTGGCGGGCGGATTTCATTTGAGAGGAGAGCACCGCTCTTTCTCTCAATTTCGCCGCCGAACAAATGGTGGGCGTGCATGTCGACGACATGGGCTTTAGAAAGGAGCACCGCTCCCTCTCTTTTAGCCTCGCCGTCAATGTCCCTTTTGGGCATTCCGTCGGGCAGGTGGCGTGCACATCGACGGCATGACTTTTAGAGAGGAGCACCGCTCCCTCTCTTTCAATGTCGCCGTCGACATCTCTCTTAGGCTTTCCATCGAGCAGGTGGCGTGCACATCGACGACATGATTTTTTAGAAAGGAGCACCGCTCCCTCTCTTTCAATCTCGCCGTCGACGTCTCTCTTGGGCTTTCCGTCGAGCAGGTGGCGTGCACATCGACGGCATGATTTTTAGAGAGGAGTACCGCTCCCTCTCTTTCAATCTCGCCGTCGACGTCTCTCTTGGGCTTTCCGTCGAGCAGGTGGAGGGCGTCGGCAGGGGCTTCGCAACGGTTGGCGGAGTCGTTGTTTGGGACGTTTCGTCGAACACGTGGAGGGCATCGGCATGCGGGCTTGACTCAGGCAGCATCGACGAAGGCGGCTTGGCTCGTCGGAGCGACCGGGGCGGGTGGCGAAGTCGAGGCGCGCGCGACGCCGCCGTCCGGCGCGGGGTTCGTCGGAGAGGAGGGCCTTGGCCGAGGCGCGCCGGCGGCACGAGCTCAGCTTGACGGAGGCACGGCGAGCTTCAAGGCTCGGAGCGACGGGGCCGCGTTGGGGTGCGGCGAGCTTCAAGGCTCGGAGCAGACGGCGGGCTCGAGGCACCCGGCGGGCTCGAGGCGCGGCGCAGGCGCAGCCTTCGAGGCGAGTGGAGTCGAGGCGCGCCGAGGTGGTGAAGTCGAGGCCGCGCGCGGCGGCGGCGTCCGGCGCGGGCGGAGGAGTCCGACGAGTGCGGCGGAGTCGAAGCGAGTGGCCGAGGGCGCGCACGGCGGCGGTGTTGCTCGGGCGAAGGGTCTCGGCTTGATAGAGAAGCGAGCGGCGGCAGTCGAGGCGCGGCGGCGAAGGGCCCTCGGGCTCGACGGAGAGCCTCGGGCTCGACGGAGAAGCCGAGCGGCGACGCATTGAGGCGCGGGCGGAGGACCTCGGGCTCGACGAGGGCTCGAGGACGGTGGCGGGTTCGTCGGAGTAGATCCGAGGGCGGCAGACTTGACGGAGCGCCGCGGGCGGAGTGTGGCGCGGCGCGGTGCGCCGACGAGGGTGGCGGGTCCGGCGCGGCAGATCCGAGTCCGGCGAGGACTCTAAGGCGCGGTGGGCGCGATCCTCAAGGCGGAGGCCGAGGGCGGCACGAGCGCGGTCCTCAAGGCGGCGGGCTCGGCGGTTGGCTTGGTCCGGCGAGGCGCGGGCTCGGTCCTCGGCGGCGAGGCGCGGCGAGGCGGCACGTGCTCGGTCCTCAAGCGGCGGCCTCGAGGCGGTTGGCTCGGTCCGGCGCGGTGCGGGCTCGATCCTCAAGGCGGCGGCGTCGAGGCACGGCCAAGGCGTGGCCTCCTCTCGGGCCTCGGCCATGGAGGAGTCGGGCGGAGGCCAAGGGCGGTGCGGACGACGGTGTCGAGGTGCGCGCGGATGCCGAGGCGGCGCGCGGCTCGAGGAGGCCGAGCGAGATGAGGTCGCTCGGCGGAAGAGGAGGTGATGCGCGTCGAGATGCCGCGCGGATGGCCGAGGGCGGCGCGGCTCCACCAAACGAGAGAGAGAGAGAGAGAGAGAGGGAGAAAGAGAGAGAGAGAGAGAGAGAGAGAGAGAGTTCGTTTTTCTCTTTCTTTTCTTCTTTTTTTCTTTTTTTTTTTTTGCTGCTCGAGAGAGAAGGGAACGGGGGATTTAATTACCTTTTCTTCTTTTCTTTTGCTCTGAACAGGAAATAGGGATTAGGGAATATGAGTTTTTTAGTTGGGGATTGGTTAATGAGTAGTAAAAAAAGTCTCTCCTTCAAAATGGGTTTTTTATGGATTTCTCTTCTCCCTTGTTTTTCTTTTTGATCGTGTAGAAAGAAAGTGGGAAGTGGGAAGTTGGCCATTAACCGTGGCGCCTATTGTGGGATATAGAGATGCGGATATGGGGAGTTGGAGGAGTTGAAAAAAATCGTGGGAGCATGGGAGTTGGTGCGATCGTGTATTGGGATATGGGAAGTTAGGTTCCATTTTGTCCATGCACCTAGTGCATGGATCCATCTCATGCACCACGCATTTTCCTCTATTTGTTTATTTTTATATATATATATATATATATATATATATATATATATATATATATATATATATATATATGTATGTATATATATATATATATATATGTATGTATGTATATATATATATATATATATGTATGTATGTATATATATATATATATATATATGTATGTATGTATATATATATATATATATATATATGTATATGTATATATATATATATATATATATATATATATATATATATATATATATATATATATATATATATATATATATATATATTTTATGCCTCAACAATATGACAACTTTCTAGCTCTTTCCTCATATTTGCCCTGAATAGACTCTTTCTTTCTTCCTCCATTTCTCCTTGGCAAGAACTAGGGCTTAACTTGGAAGGGCCCAAAAGGTAATTTTTCTTCTGCTTAGGATTTTGGAGGCATACATGGTAGCTACTATAGAGTGAAGATGAGTATTGGATGATCCTTCCTGAATTCTTTCTATTGTATATTGGATTTGAGGTAAGTAATGAATTTATTTAAAGATTGGAAGTGGAATTAAGTTGATTTTGATAGAACAGTGATGATTTGAGGTTCATGCTGTTGATTTAGGAATTACTAAATATATTGATTTTCCTATTGGACTCTTTAGCAGATCTGGGCCCACACGGTATCTCAAGTGGAAGGCCCAAGATGGCCAGTCTTGTCACGCCCCGGGTTGCACATTCACCGGGCACGCCGACAAATCCGCCGTATACAAAAGAATTTCCTCTGTATACGAAGCGTAGCTGTACCTGTATAACATACAATGCTACAAACAGTAGCATAGAGCTGAAGTAAACTATGAACACGCAGGTAGGAAAAACAAACTTTATATACATACAATCGCAGATATAAAAGAACACTACTCGCTCCAGCGAGTTCAACTGTATGTACAAAAGTGTCAAACCAAAAACCACTCCAAAAGTGTCACTACCTGCAGGAGGATCCTCTAGCTCAGTACTCGACGGGGAAGGGCTCTAGCTCGCAACGCCCTTGCCTCGATCCGACTCAGACGGAGCAGCAGCCGCAACAGAAGGCCCTGCAACAACAGTGGAAGAAAGAGGGCGTGAGAACTACTGTAAAAACAGATAGTCCTCAGTGGGTGCCGCCCTAAACAACACCGGTCCACCCACTAAGTCTACAGGGTAAGCAAGAAAGTAAAAGAAGCCGGAAAAAATACTCAACAGCTAGGAAACACTATACTATCCCGCCCTCAACAACCCTCTGTAGAACAAGTAAAAGCCGACCCAATCTTACGAGGATCGTGATACACCCGTCCCGCCCGTCGAAACAACACGACAACTACCCCCGGGGTAGCTAGCGGAGAGCAAGTCCACAACGAGGACGCAGCGACACCAACGCAAAAGCACAAAGTCAGACTCTAGAGCGGCACTCGTGGGCGCGAACCAACCGAGTATGCAAGCGTATCTCTGTCGAGCTCAATCTGGCTCTCACAGGCATAGTCAAGTACACAGGGTCAAGCACTAATACACCACGTGCCCCTTGGCACAAACTGTAACCACACAGTACACTGGGTCCACCGTCAAACCCCCGACGGTGCCCGACAACCAGCACGACTAGACTCTGCTGAAAAGTGAGCTCGGCATCCCCAGCGCGAGCGTAAAAGCAAACTACACTACCCTGGTATCCATCACACTCCCACGGCGATGATACGGCACAAAACGGCTCCTAGAGCTAAATCCGGTAGTGTAAGCTAGTGACGATCCAAAACGTGATTTTCTCCTAAGTCAAATCCAAGTCCAACATGTATGAAACTAAGTACTTGCTAAGCAGGCGCCAAAGTTCAGATATTCATATACTAAGCCATGCATTCGAGCTATCGCATACTAGTCGAACCAAAGTTATACATGTCGACTATTTATACTTAGGAGTGTTCCGATGTAAACCCACCTTAAGAAGCTCCTGGCAGCAAAGGAAGTGGCCCGCGTCCAAAATGATCTCTCGCTGGTCCGCCAAAGTTCGAAGTCTCCCGCTGCGAAGAGGCAAACCCAACAATAAGCGATTTCACGAAATCTGTCCGGAAAACAGCGGCTGAGAAAAGCTTAATTCTAACTAAGCTAACCTTCTCCAATTTCGGCAAATGAGGGCTCAGAAGCTTCGTCTCGAAGTCTCGAATCCAACGGTCCAAGTTTCGCTGGATTTCGCTACTTCTACGCCGAGTACGAGCCGAAACACGAAACGTCGACGCTGGAACCTGCAGTTCGGCATTTCAGAATCTGCTCGCAAAACAGCAGCTCAGTAGAGATGGGTTCCGACTGGGCAAACCTGATCCAAATCCGGCAAATAAGGTCTCGTTGGAATCGTCTGGAAGTCGCGGATCCAACGCCCCAAGTTTCGTCGCGTTTCGACCCTCCTACACAGAGATCTAGTCAAAACTCCGCGGGTCGACGCTGCAGTCAGCAGCAGTGGTAGTGCAGTCCGAAAATCGTAGAGGTTTAAAGCTTTAAAAGCGAACTCGAGGAGCCACTCACCTCGAAAATCCTCCCTGCCAGCAGCACCTCGTCGAGGATGGCAAGAATCGGCTGTCGCGCGGCCTCCTCGCGGCGTCACCTCGTCGAAAACTCGCTCAATCGGCTCCGCGGCGCGTTGTCGGCGAAGTTCGGGCTTCTCCTTGAGCTTGGGGAAGAAGAAGCAGCAGCAGCAACAATGGAAGAAGGAGAAGAAGAAGGTGAGCCTCTCTCTCTCCTCCTTGCTGCTAGGTAAGGGAAAAAAGAGGGGTGATGTGACAAGTGACCAAAAGTCAACAACACCATACCTCCTCTTTGTAGCGGTACAAAACCTCACTTGTACCGGTACAAACAGGCAACCTGAGAGCCTAACTGCGCAGGACTATACCGGTATAGCCCTGGTTGCTATACCGGTATAGCAACCGTCGCTGTACCGGTATAGCAATCCATTTGTACCGGTACAGCTCACAGAAAAACCTGCTATTTGCAGATTTTTGTGACACACGCTACTCTCGCGTTCCCACGGGGCCCGTTTGGCGTCTGTTTGGCGCTAACGCGACCCAGGCTTGTCCCGACACTCTCCAGAGCTGTCGACAAGCCTCAGGTGCAATTTTTCAGGTCTCTACAAGTCTACTGGATCTGGTTCTCCGACAAACTGATCCTTTATTCCTCCTAATTCACTCCACTACTTGTTAACTCAACCATCCAAATCTATGCGCCATTTTTGCTCTAATCCCTCAATCTTAATCTCCTACATCGCCTCCCTACTACCATTCCATCTTTACACATATATCTCTACAATATATATCTAGTCGACATAATTCATTCTCGGGTACGTAAGGCCTTAACAATGTGATTTTACCTATGCTTCTGACGTAATATTAATAGTTAGTTTGAGTCAACATTGATATATGCAATTAGTTTCAAAATGACTTACTCCCATGGTATGTTTCCTTACATTCAAATTTTGGCCTCAGAGGCTTCTAATTTGCTTTCCTCCAATAACTCAATAATATTTGTAACAACAAGAAAATGTTTTTTTTTTTTTTTTTTGTTGTTGTTGTTGTTGTTGTTGTTGTTGTTGTTGTCGTCGTCGTCAAACAAAGAAAGCAATAAAAATATTCATGTTGTATGTGCATCTATAATAAATGCTCCTATAAAGCACACATATTTTGTTCAAAATGCAAAAACATCCATTTTACATGTTCAGTTCACACAAATATATTTTTTTGAGAGAGATGTAGCATGCATACTATTGTTTTGTACATTTTTTTTTCCCTAAAAAATGGACTTAACTAGAAATATGAAGAAACTAGGTGTCAAACTTGGGATCTCAGATCACACAATTAAGCAACATTTATTTAAGCAAACCCTCTAAGTATCTACCCAAATTTGTAGCATTCGAGAATTGAACTTGTAATTTCTAGCTACGAAACTACTTGTAGGATTGTTGTCAATAACAATTCTGATAACTCGAGCTTCTAGAATTAATAGTTAGTGCCAACAATTCGATAGGTGGTATCGGAGCTTTAGGTCACGAGTTCGATCCCCATATGCTGCAAACTTTGCCCAACCAGACCTCTCGCCATGTTGCAGAATGGCAGAATGCTAATCCTTTTAAGACAACAATACCCTCCCTCCGAGTTTCTTGCACAAATATGCAACAATCGAGAATCGTACCCATGACTTCTGGCTTTTACACCACTTCCCGATCGTTGGCAATAACTATTAATTCAGAAAGCTCAAGCTTTTGAAATTAATGGTTAGCGCCAACTATGCTATAAGTGGTATCAGAGTTAGAGGTCACGAGTTCGATTTTACTTTGCTATAAATTTGTATAGGTGCTGCGGTGAGAGGGGATGGGTCGAGGAAATGGATAGCTTAGAGGAGCTAGCATCATATCCTATGGGAGACCATGTTAGGCGAGTCGCATTCGAAATGGCGAAGGTCGAATTCGGCCGAGTCATGTTTAAAGTATCGGAGACTAGATGAGGCCGAGTTGTAACTTATTATAGAGACCCGTGGGTGTTATGTTTGTACGCTTTAAAAGTGATTTGGTTGTATCTTTTTATAGCTCGAATTTCTAAAATTAATGATCGGTGACAACAATCCAACATGTTGTAATTTATTTTGACCTCGAATTGGCACAAAAACCTTAGAAACTTATTAATAAAATAAACTTTAATAAATGAGTTAGCATATCAAGTAGAAGCATCAACTAATGTTCCCATGGTCAAAGTGGAACAACCTATTGAACCTAATTCAATCTAAACTAGCTTATAAATTGGCTTGCTTTTGATCTAACCTATTGAACCTATTATAAGTAGAACCTATATACGAGTTTGGTTCGATTTATGAAAAATTTTCAAACCGAATCAAAATTTTTAATATAAAAACAAATGTAGAATCGAACTACGCCGAATTGAATTATTTTAGTTCGATTTGAATTAATTAAAGTTTTGATTTGGTTTCAATTACACAGTTAATTTTTAGCTAGCTATTTTATACGTTTACAAATTAATTAATCTAAAATCAAAATGCAATCACTAATGAAAATTGCATAAAGAAAATCAGGACCATATAATTTTGACTATGTGTATGTATATGTATAAGATTCAACGGCGAACGTACGATTTCGTATGATAAGAATGTATGCATAGGTAAATATATATATAACTCAACATTCGGTTTAGTTTAAATATAAGAAGTGTCAAAAAAGAATTATTAAAATATTTAAATTAGAAAATTTATTTGGCTTAATTGCTATTTGTGGGAAGATAAGGATTTAATTGATTTTTGTCGGAAGATAAGGAAAGTTTAATTGCTTTAAGAGAGATAATTAATACATATAATAATAGGAAAATAAGATGTTTTTTTTATTATTAATTTATTTTATAATAAGTTATATATATTAAAATTGTATATTTTATATGTGAAAAAAATAAAGTGACGAAAAAAGAAAAGAAAATAAAGCTTTTTTTTTTTTTTTTTTTCTTTGAGAGAGATAGGTAGCACGCTATCCACTTCGTTTATTTTATTTAGAAATAAACTTAGCTAGAAATGTGAATCAACTAGGATTCGAACTGGAGTCTCGGGTACCAATCACCAAGCCCTTTGCCACTTGCTCTAGGGACGGTGGGTAAGATCTAACTTCGTTTCATTCAGGTTCGATTCGGATAAATTTTCGAGTATCCATACCCATTGACATCCCTAGTCACACAAATAGGAAGCATAAGTATCCCAACTCTTATGTATTAGGTAAATATATAACTTCAGTTTTCGTTTGGTTTAATTGTGAAGTGCCAAAAGGAAATTAAAGCTAAAAAAAATGAAATTTGAATATTCTTACAACCAAACCAAATTGAACTGAAAACTAAATAAATTAGACCAAGCGGCCTTATGTGATTTAGTTTGGTTTAACTTTTGGTTTGGAACAAAAGAATGAACTACACCCGTACACTTTAGGGCTTGACTTGTATTAGAAACTACCTCGCTTTGAGATTCATATGACTAAAAAATTTGGGATAATTGTCTATATACTACTCATACATTTGAAAATAGTCAATTTATACCAATTGGACCCCAAGAGCAAGTGGCAAATGGCTTGATGGTTGGTACCTGAGACCCGAGTTCAAATCTTAGTTGATTCACATTTTAAGTTTATTTATTAATGAAATAAACGAAGGGGGTAGCGTGTTACCTATCTCTCAAAAAAAAAAAGAAAATATTCGATTTATTCTTACTTTTTTTTTTCTTTCTAAAATACCCATTATATGTTCTACTGTTATCGTAAAATATTCCCGCAGTTATCTCTTGTTAAGTTAACTTGAATTAAACGTGAGATAAATATCTACCACAGTTAAAAAAAAATTTAAATGCCAATTTTGTCCTTAACTTAAGGGCAAATAAGAAATATTGGTGACGATAGAGGTATATTGAAAAATACTAAAAATCAAAATACTTTTTGTGCCCGACTTAGGGGTAAATAAGAAAAACGATGTTGGGAGAGTATATTTGAAAGGGTAAAATAATAATTTTACGAAATCACAGTTAATTAACAAATTTTAATTTTAGCAATATATTAGAAATAGGTTGAAAAATAGAAGGGTTATTTTCAATATTAACTTTCTAAGTAGGGATGCAAACGGGGTGAATCTGGGGGCGGGAGCCCCGCTCCTCCTTCCGCCCGACTAGCAAAAACCGGCCCGCCTCCCGCCGGAATCCGTGACGAGTTAAAAAATACATCCCATAACCCGCCCCGCCTCATAACCCGCCTCCCTTTTTTATAAAATTATAATATTATTAATATTTTATAAAATATAAAATAATAATGTTTAATAATATTATATATATAATTTAACAATATCAATTATAAAAATAAAAAATATCAATCACAATTCAAAATAAAATTAAAAAATTTCAAATATATTAGAAATGCGAGTACTAACTTATTTGTATTTTAAATTTTTTTGTAAATATATTACTTTTTAAGAATATTTTTTTAAAATAAAAATAATTTCTGGTCGGATTCGAGGCAGATTTGGGGTGGGTCAAAATTTCTCCCGCCGAATCCGTCTCGGATAGTAAAATTTGCTCCGTTTTTCGCCCCGAATTCGTTTATTTTCTCCCATTTACTACCCGTCGGGGCGGATCGGGGTGGGTGCTCCACCAACCCGAATCCGTTTGCATCTATTTCTAAGAGGGGTAAATCGAAAAGTCGGAAACTTTTCATGGGTATATAAGTAATTGCCCCAAAAGTTTCTAGACGAGCTGAGCTGAATATAGTTGAGTTATCATTAAATATAACAAAAATCTCAATTTAATTCATAAAATGAACGTTAAAAGAATCGAAAGTTGAGGATGTTTCAATCATAAGGATACATTCCAAACTGGTCTATATATAGTTGAGAGTTCTCATTTAGGGGGATGAAACGAGATATTAGACTTTTATTATCAGGCATGCATTCGGATTCAGATTCCAATACTGACTCAGAAACTTATTTTTGGGTTCGAATTCACATAACTTTTTTTATTACGATTTAAGATGTGGATTATCTGAATCTAAAATTGGACTTTTTTCGAAAATGTGTCGCTGACGTGGTGAAAGAATGATTAGTTTTACAAATAATTTTTTTGAAAGATTATTTTGCCAATTATGAAATTCTACAGGGTCATTGGTATGTACGAGCCTGCTTAGGAACAGCAGGATTACTCTTCTGGGTGGTAATTAAGTAATGTTTTTTTAATCATTCCATCCGATCGATGTAGTTTGTGAAAAAAAATTTGTACTCAATTTGAAACTTCCTGATTAGATAAATTTGTGTCATCTATATATTTTAACTAACATTAAGGGGTTGTTTGGTTGCTTGCATTTTTAATTGCACTACGTTGAAAATGCATGCATCTAGTATAACATTGTTTTGTTATGCTCAAATGAAGCAATCTTATATTTCTATCTAAAAATTGATAGAATTTATTACAAATATAAATCTCAACTATAGATTACCAAACAAAAGAAATGTAACTGCAGCAGTTGTAACTATATAAAATTAAACAGACTATGTGTAATTATAATTGCAGCATTTATAACTGTATATTTTTTCAACTATACTATTTTTATAACTAGATCCAAACAAACGCCCCAAATTATTGGTAATGTTTGCAATCGGTAGTGCAGAAGATGAGGTTGAGGAAATCTGAAAAATTTATATTGTGATTTAAGTATTATTTTGACCTTTGGGCATCTTGAATGACCCAATATCAAATGACTTTTACTTGAAAGCATGTGTACTACTTATTCACGACGCCCAAACTTTTTTTTGGGAATCATTCATTCTAAAACTACTTTCGTCCTGGCATGTTTAAATTTTTTAACCTTTTGGATCTAGTCATCACTCAAAATGCATGCTTAGTTGGGTTAAGAGTTTTAGCTCTATTATATCTAATATATAGGACTAATTAGAGTCTCACATTCTCTCTCCTTTAAGGCTTGACGTCCACGTCAGCTGGACTCATAAGTATCAAACAATGTAAGACTCGTCTCGTTAACCTTGTCATTTCGACCTGGTTCGATCAAGACTAATCTCACACTAGGAGGTCGCCCATCCTAGAATTATTTCCGTTATAGCACGCTTAATTCTTTTAATCTTTTATTAGATTTAGCCAGCTCCCAAATACTTAGCTCGGATTAAGAGTTTTAGCTTTATTATATTTTATGTATCGAACAAACATGGATCACACATTATTACTCATAAGTATAGTAGTGGTGCATGTCATCACTTTTTCACATGCAAGCAAGCTTAGCCGGACGCGGTTTTGACTAGCCTGTTGGGTTTATTTACACTTCTTTTTTTTTTTTAATTTTATTTTGGAGTAATTTCAAAGTCACTTGAAATTTAAAAATATGACAAATATTCTTTCAAAGCTCTCAATATCAATATTATCTCTATAGATCTACAAATTATATCATAAGTGTCATTTTCGTCAATTTTACTTAAGTTAAAATACAAATCTATTTATCCTTTAATGAACATAAACTGTTGATTTGATTTATGTTAGTTAGAATAGTTTTTTTGTTTTGCATACCTAAAGTAGTATAAATGAATGTGCTCACAGTAAACAATAACAATAGAAATATAAAATAAAAATATGGTATTATATATCAAAGCTAAAATAAATAATGACTGAATAACATCTAAAATAATACAGAGATCTAAAAGATAATTAAAGTAAACTATAAAAAAATAAATCTGAAATAAATTAAACTGTTGATTTAATTTATGTTACTTAGAATAGTTTTTTATTTTGCATACCTAAAGTAGTATAAATGAATGTACTCAAAAAGTAAACAATAAAAATAAAAAATTTAAAATAAAATATGGTACTTTGTAACAAAGTAAAAGTAAATAAAGACCGAACCACGTCTAAAATAATACAAAGATCTAAAAGATAATCAGAGTAAACTATAAAAAAAATAAATCTGAAATAAATATAAAAGAAAATAAATTTAGACTAAAATAAAAAACTATTGGAATATATTTAAAATAACCTTAAAATCTAGAAATAAACCTAACAAAAAGTATCTGATTTTTCCATTTAATTTTTCCAACCGTAATTAAAAAAAAAAATAAAAAAACACTAGATAAGCTAAATTCGCCAATAAAGCTGCATTATACTAACCAAACTAAACTAGAAAAGTACTAATAATAAATACTTATTTTTTTGGTCATAATATATAATATAATAATTGAAAGGGTAAGAGGAGTAACAAATATTTAAGTTATATTTTGAATGGAAAATTATTTGTAAGATAAGTAATTTGATAATTTTACTAAATTTCAGTGATAATTTTTTTATTGACAATTTTTGGAAGGTTTCTATGTTATTAGAGATTGGAAAAAGCCAAAAGGGATAACACATATCTCTCTACAATCAATCTAGTTGAGTTAATTCTCAATCTAGTTGAGTTAATTCATTCTCAGGTCGGCGAAGAATTAGCAATGCATTTTTTCCTATGCCTCTAAATCAATATTGATGTTTCTTTGTTAGTTTAACTCAATATTAATATATATAATTAGTTTCAAAATTGATTACTATCATAATATATTTCTTTATACTGAAAAATTGATTTTAGATGCTTTTAATTTGCTTTCCTCCAATAACTCAATATTATTTGCAACCAAAAAAAAAAATGTTAGCATTTGTTTCTCTAATAACGAAAACAATAAAAATATTCATATTACTTGTGTGTATATATAATAAATGTATGTATGAAGCATGCATATGTTGCTCAAAATGAAAAAATCATTCATTTTATATGTTCAGTTCATACAAGTTTTTTATTTTTTTTAAGAGAAAATTAGCATACTATCCGCCTCATTTATTTTTATTATGAAATGAACTTTATAGAAAATGTGAAGTAACTATACTTCAAACTTGAGACATATTTAGTTCACACAATTAGACAATATTTATTTTAGCTTATGTCTCAATTACTTTTCTATAAATAAAATTTGTATTCCGTTATTTGTTGCATAAGATTCTTGGTGTTAACATCAATTTCTAACACTGCAAGCTGTTAAAAAGATACAATCAATTCACATAAAGTATACAGGCATATCTCACGGGTCTCAATTGTAACTCTCCCCAATCTAATCTCCCGTCATTTCAAATATGATTCGACCTAATTCAACCTCCCGTTATTTCAAATATGATTCGGTCAAATTAATTGGTCGCCCTTTTAAGCTAACCATTTGCTTCACATTTGGGAATTAAACCTATAATCTCTGACTCTAATACTACTTATAGGATCATTGGTGCATGTTAATAGTTAATTCTACTAGCTCAAGCTTTTGGAAATAATAGTTAGTGTAACGATCCGATAAGTGGTATAAGAGCCCTTTGAGTTTTTGGAATTAATGATACGCTAACGATCCAACTAGTGGCATTAGTGGCATCGGAGAAAGAGGACATGAGTTTGATTCCCGAATATTTTAAATTTGTGTAAGTGTTGGATGAATAGGATTGTTGTCTTAAAGGAGCCACCGGCATAATGTCCTGAAGACTTTTTTTCATATTAAAAAACACTTTTTTTTATTTTTTTTTGACCCCTAAGCCGAATCATCATAGCAAAAACATCACCCAACCAACGAAGAACTCCTACATCCCATTTTTTCACCGTCTGCATCTTGTAATCACTCATTATCCTGAAAATCGAACTCCTACATGCCATTTTTTTACCGTCTCCACCTTGTAATCACTCATTATCCTAAAAATCCAACATCAAATTGACCGCATCACCAAGGAGGTCCGCGCGGCGGCGCGCTCCTCCGGCGGTGGGGACGGGACGGCGGGGACGGGGTGTGGTTGATGCGCTGCAGATCGTGGCGCTGCAGTACGGGCGGGTGAGCAGCGGCACCGGCAGCGGGGTCGGCGAGGAAAAGGATGAAGTGGTTGTCGGAGGCGGGGTCGCTATGGGCGTGGGCGTGGATGTGGGAGGCGGTGGTGCGATCGGCGAGGAGGAGGGCGGAGTGGTGGTCGGAGGCGGCAAGGACGAGGGAGGCGGCGAGAACGATGGAGGCCGCGGGTAAATGGTGTAAAATACTCTAAATAGTATAAATAGTGTAAATTTCACTTATGAGTTCAAACTAGTGTAAATCTTTAAAGGAAATGGTGAAGAAATAGTGTAATTCAATAGAAAAATCAACATATATATTTGATGATTTCTCTAGATAAATAAAAAACATTAGGTTTTTAATAAACATATTTGATGCGAATCTACTCCCTTCCAACAAAATTGGAATTTAATATGTTTAGTCAAGAAAATTTATTTCAAAACTGAGCATGAAAATGTAAATTACAATGGTTGATTTTTAGATGAGCTTAAATATTAAATTTATTGTTAACCAGTTCCGACTAATTTTAATGTACTCTAATTTTAGAAGTTTTTATGAGAAATGATTAGCTTTATGTACCAAGCATTTCAATATTTCTATCTTCAGCTCTTCTTTATTTATTTTTATTTCTTAGAAGACTTTTAGAGTAAAATTTAAAAACAATTTCTTAAAGTTATTATCCCTTTTTATTTTTTTAAATGTATAGATCCCACTTAATTTATTATTAATTTTATTTTTACTTCACCCTTTTAATAAATAACTAAGAAAAAATATAAAAACTGATCTAACATCATAATCGTAACAAAAAAGAGAAAAGAAAATAATATTGAATTTAGAAATTTTTGGCTAATGATTTTAGTTAGGGTTAAATTATTTGATAATAGAGAGTACAATTGTTGACAGTAAATTATAATTTTCAAAATATATTGATGTAATAAATTATAAATAGTGCGGACCTTCCTATATATTTCTATTACAAAAACTGAACCAAACAAAGACTTATTTTGATTTTCTCCAATATCTTAACGCTATTTTCGTGATAAATTCATACTATTGTTCCCCTACAATAAAACAAGCTATATATATATATATATATATATATATATATATATATATATATATATATATATATATATATATATATATATATATATATGTATCATACTTTAAAGACTTACCAATAAAGCTAGTTTTTTTCATTGGACGGTACATTTAGATGTACTTGACGATAATGGTCAGATGATGGTTGATGGTGATAGCAGAGTAATATATGATCTAAAGCTATTAAGAATCAAAAGAGATCTAAGGGTTAAGAACTTGTAAGACCAACTTTTATGCTTCTAAAAGATTCTACTAATTCTATATATATATATATATATATATATATATATATATATATATATATATATATATATATATATATAGAGTTGAGCTGTAATACTCTTAAGATCGAAAGCACATTTTACTCTCGAGTTGTTTTCGATGATAGAGCTTCCAAATTGATGATCGGCTCCGTTGAACATGATCTATACCACTTAAAGTGTTTAGAAATCAAATTTCAAATATTTTCGACATCATTTGCCTAATGATCAAAGAGTTTCAAAATTTATAATTTTAATGGTGGATAAAAGACGTTTTCTCGTTTAACGGTGTAAAGATATCCAAATCAATTGAATTTTTGTTAGAAAATTCTTTAAACTATTTAAAACAAGATCTATACTCTTGATCTTGATTACAAGACTCCTATCATCATTTTTTAAAGAATATTCATTTTCAACCATTCATTTTCTGTTCACTAGATGGATACAAGAACAATATCGAACGTGCGTGAAATTTGATTTCTAGGTAGTTTAAATGGTTTAGATCATATTTAACGGAGCTGATCGTCAATTTGAAAGCTCTATCATCGAAACAACTCGAGAAAGAAAGATTTCCAAGAAAGATTCTACCAACTCTATATATATATATATATATATATTTCTAGGTGAAACACCAAAGGCATTAATCTTACATTCTTGGTCACACAAAAAGCAAGCATAAGTAGCAAACTCTTAAAAATACTCAGTTATATGTATATAGGTAAATATTTAACTCACTTTTCGATTTAGTTTAACTATGAATGTCAAAAGGAAATTAAAATTAAAAAAAAAGAAATTTAAATATTCTTACAACCCAATCAAATTGAACCAAAAAATAAATAAATTAAACCAAGTAGCCTTATTTGATTTAGATTGGTTTAATTTTTTGGCTTGGAACCAAGGTATGAACACCCTTACATTTTAGGGCTAGCCACATATATTAATTACAAAGTACAAACAATCTCGCTTTGAGATTCGGATAACTAAAAAATTTCTAGACTAGTTGCATAAAGTGGAGTTATCATTAAATACGACAAAAAAAATTCTCAATTTAATTCATAAAATGAACGTAAAAAGAATCGAAAGTAGAGGATGTTTCAATCATAACGATAAAATCGTAACTATATATAAACTGTTTGAGAGTTGGGCTAGAACACTCTTGTTAAGAGCTCCGATACTATTGACTCTTTTTTATTGATGAAGATCCAAATCGATGATACATACTGATCAAGTTGATCAAGAGCATTTACATTTTTTAAGAATTAAATTTTATAATTTTTTGATATTATTTAACTTACAATAGTCTCCAAATCGAATAATTTTACTGATTTATATCATGTGTTTCTTTGAACGATGTAACATATTTTAAATTAGTTAAATTTTTAATACAAAATTTTTTAAACTATCTAGATCAAATGAATGAGCTTGATCTTAAATTTGAGAATTCTATAAGAGATTTTTAGAGCCTTGTTTGTTTATGATTGTTCATTTTGTGGCCTCTTTATGAGCTAGAATTTTTATTGTGAAAAATTATAAAACCTGATTTCTAAATGATTTAAATACTCTAAATCAAGTTAAATAGGATTGTCGATTTAGATGTCTAATCATCGAAAATAACTTAATAGTACCGGAACACAAATACTCGAAGAGAAATTTAGCCTAACGCGTTAAAACTGAAATATTAAAATTATTTTTCTACTAAATGTATAGATATATTTCCAATAATTTAGCCAGTTGCCATTAATTAATGGCTATGATACCAAGAGGAAACGGTAAGCTTTCTATATATTTACATTATTTCCATAAGAATTAAATGAGCATCTTTTGTTGCATACATGTTAAAACAAAAGCTATCCAATTATTTAAAATTTTTTTTTTTGAAAACTAGCAAAACTTAGAAAACTTAGAAAATGGTTAAAATGTGGGATCTAGACCTAAAATAAATAAATAAGACTGGTAGTAGTTTTGAACTGGCTTATATTGATAGCAATATTTGACAGTAAAAAAAATAAAAATAAAAATAAGAATGATTATAGTTTTGAACTGGCTTATATATTCCTTTTCATTAAATAAAAACTAAAATAATCCTTATTATTTTTTTTATTGGTGGTATTGACCGCCACCTAGGCGGCCCGTAATACCGCCACCTAGGCGGCCCCATTACGGGCTGCCTAGTGCGGCCCCCCAGGCCACCCCTCCTCCTTTTTTTTTTTTTTTGGGGCTAGCTTTATGCGGCCCCTGTGGAGGGACGTCTATGGAGGTAGTACAATTTCATCGATTTCGGTTGCGATCGGTCCGGTGATGTCGTTTCTCCGAACGCCGGTCTCGATTGAGATCGGCCGACGTTACTATTAACGCGAACCATCGACGGATTTATTTATTTATTTTAATGAAAAGAAAACCAAACGAAATTCGAAAAAAACAAAAATCCGGCAAAAAATTTGGCTCTCATACCACATGTCGAAATTTTATAAAAAAACTAAATCATACTTTCTGTTATGATTTCAATTTCAAAATCTGAATTATTGACAGCGATCATTACTCGTCATTCGCCCTCGTTTGCGATCGGCAAGAAGACGGACTTTTTGAGTCTAATTCCCTTATCTCCGAAGATGGAACTGTCACCGTGTTATATATTTATATATAACTTTATATACGGATATTAAATCACGTCCGTTCATCAAGAACGTATCCAGATACATGCTAACCGTAAGATCTACCGTATCTTTATAGATCGAATTAATTAGATCTACCAGATCTTTATGGATCACCTCAATATATCATGTGCGCCACATCCAACATAAACGCTTTTAAGAGTATTCGGACTCTAATACTATTGAGCCATTTTCTATGATGGAGCATATGATCGGTGATCTGCACCGCTCAAGTTGATCTAGAGCAACTAAGCTTTTTAAAAATTAAATTTTATAATTTTTCGACATTATTAAGCTTTTAATCTAGTTTTCTTGAAATTGAACAATTTTAATAGTTTATATGCCGCGTTTTCTTATTTAATGGTGTAGTGCGATTTTAAGTTAGTTAAGTTTTTTATATTAAATTTTTTAAACTATTTAGATCAATATGAATAATCTTATGAGTTTTATCATACTTTTTCGACTATCCATTTTGGGGCCGCTTGATGAACTAGAATTTTTATTTTGAAAAACTATGAAACTTGATTTCTACAAATTTCAAATAATCTAAATAAATTTGCACAATGTGGATCATTGATTCGGATGTCCTATCATAAAAAATAAAAAATAAAAATATTCAATATATAGTACCGAAACTAGAATACTTTTAAAATAAAATTAGAATTCTAGCCTTCGTTGAAACTAAAATTTTAAAATTATTTTTCTACTAGACGAATAGAAATATACTTAAAATTAGCTGTTCGGACCTCCAACAGAAAGGGATATGAAGCCGCCGGATAGAATTTCTTTCCAACGAGCTCCTTCATTTCTAACGTTGAGGGTATAAAAACTAGACAACATGAAATTTTTAATTTATTTTCCTCCAATGACTCAAACCTATTTCTAATTTCTAATAAATTCATACATCTTTTTCTCCCTTGCAACACAGCAAGGGATATGTATAAATATATCAACGTGAGACACAAAAAAAGGCATAAATTTTGCATGCTCGATCGGTCACACCAAAAACAAGCATAAGCAGCCATAACTTACAAGTACTCACACCTTGTCAGTGCCCTGATTGACCCTCATAAAAATATATATATATTAATTTACGTATAGTTACTAGACTTTGAGAAGTATAAAGAATTAGGTGCTTTTAATTTTTTAGCTATTTGACCAAATTTTATATCCTTGGGATGACAGTGGTCCCACCTAGGGACCAAGATAATAATACTAATCTAAAAATTAAAAATGTTCAAAGGGTTGATCCAAAGCCAAAAAGTCAAAAATACTAAGTCTTTTATATAGTGTACGTAGTAGCTATACTCTATTAATTTTGTTACAGTTGCGTCCGTAAACATATAGAATAAGAAATATATTCCTATAAATTAAGTTTAACATTTTATTCTTATTCCTGTAAAAATTCTAACATTTTTAAACATATTCCTCCCGTTAGGATTCGTTAAAAAAATATAATTAACCATAGGTAAATACTTAACTTTAGTTAGTTAATTAGTGAGGTAAATTATTCTTTTACCTCTGATATTATCTTAACCCTGGTTTGAATTTTTTTTTTTGGATTTTAAAAACACAGAAACTTAATTCTATGAAATTAATCTTTTTACAACTTTTTTTGATTATTTTGTTTGGCTTAACCAACTCACCCATTTAACCCTTATTTTCAGACCCAATATCTTGTTAGCTGTTCGGACCTTCTTTAGTCATCTGAATCAGTACATCTGTATTGACCGTAAAAAATGGCTAGTTTCTAGCCTATTTCCTACCATACTATTTTTTTTCTACTTTACTGGATCTCCTTCCTAATGAGGAGACGAGCTCATACGATAGTCCGTGGTCGTTGTACCGTTAGGAATGATCGTCAAAATCTCGCACATGAAAGAATAATTTTGTTTTTAGGGTAATGCATTATACGCTTCGACCATTTCTAATCTATTATTCTCTGTTTATACATACTTACTAGTTTTACTTGATGTTTCGGAAACATTATTTATTGTTTTGAACTCCATAAACCTTAACTATATATAAATGTTCACTGTTTGAATATACTCTTTGTGTTGGGTTAGAACGCTTTTAAGAGTATTCGAATTCTAATACTATTGAGTCATTTTTTATTATGGAGCATATGAATCGATGATCCGCACCGCTCAAGTTGATCTAGAGCAACTAAGCATTTTAAAAATTAAATTTTATAATTTTTCGACATTATTAAGCTTTTGATCTAGTTGTCTTAAAATTGAACCATTTTAATAGTTTATATGCCACGTTTTCTTATTTAACGGTATAGTACGATTTTAAGTTAGTTAAGTTTTTCATATTAAATTGTGTAAACTATTTAGATCAATATGAATAATCTTAATCTTGAATTTTTGAGTTCTATCATTATAGGGCATTGTTCATTTTCCACTATCCATTTTGGGGCGTTTGATGAACTAGAATTTTTATTTTGAAAAACTATGAAACTTGATTTCTAAAAATTTCAAATAATTTAAATCAATTTGCACAATGTGGATATTTGTTTCGGCTGTCCCATCATAAAAAAAAAAAAAAAAATACTCAATATATAGTACGAAACGTGAATGCTCATTAAAATTAAAATTTTAAAATTATTTTTCTGCTAAACGAATAGAAATATACTTATAATTAGCTGTTCGGACCTCCAACATCACCTGCTCCTCTTTCTCCCGAGGAGCGTCGGAAAGTTTTCTTTCCATTCGCCCTTAAGTGGAGCAGGGAGAGGAAGAAGCCAGCCAGATCCCTCAAGTGGAGCAGGGAGAGGAAGAAGCTGGATAGAATTTCTTTCCAGCGAGCCACTTCGTTCCGACCTTGAAGCTGGTCAAGGGTTCGGCCGTAGTTGAGGTTCTGAAAAGCAAAACCTCCCCTAGGCCCTTTCTAATGTTTCTTCTTCTTGATTAATAGTTTTAGTTTTTCTAAACATTCTTTTTCTCCCATTCCCCATTCTTTTCCCATTCTTTCTCTCTTTCTCTCTTTTTGTCCATATTCTCCCATTCTTTCTCTGTTCCATTCTTTTTCCATTCTTTCTCTCTTTCTCTCTTTTTGTCCATATTCTCCCATTCTTTCTCTCTTTTTGTCGATATCGATATCAGTATGCGATTCTTTTTCTCCCATTGCCCATTCTTTCTCTGTTTTTGTCGATATCGGTATGCAATAATAAAGGAAGAATTTCGTGAGACCTTTTCTTGTTTTTTTCTTCTTTAACCTATATCAAGCATATAATTTTTAGGATCTAGTATTAAGGTTCATTTAACGTTAATATAAAAATAATTTTAATGTAAAAGTAAATTTTAATTAAAAAAAAAAAGTATAATATTAATACAAGAAAAAAATAGAGAAAAATAGAGAAAGAGAATACATTTAGACGTTAGAGGTTTTGTTGAAGAAAAATCCGAGTAAGGATAAAAAATGATATAAATAATATTTTTATTAGGAGTATAGCTATATAAATTTTTTTAATTATATATTTTTTAAAAATTATACGATCATTTTCTTCTAAACTATATAATTTTTATTAATTTAATAATATCGTGACAATCATTACTAATTAATTAAGTTTCAAAAATATTGCGTAAGTTACTTCCGAAATAGCATGACAAGGCATGAACGAGCGTCACACATTCTCCCATGCCGCGTAGGCCTCCATGCCGCATGCGCGTCCTTCGTGCGTCGGACACAGTCGCGTGGGGTGAAGGAACGCGTCCGTGACACATAGGATTTTACCTTTTTTCTTATTACTTATAGAAATCACAATTCTAACCGTCGAAGGAAAATAAATAATATGCACTCTATTAACCTTTGATTCATAATTTTAATTAGGATTAAATTGATTGATATTAAAGAAATTTTATTAAACTGTCATTAATAAGGTAAATCTAGGTAATTTTGGCTAAAACAACTTTAAAATTAAGTTTCAATTTATAAAATATAAACAAATACTGGATTATGAATAGAATATTGTATATCATTCTATGTTTTTCTATTATAAAAATTGGACAACATGAACTTTTAATTTATTTTCCTCCAATGACTCAAAGCTATTTCTAATTTCTAATATATTCATACTTCTTTTTCTCCCTTGCAACACAGCAAGGATATATGGATAAATATATCAACGTGAGACACAAAAAGGCATAAATTTTGCATGCTCGATCGGTCACACCAAAAACAAGCATAAGCAGCCATAACTTACAAGTACTCACACCTTGTCAGTGCCCTGATTGACCCTCTTAAATATATATATATATATATATATATATATATATATATATATATATATATATATATATATATATATATATATATATATATAGTAGGGTTAATGTTCTATGCTAATAAGACAAAGAAATTATTTGCAGCCGTGTTTCTAAATTTATATATATATAAATTTATGTAGAGCTACTAGACTTAATTTCACAAGTATAAAAGAAGTAAGAGCGCTTTCAACTTTTTGGCTATTTGATTAATTTTATAATATTAAGGATGTTGGTCCCACCTATGGACCAAGAGATAATAATACTAATTCAAAAATTAGAAATGTTCAAAGGAGTTAATCTAAAGGTCAAAGTCGAAATACTAAGCCCCTTTATGTTATATATATATATATATATATATATATATATATATATATATATATATATATATATATAGCTACTTACTATACTATTAGACGAGCCTCGTACTCATAACTTTTTGGCCGTTGAGATGAAAAAATGTGAGGCTAGGATAAGAGTGATTACGGTTAGGTTGATAGTGGGCCCCTAGGGTTGAGTGGGTGGTTGGTTTAATAGTATAATCTAACGGATAAAAATGATTAAAGGGTGGATCAAATGGCTAAAAACTTATGAAAGAGCCTCTATACTCATAAAAGTATAAGAATTTTAATTATATATATATATATATATATATATATATATATATATATATATAGAGTAGACTGCTATTAATAAGACAAAGAAATTTTGCTTCTAAATTTATATATATATAAATTTATGTAGAGCTACTAGACTTAATTTCACAAGTATAAAGAAGTAGGTGCTTTCAACCTTTTGGCTATTTGATTAATTTTATATGGTTGGGATGACAGTGGTCCCACCTAGGGGACCAAGATAATAATATTAATTCAAAAATTAGAAATGTTCAAAGGGGTTAATCTAAAGGTCAAAAAGTCAGAAATACTAAGCCCTTTATGTTTCCAACAGTATAATAGCTCTACTATATTAATTTTGTTATATTTTATCATTTCTTTTGATCGACTTAAGCAATAAAAATATAATTATTAGGGTTAATTGAATAACAAATATATTCCTCCAAAGTTAAGTTTAACTTTTTATTCTTATTCCTGCAAAAATTCTAACGTTTTCAAATATATCCCTATTTAGGATCTGTTAAAAAAATATAGTTAACCATAGGTAAAATACTTAACTTTAGTTAGTTAGTGCTAGGTAAATTATTCTTTTACCTCTCTGGTATTATCTTAACGGTCTGAATTTCCTTTTTTGGATTTTAAAAACACAGAAACTTAATTCTATGAAATTAATCTTTTTACCATTTTTTTTTATTATTTGTTTAGCTTAACGGAACTTACCTATTTAACCCCTATTTTCAGATCCAATCTCGTACATGAAAGGATAATTTTGTTTTTAGGGTAATGCATTATACGCTTCGACTATAGGCCATTTCTAATCTATTATTCTCTGTTTATACACACTTTGCTAGTTTTACTTGATGTTTCGAAAATATTATTCATTGTTTTGAACTTCATAAACCTTAATTATATATAAATGTTCACTGTTTGAATATATATACTCTCTGTGTTGGGTTAGAACGCTTTTAAGAGTATTCGACTCTAATACTATCGAGTCATTTTCTATGATGGAGCATATGAATCGGTGCTCCGCACCGTTCAAGTTGATCTAGAGCAACTAAGCTTTTTAAAAATTAAATTTTATAATTTTTTGACATTATTAAGCTTTTGATCCGGTTGTCTTAAAATTGAACAATTTTAAAAGTTTATATGCCGTGTTTTCTTTACGATTTTAAGTTAGTTAAGTTTTTCATATTAAGTTTTTTAAACTATTTAGATCAATATGAATAATCTTAATCTTGAATTTGTGAGTTCTATCATACATTTGCAGAGCCTTGTTCATTTTCGACTATCCATTTTGGTGCCGCTTGATGAACTAGAATTTTTATTTTGAAAAACTATGAAACTCGATTTCTAAAAATTTCAATTAATCTAAATCAATTTGCATAATATGGATCTTTGATTCGGAAGTCCCATCATAAAAAAAACACTCAATATATAGTACCGAAACGTGAATACTCATTGAAACTAAAATTTTAAAATTATTTTTCTGCTAAACGAATAGAAATATATAATCAATATCTACTATTACTGCTGCTTCAAAGATATTTCCTTTTTAATTTATTACATTTCTTTCACAACATTTACTAGCTAGTTAGTTAAGCAATTTAGAAAATAATTTTTGTAAGTCAAAATAATTCATTTTCATGAGAACATCTGTTAGCCCTCCATTTAATTAAATTCGCGATTTTCCAAATACAAATATACAGTATACGTCGTAGAGAAGTGTATGTCACCTCTAGCAAATCTAGATCTTGTTAAAAATTAATTATATGCTATATATATACATACCTTGATATTCAATTGATTACATATTTTATTTACTGTACAAATCTCTATCATATATATGTGCCGATGATTGTGTACCATGCATGTATAGAATTGATTTTGTTCCATCTTTTCTTTTCTTTTCTCCTGTTGTCATGTGTATATGTTCTAATAAAGAGACTTATATAATTTCAATCTTGGGACTTGGTGGATTAATTACGGGTCCTCCACGGTTAGGCTGAGCCATTCTTAAGGGTATCGTTTGGTTCGAGTATAAGCAAGAACTAGCTATTACAAGAATAGATAAAAAAAAAATTAGCATTTTGGTACCCTATCTGAAACGACTCAACCCACTAGCAACAATAACTCGTTACCTATCTGAAACGATCCAACCCACTATCAACAATAACTCATTGTCCAATCACACACACACAGTCCAAGATCACGAGGCGATGTGAGACTCGTCTCTCTACCATGACTTAGCATGTCAATCACCGACCCGCCTTAGTATGTCATTTAGACCCCGCCTCGAGACCCCGCCTTAGTCTCACATTTAGACCTGTCTCACCGAGACTCGACATACATTTTCAACTGGTGAACCGACTCTGATACCAAATGAAACGATCCAGCCCACTAGCAATAATAACTCGTTGCACCCAAACACCGGTCCAAAATGCTTAAGCCCAGTTATTATTACTAGTGTCTAAGTTTCTTATAAACCCAATGACAATCTCATTTCCATCCAATGTGAGACTACTGGGGTGTCACACTATCCTTATCCCCTAACCAAACATTGCCAAGGTGAATTATACTCAAATGGGACTGAACCCGATAGCTCAGCCAAAAAGCAATAGAATCCGCCCTTATTTATTTCTAAATGAAATAACTGCAGGTAGTTTAATTGCTACCTCTCTCTCTCTCTCTCTCTCTCTCTCTCTCTCTCTCTCAAAAAAAAAAAAAACAAAAAAAGACAAAAAAAAGGGATAATTGCCTATATACCCCTCATGCGTCTGAAAATATCCAATCTACCCCTACTTTTTTTTTCTTTCTAAAACGCCCCTCATACGTTCCACCGTTATTCCAAAATACCCCCGCAGTTATCTCCTGTTAAGTTAATCTGGGTTAAACGTGAGTTAAATATCTACCACAGTTAAAAAAAATTAAAATACCAATTTTACCCTTAACTTAAGGGCAAATAAGAAAGGTTGGTGACGGTAGAGGGGTATATTGAAAAAGACCAAAAGTCGAAATATTTTTTTTGCCCCTGACTTTAAGGGCAAATAAGAAAGACAGCGATGATAGAAGGGTATATTTGAAAAGAGCAAAATAGTAATTTTACAGAGATAACAGAGTTACTTAACAGATTTTGTCTCTAAGGGTATATTAGAAATAGGTTGGAACGTAGGAGGGGTATTTTCAATATTAGCCTTCTAAGAGGGGTAAATCGGAAAATCGAAAACTTTTCAGAGCAACGCCCCCCCCCAAAAAAAAAGAAGAAGAAGAAGAAGAAGTGATCATGCAACACTTCTTTATATAACAGAATTAAAATTTAAAATAATTTTATTTATATATTTTATAAAATTTGATTGTGTGTATGTACAATAAATATATTTTGTTTAATCATAATTATCTAATTTGGTATAAAAATTGGAATAATAATAGTAGATTTAGTTAAATTAGGTTTATTATTAAATTTAGGCTAAATTACAGAAAATCTCCCTCTAATAACTCGTTTTTTCACTTCCCCCCCTATCATTTAAAAACCTACAATTTGCCCCCCTGTAAAATAGAAAATATTCACGGGGGTTACGTGTGTAAAATGACCATTTTGCCCCCGCCATTTGCGCCCTCCTCCTCCTCTCCAAGCTTCTCTCATTCTCCTCCTCCTCTTCCTCCTCCTCGTCGTCCCCCCATCCTCCTCCTCCTCCCCCGCCGAGCCCTTCGCTCCGTCGTCGACGCCTCAACGCTCCGCCCCGCCGTTCACCTCGAGCGCGGCCGCTCCGAGGCCTCCTCCGTCGTCTCCGAGGCCCCCGACTACCTCTTCGGCCTCGACACCAACTCCTCCGCCTCCTCCCCCATCACCCGCTCCGAACCCGACCCTTTTTCCGACGACGGCGAGGCGGCGCGAGGAGGCACAAAGAACCAAAAAGAGGGAGAAGGGTATTTTCGGCAAAAAAAAAAAAAATTTCTAACGAAACCCTAACGGTGGGGGGGGAAGGGTACATTTTCCATTTTACAGGGGGGCAAATTGTAGGTTTTTAAATGTTTTAAAAATTTTAAATTATATAAGTTGAAATTTTTATTTGATCGTAAGCGTCTAATTTTGTAGAAAAATATGAAGAATCATAAAAGATAAGTTTGATTTAAAATTTGAATTGGCTTAAAAACTTAAATCAAATACATTGATAATTTAAAAGCTAAATTACAGAAAATCCTTTCTGTCAATACTTGCTTTCTCACTTCCTCCCATGTCATTTAAAAACCTACACATTATCCAAAATTGTTCACTTTGGCTCCCGCTATCAATGTTCCACAAGTATTATGTTTATAACAGATTGTATCTGAAGCAACGACTGTTTATGCTGCAGATGCAGGAAACGACTAGCCTACATGAACATCTGGACGAGTTCAACAATGTGGTAGCCTAGTTAACCAGTATCGGAGTCAATCGAGTGACAAGGATAAGGTGCTGATTTTACTATCTTCGCTACAGACAGCATATTAACATCCGATGACCACGTTGCTTTATGGCAAAGAGACTATAAGCATGGAGGCAGTCACAGCAGGGCTTCTTTCGAACGAAATGCGAAAGATGACTTAGAATTCTGCATACAGATCTAGGATACTGCTCTTGTGGTTAGAGCGAAGAAGTAGGCAACAACATTAGCCACCTTAGATCGACAGAAGAAACCGTTACCTAAGGTCGAGTGATTCTACTATCACATGAAAGGGCATATAAAAGCACAACTGTCGAAAACTTCAAACTGATCTGAAGGAAATGAAGCGTCAGAAGAAAAGAAAAACTATCGTGAATCAAGACGAGAAGATATCAGCAATAGCATAGATAGCAGAATCGGAGATAATCGATTTTGATGTGCTGTATGCGGTGACCGATAGTGCGAAAAAATTTTATGATGCGTGGGTCCTAAATTTGGCCTGTTCCTTTCATGTCTGCCCAGAGAAGAAGTCTTTTACCACCTATAAGGCGATCAAAGATGGAAAAGCTCTAATGGGAAACGAGATGGCATGCAAAGTTATAGGAGTTGGCACAATAAAGATCCGAATGCATGATGGGATCGTGAGGATGCTGATAGGTGTGCGACATGTTCGTGTTTTGAAACAGAATTTCATCTCGCTAGGCGTGTTGGATTCTTAGGGTTGCGATTTTTTAGCTTTACGTGGAGCTATATGTCACGCCCCGGTGTCTCTTTATAGTTAAAAAAAACACGGCGGAATTTTTTTTTTTGTTTTGAAAACCTAACCCCCAGGGTATGCCAGATCCGCCACAAATACAGGGAGGCCACTGTCCACACGGACAGAGTCTCCCCTGTATTTGCACGGCGTCACACAAGTACAGAGTATTATAATACAACCAGGAAACAACCACAATAAATGAATATACAAACAATCAATAGTTATACATTCACATACACCATTCACCACAGGTTCATTCACATTTGAGTTCGGCATAAATCCACGAAAATCCTTTTCTTTCAAAAGTGCGCTACTACGAGGGGTAGAAAACTATTTTCAATTTACCAAAGCCAGAACCCCTTTATTTCATTCAAAACCATATGAATTGGAGTAAAGTATATCGACTGAACCATAAAGTGACAAAACTATAATAATAAAAGTAAAGGGTAGATACTAAACCAAATACACTGGGTCGGAAGCTCTATCGACCGCTACGAACGTATCACATGTCTCGTCTCAACTCTCACCACCTGCAATACCTGAAGAATGGTGGGGGTGGGGGTGGGGGGGGGGTGAGAATATGTAAACATATCTCCCCCTCCCAGTGCGTACCGCAAGCCGATGAAGACGAGTACTCACTGGATCAGGAAGAGATAAACAATAATAGGGGTAAGTGAAATTGTCACGCCCCGGGCTACACAGGACCCCGGGCACGCCGACAAATCCGCCGTATACAGGAGAATTTCCCCGGTATACGAAGCGTAGCTGAATCTGTATAAACATACAATACTACAAGCAGTAGTATAGAGCTAAAGAACTATAAACAAGCAGGTAGGAAAACAGCTTTATATACATACAATATCCACAGATACAAGAACGACTCGCTCAAGCGAGTTCAACGGTATGCACAAAAGCGTCCAAACCAAAAACCGTCCCTACCTGCAGGGGGAGTCCTCTACACCGAACTCGAAGGGTAGGCTCTAGCTCGCCACGCCCTTCCCGCGATCCGACTCCGTAGAAGCAGCAGCCGCGACAGAAGGCCCTGCAACAAAGATGGGAAAAAGAGGGCGTGAGAACTACTATAAAACAAGTAGTCCTCAGTGGGTGCCGCCCTAAACAACATCGGTCCACCCACTAAGTCTACAGGGTAAGCAAGATAGAAGAAAAGAAAGCTGGAACTCTCTACAGCTACAAGTCACTAAGCTATCAAGCTCAAAACTACCCCTATAGACTCCAATCGACCAGACCCAATCTGCAGGGGGACTGTGAACCCACCCGTCCCGTGCCCGGTTGTGACTATACAGCTACCCCCACTCTAAACCTCAGTGGAGAGCGAGTCCAACCTGCACTACCCGACACCAACGCGAAAGCACAAGCCCAAACTCCGGAGCGGCACTCGGGGGAGCTACCCAACCGAGTATGCAGCGTAGCTCTGTCGAGCTCAATCAGGCCCTCACTGGCCAAACCCAAGTAACCAGAATAGACTTTGGGCCCACCGTCTGGTCCGACGGCGCCCGACACCCCGTAACAGTCTACACTACCCCAAGTACCCATCGCCCAAAACCCGCGACGATACTGCGAAAATACGGCTCCTAGAGCTAAATCCGGCAATGTATATAATGACGATCAATTCGGGGTTTTCTCCTAAGTCAAGTCCAAGTCCAACAAGTATAAAATATTAATCGCTAAGCATGCTCCAAATTCAGATATTCAATATACAATTCCATGAATTCGAGCTACGGCTATCATGAACATACTACTATACATGTCGACTATTGCACTTAGGCTGAAATCCGATGTAAACCCACCTCTGAAGCGAATCCCTGGCAGCGAGGAAGGGTCAAAGGTCCTCCTCGATCACCTCCGCTGATCCGATAAGTGCCGAGGTCCTCCGCTGCGAAGAAGCAACCCAAAACGCTTAAGCTCGCGAATTCTGTCCGGAAAACTGCGGCTGAGAAAAGCTTAAAGTTAACTAAGCTAACCTTGTCCAAATTCAGCGATTTTGGTGTCGAAATCTTCGCCTCGCAGTCAGGAATCCAACGGCGTAATTCTTGACGCGATCCGACCACCCTGCGCGGAGAATCAGCCAAAGTGCCGACGGTCGACGCTGGAAAACAGCAATTCGGCACTTCATAATTTTCCGAAAAACAGCGGCTCAGTAATCATGGGTTCCGACAGGGCAAACCTGATCCAAATCCGGCAAGTAAGGTGTCGCTGGAATCGTCTGGAAGTCACGGATCCAACGCCGTAGATTTCGCCGGATTCCGAGTCTCCTACACAGAGCACGAGTCAAAACACTAAACGTCGACGCTGTAGTCCACGGCAGCGGCAGCAAACTCGAAAATCAAGGAACTTCGAGGTAAACGGAGGGTTGTCGAGGGTCAACTCACCTCAGGAAACACCCCACGCCCGTCGCTGGGTCGAGGGCAGTGATCTCGCACGCGCGCCGGCTCCTCGCAGCCGTAGCGTCGTCAAAAACCTCCTTGCTCGCTCCGCGGCGCGTAGTCGACGGGCTTCTCTCGGGCTTCTTCAAGACCTCCTCCCCTCCTCAAGCGACGAACGAAGAAGAAGAAGAACAAGCGCGGCGAGGAAGCCCCTTTCTCTCTCTCTCTGCAATATAAAAGGCATGGGCTAAAGTGAGAGGGGGACAAAGGGCTCAAAAAGTCAAACTGAGCCATGATGCCGGGCTGTACCGGTACAAATCCCATTTTGTACCGGTATAGCCATCAATCTGTACCGGTATAGCCACCAATCTGTACCGGTACAACACACAGAAATCTGCAATTTCGCAGATCTCTCAAATACATGCCGCTCTCGTGTTCCCAGGGGGCCCGTTAGGCGTCCATTTCGCGCCCATGCAACCGAGACTTGTCCCGACACTCTCCAGAGCTGCTGAACAAGTCTCAGCTGACTTTCAGGTCTCTACATCCTCCCCCACTACAAAGAGTTTCGTCCGCGAAACTAAAACATACCTCAGCCCTGCACGTCGAACAGGTAGGGATAGGCCTCCCTCATCACCGTCTCTGGCTCCCAAGTCGCCTCCCGCTCCTCGTGATTGCTCCACAACACCTTCACATACGGTATGACCCGATTGCGCAATTCTTTCGCCTCGCGAGCAAGAATCCGCAACGGTCGCTCCTCGTATCGCAGGTCCTCGCCTAGCTCAAGTGGAGTGAAGTCAATCACGTGAGAGGGGTCGAATACATATTTCCTCAATGCCGAGACGTGGAAAACATCGTGAGTGCCGACTAGTCGAGGGGGTAGAGCAACCCTGTAAGCAACTGGCCCAACTCGCTCCAATACCTCAAAAGGGCCAATGTAGCGTGGACTGAGCTTCCCACGCACACCAAATCTGCGAATCCCCTTGGACGGCGATACTTTAAGAAATACATGGTCTCCAACCTGAAACTCCAAGTCTCGCCTCCTGATATCGGCGTAGCTCCTCTGGCGGCTCTGGGCTGTCAAAAGGTGGCGTCGAACTACCTTCACCTTTTCCTCGGCCTCTCGCAGAATATCCGGCCCAAGTGTCTTCCTTTCACCCACATCGCTCCAAAACAGGGGGGATCGACATCTGCGTCCATACAACGCCTCAAACGGAGCCATCTGGATGCTCGCTTGATAGCTGTTGTTGTACGCAAACTCAACCAACCTCAAATGTCGATGCCACCCTCCTCCAAAGTCCAGGACGCATGCCCTCAGCATGTCCTCTAGAGTCTGAATGGTCCGCTCTGACTGACCATCCGTCTGTAGGTGAAACGCTGTGCTGAAGTGTAGCTGTGTACCCAAGGTCGTCCGTAGGCTCCTCCAAATGTGATACAAACCTCGGGTCCCCGTCGATACTATCGACACCGGCACGCCATGCGGCAGACGATCTCATCCGGATATAGGCGCGAGTCTCTCTCTCGACCGGGTGGTCCGAATCGGTAGTAAGTGGGCGGACTTGGTCAATCCGTCCACTATCACCCAAATGGCATCAAAACCACCCCGTGCTCTAGGTAATCCCACGACGAAGTCCATCGTGATCTGCTCCCATTTCCACTCGGGCACGGGCAGACTCTGGAGCTTGCCAGCAGGCACTTGATGTTCCGCCTTTACCTGTTGGCAAGTCAAACACTGAGCCACATATCTGCCAATGTCTCTTTTCATTCCATTCCACCAGAACTGAGCTTTCAAGTCCTTATACATTTTGGTTCCACCAGGATGAACTGTATAAGGAGAACAATGAGCCTCTCTCAAAATCTCCGCTCGAATCTCTGAATCCACGGGTACACACAGTCGGTCCCTGTACCTCAGTACTCCCGAACTGTCCACTGTGAAACCCTCTACCTGTCCCCTCTCCAACTGCTCTCTAATCCTCAACAAGTGTGGGTCTCCACTCTGTTTCTCTCGGATCCTATCCAACAGAGTGGGCTGCAAAACCATAGACATTAGTATTGCAGTAGACCCAGGGGACACCACCTCTAAACTCAACCGCTGTAGCTCCTCAAGTAACGGTCTCTGCTGCGTGATCATCAAACACGAGCCCTGCACTGCCTTCCTGCTCAACGCATCTGCCACCACATTTGCCTTGCCGGGATGATACTGAATACTAATATCATAGTCCTTTAGTAACTCCAACCACCGGCGCTGTCTCAGGTTCAACTCCTTCTGGGTGAACAGATACTTGAGACTCTTATGATCAGTAAAAATCTCACAGTGCTCGCCGTACAAGTAATGCCGCCACAACTTCAAAGCAAAAGCCACTGCGGCAAGCTCCAAGTCATGCGTAGGATAATTCTTCTCAAAATCCTTTAACTGCCGTGAAGCATAAGCAATTACCCTACCATGCTGCATCAACACACAACCCAGTCCACTGTGTGATGCGTCACTGTAGATCACATATCCTTCCCCCATAACTGGGAGGGCAAGAACAGGAGCTGATGTCAACCTCTGTCTCAACTCATCGAAGCTCCTCTGACAATCCTCACTCCAAAAGAACTTGATTCCTTTACGAGTCAATCGAGTGAGGGGTGTGGAAAGCTTCGCAAAGCCTTCCACAAACCGACGGTAATATCCTGCTAATCCAAGGAAGCTCCGCACCTCAGTCACCGTCGTCGGTCTGGGCCAATCCCGAATAGCATCAATTTTCATCGGGTCCACTGCCACTCCGTCTGCAGAAATCACGTGGCCCAAGAAAGTAACCTCCCGCAACCAGAACTCGCACTTCTTTAGCTTGGCGTACAACTCCTTCTCTCGCAGAAGCTGTAGCACTATCCTCAAGTGCTCCTCATGCTCGGCGTCGCTACGGGAGTATACCAGAATGTCGTCAATGAAGACTACTACAAATCTGTCCAAGTACGGCTTAAACACACTGTTCATCAAATCCATGAACGCGGCAGGGGCATTCGTCAATCCAAAAGGCATCACTGTAAACTCGTAATGCCCGTCTGAGTCCTAAAGCCATCTTGGGAACATCCTCGGCCCTCACCCTCAAGCGGTGGTAACACGAAGGTCAATCTTCGAAAAGAGACAAGATCCTTGGTGATCAAATAGATCATCAATGCGCGGCAAAGGATACTTGATATTGATGGCCACTATATTCAGCTCCCGGTAATGAAAACATAACCTAAGTGAACCATCCTTCTTCTTCACAAATAACAAGTGCTCCCCAAGGCGATACACTGGGTCTCACAAACCCCTTGTCCATCAAATCCTGAAACTGCGCCTTTAACTCTCTCAGCTCGGCCGGTGCCATCCTGTAGGGTACCTTCGAGATTGGTGCAGTTCCAGGGACCACATCAATCACAAACTCAACCTCCCTCTCCGGCGGCAAAGTCGTCGTCTCAGGGGGAAATACATCCGAAAACTCGCGGACTACAGGGATGTCCTCGAGTCTCGGTGCCGCCGTAGGTACCTCTGTAACTGTCGCTAGAAAAGCGGTGCACCCTCTACTCATCAGCTGTCGAGCTCTCGCTGAAGAAATCCACGTGGCAAACAATGTACTCCTGCAGCCTCTGAAAGTGAACTCCTCCTGACCTGGCTCACGGAGTGTCACGGTCCTCTCTCCGCAGTCAATGGTCGCGTAGTATCTCGTCAGCCAATCCATGCCGAGCACTAAGTCGAAGTCATGCAGCTGCCCCAACACTAGCAAGTCTGCGGGCAAGATCCACGTACCTAGCTGCACTGGACACGACCCACAATACTCTACCACCTGTACTACATGGTCAGGGACCTGGATCTCTCGGGTCTGAGGCAACAACCCTAACTCTAGACCATGTAATAATGCAAAAGCTCAACTAACAAAAGAAAGCGATGAACCGGTATCAAATAAAGTACGAGCCCTAGTGCCAGAAAGTAAAGTGATACCTGCCACCACACGGTCGGCTGCCGAGGAGTCCTCCACCTGGGCTGCAAAAACCCTGCCGCTCGGAGCCTGCTGCCTCTGCTCACTCTGTCGCGGCACTGAAGCTCGATCCTCCTGGCGGTAGCTCGGCGAGGCTCCGTATGACTGCTGAGGCGCTGGCGGTGCTGAAGCAGATGATGGCGCTGACGATGCTGCTCGCGGACACGCTGCCCTCATGTGTCCCGGCTGGCCACATCCATAACACCTGCCATCTCGCTGCTCGCACTGTCTAGGCCAGTGCGGTCCCCCGCAGATGACGCACTGCGGTGCCCTCTGTGACCGTCCCTGCTGACGGGTGTCCCTGCCACGCTGACGCCCCGAGGATCCACGACCCTGAAAACGTGATCGCGGTGGCCTCGGCGGACGCCTGCTGCTCGACTGCCCACCGTCATCAGGAGCGGGGCGCTTCCTGTCCTGACTCGGTCCCGGCCCCTGAGTCCGCTCCTGAACGGTCGCCTCGCCTCTCTCCTCAAACAATGCCTGCTCGATGGACGCATCCAGGGTCCTCGACCTCCGCGCCCGAACGAACCTGTAGAGATCTGGCCTCAAGCCCTGCTCAAAGAGGTACACCCGATGTGCCTCATCTCTCGCCACAAACGGCACACAGTTCAGGAGCCGCGTGAACTCCCGAACGTACTCCTGGACTGTGCGATCTCCCTACTGGATCCTCTTCAAATCCTCCTCAATCTTCTGCTTCAAACTGGCAGGGAAATACGCGCGGTACAACATCCCGCAGAACTCATCCCAGCTCGTCTGAGAAGCCACAACTCCCTGGTCGCGCTTCATCCTCGTCCACCACTCCCTGGCATCCCCAATCAAACAATGGACCCCCAAGTGAACCTGGTCCTCCTCCTGGACATACATGTCCTCAAACCTCCTCTCCATCGCCTTAATCCAGCTCTCCACCACCCAGGGCTCGGCGCAAAACCCGTCAAACGTCGGTGGGTCGAGGCGGCGAAATCGAAACAATAGCTCGGTCATCTCTCTTGCTCCGCCGCATCGCCGCCGGTCTAGTCCTCGACAGGGCGCAAGCGGCGGAGGTAACTCTGCTGGTGGGGGTGCGGCGGCGGCTGGTACTGTAGGTGGAGTAGGGGGTGGCGGAGTAGGCTGAGCTGGTGCTCCCGATGCTGTGCTCGACGATGCCGCTAGCCTCTCGCACATCTGCTGTAGTAATAGTCCTTGCTGCCTCGTCACCTCCGTCAATGCAGCTAACTGTGCGCTCAAGTCCGGCTGCGCACTCGTCTCTGGCCTAGTACTCGACCCCACCACGGGAGGTACACCCGTCTCGGGTCGGGTGCCCTGCTCCATCTGCTCTGGTATCTGGGGTGGTGGTGGCGGTAGTGGGGCGCGACCCCGTAGCGGCGGTCGTCCTCTGCGACGATGCATAGCTGCACAACAAGGACACGAAGGTCAGGAAACACAACCATTCGACCCAATCAACGAAAGTCTCGAAAGCGGTCCCTGTTTCTCCACAAAATTATGTCGTCTGCAGCCAACATAATTTTTCTGGACCGAAACAGGCACTCCTTCAGTCACTCAATCCACTCTAGGAGGAGTTAGAACAATCAATCTATGACTTTCGCATTAAATCACGCCTCTCGCGTCAAGCCTTCCTAAAGTTTGCCAGCTTAGGTTTCCTAGGTCCCAACGACCTAATACTAAGCTCTGATACCAACTTTATCTGTCACGCCCCGGGCTACACAGGACCACGGGCACGCCGACAAATCCGCCGTATACAGGAGAATTTCCCCAGTATACGAAGCGTAGCGGAATCTGTATAAACATACAATACTACAAGCAGTAGTATAGAGCTAAAGAACTATAAACAAGCAGGTAGGAAAACAGCTTTATATACATACAATATCCACAGATACAAGAACGACTCGCTCAAGCGAGTTCAACGGTATGCACAAAAGCGTCCAAACCAAAAACCGTCCCTACCTGCAGGGGGAGTCCTCTACACCGAACTCGAAGGGTAGGCTCTAGCTCGCCGCGCCCTTCCCGCGATCCGACTCCGTAGAAGCAGCAGCCGCGACAGAAGGCCCTGCAACAAAGATGGGAAAAAGAGGGCGTGAGAACTACTATAAAACAAGTAGTCCTCAGTGGGTGCCGCCCTAAACAACATCGGTCCACCCACTAAGTCTACAGGGTAAGCAAGATAGAAGAAAAGAAAGCTGGAACTCTCTACAGCTACAAGTCACTAAGCTATCAAGCTCAAAACTACCCCTATAGACTCCAATCGACCAGACCCAATCTGCAGGGGGACTGTGAACCCACCCGTCCCTGGGACTGTGAACACACCCGTCCCGTGCCCGGTTGTGACTATACAGCTACCCCCACTCTAAACCTCAGTGGAGAGCGAGTCCAACCTGCACTACCCGACACCAACGCGAAAGCACAAGCCCAAACTCCGGAGCGGCACTCGGGGGAGCTACCCAACCGAGTATGCGGCGTAGCTCGTCGAGCTCAATCGGGCCCTTATCGGCCAAACCCAAGTAACCAGAACAGACTTTGGGCCCACCGTCTGGTCCGACGGCGCCCGACACCCCGTAACAGTCTACACTACCCCAAGTACCCATCGCCCAAAACCCGCGACGATACTGCGAAAATACGGCTCCTAGAGCTAAATCCGGCAATGTATATAATGACGATCAATTCGGGGTTTTCTCCTAAATCAAGTCCAAGTCCAACAAGTATAAAATATTAATCGCTAAGCATGCTCCAAATTCAGATATTCAATATACAATTCCATGAATTCGAGCTACGGCTATCATGAACATACTACTATACATGTCGACTATTGCACTTAGGCTGAAATCCGATGTAAACCCACCTCTCGACGAATCCCCGGCGAGGAAGGGTCAAAGGTCCTCCTCGATCACCTCCGCTGATCCGATAAGTGCCGAGGTCCTCCGCTGCGAAGAAGCAACCCAAAACGCTTAAGCTCGCGAATTCTGTCCGGAAAACCTTCGGCTGAGAAAAGTTTAAAGTTAACTAAGCTAACCTTGTCCAAATTCAGCGATTTTGGTGTCGAAATCTTCGCCTCGCAGTCAGGAATCCAACGGCGCAATTCTTGACGCGATCCGACCACCCTGCGCGGAGAATCAGCCAAAGTGCCGACGGTCGACGCTGGAAAACAGCAATTCGGCACTTCATAATTTTCCGAAAAACAGCGGCTCAGTAATCATGGGTTCCGACAGGGCAAACCTGATCCAAATCCGGCAAGTAAGGTGTCGCTGGAATCGTCTGGAAGTCACGGATCCAACGCCGCAGATTTCGCCGGATTCCGAGTCTCCTACACGAGCACGAGTCAAAACACTAAACGTCGACGCCAGCAGTCCACGGCGGCGCGGCGAACTCGAAAATCAAGGAACTTCGAGGTAAACGGAGGGTTGTCGAGGGTCAACTCACCTCAGAAAACACCCCACGCCCGTCGCTGGGTCGAGGACAGTGATCTCGCACGCGCGCCGGGCTCCCTCGCAGCGTAGCGTCGTCAAAAACCTCCTTGCTCCGCTCCGCGGCGCGTAGTCGACGAAGCTCGGGCTTCTCTCGGGCTTCTTCAGCACCGCCTCTCCCTCCGCCAGCAACGAAGAAGAAGAAGAACAAGCAGCAGCAGCAGCAAAAAGGGGTGAGGAAGCCCCTTTCTCTCTCTCTCTGCAATATAAAAGGCATGGGCTAAAGTGAGAGGGGGACAAAGGGCTCAAAAAGTCAAACTGAGCCATGATGCCGGGCTGTACCGGTACAAATCCCATTTTGTACCGGTATAGCCATCAATCAATCTTAGTATAGCCACCAATCATAAGGTACAACACACAATCTGCAATTTCGCGAGATCTCTCAAATACATGCCGCTCTCGTGTTCCCGGGGGCCCGTTAGGCGTCCATTTCGCGCCCGTACAGCAGACTTGTCCCGACACTCTCCGGAGCCGCCGAACAAGTCTCGGCTAACTTTCAGTCTCTACGAAATACTAGATACGGTAGCGAGTAATAATACATGAACGGGATGTATAAGAACAACTACCATCGTAAAGAAGAACTGAATATAAAGCATACATGAGTATTAGAGACTATAGTAACAAGACAGACTGTAAAGAAGGAACTGTAAGTATGTATGCAACAACCGCTACTATAGTAATATGCGTCAACCGGGTGTATAGATCAAATAACCCAATCCGAACTGGCCGTATTTGTACCCAACACCTCAGGCCTGTGCCGACTGCCACTCTACTTGCATATTACCCGATCGACCGCGGGCTCACGGGTCGAACCTCTGCAACCACTTTTCCGAAAAAGAACACCCTCTTACGGTGGCCAAACCGCTGGTGTTCGTGAAATGCGAACGAGTCGGGTGATGATGCTCATATGCTCAAAGGTCAACCGTCGGCAACCAGCCGACAATCCCGCCCCTCAGGGCTCACCGACCGTATAGGTCATCAACTGTATGGAAGCACAAGAACCGACCACTCAGGTCAACTAGGATGGAACAACTAAACATCCTCTCAACAGTATGCAATTACTACTCAAGAAAACACGAGAACTGACAACTTGGTCAACTAGGATGGAACAACTCTACATCCTACCGAAGGTACACAAGTACTGACTACTCAAGTCAACTAGAATATATGCACAAAGAATAAACGAATAGGTCATCAAAGTGTATCAACAGAATCCAGAACTACCGTCAGCCACTAGCCGACAATCCAACCCCTCAGGGTATACCGACCTCAACGGTCATCAACGACAGAAGTCAAAGAAACGACCGAATAGGTGACAGATACAAGATACCAGAACTGACCAACCAGGTCACTGAATAGATGCAATGCACGGATCGACTAGGTCACAATCTCATAGATAGTCACGAAACCGCTCTACTCTAGACATGATACAGGATATGTAGAATAATCAAGTAGAGTTACGAGGAAACATAATATCACATACAGGTAGACTATTCCACTCCTACACATGATACTAAGTATGGAAACACATGAGTAGAGTATAACCAAAGAACGTGGATGCTAGGCTCAACATATGGCATAAGCATGAATAATAATAGAGTGCAAGGGTAAGAAACCATCACCGAGCGTGCACTACGATGTGCCGACGTCGGATCGAAGTACCCACCTGTACGGCTGTAGATCTGATCTGTCGACTGTGGAAGCGAAGCAACCGGACCTACGAAAAGGTCCACCGGGTTAGCATCTAACCCACCAACACAAGTACTACTACTCATAAAACTCCACTAATGAACCCACGGGAATCGGTTTTCCAAAACCGATTGCCGAAGTACCCGGAAGTCTCGAAAACTGAATCGGAACTCCACCGTCGCTCAACCGTCGTTTCTGAACCCTCGAAACGACGCGGGTGACCAGCCAACAAGGCTCAGCGACATCGTAAATAACCACTGAGAGTCGTCGGAAGAAATCTGAACCGTAAATGCGTTTTCGTCGGCGGATTTGGCCGAAAAATGCTCCGGAAATCGCTTTTCGATTTTTGTAAAGGCTTGGGACCTTGGACGATCAGTCCAGGGGTTATCCACAGCACGTACACGCTGCCCACAGCAGCTATGTAAATTATAATTACATAAAAGCCCTTATTAAATCATAAAATCACACTATTTCATGTGATTTTAGGGCTTTTATGGACCGTGCACGCAAGCCGGTGCTCAATAAATCGGGCCATCACAGTCGCTAGAAGGTTTCGACGTGCCGGAGACCGTGCTCACCTTTCGGAGCACTTTCGGTCTCTGTAGCACTCGCACGAGCGACAAGAAATTCTGTAAACAGCGCGCACAGCGCGAAAAGTACGACTATCCCGCTAATCCGGGCATCGAAAATCCAAACGGAGGTGAGCGTCGCGTTCAGCACGAAAAGTAGATGACTGTGCTCACCTCCCGGGATGTCGGGGGCTTATCGGATCACCTGAACAGTGATCCGAACCCGATAACTAGTGTTGTAATACAAAAACAGCTTACCCGAGCCTGGGGAGCTGGGAGCTTGGCCGCCGGCGGTCGGGCGGCGTGTGGGGACGCCGGGGAGGCACGACGGAGATGTCCGACGCCGGAGGAGGCGGCGCGACCACGGGAAGGCGGCGGTGACGCGGCTGAAACCGGATCACCCGGGATCGACCAGGTGACTACCGCTTGCCGCGAGGGAGCAACGGCGGCGGCGGCGCTCGGAGACGATGGGATCGGCCGGGGGAGCACGCCGGCGACGCCTCTCTGCCAGGGAAGAGGATCCAGAGGGTTTTGGGGCTTCCCTTCTCTCTCTCGGCCAAGGCGGTGGATGTTGTGGCCGAGAGGGAGGAGGAAGGAGAAGCTGCGGAGTTTTCCGGCGGCCGGTCGTCTGCCGGTGGCGGAGCGCGCGCACGGTGAGAGGGAGGTGGCGGTTAGGGTGGTGGAGGAGGAGGTGAGGGGGCATAGGGTTAGGGTTTTACTCATGAAACCCTAACATATGATTTTATACACAAATGCACAATTGCATTTTTGCCCACCAATTGCCTCTATTTTATCTCCAATCCCTGCCAGTGGATGAAACATGCGCATAAGTCCCTCTACATTCGAATTCGTGCGTTTCGGCGCATAAAATATTAGCCCTTTCGCATTCTTTCCGAATTGCCATTTTTACCCCTCTGCGAACATCTTGCAATTCCCGAAGATCCGTCCGTCGGATTTCTGATCGGGTCTCACTCGCGTTCACGTTAGCAATTTGTTTCGTCCGGTTTGGTCTTCGATCTGCGACGAAGCAGTCCCTCTTTATTCCTCCATAAATCCACTTATATATTTATATATGTATAACCGTTCAAAACCCTTTTTCTTGACAACGAGTGCATCGAATCCAATTCCGTCAGTGCCATTAGTTCCAGAATAGTCGAGCCGTTCGAAACGAGCTATTGAAGGCCTATTATCGGAGTTCGGTACGCACCAGGACCCATCTCTACTCCCTAGCTCGCCGAAAAGCCGAGTTACTATTCACTTTAAGTCATGAGTCCAGTCGCATAACTTCTCTATTTTTGCTCATTTTCTCCTGAAACTTGACCAGTGCTTATGTAATTAAATTACACATATAAACATCGTCAACAGAGAGTTTAGTTGCACTGTCAAAAATCTCAGTCTTTACACTATAAGAGTCCGAAAGCGAGACCAGGTCGTGTGTACGACGAACAAGTATGGAAACTTATACGTTCAGTTAAATTTATCTTCTTTTTCTAAAGCACAAACAGTTCAAATCGATCACATTTTCTCTTAGAAATCTAACGGCCGAAGTTTGGCGTCAACAATGACCCACATACTCGTAGCTCATTAGTATATTTAGCAAGAAAAGTCATTTGGAAACTTTAAGTAAAAATATAATTATAATTGTTGATTTTGATATGAGCCTAAATTTCAAATTTGAGAAATTTAAAATACAATTATTGATTTTTTGATGAGCTCAAATTTCAAATTTGAGGTTGAATTGGTCACTCAAAGCAGACCATATAAATCTACTGTGTTTAAATTAGTCTAATAGATAATTTACAATGAGTTAAGTTGTTAGCATTTGGTTAGATTTGTAATTGATTCCTAGATAGATTAGGATAAATATTTAAGATTTAGGGCCTGTTTGGCAATTGGAGGAATTAAAAATAGAGTTTTATATTCCGTTGTAATGGATTGGTACGAAATCTTGAATACTCCATAATATTTTACTCTAATATTTACTGTTTGGATAAAATACCATATTTTTTACCCCATCAAAAAATTAGGGCACTTTAATTAAACGGTCTCAAAATTGCTTTTCTAATTTTTCCCATTTCTCCCTTTCATCATCTTCTACCCATTTTCTAGAAACAACCACCGTTAGAGAGCAATACTCAAGGGTGATGATGATGCCGTATAACTGGATTAGATCAAGGCTGTGGCGCCGTTGGCGGCGGTGATATGAGCGTCGATGTTGCTCGGATTTGCGGGATTGTTGACTATTCAATTGGAGAATTTTCTAAAGATCCGGCACTCGGCGTAGACGGGAACGGCGGAATAAGGGTCCGGGGTATAGGTTCGAGGAGAGGAAGAGTTGGCGATGAAGAGGTCGGAGGAGAGGTTCGGCCGCAAGGAGGCGGCGGTGAGGTGGGGGTCGACGGAGGGGAAGGAGACGAAGGTGGAGAAGATGAGAGAATGGAGGTCGTCCACCGCTCAGATGGAGTTGGGTGAAGAAGAAGGTTGAGGCATTTGGATGTGAAGAACGAAAGAGGGTATGATGGGTCTGTATAAGCTCCAGTGCGAGCCCGAAGATGTTTGGAATTTTTTCCAGAAGTCTGAGTAGTTTTTATTTTTTCCCTATTATTACAGAGTTTTAGGTACTTTACAATGTAATGTAAACTTTTATAAAATCTACCCAAACACCCAACTCTGTAAAAAATTTCTCTTTAAAAAAAAAACTCTAGAATTAACTCAATACAGAGTTTTCGAGGCCTATCCAAACCCTTAGTTTGATTCGAAGTTGGAATCGGTATCGGAATTGGAATAAGAATAAGTTGAAAACAGAATCAGAATGATTCGTTATCTCATTCGGTTTGATTTGCCACTTGAATCGAAATCGGAATGAACTATTTCCGTTGTCGGTGTTTGGTTAATATAGATATAAAAAACGTAATCAAATTAAGATATTAATTTTATCTTTATAATATATGATTTAAATTCAAACTAAAAATTAAATATTAAAAATATAGGTTAAAATTTTAAAATGACATCAAAATTTTAAATATATTTTTAAAAATTAAATTTTAAAATTGAATTGATAATTCAAATTATAAAACTAAATTTTCATTTATTTAAATTCAAACTTAAAACTATAATTTAAATTTCAATTTGAATCCAAGAAAGGAGGAAAATAAAGTTTTGGGAAAAAATTTTGCATAATTCTAAGAGTTGGCGCTTTTGAAGGAACGTATGTGTAATGGTAAAAATATCATTTCACTTATCTTTTGTTAAAAAATAAATAAGAATCACCAAATTTTTATAGGAATAAATATAAAAAGTTGAACTTTATGCAAATTAATTTGTTATTCGATATATTTATCGGGAGCTGTACGAAATCAACCCTATTTAATAAATAGACCAACACCCTATTTAATAAACAAACGAACATGAGCTGACCCAGCTCAGTTCAAACTCGATGTTGACGCTAGAGATGTCGACGGGTCGGATTGATTTTTAAATATCGAATCCAAACCCGACTCCAAACCCGAACCCAAACCCAACGGATTTTAAAAATTCATATCCAAACCCGAACCCGACCAAAAATTCGAAACCCGAACCCGAACGAATTATTATTTTTTTCAATATTTCAAAATATCTTATATTAAATCTAAATTTTTAAAATACAAATTCAAATATAACATCTAATTTATATATATATATATATATATATATATATATATATATATATATATATATATATATATATATATATATATATATATATATATATATATATATATATATATATATATATATATATATATATATATATATATATATATATATATATATATATATATATATATATATATATATATATAATACAAAATAAATTCGGGTTCGAGTCGGGTACAATCAAAATCCATATCCGTCGGGTTTTATTTTTGATATCCATATCCGAATCCATAGAATATATCCGTTTCATTCGAATTCGAATAAAATTTTAAATATCCATAATTCGAATAAAATTTTGAATATTCATACTCATCGAATAAAATTTTAAATATCCATAATTCGAATAAAATTTTGAATATCCATACTCATTGACATCCCTGGTTATGCTATCCGGGCAGCCAGTGCAATTTGGCAAAAATATTTCACAGTATTAACACAAAAAATTTAAAATATAGAATTTGGCAGGGGCCGCGCATGGCGCGTACCCCCTCTACCACAAATTACGACGTCCACTCTCCCACTTGGGGAGATGGTAGGCCAGCGCTCCCACCAAGTGCAATGCGGGCCGCGGGCCGCGGGCCTAGGCCATGAGCCTTGTTGACCACCCATAGACCCCGTCCAGGTAAGTATGGAGAAAAGGCCCACGTCCCACTGCCTTTATAGTCCCCGAAAGAACGGAAAATATTTCAATAGACGATGTGGGACTAAATGCAGTGCATCCTTTTACAATACTAATAAAAGAAAAGAAATTTTAGAAATTTACCTTAGTTACATTTTTTTTTTTGACTTTGTACTTAGGTATTTAGTGATACATGACAATACTCTAAAAATTACGAAATTTATTTTCTAAAAGTTTTAAATACTCTAGATCATATTTAACAGAGTGGATCGTCGATTCGGAAGCTCTATCATCGAAAACAACTTATGAGTAGTAGGGCTCTACTACTCATAATAGTATAGTAGCCCTACTCTATATATATATATATATATATATGGAATAATTTCATAGATGCCCTTCTAGAAGCGTTGTTACCATCATAATTATTGTGCTTAATTTTTTCATATTTATTGTTATTTTCCAGGGTTTTTTTTTTTCTTCAAAAGTATTAAATAAAATGGATAATATATGCACCAATCATGTGATCCATTATTTCTATCTATTCGTTAATAGTTTTAAATTTTTTGAATTCTTAATACAGAATAAAGGAGCAATAATTTTGCATATAATGATTATAAAATTTTTATATATCTTTCTCCAATATTTTTTTCTGTATTGTGAAATTTTAATGTATTAAAGATTTAGGATTAGTTGATAATATAAAAGATAATACTAAATAAAGGGGTAATAATTTTGCGTATAATGACAAATTTTAAACGGTGAGTTATTAAAAATTGAATATTTATTGAATGAGAAAAGTTTCTAGACGTTATTCTAAACAAAGATTGTATTGGATTGTCACAAGGAGCGTGGAGAAGCCCTCATTTGTTAGCCATCTTAAAATGGGCACTTGATTGTTTAGTTTTTAATTTTTTTTATTTGAATTTTATATTTAGTTTAGTTAATATTTTATCGAATTTAATATATTGTTAGTGTTAATTTTGGTTTGATTTGTGGTTACCTAAATTGGACTTAAATTCTAATTAGGATTAGATTTAATTTGACATATATAAATTATAATTAGGAATGTAATTTTAGTTGAATTCGAATTAGACTCTAGTTAGAAGACATATATTATATATACATACTACGGCCAAATTAATCCTGCCGCAATCCAAATTAAGCCATGCATATTGGTCCGTACGGTCAGGGAGCCTCAACCCTAATACCCTATTAAGATGCCATGCTAATTAATTAGAGATGAGGTTGCTTGCTTCTTTTGGAGGTGTTGTAATGCACTAATTAATTAAGTGGCTTGTGATGTCCGTACGGTGGCAACAACACCATCAGCTAAAGGGGCGTTTGGATTGACGTATTTGTAGATTCAACGTAAGTCAAGTGTAGTGGTATTTGAGTTTCCGAAGTGTGATTATTTTTGTTGTTTGTTTTAGCGTAACTGCGTCCAAAGTAAATTTAATCACTTCATTGTTTGTTTTGATGTAACTTGGTCTTTGGTAAAATTAGTTTTTTGAGTTCCGTTATTTGTTTTGATGTAAATAAGTGGATCCCATTATCTCCTAAATATAGTAGTAAATTTACCACTATAAAATTAAATCTATTATATAATTAATTTTTTTATTATTATTTAAAGATAATCTTAATTTATTATAAATAAGGTAATTTTAACCCATTATAAAGGAAGTAGAGTTTAGGTTTTACTATTTAATAAATTTTTTAGAAAAGGTTGAGTGTGGTGGAAGTCGAGTTCGGCACTTTAGAAGAGGAAGTCGAGAGTAGGTGAAGTGGAGCTCTAACGTAACTTGAGTTACATTATATTTTTCACTTACATCAAAACAAATAACGGAAGTGATGGAACTTGAGTTCCATCACTCCACTTACACCAAAACAAACAGGCCCTAAGGTGCCGTACATCCGCGTTTTTGTGAGCCGAGCCAAGATATATTGTCCGGACGTGGTAGGAAGGTGCCATATGCGGTAACGGGCGTCGAATATATATTTACTTTGGTTTTTGGATTTTTCGGGAGAACTTCTTTGTACTTCGTTTTTTCGATATTAATAAATTATTTGCTCCGTCTTCGCCCGTGGACGTAGGCCGTTGGCCGAATCGCATAAACATTGGTGTGTTATTTTCGCTTATATTTTCTTCTCTTGCATTAAATTATTTTCTGGATCTATTTTTCGCCGTTCCGATTTTAACAAACTGGCATCATAGCCTTTTTATTCCCTTTGAGGATTAAGATGACGACGAAGTTTGAGATTCAGAAATTTGACAGGACCAACAGTTTCGCATTATGGCAAGTTAAGATACGTGCTATATTGACACAGTAAGAATTGCAGAAGGCACTGTTGGGAAAAAAAAAGTTGCCCGATTCTTTGACGGTGGAGCAGAAGGAGAAGGTTGATGACAAACCTCTTACGGCAATACAATTATATTTATCCGATGAGATATTGCGCGAGGTCTTAGATGAAAAGACCGCTGCAGGACTTTGGCTTAAATTAGAGTCTCTCTATATGACGAAGTCTCTCACTAATAAGTTATATTTGAAGCAACGTCTCTTCATGTTGCGCATGGCGGAAGGTATCTCTATTAAGTCGCATTTAGATGAATTAAATTCTATTATTATGGATCTCCGCTCGATAGATGTCAAAATCGAGGAGGAAGATGAAGCCCTTTTATTATTATGTTCTCTACCGCACTCTTACAAGAATTTTCGTGAAACATTCTTGTTTGGACGAGATACTTTATGTCTCGATTATGTTAAATTCTCTTTACTTTCAAAAGAGAGAATTGACATGCAAATAAGCAACGAGACAGGTGGAGTTTCAGGACAAGGTTTGATCGCTAGAGGGAGGTCTCGGGAGAAGGGTTCCGGTAATAGAGGTACATCAAGATCAAAGTCAAAACACAGGAATCTGATTTGTGGTTATTGTAAAAAGAAGAGTCACATAAAAGCTGATTATTTCAAGTTAAAAAATAAAGAGCAGCGGAAGAATAACGGTGATAAGAATCAAGGTCAGAAAAACACCAATACTTAAGCTTCGTGTTATTGATAGCATAGCACCCGGACTCTATACATACATATATATATACATACATATATATATACATATACATTCATATATATATATATATATATATACATACATATACGTACATATACGTACATATATACATACATATATACATACATATACGTACATATATATATACACATATATATACATATATATATACATTGTCACGTCCCGGATTACCACGTTCTCCATGCACGCCAACAGACCCGTCGTATACATAGAAATTTTCCTATATACGAAGCGATAGTTGTACCTGTAAACAAAAATAAGCTACAACCACAAGGTAAAGAGCTGCTAAACTGACAACTGAATTTTTCGACGGCCGACGGCAGCGATGGCGGCGGTGGCCAACCTCTCAAGTGGACAACGATGAGAGGAAGGTTGGGGGTTAGGGTGGCGTCCTCCGGCGCCACATACCCAAGCTCCCCAAAGTCGCCCTTCGAGACGGGAGGTATTGGTGGCGACTTCGTAGGACGGCGTCGTACAGACGAGGCACGCGAGGCCGAAGTCGATGATCCGGGCCTCGCCGTCGTCGTTGAGAAGGACGGCGCTGGAGCTCACGTTCTGGCACAGAAAGGGGATCTGGAAGCCGTGGTAGAGCCAGGCAAGGCCGCGAGCAGCGCTGACACTGATGTGGAGTCTGGCGGGTCAGTCGAGGGCGGCACGGGGCAAGGAGCAGGCATGAGTAGAGGCACTTTACGATAAGCGCAGAGTCGTCGCGGATGACAGCCTTGTAGGAGGTGCCAACCCGAGAACTACCAGCGGCAATGATGTGGTTCGGATGGAAGTCGGCGGTGGCAGCCATGAGATTTGCCAGCTTCAACTTCACAAACGGCTTCTGGAATAGCGACACCGGCAGCAATCGGTTGTGCAATACCCGCAGCGTCTCCGCCCACCATCGCCCGTCCTTCTTCTCCCCGGCCCCGACGAACACGGCCCTAGCCCCGGCCTCGACCCTCTTCTTGGATTTTTTTCGAGGGAAAAAAGCACCAGCGCCAAACGACGCAGGCGATGAGGAGGAAGGCGAGGCGCGAAGACTCCAACAAAGAACAATGATGATGAGGTGTGGGTGAGGAAACGGCCGCGGTGGCTTAGCCGAAGGAGTCGACGCATAGAGCGGGGTTGATGACGAAGGCGGAGGTGTCGAATGCGGAGACGAGAGCCTGGGGGACGAGGCCGGAGAGGGAGTTGTTAGAGATGTCAAGAAACTTGAGGCAATCGAGGCGGACGAGGAAAGTCGGGATGGAGCCGAAGAGGCGATTGGAGGCAAGGCGAAGGGTGTTGAGAAAGCAGCAGGCGGAGAGGTCAAAAGGGAGGGGCCCCGAGAGGGAGTTGGAAGAGAGGTCGAGGGTGACAAGGTAGGGGAGCCAGAAGCAAAGGTCAAGGGATAGGCCCCGAGAGGGCGTTGGAGGAGAGGTTGAGGGTGGTGGCGGTGAGGCAAAACCACAGGGCGAAGAGGACGACACCCGACAGCGACATAGACTGGAGCGACAACGCAATCACATGGCTCTCCCGCAGTTCCAAAGACGACAACCCTCCGAACGAGCACACGAACCCCACCGTCGACGCGTTCGCGAAGTCCCAGGCTGTCAGCCGCCTCCCCAACACGTCCCGCACCCCCCGCAGGCACCGCACATCATCCTCCTCCCTCCCCCGGCGGCCCCCCCAATGCCCCCACCCCCCTCACCACCGAGAGGAGATCGAGTAGAGGGTACGGTTTCCTCATTTGTACGCAAGGATTGGAGAGGAGAGAGAGAGAGAGAGAGAGAGAGAGAGAGAGAGAAGGGGATTTGGAGAAGATGGATTCATGGAGACAAGGGAGAAGGGGAAAAAGGAGGCGACTTTGACTTGGGACTAGGAAAAAAAGAAGAGGAACGGGGGAAAGAGGGAAGAACAAATTTACCAAACAGAGATTTGACCCCTTACTAGTCAACCAGAGAGAAACGGAGATTTTGCAACATTTTTTGGCACTAAATTTGCGGTTAAAATACCTAATCATCATCATTGAAAAATCACAATAGGCGAGAAGCAGAAAGAAAACAAGCCATCGCAATCTGATGGAAGCTGAAAATTCCGTGAAAACATTATCGCCGTTTTTGACTGCCATCGATTTTCTTCAGCAATTACCGAAATGTTGTTGTTACTTGTCACCATTGAACAACATTAGTTTTCTTTCTAACATTTTTAACCGAGTGGGGTAATCAGAAAGAAACTTATCTGAACTCGCTAAGGACCTGTTGGGTCCAAATGGAGGTGCTGTAGAAGTTGCTATTGGAGAAAGAATAGCCTGCAAAAGATGCAGCTTCGATGTAGTTTTGCGCTGCAGCGTCATTTCTCCACAAGATGCAAATTTTTCTCGTAAGGTTCTATACGTTTATGCAAATGGTCTTGCAGGAGTTCATGATAAAAATGAAGAGTTAGGAAACATTAGTAAGATGTAACAATTTATGTACAAGATAGCTGACAATTGTAGCAGCACGAAATGACAACATTGAAGCATTAATTGGGCAATGAGATAGATTTACATCACAGCTAATCTAATATCCATAATCCAATTGTGCGCTAATCAGATTTACACGAAAAGAAATAACTACAAAAGCTCTTACTATTGCAGATATGCAGTTGAATTCATGAAATTCTACCAGGGGCACTCGAAGCTCAGCGACCGCAAGTTTGAAGTTCCTGTATACATATCAATAAGACTAGTATCACTGTGAAGTAGTTTTTGACTTTTCCCCAGTAATATATGCTGATATAGAGCATATAAGAGTAATGTAAACATTATAAATGCGTCGTATCAAGCAAATCATGCAAGAATGGTATTATCACTCAAAATTAAGACTAAATACTCCAGTAATTCTGGTTTTCCATGGTTCTTTTACCACTGAATCTGAACACGCAAAATGTTTGGTCAAAAAGATCGGGCCCTCATGATGCAAGTTCGCCGACACTCTTTCAGACAGATAAATTAAGATGCAACATCTATTGCTGCATCCTTGAAGACACCAACCCAATAGCTGTAACTGCAGCATCTAGATGAATTTAGCTCCACAGGCCTTGACTTTGAATCTACAGCAAAACTAACAGGCCCTAAGTTTCCAATACACTGGGGTGTAGTCTTAAAGTTGATAAACACTATCAATTACTAAGATTACCGCAGAGCATCTTACCACCGTACTTGTGGACCAACATAGATACTAACACAGAGCAAATCTACCAAACTTTTTCCTGACTAAGATTGCATAATAGTTTATTAACTAACAATAACCCGAATCTAAAGATAAAAGGTAAGAAATCATGTGAGAGTTTCCTTAAATATTGAATGAAATCAAGAGGCTTACGCTGCTTGCCACACAACCAAAAGCTGCAACATCACTATTGATCTCTTGACTTACATGATCATATTTGACCTTACAAGATCATATTCGACAGCAATATTCTCAGCTGCTTCTGCACGAGAACTGGAAAAAGATAGGAGACCGTGTTATTGAATTTAGCAGATAGACATGGAAAAGAAACAAAGAAGCCAGTTGTTGCTACCTATTATTTCAATAGAGGGGCAAAAGGAGCAGGACAAGGAGATACTGTATGATCGGGCAACTTGTCGATGAATTCATTTGTAGCCTGAAGACATGCATGCAACATTTTTTTCTCTAACCTTAAAAGATTGGCTGCGACCCGCTTCTTTGGGTCCAAATTTCCATCTGCCAGCTGGTAATCACATGGTCACAAGTAGCTCAGCAAACCAATGATTGAATATTAGTGAGACATAAAACTTTTTATTATTCATTACCATAGCTTCATCCTCCTCTAAGGTGGTGGGATAGCGAGCCAACCGAAATTCAAAATGATCCACAAGTTGGTCAAGAACTGCTCGTTCCATACATGGGCTCACCTGTAACCGATAAACAAACATCATATACTCTTCTTGGCCTATTGATTCAACGGATAACGCATACATGTCAAAAAAATTTCTTAAGCCAAGCAGAGGCATTCTCTGCTTTCTGAGAATCTAAATCATTCTGCATTCGAGGGATAAGGGTGGGTTACCAGCACAACCAGAAAAGAACAAAAAAAAAAACATATGAACACTAAAATTAGGTGGTCAAACTAACTTACAGGACATATAGGACCTTGAGAGGATATAACAGAATGCATTTCAGCCGGATCTGAGACATAACCAAGCCGCAAGTAAGGCAGCATTTCTGAAATAGCTTCTTTCTCTCTACCCACATGCACCTGATAGAAAGAGGCATGTGATTCTCACAACTTACGAGTTATGACTGAGTAAAATGATCAGTTTCCATACTCGAAAAACTTGGACAGAGAGTTTTCCATTTCTCTGAGCAACCATTCTCTTTTCTTGGTATTGAGGATCTTCCGTATTTAGCGATGCCTATGACAGAAAAGGCAGCAAAAAGGATTTGGCAAGCTAAGTGAGACAAAGGTAAAAATTTAAGAGCAAAAAAAGGACTCTACCTCGATTACTATACGATCATAGGGGTTGTCTTCATCCACAAAACCATAATTAAGAAGCAGCCTTGAATTTGGTTGCGGACCACACCTGCACATCTACAGATTTGAGATGTTGACATTCTAAAGAAGCGCTATCATGTTTGTTTGTGTAGGAATATCCACTGGCTGGTAATACATGGAAATTATCGTAACGATGACAACTGAAGTTAAAATAATACCAAACTACAATTGGCTCCCCAGCCTTATATGGACGATCTACCACCAACTGAACAGCATCATCAACAGCAGTTAACATTGCTTTGCAGTCACTCTTGTAAGCCAGTAAGGGTGGTCCCAACGGAACTAGGGCAAATCTTCGTGCCAAACTAACCTTCTGTTTTCAAGAAAGAAAATTGAAAACATTAAAAAAAAAACAATTGCACAAAATAGAAATATTTCTTTTTGAAATGCAAGCCTAGTGCAACTCCTAAATAAAAACTATTCTTTTTCATCAAATTGGTAACAAAGAGAGAGAAGGGTCTAATCTTAAACTATTACAGTAATTAAACAAGGCAAATAATATTAGGGGGAGGTTTGGTCGACCACAACTCTTGGTTTAATTCAGAGAGATGTTGACTGCTAAGCCAGTTGATTTATCAACTACCAATCCCAACTGGACTGACAACTCATGCTATTAGAATGGCCTCATCTGGGGAGGTCAATATCAGATCTCTTACTATAACTTTCAAAATCATGAACTAGCCAAAAGGCCAAATACTCTCTTCTCACTCATTCTTTAGTTTAAGAAACAAGCACATGCCACTATTTCCCTATGCAAAGCAGCTTAACGACATAAAATCATATGAATATATACTTATGCTATTTCCAACATGTTACATTGTTTATTCAACATAACACCTCATGTTTATTCAACAAAACATCTCAAGAATCATGATCTTACTAGTTAGCATTACCTGCAGATGAACAATACAAGATTGAACTGCAACAAATGCCTGCTTGAAAATCTCAAACGGAAAAGCCTCGGTAGGTATGTCAAAAGGATATTGCTGCATAGCAGTAAGAGACATGTTAATGTTAAAAGTTTGAACAAAATCAAACCCCATGCAATTTAAAGGAGGAAAGGACGACCTTGAACAATGAACCAGCCATGAACCACACTGTGTCAAGCTCGTTGTATTCTCGTCTTATTCCTTCAGCCCTTTCAAGGACTTCGGCCTACAAACATTAATAGTATGTAACTTTCTCGTTGACGCTATTTTTTGAAAACCTTTAAAAATTAGATAAGAAATATGAAAATTGAACTTAGACAAGAGTCAATTATTACTTAGTTCAAGCAAACATATCAGCTTTTACCTTTGTAGGACTGCCACTTAGGTAGTCCAGTTCAGCTTCTGACCATAAAAGTGGAGACTCAACAGCTAACTGTCCTCTTCCACGTTGGCGGTCAAGCTCCCTTATAAAAGGATACCAGAAAGACTTTTTCCCCTGCTTCTTCTCATACATGAGGTACAATGCCAAGCAAGCCAATTCAGAAAGCTTATTTGTTGTCAGCAGTTCCGCTGCACGACCCCAAAAAAGGACAAAGGTACATAAACACGAAATTATCAGTTGCAATTATCAGAAGTGTTTTTTGCTTTTGAAGATCTAAAAACTTGATAAAGAAGGAAATCAAACCATAGCTATTAAAGTAAGCATTAGAAATTGAAAGTAAGTAATAGAAATTGGCCATTGTTCAATTATTCAATAATATCGTAATGTTGGCTATTGATATCAACATGTGTTGAGGCTTAAACATGGGCATCCTACAAATATTCTTTAATCCTCCTAAAAATGGCCATATCTGGGTGCTACAGCAGTATGGTCTTATCTATATATATTTTTATATTTTTCTCGTTCTCATAGTTTCTTGATTTTTCTTTTTTTTGTGTTGAATTTCCTAGGGCCGAAGAAGCCAAAAACCAATTTGAAATTGCCAACACCCTCCGGCCAACACTCAAAAAACTCAGCCAAAACCCAAACACAAACCTCATACCTTGAGGTCAGCACATTATTCTTCATTATGGAAAAAATCTAATGTTTTATTTACTTGGACTAATGCATAAATTATACTTGAAAAAATAGTAAGCTACATGATGAGAATACGAAGGGCAATGTTTAACCAGTTGTTTCTTAGAATGTTTCACATAAAGTATAGGTGTAAAGGAGGGTTTTAAGCTTAAGAAAATCTGCATTAAGTGAATGGTCAATACTCATTGCTTGTGCTTCTTCTCCTCTCACAAGTAAAACATGAGATGATGAGAAAAGGCCTACGACAATACTTAGGTGCATTTCTGTATTTCCTTCTGCACGAGTGAGTTTGTTAATGTACAATACTCCATTCTTCTTCTCATTAAATTTAGACTGAAACTAGCGAAGGCTAAAAGGTAAAATCTCTTCGACATACCTCTTAGCATCTCAAATTGACAAACAAATCAAGCAATAGATGAATAGATTTCTCACCTATTGTCTCATTTCCCAACACTCTATCCAACGTTACAACCAACGAATTGGGCACAGAGAATGCCACATCTCCCGCCTGCCAACAAAAACCAAATCCTAGTTACCACTCATTGCTGAAACAAAAAAAAAATTGCAAAATATCTCTTTCATTCACTGTACTAGCATGTAATGATTTATAGATCGCACAACAACATGAAACATCCATCTTCTAAGTCATTTTTCTCATAATAATATCATAAATCGCCTCATATAAAGAACACACTATTCTGACAAATCAGGACAGTGAGAGCCTCACGACTCTTAGATTGAAACTACAAAAGTGGTTAAGTTATCACTCGATAATCTGTTCCAACATCCAAACAGACCATTGCAATTCACAGATAGAACACCTGAAGATCCTCGCTAGCGGCGACGTAATGTATCGGCCGGTGCTTCCCATCGGGCGAACGCCTCTCCCTGAGCACGACCTTGCAAGGAGGAAGGCCATGCGCGTGCAACCACGCCTTGAGATCGCCGACCTCCGCCCCCTTGAGCGCCTGCGAGCGCCCCTCCTCCCTCTGCGGCCCCGCGACTAGGGTTTCCGCCCGGGAGACGAAGCGGACGCTCCGGCGACGGCTCGATCGAGGCGGGGGGCACCGATTGGGAATTTTAGGGTGTATCGAGCTCCAGACGCGGGGAGAATGAGGACGGGGCGGAGGGGACGGGGATGGGATGGAGGAGGAGAAGCGGGGGCCGAGCAGGTGGGCGACGTTCATGGCGAGTGATGGAGGGAGACAAGGGTAAGGGTAAGGGTTAGGGTTAGGGTTTAGGCGGTTGAGAGCGGAGGTGGAAGAAGCGTAGCTGAGCAAGAGAGCGTAGGCTCGTCGGGAAGAATGGAGAGAATGCGGATTGGGCGACGGTAGGTAAGGTGAGCTGGCGTGCTTCTCTCGTTTCTCCCGGTGGGGTCTCAGCAGGACAGTTACAATAGATATTTTTTTGAAGTTCAAAATATAAATTAAAATTAAAATTAATGATAATAATAATAATAATAATAATAATACAAAAAATTTAGGCACCCTTTGGTTAGGAGATAGGAATAGGAATAGCCTCTTATCCTTCCTTTATACCCAAACATTAATTTTTTATCCGAAAATAGTAGTTCTCGGTTATCCTCACCAACACCACCATTTTTTATATAAAACTATCTAATATTTTTCTTATCCTCGGGAACAACCCAATTTTCATCCAAATGTTATTTTTCTTATCCCCATACTTGTATCTATCCATATAATAGCTAGTTCTTACTTATATCCGAACCAAACGATACCTAATAATTAACGAAATCTCAACTGCAAAATTTAATTAAAAATATATATATAAACAGACTAAAAATATATGAACTAGGCTGAAAAACTATTAATTGCACCAATAGTTTGGTGCTATTAATTTTTTAGTCTTTGGATTGAGAAATAGATGGTTAGGATGAGGATTGAGAAATAGATGGTTAGGATGATGTGGGCCCCCTAGAATTCAGTAAGTAGTTGGTTGAATAGTATAATCTAACGGATAAAAATAATCAAAGAATTAAATTTAACGGTGAAAAACTCGATAAAGATCAAATCCTTAGCTTATTGATAAGATCCGGACTAAAAATATATATATATATATAAACAGAGGTCTTAAAAATATGAATAAAGTGGAAAAACATGCTAAGTTACTTTCTAAAATTTAAAATTGTACTAAATCTTTTCTTTTAAATTTGAATTTTTATCAAATTATTCATTTCTGGATGATCTTATATGTTATTGTTTTAAATTATCCATTTCTAGATGATCCTAAATGTTATATTAAAAGCAAAAAAATAAAAAGAAATTATCAAAAAAGCAGCTGAACGGAGCGATAACATGCTATCTTTTTCTTTAAACTTAAAAGAAAATGTAAAGAATACCCCTCAATGATCTTAGTTTTAAATCTGAAATTGTTTTAAATAATTATCATTCATAGATAGTACATTAGAAGTACCAAACACCAACAATCCCCTACACAAATTAAAATATACGAAAATCGAATTCACGACCTACTCTAATTTTATTATTTTTTGAATTTTTTGTACTAACCATAATTCTAATTGTTTAAACTAATAAAGAAAAGTAATCAATTCACGTAAGATAAACAAACATAATGTTAGGATTTTATTAGATTTGTAGATTAATTCTAGTTGGATTAGAATTAATATTTAAATCTGTTGGAGATAAATTAAAATTTAAATATTAATTAGAGTATAAATCTAACTAGATTAAAATAAATATTTAAATCTATTAGAGATAAATCAATTAAAATTTAAATATTTATTGTACTAGAAATTCTAAATATATTAGGATTGGATTGGGGTATGTTTTGGTGGATATATATAACTCTTGATGTGTTGCTTTTTTGAGGTACTAGTTAAGCACCGCGCATGCGTAAAGAAATTTGCACAAAAACATAGTAGTAAATGATAAGCAATATATATATATAGTTAAAGACCCGCGCCGGCGGGCGAAAAAATTTATAGTAAACATACAGTAAGAATTAGTAAATAACAATGAAAATATTATTTAAAAAATAAAATTATTATATATATTAGATATTACTTAAAGTTGTTAGTCACAACAAAACAGTTTCATAGCTTCAAGACGAAATTCAAAAAAATGCATAATCAACACATATATCAATTGTTAGTAAGTTAATTGCATCACGTCAATTTTAAATCCAAAAAAAGATCCATAATTAGCATAAAATAGTTAAAAAAGAAAAATTCTTTTAAAATTTAGCCCTGCAAATATCAAAACATATAAATTAGTACGTATGCACTGAATAATTTACTCAATTTTACCTGCGTATGTCCACACTAAATAGCATATTTTCAAACAAACTTTTGTGTCATGTATGAGATTTCGACATATATTTAAAATTTCTTATATACCGAAATAAATAACATTAATTCTCAGTGCAAAAAATAATCACACAATTATAATACACGCATATGATGTTACCAAGTCTTGAAATAAAGATTACAACTTAATTCAGAACATAAGAAAAGAATCCTAAAAAATATAAATCTTGAACTAAAATAATGATAGGAAGAAATAAATAAATAAAATAATCCAAGATGGAGTAAAGAACCAGATTTTTAGTCTCCCACTGCAGCATCCAATCTAAATTGCATAAAAATAATAATTCTAAAAAAGATACCCAATGGAACAGGCATCAATAGACTAATTAGAACAAAACTCACATTAGAATCAATCAATACAACTACATTAAAAGAGTGAAGCCACATCCTCTCTCTCCATGATTTTCGAATCTATGTATCCTTCAAAGTATTGATCTCTTCTCCTTTATCATAGTAGCCAAAAGTTCTTGACAACAGTACCAGGATGATTTTCAATGCTCACTATCTACAAAAAGGTCCAATAATATCATCACAGTATAATCTTAGTTGCAAACCAAAGTAGGCTTATACAGATCATTGTGCTATGCCTTGGACATAAGTGAACAATGGTGTATTATTTGCATTAATATTTTTGATGTACTTCCAAATAAATATACCTTTGTGCAATTGTTCATCTTATCAACTCAACCTCTAGTGATATCATGATAAGAACAGTAATTATCAATTGAACTCAAAAACATCAGCATCAAGCCTTGATACACCGAACTACAACAAAACTGAAATATTAAGCCCCTAATTGCAAAGTGTTAGCAAATCAACAAAATTTTCAACTGGATTAACCTAATCATTTCAATCTCAAAATTGATATTGCCCTCGGAAAATCAACTTCTGGTAGAGGACTATCTTTAGAGCTCCGGTTAGGGTTTAACAACAACGTGAAAAAACTATCAAGTAGAAATAAGCCAATGTAGTTCATTATAGCAACTTGTGTGGAGAATTAGGATAAGCATGACCTCAAGATTTAGGACTTTGCATCGACATGAGCACAGAACACATAAACATGTTGGAGTGGAAGACATATTCATCTGGTAAGAGTTTCTGTTTCAATTTTAAGCCGAAGCAGCATACGTATCTGAGCCTAAGGTTCTTTATGTTGCTATCGAACAGTCAGGTTTTGCTGATATGTTGCAGCAAACAATATGCTCTTTAGTGCAAACACCTCAAAATTATTTTTTTTTGAGAGAAAACACCTCAAAATTATTACAAACAGCATCAATACAAATACATTAAAGGGTGAACTGAAAAGCTTCTCCACAGCGCATCCGAGATTTCGGAGGTGGGTCCCAGCTCATCTCTTTTTCTTTTTTTCTTTTTTAATTCACCTTCTTTACTCTCTCTCTCTCTCTCTCTCTCTCTCTCTCTCTCCCCATCAGAACAGAGGCCCCCTCTCGCCTAGGGTTCGTACTCTATCCGCCGCGCTACCGCCGCGCTACGCGAATCCGGCCTATGCTCTCTTTCTCTCTCTCTTACGCGTGGGTTCCCAAAGCCCCTATCTTTCTCTCTCTCTCTGGCGAATATGGGTCCCTCGGAGCCTCTCTCTCTCTTTCGCTCACGGTCCCTCTCTTCCCGAACCCTAGGTTCGCCTCTTCCCGAACCCTCGGAGATTCTGGGGTGTTTCTATCACATCTCGCCGGCGTCGCAATCCTCGAGATCCCGCAACTCTCTCTAGAGTTTGGTATAGATACCCTATAAATCCTCTTAATCATATTGTTTTTGTTGTTCCCGGCCAGTCGGTCTCATGAGCTCTTCTGATTTTTTTCATTTATGATCTCGATTTTTTTGTTATATTTAAATTGATTTAAGATTGATTTTTATCATTTTCATGTGATTTTGAAACCCTGATTCGATTGTTTCTTGATTTGTTCCTTTAGATTTTAGATGATGTTCGAAATTGGGAGTGATTAGATTATTTCTTATAGTTGCTGTTTCTTGATTGCTCTTCAGGACTGCTCATTCTGCTTTTTTGAGGCAATGATGATGATGATAAAAATAGCTACTTGATTTTTCCTTCTCAACTGTCTCTATTTAAAGGTGTGGCAGGCCGAATGGCCTTCAAGCAATCCCTACAGCCTTTTGTATGTTACTTTGCATTTGATACAGCATGATGTCCAAAAGCATGTCGATTCCTTCTCTATTCTCTTTACTTTAAAGTGTGGCAGGCCGAATGGCCTTCGGGCAATCCCTGCAGTCATTTGATACAATATGATATCCAAAGGCACGTCGATGCGAATGGCCTTAGGGCAATCGTCGCAGCCTTTCCGATGCTACGACAGATATAACTCTTTCCTTTCGGGGGGGAGCAGATTCTGAGCCTCAAATGCTATTTTATTTATTTTTCTACCCAATTTTCTTTACTTTTTATATACTTCAGTGTTTTATGCTTACTCTACTATACTACTGGAATTTTTCCCTATCATTTATCCCTCATTATCTATTTCGAATCATTGTACTAATTAGTCTATATACCATTATAAGCTATTACAGGTAGTTTGATGCTTAGCAGGTTGCGGATTCATAAAATTCGGTACCGGGACGAATACTGAATTCCCAACACATAATGTCAGTAAGTTTTGATCATGCCTATGATTTAGTTTGGCCTTCCACAGGTGGGCAATATGCTGAAATCCAATGAACATTTATTTACATGGTCTTAAAATTTACTATTTTTAATGACAAATATATTAGGTGAAGTTGAGACTAATTGATAATTAGAAAAATAATGCTACAAAATTATAAATTTGAGACCTAAAAGATTTAAATAGTCTAGATAATGTTCAACAATGCCAGACATTAATTCAGATACTCTATTGCCAAAAATAAATGTCGTGGCAAACGATTCTGTTTACTTCTAAAATTTTTCTAGCCTTACTTATATTCCCATTAATATAAAATATATTTTTAAAATATAATTAAATACTGACTTTTCTTTCTAAAGTCTTAAAATAACTTATATATCCTTTCGAATTGTATAGTCAACTTGCATACCTCTCTAAACTTCTAATATATAACAAAAACTTCCATCTAGTTAAATTCCATCAATTTCCGTTAATTTTTTTTTTATTTTTCCCTCCTATTTCTCTCTACTTTATCTCCTTTTAGCATTTGATGTATAACACAATTTTTTTTTTAGGGATAATTGTCTATATACCCCTCATGCGTCTGGATATATCTGATCTACCCCGACTTTTTTTTTTTTCTTAAATGCCCCTCATAGGTTCCACCGTTAATTCAAAATACCCTCGCGGTTACCCCCTGTTAGTTTAACTCGGGTTAAACATGGGTTAAATGTATACTTGAGTTAAAATTATCTAAAATACATATTTTGCCCCTATCTTATTATCCTAATCCCTTAAGTTATTCTTTCTTTATCTCCCTCCCATATTTCTTCTCATTCGCACGACTTGGCCCCATCCGCAACCACCTTCAACCTAGGCGATAGCTTTGTTGGAGACGAAACACTTGCTTCTCCTCTGTTTCCTTCTTCTTCGGCGCAAAGAAGTACTTCCTCCTTCTCTCTTCTCCGGTGCCTCCTTCTTCGCTGTCTCTGATGTCTCCGTCCATTTTTACCATCTTTTCTATTTTTAGGGTTTTGTAGTATCCAAAAATTATACTCTGTTTGAAGGATATCAGGATCTACATTGTGCTCTTACAACTTTCTAGGTAAAGTAAAAAGTAATTTTTGTAATTTTTTACATCTAGGGTTTTAATCTGTTATATAAGTTAACTTCTTTTCATTTTATTCTACGAATTAATTAGGGTTTTGGAATATCCAAGACTTTTAGCTCTGTTTGAAGGAGATCAGGGTCTATAAAAGGTAAGATTCATTAAATTTTGTAATTATTTACTTCTATGATTTTTTAATCTTCTAAATAAATTAACTTATTGTCATTTTATAATTAACTTATTGTCATTTTATTCTATGAATTAATTTCTTGTGATTTGATCTTTAATATCTTTTGCATGTATCGAAATTCAGTTAAATATAGCTGTTAATTTGCAATTAAATCTAGCTGTTGATTTGTAATTTCAGTATGGCACCAGATTATAGATTGAAAGTTATGTATGGGCGGTGTTTAAACCAGTAAAGACAAAGTTAGGCAGAAAATATGTGTATGGAATGCAAACTTGCTACACAGTGCTTGGTGATACATATACTTTAAAAGAGTTTTTTGAAGATATCAAAAAAATGTGGGATTGGAGAGAAACAGAATATGTGAGAGTAGCTTATAAATCAAAGAAGACAAAAGGAGAAGCTCCAAAATTTATCGATATTAAAGATGAAAGTGATTTTCATGATATGTTAGAGCAATTCACAGATGGTGCAGAGATAGAAATATTTGTTACTATTAGTTCCGATGTCATTTCTTTTAATTTCAATGTTGAGGATTTTGTTGAGGGTGTAGTTGAGGGTGAAGTTGAAGTTCAAGATGATGTTAGAAATGAGGATCTAACTGAGGAAGAAGATGCTGTTAGAAATGAGAATGTAGCTGTGGAAGAAGATAATATTGGAGATGAAGATGAAGATGAAGATGCTGATTATAATGGTGTAGAAGATGTTGTTGGAGATGAAGGTGTAGTTGAGGAAGATTATGGTGTTGAAGAAGATGAAGGTGGAGCTCATATAGAGGCTGATTATGATGCTGTAGATGAAGGTGTTGGAGATGAAGGTGTGGCTGAGGGAGTAGATAAAGGTGTAGCCGAGGGAGCAGATGAAGATGTAGCTGAGGGAGTAAATGAAGGTGTAGCTGAGGGAGTGGAGGAATCTGATAAATCCTCTACTGAAAATGTTGAACAAAATTTAGTATTTAGCTCCACTGAAACTGACTCAGATAAGGATGAGTTAGTTTATGACATTGAAAATCCAATTGTGGACTATGGTATGAAGTATCCTGATGTCAATTCATTTAGAAGTGCTCTTCATCAATTCGCTGTCCAAAATCAATTCCAATTCAAGATTATTAAAAGTGATCAATCTAGAGTTAGTGCAAGATGTAATCAAGAAGGTTGTGGGTGGAGAGTACATGCAGCAAGGATGCGAGGAGAAGGTACCTTTCAAGTAAATAAGTAAATTGTATTTGCTACTATGTCTAATATTATTTTACTCTAATTATTTCTTTCAATCTATTGTGTTGATAGATCAAAACTCTCCAATCAGAGCATACGTGTGAAGTTGTCAATAGGTGTGGAAACAAGAATGCTACAAAAGGATGGGTGGCAGAAAGAATCCTTAATTGGCTAAAAAATGAAGGTGATATACCTGTGAGTGATTTATCTAGAAGACTTAAACAGCAATATGGAAGGTTGGAGTTGCCCTATTTAAGGGTATGGAAGGGTAAGGAGCTCGCAATGACCAAAATACATGGAAAGTGGGATCTATCATTCTTAAGAGTTTTTGATTTTTGTGATGAGATTAGAAGAAGAAATGAATGAAGTCATACACAGATTAAATTGATAGAGTTGGAAGGTAAACAACATTTTCAGCGAATGTTCATTGCTTTTGGGGCTAGTACTCAAGGTTTTCTAAGAGGGTGTAGGCCATATATCGGTTTAGATGGAGCTCATCTAAAGGGTAAATTTAAATGGATTATTGTTTCCGCAATTGCATTAGATGGAAACAACTCAATGTTTCCAGTTGCATATGGTGTGGTTGAGTCAGAAAATGCAGAGAGTTGGGAATGGTTCCTTGTAGCTCTCAAGGAAGCTATAGGTTGTCCTAATGGGCTGGTTCTATCCAATGATAGGCAAAAATGCTTAGATAAGGCCCTTCTAGCTGTCTATCCTACTGCTGAACATCATGAATGCATGCGTCACTTATATAGTAACTTGAAGAAACGATTTCGAGAAGATATTTTGAAGAGACATCTATGGGGAGCAGCTAGGGCATATACAAGTTCAACATTTCAATACCATATGGAAAGGGTGCAGCGGGCAGATAGCAGAGTGATTGATTACTTAAGGGAAAATCATGATCATGTATGGAGTTGCTCTTTATTTGGAACAGATGCTAAGTCGAACAAGAAACCAATAATATCTCTGAGACTTTTGATTCTTGGATCAGTAAAGAAAGGAATAGACCAGTGATAGATATGATGGATGCCATAAGGCAGAAAATAATGATTATGATGAACAAAAGAAGAATAGATACAGCAAATTGGTCAACAAAGCTTGTACCCGTGGCAACTAAGCATATCAACAATTTGACCAAGGTAAATATAAAAATCTGCTTGTTGTTTCTTACTATAAATTATTTCTAAACATGTAAACTTACAAACTGGTATTGTGTTAATGCTAGGATCTTGAAAATTATAAAGTGTTAAGGTGTAGTGATGAGCAAGCAGAGATAGAAGGGCCTAATGTAAGATGTGATGTAAGGTTGGATGAGAGGACATGCACATGTAGAAGATGGCAAGTCTCTGGATTGCCCTGTGTACATGCAATTGCTTTTATAGCTAAGATGAAACTCAAAGCTGAAGATTATGCATCATCATACTTCACTGTGGAGAGGTATCGAGATGCCTATTCATTAAACATTAAACCGTTGCCTGCCCAAGAGGAATGGAAAAAGAGTGATATAGGTTTTAGTGTATTGCCACCTATATTAGCAAGACCTGTGGCGAGCCACGAAAAAAAAGAGAATAAGGGGATCGGGAGAGTTGATTAAGAGAAAACACAAATGTGCTAGATGTGGTGGTTTTGGCCATCATGCAAGAACTTGTAAGAATACTGTTCCAGCAGTAGGTTCCAGCAGTAGGTATATCTCATCTTTCAATCTAAAATCTTAGCCTTCATATTCTTCAGTAGTTTGAATATCTAGATATAGTAATCGTGAACTTTTTTCAGCAAAGTAAGAAGAACAACTAGTGGATCGCAACAACAAGAGCACGGTTCTGAACATGCGGCAGCATCGATATCACAGCAGCAAAAAAGGTTACTTTATGATGCTACATCTTTCCATCAAGCTATTATCTTCTCTTCTATTTTTCTTATACTATTGTTTTATATAAGTAATGACTTTAAACTTTGATTTCAGTAAGAAAAGAAAGAGAAATAGTGGATCGCAGCAGCGAGAGCTAGCTCAAGATGTAGCAGCAGGGCCAATACCGCAGCAAAGGGGCAATACTGCGTCTTCAAGGTAATCTATTTCCATCAAGCTATTACAATATTTTCAAGGTAATATAGCATCTTAGTCTTAAGTGCTAAATTTCGACTTTAAACTTCATGTTTAGGAACAAAAGAAGGAAAATTAGCGGATCGCAGCAGCGGGAGGTAGATTCTCAAGTTGCAGCAGAAACATCACAACAGCAAGGAGTATTTCATGATAAATTGCTACATTCTCAACAGGGTTCAACTATTTCTAGCATTGATGCAAGTAGATTGCTAGGTTGAGAGTTAGTTCATGTAAAGAATGCTTAATGCTATGTTATTTTTTGGATGATGATGATCCTATTTCTTTTTGGATGATGGTGGATGATGATGGATGATGATGGCATGTAATTTTTTGGATGATGATGGCCTGTAATTTTGGATGATGATGGCCTGTAATTTTTTGGATATGGTGACTTCTATTTTTGAGCTTGAATGGTGTGAAATATTCATGATACAATTGTTATTCATGATGACTTTTATTTTTGGATGTTGATCGAATTGTTGGTATATGAGTAATTGTATCTGCTATGATGTAATCCAAGTAATGCAAATATATATAGAGCTTAAATAAGACATCCTATATAAATACTTCTTTAACAGAGATACAGTGTTTGTAATTGCATCCTGTAAACCAACCCAATTACATGAAAATTATATAGTACTCCATCACATCCTGTACTATAGAGCCCAGTCATCATATCTAAAATCCTCCCCTTATCAGTATATCAAAAATTACAATAAAGAAAAGTAATTTAAGCCAAAATAGAACTTTCACTTCCATTCTTTGAATTTTTTGCTCAGTGGCTTCTCCAATTGCTTTTAACTGATATTTTAGATCTAAAGTGTTGTGTTGCATGTCGTCAGTCCATGAAAAATAATTGCAATGTCCAACTCCTTCAACCTGCAAAGAGAAATTTTTTTATATATATATTATTCGTAAGATAAAAAAAGAAAAATAATTTGCTTTCTCAAACCACAACCATACAGTTAGAATATACAATAGCTTATCTTACCCCCCAATTTGGGCAACGATAGAATCGACGTCCTTGGCTTGTTGGCTGCTTCGATACCCATATTCTACAAGATCTTCCGCAATGCATACACGTAAATTTGTGCGTTAGGAGTTGATGCAGATCTCTCACTTAGATGGCTCATTATGGCTAGAAGTGAGGCAAATAAGAGGAAAAAAAAAAGCTAATAGATGGAGAAGTGAGTTTGAGTTGTTTTTCAGCCATGGATGTGCTTTTATAATGTTAGAAAATAAGGTTACCATTAAAATGACCGTTGGAGGATAAATAGGAAACGAATTTGATATATTAAGGGCACATAAGAAAATTGTTGGCTGCATGAAGGGCATATAAGAAAAATAAGCTACGGTATGAGGGTATATTGGAATGGGCAAAATAGTAATTTTGCAGGGATAACGACAACTGTTAGCACCTCAGTAACGGAATTTAACTGCAGGGATAAATTAGAAAGAACTTGGAGCATAAGAAGGGTATTTTCAATATTAGCCTTCTAAGAGGGGTAAAGAAGAAAACCGGAAACTTTTCAGGGGTATATAGGCAATTGCCCTATTTTTTTAATAGTAAAGAAGTTAAATTTTCATAAAAGATTTTCTTCTAAATGCAAAGTAATTTGAAATAAGTTGGAAAAAGAGAGTAATTCGGCATGAGATGATTTTTTCGAGCGGGATTAAATTCTTTGGCCGGTCGAGTGGAAGCTAAAGAAAATTTTTAAAAAATGATAAAAATTTAATTGAAGGGGTACTTTTATAAGATATTAAAAGTTGGGTAAATTGCACTGTTGCCCCCCGAACTTTTGACGGAGTTTCACTTTACCCCTCAAACTCTTAAAACGGTCATTTACCCCGTTATACTTTAATATTGCATCTTGTTGCCCCTTAGTCGATTAAAATTAATGGAGCTGAACGGGAGTTAACGAAAGGGTTAGGTTTTGGCGGAAAATCTACCGCCTAAACTGTCCCTTGTTCCAACCAACTCACTTTTATTCCTTAAAAACTCTTTTTCCTCCATTTCTATGCCCTCCAACTCTTCTTCTCATAGTTTTTGCATCCCAAAAACCGCCAAAACCTAACTCTTCCGTCAACTCCCATTCAGCTCCGTTAACTTTAACTGACGGAATGGGCAACAAGATGCAATATTAAAGTATAGGGGGGTAAATGACCGTTTTACGAGTTTGGGGGGTAAAGTGAAACTCCGCCAAAAGTTCAGGGGGCAACAGTGCAATTTACCCTTAAAAGTTTGGAGGAATATATTAAGATTTTGTTTGGGATTGCGGAAAGATTATAGAAAGTACGATAGAAAAATACCCTATATGTTTTCGTACGTAATATTACATTTCGCATGTTGCGATGAGTTGACTATAATATATTTTCAATGATCCCACCGGAGAACACAGAAATATATCGCTATGTGTTTTTTTTTTAACTCTATTTTATCGAACAACGTCAAATAGAACTCAATACGAAACTATCCCTAAAGTTGGTTTAAATTTTGAAGGGATAAGAAAGTTATTTTTATATTTTAGATGGGTATTTTAATGCGCAAAAAATCCGGTGGGTTTGGGGTTTGGGGTCTGTGTTCGGACAGGATCACGTTCGTTTCTAGTTTCGGGCCGAAACCCGATTCAAAGTCCAGTAACAAATTAATTTGGGCCGGAGTCTGGTTTAAGGTGGCCCGATTCGAACCTGGCCTAGTTTCACCGATAAGGAGTTCGGTGATATTTAAAAAAAAAGGGAAAACTTTAAATGTGATTTCACACTTTTAATCTTATGTGGTTTAAAGTGTATCAAGTTAGTACCCTGTGGTTTCTCACTTTATCATTTTAGTACCCTGTGGTTTAAAGTGTATCAAGTTAATACCCTGTGGTTTCTCACTTTGTTGATGATTTCACTAAATCTAGCGACTTTATTTATATTTTAGCAAATAAATAACAATGTATAAAATTTAAATAAAAATAAAAATTGAGGATTTTTTTCAATCTTTCTTTAATTTTGGAAGCTTCCAAAATTTTTTAATCAAAATTATTCACGCTAATTTTATCTGTATTAAATGCATAAAAAAGCTGAAATATAGTATATTTTAGCTTTTGAACAAAAGTCTCTCTTTTTTTGAATAAATGAGCTTAATTGATGCAGAGTTTCGGTTATAGGTGTAAAAAAAAAAGTCTCATTATATTCAAATTCAATTATGGTTTTGGTCTGTGTCCAAACGGAGCTTGAATTGAAATCCGAAGCAAAAAACAAGACCAAATTGTATAAAAACATATTATATATAAAATACATTTTTTATATATTTTTAATAATTAATATTTATCTATTAATAATTTAGTTTAATATTTAGTATATTAAATTAGTCAAATTTATATTTACTAAAATTGTCTTGAAATACCTATTAGTAATAAAAGTAAATTTTAGAAATTTAATCCCATTTCATATGAACATTAACGGACTTTAACTAGTGGAGGGTATGTATGATAATATTTTATATATTGCAGGATATTTATGATATTATTAATTTTAGAAAGGTCTTGATGAAATTAGTAGTTTCTAGAAGGGCATCTATGAAATTATCCCAAAAATAAAACAACAAATCACTTTTTGTTTTTTCCTTTTTTTTTTTTTTTTTTTTTTTTTTCCGCACCATGATAATACGGAAACCGCGTGCGCTGTGGCCGTTCGAATCATTTTGCTTTTTCCCTTCTTTTCCAGCGCCGTCGAGAGAGAACGCTAGCGTCCGCGGCGCCCATCGCCGCCGCTTCTCCAGGTTCGATTCCTCAAATTCCCCCCTCGCTCTTACCTTCTCCGATCGATTATTCATCTTTAATCGCTTCGCTCCCTCTCGATTCGCTCTCTAGGGTTTCTCTAGGGTTCCAGTTTTTGATCGATCCCTATAAATAGATTCATTTGCGGAAACGGAAGAGTCAGGGTCGGTGGATGTTTGAATCTTTCATGCTTTAAGATTTAGGGTCCCAATTGCTAGCTAGGGCTTGTAGTTTGGATCCGCCCCTTTCGATTTCTAGGGTTTCGTTTCGTTCCCGGGCTCCGAATCTTGTGGTTTTGATGGCGTCGGGCCGGCACGGGGGTCTGCGAGACCACGAATTCAGGGGCCTTGAATTGGATCAGGAGGCGTCGAGAAGGAAGGAGCATTACCTGGATCGAATCCATGATCGGGAGGGCGACAGGAGGCGCGGTCGCGATTCGGGAGTAAGGGGTAGGGATACACAAGGAGACTTTAAGAAGAGGGATTCTTTGAATGGCTATCATGGCCACCATCACCAGCAGCAGGAGAAGCAGCAGCGCACCACTGAGAATGGAAATCATTCAGGCGGTGCTGCCAGGAATGATCAGAAAAGGAGCCGGCTTTCTGGGAGGTCGGTAGATCGGGAGGCTGGGGAACTGTCGAGTGGTAGTGGATCTGATGTCCCGGAGGCACCTCGGCCGCAGTCTGAAGATAACGGGTTTTGGGTTAGGGAGAACGGCCACTTGTTACCTTCTCCGAGCAAGAAGAGGAAATTCTCTCCTATTGTGTGGGATAGGGATGATGGGAAACAGTCTACTACTTTTAATAAAGGAAATACAAAAGAATCAATCGAGCCAGCCGAACTCCCCCCGCCACCTCCTTTGCCTAGCAGGCATTTCTCACCAAATTTAATAGATTTACCTCATGATCGTGAGTTGGGCGGTTATCAGGAAGCTGAGCAGATGGAAGAGGACGATTGTGAGTACCCCGTCGCAAGGAACATTTCATCTTCTCGCTGGGCGGATGGGAATGATGCACTCGATGATGAAAAAAATGAAGAAGGCGAGGCTGTGCCGCAGAAAAAGAGAAGCACTTCGCCAGCTGATTCGTTAGACAAAAGCTCACTTAAGAAAGTACCAAGCCCTGAGCTTGGAGAGATTGTGAGAGAGGATTCAGCAGGGACAGCATCCAGGTCGTCTCGTTCAGGACGGGATGACTACATGGATGTTGATAGGGATGAATCAGACAGCTATGTGTCTGAACGAATGACTGAGACAGAGTCAGAGGATGAGGATTATGGGGCTAAAACCCCTGAACCTGTACAACCGCCCCAAAGATGTATTAACATGCTGCAAGGGTGCAGGAGTGTTGATGAGTTTGAGAGGCTCAACAAGATAGACGAAGGCACTTACGGAGTTGTGTACAGAGCAAGGGATAAGAAGACTGGTGAGGTTGTTGCGCTGAAGAAGGTGAAGATGGAGAAGGAACGAGAGGGTTTCCCATTGACCTCTTTGAGGGAGATAAACATTTTGTTGTCTTTTCATCACCCTTCCATTGTTGATGTTAAGGAAGTTGTTGTAGGTAGCAGCCTAGATAGTATATTCATGGTAATGGAGTACATGGAGCATGATCTTAAAGGGCTCATGGAAACGATGAAGCAACCCTTTAGTCAGAGTGAGGTTAAGTGCTTAATGCTGCAGCTGTTGGAGGGTGTCAAGTATCTTCACGACAACTGGGTATTGCACAGGCAAGTAATGTCTGTGTACTGTTTTACGATAATAGAGAATACGCTATAGTGTGTTTCTAAAATTTGGTAATATTTGTTGTAGGGATCTTAAGACTTCAAATATTCTTTTGAATAACCGTGGTGAGTTGAAAATATGTGACTTTGGACTAGCTCGTCAATATGGCAGCCCATTAAAGCCGTATACACAGTTGGTCGTGACTTTGTGGTATAGGTAAGTTTTTGACTAACAATGATTGTTAGTTTCAGTCTGTACTTCTCTTAAACTTTGATCTCTTAAATTGTGATGTGTTTTGTCCTTATAGGGCACCTGAACTTCTTTTAGGAGCAAAAGAATATTCTACTGCTATCGATATGTGGTCGTTGGGTTGTATAATGGCTGAACTTTTAGCTAAGGAACCACTTTTTAATGGAAAAACCGAGTTCGACCAGCTTGACAAGGTATTTTTTTTTCTTACTTCGTGCTTAATTGGTTTTCATTTGTTGAAATCTAACTGTCCCCAACCCCCGCTGTGAAGATATTTAGAGCACTTGGTACACCGAACGAGAAGATATGGCCAGGGTTTGCTAAGTTGCCTCGTGTGAAAGTAAACTTTGTCAAGCAGCCGTAAGTTTCTTTTCTTCTGAACTGTTTTCTGATTGATTTTTCAATAAAAAGCAGTAGGTACTGCTGCCACTTTCGCCTTTTTTTTTCAGTAGTTATCACTTATGTATTGGTTTTTCTTCTTCCTCTCTTTGCAGATATAACAGGCTGCGGGAAAAGTTCCCACCAACCTCATTTTCTGGACGGCCAACCTTGTCAGAAGCTGGATTTGACTTGCTGAACAAACTACTAACTTACGACCCTGAAAAGGTGACAGATTTGGAGAATCATAGAATGCTTGTAATTGTTTATTAGCAAATTGTATTGCTAGTATCTAAACCGTAGACAAGTTGCGCACTTTGGTCCTCAAACGTTTAATTTGGACATTGAACGTCCCTAAACTTGGGACGTGCTTCAATTTATTCCTTGCCTGAGAGGAAAATTATTGTCTGCATTTGGTGCGTCCGGATATTTGCGCAGCATGAATCCATTAGCTCTTGAGCCCTACATTTATCTCGTATTTTTAGTCCAATCTTCAAGTTTCAACATGTGGAAAGTCTGTAGCTCATTGGTTAGCATACTAGTGTGGATTGTAATATTTGATGGTGATTGATGCATGTTCCACAGTAAAATGGAATGCACTGTGCGCAGGCAATAAGTTTTCGTCTAATAGTAAATGAGGACCAAACTTCAAGCTGTCGAATGTCCAACTCAAAAGTTCGAGGACCAAAGTAACAATTGGCTGAAAGTTTGGGGACTAGTGCTGCAAATTATGCATTTTTTTATTGCTCCGTTAGTATATCCTCTTATTCTTATTTTTCTTCTTTTTTTTTTTTCTAAATCTCTAATTATGCCTTTTTTGGTTTGTTACAGCGTATAACAGCAGAAGATGCTCTTAAGCACGATTGGTTTCGTGAAGTTCCTCTGCCTAAATCGAAGGATTTCATGCCAACTTTTCCTGCCCAACATGCGCAGGACAGGTACTTCAATGCGCTAATCTACCAGCTCCAGCTTGATATCAAAACCCTTTTTTTATCCTCAAATGTCTTACCCATTGCACTTCTTTTTTCAAATAATGTAGGCGTCTAAGAAGGATTATGAAGAGTCCAGATCCACTTGCAGAGCAGCGAATAAAAGAATTACAACAAGGAGAGTTAGGTACAAGCAGCATTTTTGGTTAATTAAGGCATAAATTCTGGAGCATGCTGCTATTGATGATTGCTGCCATACTTGAGCATTTGTCATTGTGGATTGATTTTTCTGAGGTGAGCCACATGCATTGAAAGTGCGGTACCTCAATATGTTCGGTAAGCACTGATGCTGTTATTTAGCAGGCACCCTTGGTGATTGGGTGGATAACATTGCTCTTCCTATCATACGTCAAAACAAATACTATGCAGGATTAATTGTTCTCCAACCAGTTCATGAGATAAAGCAAACCATATAATGCAACGTGCACTGCAAGGTCTGGCTTATTGGCTTTTATTGCTAGAGTCAGTATCACATTAGAAACCATTTTCTGTAGCATATTGCGTACTATGTTGTAAACAATTTTAAGAACCTTGTTCTTAATATCACAAGTTTACGAATAATTTGTGTACATTATTCGTGCCTTTTGCTTTGATTTTTGCATTTATTTTGCAAGAGACGATATGAAGCGGAGGATGGTTATTGACTTTTTCCTGAAAGAAGTGGTGTTCGGTTTTTCCTGAAGGAATTGTGGGAAAGAATTCTCGCAAGGTAATTCACCTAGTAAATGAAGATTAATTTTGCTTTTGATGTGACAATAATTGTAATGCCTTTGCTGTATGCCTCCTGTATCTTTGTCTGATGGTAATGGTATTAGTGCTCATATGAAATTGTTTTCTTGCAAGTTGGAATTTCTCTGGGAATTTCAATATTTATTTGACTAAGTTGCTCTTTTGCAAGGGTAGAATGTGAAGGTGCATGGTGATGCAAATATTCCATGTTCAGTGCTTAAGAATAAGCAAATAGTGATGTGTTATTTACATGCTGTGGGGCTGGTTCCGCATTATTTTGGTTGTGGTATCTTTGTGGGCATTTAGGCAGCATTTCTTATTCTTGGGAGACTACCATCTTGATGTATCATCTGGGGTTTTCCAACTCATACATCCTTGGAGATTTCATTTACACTTATCATATTAGTCTGAATAAGGATATAGTAGTTCTTCATATTATTGAATCTGATAGGCATATTAGAAGCTTGCGGAGTGTTGCTCATGAGGCAGGGAAGACATCGTAGGAAAAAAAGTGTACAAGGAGAATAAAACTAAACATAAGGCCCAAGGCCAAAGTACTCAATTTGTATTGACAAGCTTCATCAAGATAATTTACGTGAATTTCTGTTCTCCCTCTGTTCATAAATAAAAAGACAGCATGATGAAGTCCTAATCCATCCAAACTCTTTCTAACTTTCTCTACTATCATGAACACTCTTTTGTCATCTTAAATTTTACAAAGACTTTTTTGCAAAATTGTATTTGAATAGTTTTTGTGACTAAGATATTCCTTTGTCAACAAAATTTATGTACAAAAAATCATTTGAAAATCCACGAGAAATAGGAAATTCACGTATAGCTCACATGCTAACCTAAGTGACTCCATTTTACTCCATTACATGCAAGAGTGGTTTTGCATTCAATTCACTTCTTGTAATCTAATGCAATGGAATTTGGACTGCATCAACTTTTTCAAAATAAAATTGTGTGATCCATTTTTAGAAATGCATATTGGCTTGATGAGAAAAATGGTGGTTGGATAAAATGGATTTGCAAAACTTCATAGGGCAGTCCGGCAGTGCTTGCACTTAGAAATGTGAGAAAAATATCATAGTAGTAAGCAGTTTGAATAATGTCGTTTCATGCTTGAATTTGGCATGGGGATTTGGTGTGCTTAATGCACATTTGATGTCCATGTCTTTAAGTTTTAATAGCATAAAGCTTCCTAATTAGCTTGAAAGTTTCTTCTAAACACAATGTTGTGCCAATTGTAATTGAGACATTAATTTGGCTTTGGTGATGGAAATTTGTTTTAACTTATAAATCATTTGTTTTATTGGATAGGCACTAATTTTTTTTCCTTTAATCTGGATAAGACAATGAGCTCCTCGTGGTTTCATTAATGGCATGTGGGTTTGGGATAGGCTCTTAGTCCCCCTTTTCTTTATTATGATATTTTTAGATTAGGATGACTTGCTGATTAATGTCTGAACTGCTGGAAAAAGCCCGTGAAACTTAATATTGTCCTGTCATATGTCTGCAGGTTTAAGTTGGTTTGATCCCTCTGAACTTTGCCAATCTATTGTCTTTTCTTTTTTTTTTTTCTTGGTCTGTTAATGGTATCTGCTATTGAAAGGAACCATGATAGCTTCCTTTGGGCAGCTCAAGATTCTTGTTTCCTCTTGTCCATTTCTGTGTGTTTATAGTTACCGTGTTCAGAGACCTTTAGATTTCCATAGTCGGGACTCGAAACCACCACCTCTCATGTGGATGTGGGGTGTACTTACCGCTTGGCATAGGCTCTGGTCATTTTATTCTCATTTAGTTAAGCTTAGTTTTCCTGGACAAAATTGTTTGGCCTGCCTTAGTTCTAGTATCTCATTTATTATTCTAGTACTTTAATCTACTCAATTCTATCTCCCGTAGTTCTCTCGTTATTACAATTTAGCTAACCTGATGAATTTAATTTATGGTGAGAAGGTTTATTTTCAGCTGTTCCATTCTTTTATTCTTTATTTCTTTTGATATTTCATGTAATTGCAATGCTATCACTGAGTTATGCTTGTTATAGAGTGCTTCTTGACTTTATTATTGAAATGATGCTGCAGTAAAAAAGACAGCAACTTGAATGGGGTAGGTGATACTACCAGAGCAATTCAAGTACATTTCAGGTGAATGCTTATGTCCTTAAGAAACTAGTATCCCATATGGTGAAGGTTGGTTCATTAAAGTTCTCTAATATATTTGTTGCATTTTGGATCAAAGAATTTCATTTTTTCTTTGCTTATGTCTTGTCTGTGTTGCATTTGGCTAATAGCATTGCAAAAATAGTGTGCTGCATCGTAATTTGACTAATATTTTTTACTATCATTTGCTAGATTTAGGAGGGAGGTGCTCACTGGTTCATGTCTTGTCCATAGTTTGATTAATATTTTTACTAATATTTTTACGGTTGTAAGTGAAATCTGTTAAACCTATTCTCTCTGCGAAATACAATTCTTATGGATTATAAAGACCTCTCCTCTATAAGTTTGTATTTCTGAAGCATCTTCATTTCTATCCATTTCCAATTAATAGCTTCCTCCCACTATCAAACATATCTCATGGATATGAACTTAGTGGCCATTAGGACATTTGAGTCCAAGCAATGTACCAAGATGCAAGCAAATCTTAGAAATGCTGTAGAAACAATTATTCAAGAATACCCCTTCCATGCAACTTGTCCATATCGAGTTTCCTCTTCATTATGGTTTTCTTATTTGGTTAATGTCGGATTTGGATATTTAATGACCTACTCGATTAGATTTTGGTAGAGATTCATGTAATTGTAATATATTTTTCTCACTCTCTAGGTTCAGCATTGTCCTGTTAATTGTCTGATGCTGCTCAATCTCTTTTAATTTTTATTACATTACTGCTTGGAATAAACTTCCTATAGCATTAGGTAGACTTTAGCATGTTATCCCTAGTGCTTGTGTACTTCTATGTTTGTCTGTTGAGAGAATTACCCTAAATTTATATTGATTACTTTTCGTATGTGCACATTTCTCTTAATTCACATTCTCTTAAGTAATTATTTATGGATAAATCACAAAAAACTCCTTGCACTTTAGCCCATGTCTTAATTTTTTCTGCATAAATAGATCACCTCAATTTTTAATCCTGTAATTTACCCATCTCAAATAGGCCCACCGTCTTTGGGATGATCGTTGGATTTAGAAGCAAAACATCACAAAATTGGTTTATAATATCACCCTAGTGCAATATCCGAACATTGCAACTTATGCAATAGTTCCGAACCAAGTAAAACAGATCTCCTTCCTTACTGGAGGTTACCAAAATTGACCGTGATTGGAAAATTAATTAGACTTAACGTGATTGTACTCTATTCAATATAACCACAATCATCCTCTTAACTCGTTTCCATAAATCTGTCCATTTGAATTTGACAATCATATCAAGTTTATCGGCATATTGGAGATAGTTAAGTGTACAGAGTGTAAGTGATACAATTTTTCGTGTAGGGGTAACTGAGACTTGCTAAAAGTGCAGGATTTTTTTTTTCCTAGATTCTATTATGAATTTTAATCCGTGCTTATTCTATTAAATTTTGATTACCCAAAACCACGAAATTGGAGAGAATATTATAAAGGAATTCGGTTATAGTATTTCCCAATCGGGAGGCGTGGGGGAAGCGTTGTGAAAGAAGGGTAAAAAAGTATACCCTCATGAATTCTATTGATGATGTTATATAGTACAAGAGATAAGTCTAATATAGTAACAATGCCTAATATAGTAATAATATAACTAGGTATCTCATATCATATAATCCTACACTAAACATGTCGTAATATATAGTATCCTCATGTAGCATGAGATACTAAATATGTCGTAACATCCCCCCCGCAAGCTAAGTATCCGGTGGTCGGATGCGAAGATTGAGCCGCAACACCGAAAACCAAGAAGGCGGCAAAGGCTTGGTGAAAATATCAGCAAGTTGCTTATCAGAAGAGATGTGCACCAAGTCCAAATCACCAGACTGGACTTTCTCACGTAGAAACTGATGGTCAAGCTCAATATGCTTCGTCCGAGTATGGAGAACCGGATTAACCGCAAGATAAGTCGTGCTGACATTATCACAATAGATGATGATGGAGCGCCATAAGAAAACACCAAGGTCACGGAGTAAACGGCGAATCCAAATTGTCTCAGCAAGCGTATATACAACAACGCGATACTCCGCTTCAGAACTGGAGCGAGAAATGGTGAGCTGTTTCTTAGCAGACCAGGAGATAAGATTCGGCCCGAGAAAGACGCAATAGCTAGAAGTAGAGCGATGTGTATCGGGACAACCGTAATCGGCATCGGCAAACGCCACGAGAAGGATTGACACAACGAGAGAGTGGAAGACCATAAGGTAGGGTCCCTCGAATATAACGCAGAATACCCTTGATGGCTTGCATATGTGGTTAACGAGGCGTCTGCAATTACTGAGCAACAGAGTTGACAGCATACGAAATATCCGGTCTCGTGTAGGTGAGATACTGGAGAGCACTAACAAGCTGACGATAGACATAAGGATCGTCAAGAAGATGACCCTCATAAAACGAGAGGCGAGAGGCCGGAGAAAGAGGACCAGAGACAGGCTTACAATCAAAAAAACCATGGCGTTGAAGTAATTGATGCGCATATTTATGCTGAGTCAGATGGAGACCAGAAGAAGACGAAGTAACCTCAATGCCTAAGAATAATGGAGCGGCCTGAGATCCTTTATAGCAAATTCACGTTGTAGGGTGACAATAAGAGCCTCCAAAAGAGAGGAAGAGCTGCCGGTGATAATAATATCATCAACGTATAAAAGAAGAACGAGAGTGCCAGAAGAGGAATGAGAAACAAACATCGAGGGATTCGCGGTACTGCCGACAAAACCAAGTTCAGAAAGAAATGAAGTGAACCGCTGAAACCAAGCCCGAGGGGCCTGCATAGGATCATAGATTGCCTTGCGGAGACGACAAACGTGATGAGGAAGAGAGGGGTCCACAAAACTCGGTGGTTGTGCCATATAAACCTCTTCAGAGAGAGTTCCATGAAGAAACGCATTCTTCACATCAAGCTGCCGAAGAAACCAACCAGTGGATAAAGCCACGGAGAGAACAGTACGAATAGTGGTCGCCTTGACAACGGGAGGAAAAGTCTCATCAAAATCAATATCTCGTTGTTGCTTGTAACCCTGAGCAACAAGTCAAGCCTTGAGACGCTCAAGAGAACCATCGCCTTCTGCTTTACCTTGTATACCCATTTACTTTCAATGAGATTAACTGAAGAAAGAGGAGGAACGGGATCCCAAGTAGTATTAGTCAGTAAGGCATCAAATTCTTCAGCCATGGCAACACGCCAACCTGCATCCTGAAAAGCCTCATGAAAAGAAGTAGGCTCAGTAGGAAGAGTAGAATGGGCAGAAATGAGTAAAGAAGTAGACCCTGCGGAATCCTTAGTCATAGAGCGAGTGAGCATAGAATGGGTACGGGCAGGCAGCGGAACTACAGAAGATGAAGGAGAAGAGACAGTAGCAGGCTGAGAAGGTGGATTATCAGATAAGGTAGGTGGCACATCAGTAGCGGATGGAGACGGAGCAACATGCCGGCTGGCGTGTCGTTTGGTATAGACTCGGAGCTCAGATGGGCCAACAACAGTGGTAACATTCTCAGGACGAACCTATGGAGCATCAGAATGCAAGCTAGAAGAAAATATTGATAAGTTCTCAGACGGTGAAACCGATGTGTGTGAATCAATATCAAGAGGAAGACGTGTGAAGTAGAAGCCAGAAATCACATCAAGAGTAGCAGGACTTTCACCCAGTAAAAGCGGATTAGAAAGAAAATTTTGAAACATTTGCAAGTTGAAAAATGAGGACGAGAAAGAAGAAAATTTAGATAGATAAGAGTAAGGAAAAACATGTTCAACAAACGTAACATGCGAGAAATAAAAACTTTACCGGTGCTTGGATATAGACAGTGAAATTCTTCATGTTTGTCAGAAAGGCCCAAGAAGACACAAGGAAGTGACCGGGGAGCTAGCTTGTGAGCTGCAATGTCCTGTACATCGGGATAACATAAACATCCAAAAACTCTAACAAGTTGCAAGTCAGGAGAAGCACAACCATGCAGAATATCATATGGCGATCGTCCTTTTAAAACAGTAAGAGATGAAATTCTATTCACAAGAAAAACAATAGTTTGAATGGCCTCAGCCCAGAACCGAGGAGGTAAACAAGCTTGAAAAAGTAGGCTTCTAACAACGATAGATAAATGTCTATGCTTCCTCTCAGCAAGATCATTTTGTTGAGAAGTATAAAGATAAGAAAATCTGTGAATAATGCCATTTTGTGAACAAAGAGTAGAAAACTTCTCATTTACAAATTCGGGCTATTTTCGGATCGGAAAATTTTTAGCGAGCTATGGAATATGTTTTCTACCATTCTTTTAAACTCCAAAAATTTGTCAAAAATTTCGTGTTTAGATTTTAAAAGATAAAGCCAAGAGATTCGAGAGCAATCATCAATAAAAATAACATAATACTTGTAGCTAGAGAGTGAAGGAACAGGTGATTGCCGTCCATCCGAATGAATAATATGAAAGGAAAAAGCGGACTGAGATTCTGAATCATTAAACGAAAGTTTGACATGTTTTCCCATATTACAAGCATTGCAAATAGATAATTTTAAAATATAATTTGAGATATATTTATTATTTTTAAGGATGTAGAAAAAACAAAAAAACTAGGGTGACCTAACCGCCTATGCCAAATATCACTGGCAACCCTAGATGCAACCAGTGCTAGTTGTTGCTTATTTTCGACACTTGCAACTTTAGAAGAGCGTGAATAGAGTGATGTTCCTGAACTACGGCATCGAAGGAGCTCCGTCCCGATTTCCTTGTCCTTCACAGAAAAACCAGAAGAGTCAAACTCAAAAAGGGAATTATTATCATGACAGAATTGGCGTACGGAAAGCAAATTTTTCTTAATAGAAGGAACAACAAGAACATTTTTAAGAGTAAAGGATTTAGAGGAGGAATGTAAGTGGGTTTCACTGTGAATAGAATCTAGTAAATTTTCATTACCAACAAGAATTTTTTCATGCCTTTTATAAGGTTTAGAGGTTGAGAGAATACAAGAAGTTGCGGTCATATGATTAGATGCTTCGGTGACAGGATACCACACTTCCTTACTAGGTTCATGAAGGTTCATAGTAGTAAAGGTTTGAGAAAGATCATTTGCAACAAATGAATGATTGAAGCGTTGTTTGCACTGAAGAGCAGAATGATTAAACTTGTCGCAGATCTGACATTTTGTGCCAGATTTCAGAATGTAAGGTTGATAGGTCGGAGTATAGGGTTCATAATTATTAGGTTGAGAATGCAAATAGGTTCCAGGGGATCCACGACCAGGATATAAATTGAATCTACTGCGTTGTTCCCGACCATCGCGATATCTACCTCCACGGCTTTCGCGTCCACGATTTGCATAAAGAGCTTCGCCATCGATAGTGGGAGTGGTTGGTGATGTTGTCAAACTGGTACGATGTTGAACTTCAGTTTCTTCTTGCATTAGAAGTGGACGAAGTTGTTCAAAAGTAGGCTTATGTCGATGTGTATTAAGGGCATTGATAAAACCCCTATATACTTCCGGTAACCTGAGAAGAACTGTCATGACCAAGTTATGATCTGATTCAGATTCACCGATCGCTTGTAGAGCATCACCAATTGATTTAATCTTTTGCATATAATCGCTCATGTTTATTGAACCTTTCTTGATGCTTCGCAATTCGTACTTTAGAGAGAAAGTCGTGGAAGCAGTTTTATCAAAAAAATATGCTTCAATAGTTTTTCAAGCATCATATGCAGTTTTAGGAGAACTAGAAACGACCATCTGTAATATGCTAAGAGAAAGGGTGGCATTAATCCATGAAAGTATAGTGGTGTTTTTCTTTTTCCAATTTTGATATTCTGGATTTGCACTTGTTTTTTAATAAGAAGTTTAAATAGTTTGAGGCGGTATAGTACCAGTACCGTCCACATGCAATGTAACACAAAACTCTCCAAAACATTAAAAAAAATGCTTCCACACTAGATATGTGGAATCCACAAGTTCAAGTGACATGAGAGTTTTGATGTTAACCACTGGCAGGTTTGAAGAGGAAGATATGTTACTACCAAAAAAAAAAGAAGGAGATCCACCACGAGAGAGACAAATCGAAAAAATAGATTAAGTAATCACAGATCCAGAGGAAAGAGGAAAAGGAGTCAGAGTTGAACCCGGGATGAACCGACGGTACTTGAGATCAATCAGGTGATACCAGTAAGCAGCACCAACGTGATAAGAAACTTCAAAAGGCTGAAATTACTGCAGCAAAACATTGTAGCTTTGATACTGTAGCATTGGTACTGTAGCATGATACTGTCGCAGACTGTAGCGTGGTACTGTAAGGCTATGTTTGGTTGGAGGATAAAGGTTGAATAAAGGGTTTATTCTATCTTTATCCCCCAAACACAAACAAAAAATGGATGGGAATACTAATTCCCTCCTTAATGGGCTATTCTAGAATAGCCCGTTAAGGGGTGGGAACTGGTGTTCCTATCCCAAGGTGGAACAAGCTGGGATAACCCAGCTTGTTCAGAGAGTAGCCTGTTAAAGGGTGGGAACTGGTATTCCTACCCCAAGGTGGAACAAGCTGGGATAACCCAACTTGTTCAAAACTTAAATTTTGTAAGTTTAAAAATTATAATTTTTAAATTTTTAAATTTTAAATTATTTAATTTTAAATTTTAAAATTTGATATTTTAAATTTTTTTATTTAGAATTTGATATTTTTTATTTTTAAATAAAAAATTCTTCTTAACTTTAAAGTTTTAAAATTAAAATTTTAATTTTTTTAAAATTATAAAATTGAGATTTTAAAATTTTAAAATTTAATTTTGATTTTTAAAATTTAAAAGTTTATATTTTAAATTTTAAAATATAAATATAAAATATAAAAATTCAAATATAAAGAAAAGAATAATATTATTATTTTTTATTTATAACTATTCCATTTTAGTTAACTAAACGCTATTTTTCTTATTTTCAGGAATAACCTAATTTTCATCCAAATGTAAAATTGATTTAATTCCCGCTTATACCTTAATTTATACCTATCCTCGGAATACCCATTTTTTGCTTATCCTCGAACCAAACGATACGTAACAGTACCGGGGAGATAAAAATTTGAGGATAATGGGAGATAGAACACCAAAAGAAAAGGCACCTATGGAAGAAGATGAGATTTGTGGTGGATGGTGGCTATGGATCGATATCATCAAATTAGGGTTCCCGCTCTGATACCATGAAAGAAGGGTAAAAGAGTATACCCTTACGAATTTTATTGATGATGGTATATAGTACAAGAAATGAGTCTAATATAGTAACAATGCCTAATATAGTAATAATATAACTAGCTATCTCATATTATATAATCCTACACTAAATATGCCGTAATATATAGTATTCTCATATAGCATGAGATATTAAATATGTCTTAACACGTTGTACTACCACTAATTGCTTTCATTTTCTGGTTCATATGGAGCAAGAACTTTATCCTGAAAATGTATTCTTGTTGCCTCTGTGAGTGCATGCTTTTTTCTCCGCATTTCCTCCTGCCAATTACGTGTTAGACTCCAACTGTTTTCTGAAATTATTATGGGTTACTAATAAAACGTAATTTCCATCATATCATGCTACTTTTTTTTGTTTTGTTTTGTGAGTCATCTGGGATAAATTTTGTTTGGAGTTAAATTTGGTGCTTTTTATGCAAGGTGCCTTACTTATGTAGATGCACGGGTGGCTAACACAAGATCACTCTTTTGCCATAGAGTAGGGTTTTAATACACTAAGAAGGATGCCGATGCTAATCTTTTGTTCTTAGGTATCTTTTCCATTTGCTGTAGCTGGCCTTAAAATTAACAATTCTCTGATGGTTTGATTTAGATGCATGCTCGGCTATACGTCTTGTTGATTGATCCAAATTACTTGGAACTTTGGTCGAAAATATTTTTAATCTATTATGATGGCTTTAGTTTTCTGTTGCGGAATTCTTCATTTTCAAAAAGGATTAAGACCATTTTTAAGTGGCACTTGGTGTGCCCAGAAACATCCGAAACTTCAATTTTGACGAAGAATAATTTGTTTATCCGGATTATTTGTGTGCTGTTATTTTTCTTAGTATATGCTTTCTCTACCAACTTACTAGATGAAGAAAAATTTGTTGGCAAGCAATGAGCTTGATCTTGCTCCCCCTTTTTTGGTTTCTGTTTTCGGCTTCGTTTGATTTTGGTTGTGGTTTTATTCATCCTATGGAACTAAATTAGTTGAATATTTGTACAATTGTTCTGATTTTCAATGGAGGTATTTTGTACTCTTGGTTGAACGTAGCACGCCTCATTTTGTACATAGGTACAGTTATAGCAGTCGACTCGGCTCACAAGGCCGGGTCTGGCTTGGTTTTTAAATATTTTTATTTTCTTCGGAGTGGGTCCAGGCTTAGGTAGTAGTAGAGGCCTTCTCCAATTGTCGATCGTGCTTATTGTGCCGGAGCACGGAAAGTTTTTTTTTATTTTATATTCTTTTCTTTTCTTTCGAACGATGAAGTTCGTAAATGAGAGAAATGTTCAATTAGTTGCCATCTGACACCGTTTTGTTGAATCAGGTAGTAAATGGGATCGGACAATTTGCGGGTTTTTTTGTTTTTGTTTGTTTTTTGTTTTTTGTTTTTAAGATGCTGAAACAAATTTGAGTTGTTTTCAAATCACTTGCGTGATATTTCTCAAAATTTTTTCATTTAGGTGTAGAATCTGTATATAGATGGCAGTTTTAAATATAATTGAGCAGAACGCAAGATTTAAGATCCCGGTGGAGTTTTTTTGCTTAATACGTGATTGCGGGATACTGCTCCGATTCAGTTTTCTTATTGGAGTATTCTTAAGCTAGAGCAATGTACCGTTTTATATTAAAACAATATATTTTCTAAAGTAAATGGTTTTATAATTTTTGAATTATGTAGAGATGTTCATGAGTTGACATTATTTTTCACGTTAGGATAGTTGTAACGTGTATATATATATATATTTTTTAAATTTTTAATGAAGCCACAATAATGCTGTACAAGGCCGAAGGCTTGTTTCTAAATTCGCGTGCTGATCGAAAAGCAGCTCCTTCTCAATGTAAGGCTAACGAGCTAACCAAGTAGGCTTTTATCGAGCCAAGATTTAGTTCGAGCCGAGTATGAGCTATAATTGCGGACAAGGAGCTTACTTGAAGACAAGCCACCCAGAAGGCGGAGAAAGCTTTCTGATATTTTACACCGAGCTTAACTATTCCTTCTTGATATTTCGCCGGAACTTTGGAAGTCTATTGGTTTCGTGTTTCACAATACTTTGCTGGATCTCTGGAAGCCTATTGGTTTTGTGCTGCGCAATCCTAAAGACGTGTCGGCTGGGTGGACAGTGATTGTTGTATCGCTAGGAGCGATTGCCGGAGGGATAATTTTGCTTCTAAGAGAGAGCTTAGCACGTCTCGATTCACAGGCCTTGTATGATCTTTTCTTGGCTATAGTACCTGCTATTTAATTCTTGTTCGTATTTTTCAAAATTGAAGTTACATTGTTTTCATTTTAAAGTCTTTAAAAGAAAATTTTGCTAGAAGGTTTAGAAAGAATTTTTCCAACAAATATTTGGTGGAAAAATTTTAATTGCTTCCCTCGGATAACTCATTAAGCATACTCTTGTCTAAAAAAGAATCTATATTTCTTTTCAAATTTCCAGTACCATAAGCATGTATACAATAACTCCATAAACGAAATTTATGATCATACACAGCTGAAATTCACACACAAAGCATTGTGTTTGTCTCAAGTATAGTTGAGTGTTTACTGCCAATTAAACAATTGACTAGGTTTCAAAATCAAATATGTTCTTCCATTTGAGAATAAATTAAATTTGAAAGTAATTTATGATAGTATATAATGATAATTTTCAAGTCTTGTATTGTTTTATCCGACTAGTGAAGATAAGAAATCATAAAAATTTACCCCTGGTTAGAGTTTGTTGACTTTGCCGATATCTAAGATGATCCAAAAGCATTTGTAAAAATTATAATTTCGTAGTCTATGTGTGAGATCTTACAAATAGGTATTTAGCTGCGCATGACAATATATATATGGGTCCGACTACTCTACTATTATGAGTACGATCGCCCACGTACTCATAAGTCGTTCGATGATAGAGCTTTAATCGACGATTCATACCGTTAAACATTATTTACGATTTAAAACTTCTAGAAAGCAAATTTTATAATTTTTCAACATCATTTACCTTACGATCAAGAGGTCACAAATTTGACAATTTTTAATAGCCAGCATGGGATACTTGCTAGTTTAACGGTGTAAAAGAATCGAAATTTGTTGAATTTTTGATAGAAAATTCTATTCACTACCTAGATAAAGATCAATAACTCCGATCTTGAATTGAAGGATCCGATCATTCTTTTTTAGGACATAGTTTAATTTTGACTGTTCATTTTATGCCCTCTTGATGAACTTTATTATAATTTTGAAAATTTACAAAATTTATTTTCTAGAAATTTTAAATACTCTAGATCATATTTAACAGAGTTGATCGTCGATTTGGAAGCTCTATCATCGAATGATAACAACTTATGTCACAATTTATTGCTAATTAGAAACGCAAGTCGCATCGGTAAACTATGAGTTTAGATTAGTCGGCGAACTCCGTAAAAGACAATAGAATGATAAAGACGGTGTAGCAAAATTACTTATCTGATTGGCTAGTCAAGTAGTGGTAACACAAAAATTAGTTGCGTGTAGATAGAAATATAAAAATATTGTATTGTCGGGATATCTTATAAGGCTTTGTTGTTGGGAAAATCGCGACCCGATGTATGATATATGCGATCTGATTCGTCAGTCATATGATGTCTTTCAAATTAAAGGTTGGATCTGATTATGTCTCATGTGTTAACTGGAGAGAACAATCGTGTTCAAGCTCGAAGAAAATAAGCCATAGTAGGGTTGACAATTAACATGTGGTGTTTGAGCCAGCTCATGTTCGACTTGTTAATAAACAAGGTAAATATAAACTGAATTTTGAGCTTAATATTTTAATGAATCAGTTCATGTTCCGCTTATTTAATAGGATCAATTGTATAATGCTTCTTGTATATTTTGTTTTTTTGAAAAAAAGATAGCAAGCTACCTGCTTTATTTATTAAACGGATGAACTAAGCATATAAGTTGGAAACAGCTAGAGCCCCCTAGAAAATTGAACAAAATTAAGTTGAAGAAACAAAAACAAAAAGCGGAAAAACTTGTAAAATGACACAAAAGCAAGTAGCTAGGTCAGATGTAGATGTGAATCACGTAACGTCGGTCCAATCCTTCGATAGTGACTCAACACGAATAGTGGCCCGGCTTGCATTGGGAGACATGTCACGAAATATAGTATTGTTGCGCTCGATCCACACAACCCACCAGATCGCAGCCAGTCTAGTTAACCTCTTCGCACTCAACACAGTGTTAGGATTACAAGATATCTCATTCCATAGACACAGAACATTCCCAGAATGAACTTCGGTTGCCTCTCCTCCCTCCTTCACACCAAAAAAGGTATATGTTGAATAGGAAATATATATACTTACAATGTTTAACGGTTCATATTTATCTCTACAAAATTCCTAACGTCTTCAAATATACTCCGATTGTTAATATTCATTAGAAAAATATAGTTAATCATTGATAAAATACTTAATTCTGATTACTGAATGAGATAAATTAATTTTTTAATCCTTTTTATATTATTTATGATGGTAAAAAAAAAAAAAAGACCGTTAAAGATTTTTAGAAAAAATTTTCTGTGCAGCCCTAAGCCTTTGAAGTGTCTTGCTAGCTGTTGTGCCTTTGGCCCTGAAATACTGGGGTACCTGTACTTGAAGCATCTCTCTACAATTCTAGTCTCTACAATTCCAGCTCTCTCCTATATATATATTGTGCTTTTCTGGATAATATTTACCGCCACACTATGCAAAAATGGCTAACCGATTTGCAAACCAGCTAGAACTGAATTTTTTAAATTGCTTGGAATTGATTTGACACTAAATATGGATAAACAATACCATTGAGCTAGCCAATTTTGGAACCAGTTTAGATTTTGCTTGAAAAGATCTTAATTGATTCTAGAATTAAGAACTGTAGGCAGACCAGTTTCACCTGAAATTCAAATTCGGGTCGTGGCTCTTGGCAATGACTAGTCCGATTCTATTTGATAAAATATTAGTCATGTTGAGTCAGCCCAATCGGAATTATAATTCATACCAATAATATAATCGAATTAAAATATGTAACATTGCAAACACTAATCACTAGGTGCAAGTTTGGTTTCCTCCAATAAATCATTATCTTTTCTTTTCCCAAAAAATTTCATACTTCTTTTCTATTTTTCAACAAAAACAAATAATAAAATTTTCTACCATTAGTGCGATCTATAAAAGTGTATTTATACTACTCAAAACCCAAAAGCATTCATTTTTTATGCTTTCACTCACACAAAATGCAACAAAAAACTACCCATCAAGAAAAAGATATTGAAACTGACTAGAATCACAATGGCACATAACGGATTGGAGAATAGGTTTGGTATGAAAATCAAAATATGGATATGAATTAAATTTAGAAATAATTTACGGTCCTATATTATTAATGACAATTCCGACTCCTCCATCTCTTTATAATACTAGTGAAGTAAGAGAGCAGCAATCTAAGATGACCACAAAGTGTTTGTGAAGATTGCAATTTTGGATTGCATGTATGCCAACTACATGATCCAACTGATGAACTGAAGTTTAGCTCCTGCACACTCCAAAGTAACAAAAGAAAAGCTGCAAGATTACACAATCTCAAAGATACTAAAATTGCACCTCAAAAGAACTACAAGTGACAGAATGATTTTAGAATTAAAGATAACCAAAAAAGCCCAAGATTGGAATACTCTAAACGGTCGAAAATATCTTCTGAATACCATAATAAGCTTCTCGAGCCGTTATTGTCGCACCATCTCTACTGATCTTAAATACATTCGATGTGGTAAAAATAATTTCAAACATCCTTTCGACAATGTCGGAGCATAAAAAAGATGCAACAACTATAAGCAAATGCTTACGATTTCGAGTGTAGCCTTCTAGCTAATGTTTGATTCAGAAATAAACTGTTCTTGATTATTTCTAATTATATAAGTGTAACTTTTGGCAAAATTAGGAACAAGATTAATTTTGTATTGGGATGAAATATTGAATTATTATCTTTTAGAATAAGAAAAATAGTGTTTAGATGATTTTGGAATAGAAATAAGAATAAATATAATTTAAAATAAAAATATTTACCTAATTAATTAATATAAAAATATTTGTAGAGCTACTATGCTATCGGAAGTATAGAGAATCTAGTACTTCTGATTTTTTGACCCTTAGATCAACTCCTCTGATCATTTCTAACCATTGGGTTTATACTATTACGTACCCTGTGGAGACCACTCAACCCTAACGATACTACTCAACCCTGGTGGGACCACAATCATCCCAACCGTATAATTTTTTATTTAAGGGCTAAAAAATTAAAAGAATCCGATTCTATATGCTTCCAATAGTATAGTAGCTCTATAGTAAAAATATTAGTTAATTAATTAATTAAATATAAATATTACTAAATTAATTAGTTAATTATTACATTAATTAATTAATTATAAAAAATAATTTAACTTTTTAATTACTTGGTAAATTATTTTAGTTAGATAATTAGTTAAGAAATTAATTAGATTAGCCAAAATATTATTGGATAAAAGTATTAAATTATTAATTATTAATTATCTAATTAATTATAAATAATAAATTAGTTAACTACTTTACTATTTAAGAAATAGATAATGACTTAAAGATATTAATTAAATTAATTACTGATTTAATAACAAATTAAAATTAATAGCAGTGTTTGGATTGGGGATAGCAAGGGGATATCCTGCTATCCCCAATCTTATCCCCAAACAACTTTTTTTTTTTTGGGCGTCATTCCCCCACTATCCTCTTATCCCCAAATACCTCACTATCCTCTTATCCCCAAGGGGTAGTTTAGTAATTTTTACATTTCACCACCTCACTATTCTCTTATCCCCAAATACCATCCAAACACTTTTTTCCTTATATCCCTTTATCCCTATCCTTATCCCTATTTTCATCCAAACACAAAATTACTCTTATCCTCATACTTGTACCTATCCCTGTAACAGCTAGTTCTTACTTATCCCCGAACCAAACGCTACCTAGACTTTAAATAAGCGCTTGTTCTAGGGGGGAGAATGAGAGCTTATTCCCCAAAGAGGGGAACTACAATATCCCAGTGCGCAAAATGGTGTTTGGGTACTTATACCGCAACCAAACAATGCCCTAGTGCTTACGCAGAATATTCCTGATCGTAAAAGAACAGATGCGGAATTAGTATACCATTATCTGCATGCATCCATGTACGCAGAGCAAGAACAACTAATGGGAGAAAATTAATAACCTGCTTGCTCGATTTCTTTTTCGATTTAAAAGTACATAAGGATTTAGGTTTCCGGACCAATCAGGTTAATAGCCTGCTGGTGGATCATTTGGAAAGTTAGGAATGGCGTGATCTTCAGAATGCATGACCAAACTAGACCCGTTGATAGAAACCCACAAGATTAAACTGTAAACAATGGGAGCAATATCTTTCTGCAGACAAGCACCACTGTAACAGCTGGTTTTTGTGTGTGTGTGCGCGCGCGTGCGCCCTCTTCGAGGCCTATGTTGCCTCACTCATATAGCTTAATTTATTTTTTCAATGAATGAAGCAGATAGCGTACTACCTTTTCTTCAGAAAAAAAGAGAAAAGAGTACATAAGCTCATGGGAATGAGGTTCCCATTAGACGATGCAAAATGAAGAACAAAATAATTATCGAATTCAGCTGGTAATACATTTCAGGATTGTCCAAGGTTGCCTCAGGATTGCGTCAAAATGAGAAAGGACAGGTTATGGATCCGAAACCATTGACTCAGCGTGCAATAAGACCCGGCCACCTCTGTGATGTAGAAATATTACTTCACCGTACGTACACTGCTTATTGAAATACAAGATACAAGAAGAAATCTTAAAGAATCACTATCATTATAACTACACAAATCTTAATCTAAGGGCCAAAAACATAATAGCGCCAATTACTCAGCAAAAATGTGTTGCAACTTATATATATATATATATATATATATATATATATATATATATGAGTTGAGCTATATACTTTTTTACAGTATCATTTCCTTATTAGGTTTTTAACCATTAGATCTACTTTTTGACTATTAATAGTCCTTGGATCAAATACTATTCCACCTACTACCACCTACCACCATCATCTCAACCTCACATCTCTCCATCCAATGGCTAAAAACTCTAAAACACCACTTTAGTGATACTTGTAAAAGTATTCTAGCTCCACTCTCTCTCTCTCTCTCTCTCTCTCTCTCTCTCTCTCTCTCTATATATATATATATATATATATATATATATAGAGTCCATTACTATCCTATTAATAGGCTAGGAGCACTTGTCCTATCAATTTTTTAGTCCTTGGATCAATTCTTTTCATCATTTCTAACCATTGAATTAAATACTATAACCCAGTGGGAACCACTCAATCCTAGGGGGACCATTCAACTCTAACCGACTAATATAATCATAATCCTACAATTTCTCATCCAAGGGTTAAAAACTTGATAGGACAAGTGCTCATATCCTATTAATAGGATAGTAGCCCTATATATATATATATATATATATATATATATATATATATATATATATATATATATATATATATATATATATATATATATATATATATATATAGAGAGAGAGAGAGAGAGAGAGAGAGAGAGAGAGAGAGAGAGAGAGAGAGATTATAATTATAGGCCCCATATTTCTAGAAATAACGAGAAAATAAAGATATCTTTATTTCCTCTTTATTTTAAGAAAAGAAAAAAATTATATTTATTCAAATTTTTACCAATAGATCGAATATCTAATAGTAAATTTATATTTTAGACATGAGCGTTGTTGATCAACCATCGAACCGTCCCATTTCCTTTGTTGCCCATGCATGCAGCTATGTAAAATATTTCAATAGGACATGTGAGACTAAATATAGTGAATCATTGAGTATGTACTATTGTTACATATATGTAACAGGTCCATTATCAAGAATCAGTCGGCATGGCCAGCGCCGGCAAGACTAGCTGGGGTTAGGGGTTGTCTAGATAGAGTGGTATTAGACTATGTTTTGGCAAAAGGTTGTACGGTCCGTGCAATTCAAATTTGAATAGGAGTGTTCATCCAAATAGGAAAAAAAAAATGATAACTGAATGTAACAACCTAAAGTGGTTAGCAATTCAAATTTGAAGCTTCTTTGGTGACATACGAAATTTAAATTTGTAGCAAATGCACTATTTTTTGTAGAGATGTAACAGGTACATTATCAAGAATCAGTCGGCATGGCAGTAGCAAGCAAGACTAGCTGGGGTTAGGGTTGTCTAGATAGAGTGGTATTAGACTATGTTTTGGCAAAAGGTTGTTCGGTCCGTGCAATTCAAATTTGAATAGGAGTGTTCATCCCAATAGGAAAAAAAAAATGATAACTGAATGTAACAACCTAAAGTGGTTAGCAATTCAAATTTGAATAGGAGTGTTCATCCCAACAGAAAAAAAAAAAAATTGATAGCTGAATGTAACAACCTAAAGAATAAAGGAGTAGAGTAGTTAAAGAGAAATAGTAAAAATATCAACTTTACACATTAAGAGTCGAGATAAGGGCAACAGCAGGGTAGAGAGGAGTGAGCTCGGCTGGGCGAGAGGGCTGTGCGGGTGGAACTTCGGCGGGAAGAGATCGGGCGAAAGAGGGGACGTTTGTAGGAGAATCGGGCGGTCGGATTATTGGATCGGGCGTAAAAGGCGGACCCAAGCCCCGCCGGGCGGCGGATAGTGCGGAGAAGGCGAACCGAGAATTGCTTGCCCGTTTACAAGTGGATCGGGCGGCCTCAAATCCCGGATCAGGAGAAATAGCGGACCCAAGATCCGTTGGGCGATGGATAGTGCGGAGAAAGGATGAACCGCGACCTGCTTGCCCGTCTACCAGGCAGTTTGGTCCCGTCAAGCCCAAAGGGAGGCCCAACTACCACAGAATAGGAGTCCACCGGGCCCACACCTCTATTTACCATTTTTGTAACATAGCCCTCATAGAATAGTTTAATTACAATTCAGTACAAGTTGTATAGAGTATATATAGTTAGCCGGATGTAATTGCAATGTATGAATGAAATATTGAAATCTTGTTTCTTCCCTAATTATCCTTGTTCTTCTCTAATCTTCTCTTTCCCCCTCTCATCTCTCCCCACTGTTCTCTATTTCCTGTAAAACACTATTCTCTACTCTCTACTCTCTATTCCCCAATTTCTTGATTTCTTTGTTTGTTCGTTTGTTATCCGATCAAGGCCTCTCGCCAAAAAAAATTGTAGCCGACCTAACCCACGTATGAGATAATAGGCGCCTTACCCTCTTGTTTGTGCCGTGTTCAACTCTATTTGGATGACGATACAAGTCATGTCACTCAGGACGAAGGCGGGAACGGTTGACAGGTCGGACCGTAACTTCCATTGAGAATGTAATATTGCAAATGTTAAGCATTAGTTCTACACGGAGTTAGTGTAACTTCACGGGGCGTCAAAAAAATCTATATTTTTTTTCTATTTTACAATGAGAAGTTAGTGTAACTTCCATCGATACAACTATAAAAGTGTGTTTATACTGCTCAAGACCCAAAAGCATTCCTCCCTTCAACTAAAGTGCAACGATAATACGAGTATAAATAGGAACTTTAGGCACTTGTCAAAATCCAAAAGCATTCATTTTGTCTGCTTTGGTTAAACTTTTTCAAAACCTATGCATCAAGGCCACCGCTGACATAAACATCGAGGTCGGACACGCCTGTGTCAGTGTGGTTCGATGTCAGATGTGGACACTTTTTAGCGTGGTTAAATCTTTTTATACATTAGCGTATATAATTAAAAAAATGGCGTCAGCACAAAGCTCTTTGTTTGTAATCTTTAGAGTACGTACGCAGCTGGGCATGGCTTTTGAGATTCTGATCATCATTTGTATTCCCGAGTGTATTTTCTCAATATAAATCATTACTCGGGCCAATCCGGCCGTATATATACATATATATATATATATCCGACCTCCTCGCCAAAAAAAATTGTAGCCGAATTGGTGTCACCCAAGATACAAATTCGGGCCTTACCTCTTGTTTGTGCCGTGTTCAACTCTATTTGGAAAAATATAAGTCATGTCCACTCAACCTAATCCGAATCACAATCCGGACAAATAATATAATTGAATTAAAAAATGTAATATTGCAAATGTTAAGCATTAGTTCTCTAGTTTGGTTTACTCCAATAACTCACTAAGTCTTTTCTTGTCAAAAAAATCTATATTTTTTTTTTCTATTTTACAATAAAAGCAAATAATAAAATTTTCTACCATCCGTGCAACTATAAAAGTGTGTTTATACTGCTCAAGACCCAAAAGCATTCATTTTGTATGCTTTGGTTCACACAAAGTGCAACGAAAAATGAATATAAAAGTTTATTTATACTGCTCAAAATCCAAAAGCATTCATTTTGTCTGCTTTGGTTCACACAAAACCTATGCATCAATGACACTTTCAAAAACCTCGCTTGTCAAGGTCGGACACGCACGTGTCAGTGTCGGACTCGTGTCCGATGTGGACACTTTTTTGGCGCGCGTTCAATGCCTATACATTAGCGTATATAATTAAAAAAAAAAATATATATACTTTTATTTTATTACTTTTTTTATTCATATATAATGTAAGATAGATAAATATTTTAATTTTTTGATGAATATATATAATTTTTTTGGACAATATAAATAACCTACGTAGGGTAGAGAATTTATTTTTAAATATATGTGCATGTCAGCCATGTCTATGTCGCACTCGTGTCCGATGTTGAAACTTCTTGGGCGCACATTCAATACCGATACATAGCGCATATATATATATATATATATATATATATATATATATATATATATATATATATATATATATATATATATATATATATATATATATATATATAGATAGTGTGAGGCTATTATGCTATTGGAAGCACGGAGCCTTTAGCTTATTTCGATGATGCGACTTTCGAATCGTCGATCGGCTCGTTAAACTTGATCTAGAGTATTTGAAGTATCTAGAAAATAAATTTTATAATTTTTCGATATCATTTGCCTAGTGATCGAAGGGGCACAAAATCAAATAATTTTAATGGTCATAGTGAGCCGTTTGAAAGTTTAACGGTGTAGAAATATCCAAATTACATGAAATTTTGATAGAAAATTCTTTATACTATATAAAACAAGTTCAATATCTTTGATCTAAATTTTTAATGCTATATTATCGCGTTTTGTAAGATTTTTATTTTCAGCCGTTGATTTTTAGCCCCTTCGTTCGCTAGGCAAATAATATCGAAAAATCGCAAAATTTATTTTCTAGGTACTTCAAATACTCTAGATCAAGTTTAACGGAGCCGATCGACGATTCTAAGTCACAACATCGAAAACGACGTGGAAGCACGGAGCCCTCCGTGTCTTATAAGCCTTACTCATATATATATATATATATATATATATATATATATATATATATATATATATATATATATATATATATATATATATATATATATATATATATATATATATATATTTATTTATTTATTTATTATTTCTTTCATATATAATGTAAGATGATAAATATTTTAGCTTTTTGATGAATGCATATAATTTTTTTGGGACAATATAAATACTATGTATGGTAGAGAGTTTTTTTTCTTAAAATATAGGAAAAACTTCAAATATAGCCCCTATGGTTTCGCATTTTCTCACTTTAATACCATGTGGTTTAAAGTGCATCAATTTAGTGCCCTGTGATTTTATTTTATTTTTTATTATTAATTCTACTAATTTTTTTTCTTAAATTAGTGATAAGGTTAAAGCTAAAAGGTACTAAAGTGAATATTCAATAAACCTAAGTAGAATATCTGAAGTATTTTGTATTTAATTTAACAAAACATTAACGGAGAAGCTGATGAAAAGAAAAAAAAAAATCACATGACACTAAATTGATACACTTTAAACTATAGGGTACTAAGATGAGAAAGTGCGAAATTGCAGTGTGGTATTTGAAGTTTACCCTAAAATATATGAACTATTAACGAAAATTTTACTAATTTCAATTCGTATGAAAAATATAATAATATTTTATATATAATAAATATATATTATTATATTAATAATATTATATTTTATTAGGGTTGTCTATACTGTATTCATATCCTAATTTTTTAAAAGTTGTCGAGTTGCCGTGTCTAGATCTTGTCGTGTCCCATATTCTGTGTTAGTGCCCGTTATGCCTAGTAAAAAATGCAACACAAAACTACTTCATCAAGGATCACAACAGCAAATAACGGATTAAAGAATTTGCTAGGTTTCAAAATTGAAATATTCTTTATTTGAGAATAAATTAAATTTAGAAGTAATTAAGCAATTTCTAACTCTTGCATCTTTTTATATTACTAGTGAAGATTAGAGATTGTTGACTTTGGTTACATAAGATAATCAAAAAAATGTTTGTGAAATTGCAATTTTGGAGCGTATGCATTCCAACTCAACTACACGAATATTTAGCTGTACATGCGTGGCAACAAAAGTACATGTAATTAATCACAAGACTGAGCACAATATAGGACGAATTTAATCTCATATAGTCAGAGTGAGAATTAATACATATGTTATTTAACATAAATTTATATCCACTGATAAATACCATCAAGCTCTAGCCCAGTTGGCTCCAGCAAAGTACACGCATGAACGGAAAGAACAACGTACCTTTAATTTCAACCAAAAAAAAAAAAAGAAAAAAAAAAAAAAAAAACCCAAGAATGGAGGTAAAGTTAAGACGAGAGCCAGATTTAATTTCTTTCTTCCAAATTATATATCCTAGAACGAATGGAATGAGATGATCTTTGAGGGAAATAAGTGCTCAATCACTAATACTATTTCAAGAGCTTGTAGCTGGACGGCCTTATTTTCCAATAAGAACATGACGAGAATCAGCATCTAGAGGCATATGCTTCATCTCGGCTTCACCGAATAATCCGGTGGGAGGCATTTGTTGGATCCAGCCCAAAAATGGTTCGGCCCAATCGGCAAGAATTGGGCCTTTCTCTCAATAAACAGCTTTTGAGAGAGAGAGAGAGAGAGAGAGAGAGAGAGAGTGTGCGCGGGCGCACGCGATTCATGTTTTTCAAAACCCGAAACCGAACCCAAAATAAACTCGGACCCAAATTCAGAACCAACGGATCTTGAAAGTTTATATCGAACTTGACAAAAATTTCAAAAACCGAATTCAAATCTGAAATAATTATTTCGCTTCACTATATATCTATACTATAGAATTATGCTACTATACTATCAATAGTACCAAATTTTCAGTACTATTGAGTTTTCAGCCGTTGGATGAAAGGATGTACGGTTAGGATGGTAGTGGTTTCCGGTTAGGGGTTTTATACCAAAAATTTTTTTTGGCTTTGTTTTGTTCTCAATCAAAAACAAGGGTGGTAAATTTTCGACCTTTGGATTAAAAAAATATAAGTCATTGGTACTTAGATTTTCGCCCTTTAGATTGTTTAAACAGTATGATATAACGGATAAAAATAATCAAATTTTATGGATAGAAATGATCAAAGAATTTGAAGTATAAGTTTTTTTATACTTTTAAAATTATCATAACCGAACTCTTTTCTTATCTTAAATATTTATTAATATTAAAATTTCAAAATTTACATTTTTTATTATATTAAATATTTATTAGTACTGAAAATTTGAAATTATAAAATTTAGCTCTTTTCTTATCTTAAATATTTATTAATATTAAAATTTCAAAATTTATTTTGTATTTTTCATTATATTGAATATTTATTAATGAGCCAAACGATCACTGAAGCGAATGACAAAGACTTGGTGGTTAATACCAGACAGAGTTAAATTCCAGGTTGATTCACATTTAAACGGATAACATGCTTCCTATCTCTCAAAAAAAAAAATTTATTAATGATTAATGATAAAAATTTAAAATATAGAATTTGGCCAGGGATAAAATAATTCATGATAAAAATTTAAAATATAGAATTTGGCAGGGGCCGCGCATGGCGCGTACCCCCTCTACAACAAATTACGACGTCCACTCTCCCACTTGGGGAGATGGTAGGCCAGCGCTCCCACCAAGTGCAATGCGGGCCGCGGGCCTAGGCCATGAGAATTATTGATCGCCCATAGACCCCGTCCAGGTAAGTATGGAGAAAAGGCCCACGTCCCACTGCCTTTATAGTCCCCGAAACTACCGAAAATATTTCAATAGACGATGTGGGACTAAATGCAATGACGTTGAGTATGTTGCCCGGGCTCACACACCTCTCGTGTTGTGCTTTTCTCCATGATATTTACTATCATCTATTCTCTCCTAACTACGATAAGTCACGCTGTGCCAAAAATAGTATGGACAGATTTATAAAATTAGTTAGAATCGATTTTGAGAAACTAGTATGAATAAATTTGATATTGGAGTTGGATAAACAGTACCCAGTAGAATTGGTTTTGAGCCCGTTTAGATTTTGTTCGAAACATATTTTACCTGTTTTAAAACAAAGACAGGTTTCGCCCAATATTCAAATCAGGTTTCTGCATTTGGGCGTGCGAAGCCTAGTTCTAATTGCAAGATTATATGTCATTACTAGATGCTAGTTTGCTTCCCTCCAATAACTCATTTAGTTTTTTCTTCTCCTAAAAAGCATCCATACTTCTTTTCTATTTTACAACAAAAGCAAATAATAAAATTTTCTAACATCAATGCAGCTATGAAAGTATGTATATATTGCTCAAAACCCAAAAACATCCATTTTGTATGCTTTGGTTCACACAATAAACAATAGAAAACTACTCCATCAAGGAAATGATGTTGAAACTGACTTAGGATCACGGCAACAAATAACGGATTGGAGAATCAACTAGGTTTGAAAATCAAAATATTTTTTATTCAAATATGAATTAAATTTAGAAATAATTTACGGTCCTATATACGTAATATATACGTAACGACAATTTCCATCTCCTGCACCTTTTTATAATACTAATTAAGATTAGAGATGATCGACTTTGCTACGTAAAATGATCAAAAAGTGTTTGTGAAAATTTCAAGAACAACAAATGTACATGTAATAATAAGACCGGGCATAATACAAGATGTGTCTTCGGAGAGAGAATACATATGCTATTCAACATAAATACCACACAAAAATTCACACAAAAAAGAGAGAGATTTTTTTTTTAAAATCCACTAATAAGCCTAGCCTAGGCAAAGTTAGGGCGAGAGCCAGATTTAATTTTCTCCACCAAATTATATATTTTGGAACCACCAATGCCACGTGGCGTTATTAGAATTTAGATTTTTTTCCCCTTGTCATCTAGATTTATTAGTGAATAAACCAAAGCTCTCAAATTCTATATTTGGCCTACAAATTATGCAACCTAGAGCTGTTAGAATTTATATTACATCTTTCTCTATCAATAGTACCGAGATATTAGTGCTTGCGAGTTTTTAGGCTTTGGATCCAAACTTTAGCCATTAAATCGAAAGTCAACAATAGTTACTTAAGATAGCCCACTATTTTAGCCTAATTATATAGAGAGAGCAGAACTACTGTACAATCGGAAGTATAAAATGGTTGGTACTTCTGAATTTTGGGCCCTTTGATCAACTCATTTGGTCATTTTTAACTGTCGGATATCACTACAACAAAAATGGTTTTTAGTGACGACAAATGTCGCCACCATAGCCATCATTGTCGCCGCCAAAACTGTTTTGGCGGCGACATTCTGTCGCCGCATGCCGCCCCTAAAATCCTGTCGGTAAAACCATATGGTGGCGACAAATTGTCGCCGCTAAAAGTTAGATGATTAGCGGCGACATATTGTCGCCGCTAAAAGTTACATATTGTCGCCCCTAAAAGTTACATAATAGTTATAAAACTATTATCCAATGGGGACCACTCAACCCTAGGGGAACAACTTAACCCTAGGGGTACAACTCAACCTAGAGGGGACCATTATTATCCTAATTATACAATCCTTGATCCAAGGCCTATAAAACCGTAAACACTAATCCCTTTACGCTCGATAAAGATAGTAGCTCTAAACTATATATATATATATTGCTATAGTATATTTTTAGAAGTATTTTAGTCATTTTACTTCTAGGCTTGTAGCACTTGGATGAAGAATCGTGGAACCAAACAAATAAAAAACTAATCTCCGATCAGAAAATTGTGTTCGGCCTAATGTTACGACAAATCAAACATACTTTAGTTGCAGAATCTCATGATATATTGCAATGAAAGTTTTGGGTAAATTATATCGGATTTGAGTTAGATTTTATGGTGAAAACTACTAAAAAATTCTAGCTCATTAGACAAGAAGAGTAAGATGATAATAGAATTACTTGATAAACTTCTAGATAAACTTTTGGATTCATATATCAATTTTAGAGAGCCAAGTGGTTCAAAAAAGTCACCTAGTTTTGTCGCTAAATTAGTAAATGCCCGCCAATTTGCCCAAATGTATAATTTTTACAAACTATTGTGCACCCTGTAAAATATTTCAATACGCGATGGGACGAAATGCAATGACGTTGAGTACGTATGTTGCGCTTTTTTGTTTTTTGTTTTTTGTTTTGTTTTTTTTTTTTGAGAGAAAGGTAGCGTGCTACACGCTTCATTCATTGAAAAAAAATGAATTAGGCCACAGGAGTGAGGCAACTGGGCCTCCAAAAAAAAAAAAAAGAGGTTGTGACGATAGAATTATCTACAGATTAGGCAACAAAGCTTGTTTTCAAGAAACCGCCAACTTTTTATCCGTGCTGACTGCTCTCAGAGGGTCCAGCTGAGTCGATCTGAAAATCACATCGTTCCTGCTCACCCAGATGGTCCACCAACACGCTGCTAGTTAGAGTCTGTTTGGTGAAGAATGCGGGCTCCTCAAACACGCACATCTATCCCAAACCACTTGAACACCGACTCCCGAATTCCAAAGCCGAACACCCTCCACGACACAAGGATGAATTTAGCAAAGACACAGGTTGAGAACAAGTGGTCCACGGTCTCCTCTTCGGACTCTGAAGAAAATATTACAAGGCTCTATATCTTCATTAATATCGTTTTGTACATCTTAAATATCATACAAGATGATTCTAAAATGAGAAATTACAATAAAGGAAACTAAGCTAACCATATCTCTATAGAAGGTGTAAAATGTAATAATGGAAAGCATATAAAAACTATGCAAATTAGTAAAATAAATTATGCTGATTAGAATCTTGATCTAATCAATGTTTGATTTGTAAATCCTTCCAATACTCCCCCTCAAGTTGGAGCATGTAGATTCGCAATGCCCAACTTGGATAATAGATTTGTAAATCGATCACGACCGAGGGCTTTTGTGAAGATATCTGCAGGCTGTTCGTGAGTAGGAACATAAGCAGTGATGAGTTCTTTGGATTGTAGGTGTTCACGAATGAAATGACAATCAATGTCTATATGCTTGGTACGCTCATGAAAAACAGGATTAGCCGCAATATGTAAGGCGGCTTGGTTATCACAATATAGTGTCATAGGATTTTGATGAGGCACGTGAAGATCATGGAGGATGCTTCGCAACCATATTAGTTCACTAGTAGCAGTAGACATTGCTCTATATTCAGCTTCAGCGGATGATTTTGATACAGTCTTTTGTTTCTTAGATCTCCAAGAGATAGGAGAATCCCCTAACATGATGAAGTAGCCGGTTGTAGAACGTCGAGTCATAGGACAACCAGCCCAATCCGAGTCACAATATGCCGTCAAATTTAAGTTACTGGAAGAGGATAAAAGAATGCCTTGTCCCGGAGAGGATTTAAGATAGCGAAGAACTCGCATAGCCGCATCAAAATGTGATGTGCGAGGGTCTTGCATAAACTGACTGAGAATGTGAACAGAATAAGATAAATCTGGCCTTGTAATGGTTAAGTATAATAACCGACCAACTAATCGGCGATATTGAGAAGGATCAGAAATTGGCTGGCCAGAATCAACGGATAGCTGATGTTGTTGCTCCATCGGAAAGGAACAAGGACGGCTAGCTGACATGCCTGTTTCAGCCAATATATCGAGAGCATATTTTCGTTGGCTTAGAACAATGCCTTTCGAAGAGCGGGCAACTTCAATTCCGAGAAAATATTTCAACGGCCCAAGATCTTTGATGTGAAACTTGCTGTTTAAGTATGCCTTGAGAGAGTTGATCCGCAAGGGGTCATTTCCTGTTATAATAATATCATCCACATAAATTAATACAACAATGAAACTACTATTGTGACTTGATGTGAATAGGGAGTAATCAGCCGTTGATTGGTGAAATCCGATGGCCTTGAGGGAGAAAGTGAATTTGTTAAACCAATTCCTAGAGGCTTGCTTCAACCCGTATATCGACTTTCGAAGTCGACAAACTCGAGAGTCACCTTTGCGTGAAAAACCTTGTGGAATTTTCATGTAAACTTCTTCTAATAGATCACCATGAAGGAAAGCGTTATTCACATCAAGTTGGTGCAGCTCCCAATTCCGTATTGATGCAACAGCAAGTAAGCAACGTACCGTAACAAGTTTGGCAACTGGAGCAAAAGTTTCGTGATAATCAAGCCCTTCAATTTGTTTGTAACCCTTAGCCACTAAGCGTGCTTTGTAACGTTCAATTGAACCATCAGGTTTATACTTAATCTTGTAAATCCACTTTGAATCAATAGCATGCTTGCCAGAAGGTAGTTCTTCGAGTGTCCAAGTATTGTTTTGTTCTAGTGCAGCAATTTCGTTTTTCATAGCTTCACGCCATTCGACTTGTTGGACAGCTTGGGAGAAAGTGGTGGGTTCAACAGTAGAAGTTATAGCTGCTAGGTATGCCGAATGTGAAAGTGAAAAAGAATTGTAAGAGACAAAATGAGACATAGGATAAACAATACCTGAGTTGGCTGTGAGAGTAGTCGCACGAGTTGGATCTAATGAAGAAGGTAAGTCATAGGCAAAATCATGGAGCCTACGCGGAATATTCCGCAAACGCTGAGGGCGTTGAGTGTGTTGAAGTGTGGATTGTGAGTTAATATTTTCAGCAGTACTAGAGGAAGTTGGGGCGATCAAATCAAGTGCAGAGTCAATGTTTTCTTGTTCAGTTTCATCAAATATTGGTATAGGTATAACCGGATTGGGTGATTTGAATGTTGACTCATCAGAGTAAGGAAAGATGTTTTCATAAAAAATGACATCTCTTGAGGTAAAAATTTTGTGAGTTTCTAAATCGTAAACTCGATAACCCTTTTGACCAAAAGGATAACCAACAAAGATGCAACGAGTAGCTCTTGCATCAAATTTGCTCCCAGGTTTAGAATGATTTTGAGCATAACAGAGGGAGCCAAAAACACGAAGATGGACATAACTTGGAAATTTATCGAACAAAACCTCATAAGGAGTTTTACCGGACAACACAGGCGTGGGAAGGAGATTGATCAGATATGTAGCAGTTAACACACATTCGCCCCAAAAATTAAGAGGAAGGTTGGCTTGAAAGCGTAAGGCACGAGCAACTTCAAGAAGGTGACGGTGTTTTCTCTCTACAATCCCATTTTGTTGAGGAGTACCTACACAGGAAGTTTGGTGCACAATACCATTTGAAGAGAAAAAATTCTGCATCAGATCCGAGGTAAATTCACTACCATTATCGCTACGAACTTGTCTAACTTGAGTCTTAAATTGGGTCCTAATCATATTGCAAAAATGCTTCAAATAAGTAAAAGTTTGAGATTTATGCTTCATTAGGAAGACCCAAGTGCAACGAGAGCAATCATCGACAATGGTTAAGAAGTAATGCGCACCACTATGTGAAGGTGTAGAATAACCACCCCAAATATCACAATGAATCAAAGAAAAGCATTCAAAACTTTTATTATGGCTAATGGGAAAAGGCTTTCTCGTTTGTTTAGAACGATGACAAACATCACAATTGTGCTGAACATTAGAAGATAATTGACAAGGTAAATGAGAAATTTGGGACAAACGATCCATAGAAGCATGACCAAGACGCAAATGCCATAGTGATGGGGATTTATCTTGACTTGCTTGAAAAGCAACAGGGACATGTGGTGCAGTGCAATAGATTCCATCTCTTAGCTTACCCACTCCAATCAGCTTCCTCGAGGTTAGGTCCTGGAGAACACAAAAATCGGGGAAGAAAAGGACAGCACAGTTAAGTTCCTTAGTGAGTTTGCTAACAGATAAAAGGTTACAAGTGAACTCCGGCACACAAAGAACATTGTTAAGAACAGCATCATCTGAAAAAGAAACTTTGCCGGAGTGTGTAACAGACAATAGAGAGCCGTTTGGCAATTTAACAGGTTTAGAACAAGTGTATGTTTCTTTCAACATGGAAAGTGAAGATGTCATATGGTCGGAAGCACCGCTATCAATAATCCAGGCAGTAGAATGGAAGGGCTTACCAGCAAGGTTTGCAGAATTGCATGATACTTCACCATTCAAAAGATTCATGAGTTGATGATATTGATCTGTTGTAAGACCTGATATTGGAGATTCATTTGTCGGTGGTTGCTCTTTAATGGATGCTGCTGCAAAAGAACCACGTGGTGCTGGGAATAATTTTGATCGATCCGTATTTTTGATCGATTGTTGCTCTCTCACATTGTGAGTTCGCCAGTTTGGAGGATAACCAATAATCTCAAAACACCGTTCTCTGCTATGGCCAGATTTCTTGCAGTGATCACAGTGTTCACGTAATTTGGTTTGATTTGTTCGAATATTTTTCGCTTTGGCAGCTAAGGCTGTTGCTTCCACAATAGGCTGCCTTGAAGAAGCAACAACCTGTTGTTTTTCTTCTTGAGTTACAATAGAATAAACTTTGCTCAAAGATGGAAGAGGTTCAGTACTTAAGATTTGGGAACGAATGCTATTGAAATTATCATTCAAACCCATTAAAAATTGATGAACCTTCTCCGTTTCACGAGTGACTCCATATGCTTTTGCAGCTCCACAAGTACAACTTGGAACCATCTCATATAGTTGTAATTCATCCCACAAAGGCTTTAGTTTAGTGTAATAAGCAGCAACAGAAAGATTACCTTGATTAATAAGAGAAAGATCTCGCTTGAGTTGATGGACACGGGGTGCATTGCCTTGCGAAAATCGCTCCTCGAGATCAACCCAAATTTCACGCGCAGTGTCAACATAAGCCACACTATTATGCAAGTCACGTGAAAGAGCATTAAAGATCCAGGAGATAACCATAGAGTTGCATTTCACCCAGGAATGAACATCTGGAGAATTATCGACAGGTTTTGTAATTGAACCGTCAACAAAACCCATCTTATTTTTTGCATTGAGAGCATTTTGCATTGCCCTTTTCCATGTTGGGTAATTATCCCCATTCAAAGGGCAAGACACAAATACTGTTCCTGGGTTGTCAGAAGGATGTAGGTAGTATGGAGAATCAGAGTTAACAGTTTTGGTGCTGTCGACAGGTTTGGTGCTGCTGTTTGCTCCTTCACCTGTCGACATGATAAAGATGGCGAAGAACTTGCCACAAAAATTAAACTATCAATTCTCTGATACCATGAAGAAAATATTACAAGGCTCTATATCTTCATTAATATCGTTTTGTACATCTTAAATATCATACAAGATGATTCTAAAATGAGAAATTACAATAAAGGAAACTAAGCTAACCATATCTCTATAGAAGGTGTAAAATGTAATAATGGAAAGCATATAAAAACTATGCAAATTAGTAAAATAAATTATGCTGATTAGAATCTTGATCTAATCAATGTTTGATTTGTAAATTCTTCCAATAGACTCGCACAAAACACAAGTCATGTCACCGCTCCACCCTCTTTTAAGTAAATTATCGGTCGTAAGTAACATCTTTTTTAGGGCGAGCCAGCAAAACACCTTAACTTTTAAGGGTACTCGGAGGCTCCAAAGCTTGTTAGCGCGAGCATCCCTCGTACCTCCATCCTTGAGCACAGAATACGTGGACTTAACCGAGAAGCACCCCCCAGGGTCCCACCGCCAAAGAATTATATCAAGGCTCTGGTCACTTGTGCAGGCTGAGATCTGATCCTTAAACTCTGACCAGGTAGGACATGAGCCTTGTCTTCCGACGCCATCACCTCCTAAGATTGCGTTCTAGTTCCATCCATCGCTTCCCCGACAATCCTTAGCTTTAACGGTCTTGCTCTCCGCTATTTCATATATCTTCGGAAAGTTCAGTTGCAGGACCTTGTCACCGCACCATCTATCTGACCAAAAGTCGATAGTGCTTCCATTCCCCAACTTATAATATAGTCCCCATTTGAAGATGTCCGCTAGGCTTAGAACTCCTTTCCACCAATGTGAGAGAGGCCTAAAAGATTTTCCTTCCTTCAACGGTCTTCTTCGGCGGTAATATAGATCATGTATAATCTTATTCTATTGTAGCTGAGGCGACGTATGTAACTTCCACCACTATTTGACAAGTAGAGCTTGGTTCATAACCGACAGATCCAAAATACCGAGCCCTCCTTCTCTCTTACTTATACATACGTTTTTCCAGGTGATTAGGCTTCCCTTGCTTGGGAAGCAGGTAACTCCTTTCCAAAAGAAATCTCTACGGACGATGCGTTTGATCACCCATTTGGGTGAACATAGACATGTAGTACATGGGTAGGTTGGATAGGACCGCATTAACTAGTACGAGTCTACCCCTCTTGAAAGGAGTTTAGCACCGTCGCCAACCGTCAATTCTACTTTGGATTCTCTGGATTACTCCCATCCAGTCGGCCTTAGAAGGAGCTCTACAAGAGAGGGGAAGACAAAGGTACTTGGTAGGAAGAGAACCAACACCGCACTCTAATAAGTCCGCAAGTCATCTCGCTTTCCTTCTACTTGTCCCGTATAGAACAATTCCGACTTCTTCTTATTAACCTTCATTCCTGCGGCCCATTCGAACAGCTGCCACAAGAACTTGAGATTTCTAATAAACCTTTTCCTAGCCTCGCAGAAAAAAAAAATGTATCGTCCGCAAACTGGATAATAGTTACTCTACTCGCCTCGGATGGACCAAGCCCTTTTAGTAGACTGTTTTTAGAAGCCTTTGTTGAGTTGTGTCACACACCTTTCTCGTTGCACTTCTCTTCATAATATTTACTATCATCGACCCTCTCCTAACTACGATAATCGACGCTGTGCGAAAATATCAATCGATTTATAAAACCAATTAGAACTAATTTTGAGAAACTAGTAGGATCAGATTTGATATTGGAGTCGGATAAATGGTACCCACTAGAATTGGTTTTGGACTGGTTTAGATTTTGTTCAAAACCGATTTTAACTGTTTTGGAACAAAAATTGTAGCAGATTTAAATCTGGTTCGCGCATTTGGGTTGTGCGAAACCTACTTCTATTTGGAAGATGATATATCATGTTAGCTTAAACCCCGATGGAATCCCAATTTATACAAATAATGTAATTGGATTAAAATATTTATAATATTATAAACGCAAATAACTAGGTGCTAGTTTGCTTCCCTCCAATAACTCATTTAGTTTTTTCTTTTCCAAAAAAAGCATCCATACTTCTTTAATAAAATTTTCTACCATCAATGCAGCTATAAAAAGTATGTATATATTGCTAAAAGTCCAAAATCATCCATTTTGTATGTTTTGGTTCACACAAAAAACAACAAAAAACTACTCCATCAAGGAAAAGATGTTGAAACTAACTTAGGATGACAACAACAAATAACGTATTAGAAAATCAGCTGGTAGGTTTGAAAATCACAATATTCTTTATTTGAATATGAATTAAATTTATAAATAATTTACAGTCCTATATATGCAACAACAATTTCTAACTCCATTTTTTTATAATACTAGTGAAGATTAGAAATGATTGATTTTACTATCTATGATGATCAAAAAGTGTTTGTGAAAATTGCAATGACAATAAATGTACATGTAATAATAAGACAGGGCATTATACAAGATGAATTTTATCTTGTTTTCAGGCGATAATCCTGAAACTCTGCAAGTCATCTATTTATAAATACTGCACAAAAGAGAGAGAGAATTTTCAATTTGGATCCTAGAGTTATTAGTGTTATCAATAGTTAAATCTAACGGATTGAGTGGGTGGTTGGTTGAACAGTATAATCTAACGGATAAAAATAATCTAATGGTTAAATATAACGGTGGAAAACTCAATAGCACCAAATCCTTAATGCTATCGATAGTACCCCAGCCGGACTCTATATATATATATATATATATATATATATATATATATATATATATATATATATATATATATATATATATGAGAGAGAGAGAGAGAGAGAGAGAGAGAGAGAGAGTTTTCTTTAGAATACTATCGATGAGTAAACGAGCCGTTTTACTACCGATTTGTTTTCGATGATAGAGCTTCCAAATTGACGATCGCTCCGTTGAACATGATCTATACCATTTGAAGTGTTTAGAAATCAAATTTCAAATCTTTTCGACATCATTTACCTAATGATCAAAGGGTTTAAAAATTTGTAATTTTAATGGTCGATAAGAGGCGTTTTCTCGTTTAACGTTGTAAAGATATTCAAATCAATTGAATTTTTGTTAGAAAATTCTTTAAACTATTTAAAACAAGATCTATACTCTTGATCTTGATTACTAGACTCCTATCATTATTTTTTAAAGAGTATTCATATTCACCATTCATTTTTCGTTCACTTGATGGATAAAAGAACAATATCGAAAGTACGTGAAATTTGATTTCTAGATAGTTTAAACGGTTTAGATCATATTTAACGGAGTTGATCTTTAATTTTGAAGCCTTTGATCAGAATCAAATCGGTAGTAAAACGGCTCGTTTACTACCGATAGTATTCTAGTTCAACTCATATATATATATATATATATATATATATATATATATATATATATATATATATATATATATATAGCAACTGTGCTCTCGGGAGTACGCGCGGAGGCCTCTGTGCTCTGACGATTTTTGATGATGGAATTTTCGAATCGACGATCGAACCGTTAGACTTGATTTAGCGTATTTGAAGTTTCTAGAAAATAATTTTTACGATTTTTCAATATTATTTATCTACCAATCGAAAGAATTCAAAATCAATAATTTTTAACCTAAAATTATTTTAGATTATCTAACTTAAAATTATTAAACATTTGGTAAGTTAAGAGTTTCCTTTAACAGCTATTTTTCTTATAATAGTATTATTCTCTGTATATTATTGCCATCCTATGAAGTTACAATAGTGCGGATTATAAAAGTAAGCCGATAAGAATTAAAAAATTGGACTATGAATTTTACATACTAATTTTGAAATTAAGAAAATGTGTTTGAATTTGTAATTTGAATTTTCGCATATTTTTAAGAGCACGACTTTAAATTTAATTTGATGCATATTAATTTAATATATTCAAATATAAAATGACAAAGAATTGGATGCAATCTACGACTCCGTGTTATGCTGTGTTAAACCCAGAATGCGCAAGCAAAGGCATGCATTCTAATTCATGTCATGTAATACCAAAGGCTCAAGTGTCACCGCTACGATACTGCATTTTTACTTAGCCAACACGATCCATTTATTTATTTATTTTCCTATTTTCCCTAATTTTTCTATTATTTTTTATTTTTACTTTTAAATACTAATTTTAACTTTTCAAATTCGAGATGATTTGCTTAAAATTTTATTTTGACCTTATTTACTTAATAAGTAACTATAGAGAAATAACTATATATAATTCACAAATTTAATAGTAAAATTCTAAAAAATAAAAAATAAAAAATAAATAAATATAGAAATATAGGGAAAATGGGCAAGCCCATGCCCAACACTGCCCGGTATCGCCCAATCTTGTTCGAGCTGTGTCAGGCCACGGTTTAGAAAAAGATGGTCAGACCATGCACGTGAAAGATCCAAACCAGTGTTGTTCCGGTCCACACTATCGACCAATTTTCTCCGAAATGAAGTGAGCCGCAGGTAACCCAATTTGATCTAGAAAAATGTTGGCCGTGCCAACCCTACGTAACTCACATTGTATTCTATGGAATTATCTTAATTAAATTAAACTGAACATAATGCTCGCCACAGTAATTATTAATTTCTAATTTGTTTTCCCCCAATGGCTCACTTAGCATATTCTTATCTGAAAAAGAACCCGTTCTTCTTTGCAACAAAAGCAAATAATGAAATGTTCTATCATAAGCACAGCTATAAAGGGATGCTTATGTATATTGCGCAAAATTTAGAAGCATTTATTTTGTATGCTTTTGTTCACGCAAAAAACAATAGAAAACTACTCTCTTCATGAAAAGAGACTAAAACAACTTGGATCGAAATAGTGCATTTCGCATTGGGTCACAAGCGTAGTTAAGTGTATGTATTAGCTAGTGCCTACCAAATAGTAGCGCAAGGAGTACTATAGCAACGTTGTTAAGATTAGGGCTGGCGATGAGCCGAACGCTACCAGTTGGGGCCGACTCTAGTTCGCTCGTTTATTAAACAAGCTGAACATAAGGTACTGACTCGTGTTCGCTCGTTTATTAAACAAGCCAAACGCAACTCATTAAAAAATTAAGCTAAAAAGTAAGTCTGTGTTCGGCTTGTTTATTAATGAGCCAAACACAAGACAGCTCCTGAGCAACAAATTAGATTATCAGCCTTGCTACTGAGTAAAAAAATTAAAAAAATTAGAAATTAGAATTTTAATCTATTAATTGAAATTCACAAATTATACATCTTTTTATATTTGGATTGGCCTATATACGTAAGTGTAAGTGTGTGATCTTAGGTAGTTCTATATATGTATAAGATATAATATGCCAAAAACATTTAAACCCGGTTATAACATTTTATAGGGTGGTTAGGCCCAAGAGGTTAAAAGAGTTAAACGTGTTAAGATTAGAGTATTCCTAAGATAGATGATTCCTGAGAAGTGAGGCATTACAGTTGGTATCAGAGTTAATTACTAGCCGAAAGTATGAGATAAGTTTCAGCTGAGTCGGGATTATACAACGGTGACAGTGAGGCTCTTATGCAGATGGACTGTTATGGGTAGAGTGCGACTCTCCCGTAAGATCGGTTAAGGTTAGCGATATGAGTCTCACATCGCCTACTACTTATGAGCTTAAGAAAACGTCAGAGCGTAAAAGGGAAAGAATGTGAAACCCTAGATATACTATACATAAGATATAATATGACTAAAACTCTTAAATCCGACTATAACATTTTAGGCGGTGGTTAGGCCTAAAAGATTAAGAGAGTTAAACGTTTAAACGTGCTAAGATTAAAGTAAATTTAGGATGAATGACCTTCTGGAAAATGAGACATCACAATATATATAAACCATATATGTTCGGCTTTTTAAATTTGAGCTATATCGAGTGGGAAAATGAGTAAGTTGATCCTAGCCCATGTTAATATTCAAGTTAAAAATTCAACTAATATGTATATTTCAGCTATATCGAGCCGACTGCAAGCAAGTTAATTCCAGGTCATGTTCAACTCGTTCAGATTTCAAGTTGAAAATTTCAACTAGTATTCTGTCTCATTTAGAAACGCAAACAACATAACTCCAACTCGTGTTTGACTCGTTAAAATTCGCACCGAACAATTCAACTCATATTCTGCTTATTTATTAAACAAACGATCGTGTTCTGTTTATTTACTAAACGAACGATCGGCTGGATTGCCCGCCCTACCTTTAAGTCGTCGAAACTGAAGTATCATCAAACTCTAGCGTAGTTAGCTCTAGAAAGATACATTACGGGCTGAAAAGATAAATAACGTGGCCCAATTAAATTTTGTCCTCCACAATATACGTGCGTCCCAATTGAATCCACTTATGCATCCTAGAGTTATTAGAATTTTGATTTTTTTTTTTTTCTCGTAACTATCTATGAGCCTAAATTGTAAGATTTAAATTTAGGCCCCAAATTATGCAACTTAGATTTACATTATAAAGTAATTTTTGAGAAACTTATGTGGGCTTTGAGTCTCATTTTATCTTGAAAACCACAAGAACAAGAATTACTAAAAAAAAATTGAGTGTTGAGCATCATTAGGGTAACGTTTACTGGTGATATGTATTGTGCTTAATTTTTTCATATCAATTATTATTATCTTTGCTTTTTGTTGTGATAAATGTACTTTTTGTTGTGATGCAAATCATGTGTTTGATGACTGTGTATTCGTTAATGTATGTAAATTTTTTAACTTCTAATGTGTTACAAAGGATTAAGAGTATGTTTGTTAACACAAGCTCAATTAACCTACTGTTCCTAGCGTAAGTGGCAAAAGATCTCAAGTTCGAATCTTAGTGGCCCAATATAGCACGAATAGGGATCATCCCTTTTAACACCCCATAATCTGGTTCAGCCAAACTCCACCCACATTTAGGGGTGTAAAACGGACCGGACGAGTGACGACCCGTGGGGGACGACTCCAGACCGGGGCTTGGCCCCGCATTATTAGTGTAGCATCCGTACTGAGCCGAGCCAACCTGCCTCTCTAGGCCGTGCTGGGCAGACACTCTAAGGCCCGTCGGTCTAGGCTGGATTAGCCCTGCCGGGCTAAGAGGCCGGCCCATGGCCTAACACGACACGGCACGAATGGTCCGTAACTTTTGGGCCGTAACTACCCAAATATCAAAAAGGTACACAGGCCTCTGTACACCTCTATCTGCTCTTCCTAATCCCAACCCGAAAGGTCATGACAGACGCTTCGGGCGTTGGCCAACCGTCTTTGAACCATTGGATTTTTTTAAAAAAATTTATTTTTTTGAAAAAAATATATTTAAATATATTTTTAATTTTTTTAAATTTTTTTTATGTAATTATATAATACAGTTAATACAAAGTTTATATAATTTTTGTAATTATTTTTTTAAAAATATCAATTTCTCTTCAACTAATAAAAAAAATATTAAAACATTTAATAAAAAAGTTTTCAAAAATTTGGGTATAATTGTGTAAAGCAAAAGTTATAAGTCAATTTTATAATTTACAAAATATTATCCCTTTTTCTTAAAAAAAATTTCTGAAAAAAATAATGTGAGAATAAATTAAAAAAATGGACAGAGAAGAAGCCCGGCACAATCTGTGCTGGGTGGGCCATGGGGCCGGGCCGGGCCTCCTAGTCTGAATTTATGGGTCGGTACGATTGGGCCTAGATTAATAACCGAGTCGGAACTGGCCGACCCTTGGCCCGAATCAGCCCATATAATGTGGGCCGTTCTAGCCTGTCCCTACCCATATTCCAATCCGATAAAAAATCTAATCGAGTGAAAATATACATTATGTAAATAAATTAAAATATTCAATATTTTGTCTATATTAATTATTAATTTCGTGATAAGGACCAAAGTTTTATTTGTTTTCCTCCAATACCTCATTAAGCAAACTCCTGTTTGCAAAAAAAATCCACACATCTTTTTTATTTTCCAACAAAATCAAATAATAAAATATTCTATCATAAGCACAAGTGCGTGCTTATATATATATAGTTATATTCCTCGAGCTTAAAAGCATTCATTTTGTATGTTTTGGTTCACACGAAAGACAATAGAAAACTGTTTCATTCATAAAGAGCTTAAAAGCATTCATTTTGTATGTTTTGGTTCACACGAAAGACAATAGAAAACTATTTCATTCATGAAGAGAGGCTGGAATAAATCATAGCTCAGGAGTTTTTGAGCGGATAATTCGCCAGAATTTTTTAATTATAAAAATAAATATTTTAAAAATAGGCTTAAGCAATGAACAATTAATCATTTTTTTAAAAAACGGTAAATTATTCACCAATTTGATCAAATTTACATATTTTTTACATTTGAACTAAAAAATGTATAATATTAAACAATAAAAATAATTTTACCATTTTGAAAAGACAGCAAATAGTTTATGGCATTCAAAAAATGATGAATCATTTATCTCATACAACTAGTTATATAAATAGTTATTTTAATAAATTATTTTTATAATTATAATATCCATTTAGCCTATTTTAATTAAAAAAGTACAATACAGCAAAAGTATTAAGCAGTGTTTGGTTGAGGGATAAAGTGGGAATAGACCATTTTATCCCTCTAATTCATCCAAACACTAGAGGAGGAGATGAGTTTATTTAGGCTTAGTTTGGTATTGAGATATATCTAATGTTATTAAATAAATAGAGTTGAGAAAAAAAAGTATATAGAGAAATGCGGTGAGACCGCAGAAAATATGCCATAACCTACTCATTGCGGAATGCAATATTACATATGGAAAAAATATTTTTCCAACGTACTTTTTTACCGCACCAACCGCAATCTCTACGTAATCCCAAACGAAACCTTAATCCTCTTTTTAACTAGTTATTATTGTTGCTCTGTCCTTTCGGTGGAATAACAATTTCTTCTCTTTATACTTCTACTAATTTAATAATAAAATATTTATTAATTAATATATTAGATATTATTTTATTAATTAATTAGCTAAATTAATAATTTAATAACAAAATATTAGATAATTAATAATTATTTAGGCTTAGTTTGGTATTGAGGTCTATCAAACGCTATTAGATAAAATAGAGTGGTAGAAAAAGCATATAGGAATATGCTTCTGCGTTTTTTTAGTGAGAACGCAAAAAATAATCCACTTTCATCCAAACATAAAATTAATCTTACTGTTTATTCTTGAAGTTGTAGCTATTCCAAAAATAACAAAAAAAAAAAAATAATTATTTCCCATCGAAACAATACCTTCTAAAGTCGGAACGGACCAGCCTATAGAACTTGATCCGATCTAATTATCCTACAATAATATTAAAATTATAAAAAAAAAAAAACAAAAACAAAAACAAAAACATACACTTTACATACAAAATTTTAAGCTATTGATAATAAGGGTGCACATGGATTCAGGTTGGTGCAGCTCCCATCCCGATACACTCCGAATGCACATGGATTCGGGTTGGTGTAGCTCCCACATGGATTCGGGTTGGTGTAGCTCCCACCCGGATCCACTCTAAATGAGATGATAAATAAAAGCCAAAAATTTAGAATAATGTGATCCCCTTTGAATGCATCTCGATCTATCAAGTAAATAGAGCGACGGGACCCTGCTAACTACTGTCCCAATCCGCCTTGAATAAAGCGGTAAGTGTTAAATATAAAAATATTTAAACACCTTTTTCTAACCGCTTAAACTTTTAAAATATAACGATTGTTTCACATGGTATCAGAACAGGAGGTCCTAAGTTCTCCTAACATATTAATTTTCTCCCATTTAATTCAAACCTACGTCATAAACCGGTCAAGAAGTCTCGAGCCGAAACGTGAAGGGAGTTTTAAATATAAAAATATTTAAACACCGTTCTCTAACAGCTTAAGCTTTTAGAGTACAACGGTTGTTTCACAGTAAGTAGGAGCCAAAAATAAGGTTAAAATTAATCCGTCCTGTCCAACAAGAAACGAAGCGAAAGGTGAGAGACCCCTCCCACACCCTGATTCGCCCCTCCGCACCCGGATTCACCCCATCTGCATCCCTAAAGATAATAATAATAATACAATAACTGCACTCAGAGGTCAACACTGACAAAAGTTACATTCCTCACAGGACTACATGCATATCTCTTCATTTGGAGGTTATGTTCAAATTGTGGTGTACCAGGTGATAAACTCCACATTAGTCCCCCCAAAAAATAGATTCTGAGCAACAACAAGAAGAAACAAAACTGCGCAGCAGATAACACAAAGAAAATTGCAATATACTTTGTAGAGACTTTAATGCAACAAAAAGACAGTTCAGTGAATCTAAATAAGAATTAGCCGAATGAAATTTTGTCATCAAACCAAAAACGAAGGCATAATACTGCGATCGCCTAACAATTTTACTAAATCTACCAATTGTCACGATACAAAATTATATGTATATGATCCCGGACCGATGGCTTCATTCCCAGATTTTTTTTTTTCTTTTTCTTTTTCTTTTTTCCTGACCAAGTCCTCGTCTTCTAATGTGTATCGACTAATGTAATCGAAAGGACTAGAGAGCCTAGTGTATCAGCGCAAGCACGCCGTATCACTGCTGCTTGGATGACCATCACCTCGGTACCTGGAAATGAAAATGTAGAAGATAAGGAGGGTACATAAAGAAAATGGAACATAGCTAAGATGCAAAGCATGCAGCATAAATTTCCGGTAAGGCGCCGATAAAACGAAACCAAATGAGACGAATCTCATTTATAGCTGCAGAGTGATAAGTGATATTCGTAAGAATGTCATCCAAGTGGAAAGTAATTCAGTTTGATGTTCAGTCCGCACTTCCAAATGGCGTTTTGAATTGTTAAGTATTTTTAAGCAAACTCGAGAAATTAAATTTATGAAAGATAAGGTGTACAAGCTTAAGAAAACTTTATATAGGATCAAACGAGTACAGCGAGCATGGTATAGAAGCAAAAGCAAGCCAACTCTTTCTATAAAGAACTAAGGTATAAAAAATTTAATTATATGCCTTTATATGGATCATTTCATATATGTCGAAGTTCGCACAAAAAAAAAAAAAAGTTCCAACGATTTTAAATAGTATATGGTACAAGAATTAGGAATGGCAGAGGTTAGTTTGACAAGCTAATTTTTTGGGGCATGAAGTAACATTGTATTGTAAAAAACAATTTACTTCACAAAAGATAAACATATTCGATGTACTCGATAGATTTGGACTACTTGTAATTGGCAAAACCCCAAAAGAACAAACGTGGAAGTTTTGAATGACGACAGCGTAAAGAAAGTGAAGACCAATATGTATAGTGATTGATTAGAAATTTATTATTATTTGACAAACACTAGGCTAGACATTGTGCAATCAACCAGTTTGCGTATCTAGGTTTATGAAAAATCAAAGCAGAAATCATTTTTGATACAGAAAAGAGAATCCTAAGATAAATGAAAGGGGCCGGTGGCCATAGTCTATGGTTAACTAACATTTTTATCTGCTGTAGTTTTTCTGGTACTGATTGGGGAGGTGCGACGGATTGATAGAAAAGCACAAGTGAATCTGTCCTCAAGTTTGAGTCAGGACAGGTGTGCTGGTTCTCAAAGAAACAGCACGTAACAGCATTGTCATCTTCTGAAACAAAATATGTAGCAATCGCTGCTGCATCACAGATGTACCAAAAACATCAAAATTTGCCACCATTTCATTCGGGAGCAGCCGACGAATGACAACATCAAGTGCGTGCACTATTCAACTCAAGAGGAAATTGTCGATATCTTTACTAACCCTTCATCCTGTGAAACAAAAACTGTTTATATTTGCAAAAGACTCGGGAGTCACTGAGTTTGGTCTTATGGGTATGGATTGAAGACCAATTAGTTGAAAATAATTAAATTTATCAGTTTATTATGTTTACCATATCTTTTGTTTCTTATGAGCTTTGGTCGAACTACTGAGAATGTTCTTTATTAAATGGCTAGTGATTGAGAAGTTAATTTGTTAGAGTCGTAGCTAGGATGGTTTCATATTCTTATAGGTTGTTAGAGACGAGCTTTACCTTTACAGGTGTAACTTCACAGCAATAGACTCAAACAAAGCACTACTTAATTAATCAAATTCCTTTCACTTTAATTCAGTGCTTGTTTATTCTGCCACTTCCACATGTCGCCGAGTTTCTCTAGTTCTCTTTATTCTGTTTGATCGTAGCTTAAGCCTCTACCCACTTAACAAGTGTGTGGAAAATGTTTTGGGACCTGATACCACTATAACATCTATGACAAATGCTACGTGTACACCCAACTTTTTGGGTGTAAATCTCACACCCCACCATCCAAGGGTTTAGACAACCCCATTTAGGTTTTGAGTATTAAGAAAATGGTGAGTGATA